>CM047426.1:7198210-8659882 GCA_026168455.1 Theocolax elegans | reverse complement strand
TAGGATAGATATTTTTTCTCCTATCTTTATTAAATCAACAAACTGTAAATTATTAATTCGAATAAATAAAGTTAAGATACTAAGTAGACTAAAAGTAATGCAGTGGAAACTTAGTTAAGAAATAATGAGAACTTTACCATTTGCAGCTCAAGTGGAATAATAAACTAGTTTTAAGTCATCGGGTGCCGAGGTTCAAATTAAGGGAAAGAAAGATAAGCTGCAGTTGTAGGTCGTTTAGTGAGTTTAAACGGTGACATGGTACGTCGGTCTTTATAAATTCGTCGATGGGCATCAAATAAGTATGGAAAGCGTCCGTCCCATTGACTATCCATTTGGCCGCCGGCTGTCCATATCAGACAATGGAGCGCGTACATCCGTTTAAATGTTCCGGTTTCGACGATTTTTTTGCATGTCAATGGATTTCCGTGCGCATTTGAGCCAATAGTACCCGCATTCCCATGCGACTAAAAGAGCGTGCAAAAAAGTCATCACCGTATTGTGCTTCGAGACGCGTCTTCCACGACGGTTGGGTTACCTAAAACTCGGCGATAAGGAGGTGAACGTGAGCTCCCACCACGTTTCATTGTACCCACGTTTTCGGCTGCCTTTTTCACGACTCACGAATTCAAGATAAATCAAGGCTAAACCACCAAGGTTTCGTCAACCTTGTCTTTCCAACAATCCCGCATTCTCGATCGTGGATATACCTCCGTTATCTTGAGCGTCAATTAGACGCGATTAGAAAACCGATGTTCTACAGACATTGAGAGGGAAAATTTACCGAAAATGAACCCTATAGAAATAATCGAATAATGCGACTTTTAATTTACATCTGTTATATAATCTTCATAAATTATTTAATGCTTTCCACGTGAACACGTGTTTCGCGTGGAGAGAGCTGTTTTATCTTTTGCTTCCTCGATTTTAATTATTCTATTCGAAAGATTATCCAAACTATAATTTATTTCCAAATACTAGTATATTTTATTTGTGTACTGTAGGGCATAATTAGTAAAAGATGTATGCTCCAAAAAAGTTGGCATATCTAGTTAACAATGAGGATTAATTTGTTGTATACTGAGTAGCATTGGGTATCAATCAACTACTAGTAGTGATGGAGTCGCTCTTGATAGAATATATCAACTAAATAAAAAATCTGTTTTGAAATTATTGAGAAATACTAATAATTTATAATACATAAACAGTAAAGCTGCTATTTCACTTATTGTACACAATATAGAATACTGTTAAAGCTAAAGCTATATATAGAATAATTTAGTGAATAGTGTGTAAATTTACGATGGAGGATATTAAAATCGTCGTGATTACAGTTACTTAATTTGCAACGGCTATAAATACGTTGTTTACAATTTAAAGCGAACTAATAATAATATTTTTAATAACTATGCGAATTTGGAGCCTTAATTATCGGGAGTATCATATAGTACATCCAACGAGATTAAAAAGCTTTCGTAATGAAGAAAAAGCTTCTATTTATTTTACTAATTAAAACTATACCTAATTATGAATCCTTTTAATTAAAAAATAGTATTTGTCGTGCTAAGTAAATAAAATAATGTTAATTAACGATTTTCATTATAATTTGTGAAATTGTTCATTATAATTGTTTACAGCAGTTTAAAAGCATTTTAAATCCTTAATCTGGCTTAAAGTCCTCCTGTATAGCTGTAGGTCATTTACTCAATTCGCATTGTTTTGTAACGGATTATGCATATTTTATGCGATACGTGGATACTTTTTCACGTGTTATTCGAACGTGTGAGGATGCACGGTTATTGTAATCAGAAAACTGCAGTATAGTAGATTTAAACTAAGAATTTCGTAATGTACATTTAAAGTTATACGTTTGACTGCTTTTGCACATTGCACATGGTACCTCTGACGTTTTAATCGAATATCGTAGTTGTTTAATTCGAACGGTAAAGCGGAAATTACATTCCATGGAAATCAGTAGCGTTCCCAGGGAAAAGTTTTTACAGAGCTCTTAAGTTCCTTACAATAACATTTATATACACAATATATATACAAAAAAAGATATATACATCGTATATATATGTATCGTATCGATTATTAATTAAATGATTTCAAGAATTTCCACCCTGATTAATATTCCTCTGCATATACATATGTAGTTAATACATAAACCAATATATTCAAACGAGGTTATACCTATTGATCGTGCTATTGTTTCACTCTAATTAGCAATTCCCTTAATGCCTACGTAACTCTGTGCAACGAAAATCTTTTATCTGCAACTCTAACAGAAATACGTATGTTCACTGTTCTAAGAAAATTATTACACGTGCCAGCAGTTTGAAAAAGTATATAGAGTAAAGTTGTAGAAAATGTACGTAAATACATCTGTATACATAGTTTTCTAAAAAAGTAGAGAGCGAGTAATAGGTGTTTGTATACGAATAAATGAAAAGCCGAAGACCTGCACTATACGGTGAATTCATCTTTGTGCCGGTGATCGGGAATCCAGAGAAAATTACATCGTGACATCAAAATGATGATCAAATGCTTATAATCTGCTCGCGAAGCCTGTAAGCCGGAATCTATAAGAGCGCACAACTGACAGCCCAAGAGATCAGGAAGCACACATACTCGTATACATGTATATGTATATATATACCTATATATACCTATATCCATCCAAGCTGAGCCAGCGTTTTCAGGTCCCATGAAGCAGTAGCTGCTCGCTGCAAGGTAGCTTCCACGAAGAAGACCAAGTCGCGCTCAAAGGGATCTTTATTCACCTTTGACGCTCGCAATGGGTGACTTTTTCGACAATAAGAGCCAAGAGTTAACGTATAAAAAATTGTAGGAGTATGGGAAGACACGCTCATCCGATCAAAGAGTCGTCGAAAAGTAGAAAGGGAGTTGTCGGAAAAGTATCCATCGCGAAATCTCGAGAGTCCCTCTTAATTCTACTTGGTTTCGATTTTCGATCAATTAGTAACGAGATCCATTGATTTTTTTTTTGTTCGAGTACCTTTCGACCCGTTCGGCTAGCGGAGGAGCCGCGGGACTCGCTCGCGACACGGAAGAAGACTGCCAACGGAGATAGCGTGCGTGGATGCGGAAGGACTCGAGCTCGACTCGGAGACGACACGGTTCACGCATCGAAACTCCGTGTTGTGAAGGACTACCCAGTTTATATACGAGCTACCAATCCACAACCTACCGTGATGATAACGGTCGATGCGCAATCAGGCCAACTTTGGTTTTCGTATATATATATATATGTATTCCTTTCTTTCGCTTACGTCTCGAGCTTTACTTTTTGCATATTTTATTCTCATCTCATTTTTTTATCCCAACTTTTCACACTGTATTATTATTATTATTATTATTATTCGATATAGTATGCCCCGGAAAACGATTCGATGGTGCGGCAAAATAATTTTCCTGGCTTTTATTCGTATCACTAACGAGCACAAATGATTTCCAATACCTCCGCATTTTCCTCGCAATTCTTTGCTCCTACTTAACCCATTTATATATCTAACTTCGATCATCATTTTTCAAGTATCGAACAATGTCAAAGAAAATAAAATGTAAAAATTGCTTTTGACATTCGTACAGTATTAAAACATTTACAACCGAAAGTTGTATTTTACATAGATTTATATATAAGAAAAAATAATGAAGAAATGTTTGTAAAACAAACAACTCAATTTTTTAATTAAATTTTGTAATTGTTAAAAAATATAAATTCATCAACAAAATACTGTTTTACTTTTACTATTTTACTATTGAATATTTCTAAAAGCTCATTCAAAAGTTTGGTCTAATGTACTCATGTAAAAGCTTGCTAATGTGGTTCAATTACTTTCGTGCAATGCTACATTAAATTTTAATTTTCACTCTCGTAGCAATGCTCAAATTTTGTGTTTAAAACGCAAACACAAACAATCCAACGCACTTGCTGTCACACTGTAGCAGCTGTACAATTCCGCCATTGCACTTTTAATACCTAGATGACTCGCGATATCTGCATTAACGTTAGAATAGCCGAATTTGATCATTCCGTATAATTCCTTTAATGTAACGCGACAAAAGTCGCGGTTGCGTTACGAGATTCATTCAACTATTCGCGGTATATATATACACAAGTGATTCATAGTCGTCCGTATTGCATAATGGATATTTTATGTTTTATATTTCGTTTCGTCTTTTTCAAAAAATATATTTGAAAGGCTTTTAACTCTTTATAGCGGTAATATTTTACCCAGGTTATACTAGTGCACACAGGGGAACTTTCGGCTTTGTGCTCTTATCTCTTTCTAAACTTTATGGTTGAAACTAATTTTTGTGAAAGTAAACTTTTGTTTCAAGTAAACGTTAATTCCCCAAATATAATTTTTATTAAAAGGCTGAATTTGCGAGGAGGCCGGGTCATAGATTTTGAACTCTCTGGCAAATCGATGGAAGTGTCGTTACAATTAAAAATTTTGTATATATACGAAGTTAATACCGTTCAATCCTCAAGTTAGACAATCGTCTCGAATCGTTTAATAAAGCTGAAGTAGAAAAACTAAAATGCGAATGTGATGCGAAAATTAGCTAAATAATAGATACATTAACGTAGCGAATCCCCGCAGAGAAAAGTTGAGTGTCTGTATATAACGAATTTATAAAAGCACAGCGGCCGTTGAAGCGATACGCGGTTAAAGGCTAATTACGATACTCCGTTATTGTAGAGCTTTACGGCCCGTAGACCGAGGGTTGGCTAGTCCCGAGAACCACGGCAAGTGCGAGATTTCGAAATCATTAAAGTAAAATAGAAGAAGAAGAAAAAGGACTGTGAATCTCAAATGAATTTAACGGATGGGATCGCGGATGCGGACAACGGGTCTTTAAGCGCATCGGCACGGGATTGAATTTTTATGCTGCTCCCAGCCGCCAACGGTGCAGACGGGGAAGCCGGTCCCGGTGAAACACCCCTTTTATGCAAACGTCTCTCGTCCTAGTCCCTTCGCGAGGAGAGTGAGAGGGGGGGGGGGGGGTTGGAGCGGTAAACGCCCGAGAAATTCATATCCAATATCAATTCAAAGAATCTCGCTAAAGGGATAACGGAATACGAGGTGGCTCGACGAGTAGTCTCTCGCGCGAGAGTCTCGAGACTATGTGTCTGTCTGTGCGTGCGCGTAGTAGTGTGAGTACGCGCACATAGAGACGTATAATGGGGAAAGGACGCCGGAAAGACGCGCGACGACGACGGAAATGCAGAGCGGAGCCTTTCAAAGATTGGATGCGCGCCTCCACCCCTTTTTCTCGTCCAACGTCTTCTCTTTTCCCTCGGTACTCGATACGCAATCCGCGCGATGGAGCATCCGCTAGCTTTCTCTCCCTTTCTTTATCTCCGTTTCTGTTCCTTTTCGAGCCATCTCACGACTCTCGTTCCCCTCTTTCTCTATGGGCATTTTCGGCTCTCAAAAGCATCAAAATATATCTCGGCGGATGCCCTCTAGCCGATGTTTTTCGGGGTTATATAGATAAGCGCCGCGTCTCTCTTTCTCCAACCGCGAGCGGGTGAGCCAACCGCCAAAGGGAAGCCGCGCTTTTGGCGCGCGCCGCGTGTATTAAGGCCGCCGCCGGCTGGGAGACGGGCGTTCACGAGGGAGCCAGAGATGAAGGAAATATTCGCGGGAGATCATTGCCGAGCCGCGCGAATACCGAGGCGCTTGCCGCTGCTGATGCTGTCGTTGCATAGATGAAAACGTACCGGTGAAAGATTATTGGAAGCGTTCCCAGTTTTCCTCATCCCACCCATTCTCGCAGCTTCGCTATCTCGCTTCATTTCCCCTCCCGACCCCTTTACCCCTTCCATCTCCACCCCATCCTACACCTCTCTCTCCCTCCCTCTCCCTCTACCATTCTCTTGAGCTTTTTTATTTTTCGATCCTCAGGCTGAAGTATGATTCATTACGAGAAGAATATTCTTGAATGCATTAATTTGGATTTCCTTACGAGAGTTAAAGACCAATTCATATCCTTTCTTGAAATTCACTCGGATTTCATCCAACCTTTCCCTCAAAAAATTAATCATATTACTCACTTTTCTGGTTTGTTGACCCACGATATGCGAATTTTTATCGCTAATCTCAATTTCAACGATAACTAAAATACTGCTTAACAATCTGTGAATAATTAATCGTTTGACTATATAAAGTAAGTGAAATTTAATATTACAAAGTATATAGAGTTTAAACATCCCAATCAGGTCATTCTATATTACTTTAATTTTAAGTTAAGGAAATTTAACCGTCAATAATCTCTAGTCGAGTAGCAAAACGCTTCATAAGTGTTTATACTTTAATCGTCTCTATAATTATGTGTAACGATTAAATTTCTTTGTATCCTCATAATTAATGATTTTTTTTTATATTTAACACATATCGAATAAGTTCTTCTCTAAAGATAATTTATGCATTAGATTAGACTATTTTTGTATTAGTAATTCCAGATATACGAGCATAAAACTACTTAAGAGGACCGAACATTGCTTTACCTGTAAAATTCATTGGAATTAAAAATTACAATTCAAAGTTTAAATCATTCTAATACAGAATATGTTAAATTACATAAATTAAGATATTGTTTTTACAAACATTTTCAAATTTTGGTTTAAATATTGACAAAATAGAACCATCAGAATTCTTGGTTCATCGAAGAATCCAACATCAGTGTACGTATTACTCACTTATCATAAGGTTTATTTTTGAGTTTTGAAAGATTTGGTAGACATTTTGAGGAAAGCTTCTTTATAGTAATTGGTTAGCGTGTAAGTAGAGCATAAATCATAAAAAACTTCATAATTGTGTTTAAGACAATATTTTAGTAAAAATTTTAATCCATTTTTTTATAATTATGTACCACTTACTTTCTAACAATTAATATAGAAAAACTTTCCTTAAACTTTCAGCCGAATCCTATGAAAATTCAAAAATAAATCTTACAGTAAGTGAGTACGAACATTGATTTTCGATCCTTCGCTGAACCAAGGATTCTGATGGTTCTATTGAGTCAATTGTTGTAACCAAAATTTTAAAATGTTTGGAAAAACAATATCTTAATTTATATACATTCACATATTCTGCATTACAATTAATTAACCTTTAATTGAAATTTTTAATTTTAATGAATTTTACAGGTGAAACGTTGTCCGGACCCCTTACGTCTCACGAATAACATTTAATATGATTTTTAAGTCTAAATGGGCACATACTAATTACAACATATGAACGCAAGTAGTGCACGCACCACGCATTTCAAACATTTTTTTCTCATTATAGAATTTAGTATTCACAGCCGCGTTGATTTCGTTCATACCTCCGTACACTGTATTGATCATTTTAATTAATCACACTATAATATATTTCAATGAGTAATAACTTATTTGCACGTGCTTCGCATATTTATTAAACAAATGCGTCAAACTGCGTGTAACATAATTAAATTTCGATGCTGTATTATTAATGTATATGCATTTATTTATTGTCAACATAATAATTAAAAAAAGTACAATTTTTCGAGTTGAAACGCATGAATTTTAATGTTACATATATATAAAATGCATGTACATTAGAAATTCACCTGTTAATATTGAACGAGTGGAAATTTACATACCGCATATGTTTTTGTTGGAGGAAGTAACTGCAGTAAAGAATTAATTTATATTAAATGAATTAAATGTTAATTATGCGGTGAAAGATAAATTGATTTATACGAAAAATTTAGATGTTTCTCGGATCGTATCGGGTATAACCTCTAATTCAAACAGAAGCACGATCGCGTTATCAAATATTTATAAAATTATTCCCCGAGCAGCGATTGATCGACACTATAGCTATCCAGAAATGTACGTAAAATTTGAACGTCGAAGAGAGCATTCGAGCGTTATAAACTGAATCGGCACGAGAGAGCCAGTTCCATCGAAAGGATAAAGTTTAAAAGGCATGTGAGGGTAAGAGGAGGAGGTCCTTTGTAGAGCGCGGAGAAAAAGGCAAAAGAACGGAGCTTCCGGTCTCTGGTCGTGCGTGAACGTGAATTTCATTTTCAGCTCGCAAAATTTGAAGAGTGTAGGAGCGCGCGCACACACGTAAAACCTGGTAGTCGGTCCAGAAAGGAATCAGAGAAAGGAAAAAGGTCGAAAGCAAGGCTCGAGTTGATTACCTGCTTGAGCCAGGATCTCCAGAGATCCCGATCCCAATGATGATGGAAGCCAAGATAAAGATGTCTCGTCTCGCGGCATCGTCGTTGATGCGGAGCGTCCTCCCTCTGAGTCGTGGATCCCCGATGTTGTCCGTTGACGATCCTCGCTGGGTATCCGGTGACGCGTAGCACGAGCTTTCCAAGTCGGGAGGGAGCGCAGCAAACCGAGCCACCGCCACCCAGCTCCATCCATTCGGGTCGAGACTCCGGGCAAGCTGCGCACACACAGAGAGTGAGAGAGATACCCGCACACCCACACATACGAGTAATCGGATTAATCGAAAACAAGCAAAGAGTATACGCGGTCTCTCGCGGTCGCCACCACCCCCGTCCTCGCTGCTCCCTGCGCGAAACGATATACGCTACTTTTTCCTTCGCCGCGACTCGAGTATATCCCGTCCTCACGGACACTAAATTCGTGCGGGATCAACTTTGCCCGTATACCATGGACGACCGTTCGGGGATTACGTAACAATGCGAGTCCCTCCGCCTTTTTTTTCCCCACGCTAACTATTCTCTTCTCTCGGTAGAATTGATAAACAAAAGCTGGTTGAGCGAGCCTTTTACGCGTTGTTTACTCGAGCTTTACGGGATGCGTTTCGAGGTTTACTTAATTAAATTCAGGTGAAACTTTTAAGAGTTTAAAGATGCTGCGCGCGAACCAGAATGACGAATCTCTTAGATCCGGGATGAGGATTACTTTACCGCCTCCCCGATCCTTAACGTTGTAAAAATCCTTTAATAACCCGGGCTCGATGAGCGCGATTCGGCATTTAATTAAATCTTGCACCACGGGATAAGTGCATATTGTACAATCCACTTACTTCATTTAATCCGAAACCTCCTCTAAAAAAATTAATTTTCACTTTAATCAAGTCGAAACGAAAACTGCATTCAATTCTTATATAAAAAAAAACGTTTAAACTAGAAACAAATATTTTTAATCAGTTTCGTTCAGCGACGTTTAATCGAATCCTGATTCGGTCTTGGAATAATCAGTAGATTCTGCGCTCCACCTATCCCGAATATAAGCATTGTAACAAATCCAAGCAGCCGTTTACAATTTGATTTGCGATCGGTACCCAATACTGACTTATTCTTGTATACCTCATATTAATTTCATTATTTTATTCGTTAGTTATACCTGTTTTAACTTGTTAAATTATTCTTGAATTATTTTATATATTTACGGTTAGCATGTTAATCCGATTAAATAAATATAGACGTGGCAGCTACATTCGTTAGTTTTAGTAACTCTATTACTATAGTTGTTTGTTGCATTTAAATATAGTAAACCAAATAGTTATGATAATAGTTATAAACAACAAAGTTAATATATCCATTGTCATATTATTGAAATTAATAGTATAGGAATATTGTATAAATTACAACACCTTCCAACTTTTTTTCGTTAATTGAACGTCCATTTATCACTTAACATTCCAAAGTAAGTAAGAAAAGCGAAAAGACAATGAAGGTATGAGAAAAAAGAATTCTAGAAATAGAGAGGACATCCAGTGCACCGAGTCAAGCTTTAGGTACGTCACTCTCAGAGCGTAATCAACGATACCAATCTTTGATTAGAAGGGACGTATAGGTACCGAGACAAAAGCGAGTTCGAGGGTGAAGGATTTTTCAATTTGTTCGTCAGTCGGTCGCAGAATTTCAACGGGTCCGCGGTAGTGGCGGGAGTGTCGGTTACTCCACGGAGAGAAAAAGTTCGGTTTTTCTGGTCTTTGGATTTGGTGTGCAACTGTCATACCTGGATAAAGAAAGAGACGCGAGCCGACGACGGCGAGCGCTCGTTTTTTCCATTGCGGAAAAACTAATCCCTTCAGTACTAGGGCGTAGCCGCATCTGCTGTAACCTCGTAGCTCGTCCAGTGGCGCGGCCGGTCCTACGGGAAAACCAAATCCGAAAATTCAAATAATTATTAAACTCGGACATATCTAGGAATATTTTGTTGAAAATGGATTTAGGTATGGGAAATGGCCAATGTAATGCCACTGAAATCGTCGGATAAACCTTGGCGATTAAAAAATGTTTCGTGGCGAAAGAAAGACGTTTACTCGAGCCAATTACAGCGATCTACTTTTTCTACGTATATCTATATCTACGTCTTATTCGTTCTACAGTTCTTGCCGAAATTAAAATTTTATTATTATCATTATTATTGCGAGTAATCGTTCTACTAGCGAGCAATTATTTTCCAATTGAAATATAAAAAACGATTATTAATGTCTACGTGTACCTGACTCACGTGATTTATATACAAGATCGTAAAATTTCAGAATTTTAGTTTACTCTTCGTAAAATTTAAATGCTAAATACCTTTTTTATCTGATTTACAGCCATTGAAAAACTGCATCTTTATTATCTATTTTCAAGCCGATAAATAACGTGTATGCGTTATTTCCAAAATTACTTTAAAATTTTGTTTAATAACTAATCTATTTCTTTTGCGTAAATAAGGTTTACTTTAATCTTTTTCTATTAATCAATAATAAAGTATGCTCTAATTTCGATACAAAAAGATAATTAAGATGTGATATATGTACAAAGTCGTGTTAAACAATAACAAATATAATTATAATAAGTAATCACAATCCATTTATTACAATTGAAATTTATCACATGAAAAATTAATTCAACACTTATCGTAAAAATAATGATGTAAATAAATAATTATTTAAATAAACAGTTAATTTCTTTAATATTTGTGTGTATCCGAGTTAGAAATTGAAATTAATAAAATTAAAATTACGGTTAAAATATTTTTGCATGTCATTAACATAATATATGCTATAATTGGTATAACATTTAAATATATTGATATTTTAATAATATTGATATATAAATAAAGCTTTTTATTGTATTTTGTAACTTTTTCTTAAATAGAATATAAACGACAATTTGAAACTAACATTTAAAATAACGTAAAGAAAAAGCATTTAAAAAATATTGATAAAAAACTACAAAGGTAAAATGAGTGTTTAAGTATGTTTGTATAATATAGAGTGGCTTTGCGAGTAATGTCTTATGACAGCATCGTCGTAGATGGGCTGTAGACGGCATACATTGAAACTATGAGGGCGGAGGGGTGGAAGGGTGGGAGGGTGGTGATGTGTGAGAAGACTCTGGGAGTTGGGAGATGGAGAAACCTGGGAACTGCGGAGATGCTTAAGATGAAACAAGGAAATGCGTAAGCAGCACGTACCTACGTGAAATCCGATGAGATGTCGGAGCTCGGCGTCGAGCCCGAGGCGCGCGCGCCTCGAGGGCTCGCGGTACCCAAGACTTAGCAGTAGCTGTTCCTGAAGTTCCAGAGGCTTCTCACGAGCCGACAATCTACGGCCTGGCTCACCACCATACTGCAGATGGGAATGGCGTCGTCGTCGATAGGCCGCCCACGGGCCCGTGAACCAAAAACAAATAAAGACACAAAGAGGCTTGTTTAAGAGAGAGTTTTGTTTCCGACGGACCCTACTATTCTTTCTCCTTTTTTTTCTTGATAACGAAGGATTGAACTATGATCGATAAACTATTTTTTTAAGAGTTTTATTTACTTTATTCCCCTTTTGGGTGGAAACGTTTAGATGCGCGAGAATATTACGAGTTTAATATACCTCTTACTTTATGTTTTCTTTTGATGGTTACATTTTTATTACCTTATGATCTTGTCTCGTTAAATATCAAACCCTGTAATTTAAAGTTAATGAATATGGATATGCAGTTTAAATTGTCAATTATTTTACTAAAGCATTCGATTATTTTTTGAATAATGACACTAATATTCAATTATTTAAAATTATTGTATTTTTATGAGTGATAAAACTTTCTGGGAGAATGCCTCGTAAAATATTTATGAAACTGGCATTATTGGTTAAAGCTTATTAATAACAATTGTAATGAATGATAAAAAATATTTTAAAAAGTTAAAAATAGTTGTTAATTTTGTTAAATAATTTAGAAACTTTAAACCAACATTAAACAATATTTTCGGTTTTGGAACAATATTTCTTTTTATCTATTTTAGATTTTTTCAAATTTTATGATGACCTACATATAAGTGTTATTTATCACATATTAAACGCACTTAAAATATTTAAATATTAAAAAAATTTCAAAAATTTAATAGAGTAAATAGTAATATACTCTCCATATTTATCCTAGCAAAAACGTGTGGAAACATACATTGTAGAGAACGCGAACTGGGTACGTAGAGAAGTAGGAACATTTGAAAAGCATCTAGTATATTGAATAGCATTTTGTTCGAGATTTTGAATATTTCGAATATCGAATACGAAGTTTAAAAAAATAAGAGAAGAGTCAATTGCATTGTTTTAATTTCCTATTTTTTATTTTATCAATAGTAATTTATTAACATATTTAGTTAACACATAATAATGGAATTTTTATTTTCATAGCAATTTACAATATCGTAATTGTCACAAAAAATAACAAAGGTATAGTATAAACAAGGAATTTTATATAATAAACGTAACTAAATTACTAGTACACGTAGACCTGTTTCATCGAGTGTACTCGTGTATTTTAGGTTTTAAAAGCACATAAAACAATAAATCGATCTTTCGAACAAGTATTTCGTTAATTCTTTCAGAGGGGTGTATGTATAGTTCTCGCGTCACGCGTTTATCGAATTCGAAATTAGAGTCGATTATGCAAACCCTTGTTTTTCGTATACGGTGATCGATAAATCTCAAATTTCATCAATTCGAGACTTTGCATAGAAAGTAAATCGAGATGCCTCAAATGCAAGGGATATGTAAATCAAGGTATCACGCTAGCACAGCGAGTCTATAGCGCAGTGCTTCTGCGTTTATATTCTATATACCTACATCACTTCGACAAATCCATAAAGAACGAATCGCTCAAACACAGCCTGCGAATAGAAACCTTCCGTGGATTCCGTTTACGGCTCGGCCACCTCTTGCAAAAGTGCACGGTTTATCACGCGTCATTGATATACCCGCAGAGTCCGGTAAAAAAAAACCGAGAAAAACATAGGCAGGCTATACATGAAAATACGCGGCGATATCGAGTAAACTTTTTTTTTTCATTTCGCGTAAACCGTGGGAGATGTAGCGATTCATTTGGCTTTCCTTTTGGTAACATCCTCCCACCAGCCGAGCAAACATCGTTAGGAAATCCAAAATAAATGTTCGACGAGTAACGAGTGTCACTTCCTGAGGTGATGCTTCACGTTGCTCTAATTATAATCGGAGCTGAAAAGTACGAGCGACGCGCCCGCGAATTCCCTCGTTTTTGTGTACACGAAAATGCTCGTGAAATCCACGAGAGAGTAAGAGTAGGGAGAAAACGAGTTCGGAGGGACGAAGCTACAAGACTGTCTCTTTTTCCTCCGAGTTTTTTCACCCTCGGTTTGAATCGAGAGAGGCAGCGCGTCCCTAATGAAGAACCGTGTAATTAAAATCCCTCGGCAGACCTAGCCCCGTACCTCTATCTCGCGAAACTTCCTGTAAAAGACCAGCGTTGCTTTACTCTCGATCTCCTTGACGCATCTAGCCTCCCTCTATACCTCTAACCTGATTCGTCTGTTATTTTCGTAATTCTTTCTACCCTGTAGCCTGTAGACCTATCTGTCCAATCGAGATAACGATGCTGTGAAAAAAAGACTAACGAGTTACTTTATAAATAAACGATAATACTTTACACTTTGTATTTACATACGATTCCCTTTGCTCTACTATAATAATTAAGTTTTAAATTGATAAATTACTTTCATTATAATATCAATTTGTAGTAAAAGCTGTTTATAGATAGTGTTTTACTAATAATATATATTACCAATCTTGAAAAAAACTTATTTTATCAGAAGCTAGGAAAAGTGTCATTTGTAATTATAATTACAATAATTACTTTAAATATCTCTTTAAATATCGGTGAATCGCATTATTATTTAGCGAAATAATATAGCTTTATGAGAATATCGAACTACTTCTATTGTCGTCGACTCATGATTACTTTTTCTTATTAAATTAACATTTATTTTAATTTTAAAGTGAAAAATCCGCGCATCCTTCAATATAATCAGCGTTTGTAATATTTCCAGTTTTCCGACGGTACTGAATAAAGTTGAAATATATCTGTATTTTATTGACCCTTACCAGTAGAATATATAATATACATAGGATTGCTGTTACGCCGAAGTTTAAATGGAAATTGCCGTAACAATAAGGAATATTACAAGAGGATTTAAATAAAACTGAAATTTTGAGCTTTGCTATTGAGAAGAGCCAAATTCATCAGTAGAAAGAGGGACAGAGTTTCGAAGGAGTTTCGAATAAAAAAACTTGAAGTGCGCAGCTCGAAACTTTAATATTCCGTGAAAGAATATAGCCTGAAGTTGAATGAAAAGCGCGCGAAAGCACGATTGAGAGCTTTTCTTCGGGAGGTTCAATTAAAAAACTTGTTTGTCTTTGTTAGCAGGTTGACCGAGGAAGGGGAAGTCGAGGTTCAATCGAGAATCCCACAATAGTCTTTATATAGCTAGTGCATTAATGTAGATGTATCTGCATAACGAGCTTAGTTGTCTTGGTATATAGGAAATAGAAAATAAATGCTACGAAACGTTCGTTAAATTCTCGTCTTTAAAGTCGAGATTGATTTTGAATTTACCGAGCGTTAAGTCGAGCGGTTTCAGAATACCACGTTCCCTCGATCAGATGCTTCTAGCAAAATATTATTTCTTTTATCACGTACCGGGGTTAACCTTTCGTAATCAGAATATTTTCCTTAGGCTATGGCTATATTGTCAAACGAATTGCTCCTTCTTTTTTCACTTGGGCATTAACTATCAACTTTCAACGGAAAGTCTTTGTGAACTTGAACAAGCATAGTAGTTCTATTAAGTATTATAAAGATAAGAATCTTACCCGGTCTTCGTATACGTTTTTTCACTCGAATTCGCATTTTCAGTACTCTAATACGTACTTTATTTCATTTTTTCAACGAAACTTCAATTCGGTTATAATAAAATCTCGGTATAATTAATTCTTAACTACAATTCAATTTAACTCTTAACACTTCGTGAATGCGGTATTTAAATACGCACAATAAGTATAATCTCATTTTTAGTCATTAATTTTATTATAATAAAAAAAAATCCTCACTTGAAGCATTTTATTGTAAACATGTACGTTTTATATAAATAAAATATTTTATTATAATAATTCGATACGCATAAGTAAACAAAGTAATCAGGTAACATGATGTAATATAATTAATTATTAACTTAAACTAAAATTAAATATCTTTAAAAAAATTACTTTATACGTACGTACCATTTTTTGGTATATATTATTTTTAAAAGTTGTAATTTATCTATAAATAATACACATACCGAATCCAGAAACTGCAGGTTCCAACTTCTGGTTTTAAATGTTGTTATATTTATTATGCCGTGTAGAATAAATCCTTATAATAATGGTTGTCATATAAAAATTTAATGTTTCGTATGATGAAAAAATAAAAATAAATGTTAACAAATGTAGGATAGTTTGATATTAAAAATATACGTATTACATGTATGTAAATTAAGGAAGTAATGATCTTTTTTAATGAACGCACCAGGTGACGATACTAAGAATCGCGTGATTGACGATGCCCGCGGGGTGATTGAAAAGTTGTATAATTTATCTTGTCATTTGAACAGACTTTTATTTCAAGTAGATTATGTTGAAATGTAGATATTTTGAATTATCTATCTAACTAAGTATTAAAATGTGTCTTAGTGACTTTACCTTGGAAGGAATGTTCAGAAGTACGTATCTGGCGAGTTGAGTAATTTTAAGTGATACGAAACAAGACATAACTCCTTAATTTTCCTAAGAGGTGTATGAATATGTGTACGTATATAGCGCAACTTATTATTTGTACTCGTTGAGTATTAATTTTAACACGATATATATATATTATTACTATGCTTATTGGAGACTAAACGTATAGACCTATATATTAGTGATTAGTTTCACTCTATTCAGCGTTAATGAGTACCAATTAAACTTCAATCGAATGAGGATTTCAATAAGTTTCTTAATTGAATTAGATACAGTAATTATTAATTAATTAATATTTTTATATCCTTAAAATATTTAAATGACAACTAAAATAAAACTTTAGTATTTATTTTCTTTTTATACTCGTGAAAGTGTGTTATTAAGAAGATATAACGGAATGTTCAATTGCACTTTAGCTAAATTAATTACCTTTCTATACCGTATATCAATATATTAAATCATTTATATGGAGATGTAATGACAAATTTTAAACAAACTCATTTTGTAAAATAATTTAAATTATTAAGAATTTCCTTTTTAATTAAAACTTATAATTACCTTCTCGGAAAGTGGATTGTCAATTATAGTATATTAAGTTAAATAGTTAATCATTTTTATTAATAAAATGTACAATGGTATTAATTCAATTTTAAAATATAATTAATATGCATAAAGTAAATTGCACTGTAATATATATACCTATATTAATATTGACACGATCGATTTTATAAATCGTTATTACAATATCGCCTTTTTAAAAATATACTTACGTATTTAAATGAATAAAATATGGAATGTATGTTTATATACTGTTAGAGGCACATAAAGCCAAAGCGTATCGATGATTACTATATGTAAGAAAAACGTGCGATGGCGCAAAGAAACAATATATTAATTCCCGGGTAAGATTAGGAGAGGTTAGAGACACAAAAGTCGAAGGGTGTAAATCAGATTATCCCTTGAGTTGGAGTCGCGGAAAAGAAGGAACTACAGCACTGATCTCTGGCAGTGGCAGATAGTTCGTGGGATAATCGATGTTCCGAAACTAGATTAGAAAAGCATTCGGCTCGCTCTCCCTCCGGCTTAACATTGATGAATTGAATAATCAGACCTTAAATGCACATCGCACGAGCGCATGCTCTCTACACTTCTCTCTCTCTCTCTCTCTCTCTTTCTCTTTCTCTATCGGAGGAAATTTCGAGGCCGATATACGCAACACCTGTTACAGTTAGCCGAGGCTCACAAATCGAAGCAGATGCTCCCTCCCATTCGAAAAGTCGAAGCTCGAGAGCGCTCCGGCTCATTTAGAGAGTCGACTATAGGGCGAGTCACGACTCCCAACTCCGGAGAACGAAGGTGGATCGAACAGGTGCGTCAGCTGCGGGATGTGTCCGTGAAAGCGCGAGTACGAAACCAATGACTACCGTTCGTATGTCTATATATACCTGTATTTATGTTTGTACACACTGAACGCAACCGTAACGACAAAAGGTTTGAAAAAGAATGGCCAAATTGGAGCGCGCAGAGTCCGGATCTGAAGAGGAACTCTTTCGTCAATTTGCTCGAGTAAACATTACTATACTACCCGGTGTAGAGATCAACCCTTTTTCATTTCTCTCCGACAATCCGAACGCGGGTAACGAATGCTTGCGTTTCGCCTTCTATTCTCTTTTATTTCCTCTTTTCCGATCGTAATACAACCGTGCGCGAAAATTATACCGATGTTACATCGCGGAGCCCTACGTCTATATATGTCAGTTGCTATATATAATCTTACGAAATAATTAGATGCATTTCAACCGAGTGTGGAGCTTATTGATTAAAACGAGAAATGACGGAAAAGCAATTTTCTATTAATTGAATTATACCATTTAATGTCAGCTACGCGTTTGCACTGATATTATACGATACTTATACGATATATTATTATTCACATTTAGCGCTTTATACTTATAATAAGACCACTTTTGACCCGAGCCAATTATTTATTTGTAAATTTTGACGCTTCATTTGCGAAACGATCACAATAAATAATCATGTATTTAATCAAACGGATTTAAACGCTATTGTTATTCCGATTAATGTAACTGGTTATATTATGTTGTTTATCATTGTTTACATTATTATTACATATTTTAGTATACTCGCAATTTTTATACCTTTCAATATTTAAATTCATTGCCGATTGTTATATATAGGTAATCGTATACATTTGCGCCTCGATTCTTCTTTTTCCCTTGCGAACCGAACAAAATTTCATTAATATTTTTTTCCTTCCCTTCACGTCAACACGACCATTGGTTAATATTTGGATATATGTTTATATCTCAAATATTTTACGACCATCAATTTTGAATTTAAATAATAAAACGCTTCGAACTGTAACAATATTATAATATTAACGTGTTTATTCAATGACAGATCAAACTCGCGTGCACATTTATTTATTTGGATTGCGACAAATTATTATACTGATAAATCATTTGTTTATGTATATATAATCTGTATACGTATACGATATATAGGAACGAACGTACGTTACGTATACATTGAAAGTTAACGTACTGAAACTGGATTTTTCTTAATTTAAATTTGCATGGTTGATTATACGCCTTAAAAAAAGTTTGAAAATCCAACAGGTACATTTCCGATCCGCAGAACAGTTTTAGTTTTCGTTTCATTTCGAGTGTAAGAGTTAGCTTAACGTCGCCGTTAAAACGAATGGCCTCGCGCGTAAGCCGAAGGGGTAAAGAGAACCATGAACGAAAGAGAAAAAGAAGATGGTAAACCTCGCGTGTACAGTTGCTGCATCTATCTTTTGAAAAATTTTCTCTGTTAGTTTCTTTGAAACGTAAAATAAAGCGGTGGAACGCGTGGAAATGTGTAAGTGGGCGAGAGACGCAATTTGCAGCTGTCGACGAATCTGTAATAACGGTCGAATGGATATAATACATATATATCGGGAATCCACAATTTTCCAGCTTATCGAACGAATATATCAGTTTCTACGCAAGATCGACGTAACTTATAGCCGATGTCTTTTTACCGTGGTGTAGCTACCGAGTGCGTATATACGTGTAAAAACACTAATACATCATTTTCATATTTTTCCTCTTCTTTCAATATTTGATTTTCAAGGAATCGCTTCTCTAATCATTTTGCGCTGTGATATAATACATTATACTTTTCGGTATATACCGCGAAAATGCAATAAATTATTTTTTTTTAAATTTTAATGCTAAATATTAACAAAATAATGTGACGTAGAAAAGTGTTTTGGCCTAGTTCAACTGCAATTCATTAATTTAGATTTCAATACTACTGCCTGTCGATTGACGCTGCTCGCATTTATGTATACATATATCTATATATATAAACCTGTGCATAAAAATGTGCATACCTTATTCCCATATATATATAGGGAACGCAGACGCTTAATGCGGTAAAAAGGAAAAATATAGTAATTTTACTTCGCATTTCCTCTGTGATGTTTTCATAACGCATATATACGGTATTTTTATTTACAGGATTTTTATTTGTGTGTACAGTATACGGTACGCGTACCTTCAATGTTTTTTTACGCGTACCCCGAGGTTTTATAAATAAGAATGTTCATTAAAATCAAGCTGCGCATGTTTTTCACATTTTAGAATAATTATATCTCATTAAAACTCGTAGTTATTAATAAACTTTATACTCGCGTAACGAACGAGTTAAAATGGTTAATTGTTATTTTCATTTTTTATGACATTGACATTTAAAATTTCTTTTTATTCTACTAATTTTCACTTTATTCGTTTAACAAATAATATTTGTAAACGTATAGATAATGTATATAATTCGAAGGCTGTTGTTCTGCGTAACAATAAACTGGAATGATCAATACAAACGATTATTCAATATTTCTACTTTATAATTAAGAACGCTATCAAAATGATTGGATTTTCAAATAAAATATGTAGATTGTTACAGCCAATTATCAAGGTATATACGGAAACTGCAAGCGACAAGCAAATTAAGCTCAAAAATGTTTAACCAATCAAAATGGTTAAACGGGTATTGTATAAGCATAATAGAGGAGTGACTCGACGTAGCTTAGAATTAAGATTGAAAATACGAATAGTGTAATTACTCTCTCGTGTAGCTATACTACGAATAATTAAACCTTACAATGAACAAACTGAAAAAGAAAGAGGTTGCAACATTCTTAACATCTATTACAGTTAATAGAAATAAAAAAATGAATCTAAAAATAATTAAATGTTCGGATTAGTTAAAAGTAGAGGAAGATGTAAATGGTATGATTGGTATAAGTGTAATATTCATAAAATGTATGAGTATCAGAATAGTAATCATCAATTATTTTGTGTACATATAGATGCATGTATACAAGTAAACAATCCACGTGATTGCTTAAAATTGTATTAAAATTCTAATTTATACTTAAGATGTATATGTTTATATAAGAGTGACTTGTTATTAATGCAATGAAAACAAAAGTACATAAAGTGCTGGTATTGTGAAAGAAATTTAAATGAGAAAAAACGAGAGTATAATAATTAAAGTAAAAATATAGAGATGCAGCTAGCAGAGGCAGAGGTAGGGTAAGCGTACAGAGATGCAACAGCGCGGTTAAAGAATAATTAGTCACCTGGACAAATAGGGCGAGGCCCTCGGTCAGTAGCATATCCCGGCAGACGTCCGCCGCGCTGGTCTCAAGGGTCAAGTAAACCAAGCTGCTCTCAATGCCCGTGTGAACCCTCAACCAGCCCGTACCTCTGGCCGGCATCCCCGAAGGCTCGACGCCCACCCCCGAGTCCCAGGAGGAGTCGTGACAGCTCGCTTTCGATCCTTCGGCCGGATCCTCCTGCTCGAACCGGTCGATCGCTTCGTTCAGCTCCCGCAGCGCGCTCTTCTCCTGGGCTGAGCTACCGGAATCTTCGAGCTGGTCCACGTCCTCGTCGATCCACGCGAGAGGCAGCGCGGCGAGTATTGCCGAGTCTCGAGAACATCGTTCGCGCAGCAAGGTACATTGTCCATCCGAGCCGCGGTCCCCGGTGTTGCAAGGGCTCAGCCGGTGACTCTTCGTTCGCCGCCTTGGAAACGTTGATACGAATTGGTTCGTTAGTGTCAATCTCGGGTGATCTGTGGGGTAGACTCCACTCGCCACCCGCACGTCGTAGAAAGTGGCTTTTTTCCCCGAGTGCCCGGCGTCGTTCGGCTACGAGACCCACGGTGCCGATGGGTTCTCTCTCCTTTTCCTTCTCCTTCACTTTATCCTCCTCTTTATCCTTAGGCTTCCATCTGGACTTGCGATTGGTCTCGTGCATACGCTCGTGGTTCGCATTGATTTTCCTGTTGAGCTCCTCGATGACGTTCAGCCGCTTTGCGAGGGCATCGTTCGTGCGATCTAGCCGATCCTGCGTGGCGTTCCATCGTCGCTGCACCGGTGTCCCTGTCTCGATCTCCTTGGCGCTTATTCGGGAGTCTCGCTTCCTCGATCTTACGCTTCCTCTTTCGCTAGGAGCTCGTGAACCAGACTCGTTGCGAATCGAGCCTCCGCTACTCAGGCTGATCCGCTCGTTTAGCTCCCAGTTGATGTGAGCATCCTGCGCCCATTGGCTCCTTTTCACGTTCGTTACCACCATTGTTTCAACGCGGTTTCCTAGACATCCTGTCTGCAGGCACTGACTGATCTACGATAGTCAGGTAACCACCTGACACTCACCGCTATCGACTTACACCATTTATTCAACCACTCTGTCGTACACAAACTTCTAACTTTATTAACACACACACACACACACACTTGTGTCCCCCTGCACTTTTATCAACGCGGCCCAATAATTTTCCGGTAAACGGAAGCAATCGACTCTTTACCCAAAATTTGTACTTCTTTAATGGGAACGTTGAGGAAAATAGCAACGAAAGTAACTCGATAGAGATTCCAGCTAAACGTTTAGCTGAGCCATTTCGCGCACCATTACTTAGCCGGTGCTTAGCTAACTTGCGCGGCTCGCCGAGTGCGGGCTAATTTGAATAATAGCCTCAGTTTCAGGAGTTTCACGGGTCGAATTACGCGAGAGAAATTCGCATCTTAAGATTGACAATGAAACAATTTTCCTTCTTGTTGTATCGATTTGTTGTATCAACCAGATTACTCGTCACTTCGCTACTCGTACAGGTCGTATTATTTATTAGAATTCTGAAACTTCAAAAAAAAAATATACTAAATGCCAACTGATCGAACAGTTTTGTCGGTGGGATCGTGAGAAACTGAAAATTAGTCTTCCCTAACAACGTTGAAATTTCCGTAAGTTACAATTAGCACTTTCCCGTAAGTATGCGAATCGCGCGAAAATTCGCGTCACCGGTTAATTTTCGAGTTGGTAGTCATTACAGGTACAACATATCTCGGTAGTGGGAAGTCGATCAGCATGCGGTGGCCGCGCGCGACACGCTTCGAATGTTTTACCGTTTCGTGAGAACGCTCGGTCCTCAGTTTGTAAATTCATATATCCAACTGACGCGACGCCCCCTCAAATTTCCCATGCGCTCGAGTTCCGCGCTTTAATTACACTCGATTCGCCCGAAAACTCGAGATAGTGGTCCTACATAAGCGCGTTCTAATTAAAACGATGAGCGTGGGTAATTTGCGTCGACAATGTATATAATTAATGCAGATCTCGAGTACCTTCGACGTGTAGACGGTTTTAAATACTTTGGTCGATGCACTGGCGAATATATATGACACTTTTTACAACAAGGCACGCCACCAATTTTTCAAGTAAACATCGCTGATCACCAGGGTTAACGTTCAATATACATATACGGTTTTGCTCTTCGTAAAACCGACCTCGCAATTGTTTTAACCGAACTGCTCACTACGATATTTTCACCTGTTCGTTATCAAGGTCGTCGAAAACATCGGTGTTTCATATAATACGTAGAGAGTGAAATGCGCGAGACGCGTTACACGAACGATGCGACGTCCCTCACACCGCACCGGTCATACGTATCGGACTGGCTAATGCGGCGTGGACTCGCCGAGTCGCCACAGCTGACCGATCTCCTTGTCTTCCTCCCTCCACGTCCTCCGCCACACATTTTTCCATATTCCCCTTTGCCCCTCCTACGGATATGCTTCCCTTTCCCTCTCCCTTATACACGCTCTCTCGGCCTCGCGCTTACTTTTTTACCTGCGATGTATATAGCCATGATGAGTATGCGTGCCGATTCCAATTTCTCTTTCTTTCCTTCACTCTTAGTCTATATACATATCTCTCTCTCTCTCTCTCTCTCTCTCTCTCACTCTCGCTCTGTTTTTTCCTTGACGCTTGCCTGAGTATAGGCCCCATAATTACGCGCTGATCCTATTGTGATTTTTACGACGAATTTGATTATCTCCAATCCTATATTTACGTCGTACGTTTTATATTTTTTGCACCAGTTTTCATTATTAATGGTTTATCATTTTAATGAGAATGAATTGATGAGAGTCTAAATAATATATGAAATTACATTACATCACATTAAAAAGTACTAGTTCTCCTAAATTTTGAATGTCTGACAAGAATTTTATTAAGTAATTATCATATGGTTATATGCGTCTAATTAAATGAATAAAAATAATTCTAGTAAAAATAATTTAGCTGACAACAATACTAAGATTATTTTTTAACAATCTATTTCTTATTCAAGATTATTTAAAATTTGTTATTCTAAAATTATTACAATAGGTTGAATCTAAATTTTGCAGAAAGGTATGTTGCATTACAGTATATTTGGCACGTATTGGTATAAAACAGAGCTTTATAATTTACGATAAAAATAATAAATTATACTTATACACTTCTTTCAAGCTGTTTTGAATTCATCACTTTTTTTGTATTTGTTTGTCTTATGTATTAACTTATAATCAGAAACACATATTACTTTAAATTTAAGGATTAAAGAAGTAACTGATAAAAGAAATGTCTAAAAAATGCGACATTCGTGTTTTTAAATGTACATTCAAAGTAAGCTTTATACATTTTATCTAATTAGTTATTTGAGTCAACGTTTAGTTTGCCGACCTGGCGCATATATGTACCACCTGTGATCTTAAAATCTGACTTACCTAATGTTTATTTACATAAATTCTAATGAAGATTAAATAAATATTTATGTTATAAACGACAGAGAAATAATATTAGTGTCGTACCTATTAACTGGGTAAAAATGGAATTTATACTAACGTTAAGGCGCGGTTCCCTTGGTTTAAAATCTCTGGTCGACGGAGGAGCCGTGAAATAACAAAAGAATGGTTTGAAAAATTAACGAATTTAAGCGAAAAGAGGGCAAAGTGTTGTTCGCAGTTCCAATTCATCGATTGGTATATCGTTTATCGGAAAATGAAATTCGAAACAAGTTGCTGAAAGTTAAAAAGCAATCGACCCAATTCCGAGTTATGAGAAATAAATCTCATCTAGCGCAGGAACCGTTGATTGCGGGTCGGATAATTTATGTTGGTTGCATCTCCTCGCAATCATGCGCACCGTCGTCCAAGTTCTCGCGTGCCCCGTTCTTCTCTATTCCCGATGACCCACCTTCGGAGGTGCACACTCCACGCAATAAGGATGGTAAGAGAGGGGGGTTTCACATTCGTTATTCGGAGCATCGTCGAGCTCGCGGATTCGCAGGAGGGGCACACATTCGCGTACGGAGAGCAAGCCCGAAACTCGGGAGCATACAGACCGAGCGAGCGAGCGAGGAATGGGAAAGGGAGGGAAGAGAAGGGAAACATAACCACATCCTCCTGGGTGTGTTACGCGCTCGCGCGCATCAGCCAACGGTGATATTCTCATGCGGAGGAAACGGCATGGGAGCGAGAGAGAGAGAAGGGGAAGGCTTATATAGTGCCTATACGAGGGTCGGGACTCGAGTTGTCAAACGCACACGGACACGAGCACGACAGTCCCGACGGGGAAAGGATGTACTTCCGTCCCCTTCGGAATTCCCACTTTTCTATCTCGACGGACCCGTTGAAGCGCGAGCGTTACGAGCGCTGAGCCTCCGACGCGCGCGCGGTCTATAATTGTTACCCCACCGCCCCTCGCCCCCCGCGCGCCCGCGCTTCTGCTTCCCTCGCGAGAAATTCATTTCGCTTATCCAATTTTCGACGCCACCGCAAATGCGCTTGGTTCATCTGATGCGGACGTGGACGCGGACCGACGGCTTGATTGATCGATTGATTAATTTATTTATGGCCGCTTGTTTTTCTACCCCGGCAAACTTGATGCGATCAAATTCGCAAGACTGACGCGCGCGCGCTGTCACGATGTTCTATGCACCTCCCCCACCTTGTTTTTTTCATTATCACCTGCCCGAGTATCGTTTTTCTTCTTCGTCTTATTGAAAACAGAAAGAATTTTGTTTTTCTCCTTCCTCGTTGTACGTCGACAATATTTTCTTTGATGCTGCACCAGGTTTATCAAATTATTCCCTGCGTTATATACATTTTACACTGACGTTCAGCATTCTCACTTTGATCGCGTGTAGTGTATATATTTAATAACCTTTTATATTTAATAAGTAGTTAAAGTTATATAACTGCGTTCGATAAGTTATTATACTTTGCATTAATTTAAAAAATTTAGTTTGAGTTATGCACTTATGGGAAACCCAAATTCATTCGGTACGGCGTATATCAACTATAATAATCGATGATTGTACAAAGTTTCAATGCAAATATTTTAACACGCTTTTATAAATGAGTGGAACAGAGTTTCGTGAAACTTTCTTCCAATCGTAATCGTTTTCATAAAACTTTTCTCCGATCGTTTATAAAGACGCGTTGAAAAATTCGCATAAAATTTTAACTAATCGAAGATTATTGGGATGTGAAGGAAAAGTAATGTACCGAGATTCCATAAATATCTAACTCTATTTTAACTACGTTATTTCTTGGTTTTTCTACTATAATTTCATTTATCTAAACGTTAATTAATAATTATATTTATTTATACTAATAAAATGATAAGTATTTTCTTACTTTATTTTAAGTATCTTAATATTATATACTAATTAGAAATTCACTTAAAAACTAGAAAATACTTAATAATATTAGAACTAAAAGAAATTGTAGTAGTTTATTCTTTATGTATATGTACTTAGAACCATTACGTAAATGTAATCGTGTGGTTATCCTTCATAAATGGATGCTCGACAATGGTAGGAATGGCTATTAGAGTTAATAGAGCTAGTTTCTTCGACTTGACGATTGGATCGCATTGGGCGAAAATGTAGCGGCCCCTCTTTTTATTCACTGCGTATTTTCGTTTCTCCGATAAACCTCTTCTTCGCATCAGTATCCAATGTTTATATAAGAGTAAAGCATGTACCACATTTGACAAGTATCAGGTAGGATATTTTTATGTATGAATTTCGTATGTCGCTGAGTGCAATGCTTTTGCGCGAGCATCAGCAGTCTTTACAAATTTGGGCAGTGATCTCAGTACTTTTAAACATTGTGCGACTTATTCCAAAAATATATTATAATAAAAATGCTATAAGAAATAATAAAAAAATAACTTAAAATAGCTTTGTATATTATAAAAAATATCGGTAAATCACCCCGCGGAATATAAAAATTGAAAGGATAATTTTTTATAAACAAAATATATATTGTAAATACACTTTTTAGAGTTATTTTATACACTATAATATATGTATATACACTTTTTAGAGTAATTTTGTTAAAATTCTAATATCCGTAAACCTATTAATTGAATGTCGAGTAGTATTATATGCACGCTGGTTTGCCTCTTGAATTTAGATGCGCTATTAATTACATGTACCTATTCTTAACAGCCTGGAAAACTCAATATTAAATCCACAATAGCAATTAAGAGGAAATTGCGCTAGTTAATTGTCAATACCTAGCTGTTGAAATAATTAATAGGTTTATTTCGTCCTATACACGTATCCCTTTATACTCTACCAATGAAATTTCGATCAAACTCTGTCAATTTCGGTTCACAAAAATTTGATATTCTCAAATTAATTTTCGTATACCGATGAGATTGCAATCACCCAGTGTTAAATAATGGCGGCAACACAACCAGCTTTCTTTTTTGAAAAAAAAATATAAAATAAAACAAAAACAAATTCTAAAAGATTCACGTTTAGTTTATATTATTCGCACTAATGAATTTCTTAATTTTGTACATAGGTATTGTTATCATCTTATTTCACTATTCGAATGTTTGGATATCTTCTCCTGCATTAATTAACTCAATACATCACAATGAAGATTGATCTCCATTTCAGTCGATGATCCTAATGTAATTATTAATTTCCTGATAGGAACGTAATCGAAAAGTTTAAATATTTTTTCGCGGTATATCCCATCCCACAAGTTGTTTTTCTACAGAGTAATTTTTCGAATACGAGAGAACGCGGCAAGTGCGCCATCGAAAAGCAGGAGGCGCGTCGAGAATTATCAACATTTCAGTGCACAGCTGCAACGAAGAGAAACGGAGTCGCGATCGCGCGAGATTGACGGATATCGCGAAACTTTTAATCGACGTCGAGCGGAACGAGCGGGAAAAGCAGAGAAGCCTGTACTAGACGGGTGTGTGCGCGAAAACGACTAATGGCTTTCCCGGTGCCTCTCCTCTGTTTTCCGTTTCTCCTCTTTCTCTCCCTTTTCTATCTTTCTCTCGAACCTTGAGCTGGCACTACTTAGTGATTTTCTATCTCGCTCCTTTGCGATCGTATAAACGTCGCGCAGTAGAAGCCTAAACGAATTCCCGTGTATATTCGAGACCATTTCGAGCCGGAGGTAAATCGCTCGAGCGTCGCGAGTGCGGGACTGGAGAAGCCCATAGCTGATCGCACGCGAGCCCGCTTCTCGAAACTTTTTTGGAGAAAAAGACCGAGCGTAAAGCTACGATCGATCGAACCTCTCTACTTTATGTACGCAGTAAAAATTTCACAGTGCACGGAATTTTCATTCCATCGGCCCACCCGACGATGATGAGTTCGATAAAGATTGGAAATTCATCGTTGTATGGGAATGTAAAAAGTTTAGCGAGCCAATTCTCTCGGGCGCTTTGTTCCGTTTTCCCTTATAGGATAGGGCATACGAGCTCGGCTCTTAGTGTTTCGCTAGTGAATTACGGAGCCAATTTTTACGATAAAATTCCCGCGTTTTCTTCCTCGGATCGATCACTCGCTTGGATTGTTTTCAATGCCCGATGATACCGCGTCGCGAACGACTTTGGTTTCATGCTATTGTGTTCACCTCTTCGTTTTAACTAATTTTTTTAACGACTTTGGTTAGTTTCTACCTGTTTACTTTTCTATTCATTGTATGCCACGACTATTGGTTTTACTTTAAACTACTGCTCATTCAATTAGAATAAATGTAACTATCGGAAATAATAATTTAAAGCGAATTAATTTGAAAAATATATTAAATATTGATAAATTTAAATTATAAATATCGAACCTAAATCTTTGTACGGTATGTTACTAAAATAATATTCCGAAAAAATATGGATGGTTCTAGATAAAAATGAGGACATCTCTTTTTCGAGTGTAAACAGTACACTTAAATTTGAATCATAAAATTTCTCACCGAATATGCAGTCGTAACCTAAAGATTCTGCGTAATAGCGTAACATGTTAGACCCGGATTCCGTATAAACATCGGGGGCGATAAACAAGCGGATTGCTGATAAGAGTCCCACCGAAGGTTCGGAACAAAGAGAATACACAATCACGGCTGCGTCGTTCAAGATGCCAATTTCACATTTATACTATCAGATTGCAGACATTTATTAAGATTTAAAATATTTTATAGTATTCACAACATAAATACATTTTTAATCCATGCAAATTACACCCTTATATCTTTTTATATTTTGCAACATGTATTCCACAATCTAATCATATTATTATCATATTGCGAATCTGTATTTAATTTTCATTTGAAAACAATTTGTAAAGATTAAAAAATAATTTAATTCTAATATAGCAGCTAATGAGGTTAGTAAAATTTTGAGAAAGCTTGAATACATTTAATAACATTTTAGCGATATTCATGAGCTGCAAGTAATGAGAACAGATATATGTATGAAAAATGCATGAAACATTTTTTATATTTACTTAAGAAATAATGATATAACTACAAAATTGAAGTATATCGTAGAAACGAAATGAAACAAAGAAAAAAAGCAAGAGGGTATATAAATAGTACGGGTGCTATTGTGTAATTAAAATTCATTTATGTATTTCGAGAAAGAAAGGCAATATAATACCTGATCCTGGGTTCTCCGGTCGCATCGGAGCTTCCAATAAACAATGTTATTATCATCGTTATCCTAATTATCATCATATTTCCAGGGAACACCGTTCGCACACTGTTTATTAATATCCCAAGAATACCAGTTATGGCGCATCGTTTTCTGCCTAGCGCGCGTAAGAGCGAAAATTTCATATAAGCTTGGTCGCAACCTCTTCCACCCCAACGAAATGTATATACATACACGTTTGTGCTTCCGCGGAGCTCGCTTTTACTCTTTTGGTCTCATTCTACCTCTCTTCCTCTCACTCTCTCTTTGTCCCTCTTCGCCCGTAATTAATACCTAGACCGAAGAAAAACGGATTTAAGGAGGAAAAACGCACGCAACAATCAGTTATTAAAAAAAAAAAATAAAAAATCCGAGAGTGCGTCACCCGCGCGGTCCATAATAAATTCACGGGCAGAATAAATCTTATTAAATAATGGCGAGGAGCGAGGGGTGAGGAGCCACCGAGGGTGGAAATATAGGGTACGAGCTGGCAGGAAAATCCAAGCGAAATTATTCTTCCCTCGCCAGTGCCGGTAAGCGACGCGCCTTATGTAATTAGCTGCTCTCGTAAATTGCCTTGTTCTCTCCGACTCACTTCCTATATACGAATTTTATCCCGCACGCCTACGAGCATTCGGATTAAATGCTGGACAGACAAAGGCACTGGGAAAACCCCTCCGCTCGCGACTCGCTAACGCGAATTTCGTGTAAAAATTTTGCTTCAGAACCCAACGCTTCTTTCCCCTTCGAGCCTCCGGGATTCGCGCGTACGCGTGATATTTTGTAAAACTCGTTTATAATTACTCGAAATATTCCTAGTTTACCCAGAGAAATTTTTGTAACACTACTCCGGCTGCACGTTTTGACGTTTTGCAATTAAGTGATTCAACATAGTATATACAGTATTTAATTTATCAGTTTTCAAACTTATCTAAATTCTCATACGTGTATATTTCTATATAGTATTTTGTTACTCTTTTTTTGTATACGTTCGCGATCATCCCGTTGGTTACGTAGATTTTAAATGTAAAACCGAATTACCGAACTAAACGAAAACTCTTGTAATAAATTTTGAATATATTTGGTTAAATGCGGAACGAAGTTCATCTTGTACCCCGTGCGCCTCATTTAAGTTGTACATTTTTAATTACCTACATTTTAATAATTATTAAAGGTTTATACAAACTTTATGTATTTACAAAACGCGAAAACAGTGTTTGTTACACACCTGACAAGATTTGGGAATAATTGATTTAAATTATAAAGTTACGCACGGTTCGCGGGTATTTTTAATCATCCTCCGAATTTGGCGGATAATAAAATATTTACAGTGTACGTATATAGCGCCGTAATAAATTTTGAAATGCGCGCATGTTAATTTAATCAGAAGGAGAGGAAACGATAGAGAGCGAAAGCGATAAGTACGTCGAGATAGACGTATGTTCATAAGTGAATGGTACAATAATTAACATAAATTTTATTCGGTTTTGCTTAGACAAATTGAATTCCGAATATGCTCGTTCGCAATGCGCATCGCGGTAATTTACTGTTCTAACTATTTTCGAGTAGAATTAAAATGCGAGTGTAAATAAAACAAATATATTTACATAAAAATACGGTGAAAGACGAGGAGCAAAGTAGCGCACAAGCGCAAATTAATAATAATCCCGAAATTACAGAATTTTCATTATGCATAATGAAGGTTCGGCTAGCATTATAAAAACGATATAACATATAATGAAAAGTAGGAAGAAAAGGTCAGAGCTCACCGAAATGCAAATATTTTCTGCAGTATATCTAGTATTACACGAAACAAAAAGTAGAGGAGCGCGCACATAACGGTAGCGGTGCGGTGTTTATACACGGAGAGAAATAATTTGTAAATATTACAAAGCAGTTTGGTAAAAATTCCTAAACTCTCAAGTAATGTGGTAACAAACTGCGAATCTCGTAATTTTTACCAAACTAAATTGTAATTTTAATTTTTTTTTTAACATCAGAAAAAAAATTTTATTCCTCCCATATTATTTATTTTTGAGTTTATGTATATTATTCGAGTGTTATGGAAATTTTAAATATTTAAATGAAATTTAATTAGTGAAAAAAATTCTGGATGTCATCGGGATCGAACCTGCGAAGTTTGGGTTGAGAATCCAAGTCCTTACCATTGCGCCACCGCGTCACTTGCATGTGTTTCATCGAATCGTCCTTTTAAAGTAAACAAACGAACGACGCGATTCCAATAAAAATTTTATTTATCGCTTCTTTTCGGTATCTCGTGCTGTACTGTTGTTTATAGAATTTCGTAAACAGTATAGGAAAAAATCAGAGTTAATAGAGAGTAAGAGTGGGAGAGTGAGAGAACGCGAGAGAGAGAATCAAAGAGGGCGCGAGTGAAAGAGGTTGCAGTTGCGGCATAGAGGGTAGTAGAAGAAGAGAGGGGGGGGGGGGTCGCGTAATTGAGACTTGGAGCACGGCAGTATCCTTAATTCCCAAGTGGTAGGGTTGTCATCGTAATAGCCCCTGGCAAGCTAGTGGGTGCGCGTTCTCTTTCCTTCCCAGTGCGTTGCCTCCTCATCTCGGATTCTTTCTCGCTCTAGCTCACAACCCTCTCAGGTCGCGAGTGCTCTCGGGGCCCTATACTGCAAGATTAAAAATACCTAGCATCATTTCAGCGAATTTCTTTGTCCGCGGTATGCTTGCTAAACAGGCGAGCCAGCCCGTACTTCTCCGAGACCGAGGCGTAATCCTAAAAAATGACATACTTTTTTGTACATTAACGCAGAACTCTCTGGTACGTACCTACCGTCCGCGTTTCAACGACAACAACAACAAAAAAAAAGAAGATTGAATAGAGAAGGTAGACTCTAGTGGATTTTTCTTTTTCGGTCGCAGTATCGCGTTGTCTCGGATTTCAGACCAATTTTTAAACATACATTAAGCGCCGCGCGGATCTCGAGCCTTTTCGACCACGAGGAAATGCATCTGTTCCTGATGGTTTGAAAACTCATCCTATTTCATATTCAGATCGGGTTAAGAATGGAACTGCTCGAGGGTAGGTGCAACTCCTACGCTATACACAGTCCGGCTCCGACTTCGGCTCGCGCCATCTAAATATTCATCGCTTCCTCCGGAATCGATATACTGAATTGATGCTCTCGTCAATTTACACACACTTAGTTGATCTACTCGATCAACCTTTTCGAAATCCTATCAAAAGTTCCCGTCCGTCTGTTGCGTCGACTTCATCTCCAGTTCATTGCGCATTATCAATATCGACATTGTAAATTTCATACCTCGCGTATTCTCCAAATTTTAGGTAATACTTTATAAAAATGTAAAACCCTACGCGTATATTTTTAATTTTATAATTTAATCTACAATTCGTTGAATTTGAAAATCCGTGTTTCCAACATGAAACTTCGAATATGGATTTTTATAAAAATGTTAAAAATAACTAAAAATAGTTTATGGTACTTGTAACGAATGAAAAATACGTTTTTATTTTTAGCTTAATTTATTACCTTGTGTATGTGAAATTCTTGGAAAAAAGAATTTCATTTAGTAAGAGTTTGGAGAAAATTTGGCAATGTATGCAAAACTGAATATAAAACTTAAAAATAAAGAAAAAAGGGTTTGTTAAGAAAGGTGAAAGCTAATATTACTTTTCGAAGGAATTAAGAAAAAAAACTATCATTTCTTAGAGAGATGAATGCTTTTGTCAAAAGTAAAAAAGGTTTCATACTTACTGATTTAAAAATAAAACCACGAAAATACAAAAGAGATCTGAGAAAATTCAATTGTTGTTGCAGTTTAAAACAAAGAAAGAAGAAGACGTTAAAAATATAAATTTACCGAAGAGAAAATAGATCTTGCAATCGAAAAAGTCTACCACATCCATTCGCTATTTTTTCAACTGAGGGTAAATTCCAACGATTGGTGCGCTTTAGATTTTTCTTGACTCTCCTCGGACTCGTAGTGTTGTTCAGTGCAAAACGAAATGAAAGTGGGAGTTCACACCTAGTTGAGGAATAATAGAAAAGTGAAAGTGATAAAAAAATCGAGGTTAGTTCTCATATGAATATTAATAAAATTCCGTATTTATTTGAATGATCATTTGAAATGTACATATGTATCGCTTTTGACCGCCACTATACACATTTTGTCGTCGAATCGCACATATCTCTGCAATCTGCAATCGTCGTGTCAACCGTAGCGCCGCACAGAAGTCGGGCAGCGAGTCGGTAAAAGAGCCATCGTCCAATTCGAAACCGTCGGCGCGTGGTTTGGATGGGATGGATGGGAAAAAAAAAGAAGTCGATGTTGTGCGCGAGCAAAGAAGGAACCGAGGAATCTACGACACCGAGGAACTGAGTAAGGAAAAGAGATGAAGCAGAAGCTTGCGCAGTACATAAGAAATGCGATATTACATCTCGGTACGCTCGTGCTCTCGTATAATTTCGCGTGCCCCTTTAAGTGTCAATTTCAAGGGAAATCGGCGAGGATGCTCGGGAATGTAATATTTTTGTTTCCTTTGACTGGAAGTAAATGTGCCGCGCTGCTGCTCGAGATCTTCCCTTTTTTTTCTATTTTTATTTCAGACAATTTCGAGTGGCTTTCCTTTTTTTTATCACTCCGCGACGCGAATGCGCTACGTCCTACGCGATGACAATTTTAATTTTCTGCGAGGGGATGATGCAATGAGGATTTCTTTCTAGCCGCGTTTCAAATTTTCCCAAAGGCGTGGAGAGGAGGTATTCCCCTGAACGATGCTATACTTTATCAAGACTTTTTTTTTTATCAAACTTCAATTTTTAACCTGTCGGAACTTAAATTTTGTTTACTCGCGTTGATGACACTTAGAACTTTTAAGTAATCTATTCAGGGAGTTATAATTTATTAAAAACATGAATATTCATTTACTCGAAGTATATAACAGTAATTATACATAATAGTTCTAAGCTCGGTTGAAAAAGAAAATACTCAACCGATCTGATTTTTTTTATCATTTTTTCTTTCTGTTCCAATTGTGAGAACTGTTAACGTTTGATTAAAAAGTATTCGCAAACACTTAAACTTAAAATGGATTTATTAACCATTGTATCGTGAAAAGAAAAGAAATTGGTGTTAAGTTTCAAGAATATATAAGTAATTAAACGAAACTAATTTAAATCTTTAAAATATTTGCCCAGAGCGGTCAAGAATTAATCAGTAGATTTTACAGTGATCAAACGGGAATTGTGAAGAATATAATTAATAGTTAGTATTTTTAGTTTCAACCATCGGAACGCTTAATTGAGCGCCTTTACAAATATACACGTGCAATCTATCGAGAGTTAAAAAATATAAAATAATTGTTACTCTTCCATTTGATGGCGAAGAACAAGTTGTACCTCTAACAAGATCGAAAGCCCTTTGGAAAATTGCGAAGACCACTGTAATAGGGATAATTGTCACTTTATTTTTCAGACCGATTTTTAACTTTGACGAGGGCAGCCCTATTACGAGCTTTCGCTAGAATGAGCATTTTCTTTCAAGGATTTTCTTGAATATGCGAACTCTCGAATGATTTTTACTTAATGAAGTTAAAGGTGTTCGAGTAATGTAAGGATCTGGTAGAAAAATATAGAATCAATAAACACAAGTGTCGTATAAAAATACTATGTAACGCATAACGATATGAAATTGTTTTTTCTTTCTCTCTTATACTCTTTCTCTCTCAATTGCGCTCACACTTTTATTCACTTTATACTATATACTTGTAGCTTATATATAAAAGTTATATATATATATATATAAAAGCTCTAGAAGAGTACGCTACGCGGCTACAAAGTGTAAATTCTTTTAGATTGATAAGCTAACAATGAAATACTGGAAAAGCCGCGAAAAGTAAGCCATAATTTCGTTCTTACAAAACTATTATAAACCTTTCACCTAAATATAATTAATGTAACGTTCCGTTGATCAACACCGAAACGTTCGAACTAAAGATGAACAAAGCCATGTAGAAATTTCTTTCAATATATTATCGATCTGACTAAGAAGAAATCTTAGCTATACCCGAGGAATGATCAATCGCAGAGAAAACTGTTATAAAAAAAGGTACAAAAAAAATGAGGGGAAAGATAAAGAAGCGCGAAAAGTTGCTCGGGTCTTTAAACAACAAAGATCCGCGCCCTCGAAATCCCGAGCAGCGAACGTTCAGGTAGGTACGGATCTTTCTCTTAAGAGACCTGACACGCGAACAGGAAGGAGGTGCAGGAGGAGTGGCATCCCTTTTGCGCGGAGTACGGCCGATTCAGCGAATCCCTCTTTGCCATGTATATAACGCAGCGAACGATAGACCGAGACATAATTATCGCAAGGGAAAAACGGGCTGTCCCGTTAAACGTAACGATCGCTTATTGCTTATCTCTTCGCTTACTAGGAAAAAGGGTTAAAAGCTTTTCCGTGAGTTATTTTAACCTATAGAGCTACGCCGTGCTCTTGATATATTTAAACAATCATACACTTACACTTTCTATTTTTAAACAAGATATTTCAAGAATATATTGTCTTGCGGGTTGCTTATACATGTACATTTACCTACTACTTCATGATAATAAACTTTAAACTATACCTTGTAAAAAATTGATTACAACATTCAACTTTTAACCCTTTTCTTATGTGTATATATACTTATATGTGTGTAGCATGATTCTAACGACATATTTTTGTTTAATTTTTTTGTTCTTATCGCAACGCAATATGATTACTTCGAACAATCGATTGTTATTTCACGTTAATTATCATTTTATTAGTCACGGGTTCAAATCGCTACCCCTAACTTGTTCAATGAATTATTATTATTTCACGTTTTCGATTTTATTTCTTTTACAAAAAAACTTGACATATAGTGCAAAACATCGATTCATTAATTTTTCATACACACATTTTCATTGCGAAATATCAAGTGTAATATCAATGAAAAGTGGATAGCTCATTGAAAGAAAAGCAGAGTCATAAATAATACTTCTGTATAACGATCGTTTGAAAAATGAAAGCACATTGTCGGAAACACCATTATTTTTGACGTATAATTTCAATTGAACTTCTCGTCTTATCATATTTTTAAAATAAAAATTTTATATCGTATAATTATATAATTAACTAAAATAAAATTTATTATTATTTACAAGTATTATATATATATTTATATGCGCGTTTTTGATCAAATCCCAATATCTGAGAATAAAAAAAAATTAGCTCTCGGTAATTAATGAATTTAAATTACAACATATAATTGTGCACTCATATATACATTATGAAAAATTGGTCGCAGAACGTGCGAATTGACCACACTACCTTGTAAAATTCACTACATTTGTGGAATATAATTTTGACTAAAAAATGTATCATTTTCCTCTCCTATATATTTATATATACAAATATCTACAAGGCATTGTCGAAGTATTTCTGACACCGTGTTCTGCGAACAATTTCATATTCGTAAATTCATCCGGGTACAGAGGTAGACAGAAAAATAAATGCAACAGACTATTAAGAAAAGTATATGTATATATTACGTAATTAAGGAATGAAAATATCGGTTGAGTGAAACAAAACGGTTCGCGCGCAGGTAAATCTTCGATTGAGAAAAGGGCGCGGGCTTCAACATTCCGGGAGAGGGATGCAGAACAGTGGCGCGAGCTCGAGATCGAAGATAAGAGAAGAAACGTTATGTTATGTACACTAACGATGCGATTCGGTGGCTCGAGCCAACTCCCAGCTCCCATTGAGGTCCCGATGTTCAGACGATCTTGCCGTCGCACCGGCAGGTGGCTCGACAGAATTGTCGACGTTCTCGGCCTTGCTCCGTGTCGGACTCGCATAGCCAACCCGGCCACGTGTCTCGCAGCTGCCGGCAATTGGACCAGAGATCCGCCCAGGGACAGGCGTTCTTACACAGTTTCCCCAGCCGACAGTGCTCCCGGCAACTCGAGCAACTCTCACCCGCCACGTAAGGCTCCGACAGGCTGTCCTCCCGATTGCCCCTGGAAACAACCCAGATTCAATGACGCATACCTTTGCATTTTTTAACTAATATATATATATATACATCAAAGTTTCTATTCTTATAGTCTTTTATTAACTACCGGAAATTCTTTTTATCCTATCTGTGAATAACTATTAAATATACATATATGAGTATACGTGCTCTACATTTTCCTCCGGTTTTCAACTTGAACAAAATGCAGTACGTATAATCACTGATTTATGGATTATAAATTATAAACTTTGAAGAAAATTTACAACTGATTATTATTTAATAAATAATCTATATTTTTCAGCACAAATCCCTCGCAATACTACATAATGTTCTTACATGCACTGTGTAAACATTTTAACATTATTCTCTTACAATTTTGTCGTAAATAGAGTACCAATTTGCGATCAGTAATATCATATTTATACGTCACTTCGAATTTATATAATGCAATCAATTAATATCAACAAAAAAATTGTATAATAATTATTTTTTTTTTTTAATCAAGTCATTGTACAAATATAATCATATATATTTTCTACTGTCATTCATATACATAATTAGGTGTAAGGATTCAAAAAAAATGATTAATTTTTCTACGATGCATTTAATTAAAAATTGTGAGTACGGTAATAAAATGTAGTTTCAAATCTCTTTTTTTTAACTTTAAGAATATGAATACGAGCTTTTCATATTAAGATAAAAACTTTTAAAACTTTTTACACTTTTTGTAATTATACTTGTATCTTCTCTGCAATAAAAAAACATACCTATATATAAACATTATTAAAATTGATGTATTTTAATGAGCTGCTTTTAATAATTAACTTATTAGTAATTTAATTGTACATTAATATTTATTATATTAAGATATGTAATATTTACGAGATCCTACATTGTTTAATTGGTTAATTGTTTCTGCTTTGAGAGTCGTTTTTCTAAACACTAAAGTAATATTGTAAAAACTATCATGTTTTTTTACATTTAGGCATATTAAATAAGAATTATAAACTATATATCCACCTAATTTATTCGCGATTCTTCGAATTTTTGTATCGTTAGCTTTTACTTTAGTTACTTACAATTTGTAATAGAATTAGCTTTTACATAAAGTGCAAGTTTATCGCATTAAGCAGACCCTCAATTTTCTATTTGCAGTGAACAGTTACTCATGAGTTCAGTGACTTTAGACTCTAACATATTCAAAGAATTCAAAAATTCATTGAACCCATTTTTGTAATATTCAAAATAAAAAAATTGATTTTTGTCACAAAACTGACGCACACCCGCAAATCTTATACCAATTAGATATTTAAAATATTACCTTGCTAGATAGATATAAATAAATTAAATAATGGTGGCGGAATAGTGAAGATACACCTCAACCAATTAGGGTTGTTTCGTAAAAACTTGTGTTTTTATGTAAAAGAAAAGTTTCATCCAGGACAATAATTGTTGAGTATATAACTGTTAAATAGAATGAAATAGGCATATCTTTGATCTTATATTTTTTTTATTTGAATCAAAATTCCATATTAAATCAATTTTTTTTAAAAAGCTATTGTTACAAAGAATAATCTGGTTCAAAGTGGGACATGTTGATGCTGGTCGTACAGACCAAAATCAAAACTGAGAAAATGAGCCAACGATAGCCAATCACACTACTGCAAATTAGGTATATTTATAAAAATGGTAAAAAATTCTATTGAGCATTTCAAAACTTTTTCTCATTTAGTGTGTACTACAAAATTTACCTATTTTGAATTATTTAAGATCCAAAATAGTAAAAAAAATAAAAAAGGAAAAGAAAACTGTTTTTGAACATATAGAACTCTGGTGAAACTTCATATTTTGACTTAAAATTTTTTTGTTAACTCTGGAAGATTTTTAGTCTATATCTAAAATTTGAGCCATTTTAAAATTTTGACATGTACACTTGACGTGAAATCACCCATGCACATGTAACTAAAATTTAATTGATACTTAATAATGGTTAGAAATATTTTCTAGAACTGTTAAACGTACAATAATATTTGAATAATTTTATCCAGTAAGAGTAAAGAGCGTTCTATATACGTAATTTAGTATTAAATAGTTAAATTTCAGTTTCCTTTGCCTCCGTCAGATCGATTATTTTATTATTAACAATTGACATTTAAGCCCACCAACAATTTTTAAACAGTTAAAGTTCAATTTTTGTAACTAATGGATTTTTTAATGTATATCTAGAAGATATTTTGACATAAAATATGATCTAAGTATTTCTAAATACCTGCCAGTTTATATATATATATATATATTTGTTATCTATGTACATGTGTGTACTTGGCATTGTGATGTACGAGTATCGTAAAGTACGCGTCTCTTGCGTGTGTCTGCGTGTATGATAAGGTTTCGTGTCATGACGCTTTCAGTACATTATAAAGCTCCGTGGCATCTTCAATCGTTTGTAACTTTCAAAGAATAGTCATTCTTCGGAAAGCCTAATGGAATTTTGAGAAACATCTTTTATACTCTGCGCCGTTAAAGGAATATCTCGAGCAGAAAAGCGCAAGAAAACATGAGACATTTTTGTTTCAGTTGTACTTACACATTCCCTTTTATATTAATACTTGTCATTTTAATTTGTTTACATATAGGTATGTCTTAATTTAAAATGCATTTTAAGAAAAAAATGCTTCGATTATAGTATGAAAACTTTGCGAATTGAACAATTAAAAAATTTGTCTATAGTTGTACTGTAACTTGCTACGTTTGCCTATAATATAAAAGAACTGCTACTAAATCCTTTTTAATAATTCAAAATAGTTTGTAAAATTGTTTGTCCAAAAAGTATGAAATAATTATTTCTATTAAATTGAATAATATAATCGACAGTAACACTTACGCAGGACAATAATTGCAGACGTAGCTGAAGTAGGGTATACCACGAGGTCCACGTTTTCCGTCGCACTCTGCCCAACCACAACCAACAAGGTGACTCGTCGCCCAGACCATCTGAGTGTAGTGACCGACCTTGCTTAGATCATTGTGCTCCGGGGAACCGTAGACAAAGAGTCGCTTCTCCGAGAACCACGTCTTGATGGCGAAGAACCTGTGGACAAGCCAACTCACATTTTCCCGCTACTCAAGAACTCGGATCGTTCCCCTGTATACTCTCTAAATTGCGATAGACGCCCGAGTGCGACGGGACGTTATAGTGCATACAAAATCTTACACGTCGAGAATCTTTCTCAGAGAATTACGTTCTTTGAGCGCTTTCATCACTGTTTTAAAACTTTAGCAAAAATTGGATTTTCTAGTAAATATAAAAACATATTTACATTTCGATAATAACGATTACTACTAGAACTTTGTTGAATCTCAAATCTTTATTTTAAATCGTGCAATATTATGCAAAATTTTTAAAATAGGTCATTGTCTAAAAAATAAATGAAAGCATCAATAAATGCTAGACCAGCAACTTTAAATTAAACCATTTTTTGATCATTTTTTTAAATTGATTATCAAATTTCAATACAATTAAATATCATTATTAGACCCAAGTTAGACTTTATTGCATCAGTGTGTCTAAAAGGTATAAGTGGTTTGATTTTATACAATTAATAATAATTAAAAAAATAAAAAATAAACATTAAAATTAGCTAGTCTCGTTAATAATATAAATAACCTATATAAATGTTACTAAATAAAACTTGAGTAACATCGGAATATCGTTTAACGTATAAGGTAAAATATAAAAATATTTCCGGCGTGCAAGTGTTTGTAGAACATAGCGTAAAGGGTGTCCTCTAAGTCGGTTATTAATATTAATATACAATTTTATGGTCAAGCAGTTCGAATAAAAAAAAAGTGGTACGTTTATAAGTATACAATTTTATATATCGATTTTGTAGAGATACTAGCGTTAAAAATAAATATGTCATTCAGGAAAGTTGTAAAGAGCGCGAAAAGAGAGGAATTTCGAAGTTTCCGTCGGATCGTTACGCGAATAAAGGAAGAAAAGTAGATAGTATGTGTACAGCTTAGTTACGAAACATTCCATGTTTTCCGGGAAGGTTCAAGGATTTTCCATTTTTTGCGCATGCACTTGACATGGAAGTCGGGGTTCACGCGGTCGCGGAGATTCTGGCCGAACGCCAGAATTCATTGGGATTCAAAATCCCGGATGATGGTACTATATACCCAGCATGTGTGCTCGAGATTAAATGTTGAGGGTCGGAACTCGGTGGAGGTTGGTGGGGGGAGGGAGCCGGGAGAGGGGGGTTCGAGACGTGTAAGTGTGTAGGTGTCGGTTTCGAGCTCCGGAGCCGAACAGCGGTTGTAAGGTCGTAGTCAACGTATATAATTTCTTCGGAGGGGCAGTTGGCGAGAGGCTGCCCCCGGTGGCCGCGGTACCCGAGAAACTGCTCAAGTAGGTCAGATTCCGACCGGCTATTAGCGGTAATTAGTCCCTTCGCCCGGTCCGTCCGTTATAACGGATACTCTTTTTTGCCTACTCCCCCCGGGGAGAGTTACCACTTTCCTCGTCGACTCCTCACGATGGTATTTAATTCCGACGTACGACTGCCACGAGGATACTACATTTTTAATCTTTCTCATCGCGTACCGTCATCCGAAATTGATGGCTCCTTCGAAATCTATATATTTACGACAGCTATGAATCACATTTCTTTATTTTTTTTCGACGATAAAAACAAATACAGCCGTTTTATATATATAAGCTCTATTACTAAATTTCGAATTTGAATTCAGGCCATACACCCATGCGCGCACATTGTAATTTCGAATATTTACGGTTTCTCGGAATTTCCGAAATAGCTATTTAACCTGTATTATGTATAATAGTTGTTCTTTCTTGTAAAATAATTCGGGTAAGACCTTAAAACGATAAAATAACTGAGAAGAAATTAAATCTAAATTAATTAACAAGGTGATTCGAAGGACTTGGACATCCTTGAGAAATACTGCGAAATGATTCGTTAATAATTATACAATCCGTTTGGATTTCCTGATATTCGGCAAGCCTAGGTAGAAAGTATGTGGAGAATTTGAAAGATTCAATTTATTTGAGTAATTTGGGGTCTACGAAGAATTTGAAAGTTTCATCGTGCAAAGGATCTTTCGTATCCCGCAAATATGCGAAAATTAGCCTAAAGTATAAAGTGGCGTAAGAAGGAGAAGGGAAAAATTTCACGATCTCGTTAGCGCGGAGAGATAAAAAGAAAGTGTGAAAACCCATCGAGAACGAGCGAGAGAATGTAGAGAATAGGAAAAATAGGTGTCCTACCCCTCGTATCCCACATCCCATGCAAACGAGATCGTGGCATCGTGCCCGCGGAACGAGGAGTCGGCGTAAGTACGCCATATCGGATCGACGTTACCGAGGCATTAGAGCGCGGGTTCGGGCGCGGGTAACCTCGTCGGTCATTCGTAAATTAGCGGCCGGTGCGGAGCTAATTACCGGATGGTCGGAGTTCCCGGTGGGATTAACGGCTTACCAGGGTACTTGGGCCGTCGAGATGAAAATGTTCTGGCCGCAGCTGCCGAATGCGTCGGTGTGGAGTCCCGTAGCGTTGTCGTGGGTCAGGGCGTAACACGCCTCGGCCCATTTCTGCGCGGCTTTCGCCGCCCCCGCGTGCCATTTCTGTAATCAAAAAACATAAGAAGGCCTCGAGCTGCACGTTCCCTTACAATCGTCTGGGTGCACTCGACGCTCACGCCCGGTGTATTGTTTCTTAGCGCTCCAGTTCTTTTGGAACTCTCGCTGGATAAGTTTTCTGGAGAGTCTAGAGAATAGGTGTGCGTGTGCCGCGATCGCGAGAGCTTCCGAACTTGAGCTTTTCACCGCCGAGCGTCGAGCTTCGAGTGTTTAGTGCCGCGCGCGATGCGAGCCAACGCTTTTCTACTGCGACTCTTCCCCTCGAGTCGAGATTTTTATGGATTTAGGTCGATCGTCCGTAGTGCACGCTCTACCTTTAACTACCTCGAATCCACTGCGCTGAATGCTGTAAACCCCTGACTGACCAATGAAACTACTCTAGTTATCAGAATTTATAGCCAAGCGTCACGGGCAATTTATTATAATTGTTTTACTAGACGCATCGTATATATTCCTTATATATATAGAAATCATCTTCAGAAAAATATTAATTACTCCCTACAGTTTGGTTTTACTTGTTACATTTAATCGCCTAATTAAACAATACCAAGTATACGCTGCACCATGCTATTAATTTATGTACTTTAGAGGTTGAGAATAAAATTAGTAGATTATGTCCGTATACGGTCAGGCTTCGTATATCTTCTACTCATTGTTGCACTGCTTACATATAGTTTCAAATTGTTCTGCAATGTTTTTTAGAATTAATTAAATTTATTAAAACTTTTAAGCTCACGGTAAGCACATTAAGGGTAAATACTACAGTACTGACGCTTTCATAAAACTACCTAGCTTTTACTTTCTATAATTTTCCACAAAAATTGTTATAGCGTGTACATAATATAATTATTTTCTTGCTTATTTAATACATCTATTCAAGATAATGATAAAAATTAATTCGTCCCACATTTGTATTTATAAGTGATTTGCGTTTATTCAATAACTCGTATGTGAGGTAAGCAAACAATAAAATTGGATACCCGATCAACCTGTGCTCATGATAATATCTTAAATAGTATATATCTGTGTATCAGAATAAACGTTGAAACTTCGTAAAAGTTTAAAACGTGCTTATATTGTTGGATATAAAGAGGTTAGAGTTATTTTTTATGTTAAAAATGTAAGAAAAAGCGAAGGCTCGTACAGAAAAATGCAATATAAGCATAGAAAATAATTCTGATATTTCATGTAGTGAAGTCAAAATTTCATTTTCTTTATATAATATTCTATTTCCTGTACATTTACGTACAATTTTCTCGAAAATCATGTATTTTATATCTGAACTGAATTTGCGCTGGAACTATTATTTTCACTTGGAATTATATTATTTTACCGCAAAATTTGAAATATTTACGTTGCATTACGCAGATTATTCATCAACCACGTAACAATTTCAATGATTTAATTAATTTAAATCAAAATCTTTATAATACGCAGACATAATATTTATGAATATTTAATTTTACATTAGTAACCGTTGTTATTATTTAATTTTTTATACATGTAACTCATAATAATATGTACTTTACAGATATTTTATCAAAATGTGACTAATCGAATTTGATTTAGGCATTAGACGTGAAATTAGTAACAACAATTCAGTTATTGCGTTGTTCAATTGTTCAACTAGTCAATTTTTTATGATAATATGGTACATATACTTTGTACGTGTAAACAATTAAGGTGTATTACAAGTAAATTGCTCGATTGATTTTCATCGACAGAGTTAGTTTTTAAACATATACGGAAAGAAAAATGTACGGGAGAAGTCGGGTAATCCAGACTGAATATATTGGATAGGGTGACAAATCTTAAAAGTCAAAGAAAAGTGCAGTAAGTTTTATTTACTGACTGCAGATTTTCTACCTTAAAGGCGGTTAGAATTACTGCAATTCTGACTGACTTTACAGGTACTTTATGTTATTCATAAATTCACCTTACCGTTTGGTAACTTAGTGCGCTCTCTTATGTAATTTTTTACCTTTTTGTTTCATGAAGAACTAAAGTTCTGTCGATCAAAGAAACGAGCCCCTATGTATTTATTTTGTTTTTCAAAACTGTGACGTTTTTCAACAAATTGCTATTAAAAAATCTAAATGAAGTACACACTTGTATACATAGAACCGTGTATACCAATGAACGTAATTTACGTGTGATTACAGGTAGCATGGATCGACCTATCGATCCAGGGAAACAATAGCTTTACGCACATGAGAATAAAAGTATTCGAGAGAAAAATCAACGTTGTTAGTAAGCACTTTATCCGTTAGCAACTGAACCGTAAACGCGTTAAATCATATAAGCATATATAAAAGCCTGGAAAAGGAAATGACTGTAATGTAAACGAATCGCTTTCCTGACAGGGGTAAAAGTGAAAGCTGGGGAAAAATAAATTAATTATTATATTCGCTCGATATCCAGAGAAGAAGGTGGATGGATATATGGTATATCAGTAAGGATCTAAAAGGACTGGACTCTCGAGGTTCCAGGTTCCCTCGGTGATATAAATAATCGGTCGAGTACTTCCATCGACTTGCGAGTGTAGTATATCGAGCGCTCATTGGTTTCAAAAGAAACAGGCAGCTTAACCCCGATCATAGCTATATACCCGCGTGGGCGCGCGCGCGCGCCTCTGGGATTCGCGCTCCAACGGTCGCTCGGGCATGGCTTCGCTGCATTTCCATGCGAATGCCTCGCGAAAACGGCGAATCTCCGATTTATACGCCCGGATTTCGGTATATATTTCGAGAACGATGAAAATAATGGATCAAAACGATCTTTCTTCCGCACTAGGACTTTATTTTCCTACGAGAGAGAGAGGATGCGCGAGCTCGCGCGAATCGCGATACTCTGGATTTACTCGACCGAGAATAATAACACCTATTTTAGACTAACTTTAACTTCGGCTATAACGCTTTTAACCTTTCTCTGCTATATTTTATTCTCTCAATTATCATCATTCTTTTACGCATTATGAGCAAATTCGACCCGAGATTTCTTTCACGCACATATATACATATACGACACCGAGGATCAGCGATCAAGCAATTATATCGTACAAATGCGAATTTAAATTATTGCGATGAAAATAACTGAAATATTTTAAGTTGATTGCATAAATATTTATTTTTAATTATACATCGTGCTACAAAATTAAATACGATTTTTATTTTAACATAATTATATATTATTTATTACGCGGAAAATGAACAAATTTATAACTATGTTACCGTCAATTATGCAACGTTTTCCTATAATATATCTATAATGCTGTTAACTATCTCCTAGGGAAGTAAAACAGAACAAAATGCTTGCGAAAGTCATTGAAAATCTGCGTTTTTGAATAGATTAAGATACCGAATAATCATGCATAAAAAGAAAAATGTGCGTAACACGCGATCAAAAGGTTCTGACATTGCAAAAACGTGGAAAGCGAGGGAGCGATTACCGCGAAATGCAGTAAAGGGAGTTAGACTAAACGCGATAGACATCGTCACACGGTTGATAGTAAAAAAAATTTCAATTTCATTCTGCGTTAAATGAAACCTATTCCTTCACCAATTATACAACTGAATTTTTATTTTCAAACTAAATTATTGCTACAGACAAGTAATCTTTTTTTCCATCCCCTAATTTATAACGAAATTAATTTAACTCACTATTATTCATTCTATACGATTTTCAAATAATAGTCGACCGTTTTTCGGAAACGCAGACCTCTTTTATTCGGAGGTCAATATTTCACTCAAAACGACTCAATAAGTCCAAACTCAATTTATCTTTTGAACAAAATAAAAATGCCGTTTAAACTTTTTAAAAGTATAACTTTAAACTATTTATTGGTGAAAAGTTCGCGATTTTTTTGATACTTCTACTATACTGTTCACGTGAATAAATATACGACGCATCACAGGTCCATTGTCGAGTGCGTTTTTCAACGGAAATAAAATTTAAAATCTAATTTTGACGAATACTTACTATACACATAAATACGTATGTGTGTACATCTACGCTAAGTGATAATAATATTAAATCATGGAAATTTATCTTAGATATGTTAGGAGTACGTTCCATATGTTTGATCTCAAAGGGGTTGCATGTCATTTCCGAGTGTAAAGCAGCTGAGCGAGCCCAGATGTGGATCACTTAAATTTAACATCATCTCATGAATAGACGGAGGTAGATTCCAGTAATCTTTGAAAATTATGTGCAAATTTTCCTTTCACTAAATGGAATAATTTATTCTTTTCAATACTTATCTTTTAACCACGTCTGGGTACGATATTACTAATTATTTACAAAAATGTATGCATTCGCGAATCGAATCATTAAAGTGAAACTATTTAAAAATTTAATATTTACATCAAGTTGTGCAGCAACGTCACAACGTTAATTAGAGTAGTAAACGATGGTTTCTCGAAGTACTGCGACGCATTTATACGATGATTTTACACTTGTTCATTTTCGAGAACTTAATATATAATATATAGGGCAAGCCTATAAAAACGGCATTAATTGCTGAAAAACTATCGATAAAAAAGAAGTATTTCAAAAATTTATAAACGAACAATACATCTCGAGCATTTTTTTACCAAAATGTATCAGAATGTAGTTGTACTTGCCAGAAAAAATAACGAAAATAAATATATGTTGTCCTAACCGTTTTCTCTGATATACGATTGTTTTACTGAATTATTTTATATTATTAACTTACAGAAAAATTAATCCATTACAAAGAATGATTATTTAAAAAAATAAACGACAGAATATTTGTGCAAAGATTTAGTCCAAATGTTTTTGATTTTATATTGTTGTTTACGTCTGAAGACGATGGACACCCAAATTGAACTATTTCGTAATACAGAATATCTTATTATTTCACCTTTCCTATCTTCCTTACATCTATGGATTATTATACAAAATTTTTATTATTTGTATGTATGTGTATGTGTGTGTGATTACTTTAAACTATCAATATAATATTAAGTGTATTATTAACGTGCCGTTTTTGGAAAGGATGGACTTCCCGGTTCAATCCTAATTCGATACAATTTATTTCATTTAAATTTTTCTATAAATATATCGAATTACCTTATTCTAGAGAAAAAAAATAGTTCTAAATTAAATTGATTAAAATTCAAAATTTAATATTACATTTAATTATTACTTTATTAATTTTTATAAGTCTTCGCCTATATTATATTAAACACCGTATCCTCATTTTTTAAAATATACACTTATAGCTAAGGTACTACATTTTTTCTCAACGACATGTATATTACTTGGTAATACTCGTAAACTTGACTACGAAAAGGATAGGTCACATGGGATTATTATTCAATCAACCCTTTCAGAGCTTTTTCTACTTTAACGAACAACATTGAAAGATTAAAAGTGAAAAATATATTTTTCCTTTTGAAAGAATGTAGCCTATTAAGTAATAAACCATATGAATGTTAATTAATCGAATAACTTGAATGTTAAATAAATGGGTAAATTGTCTGTACAATATTGAATGATTATTACGGAGATACAGGTGTCATAGATAGAAAAAGAGGATTGATGGTGCAGAGCTAAAACGCGATCGAAAAAAAAGTTTGGAAGAGAGCCGCATTTTCAGCGTATTGAAAGTCTTCCCATTGAAAATTCGAGAGGGGAAGCTCGGAGCTTCGAGCGCGTCGACAAAGCGCGCTTAGAGCCAGAAAATTGAATGCGATCCTCACATTAAAATCGGCCCTCGGCGACGTGTCGTAACTCGCGGTCCGTTGCGTTTAAGCGCAATCGTATATGTATATACGTGTATTATGCGTATCTATAGGTATGTTGGTATTTAGGTATATATACATGTCAGAAAAAGAGAAATCTTGAGGAAGCTTACCATGACGAGCATGTTAGCGGCCGGTGGATCGACGCGGCTGCGAAAGAAGTTGTGATAAAGGACGATTTTTCTTTGAACCTTCTTGTCGCTGGGAGTCAAGACCCTCCTGGGAATCCTGTCGCCGTATAATCGAGGCACTGAAAGAGAAACGGGAAAAGTTGTCTTTCTCTCTGTCTCTCCGTCTCTATCTCTCCATTTTCCATCCTCGGCGAGCGAGGTGGTTCTCCTGAACTCTCCCCAAACCCCCCACCCAACCCCTTCCTCTATTTTTCCTATTTCCTTCTTTATCGGTTTCTCCTGTGTTTTATACCTCGGTATCTTTCGTCTCCACCCCTTCCTCTCCGAGCCAGCCGAACCACTCGCCCCTTGCCTCCGTCACCCGTCACCCTTTGGCCTTTTTATTTTTTCCGTTGTCTCCGCTAGCTTCTCTCCGTCGACTTGCCGCACAGGTTCCGCGAGGCGGAGCTCTACCTACAAACTGTCTGAGCACTCGGCCGAAACTATCGAGCGACTTTCCCGACTAACAATCGATATCGAGGCTTTCTACTTCCGAAAATAGAGTACTTCTTTCCCCTTTCTCGAAGAAACTTTTCCAACTTGCTTACCGCTAGCTCGCGCGGCTCCTCTCCTCCCCTTTCCCACCCCTCCCTCGTACCCTTACCTTCTCATCTTCGCTTCCTGGGGTATCGCGTCATTTCTTATTTTTTATTACGTAACTTCCATCTGGTATATATAGGTATACAGATGTATATGGCTCCGAGCGATTCGTAGAAATTTCACCCTATCGCTTTCCACTTTGCTTCTCGAAGTATATAATAGCCACGCGCCGACTCGGTCAACCTCGCAATTCTATATCTATATATACACAATAGCAAACTTGTCGGAATTAGCCGATAACGTTTGCCCATCCCGGAGTGGAGAAGAAATCGCGGTACACTTACGTTATCTTTCTCGCTTTTACGGACTTTGAGCAATCGCCGAAGCTTTTAAGTGTCCCTTTACTTCTCGTACCCCAGTCTCTAGGTCCATTGTGGCTGAGCATTCCAATTGCTTCGACTCTTTGTGAATTGTATTTTATCGCTTACCAGGCGGAATAGAATTTTTGATGAAAATTTTAATTTAATTCAATTTCGTTTAAAATCTTATTTTTATACCGTCAGTCCAACTTGGAATTATGCTTCACTTGCGGGAACACTATATACGTATGTGCGCCGCGTTGCGTTTAATATTAACACCGCCCTTCATCATTACATTTTTACGCTACAAATGAAAAAAGAAAATTAATGAAAATATTTAATTACATTCCTCGATATTGATATAATGTAATTACCTATATATATCTAGATATTAACAATTTTGAATCACCAATGTTTTTCTTACGAATGGAATGGTAATAAATTATTACGCATAATCTAATCGTTTGAAATTTCTTTACCTGTCGTTTATTTTATACTGAAAAACTAAAACGCTACTTAATTAAATAAATACGATACGTTTATCATTTAGATTTTTAAATTGTTCGTTGCGCAATAAATTTTTTTATTATCGATGCAAAATCCAAATAGATATTACATTTATTCCACGAATAAAATGGGTGAATCGAAAAATAAACCAACATTTACTGTTTGTAACTACACTGATATTTCCAGTACGAAAATACAATATATCAATTGCACGAATATTGTAGAATAACTATTTGTTTGATACGCCATACTGTACTATTTTGTCGTTTTATAAATAATATATATTTAAATTTTAAGTCGGTTTACTTCACCCTTTTGCTAACAGTTGAAAATAAAGTTTGATGAAAAAAATTAACTTGATTTGACGATAAAACTAAACTGTAAACTTTTACTTTTGAACTTGTGCTAATTCTTTTACAACGAAGTTCTTAGTTATAATTGGAACTAAGCTAAGAGTATTGCCCAAAAAGTTTAATTAAAAATTTAGCCCTCGTTGCCTTTCCTTTGCTTTTAATTAACTGGTTCATTTCTTTACTATGTGTATGTCACGCAAATTGTACAACCTTACGAAAAGAAATAACTTTTCTTCAAGCAAATTATACACAAATATATATAAACATTTTACGATAATTAAATAATTACGATTTATCCTTTATTTTATAAATAACAGAGTTACGTATAAAATTATTAAGATATTCAATGGTAATATCACATATACCTTTCAGATTTACGAATACGAAAAAAAAGAAAAGTAAATGCATAATTTCCAAACTGCAAGTTTCTGTTTCAAGTTTTAATAGGAAATGTCGGTCGTTTTTTATGCGCGATCGTACGTTTTCGATTCAGAATTAGTCGATCTTCCAAATAAAAAAATAAATTCGATAGCTCGAATATTTCATTTTTTTATAAACAAACTCTTTTGTAACTGGAAACTCGAACGCTAACGCTCAAATGCTGTAAAGCCCCAGACTCTAAACACTTGTCGCATTCTTTCGAAGAATTCGACATAGCAAAATTTAATACTTGAACGACGGTCGATTACCCAACTTAAAAAATATGATATTTTGTTGGTGAACACCGTGTATCTATTAAAAATTATTGAAAGATAACGCGATTTACAGATTTTATTATATATACTTATATTATTTTGACAAATCTTCAACAGTCGTAGAGTGAACTATTTTTAAACCATCGATCATATTATTTGTCAAATAAAAAGAAACATTTACTAAATCAGGGAACTTGACATTAAGCATATAATCGTGATTTTATTTATGCATTTTTTAAAAATTAATTAATATAATATAATATCTGAGCATCAACTATATTTTACGTCTTACAAAGATTTATGAGTAACGTTCAAGTTCCAACTGCAAGTTGGAACATTTGAAAAGCGATTTTGGTCTAGATCCTCTTATATTAAGAAGTCCTTTATTGGAAATGTAGTATCATCAATTGAAGCCACGAGTACAACATTCGTAATTTCATAAATCATAAAATACGCGGTGCGCGCCCTCAAGGCTGTTAGAGAGAAGTATTTTTCTGGAAGAGCTTTTTCCCAACTGCAAAAATGTTAGATGTACATGTATATATTCGTAGCCGTTTCGAACTTATTGTAATACAAGCTAATAAATGTTGTTGTACACATATATACGTACCTATACATGTACGTACAAACGTATATATATACGATTACATTATTTAGCACCGATGTATCTGTGGAAAAAACGATGGCTAATCCTATATTTATCGCCGCACCGCATTGTACACAACGTAAAAAAGTGAGTATAAAATACCAAGTGCACGTAATGCGTGGCGAAGAATACGTAAAGAATCGAGCCAGTTTAACTTTTACGTGTTGGAGTCGAAGGAGTACGGAGTCGAGTTAACACCGAGTTTATATATAGGTGCCTACGAAGATGGCTTATCAAATAATAAGGATCGTCATTCGACAAAACGATTATTATTTTCCCATAGTTTAGTAAACACGATTTTAAATATCTTGGTGTAGGTTCGGATGATGCGGTGCGAAGTTAGCATCACCCGAGAAGAGATTGTAAACCCAACGCGAAGAATCGAGGCGCACGATAAAAAGGAACGTTAACTTCTGTACACCCAATACACGTATATAGACCCGCAGACCGATAAAAAGAGAGAGAGAGAGAGAGAGAGAGAGGGAGGATAAACGTGCGTAGAGGGTAAAAAAATGTTAGTGTAAATACCGGGCTTATAGAGATCCTCTTCGTCGAGAGCATCGTGGTCCTCTACGCTTCTCGAAGGCGTCGCGGTGGCGAGCGCAACCGCCAAGACTATCAGCCACGTTGAGTTCATGATGCTCTCTCGGATGGTCAGCTCGAACAACAGCCACCGCTACTGGATAGTCTGTAACGAGAGAACAGGACACTGCGTAAATGAAAACTCTTACAAATAGCCGCGGGAGGGTATATCCTTCGGTTTCAATTAAACAGCTATATATACAGTGTATAGACGAACTTTTATATGTACTTTTTTACCTTTTCGACGAGACAGGAGTATACCAAGACTTTACAACGCATCTTCCTGTCTCCATCGACACGCATCCAACTACTCGAGAAAGCACGTAATTCTTGTATTTTCAAATCAGATGACTACTTGAATCTATACTCGAATATATATATATAACATTATTATAGAATTCTCCTTGTCTCGAGTGTCAGCCACTTGTTTTTGACTCGATAGAACTTATGCATTTTTGAAAAGGCATTTTCAAATACATCTTTACTCCCTATTCGATTTTTATGAATTCTGTAAATGCTGCTTTATCGTATCACTAAAGCTGAAAACATCTTCTGCAGCGTAATAGATCGTTATATAAAATTTAAAATCCTCCTGTCTATGTGTGTACGCACGTATATACATGCACTCTATATACATATATAGCTGTACCTACGTATACGTACAGAATTTAAAACGAGAATTCTAATGCAGAAACAAGGATCTATGTACCTATAAGTCTAGTAATTAGCATTTATAACATTTGTCTCGGTTCGCGATATCTGCTCGCACTAACATTCTAAGTAATTGAATATGTAAACTTTGTATAAATTATGTGGAATATACTAAACAAAACAAAGTTACTGTGTCCTGTAAATGTTGTATACACTTCAAGGATTCTAAAATTGTTTTAAATTTTATTTTCCGCACTTACAAAATTTAGCATATAAGCGTATAGAATATAATGTCTCGTTTTAACAGAGAAATCCCTGAAACTATAAAGCTGTTTGGTAAAAGTATACAATATCAGGATTCTTCTATGTGAACTTACCCGCGTATAACCGTACAAAATGCAAACTCAATTATAGTTATTTGCTTACTACGTGATTATCTTGTTTGACCATCGCAACTGTTTCTTAGCTGTATTAATTTCTTGTTCGCGTTTTACTTGTTTATATATGTACCTTATATGAATCGAATTTGCAATCAACCGACGGAGTGTAGTTTACGATTTCCTGTGAAAATTAGTAAATATATTCACGCGCACGCATAGACACACAGGCTTACAATCAAATGTATAATTGTCCGTAATTAACTTTTGTAATTCGGTTGTTCAGCTTGATTATTATATGGAACCGTCCAAATAAAACGGGCCACCAGGCGAGTTCTTCGCATGATAGGCGCTCTGCTCAACTCGCTCGTACATTAACCCTTATGTTTAGAAAAAAAATCAAAAATATAGATCGATAGATCGTTTTACTGATATTTCTGCATTTTTCGCAAACGTACTTTCAGGTCAAAAAACGATGTTGGAAATTAATTGATGACTATTATCTACATATTTCTATTTCTAAATAAATTTTACCATTAAAAACACCGAATTTTTTAAACTGGAAAAATAACTAGAGGCTTATTATTAACAAAATGTAAGAGATTGTTGCGCGCCGAGTTTCGATATATATCTTAAACAATCAAGAATGAAATTAATATTTTCTAAACAAACTTTGATAATATTATCTAATTAAAAATCTGATTAAACGTTTAGCCATTATAAATTTTGCAATACTCACAATGCACGAAAGCATTGAATTAATTTTAGACTAATTACAAATGCTTCAAAAGATTGTTTTGCTTTCGTAAACTAGAAATCTAAAATTTGTGAATCTTGTAAATTAAAATTTCAAGTACATAGCCCTAAATAAAATTAAATGAAGAGCTTCTCATAAAAAAATTCGTTGAAATTATCAGTTGTATAAAAGAGAAAATAAAATGACGTTTCCAGAAAAATAATAATTATATTTTTATTCCGAACAATTATGATTGTGTTAAACAGTATTTGAAATATGTAACTTACATAATTTCTCAAAAGCTGAATATTTAATGAATATCGAAAAATTCAAACAATTATTCAGTTACACAAAACAATACCAGAAATTCAGTTTTTTTACTGCAATAAAATTCTGGTTGATACTAACGACTTGAATTGAAATACTTTTTAAACCCGAAAATTTTCAGATATTGTTACTTTAATTAAAAATGAACTGACAGGTAAAACTACAATCAAGTAAAAAAACGTTACGTAAAGATCAATTCAATCAACTAATAAGGTCAACATATGACAGAAAACAAAGAATGTATTTTTATTATTTTATACATAAATTTTGAATATTATTTAACTATTCTTCGTTTATTTAGGAGGTATTAGAAAATATTAAAGCCTGGGAATAAAGCGCGACGATACCCGGGCAAAATGAACAATGTGCATGTTACGTGCAATCACCCGCGGCTTTTTGTATCTTGTTAATAATGAACCCCCCATATATCCAGCTTAAAAACTGAGGGTTATAAAGTTTTAGGATTGTTGTTTCGAATGGTAAAATTTATTTAAAAAATAAAAAAATGTATACCTAGAGTAAATAGATGATTTAAACTTATACCTCAGTTTTTCGACCTCAAATAAACGTTGGGAACAAAAATATAACCACGCTAACATAAACATTAGAAAAAGATCTATAGATCTATGTTTTAGTTCGTTTTTTCTAAACATAAGAGTTTATGCGTGAGAGAGTTGAACAGAACGCCTTTTACACGAAACACCCAACAACGCGCTTTGTGACCCGTTTTCCTTGGACGTTACAATATGTGCAGGTATGTATAGTGTACGCTTAAATTAATTTAATATAATACTATTGCAATAGTAAAATAATTAAATAACTTTTTAAATATTGAATTAATTGTTGCAAAAATTAGTATGCGTGTTGATTCTGGGAATAAAATTCTAATAATATATATGAGTATAGTTTAACACTGAGGTAGGCATCTAATTATTAAAATATAATTAGTAATAAGAGATTAGATTACATAAAGTAGGTCCATGAGTCGAGGGGGCCCTCATCTAGTTTAAATTTGTGCGTAGACCATTATATGCGTTTATGTTTTACATTGTACCCACACACACACACACACGTATATATAGATGTATACAAATAGGTATAGATATATATACCTATAACTTTGCAGACGTTTTGTTTTATTGAATCCATAAAATCTGTATAAGGTGCTATCGAAATATGTGCCATTCTTAGCGTAAGTAGGTGCCGTAAAGCGTGCATATATGCTTCTGTATTGAAGTGAATGTACATATATGCGTCGTTCGAAAATGTCTCAAACTGAAATTGCTCATTCAGAAAAACTGTTCAACTCTACCGAACTAACTATACTTGAAAGCGTCATATAAATTTTTTACTCGTGAATAAAAACGCATAAGCATTAAATAAAAGTTTTAAATTTTCTTACCGTATACCCGCGATGCAGCGTATATATACACAGTAACCATTGGAATTATGAATTTCTCTATATACATCTCTCTTGTACGTAAAGAGATCGCGACACCGATACATCTTTTACTTTACCATTTCAAGGGTGGGTAGTATTAGTTTCGACGAACGTATGAAACATTGAGAGTTCAGTTCCATTATTCGCACCATTTATCTGGCCATAAGAAAACCGTTCGGCCGTTTCGTGCCACCAGGGGAGCAATTACGCTTCAAACGGATTGACTTCATTTTTTAACTTTTTCGACGTTATGATTTATTAACGCTCTTGAGTAACATTTTTTATATTAACAATTTTAATATTTTAAGGCTCAAACTCACTGTTAAACTCATTATCGCGAAGATAAAATAATATATATATATTACCAATGTATTATCCCGTATATTTTTATGCGACTTTTAGTGTAGTTTCTCAGGTAGCATATATTGCACTTGACTAGCCCACACTAATTAGTTTCACTCGCGATCAGACAATGAGTCACGCGATAATTCAAGCATCGAAACGTTAATATATCTCGAAATTTTTGCAAAATTCAGTTGTTAGCAACATTATGTATAGAAAAAAATAATTAATCAATATGTTTTAAATAGATTTTTAATATTCATAAACTCGATTGACAGAAAAATAATATTTTCATGCAAAAAGTAGAAACTTATTTATCTACATTGTGATCAAAGTTTTCGTTCGAAATGTAGTCAGTTACCATATCGGTGTATTGACATACTGTCCATATTAATTTGGAAACTTTATCGTAATCTGACTATCTTTATTTATTACATTTCCGACTATGGAAACAAAATTGTAGATTACTCACGGAAAACTTAATTAAACTTTTAAACGCGCGTATATACGCGAAATATGTTTATTTACACAAATATTATACGTATAAACATATAATTATCTAAATAAATCGAAAAAGAAAGCTGGACCTGCAATACGATATTGTAAAATCTTAAACGATTATATTAACAATTTAAAAAATTGAAGATTGTCGGAAAAATAATAATTGAATAAAGATTTTAGGAAAAGAGTGTAAATTCGTTTAAAATATTTAAAATGAGTGGGTTCGAAATCGCTCAGTTTTCGGGAGTTTGCTCTCGAGCAATTTCGTTTACAAGAGCGGCGCAGTTACTTCAAAAGAAAGGAGGGTTATTTGAAAACTTGAAAAGTAATCAAGTCTTTGTTTAATGGAAGTTCTTTATTTAAACGATCGACAATTCATTAACGATCTCGAAGTATTTTTTTCTAGTCGAGCGGATAAAAGATAAAAAGGGAAAGAAGGACGAAGTATCGAATTCACCCTTGAATCGACAGTCCCGTAAAGGAGCGAGCTGCAAAGGAAAAGGAGGCGAAGGAAGACGAGCGCATCCCCTTAAAAAGGGTCAGCCAGACGTACGCCGATCCGATTAGGACGTATTACCGTAATCTGTGAGGACGAAACGTATATACGCCGAGGGTACGGCCGTGACAAGGAAAAGTGGAGGTACTCGCGGACACCTGCGTCCGATCGTTCCGCTCTGGAGGAAAGGCGAACAAAGAAGAGCGCGTGGAAGGTTGATTCGAGCGAAACGAGAGTGGTTCGAAACTATAGCCGGAAACTGTAGCGGCGAAGAGAAAGTTATCACACCTGCGAACGAATCGTGTCCGCGAGAGATTGCACGTCACACGAAGCATTGCGCGTGGTGGTCGGTCTCCGTGATGTTCCTGTACATCTATACTGCATAAATACCGCGTATACGGAGGAATCGCGAAGCTGCGCGACATACCCGGGAACATCGTCAAACGACGTAAATCAAAACTGAGCCCGCACCAGTGTGGCCAGCAAGCTTGTCCGAGGAACCAAACTCCTCCGTTCGTGCACCTCTATCTCCCTCTCGTATCGCCTCTCCGCGTCACGGCATTTAATCACGTTTATCTCCGGACGCTTTCGCTATCGGCTTGACTCCTGCCTATACAGACCATTCCCGTCTCACCGTAACTATCCTTCTCCTTCCTTTTAAATTTCTGGTCGGTCATGTATATACTTACATATATAAATACATATAGTTAGCAAACAAATGTGCATACCGGTAAATGGTATTTTATTTATCTTATTTGTACCACGAACAAGGAAACGTGACATTTTTTGTAGAAGTCGAACCAACCGTAGACCTTTGTATAGGTTTCTGGAACCGTGCATAAACCAAAAGCTAAAGAGTTTCGAGCTTTCGCGTGAATATATACTCCTTGTAATCGTGGGTGTATAAGTGGCGGGCGTTGACAAACGCGCATCGTGACGTATTCTCGAACCAATGTTTGATTATCCACGTGTTTGCTCGTTTACAGTCGAGTATTACCTGCATATGCACGCGAGAATATATACTGCACTCTCAGAAGAGCGCACACCGCATGGCTTTCGTTTTTCCGTATCGACGCAGAAGCGGTGCAACCGTTCTCGTGACCCCTGTATGCCACTGTGTATAAATAAATGCGATAGAGCGAGAAGAGGGAGAGATGCTCGGGAGATTGCGCGCACGCGACTCTCGGTGCACTGTGTGCATTTGCGTCCTATGAAGCGTATATTTGCGCTATAGAGACGTTACGGACTCCCGACTACGTGTGTTTACTTTCTCGCGCGCGCGATGGAACGGTAAGGTAGTATGCGGGCTCCGACGCCGCGCGCACTGCCCGATATATATACACACGAACGGCAAAGCACTTCAGTCTTTATGCTCGGGATGGTTGCAGAGTGTGGACTCTTGCATGATGCCGCCTATATAGATCGATCCCGATTGAATATGTATATACGGAAGCGCCCGGAAGAGACTCGACTCTCTCTCTCTCTCTCTCGCTCTCTCTCTTGCGCGCTCTCTATCCTCGACTTTTGTGCGAAATATTTGGCCGGTCCATCTATTTTTTTTTTGCTCGATCACCGATACATAAACGGTTCCTGGAACCACCCGGTGCCCCGTCCAAGACTTTGATGACCCGGGTTAAACTCTCATCGAGGAAATAGCTATATATACCTGTCCAAGCGCTTTTTTACCCTCTTTCCTCCTACGGTCGCAAGCGCCCTCCCTTACTTTTTCCATATAACCGATTCCCGCTCAACTGACCCGCTTCCTGCTTCGTGCTTCGTGCTTCGTTCCTTCTCGCTCGTTCACTTTATTCTCCTCTCGCGCGTCTGAATGCGACACTTGCCCTCATATTTTCAAATTTAATTAAACGTTATTAATTGCGGTTTACACTTTATACGCGCGGTTTCCCGGATTTTTGTGTACCTCATTATCATTCTCCTGTTATATTCGCAATCCAACTTTTTTACGACCGAAACCCTTAAATTCATAACGAATCCGTAAATCCTTGCCACTTTCGTTTTCTAAAACTGTGACTACGTTAAATTACTTAAAGGATTGTTCGATGTACATTTTGATTGTATTTAATCAACTAAATAATCAATAACATCAAGAATTCACGTAATATACGTATACCTAGATTAAATTAATAGATATTTGCTTTTGATAACAAAATTTTTAACTCTCTATTTTATTACTTTCAATTTTTTTAAAGATACCATTAAACGAATGTGACATATCAAATCTATCTTGAACAAAGTTATATCCAAATCCGCAACCTGGAGTATAAAATCTTATCATATTATTGTTTTTACATAATTTTGAAAAATCTCATTATTTTACCGTTACGGTGTCAAACCCTTAAGTAAAATATCTTTAAAATTATATCGACAGTCTAAAAGACGAATACTTCTCCCGTAATATATACCAGTAGGCTAATATCGAACATTTACAAACACCATTACATTAAATTCTGTTAAACTTTCGTAATCTTAATTTAATCTAACTAGAACTGTTTTTGATAGAACTGTCTACAAAGAAGGAAATTTCTTTGAACAACTTATCCCTTTATCTTGGATAAATTTATCCTCTACAAATATATACCTCTGTTAAATAATTGCGTATTAAAATTTCAATTTTCTTCAATTTTTTAAATGTTTTTGAAATGTTCTTTCAATTCGCTTATACTTATTTAAAACGTAAACCAAGTTTTCGATTTAGCTATTGTACTTTAGTAAGCACTTACTGAATCGTAGCCACTCTTTTTAATATTTTGATTGGTTTGTTAGAAGTGGTGTATTTAAAGTTTACCATTTTGAAAGATCATATCAATTATTTGAATAACCCATAAAGTATTATATGTATAATTTAAAACAACACGTTGGAAAGTTGATAAAAAATAATTAATAACTCTAAATAAGTAAGAAAAGCTTTTAGCCTGAGGTAGAATTTATCCACTTTCAAAAGGCAACTGCATTTTCCTGACATCCTGGAAAGTAATATTACCGTCAAATTTTTTTTTGTCGCTTTAACCAAGCGACAATGGTATTACATATTCAAGTATTTTTAGCCACTACCCAGTTTAACCGAAGCGTGAAAGGTGTTGGAAACATTCAACCCGGTCACAGAGACCGGTCACGACTTTAAGTTTACCTATATACACAATACTATCAAAAGGAATACAGTACGTAGAGGTATATACAGATCCGTATGTGTGAAATATTTCAAAAACTCTGAATTTTTAAACGTCAGACCCATTAGGTTAATGAAAAAAATTCGTGTAAGCCAAAGTTAACTTTAGAAAAGTTAGCTCGTGTGGAAAAGCGATGACGCGCGATGCCGCGTTGCCTCGGTGGTTCTCCAGAACTTTCGGTTGTTCTTGCTTCAGCGTACAATATATTTTCCGAAAAGTACACATGGAGAAAAATTGCACGAAGAAAACTAACTATGGAACTGCAGAATCTACTACCTGTCGAATGTTATAACGCGCCTTCGTAATTGTGTTATAAATTTTCGTTTTAATCGTGCCCTCGAAGTAACTCCATAATACAATTATTATATATATTTTAGCAAATTCTAGTATACGAGCGATATATAATGATTAACAAGTTACGGAAAGAAGTTAACGCGAAATGTACGATGAGATCTTAGTTCGTAGGTTAATTCGCGCACGATTACCGGGTTAGCGATCGCGCAAGTCAAACTAATTTCGAGCTAGCAGAATTCCAACTTGGGATCGAGTCGCGCGACTCCCCCGAGGATCGAGTTATTTTTAAGCCGATCCTCGCACTATCCAACCCTAATGAACAAGGGCATTAAGCTCATTAGATCTTGAATATTCACTATTTTAATGGCTCATCAGCACGCGATTTTTTTTTCTTTTGCTTCCTATACGTGTATATGCCGTATTCCATATCAAATGAGCAGATGAAAAATTAGAAATTATTGATATTTTGCTAAACAACTCCTTTTTGAACCTAGAATATGTAAACAAATTTTTTGATGCTTTACTCAGATGTGACAAAAGTTATTAATAACCAAAAAAAATTTAATTATAACCATTAATTGAATATTATTGCATTTTACTGATCTTAAGTCTATAAAAAATTATAAATTTTATTTTTGGCATTGTTCGGCATAGTTGATATTACTGAAAAAAATCACAGATACTTATATTACATGAACTTTGTGTGTACCAAGTCGCTTAGTGGCATAATTACTGGGATAAAAAATATATACTTTTTTATGTTAAGCTAACAAATAAAAAAGTTCTACATGGCTGTCAGTTGCCAATGAACATGAACTTTTTAATTCAAGATAATTAACAATTCTAAACATATTGGTAGATTCTACTATTCATTTGCAACAGGGAATATCGCTACCAATTTTTTCCTGAGATTAATAGTTTCAAAGAAATAAATTCATAAAAGCTGTATTGGTATAATAAAAAAATTCATAAATGTATTATTCGCATCATAGTACAGTATGAATTTTTTTCTCTAAAACTATTAATCTCAGGAGAAAATTGATAAAGATATTTTTTGTTGCAAATAAAAAGAAGAAATTATCTGTTTTTTTTTTTTTTATTTTTGCAGTTAGCTTTATGGAAAAAAGTATATATCTTTTATCCTATTAATTATGCCACTAAGCAAAGTATATGTAATTAGAAGTATCTGCGAATTTTTACAGTAATATTATTGTGCCGAACAATGCCAAAAACTAATAAAATATATGATTTTTTAAAAATGCAATTATATTCAATTAATGGTTATAATTAAAATTTCATTGAAATCTTCATGTAATTTCCAATCTTAAAGGTATGTATAATTTTCTTTGTAGGATGCATATATTTTGAGTTATAAACTTATGACAATTGGTCATACAATATACAAAACAGGAAAATATGTGTTTTTTGGTTATTAACAACTTTTGTCATATCTAAGTAAACCATCTAAAAATTTGTTTATATATTCTAGGTTCAAAAAGAAGTTGTTTAGAAAAATATTAATAATTTTTAATTTTTCATCTGCTGCTTGATATGGAATGCTCTATATATACATGCACGTACTCTTAACCCTTGTTGACTATAAATCTATACAAAGTTGATTAATAAAACTGGCTTATAAGTAATAAAAGTCTAGTTTTTCTCAAGTTTTCTTACTTATTTTTCTATCAGAGATGCAGGGAGTATTTGTACAGTGAAGGAAAACAAATACAATATAGCCATCAAGAATATAACGACGACCGACGAGAGGCAGCTCATCAAACACATTGTAAAAATTGTAATTAACGATAAAGATCATAAATTCTCGAAGTAACAAGGCTGACGCAGCCGTGACACTGTGCAAAGTACCACGGTGATTTGTCATTAAAGTCCTCGTCACAACGTATGAAATACTCAATGGCGCCTGAAAGATGATCGAGGAGAAAAGATCCTTCGTCCTTCGCGCATCTTCCTACTTCCTTCTTCTCTGTTAAGGAAAATTTTGCCATTTCGAGGAAAATGCGCTGTAAAAGGCGAACTAAAGGTTGAACCTGCCACGGTGCCTGTAAATTCTATGCTCCTTTGATTATTTCGAGCAATGAGTAGATGCCTAATATATATGAATGCTTAACAGCTTTTTAGAGGTAAAGCTTCGTATGCTTATTGCATGCGTTAACGAAACGGATGTTCATAGTCTGCACTCGTGCGATCAACTTTTCATACGTTCGTCTCTACTTTTTCTCATTTTATCCGAGATAAATTTCCCTTTTAATTCTACCACTATGAATAGACTCGAGTTTGCTTTGGGATTTTTCTGCTAAATACCAAGGACAATTTTTCAATAGATACTTAACCGCGCGAAAAGTCGTTGCGTATATATATATATATATGTATACCATGTACCTATACGCGCGTGAAAAATTCAAAGAGCCGTTAAAATTGTGCACCAAAGGCACTTGTTCTCTAACTGACCGGGTAATGTTTTACACTAAGCTATCTCTCACTGGTATTGAACATCGGTAAAAAAATTTCTCCTCGGAAAATAGCGTAGTGAAAAATTATTGGAAAAAGTGGCCCGAGGTTTGTTTGTCTACGTTACTTAGGTGTACCAAAGAAATATTTTAACGATATTTTTCATTACGTACACAAATGCAGAATAAAAGATAGGGTAGAAATAAAAATAAAGCGAGGAAAAAATCGAGGGTACAGGTGTGTATCGGAACCTCTGTAAACTCTCTTCGCGACTCACCAGAGTTATCGATAATTATTAATGTCACTTTATAGTTTTACTCGTACAACGTCGCGTGAATATACTTACAGCAAAAAAATTGTCCGACGATCAATAATTTAAATGTAAAAGTCAAGTTTTCCGTATAAGCTAAAGCGTAGAGGGTTTGATGGTAAATTCGCGATCCCCATTAAATTACTGTATTTCGCGCCCTCAAAATTAAATTCTCCATTGGTGGGAATAATATTTTTTCCTCTCCGCGGGCTTTTCGGGTAGACAGATTTTCAAAAGCTCTTCTTTTCGGAATAATAATTACACGGTATGTTAATAGAAACATTTGTTTAGATTTGTGAGTATTAATAGTTGCGTGTGTATATGTATATATATATATAGATATATTATAAGCACGGTATACCGAAATAAGACATAAAACATTATGTAAATTTGTGCAATAACTTTGTTCGCAATGCAGTTAAACATTTCCATGTAAAAATAGGAATTTCCTTTATACGCGCGGAATGTATTCTTAGCATTACTAACGACTGTCTCGGAGACCCGAGGAAGCGTAGTGTCGTTGTTAAAGAAAAATTTACGCTATGAAACTAAAAATACCCCTGAAACAAGATAAGCTTTGCTAACCGTTTCTTTCTAGGCCAGTATAGTAGTGCTTTTTACAACGTGCTTTTCCTCGAATATTTTTTTTTCAAACGACATGCAAATTGTGCACTTGAGCCGCCTATTAAGTACTTTAACGGTATTTAGCATTATCACTCAGATTTTAGACGTTTGCTAAATGCAGAGGAAACGCGAATGTTATACATTTCGTCGCGCTTCGCGTGTGTCTACGCTATACTTTTATTCGAACGAGCTTGCGGAGTTTAAAGTTAAACGGTATCCTGGATGTTTCTAAATCTTGCTTTCGCTTATGGACAATACTTTCTTGAAACTCCATTTCCAAAAGGATAAAAAAATGTTTGAATTATTCTTGATGTGTGATTTTAACAGCGTGATAAAATTCTCTCCGAATCGTTTTATCAGAAAATTGCATCAACGTAAGAAAAGTGAGCAAACAAGTAGATCTACTATAAAAAGGGATAGAAATAAGTATAGAAAGACATCTGACATTCTTATAGCTACATACGTATGCATGAGAAGATTGTATGCGAGTACGGTATTAAGCGCACACACGTTTACTCACTAACTAAATCACTAAAGAAATTTTTAAATTTCATTTCTTTCACGCTTAGAAACTCCTTTACCTAGCAGTTTTCTTATAACGTATATAGGAGACAGTAATAATCTATGATTTATTAGTGAATAAATAGTAATAAAGCCTTTTAAAAATCAATAAAATTTAAATTGCATAAAGCCGTTGAAGGACGACAAAAATAACTTTGCCGAAAAGTTTTATTTCATCATTTTTTGCAAACAATAATTACACATATATAGTTATTTTTTTATTTATTCACTTTCTAGCCGATTAACCCTTTACGAGTTTTTGCGAGACACCCCTAGTGCCTACCACTTATGTATAGGGGTGTGTATATTCTTTTCACATTCACCTAAGATTTTCCCCAACGCCTCACATTAGCCCAGTAGGCCCTTGAGTAAAGGAAAACCTAATAATAGGAAGACCTTCCCCGAGACGGCCGGTTTAGTGAAACATACTATTTGGATGTTCAGGACACATTGCGTAGACCCAAGTATTAAAACCGAATGTGCCACATTTCCCGCTCAGGTTATGGAGTGTGGAAAAACATCTAACCGATCCCGAAAACCGCACGAGTATGGATCACCCATGCAAATACTAACCGCAGGAAATGGTGCTTAGCTTACGTGATCGACCGAGGTGTATCTCCGCCATGATCCGCCACCGCGTAGATAAACAATTCGCATATTTACAGTTTTATAATAAATAATCCTAAACTATACTACAAATCTTTTTTATTTACTTCGGAGAATACTATTAAATAATTTGAGTTTCATAATTCAAATAGTTACTTCATCCAATGTATTGCTAAAGTGTCTTTTAAGTCGTATTAGCTTATATTATTAATTTTAAAATCTATTTATTTTTATACACAAGAATAATCATTTAACTGATATTAGTTTAATCATTTTAAACTACGTACACATAAATAGAATGTCAGTACACTTGTAACAATTTTACAACAATTGTTGACTATATATAGCTATATGAATTTTAATAATACATATTTTAAGGTACGACAGGATTTCATTTTTAAATATTATCCGGAGGAACGCAATGGAGGTGCGTCAAGTATTTTGTCTCGACAAAAAGTTGATTACTAAAAATGTTTACACAAACATCGTGTGCCCGCTCTTTTATTTACGTATCCGATAATTGCAACTATGCAACGAATGTTATTAAACGGGAGGAAAAAATAATAATGCTTAAATACGCGGACGATGTACGGTGACAGGTTGTAAGCTAGCTTTAAAATTAATGAGATGCTAAAATATGTCTCTTTATAAATTACAAGGTAAAAATTTATGAGCCAAAAGTAAAAAATTTTATTATATCATCTAATATAACAACTGTCGAGTGGTGCGCACCTAACGATGAAAATTAAATTACAAATAAATTATTCTAGTTGACTTAACAGCTTTCTTTCGCTATTCGTACGCCTATAAGAAAACTCACTATTACTCGTGATCTTTCTTTTTCATCCTCAAACTAATGAATTGATTCAATTAATTATAACTTTGTACTACGCGTTTCATAGCTTTTGAACTTTTCTAGGCGACTTTAGTAAATTTTACACTTTTTTACCGACTTTGGGAAAGAAGGAGATTCTCAATTCGACCTGTATTTTTTTATGTTTGTCCAGAGAATATTTCCAAACTACTTAACCAAATTGTATTTAATAAAATGTAAATGGAACATTATTACTCCCCCGGTGGTCCTATTTGAATTTTCGCATCAATATCTCATCCGTATTGACTATTGCGCACTAATAATAGTGCGGAAGATAATACGATCGATGATGGAGTTTTTTTGTAGTCATAATGGCTACGTGTAATAATTAATAGTTGTTATAGTTGTTAATTAATAATAAAAATTTTCTATTACGCATACGTACTACCATTAGTACAATAAGTGCCATGTGGAATATTGTTGATAAATTACAGTTATAACTAAAAGATCCAAAATAAAAAATAATTTTTACAATAAAACCGACTTTGAAAAGTGGATTTAAAAGTATGAAATAAATCACGAAAAAGTGCGATACAATTCACAAAAAATATTTTCAGCGCCGAATTCTAAATAATAAACGAATCCTAACGTTTAAATTAGATTTAGTGTATGTCAATTTACAATTAGTCTATATGTTACACTTTTTAGTCTATTTTTCAAAGTTGGTATTTGTTTTGTAAAAAAATTTTTTTTTATTTGACATAGTTTAGTAAAGCTCCAAAGACAGCTAATTCTAAATTAATCAAACGACGCAAAATATTACATCACGTCGGCTCATTTGGATTATCGAAATCAAGGTTTTGTTTAATATTAGGCAATTCGAGTATTTAATTTGTGCTATACGTTAAATAAACATTGCGATGGGTTTAATATCTTTGGACAGGGTATTATCTCGGTGTTAGTTATTCATTATTAGTTTAATGATTTAATCAATATTAATGGTTAGTTACATTTCGCGGGGGTGAAGCGTCGAGTCAAGATAAATTTAATCTCGAACGTATATCGATATACGTGTGTGTGTGTGTATGTATATATATATATATAGATTGATTAGTAAAATATAATAACGAGAAAAGAGTTGATGGGAAAAGCGAGAAAAAGAGTGAAAAGTGGGAAAACTGTTTGAAGGGGTTAAGTCAAAAGAAAGTGTACAGGTAAAAGGAGTTGGAGAAGCAAGCGGAAGAAATTTCATCTGCGGAAAATACAAAAATCCGAATTACCGTCCCGTGGCGCTTGCGGCTCTTTATTCTCCATCGGAGAGAAATAGCAGGAAAGTTGGCAAACAAGACGGTCTACCGAAAAGGAATAGGAATAAGGGAGGAGGGTATATCTATATATCTATATAAGGTATAAGCGCTTCTTCGAGAGAAAAGAGAAGCAGAAGCTCCAAGTCGGCGACATGCGCGGATAAAACAGAAATGCGGGACCGTATAAAAAAAAAGACCGGTGTTGGAACGGTGGAGAAGAAAGACGTCTAGATCGAGAACGAGACCGAGATAAGAAGAGAAAGAGAGAAAGAGGACGAAGGAGCCGAGTCGAGGAATGTGTATATAAGTCGAGACTCACCAAGGATTCGGTGCACGTGCGGGTATAAGTATAGGGGACGGGAGGTGGCAGCCGCAAACCTCGGGGCGCGTGGCTGGATCCCGCCAAAGCAGCTCGCGATCTGTTCGATGCGTCGAGCGCTCCTGCCAATTATTATACTCCCGCGGCGAGTCTATACGCGCGATCTCGGCGATGACGCGATGACAGGATGATCAAGGCCCGGTCGGTCAGCCTGTTGATTAGACGTCTTTTAACGGGGTATATGCGAAATTCCATCCGATGGCTTTCAATCGAATATTTTATCGAGTTTCCAGGATGGTATTTCCGGCTACCGTATAACAATCGTCGAGATTGGGAGATATGATTATAGCCTAAATTATCCGCGATCGAATAATCAACTTCCCAAGCATTTTGTAATTCTCTTTCGTTATACCTATCTCTATATATCTCCACTTTCTTTAATACAATTTCACATCCAATTTATATATTTTTATCCTCCTGATTTTTAAATTCTCCTTATAGTTATTGCATTATTCGAATTCCGCGATTGTTATTAACTATATACACCTATGGCTGCCAGCAAGCGTATTATAATATTTAATTCGACAATTTTCATTCTTGAATCCTTAGTCACGTAACGATCGGTCAAATAATAATTAGATGAACATCCGATAACTATAGACAGGCTTGTGTAACTAACAGTCCATATATTCATTTTAATATCGTATTTGAGACTCAGTGTATCATTATAAAATAAAAGCCACTTGTAATATAAATACATATACATATATATATATATAAACTTCATTAATTTTTACAATCCAAGGTAAAGATAAGCATATATAATTAACACCTATATATGTGTATAAACTTTTCAGTGTCAGTTTCCATTTGAAAAACAGCTATTGCTAATATAAAGTAATAATGTATGCAGTTAAACAAAAATAAATAATAGCGCTTCACTTCAGAAAATCCTGCACAATTTTTACGAGGGACAACAATAGGATACAAAAATAGAAATCAATTATAAATTAATCACTCTATACTAATTAATTATTTTCAAGAGAAATGATTTGTTTGTTTGTATTCATATACACATATTGTTAACTACTACGATGACTAACCCTGATAGATTATAGATTGTCATTAATTTAACTAACGCTGATTATTAATAATTTGTTATGTAACTCTATTACACATTTCAATGTATATCTAGCAAACTAAATTAACAAGAAATTTGATTTCTAAACTTATATTCGAACTATTTTTGATATTTAGCAATGTAAAGGTGCTTTAATTATTCGAATATCTGGTGCAAATAAGTCAACATTTACGATTTTACTGTAAACGTCTGAAACAAGTATGTGTATTAAATTAATTTACTAGAATTGTTGAATATTATATGAACAAATAAACTTGCGTATTAAACAACATGTAACACTCAACAGATTTCAAGAATAATTAAACTTTGTGTTTACAATTACTTTAATTATAATTAAACGTACGGTATTGTTTTCATTCTAAGTTAATTAAAAACTTTTCTTTGGGTGTACATATTGTTTTTAAGGTAAATTTATATTAGACAAAAACGTCGATGTACATACCAATTAATGCAACAAAAATTTAGTCATAGAAACTAAATCTTTCAACTATTACTGCATTTGGTGGTGATATTTTAATAATTTTTTTTACAAATACGAATGTGTATCAAAATTTATATCAATCAGGAACCGTATATACAGCACTGAAAATTGGGTTCTTAATAAATGAATATTGCAAAATATAGAAAATCCTATAGAAGTGACAATATATTTGTTTACGCAACTTTACATTTTTATACCAGTATATAGTAAATTTCAAAACGAAATATCACCATAGAATCGCCCATAGAATACAAATTATTTTAAACAAATTAAATTACGAATAGATTGTACAATAATTAAATTTACTATCAAATAATAATTTTTTATAAATGTTTTATTAAACTTGTCATTTATATCGTAAGTAAAGTAAGAAGCAACATCAGAAGCCATACATTTCAAATAAATTTTTCCATTATCCTTTTTAATCTAATACGAACAGTAATTTTTGGTTTGAAAGCTTTATGCGGTCTAACTAACATTCGTTTCCTACTAACTAAGAGAGGCCACGGCCTTCGGATCACAGATCTTATTCAAACTCTAGAATATGTTTTGTAACATAAAAATATGAGGAAACCTACATTTTTAGACCCTAACGCGTTAATTTACCGAAGTTATGGCTAGCTGCAGCCAATTTTGTGAAAAAATTACTGCCACTTTGATCGCTTACAACTCGGGAAAAAAATAAAGATAGATACTCAATACCAAATTTAAAAGAAGACTGAGATTAAATAGATGAAATTCATGAAATTTTGACCAAAAACGTCAATACTTTTTTACTACTAAATTTTAGCTAAAATTTCTGCAATTTCTTGTTTTCTCTATAACTTTGCTCCAACTTGACCGATTTAAGCTTCTTTTTTTAATCATATCTGCTTGATCTCAGATTTCTTCTAAAATATAGATCGAGCATCTATCTTTATTCGTTTTCGAGTCATAAGTGATCAAAGTAGAAGTAATTTTTTTACATAATTGGCTTGAGCTAGCCATAACTTGGGTAAATTAACGCGTTAGGGTCTAAAAATCTGGCTTTTCTCATACTTCTATATTACAAAACATATCCTAGAGTTTGGTTAAGATCCGTGATCCAAAGCTCGTGGCCTCTCCTTTTGTATTAAATGTAAATGCTCTATTAGTTTTTAGTAACACATAACCACGGTAAACGTTGAGTACGTTATTTAATAATATATTTACCTAAAATATTAGAAACAGTACTAAAATACAGTACAGAAAATCTATTTTACGAAAATCAAAAAGTATTTTCATATCTCTCGAATAATAAAAGCAAACTAATATCATATAGATTGGTAACAAACAGTTATAACATTGTTTTTACATTGTTCAGTAAAATTAACAATTTAATGGTTCAAAATACTGGTGAACACAAGAATAACAACCTTAAAGAGATGCAAGAACTATTCATTTGGTTTGCACACGCACACATGCACACAGACTCTCCCCATCTCTCTCTCTCTCTCTCTAACAATAGTTCATATAGCAGTTAACATAATTTGTATAAGCAAATCATAATTTAATAAATTGATTCCACAGACCGAGCACATTGCACTTGAGTAAATACACTTTGCATGCACTTATAATTCCATTTGAAAAGTATACTGTAAGCGAATATCTTAAGTTCATGTTACATATTTTCAACTGACATAATTCTAATAATTACTTTCTCCTTCTCAAGGTAAGAAACATTTGGAAATAATAGAAAATTACATATCGTATGTAAAATAAAAATGACATCTTCCAGAATACCGTTCAAACTCATTGTAATAAAACGAGCTTTGACAATCATCTCATAAAGGAAATAACAAAAAAAATCAATTATTATTACTGAAACTAAAATTTAATTTTGCTGCGTACAATGTTAATTGAATTCTTCGACAATCGATAATCTAACAAATGCGTGTAATTCGATTAATTATATAGATAATCGCGCGGTTTATACGAAAAAAAAAATTGCATTCAATCGAAATTTTGAATATATTATCATTTAGGATTCAGTATTACCATTTAAATTCGAGAGAATATATCGTTTTATGATAAATAAAAAAAAAATCCAGCATCCGTCGAGTATTCCATTTTCTAAGCTGCTTCGAATATTTGATACTCAAACTTGAACCCTGTGTACACGCGGAGAGAATACGCGAGATAGCTCGAAGGTGAGAAAAAAGGTGGAAATTTTATGCCGCGCAGATAAAATAAATTATATATAACTATGTGTACAACTTCGAGAGAGTCGAACCAACGCGGGTGCTGCATTTCCGCAACCTGACGTTTTACTTATATATATATATATATATACTTTTTACGGCGAGATGCGCACGTGTTATACAAACTTCTCGTTATAGATTCCGGTAACGACGATCCGGTAGCCGCTGTCCAATTATGTATTTAATTTTCCCTCAATAGGACCGGGCATTGTTTACTACTCGTTATTTAATATACTTAAAGGCTCGATTTTTCTACCCAGATGTTTGTATAATTAAAAAATCCTTAATAGGCTACTGGAAGAAAATGGTAATGGGCTCTCGACATTATGGTAAATGTACATTGTGCTGCAAGCTCTCAAAGTATTATTACGATTACGAGCATTCGCGAGCACTCTTGAATTTTATCAATACTTGTACGAAAGATGCGATAATAGTATTAAATTTATTTATATTCCACTTTTTTAGTTCATCAAAAAATAACACTTTAAATTCGGTAAATATGTACTAATTGTAATGTTGCACAATCAGGTAATCAGATATGTTTATTGTCCTTTTACGCACATAGAAACTAAATTGTTAAGTCTACACCGAACGGTATTTATTTTACCGTACGTGACAATACAACAACGAATGCAAATTATAATTCGATAATGGTATATCTGTAAATTAATTACTATTTCTCGGTGACCGGTACACAATTGTACATATTGTCAAATTAGTAAAAAAAAAAAACAATTGAATTTCAGCTGCAAATGGTAGTTAACGATACGTTGTATCGGGCAAAGGAATCGAATGCTTTGAAGTTTCTAAATCATTTAAATCGACGAATCGAACCGAAATTCTTCTGTCAACGTTATCGTGTCATTTGGAGCTAACGAGTAATGCTAAATTAATAGTTGCGTCGTTTCTCTTCCCTTGTTTCTTTAGAAGGAGCTTAAAAATTTGCCTTTTTTTCCAAGCGTACACGGTGTAATTGTCCGCATATTTTCGTGCGGCCGCAGACAATCCTGTGACTTTTTACTCGTAAAAACAGCACATTTTCATTCGTCTAATGAAAATTACTTCAACGAAAACGAAAGTTCTCCAGGTTGGAACGAGAATTGCACTCCGAATTTCAAGCTGTCCTCATTTTAACTGCGAGAATTTAAAGAGAGCACAATTACTATATACGAAATTGCGAACATTACACCAAAGAGCTTACGGTATATATGTATAGCTATACTAAAATCATTTATTTACGAATTTCATTACCCGCTCTAAATAAGCACGTAAGATATTAGTTACACGCCGAACTAAATTATCCAATCTTGTAAAGTACTGATTTTAAAATGAAATAAAAAAAAATAGAACTCGCTTGTTTTAATTTTTCAAACAAATTATTATCGATGTAAATTGTATTACAGTCCTCGAAGTTACGATTACCTAAACTTTCCCTCGAAAGTTTTACAAAAGTGTTCTTTTAACATATTCACTTAAGTCAGTCGCCTACTTTTTCTATTATGTGCAGTTTCAAAGTTACGAGTGTGCAAAAAGTTAGCTCTTGCGTCGAATTAATTTTTTTAATCCCAGTAAAATAAATAAAAATCAAATTTTTAATTGAAAACAATAGTTTGGTTTTACGTGTAGTGGGAGTGTGCATTATTAAGAGAAAAATTTGGAGATATAGATGTGTTTATAATAACTATTTTTTCAATATATCGTAGAAGAATCATAATATTCTAAGGAATTTAAATATTGGTAATCAAGAAGAAGAAGATACGAGAAAATAAGGATGAAGGGCGCGAAAACCGTAGTGAGATGAATGTCTGCCTTTTGGAAGTACTTACTAATGAGGAAGCTGATCCTCCTAGTGTTCCTCTTTGAATGCGTTGGAATTCGATGTGCAATTAAGCGCGCTCCTTGAGCTGCAAGTCTCCGTAGAGCCAGATCCACATTAGCCTGCGATTAAAGTTTCTGCGCCCGTGAACATCTGCGAAATAACCCGACCCCATGTTCCCTGCACCAATAATCGAAAGCGAAAGCGATCGTCCACCCGCGTTAAAAAGCTCCGTAAAAATACAGGTGTATGCAGAGGTCGAAGGTAATAGTAATAGCAAGCGCGGCGTGCGATCTTCGGAAAGTTGAAACTGGTTGCGCGGTACTTGCGGAGCTTGCGGCCTGAGCTTGCGAGGCCGACTGTGCGCGCCGGGGGAGGAGAAGCCGGAGACGAGACCCGTAGCGGCAAACGGCGGCTGCGAGCACGCGCTCTCCGCGCGATCGACACGGCTTACGCTAAATCGGGTTAAATGCGAGAAAAAATCAATTAGACCTCCGCCTCCACCTTTACCGGAGGTACAGGAAGAAGGGGAGGAGGAGGGGTCGACTTCACGAGGATGCCGGAAACAGCAACAATAACAAAAAACGCACGTAAATGTTTTGCCTTTACGAAGGCAACCCTTTATTTACTTCGTCCTAGGATTTACAAGATTTCCGGCCGAGGGAAAGGTATTATTAGTTGAGCAACTCGTGAGGAACGGATTGATTCTTTGTTTAATCTCACATTTATACTTTCCAATATTTCCGTCTCGTTGAAACAAGTTATTATTAATCGTATTAAATGGTAAATTTCGTTGGTTCGTTCAAGTCAGAACATTATCTGCTTACTTTGGATGATCGATGCACTGACTATGCTAATCGAGTGCGGATATGGAGATGAGCGGTGAATGTACTTACGTGGGAAAAGCTTATCTACCTGAATATTGGATTAATTATTTTTTAAATGTCCACTACCTCCTGACAAATTATCAAAATATAAATGATACTTGCAGTAATTTACATGTTTGAATAACGTCAATATTCAAATACTGTCTCGAGTAGAAAATTTACAATATTAATAGGGAAATGCTCAACAAGTAGATGGAACAACTACGTTCAATACTTCAATGAAATATTAGTCGGACGAAAGATAAATGTATCAGTACCCAAATTGACAAGAATGTGTATGATCTAGTGTAAATAGATAACCTATATGCATTTATTCTGCACTTGGAATACATCAGCGACTCCTATTCGATCAGCTTGTCAATGAACATCGATAGAATTTAATACGTTCAAGATATTTTAATTAATTTATCCTACGTATAATAATATAAAGATCTTTATACTGTACATTATACATTTTTAATCTCTTGATTAACGATAAAAGATGAAACTAATGTTGTTCGAAGCGGTGGGTATACCTTGATATAAAAAGACACCCGTTTTTCTTTTTTTTTAGCACATCGCATTATGTGCATCATAAAATATTTAAAATAATTTTTAATATCAATAGGTTTTTAATAACATATGCAGAATAGTTATATGAATCGAAGAAGCCTACTATTATTTATTTTAAATTTATTAAACCAGTTATACGTTTTGCGTAATAATAGGACTAATTCTCAAATCACTTTTTCTAACTTTATTGGTACGATTTGTAGGGAAGGTGTGTAGTTATTTGTATCGTGCCGCTCGTCACTACATCCCCAAATCTCAAGCAAAACTGATTTGCAAAAAATATTCGTTGCTGCTAAAGCTCCTGTTTCCAGGGTTCCTTACCCTAAGCTGAATCGATTATTTTACCAAACGGTCGATGATTTCTTGCCGGATCGTTTCGGTTTTTCAGTGTAACATTGGCTATTTATTATTAATCGCGAGTGACCCAGATTTGCCACAGATTTCTTTCTAACCTTTAATGCAACAGCTATACGAGAATAAGCTCTAGAATATGTACATATTTTAAAAATACATAAAGTTGAAGGAATCGAAGAGATATAATAGTATAAAAAGTTTTAACGAGACAGTAATAAAATAATCGTCTGTAGTCTGCGCAAACTTAGCCTAAGTAATTTAATAGATTGAAATGCAAATAAAAAACAACAATATTGAAATGTAAACAAAAACAAAAGCAATATTTCCTTTACTTTCAGGATGCATGAATATAACTCGTATTTACTTTAAGATACTTTACTTAAAGTTTGTAGAGGTTTGAGTAGCATTTGCTTTAATGTGTTGGTATGACCAGGAAAAACCATTTCATTCTACTTTTAACCCTTCAACAACATTATTTTGTTTAACAAAAATTTTATTTTTCCAAGTTATTTTGAATAAAATAATATTATCTTTCATAAGTATTTCTTTTACACCCCGTTAATTATTCGGATTGTTATTTGCATTAAGAACATTCGTTTAATTTTTTAGCATTAATTAATTAATTAATTAGTGAAAGATCCGATCGTGTTTGTATTCGGATTAATGTTAATTGTATTAATGACAAAGGATAATTTATTGCGATGATTTTGTTAGTTTTCATACCGTGTCATACCACAGTAATATTAATTGTAAATATTGGTGATTAATTGTGTATGTAAATATTGGTATTGAATTATAATCTAATGTTACGCGATAATGTTAGAAAATATTGCATTTCGAGTTAAGCGACAGTATAATTAATATTCTAACTGATACCAATCAATCTTCGATACATTAAAAATTTACATCTTGTTAATACAAAATATTATTAGGGATGTGATAATTATTACTTCCTAGTTTGTAATAAATTACCGATAATACGTAAACGTTTACTCTCCATGCAAATCTGCAATGTTACATTATTATTGAACCGCTTTGATTATGATAAGAAAATATTTTGGTTAAAACGAGATGCAACCACTAAACTTGTGTGTGCAAACGATCAAAGAATAAATGGATAATACAACGATAACAGTTCAAAATAACAGTGGATACAAAGTTTAATTTTCTTAAAATTTATTTATTTTATTTGTTTAGAGTGTAGCTCAAGGGGTTTGCGCGCTGCAGGGCTGTTTGTGTTATTTGCATTTGACTCCCTTTGACGAGTAAAAACTTAAAAGAGACACTTTTCAGAAGATCTATGTTTCTATTTGTAATGCCATTGTTATAAAAATATCGTAAAATTCTAATTTATTATTATCTAGTTTATAGAGAATTAAATATTTGGGGCATTAAAACACGCACTTACAATTACGCGGTACAGCGCTTTTATTATATTAAAGAAAAACTTGGTTAAAGTTTTGTTTCTATCAAAAGGAGTCAATCTAGTATGATTCCGTTGTATTTTGTATAAGAGTTAACAGGAGAATCAGCAGCCTTTGTGAAAATAAATTTGCCCACGTAAATAATATAAAAAGTAAAACTTTTAATAAAATAAAGAATAGTTTTTTTAATCAACCAGTCTTACTAAAATTTTGTTTATAAATATATAAACTATATGTTTTAGCCCTACATCCGATACAAAATTCAAGATTTAATTTATATTGGATATTTAAAAAATTCTTGTATAGATGAAATTTAGATAACCGTTCGTATCCATTCGGTCCGTGAAAAAATGTCCCGGAACGAAAAGCTCTAAAACATTAAAATACAAAAAGATTGTGTGGTATTCGGTATATATCGACATAGGTGCAGCGCGAGCCCCTGAGGTTGCGAATTCTCGTTCGATCATTGGCTCTCGGGTCGCGGTTATTGTGCGCGCGGCTCACTGCGGCATATTCGGAGACACTTGGGCTCCAGCGATAACGAGTTATCAGGTATTTAACGGTGCGATTATCGCGCGACGCAAAACGCTAGACTGATTATCTCGTGAGAAAGACGTGAAATTCGCGCGTTCCGTCGTAATAAACCTGCTCAACTCGTTATCAAGTTTCTTAATCTTGCAAAATCTCGGGCCGATTTTCACGAGATGACTCGATCGTTATTATACACGTCTACATCAGACAAGGTTACACACAAGATGCCGTCACTGGCTCGAGGCGTTTCATTAAGCACACACACACACACCTGATTGCTAGCGAGAACGAATTGCTAGCAATATTTCGTCGTTAAGTATACATATATACATAGGTACACACACTCGAGCGCGCTGCATAACCGACGCGAGCAGGATATACAAGTGAACGAAATATGAAAATTATTTATTTTCCTTCATCTCTTCTTTTACCCTTTACGATACGAGACTCGCTACGGCAACATTATGATTTACGCGCACGAGGTGCAATTAGTTAAATGACACTTCCGCCTATTGCATAGATAATTCCTTCAATTTATGCGTGCTCGCGGATTTCCCGTTTTTCTTTCAAATGCAAGCATTCACGGATAGAGTTATATCACCATATATCCTATCAATGTATCTATATACGCGAAGCTTCTTTAATTATACCTCGTATTATATTGATACCCACGTCCGCACCTTTGTCTTTACGTGATTTTTTCAACAATACATAGAATTTATCTTATCGAGATTATTATTTGATGCGCTTTTCTGTCTGATGTACGGGCGTATTACTCTCGTATATATCTATCACCTTTTAACGTATACCAACCCTTCATCTCGTTAATTTATATATTTTACCGAATAACGTTAAATCGTTTCTTATCGCGCAACTTATTTCACGTTGATAATTAGTATACATTGATAACAACAAACACTTCTCGTATATCACCGTAGTCACCCGGATCCATTGTTAATATTTTAATGTTCTTATACGTCGGTACGTATATATACTGCGTATACGCGTGAACTACCGTATATTTCCTGCACACAGTTACACTCTCGTTATAATTACTTCGATCAAACGTTTGGAGTATTACTCAAATTTATAAAACTGCGAATAAAGTATACTTTTAATTTTTATTAATTTATTGATATAATTTAAGCAAGCTGTGCAATATTACGAGAACGATTTGGAAAATAAGTTCACTTCTTATATTCACGGATTATTCTAAGTATTAATATTCCTAAAAAAATGCAAGCATCGTGTAATATTTGATCTAACCAACATCATTAGTTACAAGATAGTAGCAGGTTAAATCAACCAATTTATTCCCTGGTTCGGTGAAAGTAAAATTAGTTACTGTAAGTATCACAAAGTTAGTTGGGATAAGCAATTAAATAGCAACCATATGTAACAACTATTAATTTTAACACTTACTGATTTTATTAGTTAAAGCCATCATAAAAATTAAAAAATTATTATCTTTTTGTAATGGTGTTGTTTAACTATTGTCACATGCCATCGCCATAATTATTAAGAAAAAGTACAAATTACTCCAATAGTTTTAATTTACCATGCTTTCCATACTTCTAGCACTTGAGGTTCCCACTACTTTTCTGATGTTTATACTATTTTCCAACGCTTCAAGTTCACCGATTCATAGAACTAAATGAATTTTTTTTCAACTCAGTAAATGTAGCGATTATATATACCTATATATTATTTTAAATAGTTATCACAAGAATATGTAATCGTTAAATTAAGTAACGATAAAATTGTGATTTTAAATAGTTTACTTATAGTAAGTAACAGTGAAATAACACTTAATGGTGTGAAATAATTAAAATAACCATCTTATTGATTAAATTGAGTAACCTTTGATTAGTTATTTTACATATTCGGAAATGGTTGTCGTAAACTTCTTGTTAATAAATCTAAGTATTCTTTTTACTTGCACTTTTGCTAAGGAACCACTTGCTTCGACTAACCAATTTTTTTTCCGTCAATTGTGTCTAGTAAATTGAAAAATAAAATTGTATTTTATTCCCTAGGGATCAAAAGTTATTAATGCACATACTGAGTAAAATAGTCATTTGTTCCCGGGTTAAAAGTTAATCTAGAAATTCATCCAAGGGAATAAACACCTTTCACTTCCGTAGATGCATATAAAATTTTCCCCCTCTATAATAATAATATAATAATTTATTTCTAAATTTCTAAATTATTCCATTAATATAAGACTTTTTGATATATTTCAATTAATATATACAATTGGTACGAAATTATAGTATATTTTTGCAGTATGGGGCGAAAATATAAGATTTTTCCCGCAGGTGGGTTTACTGATCGAACGAGAAGATTTTTCATATGTTTACTGCACGAGCGAAGTAAGATCCGTAATCACGTAAAGAAAAAAATTTTCTCGCGAGAGCAATAATCACCAAAGGTATAAATCTACTCTTGCCACGCGTCGCATATAGTATTTTATTTCACAATCGACTGTGACCAGTTTCAAACTTTGAGAAGAGGAACCTTACATATTTGATAACCCGCATGTGTACCCAATCTCTCGTTATCTACTAAATTATATTTTCGCCCCACTAAATTTACTTTTCCTTCGCTAATTTATGTTTGCCTTGCAAACGTATTTGTGGGGAATATATATTACTTACCCAAACTTTCAAATTTTCAGGTTCCAGAAGCATTTCTAGTAAAATAAATGTTATATATACTGTTGTTATTTAAAGTAAATGCTACGTAAAACTATTACTTTAGCTTTATATTTTTATTTATAACATTAAGTTATATGTATATAATCTAACAAAAATTAGTAAATAATTAAATACATAGAATTAAAAAAGTGAGTCGAAAAAATAAAGTATGCCTATAGGTACTAGTAGAGTTGCAGATAGAAAAAGTGCACGAGGAAAAGAAACGTGCAGAAAATGGCATAAAAACTCGGGTGAGGAATAATTAGGGGCACCTCGTTGGCTAATAACGCACGTACTCCAAAAAAAGGAAAAAAAAATAAGGAATATTAATTATAAGCCGGTCTAATACCGATTACAATTAGTTAGTCCGGTCGGAAATTAGCAAATTAGTCAGCCCGAGCTCGCGAGTAGTGTCCAGGACTTTTCTTTAATTAGGAGCATCAACCGTACACATATACACATATACGATGTACGTCGAACAAAGCCGCAAAATTACCGAGCATCTCTAAGGAATAAGCGAACCGTGCGCGAGAAAAGACGATCGAATGAAACTAAAACAAGAGCATAACAAAAAAAAGAATGAAATAAAGAGAATCCGAGTGTATACCGCAGAGTTCGTGCATTATGGACCGCGCGCATTATAAGCGACAGGCGCAAGAGAGAGAGAGAGAGTGCTGCAACATGCATCTTTTAGTACGAGGACGCGGAAGAAAGGGAAATCGCGAGGTTCGTTGAAGCGGAGGCGGGCGATGATAATTTGGCGAAATAAAAAAATAAACTGCCTCCAGAGAGATTTGAACTCTCGACCCCTGGTTTACAAGACCAGTGCTCTAACCCCTGAGCTATGGAGGCTCGCGGCTCACGACGCTTAGCGCCGCGCTATTTCCAAGTGACTATCGCTATCTTCCTCGCACTTTCGGGAATCTCGAGCTGGCGCCTTTGGTTCTCGAGTCTTTGCGACTGCGCGGTGCGTACATCTCCCTACATCTATATATCTATACTTATATAACTATAGTATATGTACACACGAGCGACGCGCGAGCTCGAGCAACTTCTAATTGTTTTTCATACTTCATGATAATCGAGCTTGTAAGCTCATTAGCCAACTTGGGAGTTCGATAACATCCGCGTACCTTTCTACCGTATACCTACCTATATATATATACCTCTCTTTCTCTCTCCCTCTTCCGATTTACGCTATTTATTATTAACTCTCGACAACTTTTCGACGCATTCTGCGACGTCGTGCGTGTTACAGACGCGGTTGATATACCCTTCCCTTAATTTTGAATCTACACTTTCTTGCTATACCTCTTCTGTTCAATATAAATAAATGTCGTTCGAGCACTTAAAAGCTAATCAACTGTTGTTTAACACTGTACGTAACTCAGTGGTGGTAACATCACGTACTTATTGCTTGAATTAGAGACATGTATATTTATCTATATACGTAAGTCTTAATTTTAAATTAATAAATAATCTATTTTTTACGACAAGCTTTAAAAAATATTTTATATTATTCTCCTATTAATATTATATCTTACTCGAGCCACTTTTTGAACGCGAATTTCATATTCACTAAAATTTCTGCTTTGCGACGAAACTAATAAAAATGTGATTTATAATAGCAATTAAGTTGATAAAAATTTTAGATGCACTTACATTTTATTTTCCTCACAGTGTATAAAATATTCATTTTAAACGAACTATAATACGGTATTTAACATAATTTTATATGTCGACCAATATAATCAAATTATATATTTTTAAGGTAAATAAATTTATAGATTGTATATGCTTGTACGAAGAAAAAAATTAATAATTTATTATACGTATTATATCGAAATAACAATTGAAGGTATGTATAAATGTAGATAGATGAACAGTTATCACGGGTAAATGATCGAAGAAGAATCAAATGATGAAAAATGTTTTTCTTTCCACCTATTTTGGATTAAATGCGTTACGATCAATGTCGCATGCCTCGATGCATTTTTCAGAAATTGACGTCGTCGAGCTCTCTTGAGAGTTTGAGGGTTATTTCCAAGCAGTCGCTGTCAGAATGCCATTTCGCCGACGAGCCATTAGGATCAACGGGAAAGGGCGTTGGCAGTTGCAGCCGATATCTGCATGTCGATCATAAGGAGAATCAAACAAAAAAAATAAATTCCAACTTTTATACACAAATACGTTTTAAAGTTGAATTTTAAAAAATATAGCCGTTCCTACTAAAATATGTTCTCGATTATATTATTCACTTAATTATTTAAGATAATTTAAGTATTAATTATTAATATCATTGCGACAATATATGTCGTTCAAGTCATATTAATAATGTATAATGACAGGAGCGAAATATTATTGTTACTATTATTATTAATAATTGATGTTTATGTATAACTTACATTTAATTTAACTGTGGTAGTCTTTACATATAGTACAGAAATATATATATATATATACATAAGAAAATTTTTACGAAAGAAGTAATGCTTTGCTTTCCAGTTAAAGTTGATAGGAAGTCGTGAACTCCCACATTACGAATACAATATAGTTACACTTTTTAAATAACTTCAACAAAAATATTAACATTCATGTTAAACATATTTTAATAATGTAAGTACGATGAATCAAAATGATAACGATCAAAATTGCAATAGTGCAATCAAAGTGTAGTTACTAGGCTATATGGGTAAATAATAACAAATAAATGAACATGTATTTATAGTCCTATCGGAACATTGTAGGTATATATATGTATATATTGTAAATTTAACGCATACTTGTAACGTGTATGTATGCGTTAAAAATACAAAATTAATGATTAAATGCGTTATAAAGTACGTAAATGTACATAGGTAAATTACATTTTTTTTCCAGCTATTTTGGACTAATGGATGTATAAGTAATTCCATTACGTATTATTTTCCAAAGATTTCAATCGCGATCACGATTCCGTATTTTTTAAATTGTTTTATATAATTTTATGAATTTTGCCAAAATTTGAACTCTGAAATTGTCATAGGCATTTTAGAGCGAAAATGCGAGCATTAAAAGTTTGCTTTTTTTTAAATACATAAGCTCATATAATTACTTGGGTATACATGATTTCGCGTAGAAAAATCTCGTAGAAAAGAAAAGAGAGAAAATAAATATCGCGACCAAGAATGCCTCCTTTGGTGTGTGTAGGAAAAGTTACAGCAGCCCAAGAATATTGTTTTTCGAAAAATAATAATTTTAAAAATGTATGATTCTAACTCTCGCATTCCTTAACTCTTATACAAAATAGGTGATAAATACTGTTGTAGTTTAAGAAAACTTTACGCCATAGTTAACATAATAACTAAGGAAATTCGAGTTATAAAAGTAGATTAACTATAGGAAGCTCAGAAAAAATCTTCAAAATAACTTTATTCTGTTGATTTTCAAATTAGAAAAAAATCGTAAGTGAATCACCATGGCGATGTAAGGACTTAAACTTTGGCGAAATAATTAAATTAGATTTACTTTAAGCGTAAAAACTTTTTTAAAAATATGTATTGCGGAAGCGATTGAAATCTTCGGAAAGTACTATATACACCGAAGAAAAGTAATATTTGCGACAAATATAAATATGCGTTAATGAACGATAAAATGTATAGCGACTCAATAATTAATAGATGTTCATTTCTCGCAAATATTAGTTCGAAACGGTTTATATATATCCTTATGTATCATTGGGCTCACTTTGGACTTCGCACATCCACGACATCGGATTCCACGGACAACTCAATTCGTTTTCTTTTTTCCGCAGGGAGTTTCACCAGTAGTGTAATCCATTCGCATGATGCTGTACCTGGTGTTTTCAAATTCATCTGTAATTTAAACATCGTAAATGCTAGTTATTAGTACTTAACAATATACATATTATTTATTTATCAATTACCTATATACATGCTTTTATACATTAAGTTAACTTTACTGCATTTATTGAATTCAAACTACATATATTTAAGTAAAATCAATAATATGTATATACAGATATGCAATGCAATGTAGTTGTTCGTGTTAATATAAAAATAATATATGTATATGTAATGATAAAGTTAATAAAAAGTATTGCAGGATATTGCGTTAAGCAACTTGAATCCCCAAAGTATGTATAGGTATTCCGAAAGGCAAAGTTTCTCTCATTCGCTTTTTTTCCACAGGATTCTCAAAGACGTGGAATTGATTAAACTTTAGTGATAAAGTCGTACCGAGCACCCACTATCAAAGCTATTTGTTTTATGCATACACTTACCCCAAGAAAAATATCTTCAGTGCCAACAGCTTGTTTGAATTTCATTTCGTACTCGGGGATCTTTCGCGGATCCACCTTTTGAAAATCCTCGATTGCATTTATCTCCGATGGATGCCATATATCAGAATTTTCAAGCTTATTCGAAACCGCGTTCGAAGATGTAGAACCCATCGTTTGGTTTACCAATGTCTCCTGCTCCTAAAACATTATTTATTGTAATAACAATTCCTTTACGTATATATATTTCACTAATTTCTCTCATGACCTTCGTGCTGATAATTCGCTTTTTTAAAAGATATATCCTATAAGAGTATAATTAGTGAAACTGATCGTACATTTAATAAAAATACTAAACGAATTTTAACTATTATAGAATTTCTTATGATGCGCCACAATTTTTGAATATGTACGTAAGGATAAATCAATACAGTAATTTACCTATTTGTTGACGATGTAACTTTTGCTCAAGAATTTCGTCATCTAAATCTTCAATAATTTCGCTCTTCGGCGGGTCAATTAATTCTTGGAGATCTTTGATTTGTTGGTAAGTGAACTCCATGTCTACATAAGCGCAGAAATTATAGAGAAAAAACCATTACCTAATGAGCATTAAACAAGTATACTTTTCTAAATGTTAAATCATTATTCACCGACTAAATTTGTGCTTCAAAATTCAACGATCGAAGGAACCATAGCAACCGCGCTACTATTCCTCGGCCACGCCATCTTTTATCGATTATACAATCTACATTTCTAACAATTTAACTCACTAGACACAAGTAGAAAAACCGCTATCAATTAATTGACACGTAGCTTCCTCAAATTAACATGTCGATCATATATGTAATATATTATTCAAATCTACTATTATTTAATTATTTAATACAAAATTTTATAACATATCGAAAAATATTATTATTTTCTGATTGAAACTTATGTAGTTAGTTATAGCTAAAAAAATTATTGTATTTGTGTAATAAAAAAAGTACACGTGTATATGAAAAATGTAATAAAAAATTATTAAAATAGAAAAACAAAGGTCGTTTCGTGAATTAATATTATTCATAATCTTCTGTTTCAAATAATATTCCAATAATTTTTCTTCATTATAAGAAAATTGTATACAATCAAATTGAATTTTTCATCAACTGATATAAATTAAAAATATAAAAAAATTTTTATCTTTAATTTTTTTAGAAATGTTTTCTTCCAAAAATACTATAAAGTTATTATATTGAACACATAATTATTAATGAATTGACAGCGGTTTTTGTTCATATTAAGAAAATTCTGTTCAATTAGATTGAATTTTTTGCAATTAACATAAAAAAAACTTTTGATGATATCAATTATAAATATAAAAAACATATCTTTTTCTGCTTTGCATTGGAATTTTTAAAACATTTTCTTTCAAAAATATGGTATGATTTTTAATAACAATTACATTTTAGATTATAATTTTCTTCTCGAAAACTAATTCATGAAAGCTTTTGGAATTTTTACAGCATAATGCTATTATTATGTTCTATTTCCACGATTTTTTCAGAATTTATTAAAATTTCCAACATTATTTGATCAATTATTTTTAGAGATATAAACAATGAATCATTTTGCACAAAAATGTAGGATGCTTAATAAATTAGTCAATTGTAGATATTTTGAGCTGAAAAACAATAGGGATCGAAACTATACCCAAAAAGACAATTTTTCCAAAATTTCAAATGAATTAAATGCTTTTTATTCCTGAAAACGTTCGACATAAAAACCCCAATTTTTTTTACATTTTAATTTTTTTAATAAAAACTAATCCATATAATTGAAAATATATATAAATATATACTTGAAATGTTTATAGTTAATGATAATTAGATAGTTCTTATAATATTATCAATATTTTTGAAAAATTAATTTTTTAATAATCGAAAATTGTTTTTAAAACAAAAATTATTTGAGGGATAAATAACCAAAGTTTTTTCCGGAATTCATACAGATATTTTCTAAAAACACGTGATTTCAACTCCTGACATGTTAAAACATACTTATAACATGTTTTTAGCGAGTCGAAAAATTTGACTATTACAAAGCTTCCTCTATGAGGAAGCAAAAACAGAATAATAAACGAGTAGATATCTACTATTTCTCTTCGTAAATCAATTTATAAATGAACTTGTATATTCTTGGATTTGCTTATTTTCGATAACATAATTAATACTAAAAGTACAATTAATAAATTTTTGAATATATAAATAACTAAAAGTTTTTTATTCATATATATTACACGAGTCTGTACATAAAAAGTAAATGAATATTGATTTAGAAAAATAGGTTTAACATTGATTGATCATGATTTTACGATGTGATACGCAGCAACCCTATAGTTTATTATCGTCATACAAAAAGTTAAAATTTACATTGTTAACGTAAATTAATTTTAATTATACAATATTCACATACTAATATCCTACTTCTTTTTCTTTTTCTTCAACGTCTTATCTTGTTTCTTTTCTTTAGGTGACTTTTCTTTTCTATTTTTATTTTTTTTAGTTTTATTCTCTTTTTCCTCTTTACGCTTAACAACTTTCTTCTTTTTACGTGTTTTATCTTTCTTTTTCTTTTTCTTCTCATCTTCTGAAGATTCTATAAAGAAAATATTATGTTATTCGATACAAATTCAGTATAAATTTACAAATAGACAGTATAGAAATAATAAATTTTAATTTACCAGACTCTGACGACGATGACGTAGATGAAGACGACGATGAAGACGACGAAGATGAGCTGCTTGAAGAACTGTCTGAACTAGATGGTTTTTCTTCTTCTACTTTCACTATTGGTTCGGGTGCAGGCTTTGGTCGAGACTTCAAATGCTCTCGTAAATCGTCGCTGAATTAACAAATAAATGTTTAAAAAACGAAATGTTAAAATAAGATCTTAAAATAATTTAGAATTAGTTTAAGTAGTACTTACGTTAAGCCACCAAGACCAATAGATGTGAAGAAATTAATAGCGAATCGGGTATTTTTTGGATCGTCTTTTGGAAACAATCCTGCAAATGCTTCTTGAAGTTCTCTAAAAAATGCAAATATATAGATTAGTAATTATTATCTATGTTAAAGTAGTTAAATTGCGTATTGAAAATACTTACTCATCTTTTAGTTTATCATTTAATTTTGGTAAACCCATATATTCTGATAATTCTTGAAATAAAATTTTTATGAATACTCTGCTAGAACTAGTTGTATCTTCTTCGTTTAATTTTATATTAAATAATACTGCCCATGAAATAGAATCTGTCATGAGAAGGTGCGCGAAAAATTTAGCAACATTTCGCAACCTATTTGTATCCAGTCGATGAATGGTGTCATATGAATCTTTAAAAATTTGTTCAAATGGTCCAACAAATGTTTTATTAATTGCACAAAATCTCTAAAAATTGAAACATTTATTTAGTGCTGGATTCAAGATTTTCATGAAATTTATAATAATATATAATAATTTTATGAAAAAAGATTAATATTTTTATATTGTACTTACACCTGCTAGTAATCCAAAAAATTTTTCATACGTCCTCATTTCTGCACAGCAATCCAAAAACATGTGACACAATTCAATTTCTTGACCAGGTTTCAATTGCATTTTCATTAGTTTATGAGCACATTCTTCAAAATCAAGTGAAGAATGTATAGTCAAATAAATAGTTCTCCTTAGAGCAGTCAAATTTGTCTCTGTATTATCAACTATGACACCATCCTCCTTGACTTCTTCTCCTTCACTATTTTCATCAGAATCATCTTCTTCATCTTCATCTTCACTACCTCCTTCATTGTCAGAATCACTATCATCTGTATTCAATATTTCTTTACTTAATTCCTTATATTTATCTTCATTAACAACATACTCAGGATCAAATTTGAATACATCTGCAAATTTAAGTAAAAGTTAATTAGAAATATATTTCAATTTATTATAAATTTATTTGATGTATGTGTGACGGATGATCATACTTAATATATCCTGTCCATCTGTTGCTTCATCTAGTGTTAATAAATGCGTTAATTGATCTTCTTCTTCAACAAGATCCAATTCTTTAGTAACAGATTCATAGTCTTTAAAACCATCTTTTCGAATTTGGAACATAACCTCAATCATATATTGTACCTAAAAGAAAATATTGAAATACATTCATTATTATTACTAGATGCTTGAATGATATTTTGTAATTAAAACATTTCTTACTCTTTTATCTAACTGGCCTTCGTGAAGAATGTTTCTTAGCATTTCAAAAATTGCTTCAATACCTTTACGTGATACTTGAGTTAATTTCATACCACATTCTTTTAAAACCGCTATGGCCACTTCAATGGAATCATCAGTTGGCGTTTGTACTAACAATGTTAATATTTCTAAAACTAAAATTTCATGTGCAACTCCTTGATTAACTAAATGAGCTATAAATGTAGCTGATGATATACAAAGAGTTTTATCATTTCTACGAAATCCTCGTTTAAATTGTATTGCTAAACGTTTTAGTAGGAGCTCACCAATATTTGGAAACTAAAACATAATTTATATTAAAGAAACTAAATTAATAAAGAATTACAATTAATGTTATTTATTAAAAAAATAATCATAGTAACTTACTTTTGAATTGATTACAGATACTAAAGCTGCATAAACTGAAGTAAATGTTAGTGATGCAGCTTGTGCCTGAATTATAGATCGTGCTAACAATCCTCTACCTCTAACAATATTTTCTTTTAACAAATCTCTCGTTATTAGACCAATATTGCTAGTATTAACTTTATTAATGAAACCATGTATAGATTTTTTTAAAGCTTCCCAAGCAATGCGCTGATAGGCTGCTCCACTTTTATCACTTATTTCTGCTTGCATCATACGTAGTTTAGCAGGTGGAATATACGCTCCACCAGTTTTTGATGTTAATAAATCTACAGTTTTCTTCTGCCTAGGGGGTATAATTTCAGGATTATTTGGTATATTTTCCTTCTCAGATTTTTCCTTTTCAGTGCCTTTATTTTCATCTATTTTCTCATTATAATAAGAATTTGTTTTTATTTCTGTACCATAGTAAGAGTTTTTACTTATTTCTCCATGATTTTCTTCTTTCATTTCCATTTCTGCATTTCTGTGTCTCTCTTCTCCATTTCTACCTCTAAATTTACTATCCCAGTTTTGGGTTCTATCTCTACTTCTGTCTCTGCTTCTATCTCTACTCCTGTCTCTACTTCTATCTCTACTTCTGTCTCTACTTCGATCTCTGCTTCTATCTCTACTTCTGTCCCTATATTTATCTCTTTCTTCTCTATATCTATTTCTATCATCCCTATATCGATCATCCCTGTATCGATCCTCTCTGTACCTTTCATCTCTATATCGATCATCTCTATATCTGTCTCTAACTTCTCTATACTTATCTCTGTCTTCTCTATACTTATCTCTATCTTCTCTATATCTACGTTTGTCTTCTCTATCTTCCTTGTTATTTGACCTATTCTCTTCTCTATGTTTCTCTACATTTTCTTTTAATTTATTACTAACTCGACTTTCATCTTCTTGTGATCTATCTCGATCATGACTTCTGTCTTGAGATTTATTATAATCTTGTTGAGATTTTTCATGGTCTTTATTTTTTTCTTCTTTATCTTCATTACCTCTACTTCTGTCTTGTTTTCCTTTTTTATGTACTTTATTTCTAACTTGGTCGTCTTGCAGTTTATCATCATTTTTGTTTTCATTTAAATCTTCTTTTATTTGACTGTGATCTCTGCTTCTCTCCTTGTCTTCTATTAATTTATCATAACCTTTGTTGCCATCTTGATCTTTCTTAGTTTTATTAGGATCTTTGACTTTCTCTTGATCACTGTGATCATCACTGTCTGAACTAGTATCTTGATTACTTTGTTTTGTGGGAGAATCTACATTTTTATCTTTACCACCTCTATTTTTATCACACTCTGTACTACTGCCACGATCTGTGCTTCTGTTTTTGTCATCTTTGCTCTTATCCCTGCCTATACTTTTATCTCTATCACTTTTGCTTTTCTCACGATCTACACTTCTACCTCTGTTACTTTTGTTCCTATATTCAGCACTTCTTTCTCGGGTGTCCCTACTCCTATTATGGACAATACTTTTCTCACCTTTACTTCTACTCCTGTCAAAGTCTATACTTCTATCCCTATTTACTCTTCTTTTGTTATGTTCACTACTTCTGTCTCGATCTTCTTTTCTTTTACCACGGTCAACACTTCTGTCTCGATCTTCATGATGGTACTTACTACGTTCACCTTTAATTTTGTCAGGGCTTCTTTCTCTTCGATTACGTGCTCTTCCATCACGCTCATGACTTTTACTATATTCTTCTTTACCCTTGGTTCTATCTTTAATTTCAGTTTTATCCACCCAAGATCTATTGTATTCTTGCTTTTTTGATCTATTTTTTTCTATTTTCCTTTCACTTCTTTCATATATTCTGTGAGGACTTTTGCATTCTTCCTTGTCTTCTATACGTTTTTCAATATCAAATTCATCAAAATTTTTCACTTCAGATTTGTATTTACTGCTGGTTTGTTTCTCACAAGAAACATCATGGTTTTCATCTTCCGAAGACTCATGTGGTTTTCTATTTTTCTTTGCTTTACGTTCAGAAGTCTGTAGATTCTCTTTTTCACCTGAATCATCTGTTGTTAAATCAGATTCTGAACTACTGTCGGAAGATTCATCAGAACTTTTATCACTGCTACTATCTCTATGTTTATTTTTATTTTTACTTCTATGTTTCTTCCCTTCAGTTTTAGTTGTTTTTGTTTTTCCTTTATTTTTATCTCTTGTATCATCCGCTATCCTAGATCGATCTCTGCTTTTATCATGTTCCTGTTTAGCAGAATTACTTACATTCTTACTTTTATAACTTCGTTTAACTTTATTTTCATAATGGTCCTCTTTTGCTTCCTTGTGTCTGTGTTTATTTCTAAATTCAAAGTGACACAAATAAAAGGTGTATAATTAAGTATAAACTTGACCTAACCTATAAAGTTATAAGTAATAACATTGTTTTAACGATAATTCAAAATAACTTACTGTTTACTACTGTCGTTATCTTGTTCATCATCACTGGATTTATTTTTCTGTCGTCTTTTTTTAATTTTGACATCCTTACTTTCTGAAGAAGAGCTTCTATGCCGACGTCTCTTTTCTTTCATACCCATATTTTTTTTTTTTAGGAAAGGTATAAAGGTTATGTTTACGTATTAGTATAGTTTCAATATGACATCGTCACATGCGATCATTGTGACCGTATTTTTGACGATTTTAAATGCATACGTCACTTTTTTTAATTCATTATTTAAATTTTTATATTCCAGTGTTATTCATGATCGGTGCTTAAAAAAAATTATTTAACATTTTATTAGATAGTAACTGTTATTCGTTTATATTAAATTATATTATAATAAACATAATTTACTTTAAAAAAATGTATGAATTTTATAATATCAATACTATACTTATACATATTAATATAAAACTTACATCGAATACTTCGCAAAAATATTTGTAGTTAAAAAAAATTGTCAGTTGGTGCTTTTATCGGTTTTATTCAGTAAGTTTTAGTCTACAATTTTGATATCTCTTTAAAAAATTATTAGAAATAGTGTTGTGTATTATATTGCTGCAACAATAAATATTTTGCGCATACCATCATCTGAAATTCAAATCTTACGCAATTTACAATTGCCTTATTTTTTTAAATTAATGCTGTTTTGTTTCTTCTTATTAGTATAATAATAAAAATTGTATTAGTGACACTATTTACTGAACAATTATATCCAAACGGCGCATATATATATATAGAAAGAATTAAAAAAAGTTTCACCCAAAATCTTATTAAAAAATTCGTTCAAGAATAAAAAGGGAATAATAAAAAAACTTTTTTGTCTGCTTGTATAAATTCATTATAAGTTCATAATATGTTCTTGGAAAATTCATCCGATATATCTATACACACATGTGTATGTTTGTATAAAATGTATAAAAATCGCGAAAATCGTGCAGCGGTTCTAAATAATCATTTTTTTTTAAATATTAAAATTTATTTTTTTCTAAAATGCTTTCTCAATTAATCAATATAGGTTTACTTGAAAAATAATTATGAACATTTTGAAGACATATCCCAATTAATTTCCGATATCTTCCGAACTTGTACAAAAACTTTTCAAATTTTTAAAAAGAATTAATTGTCTTTGCTCTCTAGGATAGTAAATACCATTAAGTAATATTACAACATTTAATTTGTGCATTTTTTTGCAAGCTAAGTTAGAAATAATTCCAAAAAGTATATACACGTAAAAAAACGTATATATATATATATATATAATAATTAGTGATTTTTCCATTCGTAAAAATATAATATTATATTTAAACACTCGGCTGAGAAGTGAACAAATTAATGACAAAAAGAATGGTCTAGTTTATTCAACATTACATCAACGATGAATAAATCAACGATTACACAACGAATAAGGAATCGATCGACATAACTATATGCAGTCACAGTTCGACAGTCATCATCATTATCATCAGCATAATCGTAATGCTCTCATAAAGTACTGTTAGAGATCTCATTGAACTCGATTAGGTATATATAAAAAAAAATGTAAGTATATAATGTACACATATTATTTGAAAATCCGATGAAAATGCATATCACGCTTATGTGGCCGCAAAAATTGATTAACTTTTCTCGAGTTTTCTCATGGTCACGCGCGAGCTGAGATTCAATTTTTCCGCGATTACGCATATAACATCGTGGAATAATGTATATTCTCTTATATATTCGCAAAAAAGAAAAAGATGAACTTGCCGTGTGAGACGCGCAAGGTATGTGTATAATGTGCATATCTATATAGGTATGTAGCATATACATACGGAATGATTACAAGTATAGGTGTCTAATATTTACATATGCTAATCAATCGAGTCTTTTCTCGGATGTACCAGTCCTTTACACCCGTGACTCGTAACACTCGCAAAAGGCTTTACTTGTATACACACATTTTCGTATAATAATCGGATTTTCATATAGATGTGTATATCTGCGTCAATCCCCAGAGAAAGGCCGTATCGCGGTTACGTACTGAAACGCTACTCACTATGATTAGGCGTCAAAATTATACCTACGTAGAATTATAAACACATAAGGGTTTACTCTACTTTTTTCAATCTTTTTTTTACGATATTCGACATAACTTGGATTTTATCGAATTATACCATGTATATTTTAGTATGTATCAGGGAAAACATTGGTGGTGTTCTATACGGTATTGCGCGCTTTGCGATCTCGATGTTTTTTCATTATGCCGCTCCATCGTGACTTGGCAATTGCTCAATGGCATTTGTTGATGTTTCATTTAACAAACTGTTTTACATACTTTTAATGAATTTCATATACACACACACACACGTACAAGTAATTATGATTTAAATCTAAAAACAATATGTGCAACACCGTCATTTCTTTTAATAATTTACGTATATAACTTTTGAGTGAATACCTTGTATTCCATTCTAAATGTTCTCTTGTGTTTTAGGTATGCGTCGCTTCGATTTAAAACGTTTTGTACCAAGTGTCATTTATGTAATTAGTATTATTACGACAATTGACTGCAGTGAAACGAAGTCAATAATTAAATTTTCGAAAAATTTTATATAGTAATTTCAACTAGCAACAAATCAATTATTATAATACACTTAATGTGATACATATACATGCAAACGTATAATTATTTAGTATTAATGAGTTATAATAATACTTTTAAAGATAAATCAGAGAATATAATTATATATTTTACTTTTTTTCACATCTGTGTATGTAGATACTTTGATAACCATTTATTAATAAATCTGTGTATATAGATACTTTGATACCCATTTATTAATACTGTTTAACGAACCAAAATATTATAATGCTATATAGATTTATATAATCGTATACAGTTTACTTTAATTCCTTGTATATCTTATATACTTTGAAATAGTGATAAGTCGGGCTGCACTATCACCGATTAGTGAATATTTTACTAACCAGTGATAGTGACCGACTTATCACTGCATAATTAGTGAATATCCACTAATTTATATTTTCAGATTAGTACCTTGGTACTTTTCAGTGTACTAATTACTAATTTATCAGAACCAGCTTGAAAAAGTCATTGAATAGGCAATGCAATCATCATCGAATAAAAGAAGCACTTCCGCAATGAGCATATATTTAATTAAATTAGTTAAATAAGTAAATACAAAGTTAAAATTTAATAATTTTGCAGTGTAAACAGCGTGTCTGCAGGATAAAGATTGTATTTGTGATTAAGATTTACAAAGTAAAAAGAAGAAATGTATCGTAAATGTGATATAAGTACTTGTAATCAATTCGGTATATAGATAGATATACATACATACATAATGATCACATTAATCAAATTTTTCGCGCATTAGCTATCGATCAGTAATTTAAATAATTAAATAGAAAATAAGAATCATCTAATGAATAATAAATGATTAATACATTACACAAGATGTTTCTAGATCATTGTATCATTACGTGAGTGCGGTAATGGAAAACTAGTATATGTGACATCATAAGTTTATTGTGTATAGTTTTATTCATGACGAGATATCTTCGTTCGGTAAAAAGAAATTTCATGGGGTAATGGATGAACGGGTCAAAGTCCGCGATCTTATATACGAAAGGCATTATACGATAAATTACATTCCAGAACCGGGACAAAGGTCGATTTGCAATTTTAGTTTATTGTCTGCATCGATGAGAAAGCGCACTATCAGCCTGTCACATATGTATATACTATCGCAGTAAACACATTTATCATTTCACTTCTTGTATTCGCATTGTATTTCTAAATTTACACTTTGTCTATGTATACAATATTATTTGGTTATTATACGCTCGGCAATTAGCTCATCCGATAACAAACTGAATCTTTTCTGTACAACGTACTGAGAGGCCCGTAACGGAGTGACTTGCGTCATCTCTAAAAATTTCAACATCCGCGCAGCTTTTGGGAGAATTCAAATGTTTTGTACTTACAGATACAAACCTGGAAATGTTTACGAGCCTCGAGTTAACATTAGTGAAAATGACTATTTAAATTGATTTTTTTTCCTCGATGCTTTTACGTCAGTGAATTTATCCACGGTAATAAAAATACTAATTAATCTTTGATAACAAATAATATTGGGTTTATTGTACCTTTTTTTTTGTTTTGATGACATTAACATCATAATAATATTATTACCAATATTAGAAAAAATTAATAAATTATGCATTCGGTAATCGAAGTTTCTATTCAATAAAAGGTATAAATAAAAAAGGCACTATAAAATTGGTTTTAATTTATTACATTAGCACATTTTAACACGTACTTTAGTTCTTAATTTTTATTATCCGCAATTTTTTATTTTTTTTTATTTATTTAAACCAGTATTATTCACAGAGGTGAACTCTATTCTACAGAAGCATATGCAAATACCTGTACATTCGACTATAAAAGTATACAATATACAATATAAAACTATACTTAAAACTAATAAGAATTTTCAATTAAAATATTAATATATAGTTGCAAGAAAATTGTGTATATTTTATACAATTATTAAATATTATCTTTAATCTGAAATTGTAGTTGACTAACAATTACATACCCATAATACATATAACTACTTCTTTGATGATAATACTTGTCTTTCACCCTTCATTGCAATTGACTTAAAAATTACAAGTATTATTTTTCAATTTCTTGAGGGGCAGGTAGGTTTTTTAGTTTAAATAAATAAAAAAGTCATTTTACGTTATATGCACATTATTATTTATTTATTTAAATTAAAAAAACCTACCTGGCCCTAAAGAAATTGAAAAATAATACTTTATAATTTATAAAACATTTTTCTTTGTCGGTAATAAAGAAATACTTTCCTTTTAAGTATTTGCTATTGATAAAATAAAAATTTATATATAGTTGTATGCCAAGGAAATCAAACTAAATAAAATAAAATAAATTTCTTTTAAAAATGAACATTGTACGTTGTGTAATAAATAAATTTCAATGTTGTGTTGTTTATTAAAATTTTTTTCTAAATTTTAAAACGGTATATATGAAAATCCATTGAAAATTTAATTAAACTGTATAATATAATAATATTATAATAAGAATAAAATATATATTTAGTATACGTAAATTTTAGCCAAATATTTCGACTGTAACAAACAGTATTTGTTTGCATGCTTATAACGTTGCAGTGGTCTAAACTGAGAGCAATCTACACCTTCTGCCATTTAATTTAAATTTAGCGATAATTACATTTAGTACAGAATAAATATATTTCGCGAAATGTATAAACGGTAAATATTATAAATTTTGATACGTAATATAAGTTACAAGTATACAGACGTATATATAAAAACGGTAAATATATAGGTAAAAAAGTGTTAGATTTGTCAGGTTGAATAAAGCGGAAAGAGAAGTAATTGAACCGGTAGACGTGGACTATAGCGCACGTGTATCGCGTACGAGAAAAGGTTAACCAAGCGATCCTGGTACATGTCCTAGATTATTCGCTCGGACTAACCGGGCCAGATCACCCACGTTGACGGTGGCAAATCTATACGCAAAGTTCCAATGAAATCTGAGAAAGTATAAGAGGCTGCAGCTAAGCTAAGCGTACCCTCAGCCCAGTAAAAATACTCGCGTGCATCGTTACGAGTATGCCTAGGTATACTTCCTAGTTGCCGGCATCCGGGGGATACACGTAGGTATAGACGTTATAGAAGTTAGACGAGTTCGCGCGCACCTGCGACAATTGCGATCGACGCGTGGCGTCGACCGTTGGCCTGGCGTGTTCGCGTTTCAGCCAATCGAGATCCCGGATTGTCGTGTGATACAGCCGGGTAGTAGGGGTGCCCAGTACCGTCTCTACACTCTGACGAACCTGTAGGATAGACATCCCCACTTTCTATTCCCTCTTCTCGGGTATACTCGCGAATGTGTATACATATATGTATAGAAAAGCTTCTGCCTCGGTTGTTACTCTCTGGATCATTGTTGATTTTATCGAGAGATTGACACTGTGTCTCTCTCTCTCTCTCTCTCTCTCTCTCTCTCTTTCTTGGTATCTAACTCGACTATTTGCGAATTCTCGATTTTAAATCAAGATTCGTACATCTATTTTTTTCTTAACTATATTATATATGAGAGGAAAAAAGAAGGTGTCGCCTATTTTTAATCCGATAAATCAATGCGATAGATCTTTCGAATAGTTTGAGTAACTTTGTAACCGAGGGTGACATTCCAAAGTTTTTGAAGACAATTAATGTGCAACCGCTTATGTGTAAGCGGTAGCTCTAGGTATACCTGGTATGTACTGCGTATAATGTACGCTATAGTTATATACGTACTTCGTACAATCACCACGGAGGTCGAGGTTAAATGACCGTGTGAACACCAGTTTATACATAAATATAGATAGTGTAACCTGCAGATTGATGCCAAGTTTACTGCGTCTATAAGTATAGTTTTTATTGTGAACTTGTCACCTGTAACTAAGAAATATAGCACCACGCTATTTCTTTCTGTATGCCTATTATAAGTGATACGATACGATTGCCACTGGTCAAATGTAACTAGGTATAATGAATACTGATGATCCATATATTATCGATTACAAATATTAAGAGAGTATACCTTGATTATTGATAACGAATATCGATAAAGTTAACTTTTAATTATCGATACATAAGGAATTTACTAACAATATGTAGGGCAACTGTAATATTTATACTATATTTAATTATGTGGTTCTTGAGAAAACATTATAATGTAAAAGGTTTTTTATTAAGACATTTTTATTATCGTGGTAAAGTGTACAGTTCTTCGTGATAGTAGATCGACAAAACTTATCAAAATGTTCTAAGTACTTACTACATTTAACTCCTGGACTTTTGAATCAGATTATTACATAGTACTTTTCTATTTTACTTCCCCATTTTTTTAATAATAATAATTTTTGTATTCGATTAGTGTGAAAATATAAACAGTTACATAAATAGGTTCGACATAAGTTTGGTACGATTATAATTAAATTTCATAATTCAAATTCAGTTAGTACTATATTAGTTGGTATCTTCAATTCTTACGGAAACAACTTACTTTGATATTTGCTTTCTCATTTTTAGCATCGATGGTGGAGATCTCAAAACAATTATTAGCCCAAAGTAATTATGAGTGCTTTGTTTTGAACCAAGTGCGGTTTTGTGTCGGAAAACATGGTATCAATATAATATTTACATTTTTAATCATGTTTTTAAATCAGTTTACCGTAAACACTTTTTCAAACGTTGGATGAATTTATTATGATATTAATTAAATTTCATTTTAAGTAGAATAATATTAATATTTTGAGGATTAGGTATACGGGCCAATGAATTATATAGCTGCAGGTCTTTTTATTGCAAGGGTGTATTTTTGTGAAACGATTGTTTTTCTATATTTTTATTCAAAATATATGTGAAATTGGGGTGCTTCTACGTGTCATTTACATAATTTACTTTTCATATATGCGATCGCAAATGAATTTGTTTTGTACATATTTTTTTAATGCAAGCAATTTTTTAAGTATTATGTAACCATCAGCTGCTCCAAATTTAAAAAGAAAAATTACTCTTACCATTGGTATTTGCACACTATTTTTATTTAAAGTTAAAGAATATGTAGAATGTTCTTTTTCTAAAATGACTAATATGTAATAATTATTTAAACATAATGTTTTAACTCGATATTATTTTCGTACAAAATTAGAACTCAAACACTATGAAAACAATGTATATTCATATCTATTCGATTACAGTGAAATTAACAATAATAATGAATTGTTTGTTACCATTTAAATAAAACTGTATTTATTTATTTTTTATAGAATTTAACTAATTGACTTAAAAAATTTGTTTATTTAATATATATATATATTCCTATTAAAAATATAAAAATTATAACAAATATAATTTTGTAATAAATTGTATTAATAATATTTTTAATAAGTACTACTTTTTAATACTTGTGCCTTTTAATAGTGTACTGCTTATTTATTTTATATATATATATATATATATATATATCAATTTAAAGCCGTAATTATTGGTAAAATTATTAAATTTCTTATTATTTAAAAATCGAAGTATTATTTGCATCATAAAACTACTTAATTTAATCGCGTTGAGATGCAAAACAATATGCTAAAAAAGGTTGGTTGCACAAACTTATGTTTATCTTTTTTAGTATTACTTTTTAGCATGTATCTGAACAAATTTTTAACTGCGTATATATTATGTTAAGCTATAAAGTGTTAAATATCAAGCTATATTTTGAATATTAATTTTTAAATCTCGAGAAAATAAATTTAAATAATTAAAATTTAATAACAATGCAAAAAAAGATTTATCTAAAATATCTATGATCATACTGAGAAAAGTGTACGAATAATAACTAATTATTATGTACATATTTATTTACTAATTCCGGACAATTCTCAAAGTTTTAGAATATTCCTATATTATATAAAAAATAAAAATGTTCTAAAATTAATTTTTTTAAACAAAACCATAACTTAATTAATGTCTAAAAATTATCCTTCACTCCATTGCGTAATATATTTCATTACTCAAAGAATAATAGTAAATTTATTATTGAATCATCATTATAGTGTTTTAACGCAGAAATTGTACGGATATATAAATTTTGACGTTGAATTTACTAATGTAAACAATAATAATACGTGTTGTGAATGCCTAAAATGATAATTGTGTTCATCTTTTATTTTGTATTGATATCCAGTGTTTTTATTAAATTGGGTAATCACGCGTTCCCCGAGTGAAAATCAGCTGCCGATGGACTGATAAAGTTATACATTTATTACAATTATATGAACAGAGATAAAAATGTATGAAAATAGACATACAATTGAAGCCTGATATTTTGTTTCAATCGATGATCAATCATTTCGCAGCCATTGCGTAAAGGTCAATTTTTAAGATAATTTTTATACATGCACGTGGCGATAAATATCAGTGAACTGTATGTATATATATATATTGACCGATTAGTTTACTTGGAAAATATATGTATAGGATTAAATAATTCAATTATATTATACTATTTGATTCATCTAATTATTGTGAGCTGAAAAGTTGTTTAAAATATACGCATATGTCATCGTTTACCTGAACGTCTCAAGTTTAGAGTATACATAAGAGACATTACCAGTATATTTACAAACGATGCCATTAGCCCCTTCATCTGTCCCTCCTAATTTCTATACGCAGTTTCTGTATTTTCCATTTGCTTTATACCTTTTGTATATAATTACATTTTAAATTGTCTGGCGGACCGACGCCCCTTATTCCAATGAAAGCAATACGAAAAGAGCCCCTGTATGTACCTATACACATATAGAGGGATATCTCTCGACAAAATTTCCATTACTCTTCTATAACACGCAATAAATAGTTATTTGATGTTTTCCTAATTATTTATCTGCGTTCAAGATAATTCTTAATGAAAATATGTAAATTGTCCTTAATTCTCACGATTGATGAATTTGCGTGTAATCATTATAAGTTTATAAAGTTGATATTCGTTCATGCGGAAAAAGACGTTGTTACGTATTTGTTACGAAAGTGCTTAAATAATACATTTTTTTAACGTCACTGGCATATGTATATTGAGTATCTTAATTTACGTACATACAACTTGACTTTACACGAACTAATCCCAGTATCACATTTTATATGCTCAATGTTTAACTCATTGTAAATAATGATTGTTACAAAAATTAAGATATTTCTATGTTTCTCTTATATCGATTACTGTAATACTAAGTCATCCTATATGTTTATTTATTAGATTTAAATAAACAATTTAATGTATTTCGTTCGATAAGATAAATGTAATACACGTGTATCGTTTATTACTATACAGGTAACGTGCACACGCACGCATTCCTTAATTATAAATGATATTGGTGAATCTATATCATATTATCGATCTGAATTACCGAGACCTTTATAAAATTGCAATAATTCAAAATGCGTTACTGTATATATAAATAATCCCATTTATATAATAATAAAATCCTAATTATAAAATGATTAGGAGCCTTTATGGAGGAAATTAATAATAATTACTATGCAATTTGTACACGAAGATCGGTACACTGAAATATTTTAATAAAAACAGAAAATTCCTTTATATTTTCACGATCGAAAGGTCATGGCTGCATATCTTTTCCAATAGCAAATATATACGAACATACACATACTCAAATACAAATATATCTCAAGTCTGCAAAATTTAAGAGATAAAAGGAGCAAGTGGATAAGTATCGAAGTTGTTTCTAAGTCGGCGAGAGAGAAGAGAAAGAGAAAAGAAGAAATATATATATATATAGATATAGAGCCAAAATCACGAGGGGAACACGCGGTGAATATTCAAGCACGACACAAGATATAGTGTTGCGCGTGGCACTGGCCATCTCGAACATTAATAAACGAGAAACATCGCAACGAACAATGACGCTACATTTTTCGCGAGCGTGATGGAAACCACAGCGGAAGATGGAAAACGTTGGAAAATGCAAAAGTCAATGTGCAAAAAAAACGGAGCGCAACTCCTTAGTCTCGTGACGTTGCAGCGCGGGGAAAAACACTGAATGAGGTCAGGGGACGCAGCCTCCAACGACTCCACGTGTTCCGGCGTTGTTATGTTTTTGCGCATTTGTTTTTGGTATCTTCTATATAATATATATATACATACGTTTTTCCTTTGTACCTTTAACATTAGATCAATAGTATTTACTTTTTATTATTGAATATCATACTAGTTTCGTTATTCACTATACGTTGTATGTATTATTCATTTTTCTTTTAGTAATTTTTTGTACAATAACGTACGAATAAGTAAACGGCACATTTGCTGCTTTTTGACAATTTCTAGAACAAAAATAAACACGGTATAAATGAAGTTGGTTCACTATTAATATATATATTTTCATCACAATGTGAAAAATTTAGATCGTTCATATAAGCGGAATAACTACAAAGAGTATATATAGATTTAAATTTTAATCTGAGTACTGGTATAAGAATTATCAACGATACGAGTGCGGTGAACCAGGTAAATTTTGCATGCACCAGTACCATGGGTTTCAACTTTAAATAGAAGATGGTAGGATTCGCAATTGAGCATATATGCTATATTTTCCAAATGACAATGAGCCAGCTAGGAAATAAAAGTGGATTAATCATTATGTTAAAATATTAATATCGCAATTATAGTAGATTCATACAAAGACGTTTGCGTTAATTTTTTGGCGAAACGCCATAATTTTCATACTGAAACAAGTTTTGCGAAATAATGAACCGAAATGAATAAGAAGTCGTAAAAGGTTTCTCCTAATAGACGAGCATCCTCTTTTTCAGAGAATACTGTACCATACAAGTTAAATTAATTTTGGAAAGGTGTTAAGTTTGACAAACACACACGCGGTTCCGGGAAAGGTACGGAGTCGCCGCGGTGTGTGTGACGCATAGCACCCTGTACAAACTCAAAATTTCCCGCGAAGCTTGCAAAGTTGCGAGATACTCCCCTGGTTTGCCCCCACCGTGCATTCGAAGAGTCCGCGTCGGTACTTCCCCTCGAAACCACGCGGTGTCCGCCGTCCGGCGAGGGCGAGGGCGACACCTTTTCACCGAAACCCCCACCGCACCCCGCAGGGCGCGCAGTGTACGATTGAACAACACGACGACGACGACACGGGGCACGGGAATCGTTGTACGACCATCAGCTTGGTTATTTAGCCTTTCATGCCGCTAGTCCGTGCTCGGTATATATTCTCTTGTCTTGTCACCCGTCAGCGTTGCGCACTCGTTATAGTCGTTATTCCTCTTGCACGCTCGCCGCGCTCCTCATTTATTTATCGGGAGTGAGAGAGAGACAGTGAGAGGGGAACGGACTGGCGAGTAACAGAGGGAGAGAGAGAGAGAGAGTGGGAGAGTCCGAAGGAAGGCGAGAGGGAGGGAGAGAGAGAGAGAGAGAGAGAAAAGAGGCTTCCTCGAAGAGAGCTCGGCACGGTACGGGCATTGGCGCTCGGTCGGTCTTGACTCTCGTCAGTTTGCAGTCGCCGCTCGACGGAACCTCATCTCGTCTCCGTTGGCGATCGCTCGAGCTCTCTTCGATCGAAGAGTCGCGCCTGCTTTCTCGCTTGTACACTTACTTACATCGAGTTGACTCGACAACGAAAGACTAGCCACTTGCTCGCTTGAAACGAGGATCGATTTCACGTTTAACTGCACATCGCAATTGTCAATCATGAATTACGGTGAAATGGGCAGCAACAACAACACCGCCGAGAACAACAGGTAAACTATACACGTTAATATAGAGATAATTTTCCAATTTCACCATTACGACGACGACGACTCGCACACCCTTTTCTCGCGTCCTGCATTCGCTCGTTAGGTAAAGAGTTTAAGAGAACGGGAGGGTGAGGCGATAGAGAAAAAAATAGGCGTCGGCGAGGTTCGTGTCGCGTGTGCGCGCGGCCTTTTTCACCCTCCTCGTTGTGTTTGTGGCCTGTGAGCGAGACTCCCCGTCACCGTCACCTACACCGACTTTCCCTTCTCCTCGTTTCGCCGAGTTTTCTCCACCCGTCTGCGACTGTTTATGTCAAAAATTTAAAGTGTCTCGTTGCGCTGATCCCGATGTCGCGTAAGTCGTGCCCTTGCAACTAAGGCCGAGCTAGTTCGAGCCCTTGACCTGAAAATTTTCGTACACTCCACGCGATTAACGGACCACTGTAAAATACAATATATACGTTTGAGTCGTCTCGATGGCATTGGCAATGCAAAGTCAAAGACGGAAGAAAAGAGATCCGGGTAAGAGGATGTGTCCTGGACGTACGTCTCATTCAACTATTTATGCGGAGAATGGAAACTGTCCTAGCGCACCTCTCGACTCCTTTCTCTCTTTCGTTTAAAATCATGTTTCAATGAATGCCCGGTATAAACGAGTGTACGTTACGAAAGCTCTCGCAAACAAGAGAAGGTGTAATTTTTGCTCTTCGAAAAAGGCATACATCTCGGCAAAGGTTTTTCTTTCTCTTCGATTAATTTTACCTAATCCCTATTTACACGTTTGCATCCTCTCTCTTTTTTTTCTCTCGTAACTCGGAAAATGCACCTCCTCGCGCTTTCTCGCGCACACGCGCAGCCTTACGCTATATACGCGCACAGGCACATTACACATATACGTGTACGCGTTACGTGTTGCCAAAGATCGTGGTGCGCATGCGCCGGTGTGGCCTGATCCGATGCCGACTGCCACCGAGCCGCTTACCCGCGTCATAGGGGAAGGCACCGAGCACGCACGGTTCTAATCCGGTGCTGGTGCATAAAGCATAATATTCGTCGTTCGACTGGGATGGGTGTATATATGCGTGTACGTGTAATGCGGTAATATCGTGCATTCATCAAAACAAATTGTCACGACTTATTTTTAGATTTTTCGAGGGAATGAATATCCTATCGAAAATTGCCGGTCACGTGTCAATTATCCTCGACACCAATAAGGAAATTCGACGAAATTGCGCTTACACATTTTCTTTTCGACGAATATTTACCTTGATAACGCGCTTCGTTATTTAACGATTCAGGAATTTCATTTGACGCGTACACACGATACCAAATTTTACGCAAAAATTTTAATTGTTACATCTTGCGCGTTGTGCGACGCTGTCAAAATTTAACGTCGTTCCGAATTCCCATCAGTGAGTCATTTTCAACTTTCTACCGCCTAAATTAAATATTTTGCGATCAATACCGGTTGGATACGCGTAATCTAGACGAAAATTTTAAAACACGTATATACCTACTGGCATAACAGTTAAGTCGAATCGAATTGTCATATTCTTTCTAAATTACATAATATGTGATGTATCACCTGCATTTTTTAAATAAAATAAATAACGTTATACAAAAGCAATAGTGTATCGTGTTATGTAAATAGGGATGAATTTCCAAGTGTATTCGTTACATTAGGTTTCGACTCGGGTAACACTCAATTTACTATTTATTTAATGAAATACATCGGGAAAATTAATGAAATTCGAAAATGTATTTTTATAATTTATTAACACACAAAGCTTAACATTTACTAATTATAACATTTTTAGATTTCAATTGATAAACAATTATGTAACTATATTTAATAATATAACTAATCAATGAAAACCCCAAAACTTGTATTAAATATTTCATAGAAAATATATTAATTTATATATATAGTTTTATTTATAAATAAGCGAATCTTTGCCATGTAAACGATTATAGGACATACCAAGATACTTGTTTACAGAAAAAAAGTCAAGTTAATACAATTTTTTGCAAAATGCTTAATCAATCTGATGTACCATCTAAGTAAATTGCAAATATATTTACAAATATTAAAATGTAATTATAAATTAATTTTTTATAATCGCGATACGTTAGAGTTATAAACTGCACGATATAAATCGGAGAACGGATCGTTACTATTATTAACCGAGATCGCCCTATTTTTATTAGCAGCAATGATAGCTTCGTATTCATCGTTTAACATACCAGCGTCGCTCGTATATAGTATAATAAAAAGAATCCCCCTTATTCAGCCTATGACACATCACACGGAGGTAAATCCGATGTGTACAACAGTCAATAGTATACATGTATAGGAAATCTCTCGAAATTTCACGTATAAATGTGAAATCACATAGAGATAGATAGCGTTGTGTAAAACTATGTGTGCGATTACGGCAGATTACCGCAAATACAGAGAAAATAGAGGCGCGCGTGTGTTTGAAATTAGTCACGGTTGCGCGACTAATCTATATAAAAACGGAAAAGTTACTCGCGTAATGCAGAAATATGGTTTGAGATAATCTACAACACGGGTTTCTCGATAAAAGCACTGTATATGCAAGGGGACACCTGATAATCCTTTGTTTTTTTTTTGAGATTTGTAGGTGGTCATGAATATTATTGAATTAAATACGTATTGATTCCTGGTTCAAAACGAAACAACTTAATGTTTCCGTGAAATTTTTACTTTTCTTACATAACGCGTATATATATATATACCATCGACGTAAATTTATCTACTGATAACGTTTCGAAGTTAGTGCAAGTGCACCGAAATTCGAGAATAGATGGAAATGCAGTAATTCCTTTTACACCTAGCAATTTTCATTATTATTCATAGATAATGTTTATCTTGTCTTTTTATTGTTAAGCGCTATGGGGATATACATTTAACTTTGTACGTACAAACAAATTTTTATTATACTTTTTTTATTTTATGCGTTAAATATTTTAATTGTTCCGCTAATACACCTGATGTAATATTGTTTTATCAATTCAATAATAATAATTATTATACAATTACTAGCCAAAAACGCTCGTGCAATTATTGTATCGTAGCAACAATTGAATTTCGTTTATGAAAATAATTTTAACGATGGTAATAATATTTGTGCGTAAATTGCATACAATTTTTTGATTTACTCAGGTACATTCGTTTCGTGAAACTGCGGGACTTAAGAGAACCAACTTTCATGCCTTCTTAAATGTTCTAGCCTTCACGTTCCAATAGGTTTTACAGTTTCCTGTAAATAGTATTGTGGATAAAACTTTCATAGCGTACTGAATTATAGATTTTTATGTACTCTCAGTATAAATTACGCTTTTAGTTTTTCTATGGATTGTTTTTTTTATTTAAAAAGTCACACTGTTTGATTTAATTTTGTATTATTTCCAAATATTACGGCAGTTTTTTCACTCAGTCGCGAGTAATGGTTGATTAAATTATTAATAATTTTAAACATGTATGTTAAAGCACAGTAAATTCTTATATGTGACGCAGACAAAAAAGAACGAGAGTTGCAGAGTTGCCCTCTTTGGAATGTTGCACTCGTATATGTATACATGCATCGAGTTTTAAGCCACGCAATGCCGTCAATGCTTGTACTTATCCTTTCCCTCCCTGATTACTTATAAAACGATTTGAAAAATCCTCCTTTATCTTGAATAGAAGATTACAGTATTAAGCGTAAAATCTGTTGTTGTAACAAGAAAAGTAATCTTAATGCAGAAATGCGAGGTCAATTTTTTTTTGTTATACTTCAAAAAATACACATGTTTATCAACGTGCACTTTTCATATAATTTTAATATAAACGGCAAAACTTTGTTTATGTTCTCGTATTGATTTCGTTTCACACATGTAACGAGTATTTAAAATTTGAATTTGAATAGTGTTACGTAATACCTTTTAATAATGTTGAATTGTTGTCAATAATTATTGAAGGTTGTGGATGATGACGGGGATGTTAATAGAGCAGCGCTTACGAGCAAATAGTATCAACGAAATAAGTAATTTTTATAATATATATCTATATACGAGTAAATATATTTTTATTTGGAGGAGAAAAAAAGTATATCGAAGTGTATAATAGTGAGGTTTAAGTGTCTCATTAAGGTGTATAGAATGATCCTTACTCCATGAATATTTCATTAAATATTCTACGATTACTTTAAACTTTGACAGTTTCTAAAGAATACTCGGTACGTAAAGTGGTAAAGTTTTCGAATTAACAATCGCATAATAGCCAGACATTTTAGTAGCCCAGTCACGAATGTTTTTCCTATAATGCCAAACGATAATCAAAAAGCAACGATTAACTAATGAATTTTAATTTCACCGTAGTTGGAAGGCAATAATGTATAAAATTTATAACATAAATATAAATTAGAGGAGGAAATATAAAAAAAGAGTTCCGAACAATTGAGCAGACAGTCATTAAAACATTAACGAGTTGTCCCGAGCTGTTTTCACTGAGGAACGCGAGTATATAGGCAATTGGTGGCCGTGTGGTGCACGTCACTTGGAAAGCGGAACGCGTCTGGGAGTCTGTATATATAGGTATACACGGATTACAGAGGCTCTCGGACTCCGAATGAATATACGGTCAGTGACGCCTTCGTCCGACGTTCGACGGAGCGGCCATAACCACAAGAACGTCCGATGATGCGAACCAAAATAATCTAGTGAAATCGGAATACAGGTGTAGCGTGGTGGTACCTTTCTCGGCGCCAGATAGATGTGACGAGCTCCTACCGTCTTGTGTGTGCGTCTTGCGGTGGCCCAGTTTCTTTGCCCTGGCACACAATGCTCGGAAGCGAATCGCCTTTTTTTCTTGCAAAACACTCGTGTGCCTTCCGCTATTCCTTTTATTTTCTATATATATATATATATTTGACTTTGTCGCTAACTTCGTAATTCATCGTATTCCTAAAAACTGGTCGTTTCATTATTAGTTTCGTTACATTAATTATACGGTTATTAAAATATCGAGGTCGTTTTAGTTAAATTTTTGTATGTTCTTATAATTAAAATTTTGCGTAGGTAGTGAAGTACACACGTACAAAAGTAGCTGAGTGCTTATATCGATTACAATTCAATAATAATGTGATCGTCAATTATTTCACGTGAGATTTTAAACATTGATGTTAAAGCCTGTAAGCTTAATTCATTCAATTATACATAATTATATATTTTTCGATAGAGTGAGTAAATTCTTTATCGAAAAGAATGTATATATTCAATATACGGGGCTAATATGTTGTGTCAAATATAAAATACGATCCGAAAGATAAATCGGTATAAAAATATCTTAAAATTAATGAGACTTATGAATAAAAGTGTAATATTCGATTGGCAGCGCGACCCACAGCAGGTTACATACCATGGGTCTTTCGCTTTCATTCTATGTATATATCGGTATATAGTAGCGCGCGCATCCGCTCGCGGAGGAAGAGAAAGAGAAAGAAAGCATCGGTATTATTAAAGAAACTTGCGAGTCTTCTGCGGTGTAGCGTATACCGATGGCCTGGAAAACGCGAATGTCCCTAATACGATTATAATCTCCGGCGAGTCTCGTATTGATGTAAAACCACCGGGCCTCTTGGTGCCAAAGCATATTTTTATATATATATATATGTAACGGACATTAATAGGTATACCTATTTATGAAAGTAAACGAGCTCGCGGGCACATCTAGAATCGGGCTCGAATGCTCTGCGTGGCTTATGAGCGTAGCGAAATCAACTTGAAAATCGGTGACTGGCTGATCGAGAGGGAGAGAAAAGAGTACGGCTAACGAAATCTCGACGTGTCGACGAAAAGAGGTTTACGGTGTATAAACGAGAAAACCGGCCGAGGTGACAGATGGAAGAGAAAGAGAATTTACAGGCATGCCAGCCGCGAGATTGTTGCTCGTAGAAAATAATATCGTTAATGTCAATATTACTTTTACATCTCCCATATATATATATATATATTTGCACTTTTTTGCTAGACGTATCCTAAACTAAAGTATTTATCGTACATTCTTCCCATACCAAAAGTGTTTGTATTTTACAATTATTCAATAAAATATATAACTGTTGTCTTTCCGAATAGACATATACAACAGATTGAGCTATACGATAATTTCTTATTACTCGAAAATAGTTAATTCTGACCTTACTAATCATTAATCAATGCTACGTAGTCAAAATCATTTTTGATTATAGTTATATTAACGTCAGCAAAATAGTTATTGATCATACATGTAAAAAAACCCAGAAAAGCCAATAATCGCTTCTTAATATAGCTTCAAATTCAATTTCCTCGACGCAACTTCCTTTTAATATAATAACTCCTCGCTAATCCAAAGAAATCGAAAACATTGGTCGAACTATACGCGAATGCGTCACGTTTCACCATGCTTGTAATAGCCTTGTAACGCAATATCTATAGGTATTGCGGTTTTTGAGATTCACAGGAAAGGTCGAATAAAGATGCTTTGTACTTCCGGAAGGACACTACAATTTGTTTTGGGTCCATGTCAACGCGCCAGAATGACATTGCGCCAGAAGCGTATTACGGACGGTTTCCAATTGAGAAGAGAAGGTGTCATTGCGCCAGCAGTGCCGACAACTTTAACGCGGCGAGGGTGCCAAATTCAAAATTGTATGCTATTTTGCATATATCTTACTTATGTTTAGATGCGTGCCTATATGTATACACGACCCATATGTATATATATGTGTGTGTATATATATATATATAGACACACACACACACACACACACACATATATACACAAATATATGTATGTATGTACATATGATATATGTGTGTATATGTATATATGTTTGAAATAAAACAATATATATATATATACATATATATATATATATATATATATGCGCATTATTTATTTTCTTTATAATTTAATATGATTATTAAATGGTTGAAATAAAGCAATGTGTACACACACACACACATGCCATTTAATAATCATATTAAATTATAAAGAAAATAAATAATGCGCATATATATATATATATATATATATATATATAAACATCAGTATCGGTACTTATGGTGACATTACGTGTTATCTTGGTGTTTTGAGGTTATAAAACATATGTAACGACTCAGATATAAGGGGGAGAATATTAATTGATAAAATAATGCATAAAAACCAATAACCCAAATATCCAATAACCCAAATACCTAAATACCCCTCACGGGTAAAAAAGCACACTTTGACCTTATAATATTAATGAAGGATTGAAGTTATAACCTCATTCGAAGTGCCGGAGGCCGGAGGCCTCCGGCACCTCGAAAGACGTTATAACTCCAATCCTTCATTAATATTATAACGTCAAAGCGGGGCTCACAAAGCTAATTTTCCGATTTTTTGTGTGTCGGCATAAGTACCGATTCATCAATTTATATATATATATTGTTTTATTTCAACCATATACATATACACACATATATACATATGTACATACATACATATATTTGTGTGTGTGTGCGTGTGTATATACACACATATATATACATATGGGTCGTGTATACATATATAGGCATACAATTTTGAATTTGGCGCCCTCGCCGCGTTAAAGTTGTCGGCACTGCTGGCGCAATGACACCTTCTCTTCTCAATTGGAAACCGTCCGTAATACGCTTCTGGCGCAATGTCATTCTGGCGCGTTGACATGGACCTTTTGTTTTCGCTAATTTTTCGTATGCACATTCGCGCGTAAGACTATGATTGCGGAGAAAGCGCGAACAGGTATAGGGCGTATCTTTTTGCGGGAGGGGAAAAATCTTAGTGCGTGACTTGCAATATCGCCATATTTAATGTTGTGTGTATTTTGCATGTTTTTCAGCATGTGTTCGGTTCAACCGTGTTAGGGAAATATTTTGTTTTCGTGTTTTTAAATCTGTTGTTTATTCAAACTTATATGAAGTATTCAATTTCTTATTTGTGTTTACGAAATTACAAGTTTACAATTGAATAAAAAAAAAACTAGATATTTCGAAGGTCAATCCAATAATTAATGAATACCTATATCATTTTTTTTTGTTTGTTCCTTGATTACGAAGAAGAAGAATGTGTAACTTACGTAATATTATTAGAAAATAGAATTGTAGCTTTATTTTAGATTACAAAGCTAAATGTTTCCAATCAATTACTCGCGCATTAGATACAAGTATTATAGCTTAGATCGTTGATAAATAATTAATTTCAAAATTTACAGTATAACGATTTAATAATTTAAAACTTCCGCGCGATAGCAAAATTGAATGAGTCATGCGTGTTTGAATTTCTCTTAATATAGCTTCAAATTCAATTTCCTCGACGCAACTTCCTTTTAATATAATAACTCCTCGCTAATCCAAAGAAATCGAAAACATTGGTCGAACTATACGCGAATGCGTCACGTTTCACCATGCTTGTAATAGCCTTGTAACGCAATATCTATAGGTATTGCGGTTTTTGAGATTCACAGGAAAGGTCGAATAAAGATGCTTTGTACTTCCGGAAGGACACTACAATTTGTTTTGGGTCCATGTCAACGCGCCAGAATGACATTGCGCCAGAAGCGTATTACGGACGGTTTCCAATTGAGAAGAGAAGGTGTCATTGCGCCAGCAGTGCCGACAACTTTAACGCGGCGAGGGTGCCAAATTCAAAATTGTATGCTATTTTGCATATATCTTACTTATGTTTAGATGCGTGCCTATATGTATACACGACCATATGTATATATATGTGTGTGTATATATATATATAGACACACACACACACACACACACATATATACACAAATATATGTATGTATGTACATATGATATATGTGTGTATATGTATATATGTTTGAAATAAACAATATATATATATATACATATATATATATATATATATATGCGCATTATTTATTTTCTTTATAATTTAATATGATTATTAAATGGTTGAAATAAAGCAATGTGTACACACACACACATGCCATTTAATAATCATATTAAATTATAAAGAAAATAAATAATGCGCATATATATATATATATATATATATATATATATAACATCAGTATCGGTACTTATGGTGACATTACGTGTTATCTTGGTGTTTTGAGGTTATAAAACATATGTAACGACTCAGATATAAGGGGGAGAATATTAATTGATAAAATAATGCATAAAAAACCAATAACCCAAATATCCAATAACCCAAATACCTAAATACCCCTCACGGGTAAAAAGCACACTTTGACCTTATAATATTAATGAAGGATTGAAGTTATAACCTCATTCGAAGTGCCGGAGGCCGGAGGCCTCCGGCACCTCGAAAGACGTTATAACTCCAATCCTTCATTAATATTATAACGTCAAAGCGGGGCTCACAAAGCTAATTTTCCGATTTTTTGTGTGTCGGCATAAGTACCGATTCATCAATTTATATATATATTGTTTTATTTCAACCATATACATATACACACATATATACATATGTACATACATACATATATTTGTGTGTGTGTGCGTGTGTATATACACACATATATATACATATGGGTCGTGTATACATATATAGGCATACAATTTTGAATTTGGCGCCCTCGCCGCGTTAAAGTTGTCGGCACTGCTGGCGCAATGACACCTTCTCTTCTCAATTGGAAACCGTCCGTAATACGCTTCTGGCGCAATGTCATTCTGGCGCGTTGACATGGACCTTTTGTTTTCGCTAATTTTTCGTATGCACATTCGCGCGTAAGACTATGATTGCGGAGAAAGCGCGAACAGGTATAGGCGTATCTTTTTGCGGGAGGGGAAAAATCTTAGTGCGTGACTTGCAATATCGCCATATTTAATGTTGTGTGTATTTTGCATGTTTTTCAGCATGTGTTCGGTTCAACCGTGTTAGGGAAATATTTTGTTTTCGTGTTTTTAAATCTGTTGTTTATTCAAACTTATATGAAGTATTCAATTTCTTATTTGTGTTTACGAAATTACAAGTTTACAATTGAATAAAAAAAAAACTAGATATTTCGAAGGTCAATCCAATAATTAATGAATACCTATATCATTTTTTTTTGTTTGTTCCTTGATTACGAAGAAGAAGAATATGTAACTTACGTAATATTATTAGAAAATAGAATTGTAGCTTTATTTTTAGATTACAAAAGCTAAAATGTTTCCAATCAATTACTCGCGCATTAGATACAAGTATTATAGCTTAGATCGTTGATAAATAATTAATTTCAAAATTTACAGTATAACGATTTAATAATTTAAAACTTCCGCGCGATAGCAAAATTGAATGAGTCATGCGTGTTTGAATTTCTCTTAATAGAAGCATTAAATTTTCCTCTATCTATTTTGAGCACAATACGTAAAACTGAAACTCACAGTCTCCACCAAGATCCTCGTCGATTCTCTTAATCAAATAAAAATTTCACCTTCATCAAGATGATATCAGTATTTTTTTTTAAACAATTTGTACTTGTCAAACGAGGAAAATGAGTAAATTATAAGTATAATAAAGTAACAATACATCGAGTTTACGAGTATCGAAAAGTGGTTGATTTTCTCCGCGACGCTTGCGGAAGCTTCAATTTATGCAGGAGAATTGCAAACGGCTCATCCACGCAACTACTCAACGAGGGGTTGCTTCTCTAAGTTTCTGAAGCTTTTTTTTTATACGTGTAACGAGGAACGTCCGCTAATCGGCCGGTCGTTCGTTAACCCTGCGCGCTTATTTACTTTCACTGAAAATTCAACTGCGCCGTAAAATTCGCGCAATGCGCTAACATACACACAAACGCCAATACCACGAATGGGTGAAAAGCAAATTGAAGATCTTCCGTGATGGAGGAAACGCGAAAAATTAACTTACGGATGACCGCGTCCGGTATTTCCGTTATTAGTAAGTACTCGGTTCACAGTATCAATTTTTTTTTTATTTTTCCTTTTTTTATATGTGTGTATATATATATATACAACGACGTTGGAGTTGACGACAATGCAACACGATGGAATATTAATTGCTGCGGAAAGATCATCGTTCGAACTGTACTTGCATTGCGAATACGTTTGTCATTGTTTTTTACATCTAAAATTAAAATGTCTAATTAAATATCTTTAATCGAGTACATTGACTTTGCGAGTTAATTACATAATACCAACATAATAAAACGAATACTTTTTATGTAATTTAAAATTTCAGCAATATAAATGTTGATGATTTGCAGAATGTGTATATTACCCATTGATGTTTCAATTTCGTTATAAATTATATACGCATATCACTTGTATTTGCTATATTATATCATTATAGATTCTTGCTCTGTCGCGTAATGGTGAATCATAAATGGTTATTATAAAAAGAGTGTCACAGTTAAAGTATAGTAAATTGCCCCAGTTATAATCGTTTTTCGAGGTAAAGAGATATAAAGCGTTAACCCAAATCTTTCGTCACCTTGGAGAAACGATTGAGCAAATTATGAAAAGATTAAAAATATTATCGTGTAAAATCGTTGAAAGTAATTTTATTAATACAAATTACCGATGGATTAAAAATAAAAAAAGTAATAAGAATGGATCCCGCGAACAATGGAAAAGCTGGGGAAGAAGAGCGAACTGAAAGGGAAATAAAGATAGGCGAGGCGTCGTCCGAAAGTTACTCGGTCCGTCTCTCATAATCGAGAAAGCACCTTCTCTTACTTCATCACGTCGTAACAGCTCGTTTTATACACGAGTTTACTTTTTTGCACCAGCTAAGCGCAGCTATAAGTCGTATGTAAGCTGCACTGCGTGCTCACGCGCGCAACCGAGGACACGCGCGAGAGCGGATAGGTGAGCCTGATTTCAAGATGCACTTAATCGCTCCACCGGTGTTTTGCAACAAAATTAGAAATTGGAGTTTGCGCAAAAATAAGCCGCACTTGCGCGTATCTGCTGTGTAAACTCGTTAAATTTATCATTTTGCGCTAAAACTAAATGGGTTTATTGGAACGGGACACATTTTTTTTTTCACAAATTAATCAATATTCGATTACGCCGGTGAACTTATTACAGACCGATGTCACTATAATTGCATCTGCGCAATCTCGAGAAAGTGGTTTCGAGTTAATTTGATCAAAGTTACGGTAAAAGTATAGATTACCGGGATAAATAATACAAGTAAATATTCTACGAGGTTAATAACCTTTATATGTATATATATATACGTTTTAATGAAATTCTATGCGTATTGTACAATGCAGTGATATCATTCAGAGGCGTAGGGTAAATGTACCAATTCCTGCGGCGTCAAGCTAAATCAGCCAATTTTTTAGTCTTTTTTGTGAAAATATATCAATATTGATATATCTAAATTATTTAAACATAAAGTTTAAGCTATTAGGTAGTTAAAAAAAAATACTTAACATTACTATTTATCAATTAAAATTTTTTATAATAAAAAACTTTTCGCGTATCAAAATGTACATATTCCTGCGGAATATAAAATGGTATGAACGTATTAATGCGGAACTTTGCCCCTATTCCTGCTGTTAATAATTTAGGCAAATACTTTTTATAAATAATAGTTTTTACATACCATAAAGTTTTAATTACAATAATATTAAGTAAACATTAGAATATTTAATTAGTAATTTGTTTATTCATTTAAACTTTAACATATTTTATAAATATGCACATGCAATATTAATAAATTTTTAAATAAAACAAATAACTTTTCTAAAAATCTAAAAAATCTAAAATTACTATGCATTGCCTGTTGATCAACTGAGCTTCTTTATTTTTTAAGACTTTTTGTATCTATCGATTCTTTTCTTTATTTTAAATCATTTTGTTTCTAAATTTTAAAAATTTCCATTTATTTTAAACATTCTTCTTGTTTACGTATTTTTTCATTATCTTTTTGTAAATTTAATTCTTCTTTTCTAACCTTTTCTTTATTCTTTATTCTTTATTTAACCCATTAATAATTACAGATTTATTACATCTGCAAACCCTATAGAGGTAAATAAATTAACCTGTACATAGCTTATATACTAACTTAAACTAATTAGTTAATGATTAGCTGCATTTCTGCAGCCTATAACTAATTTATTCTTAAATCTAATATATATTATTTTATTTAATGTTCCAATAATAAATAATGCATCACAGCAGTGTGCTATAAGCAACATTGTTATAACAGAAAAAATATATATACACATTAATGCAGTATATATACATTTTATATTTTACAACTCATTATATTCTATCCTGCTTCCTTCTTTGTTTTATTTTGTTTCTGCCTGTCAAGTTTCTTTACTTTTGGAGTTATTAAAAATATATTTTTACACTAAACGTGAAATTATAACTGCGATAAAGGTACTGCAGAGTAGTGTAGTTTTTAGGTTATGTACTGACACGTTACTGCGCAGGAATACGGACAATTGCGTCAAATTTTCGCCGCAGCGATGCGCGCATACTTTGCGGATACTGCCCAAATGCTACTGACGATTTTTAAGTAATTATTTAAATAGATTAACACTTTTTTAATATTTCAAATAATAAATAATATATTTAAGTAATGGAAAAATCTTTTTTCGTAGCTTAACAAAATTATTTACTAAATTTTAAGTGACGTTTAAGCTAGCTAATTTGTGTCGAAATCGTTTGGAAATGAAGTCATTTTATTCAATTTTTGACACTGTATTTTTAGAAGACCTGTACTTAATTATAAATTTAATATATATTACTTATTATTATTTATTCTGGTACCAATTAACCCATAGTAATCGCATGAATTTTTTTAAGGAAAAAAATTGATTTTTATTTATTTTATTTAGAAAAAAAGAAAAATCCGCAGGATTTCGTACACGCGCAGGTATTGGTACATTTACCCTAATCCAAATTATTTCCAGTCTTTTTTGTAGTAGGAAAAAAGCGCAGTCATTTAATGTTATTATTCAATTCTGTTTTCAGGATGTTACAAGACCGGCTATAGATAATTGTAAAGGAACTTGCATCGACAATATTTTTTTTAAAACAGATTATATACACTATAAATCATTTAAAATAACTAATCCGTTTACTGATCACTATCCTCTATTTGTAAGCATAGAAAAAAGTAAATTACAGGAAAATGATAATACCAAAAATAACTATATTAGTTATAAGAAATTACAAAGAGAGGCAAGTAAGATAAATTGGAGAACATTGTTTATGCAAGATCCTAATATGAATATAGACTTAATAATAAATAATATAAAAACATGCATTGAAAGATCAAAAATGAACAATTGTTATAACACAAACAATTCAAAAACAAAACCAAGAAAATCTTGGATAACTAAAGGAATCATGATATCATGCAAAAGAAAAGAACATGTATATAACATATGGAAATTAGACAAAAATAATACTGTATTAAAAGCTGAATATAAGACATATGAAAAATTATTAAATAAAGTAATTATAGACGCTAAAATTAAATATGAAAAAAACTTAATTGAAAAAAATTGTAATAACCCAAGAAACTTATGGAAAATTATTAATACCAAATTAGGTAAAAAACAAACAACAGAAAGTACTATAAATTATATTTATGATGAATTCAATAGTAGGATCTCTGATCCCGAAAAAATAGCAAATAATATGAACATTTATTTCTGTGAGATAGGAGAAAAACTAAGTGAAAAAATTATCGAGCCTAATAATAGAAAAATTAAGCTACCTAATAACAATATGAAAACGATCTTTATTAACCCAACGTCGAGTGAAGAAATTTCAAATATAGTATTGAATATGAAAGAAAAAATGGGTGGTGTAGACAAAATCAATACTAAAGTATTAAAAACAATTATAAATTTTATTAAAGAACCTTTAGCTAATACTTTTAACTTATGCATCAAACACTCAGTGTGGCCTGATGCACTTAAAAAAGCAGAAGTGGTTCCTATTTTTAAAGCAAATGATAGACACAGGGCTATTAACTATAGGCCAATCTCACTAATATCTAATATAGCAAAAATCTTTGAAAAAATAATTTACAATAGATTATATAATTTCATAAATAAAAATAAAATAATTGCTGAACAACAATATGGCTTTATGAAAAATAAAGGAACTACAGACGCATTAAATTATATTAACAGTTCTATATGTAACAGTCTAGACAAAAGTAAGCCAATTATCATATCATATCTAGACTTGGCGAAAGCTTTTGATACTGTTAATCATAAAATTTTACTAGAAAAATTATACTGTTATGGAATTAGAGGTAATGCATATAAGTTAATGAAAAATTACCTTTTTATGAGAAAACAAAGAGTTAGAATAAATAATATATACAGTGATTACAAAGAAATAAAAACAGGAGTCCCACAAGGAACCATATTAGGACCACTCTTATTTTTACTATACATAAATGACATTATGACTAATGGATCAAATGATAATATGTTATCATTTGCTGATGATATGGCTATAATAGCAAAAGGAACTTCGTGGATTGAAGCACAAGAAAGGATGAACAATCATTTAAAAGAAGTCTCCATTTGGCTTGAATTAAATAAACTATCATTGAATGTTGATAAAACGGTATATATAACCTTCGGAAACTACTGTGATAGTGTTCCATATAAATTAGACATAAAAATTAAAGAAAAAAATATTAAAAGAGTCGAAAGTTGTAGATACCTAGGAATACTTTTTGATTATAATATTAAATGGGACCAACATATTAATTATATAATTAATAAAACTAAATACTTAATTTTTATTTTTTATAAGTTATCAAAAATTATGCAGACAAAAACATTAATGCTAATATATAATGCATTTTTTAACAGCATAATTAATTATGGAATAATTGCATGGGGAGGAGCGTATAAAAATAATTTAATATTACTACAAAATTTACAGAATAAATTATTAAAAATAATCAATAAAAACAGATATATAACGCATAACTATCCTCTGAATCTGGAACAAATTTTCGCATTAGAATCAATATGTTATCATTATAAAACACTTAACGATATGTACTCAAAATCAAATAGTAAAACTAGGAACAAAAGTATAATAATACCAAAAATTAACAAAACAATAAGTAATAAAAACAGTTATATAGTAGCAATTAGATTATTTAATAATTTAACTCATGATCTCAAAAATTTGTCAATAAATAAAAAGACTTTAAAAAGAAAAATTAAAGCTTGGATAAAAGATAATATATGAATTATGTAGGATAAAAATATCAATCATGCTTATTTATGTACCTAGGTTCATATATCTTGTGGAGCAAGCAAGAATATAATGAGTTGTAAAATATAAAATATATATATATGCATTAATGTGTATATATGTGTATTTTCTTTTTGTTATAATACTGTTACTTATGGCACACTGCGGTGTTGCATTGTTTGTTATTGGAATATTAAATAAAATAATATATATTAGATTTAAGGATAAATTAGTTATAGGCTGCAGAAATGCAGCTGATCATTAACTAATTAGTTTAAGTTAGTATATAAGTGGAACCCTAGCCTATGTACAGGTAATTTATTTATCTCTATAGGGTTTGCAGATGTAATAAATCTGTAATTATTAATGGGTTAAATAAAGAAAGAAATAAAGAAAGAAAGAAATTGTCACTATTTCTTGTTGCGACAATGCTCTAACGAACCTTTAACTTTTATTGGCCCAATAGTACATTTGAAAAGCCCTTTAACTTCGGCTTTATGGGCATTGAAAATAAAGCGACGACGCACAACTCTCACACCAATCTGCAAATTAAGACGCATTCACACTGAAACTGAAGAAAAACATAATACTACATATCTCAGTTCTTTTTCTCTGTTAATCAATTAAACAAAAAAAGATAGAATTGTCGTGCTAGACGTCCGGTAGACGGTATCCAAAGTCCGTTAGCGTTTTTATCGTTACGCAACGATCGGTTAATAAGAAATGAGACTCCCCCACCCACTTGAGAAAAGCTCTCTCAAGATGATTCATGCGTTCGATCCGATGCATCGCGCCACCGCTTCGACATTTCGCGATAAAATAATGACTCTCAGTTACGAGTGATTTTCCATGGTGCAATCACGGGTATCATGCTAACAATTCCGTTCAGTGCGTTCACGTGCCGCAACTTGTGAACTTTTGTCGAGATATTTGTTGCGCGCTCGTAGTATTTGATTTCCCTATCAAAAAGATTGATATCAAATACGATTGGAATAATACTTTTCTTCTTTCCAATTCTATGCGTCATGACTAGAGCAAAAGTTTTGGATAATGTCAAACTATTATTATCGTATCGTATTAAATAATGTAATTTTTCATTAACTTTCAAAAACCACTGTGTAGAAAGGAAACCAACAATGCTTTTAAAAAGTAATGTTTGTAAATTTTACATCATTCACTTAATTAATAAATATATTTACGTTCTCTCGCGTGTAAACCGAAGAAACCGTAGTGTTTATCAGCATTTTGATAAATATTGCAAAATATATATGTTTATATAAATCCGTATAGGTGAAAAAATAGAAAGATAATGTGCTCCGAGTACAGGTGCACCCAAACACACACACACACTCACGCACACACGCACACAGATACCGGTTGTGCAATGCCACGCGAGATCATTTAATTTGCAAAGACGCCGTTTCTGTCGTAATTTATACACGCAAAATAAATGGGGTACACACACAAATATATAAATTTACTAGAATAATTTTTAGTAAAAAATACGTATATTAACCAATGCAAATATTACGTAAATTATTATTGTTTTAAAATTGTCAGTGATAGAAAATATACTTATTTAATGAAAGAAAATTCTTCTAGAATAGTTCTGAATGCCGTGTACACATGAACGCATAAAATTTGCAATTTCTGCCGGTAAAGTCGAAATTCCATGGAAGAGCATCAAAATGAGATTATTTTAATTTATACATAACTAGTTTCTTATTACATGAAAATGTGAAAACTATGTATTTATTCGACTGATTTCGCAACAGAATTATTGTGCCTATGTTTGTTTTCGTTATCGTATACTGAATCGCAAATTTGTATGAATTATAAACGTATATATGCGAACAACTTTATAGCAAAAATTTATCATGAAATTTTAATAACGACGATAACAAACGCGAAAAACTATCGGGAAAAACTACAACTACTTGGATTATTGATATAAACCCATAATATGCAATTATCCGAAATCCATTGGAATATTTTGAAAAATGAGTCAAACTCGACCACTGATAAGTTGCAGTACTGCGCACTAGTTTTCGATATGACAAAAATGACTTTAATTTATCGTACAATTCCATCGACGTTATTAGAATGAGTCACGTTTTCGTATCTTACTACCTCTAACCAAACTCGAAGAAGACATTTGGAAGGAACACGCACCGGTCGCGTGGTACCTCGGTTTAAAAGTACGTGTACATATATATCAGTGAAGCGATATATTGATGCTGAAGTGGACAAAAAGCTTACTGCGTACTTTCTTCGATCTCCGATGGATATACCATCAGCATCCATACTAGCGAAAAATCGCTGACCGAATCACGATAGGTTCGCGTGCTCGAACACGAGTCGAAGGCCTCGCTGTATACAAGCTACAGACCACTGCTTTTCGGAAGCTGATACAGTATCGAACGACCGCGTGTCCGTATCGTGATGTATAGACAATCACTTCGTGCCCCCTGCTTTTTTTTCTTTATACACTTCGACACATTATTCGTATTCGACCTTTGCAAAGAAAGTTTGGTGTGCTATCGCATGAGCAAATTAAATTATGAGTATTTTAGATACCAGTGGGAAAGATAATAGATTTACGGTATAGATACGATCAGTACTTCTCGCGGTACAAATAAGACCTTGAGGAGTTGCGTTTATTTCTATGAAAATATTAAATTCATCTATTAGATAATTGCTGTCAACTTTTTTATATACGCGGTATAAATTATTTATTTTTCTCGCTAATGAATACCTACTCCCTGACAAATGATAAATATTTTATTTTTCTATCTTTTAATACGTACGTATATAAAACTAATTAATAAAATTTGACGTAAATATCCGCATTGAAGCAACCACAATTATTATACTCAATTATTTCTTAATAATAATTATACTTTTATTTATACTACCCGATTGTGTAAAAGTAACATAGATATAAACGCATAATTCACCATATAACAAAGTCAACTGGTATATAGCTGTTAAAATAATGAGTAAAAATAAAACGTTAAAAAATATAAAATTGGAAAGGAGAAGTCCGTTGACTTTGAGCCGAAAGTTTGAGTCGTATACTTTTCGTTGAGCGCGCGCCACGGTCAGTTATAACTTTTAGATGTGCGTACGGAGGTAATAATATGGAAATCGATGAAGCGTCGCTTAAAAACCTAAACAATATGCAAATGTATATCGGGATTATTTGCATAGTGTATTCTCATTCGTTCATTCGCCTATTCGCCTATAGTGAAGTAACCTGGGTTACCGTGAACCTAGGTATGAACGCTTATTCAAAAAGTCCATTGCGCCGTTCGTTTCTGCGTTTTTCGAATCCTTGAAATCCACAACCAAAGCCTCGAGAGTAATTTTCATTCCAGGGTCGAACGGTTCCGGGACGATTCTTTTATGCCTCGGGCACCGGACCGGTGACACACACGATTGAACCCAAGCCTCCTTATACATCTTCTTCTTTCAAAATAATTAACTTAATTTCCGGATGAAAACTTACGTTTCGCATTGTTAGACTCTCTATTTATCGATTCGTCGAGAAAAAGACAATTTTCCTATCGTGTTCTTCCAAGAAAGAAAGTGAAAGTTTATATACTCTAAACAAAGAATTGGCACTTGCACACGGAGAAAATTTTCTTTTAAAATTAACCGTGACAATACGAATACGGTAACCCTCGGACATTTGATTAGCAACCTAAATATTACCATGTCACCACTGTAGTAAATGTAACCATTTTATTATAAATATTATAACTTTTTAGGTTAATTTTGTCCGTGAATAGTTTTTACCATTTTGTAATATAAAAAGATGGCATATATACCGATGAATTTCTTATTATACGACTCAATCGTGCATCATTTACAAGTTTTTTATTTATATATATATATATATATATATATATATATATATATATATATATATATATATATATATATGTATATTAATCTTACATAACAAAAAAAGTATTTAACCATTATTTAATAGATGCAAATTAAAATATATATATGTAGTAATAGTATTTCTAAAATATTGCGTGTATAGATTTGCTTCACCATTTTGAATCTAACTTTAGTAAAGTGTATACACACATTCCGCGATCTTCATCATCGAGGCGCAGTTTATAAACATGGCAAACGGCACACAATCGTTCCATCAACGAGTCCTATACGCATTGTAATCACGTACAGCTTTCTTGCTTTTACTCGACCTTGACAAACATTTAAAATCTTAGTTAAATAACTAAGCGATTGAAAATTTTTCTAATTTTTAAAATATTATTGATGTATACATAATTAAACATCTCCGACGTTCGGTTTACGCAACAAATAATATAAACAATAACAATTTATTTGCATTACCATAAAGTTCAACGAGTTTTTTCAGCGAATGTACAAAAAAATAAAAATTAATTAGAATCACCGATATTCGCATTGAATCACCTTTCGTTTGCCTGTTGATCGGATATAAAAATGCTGCGTCAGATCCGCGTGGACCGGCGCATTGATGCAACCCGGGAATCCCCTGAAATAGAAGGAAGGAAGAGTTATATCCCCATATTCACGTATATACGTATATATAGTTATATACTTATAGATAAATCGGTCGAGCCGATACTCGCAAGCGCTTAAGCTCTCTCGAGTCCAGTGAGTAAGTATATTTCGAGTCCAAGGCTGGCTCCCCGTATTTGCGAGCGGCAAATTCGCCGTCTCCGCGGCGAGGTGAGGATACTTTACTTTCTATTACGGCGCGCCTCGCCGAATTCTGGAACGTTCGCCTACTGCGCCGCACACCGCGCACACGCTGCATCCTCCCGGTTCCCGGTGCGCATTCCCGTCACGCCGCGCAATTACGTTATGTCACCGGTGAATCGGACAAGGCTGTATAGACACTCGTATAGTAGATTCGATTGCGCTTTCAAAGGTCCTCGAGGCGCGCACGCGCCGGTAAACCAGGAGGCCGTCCGCCTCCGCTCCCCATTACCGATACTTATATACTGTATATATGTCTTGTGTATACTGGAAATCTTTACGCGCGCTTACGTTCGATTGGAACTGTCTTATTGCTTGATCGTTCCAAAATCGTTCGGTCAACCAGTTTCGTTCTGTCTGGTTTCTTCGACTCTAACGTTTTGAGTATAAACCTCCCCGTCAAAACATTTTTTTCACTGTATCAGTCGATTTATCGAAACGCTTTTTTTTAATTACTTGTTTGAGAACAAAATAAAAATATTTTAGCTGGTCTGTAACGATTATACTGGCCGTTTAACTGACGTAAATGTTAATTTTACTCAAAGATACACAAGAAATAGGTATATTTATTTTATTTGAAATATTCGCGTTTTATAAGTCGTAAACGAAAAGTTTTTAGAACCGATATGTTTATTTGCTTTGCCATTCATTTTTTGTTCGTTATTAGATTCAGAATTTCAATTAAACTGTACACATTAAAGAAAGAAAATTATCGAGTCATTGACAAGTGTCGATTTAAATTAAAATAAATTAAACTTTTATTAGTTATTAGTTTTTTAAATTTTAAGAGTTTCTTTTATTAAATCGAATGTTTTAGTAAACAAAATATTTTTATATATAGATATAACAGTAGAAGTTTAAATAATTTTTGGGCTTAACCAGCTATATAATTTTGTTGTAATGCAATAGCTATTTTTTGGTATTTTATATCAACGCATTATATTTTATCATCTAAATTTTTTTATAATTTTTATAATTATAAAAGTTTACGTTATTCATACCGATGGTGAGAGAATCTGCAAAGTAATGATCGGTTTCGCGCAATTTCGTAAGCACTTATTAAGTCGCAATACGTCGATCGATGCCGAAATACAATGTGTGTTTTGAAAAAGGTGTCTGATGCCAGTTAAACAGTGTGGACGATTCACTAAAAAAACGGAAGTGAATTATGAGGTAATCGGAGATTATTGGAATACGTACTTATATCTAAAGAATATAAATTAATCGATAATATACTATCGATTATTTTGATCGTTGCGGATAAAATTAACCGGTGTAATTTATAAACAGTGCGATTTTATTTTAATCTTTCGGCGATAACGCAATTAAAGCATTATTATTAAGTTTGGGTATATTTACATCTAGCACTCGTCTTCATTCAAGGCTGTTTACTCAACATCGGAAAAAACACTACGTACGCGTATATCGATATACACAGTGTACATAAAAAAAGGCTACAGCTAAATACCATAAATTTAAGGTGTATTTAAATGTCAAGTATATTAAATTGCTTCCGTATACATACCAACTCTAATTTTGTTTTTATAGACAGAGCGATTCGGAGTAGTTGTACATTAATAATTAACGCAAAGTATCGTTGAAGAGATACAGAAAAAAAGTATACAAGCATTAATAAAAGTTATTAGGAAGATGCGATGAAAAATAAAAGTGTCTCGACGACGTACGAGAGTTATGTGCAAAGTGAAACGGCGCTTGCAGAGAGCGAAAACAACTTTCAGCTGATCGTATATCGATTAGCGGTTTGGTATAGGTCGTCGATACAGATTTTAAGAAGCGGTCCCGCGGTAAAAGCCTTGACTGGTCATTGAACACACCACGCGTACCACTCTGTACGTACGCGATAGATAATTAACATACAATGTTGCGCATATGCATAAATGCGTAAACATGCCGCGAACTCGAAGTCGACACACGACGGTGCACTCTGGGGTCAATCGAGTGTTTGCATGGCAAATGAGCTCGCGCATATTCGATCGAGAATCGAGCTGATTATATTTGAAGCAGGTAGAATCGCGAGCGCGAGGGTCGAGATCCGTCGTTTCATCTCGGCGTGAAAAGGTGAGATTTCCTGCAGACTCCGTCTTTCTTCGTTCATCTCTCTCGGTCGATAAGTAGGCGAGGAGGACGTCCATCCTACATTTGCGGGCTCGGAGAAAACGTTTAGCACGATCGGTACGGAATTAACGTATGGAATTTAATGGCTCGTTCGACGATTCGAAACTTTGCTTTGGTTTGCTTTACAGTGGCTTCGCTTTGCTTTGATTTCTTCATTCTTGTTTGGATTTTGAAACAATATAAACGAATTTTAAATAATTTATAACTTGTTGTTACAACGGTCAGTTTTCTTTTTGTTCCACATCTCCGGTCACTCTTTATTTGATAAACTAACATAAATTGTATCCACCGTATGTTTATGGTTAATTAGTTTAGCCTGGTGCGTGTCAACGTTATTCAATCGTATGCAGTACGAAAGTTTCATCAACTCGCGATCATCACGAATATTTTATCACCGTGACGAAATATTTCATTAACGCCAATTATCATTTCGAACCGAACAAACAGTGACTTGTACGCGTATTAATTTGCGTTTAGGATATTTCCTCAAAATGACTTTTTTTAGTTCGTTACAAGTCCCGTAGATTGAGTAGTCGATCACCGGAAACGTCGGATACCCCGGCAACCTTCTGTACGTTAAATAAAAGGAAATAAATGTAAAAATAAAAAAAAAATAAATAAAAATGGTGCGCCGAGATTTTTGCGCCTCCGCAAAACGCTGAGTCAGCACCTGCTGCCGAGGTGCAAAGAGGTGTACATTATATACTTTGTTCGTGCGCGCGGTAACGAAGCAGTCGATATCGAGGTCACCTCACGAAATTTCTTTCTCCGGGCGTTACTACATTCTCGAAGGAGTTTGGACTCCGCTCTCTCGATTCTCGCGACGTAGCTATATATATATATATACCTGCTTATAAAACCACCGTGTTCGCTTAACAACCGATTCGTGTTAATTATTCCAGTTATACGTATAGAAAAATCTCCTAAATACCGCAGCACGGACCTCTGTTAAATATTCTAAGGTAAATAATACAACACGCGTACATTCCATTATATTAAATTTATTTGTACCATCGTTCAAAACAATTTTGTATACGGTGCAATTCAAATATTGACTTTTGACGTACGTACGTACACTTATTTTTGATATTAGCAATTACAATGTTTGACCCATATTCATGACTATACGAATATCGAAAGTGAAAAATCATTCGATGTTGGGGAGGGGGTGCATATATACATGTTATACGTACCGAGTAATTTATACCGTTAGTTTTAATCTTATCGGTTTCAATCGCGCGAGAATGGCGCGTGCGATTTTCGAGTACTTATTTATCGCGTTGTCCTTTTGTAACCGATAAATATTTTACTCACCGTGTGTACTCACCTCCTTAAAATTAAAACAGCCTCTTGTAAACAATCGATCAATTATCGTATTTTTGCGTATTAGATCGTTACGTACATGAAAATCGATTACGATGTTACGGTATATATACAATTTCACTTGACTCTACTTTTTCTTTCAACCGAATGGGTATATTAAGTAGGTAGTATACCAGTAGTTCGGAGAGTTACGTGTATTATTAATAAGCTTCATAAACATATATACACTCGAATATATTAGAGTTCGTCGTCTTTTACACGTCGTGCATGAATAATAATATATTACCCGAATAAGAGGGAAACTGGTATTTCCAAAGATTGTTGTCAAGCGTTCGGGAAACTCTGGAAATTGAATTGAAAAGGTTTAATCGATATTCGATATTGGTATGCGTTGAATGTGTATCCATACGCTCTTGGGTACTGGATTTCAATGCGTCACTAAGTAAATTTCCTATTTACTCACGGTTATGCGTGTATAACTTTATGTTCGAAATCTCATTAAATATACGATAACGTTGCGATCCAGTGTTTTATGATTTTTTTTTTTAATTTCTGGAAAAATCCAGGGTATTACGCGAATCGGTGTACTCGATCATCTTGCCCGTCATTCCTAATTCATTTCTATGATATATGTATAATGCACATTCCGGGTATACGTTTAGCGCGCGACAACGGTATTTCACGTTACGTATAATTTAACTAACAAATCGTTTCTTCTCCATATACTCTATACCGAGATATGTGTATTATTGTTTTTCGATCGTCGATTAACGTTAAGTAGCATTAAAAATTTCGTTAACGTATCGCGATATGCGAGACGAATACGAAATTGCATTTTAGTGCAAGAAACGCGCGTTTCCTCGAACTAACTCAATTACATGTAGAATGTTATGAAAAATAAAAAAACAAGCGAGAAACATATGTATATACCTCCTGTAGTTAAGAATATACGATTAATTAAATGGGCTATTTTAAAATAAGTAAAAAATTTCGGTACTTAAAATTTAACCCTTTTTTAGGATTAGCCAATAATTTTTGTTAAAATTATACTTAAATATAATCTTTCCGTTTGGTTACAGGTGTAGCCTGCGCAGGATCGCTAGGCACGAGGAACCAGAATTCAGCAATGCTAGCATTCTGAACAGTATGGAAAAATTCGTGCGTACGGTCAACGAGATGGAGGAAACGATTTTGGTGCCGAGTCGACTGCTCGACCTGGCGGTGGGCGATGCCGCTGACACCATCAGTCAGAAAGCCGCCGGTAAACACGGCTCCACTATCAAGGACAGTCTCCCTAATACAGATTTGTACAGACTGTACAACATCGTCAACCAGATGAAAGTCGAATTGCTCTGGTCCCAGGAGAATCCGGCTGAGGCCCTCGCCGATGAGCATCAGGTTAGTTTTCTTTCCCTTGCATTTATGGTGTGTGTATGCTTTTAAAGGCCTTATTAAACTGAGAAAAAGATTAAATTAAAAATTACAATAGTGTTTAGTAAACAAACCGCATACTGACAAATTAGGGAAATTACTATAGTTTCCAGTAAAAATTACTATAATTCTTGTAATATTTACAATAACTTTTGTAAATTTTAATATAAACTACTAGTAATTTTTCTTAGTTTGTCAGTTTGTGATTTATTTACTAGAATCTATTGTACTTTTTACAAAATATTTTGTAATTTTTAATACAAAATTTCTCTCCGTATAGATCATCTGCTAAAATATTATATTAATGACCAGCAAATGTTCCAATTTAATTAATATAAATAGTTAAAGCTTAAGTTAAAAGATCTAAAAAATATTAAATTAAATAAAAGATTTTTTATTGAAAAGTCAATAGTTTTGAAGTGTATAGATAGATATATGTCGATTATACACGTACGCATTCACGATGTTTGTATACATTCTATTTTTAAAACTAATCCTAATTGGAGTTCGTACGAAATGTATAAGTAAATTATCTTTATTAAGTAATTAAGTTATAATTATATTTAAATTAAAACACAGCTCATCGTAAATAAAAATTAATGTAGCTATTTATTAGAAAATTATTTATACTCTTCGTTTCAACGTTCATTTTTTGTCGTTTACAATCTGTTCTAACAATAGAGGATAAATATATCTAAATTACAGCATTGTAAGTGTAAAAATTCCTGGTCATTAATATTTTAATTGATAAGTACTAGAATGGCATTGATAATTTGAACAATAAAGAAAACTTTTTCGACTCTCGTAGATATAATAACGACATCATGGATTCTGAAGCGATAAATTGTGTCTACGATAAAAAAATTTCCATTATCGATTGCAATTGTTAATTTTTTACGAAAAAATATACATTTTGTTACTTTATCGAATGAGACAATACAATCGAGTTTTTTTGTTTCAGGAACAAGAAGCTCAGCGCGTAAAGGCCCAGGTTGCCGCTATGGAACATGCACGATTGGGACACGCGAGGTGTCCATCGACAACCTCGATGCAAAGCGTTCAGTCTGCCTCCTCGATGGCTTCGAGTGGCTCCGCTTCGGATTCGGACTCGGATACCGGGATCGAAAACGATTCGGGTCTCGAGAGCGAGGAGCCGAGCGATCGGTTGGCCAACCTCGCCGCCGACAATTTCAGGCGTCACCTTCGTGGACTGCACCGTAGTATCAGTCGTATGACCGAGGCTGCGGAGTATCTCACCCTCAGATATCAAGCGGACGTTGGTGGGCAGGTTTGATAGCGAGGCGCCTACCACGCGATACGTCGCCACCGCCGATTCATGCGTAGAAGGTATCAAGAGAACGGGGAACGTTGACAAGAGACTATGGGAAATGGATACCGATCCACCCAACCCTTTTCTTCTTTTCCCCAGTCGCCCCTCGCATTGCTCTCTAACCATGCGTGTTAATCTCTCTCGCTCGGATTATTGCGGATCCTAGGAGATTAAGACTCTTTCCTATTTCGTGATCGCAAACCACCGAGTTTTACCCGAGGATTTAATCATTTCAATTAGCCGATCATCCTTTCAATTTACATGATCATCCCGTGCGAAACAGTCCTATCTTTTCGTTGCTTACGATATTTTCTTTTCTCTTTTTTATTTATGTATATCTACAAAGTTAATTTATGTAAAAAAAAACAATTGTGATTGTAACCGTATTTTATCGCTACCTTTATTGCACATCGTTTTTTCATTTTCTCTGTATACAATAATTTTTTTAACTGAAAAGTCTTGATTGATTCGTAAATTATTGACAAATACTTGATTAATTCTGTCTAAGCGATAAATTGTTAATCCCTCAATTTCTTTTGACAAAAATGATTTATATAACTTTCGAGAAATACGTAATTTTTACTTTTAAAAAATTATAAACAAACTATATTTAAACTTTGACGTGGTTATTAATTTCATAATAAATTTTATTAAAAGAAACGATTATAATGTACAGGCTAAACATTTAATAATTTAAAGTTGTACATGTTCTATATATATTATTTTATTATTATTCATTCGAATGTCAACTTAATTTAATAGTGCAGATTTTTGGGCTTCGAAAGTTTGTCGCATGAGTGAATAAATAAGATGTGTTTTGATTGTATGTACACGCGAAGTACGTCTTGTATTTTTTTCTGCATTTTTATCATGCTGTTCGAACTTTCGTATCCCATGATTAGCTGTTTATGCGATAAATATGCGCGATAGATTCTTCGCTGGTGGTAATCAATAACCAGTTAACATTCTGCGAGGGGGGCAAAACATTCGTTGATGCTTTTGCAACTTTGATAAGACGGTTCTCTTGAGCGAGCCTTGGGCAACTGAGCGATTATGCTAATAAAGGGGTAGGGAGACGACCAGAAAATAAAGTAGGAAACGGATTAAAAAAGTGCAATGTTTGTGCCACATTTATATTATCGCAGCGGCGTTTGCGCTTTTTAAATTAATACACTTGAAAAGAGAATAAATATATATATATTAAATAATTAAATGTATGTGTGAGAGCGTTTTTGTATGTTTGTCTGTACATATGTTTGTTGATGAATGAATTGGTATAAGAGAGATAGAGAGATAAAGAAACAGAGAGAGTTGTTAAAGTGAAATGAAATGAATCGAAGCAGAGCGAACAAAGAGAGCGATAATTAAAAAAAAACACTTAAAAATTTGTTGTTGCGTGTGTGTATAAACGAGAATGGGAAAACAATAATTATATTCATACGAACATTAGTAAATTTTGAATATTTCTTTTTATAACGATTTGTTAAAACGAACAATGCGGTGCATACTAATATTGGTATGTAAAAAAAAATCATCAAGACTTCATGCTGTAATAATGTAAAATGTTGTAAAATAATTTAAAGTCTAAAACGATTATAATATTATATATTATTAATTGTTTTAGTATTTAAATAGTATTTAATTCTTAAAATTTGTATGTGTATGTAATATATTAGACATTTGAATAAACATGAAAGAATGTTCAGAATTTTTAAACGAAACACTTTACATTATTACCTGATACCTTACAAAGACGCGTTAGATGTACCAATTAACAAAAAATTATTATTATAATTATTGCGTAATAAAGACATGTGCCTCAAATAATATTGCACCAAATTGTTCGTTGCGCTATACTACCCCATTCTTCGTATATAAAATTAGAAATTTATTCTTTATAAAATCTTGCATGGCTATCGCGTGCATTGGCTTTTTATTCTAAATAATTTTATATTTGTATTTTAATTATCTTTTCATGAAAGAAAATTGTATCCAAAACAATAATTTATTTACTTAGGAAAATACCTATAAAAAGGGTGATTTTAAATGATCTGTTGGCTGATTGATTCCTCGCAGGGATATTAAATTCGGGGATATAATATTCTGTACATAGAATTAATTACTACTATTATTTATTTTTCGTTATTTTCTACTTTTAAATGCAAATGTAATTTATATATAATATGAGAACTGTTGTTCGGCGCGATGCGAATTTGCATGTGTCGTAATCTTTTGTATGGAAATAAAACATAAATAAAGACGTTCATTCATATCTACATATTATTCATGAGCATTAGCTAGGTTAACATATTTGAAATTGTCGTTGGGCTTTTGAATTGAAAGTCTTATGACTTCAAATAAATTAGGTGATCAAGAAAACAAAAAAAGATTACATCACAAGCAGACGCTGTATTACGACTGCGAATTCAGAGAATATAGAAAAAGAAGAGAATGTCAACTTATTATCAAGGCGCAAAATTGAAGACTTTATTTGTTTGTATATAATTTGTAAATAACTCGAAAACGTTAATATTGCAAGTTTTCATTATATACAAATTGTAGAAATATTTGGCGCATTACATTTCTTGTTATTCATTTAAATATAATTATAATAAATTTAATAAAAAATAAGAAACAGAAGTTATTGTTTTATTTTTTTCCACAAACAATAAATGTGCATTTAATACAAAAAATTGATCTTACCATTTAATGGAATTGATGAATCATAAATTTATTTTAGGGTAACAAGTACATTCATACGAATAGTGTATGAGTGGAAGGACTTGAACGTTAATACTTTACAACAATTATCGACGTACGATAATTTAGTAAATAATCTTAGTGACGGTTAAAGTTCAATCGATTTTTAATATTCTAAAAACTAGGTGTAATGCAGTGTAATGTAATTAACTGGTTTACCAAATTATTATTATTTGCATTTGCAATAAAGACGTATTGTTAATAATTGAACAATAATACCAATTAGACTATAATATCTCGCATAAAAATGCGATGTTCATCACTGTTATGCACTTTTTTATTAAAACGATTATGATGAACAGTGCAGATTTTTACAACAAATAAAACTATCAATTTTTAAATAAAGTTTTATTTAATATGTTTAATACAAAAATTGTCTTAAAATATAATTTACATTGCTTATCTATACAAAAATCTTAAACCTTTAAAATCCTCAAGTAGATTTTATAAAATTTAAAATTTTATAAAATTAAATACGCGTACATGTGTAATCAGTACAAAGTGAAATGCTTTTATAAGGCATCCAATTGGAATAAATTATACACAAATACAGAATCACTTATGAATCATCAGCTGATATTGACAGCAGTAACAAGTTCTCGAATGTTTGCGTACTCCGGATCACTGCTAAAAATATCGAGCAACTCTTGAAACGTTGGACGATCAGATGGAGAATAGGACCAACATTTTTGCATTACTTGATATACGTGATCTGGACATTTTTCTGGATGAGGAAGCCTTTCCCCTTTTTCCACGAGATCTATTACCTTTAAAATATAAAGCGATAATGTTAATATTATAATTGTAAATTTAAGTGCATGTACAATGATAGAGATATTTAATTTGTCTCGGATTTTAAAATTATATTTTAATGTTTTTCACATAAAATGTTAATTGATTATTTATAACTATAATTTGTTTTATATAATTCTTACTTCAGTTCCACGTTTATTTCCGTATGGTTGTTCTCCAAAAGAAAACATTTCCCATAATGTTACCCCGTAACTCCATACATCACTGGCGTGTGAGAAAGTGCCAAAATTATAAGATTCTGGAGCATACCTATACAATAATTTTTACTTCATAATATTTATAAAATAATAATATTGCTACGATATACAGTTATAATTATATTATTTAGAGACAAAGATTATTTATAAGCGTTTGTAATAAATTTATATGCTCTATAACTATATAGTAAAAATGATAAATACGCGTTTGAAAATCTTGGAAACAAATTAGTTACAAATTATAAAACAATTCTCATATCTATTTAATTATGATTAATTACCATTTTATTGGCCACTTTCCTCCTGCTGTAGCTTTATAATAATCATTTGAACCAAATGTTCTTGATAGACCAAAATCACTAATTTTAGCTTGATGTCTAGAAGCTAGTAAAATATTTCTAGCCGCAATATCTCTATGGACAAGTCTTATTTCTTCAAAATATTTCATACCTATTATTGAAAATGAAATAAAAATTTTGCACAAATTTTAACATTAACAATAACAATAATATATAATTATTAACTTACCACACGCTATTTGGGAAGCCCAAATTTTAAGCTCATAATTAGGACTAATTCTATCTGGAAATTCTAAGAGATACGCCAACATAGAACCAAGTGATACTAATTCCTGAACCTAAACAAATTATAATATTTTACTGTAATGTAGATAATTAAATTAAAATGTAATATTTTTTATGCTAACAACAATCGAATTACTTACCATTAATAAAGGTGGACCTTCTGAAAATCCAATTAATTTCACAATGCAATGATGATTAAAAGTCATCATTAATCTAGCTTCTCTTAAAAATTCTTCTCGAGTAGCAATATTATGTGTATCTCGTAACATTTTTATAGCTACAGGTTCTTGAATACCTGATGGCGAATCATAGAGTCCTTCGTAAACTGCCCCAAATTCCCCTTCCCCTAATACTTCTCCAAGAATTATGTTTTCTCCAGGTATAAATACTACAACAATTAATTAAATTTTTTTATGAAGAGAGTATATTTATTATACAAACAATTATAAAACTTATATACCTTGATTTTTAGACAATGAATCGTTATCACTTTCAATAATTGCAGGAACAGCACTATGAAGATCCTTGTCTTTAGTCTGATTTTTAGCACAGTTATTATCTGCTCTATTGGAACTACTAGGTTGTAAATATGGCGATTCTAATGGTTCAGGAAAACTTTTAGGAATAGAATTTTTCTTTTTTCTAAGAGTGTCCTGTGAAAATAAATAATAATAAATCTTTGGCTATAAAAAGGTAAACAAATCTACAAAATGTTCTTACTCCATTGAATATAGATGGGGGCATTTCAGGTATAGGCGGTTTTGGTGTAGGAGCAATTGGATGTATCAGTGGTCCTGGAAGTCCATCTGGCATGCAACGATAATGTTCTATGACATGCTCCAATGAAGGCAGATATGGCCCATTGTCAATGAATAAAAAATTTTTCTACAAATAGAAATTTTATTTTTAAGATATTAGAAATAAATTAACATATTTACGTATATATTACAATTAACAATTAACATATATATATATAACAATTAAATATACTATAGTTTTACCTGCTTTTGTATCTGAAAATGATAAGTTTGTTTATTGTACATTACTGTGAGTACCCGAATTCCGTCATGTCTTTCACTAAGACGAACTAAAAATGATCCATCACGATCGCCATGTTTATGCAAAAGACAGATAGCTTCTGTTCTGTCTAAAGTACCATGATACCAATCACTCAATTTTTCTTTAGTGGGCCTACTGTAACTACCTGTGTGCAACATTTTAAATTAGAAATTACATAAATAGAAAGTATTATTTAGCATAGAAAAAGAAAATTATATTACGTAAAATTTGTTCACATTCCACGTGACCATTTCGTTTAGCAAGATCTGCAGGTACATCGTCAGCCAATGTTCGTGGATTTACCGGTGCATTTGCAGAAAGCAATATTTGAATTACTTCTGTATGGCCTCTATTTGCTGCTTCGTGTAATGGCACCATTCCTGTTAAGAAACAATATATGTTCATTATAGAAATAATCAATAATTTATATACAAAATAAAATTATATTTACCAGTTTCTGTATGGCGGGCTTGAATATTAGCACCTCCAGCGATTAATATTTGTACAGTATTTGGCAGATTACTTTGGCAAGCATACTAATAAATATAAATTAACATATAAATTGTGACTTATAGTAATGTGAACTATTTATCTACAAAATATACATCTAAAGCAATTGCAGTCTTATAATAAAATTTGTTAGAATATCTAATATTATAAAGTTAAATACATATTGAAAGTTACCTGGTTTTAATTATCCTACTGATAAAAGCTTTTTAAAAAAGTAAGAATAATCGTTTGCACTTGAATCATTTTAAGTAATTTTATTAAATCAAAGTAACTGTCATTAAAGCTATACTTACATGCAAAGGAGTATAACCTGCAGTGTCTCTGCAGTTAACACTAGCATTGCTTTGTATTAGTTTGGTCAATATTTCATCTGCTCCATCTTTAGCAGCCAAATGGACAGCAGTTTGACCAAGCTGATTTTTGGCATCTAAACTTCTATACCCACATTTTAACAATTCTGATACTATTGTATAATTTCTCTAAAAATGGTATTGATACTTTTGTAAATTTTGATAAGTATAAAAAGAATTCTAGATTTAGAAATAAATTATATTACTTGAATTGTAGCTCTGTGCAATAAATTCATTCTGCCATGTCTCCGTGTATCGTGTGGTGGTGGTAAACCTTTACAAGGTATCCTCAATTTTGTTTCAAGTCCATGATTTTCTTGTTGATAATATTCAATAAGAGTATCTAAACCGTGTATAGTAGTTTCATCATCTAAAGTATTAAGAAAATTTATAGTAAAAAATAATTAGGAAAACTATAAATTGTTTAATATTTGTATTTGTGAAAAATTAAATAGGCATGTACCTATTGAAAAAAATGCATCTTCTCCGTGTTTTCTAATTTGATAATGCACTACCTCACCATCATAGAATACTGAGAGGACATAGTCTCCCAAGGAGGAACTGCTTTCTCGAACAAGGAAAGTCCCATCTTCTTGACGTTCTAAAAATTTAATTCTTTGTTAATATACTCGAATGACAAAGTACAAAAATATTAAATAGGTATTAAATGTTAAATGATATTGACCTTGTAGTAAATTTTCTGCGTCCTCTCGTGGCAGATTTCCGTGATACCAGCAAACATCATCTTCAGAACCCATAATGTATATAACAATAGTACCCGTGAGCAATCACTTGACGTAAAATAAGATGACTCGTATTGTCGTCCGAGACTTCAAGCGTCATGAAATCATTGAACAGTTTTCGTCCATCACTTCGAAATCATTTTTAACTTTCATTAAATGTACTTCTAATCTTTCTGGGGCATTTGTCATCAGTGTCATCACTGTGACAAAGTCACCAGGTATCCAATTCGCATTTTAACTATACAACTATACAATTGCTGCACCGCTTGTCAGGAATGCGTAAACAGACGACGATTTATGAAAAGGTACTTTCTGATACAATGCTTTTACGCATGCGCATTTTATAAATCCTCATATGCATTCGTATAAGTATCGTTCGGCTTGTGAAGATGTGAATCTGTTTTGTCAGCTATCGATAAAGGCATTTACCTATTTCCAATTTCCGTTTTACACATATTTATAAATCAAAAGTAAATAATGTCTATCGCGCACGAAGTATAATATATGCGAGTATATGTGAGTGTGTATTTAACATTAATGTTATTATATGAATAACTTGAATGTTTATATTTTTATTTTTCCAAAATTATAGGTCTAGAATAGGTATTCAAATATTTAGAAATAAGTACGATGAAACGACCATCCTAGTGTGTGTATAGAGATATGTATGAATTGTCGTAACCTAAAGTATACGGCTAAAAGTTAAATAAAAACCTAAAATATAAAGGATTTTTATAAGTAGTTCAAAACAAAGCTTTGAAAGATATGGCAATGAAGACTTCACCTCATCAAACTTTAGTTAAAGCTGGTGATCGTGATGGGTAATTTCTAAAATTCTACTTAATTTATATTTTTAACTTTTAATATCATTTATAATTATAATTTCGAATAAGAATTTTAGTCGATATTTCCGAAGCACAATAATTTTCGACAATTCGGTATTTCTTTTCACGAAATTTTCTAATACGTTCTACATAGGGGAATAAAACTTAAAAAACATTTAGAATTATCAATGAAAAAATAATAGTTATAATTATGTAAAAAATATTTTTTCACCACACGTAGACCGAAAGTACCACATTCCCTCCCGGCACCGAAAAAGGAATGTGTTATTTTCGGCCTACTGGTGGTGAAAAATAGTATACATCCCACGGGAGGTAAAATGGTCACCCCATAGCACATGTTTGCCACCCTCGCCTTCGGCTCAGGTGCCAATTTACATGTGCTATGGACTGACCAATACTTTACCTCCCTAGGTGTGTAATATACTATAACATATTGCTTGTAATTTGGAGTAATGATAGTTAAAATTATATTCGCTTATAGATTGAAAGAACTACTGAGACGAAGATTAGTGGAGTGCGGATGGAGAGATGAAGTAAAACTTATTTGCAAAGAAATTATCAAAGAAAATGGTCAAGATATAACTTATGATGCACTCTTAGCAATGGTTACAAGCAGAGCCAGAAGTCGAGTTCCTGATGTTGTAAAAAAGGAACTTTTACAGAAAATTAAAAACCAATTGTTGGCGCAAGAAGAAAAATTGAAATTATCGTGATATTTGTGATACAATAACTTTTGATATAAAATATAGAATTAAGTCAATGCCATTAATAACAACATACTTAAATTATCTTATTCTTTAATAAATTAAATTTAATTACAATTCATTCAATTCATTTAACATCACAGAGTACAGGAAGTTTTTCATTTGTAAACAATGATATGTTTTCATGAAAGTATATAATGTTACTGTTACATTTAATAAAGATCCTCATAAAACGTGTTTTAATGACAGTATAAAAATATATTTCCCTTACATCTAACACTCAATAAATTTGTGCAATAACAAAGCAGTAAAAGTTCAAAACTATGTACAATTTAATAACTTAAATTGATTTTAAGTTATTTTTGGCTATTTAAAATTAACTGTTCATTGATTCTAGCAGCTAATCTTGTATTTTGGTCAATGCATTATTTTGGTAAATGTAAACTTGCAGAAGAATTGCTATATCTATTAAAATTTGTAATGCTCCACAGATTTGAAATTGAATTGGTGCATTTCGTTGTATGAAGTAACAAGTTTTGAAAGAATCTCCTACTGTCCACATAGTGACCATTGCAATACTGAAATTAAAATAAATTATTTTATAGTTCAATATTTATATGTATATACAAATAATTTATTTTTTGTTGCATACCTCATTCCTTCTGTAGATCTATTACAGAAATTCCTAATGAATTGAGGAAGCCCTAACATTGCTTCTGTTAATAAAGCAAGTAGTCCAATTGTTTCCACAAATATAGGAACATCAATTAACAGGTACATAACCGAAGCTCCAATAAATGTAAACAGTAGCATAAAATCTACGTATGACTGGAAGTCTGTCCATTTCCAAAAGAATTTAGAGTCGAAATCTTTTTTAAATCCATATTAAATCAACCAAAACAATATAGAAACAAATATAATAAAATTATTATTACTTAAAAAGTTAAAAATTATAAAAAAATAGAAAGATTAATAAACTGATTGAAAGCTATTAAAAATTTATATAATAATCAATAAATTTGAGTCCTTAATAGAAAATTGTTGTATATGTAAATAATGTAATAAATAATACAAACCTGTGAATACTCTATCTTTTGGTTTAGTTATTTGGTGTTTACTTTGAACATTAACACAAAGTTTAATCATAAACATCATACTAGCTATCATAAGAATACTTTGAAGTAATAATGGTAATTCAAAATGTCTTCCAAACCTATAAGTAAAAGCATTAATTGTTTTTAAAGATGTCTAATACTTTTGTTAAAAAGATGATGAAACATTGTAATATTACCAGAAAAGTATGCGCAATGTATTTGCAATCAACAATGCAAGACACACATACAGAGAAAAACCTTCAGTATCTTCTTTGGTTTTAATTTCTCTGTATTGTGGAATAAAGGGAACAATACCTCCAAAAATCATAGCTGCCGAAGCTATGTAACCAGCTACATTTTCGATTGTCAGTTCTTCATATGTTTCTAACATATTGGAATTTAAAAATGCCACTAAAATAGCTCTGATAAACTTTTTAAATTACTTAAATGCGTTTATATTTTGTGCTAAAAATTAAAAAGAAACATGCTGCAGACTATAAAGCGTTAGGTTATATCACCCACGCGAACGTTCATCATGTTGCTTCCTCTGTATTTAATTTGGTCATATTCCGGCAGCCTTGAAATTTTTTAGAACTTAGAATACGGATCTAAAGCTGATAAGTCGATAGTTTAAGTTCCCACTCATTTTGAAGACTTATTTTACCTCTATGTTTCTCGGTTTTTATATACATTTCCGTCAACGTTTCTACAAACTTCCTATATAAGATTTCATACTGTGCACTCTTCTTTTCTCAGCGAATTAATTTTGTAATTTTACACGTAAATTTAAAATGACAAAAATAGCTATTGTATTAACAATTCTCCGCTAGTGAGTTGTAGCGATTTAAACGTGTGTGTATATACTATACAGATGTGTCTTTGATTAGACGTGTACAAAACGTGTACTGCTAGAAACAGTCAGCTGATTGAAAACTGTTTTATCGACTAAGATACTAAAAAATGATGTTGTCAACAACTATATATATATATATATACGCATTATATAGAAGATACAACTTAGTTAGTGGTCAATGGGTTACCTACATTTTCAAGAAATTCTCTGCCGGCTAAACATAGTTTTTTAACCTCATCATGTATCAGCTAACTTAAAATATTTTTATAATTAAAACTAGTTTTATTTGTGCAATAAATAAGGACTTGAATGAACTTTGAATAATACAAATTAAAAGGTATGTTTGCTCTACACATGAGTTGTCTGATGTGAATTCTATAAGACTGTAATTAGTTCAATTGCAATGTGTAACATTGATACAAATGTTCCATTTATTAAATGATATATTAAATTATTAATCTATATGTTTGTGGCATATAAATATAAATTTGTTTATTATGTCAAAATTTTAAAGTTGTAGGATGGCAACGTCAAGAGCATTGATTTACCTTATTAGAAGAAGATATATTTTTCCTTGCAATGGAATGTTGATAAATTCAACAAAGATTAATTTACAGTTACCACATTGTGCATCGCAAGCCAATTATTCAGATCAAAAATCAATAAGTAAATCTGAACATGTTGAATCTAATAGTCAGGTACAAGTAGGTTTTGCGGAAGTAGGTAATTTTCACTTATTATCTTTTGGAGTTTTTATTCTCATTCTATAATTTAATAATAATTTTGAATTTAATAATTTGATCTTTTTCTTTAGTCAAAGAAAACACAAAATCACTATGGTACACAAGTGTCATTCTTGCCGGCATTGGAGTAACCGCTATTATGTTTTATTCTATTTTTAAAGAATTATTTTCTAATAAAAGTCCCAACAGTGTATATAGTAAAGCATTAGATAGATGTATGAATGATCCAAAGGTCATTGATTCTCTTGGTTTACCCATCAAAGCTTACGGGGAAGAAACTAGACGGGGTCGACGAGGTCATGTTAGGTAAACTTGAATTTAAGTTTAATTACATTATTAAAATTAATACATTATTTTCAAATGTTTTAAATAATGCATATTAATTTTAGTCATACAGTATATGAGAAAAATGGAATTAAATATATGAGAATGAAATTTTATATCCAAGGATTACGCAAACAAGGCACTGTACACCTTGAAATGCGTGAAGTAAGATATAAATTGTTTTATTTCTTATAAAAAAATAAAAGAACTGAAAATTAATGCTTATTATAATATTATACAAATAGGATGCCAATGGAGACTGGATGTATAGATATTTATTTATCCAATTGAAAGACATGATTCAGTCTGTTATTATATTGGAAGATAATAGGGAGGTTGAAAACACAATTTATAAAACACCAGATGATGTCTCAGAACTTATGCCACCACCATACAAGCTATAAAATTTTATTTACATTTTGTAAAATTATACTTGTCTCTTATTAATATTATTGTATAATATAATTAACTTTATAGAATGTAAAATTTTTCTTAATATGATTACACATTTCAAAAAATTATTTTTGCGATATGAATATTAACAGTAATTTTTTTGATGGAAATGTGTACATGGAAAAAATTAGAATAATATTTGTAGATAAATATACAATAAATTTATTTGATGATTTTCAATGCGCACAATCATTCAATTTCCAAATAATTCTTAACTGAAAAAGTTTATTAAAACATATGCATTGTCTATTTGTAATCAGCTCGTGATAATTTCGCTATATATCTATATTTAAACATACCTAAATTGAATTTAAATTTGTTCGAGTTTATTACATTTAAACATGGGTAATTACAAATTTATAAACAAAACAATATTTAGTTTTATAAGATACCAAAGTTTGCGTGTCACAGAATAAAGGTTTTTAATAAAAAAAGTAAAATTTACCTGCATCGTACGTTTTGTACTAACAAGGAGAATCTATAACATTTTTTATGGTTACAAAGAAATATTTATGAGCTTGGAAATAAAAATAATTGAATTTTTCGACAAATTCAAAAGTTGAAACTGCTCGAGTTCTTACAGATTTTTAATCGACACTCAAAAATACATCTTATAGGTACATTAATAGTTTAATTTCCAATTATGGTTTTGAAAATAATTAAAACTATTCATAAATCAGGTTAAATCAGGTCAAATTTAAAGAAATTTTCATTAAAAATACCAATGAACAAAAGCTTGAGATAAAGGGTCCGACTTCAATATTTAAGAAATTTACGGAATAATTGCATTTTCTTATTTTTAAAAATTTTTAGGCTAAGTATCAGTAAACATTACCGATTAAAAATAATTAAATATATAATAAAATAAAAATTTTGAAATGTAAGAGAGAATTAGTTTTTTTTAAAAACCGTTTTTACTGCAAAATTCGTTTACGTGATCTTTATATTCGTTGTAAATTAGAAAGTTTCGGACATCGTTTTTAATCTTTTAAAGTATTTGGTAATCTCGTTTCTTCAACATCTATAAAGCAAAAAAAGCTAAGCACAAAATTTAAATAAAAATTTTGCATTATTTATTTTTCATTAATTCTATAATTGATTGCGATTCGTAATTGTGATAAAAATACTACCGTTATTCCCGTTTATGAATCATTCTATTTTTAGAAAAAAATAATAAAATTGTGATATTAAAAAATGAAGCGGGGTGACTAATTTATTCATATTTTACTCATATATCTATTGTACATACATCAACTTACAGTATGTGTCAATTAAAAATTGAAAAAATTTAATTAACATGGATTAAACAATGGTGAAAAATAGAAAATATGCGACGATGAAATTATATTTTAAGTATATATTTATAAAAGTAAGTTAAACAAAATTAAAGTATATACATAATAATAAAAAAAAGATTTAATTGAAAGCCTTCGTTATTTAATATTTCAATATATAGAGGTAGTACGAGTACTTGAAAATTAGTGAAATATACCTATATATCAGATTTTTACGATGAATTAATTGTAATAAATTGTTTTTAATAAGTTAGTCAGTATATATATTTATTCACAACTTCACTTTATTCTAATTAAGATTTAAGTTAGGTGTAGTAAATCATTCCCTCAAAACATAATGTACGATGTCAATCAATCTGAGAATTTTAATGCAAAGTACAAGGTAATAATAATAATGTTAATATAACGTTCGTACTTCCAGTTAAGCCGTTAGTAATTAAAATCAAGAATGTCACGAAACGCGATGTATAGGATTTGTAATTGCACTAATACGTGAACGCGGGCGTTTGAGCTATTTGACGAGAGCTCGGAAGAAAACGTCACCATGCATCTATATACCATACGCCAAATAAGATGCTGGGCGGGCTCGATGCGGCTTACCCGCAGCGGCGGGAGTTTTCCGAGGCGCGAACGCGGTGGACGTGGTTCGATAGTTTGAGAGTCAGTCACTTGTCTACCGGCAAGCCTACTAGGACCACATTTTACCATAATCTATAAACGAGATGCTGTAACGCGTTATACCGGGCTTTCAAACTCCCACCTTTCGAAAGGATGAGAAGGACTCGATCAATGCGCGGCTATCGGATCTTCGATCGGAAACAATTCTGTGACTGATAAACTATACACTGATCATTTCATTTTATACCTAAATATGGGTAACTGCTGCTCGTGTGCCAAGTTCAAGGCTCTATTTGAGCCATCGCGAAGAAGGAACATCGTACCGTCTTGCACAAAACCAGAATGCTTGCCTAGACCGCCGATTGTGACTATTTACGGTGAGTCGAATCATCCTGTACAATCAGCCTAACTGACGTAATAGTAAACATTTTACACTCGGTTCAAATATCTCCGAAATTTTATATACACGTATTTATGTTTTTATGCAATTTTACGCGTATAGTTTGCTGAATCAACATTAATAAAACAAAATAGAGAGCTTATATAAAGTAAGTTAGACTATAACGAAACTGTCACTTAACTTGCGCTTAGAAAAATGACTATCTATTTTAAATTTTATCCCAATTTAATTTAGTTTTATAAAAAAAATGAGTTACAAAGGCGGTATAAAATATTACAATTATTCAAACTCCTTACAGTAATTTGATAAACTTTTTATATATATTCTTATGAATTTACAAGTCTTTTTAACTTATGAGTAAAAAATTAATATTGCAAATCATTTTAAATACGATAATATAAAATATGGAAGTAAAGTGAAGAATTTAAAACATAAATTGAATATTTAATACGCTGAAAATCAATATGATTCTGAATCAATACAAGTGTATGGAGAATGGTGATACGTTTTGTACGTATATGTAGGGATATACAAAGCATTTCAAAAGAGTTGCGAAAGTTTATTTTACGCATCTTTACTAATTATAAAAAGTAACAATGATTCTTTAGTCAATTGTTATAAAAATTGCGGTATTGATTCACTAAAATAATCTACAACTGTGTATATATATATGTGTGTGTGTGTGTGTATGTATGTGGATGCATTATATTTCATTACGGTGAATGTGAGCACATGTATACGTGTATATGTATTAAAGAACAAAAATTTATATGGGATTTCCATTGAAACGAAATCATCATGCTAGAGTCACTCCCTCACAATTATTATCAAGGTAAATGTAAATGAGTCGTAAACACCTATAGGTAGCTTGGTTTAAAACATAAATTGAATATTTAATACGCTGAAAATCAATATGATTCTGAATCAATACAAGTGTATGGAGAATGGTGATACGTTTTGTACGTATATGTAGGGATATACAAAGCATTTCAAAAGAGTTGCGAAAGTTTATTTTACGCATCTTTACTAATTATAAAAAGTAACAATGATTCTTTAGTCAATTGTTATAAAAATTGCGGTATTGATTCACTAAAATAATCTACAACTGTGTATATATATATGTGTGTGTGTGTGTGTATGTATGTGGATGCATTATATTTCATTACGGTGAATGTGAGCACATACACTACCGGTCAATTGCTTTTGCCCACTTCGGCTCAATTTTACCCGTTACAAAAAGTATCATAACTTGGGTAAAAATTGAGATAAATAATCGTTCGACAGCTCATTTAAAAGCTTGAAGCAAGGGCTTTTTAATGGTTTACCGTGCCTATTTAAATTTTTTGTTTTTTAATGTTTTTAACATAAAAATCAAAATGTATAAAATTCGGATTTTCTTGTTCGTCTTCATTTTAAAACTGCACTTCAACCAAGCATCGGAAAATAATTTTATAAAAAAAATTGAAAAGCTTGAATCAAGAGCTTTCGAACGCACTATATTAACATTGTTTTAAAGTCCTTTTTACGTTTTGACTGGTGGTTTTCTTTTTAAACACGTCTTTTCTTCAACTTTATGTATTTTGGAAGGATTAAATTTAAAAAAAAAATGTCTAGGAGAAAAAATGTTTGATTTTATCTTAAGATTATGTACAAATTTTTTCAGATTGTTTAGAATTTTTTTTTTTAAATTGATAAATAAATTGTTTATAAAGAATTTTCTAAACTATATATAACTATATAAATTAAAAAAAAAATTCTAAACAATCTGAAAAATTTGTACATAATCTTAAGATAAAATCAAACATTTTTTCTCCTAGACATTTTATTTTAAAATTAATCCTTCCGAAATACATAAAGTTGAAGAAAAGACGTGTTAAAACGAAAACCACAGTCCAAACGTAAAAGGACTTTAAAACAATGTTAATATAGTGCGTTCGAAAGCTCTTGATTCAAGCTTTTCAATTTTTTTATAAATTATTTTTTGATGCTTGGTTGAAGTGCAGTTTTTAAAATGAAGACGAACAAGAAAATCCGAATTTTATACATTTGATTTTTATGTTAAAAACATTAAAAAACAAAAAATTTAAATAGCACGGTAAACCATTAAAAAGTCCTTGCTTCAAGCTTTTAAATGAGCTGTCGAACGATTATTTATCTCAATTTTTACCCAAGTTATGATACTTTTTGTAACGGGTAAAATTGAGTCGAAGTGGGCAAAAGCAATTGACCGGTAGTGTATATACGTGTATATGTATTAAAGAACAAAAATTTATATGGGATTTCCATTGAAACGAAATCATCATGCTAGAGTCACTCCCTCACAATTATTATCAAGGTAAATGTAAATGAGTCGTAAACACCTATAGGTAGCTTGGTTTAAATTATAAACTCTTGTCCCTTTAGTGCGAACCACACTGCATATACATATGTATATACATAGCTGTGCAATAATTGCTATAGCTATATAATACTTTTCAACGTCCAGTGTGCGTTACGCTTCATTATAACAATGCTATTTAAAAGAAAAAAAATTGAACATGTTAAAAGTTTAACATTTAAAGCTAAGACAATATAAATTTATTGTTTCTGCGTAAAGATCATTTTTATTATTTTATTAGTTCGAAAGTCGAGTGACGGTAAACGCCCCTAATATATACACATTATAAACAAAATATTTTATAATAAATTAATTTATTCAATATTGAATGTCAAAGTGAATTATAATGCATCTCGTAATGCATTCCTTGCATTATAATATATAAATACAATGAGAATATCTGGTCTCAGTAGAGAAACGGATCCTTATAACAAGCTCTAGGTAATGATTTCTACTATAAAAATAGGAAGAAAGCTGAAGTTACAGATGCCAATGCCCCTTTTTGCGGAATTTCTAGGCAAATAACAAAAAATTTTGCAAAAAATATATTCGAGTTTGGTTACTTATGACTCTGATACGAAAAGAGATATGCACTCAAACTCAAGTATATATAGAGGGATGCTCCATTAGATTGAATTCAAGAAAAAGAAGCTCGAATATGTCTTGATTTGGTGAAAAATTATGAAATAATAAGAGATTAATGATATTTTAATGAGTTTTTTTAATTAAAAAAATATATTGATTTTTAGGCAAAATTATTTTATTATACTTCTTTATCCCATAACTTTTGACCGAATCAAGATATATTTGAGCTTCTTTTTTAATTCAATCTACACTCGATCGCAGCTTTTAATTATTTTAATTTATAGTAAAAATCATATGCTACATACAGTTTGGTAATGCCAAACACTCTCTTTGTTTGTATAAATAGTACACACATTCGTTTACCAATCTTTCAATTCAATATATGTATATATATAGGTGTGTGTAAGTAATTGACCGATAAATGACAAATTTAAAAAAACTAATGCGTTCAAACGTAATAATGCACGTGCATATAGTATCTAGAGAAATTCATCAGAATTGCTGGTCTATAATTAAATGTGTATATTATTAGAAGGTAAAAATCAGTTATATTTTAATAGCAAGTTACGAGCCGAAACGTTGCATCTTATTTGCCGGCGCATTATACCGACGATAGGCGTAGGTGGAAAATAGAAATTTTGAAATTCTCAGGTTCTTAAAGTTTATAAACTATTACGTAGATCGAAAATAGAATAAGTGCTTCGGTGAGCCGATGATACGGAGCCCCTTGGCCAACATTCTGGAAATAGTACCTATCGGTGTTTTCTTTAAAAAAGAAAAAAAACGAAAACAAAGGATGATTACATCTACCAAAATGCATTTAAAGAGTAATGGAATTAAACATATTTTATTGATTCATGCATATAAATCAATCGATATAAATTATAAATAAATAGTTATACTTTTTCGAAGATTAAAAAATATGCCTTTTTAAAACTATATCCATCTGCAACTTATTTAGTTTCATATATATGAGTTAATCATTATATTCGTGTTTCAGCTTCTTACGAAATAAGCTTAAAAAGTTATATTGAAACTTAGTTCATTCAAACTTCGTTGATCAATGACGAACCCAAAAGTTTTGCATACGAATATTGGCATTGATTTTATTTATAATAGATCAAGTCGGTCCAAATATGCCTTATGCTCCTATATCTATTAGTGGTCGAATGTTTCTCTCATATATGCATTCTTCAATTCAAATACTAATGTGCAGTAATTGGTAATTCAAAATTAAACCAATTTTTCTAATTAATTTTCTTGGTATATAAAGAAAATGATCAATAAGAAATCCAGCATAATACATATTACATATACAAATGCAAATAATAAACAGTGTATAAAAAGGATCTATGAATCGAAATGATTTATGTGTGCGCCAGCTTCCGCGGCATCATAGTTCACAGCGGACCTTGACTTGATTGAGAAGGCGCAGCGTCAGCGATGCACAACCATACCTACTTACACTCGATTTTTCTTTCTACGAGCACGCGCGTGTATATGTGTGTATATATATATTTAGAAATCGCAGAGTGTCTACTAATACGAACGAAATGAATGAAAGTATATATCGTTGCGTAATAGATGGTCCAGCTCAATAAATTTTGCAACACATTCAAAATTCACTCGATCGAACGTGCAAATGTATAATGTCGAGTCTCGTTAACAACGCGTATATATACCGCGATCGAACGACAAATAAGTTGTCACTCGTAGTCTTAATTATATACATAGCTTTTCATAGAGATCTGTTTATTTGAAATCTCGTAAATTATTGTAACTCACGTGCTTCTATCAGTGAAACTTCTTTTATACATACTGTTATTATGTGTTAATGGTCAAACAATAAATAAATCCACCATTATTTTAAAGATGCTATAGAAGAATATGACATAGGAATACATTTTTATTTTAATTTAATAACAGAGATGATACATTGAAAACACATGTCTTCTTTCATTACTTTATATAGAGCATATTTATTTTAAATTGTATTTAATTATAATAACTCGCAACTTTTAATTACATTAATTATTCAAGTTTAAATAATGACCTACTTTATCTTCTTCCAAGATAATTCGGATGATTTTAATTTTTTTTTTTTTGCAAACAATTCAACTACAATTTTACTTATATCTAAGCGTTTAATTTCTGAAATAATAGTCGATATTTTTTCAACATCGTGTAATGGAAACATATAGAAAAACATAGATCTTTTCTATTTAGGCCGTACTCTATTTTTAATTCTAAAAACAGGCTGCACCTTTTTAATCAATCTTTGAAGTTTATAGTGACAGAAAGAAATGGGTAATATAATACTCAAAAGACTAAATAAAATATATACATTATGTTACCTATATATACATGTTCAGGAAAGATAAAATTAATTTTTATTACTATGTCGACATATCTGGCTTTATGAAGTAATTCTAAACGTTATTTAATAATTTTCCATAAAAGAGAAGAAACTGACGTCAGCGTGACTGATATACAATCGTATACGTCTAACCCTTTCCTATCTGATTTAACTTTAAGTTTTTGTATACTCTGACATATAGTTTTATTTATACGAATTTATTTAAAGATATCAAACCATACATAGTATTATCCTAATAATCTGAAAGTACATATCGTATAACATTAATAAAATAATTGTTTGATGTATTAATGTTATGATTTTATAAATTTTGGTTTTACATTCATAGTGAGTGAAAAAAGATAATCTTACTGCTGCTGATAAATATAAAGATAAAACGAGTATCCTTTAGGAACAAATAGGTCATTAGGATACTATATCATGAACCGTCATGTTCTCAATTAAAGTTATCCTAAATTCGTTATAAACGATATTATATATTCATTTTTCACTTATAACGTAAATTTAAATAACGTTTGTTGTTAATATTATGATAACATTAAGATAGCGGGAGTAACGAACGCAGTCAGTATTATTCGTGGTCAGTGTAGGTCTAAAGAAACTAATATTACAACTCAACGTGAAATGCAAAGTAGACGACGAATGGATTTCGTAATATGAGACGTGGGTGTGATTGTAAAAAAACTCAATTTAGATATGCTATTATATATAAATTAGAAAAATAATTTTATATAATTATTTATTGTTCAAGGTTTGTAACTCATATATACAACTTGTATCAATTTAATTGAGACGCTATTAGTTGTCTCTATATATATTTATTAAATTACATAAATTTTTACAATAATTATGTACTTAGTATTACAAAATGTTTGATATTGATCAAATAATGCAAAATGTATATGGTTAGAGTACTCTTAAAATTCTTGGAACACAAGTTAATAGTACAAAATTTGTATAAAATATAGAGTATATAATAAGAAACGATTATAAATAAATGGTTATATTATCGTATATTTATGAAATTGCTGCTTGCCACTAAATATGGAAATAATACGGAAAAATAATATGGAAAAATATTTCGTAAAAATTGCAATAAGTTTCTAGTAAATAAATCACAAATTGACAAACTAAGAAAAATGACTATAGTTTATATTAAAATTTCGAAAAGTTATAGTAAATATTACAAGAATTATAGTAAATTTTACTATAATCTATAATAACTTTTACTGGAAACTATAGTAATTTGCCTAATTTTTCAGTATGTGATTCATTTACTAGACACTATTGTAATTTTTAAAATAAACTTTTTCTCAGTGTAAAAGGAAAATTATAAAATGGTTAATGAATATTCTACAAATAAAATATTCTACGCGAATAAATTAAAAATTGCGTGATTGTAAAAGAATACCATAATGTTCATTTTAATGAAGAGATTCGTTCGCGGTATAGTGATTGTAAGTAACGTACAGATCTGGAATCGTCTGATGGGTATTTTGGAGATGCGGGTACAGCAGTAATTCACGTTTATTTATCGCGTGTGATCGAATCCGCGAAGAAGCATCAATCTTATACGGTAGTCGTTTACATGAGAATTTAACCGAGAGCCTTCGAATGCATCGCGTATTTCATTGGAAGAAGCGCGGCGCACACGCATCGGTATAACCGATTGAATTAGTTTGACGCGTCGCGAAGTGGGTGACACAGGTGCTCCCACTCGTAGTCGCGCTTACGCGGGGAAACCATGTATGGTTCCATCTACCGGCTCGAGAACCTTGAGATCCTGACCGTCGCTCGGCAGCGCGAACCAACCTTATCTCGTTGTGATGTTGCTGGTGTCGTCGAGTTGCCCCTTCCATCTCGCGAAGTAGGTGAGCCCCGCGCGCGCGACCGAGCTACCCACCACGGATTTTCCGAGAGGTATCTACAAGCGACGAGCTCAAGGGGTAGACTCTTCAAAACTCGCGGGAGTAGGCTACAGTTGGAGCGCAGTAGACCGCGCGTACTTTACCGCCGATTTCAAATTTACCGAACTCGTGGTTGGCTACGCGCACCAGGATGTTTTACAGATTTTACGATCGCTATCGGGTCTTCAACGATCGTAGGCGCAAACCTTTTCCCTACAGATTCTATTGTAAGTTTTGGTGCACCTCTTTCGTTACTCCTTCACGCCACTTTGTGTTTTCATTTATTCAATATATCCGGATCCAGCTGTTATTTATTGTAATTCTTAAAATACTTTATATAACTTTTTTATTCTTCGATTTTTTACGATTCTGTATTTACATCGCAATTTTACTATCGTTTTTACCGTGCGATTAACATCGCTTCGTTATTTTTACTCATTATATCCCGGTAATTTTATTCTCCCCCAGACTTTAAATCCTGCCATTACTATCGTAACGATTACTTTGAATATCCAGATTTTCATGCATTGTATTAGTATATTCGTAAATGAGTGACTGGAGTTTCTTTATAATGAAGACATTTAAGTTGCAATCTTTTTATGAACACGTATTAATTGTTTGTGGGTATAAACTAGACGGTAATTCTATGGAGCACTTGTATGATTTATTAAATGTTTTCTGTGTATCAACGGAGTTTATATATACGTTATCTTAGTCATAACAATTGGATATATCCTGAATAATTCAATATTGCAGGTATACATATCGCACAATGCGCTATACCTATAAATTCGTTAAATTGCTCTTACAAAAATTCAGTAGACAAGAAATGTTGAAGGAGTGTAAATATTATACGATACTATACTCATTTATTTAAAAGATGCATGTATATTCTAAAATTTATATACATCATTTTTAAAAAAAATTTTTTTTAAACATTTGACATATACTATATTTAGCATTTATTTTAAAGTATATATTACATGAATAAAAATGTTTGTTATACCGTTGTATATTTATAGGGGAAAACTACAGTAGATCCGTGCTTACGATAGTACACGTGGACTTTTGCTTGGACGACAATGGCGATGATCATCGAACCTCGAGATATGAACTTATGAACCGCGAAGACGGTAAGGCGCGACTGGTCGTACGTCGTGGTCAACCTTTCGTCTTGGATCTGAATTTATCGCGTAATTACGATCCAGCGATTGATGGCATGTCCATCGTTTTCACGCTCGATGGAGTCAAGAGGCCACAGTATGGTCACGGAACTCTTGTTGCCTCGCCGGTTCTTCATCCTGGAGAGGTCTCCGAGGGAGCTTGGCAAACGGTTGTCGAGGCTTATGCTGAGAATTCCTTACGAATTAAGGTACGCCGTGCATTAGTTTTTTTTTCGCGCGGTTAACCAGGAATATTTAATCAGTTACTTAAAAATTGTAAAGACAGCATGGTAAACATTGTAACGACTTCCTTACGAGTATGAGTTTAACCTGTTACGTCTAGATTTTAACGCGTTATCAAAATTATCAAAAATTACGTTATCATGGATACTTAATCCTTTCTTGCTTATTCATTTTTTTCACTAATTTATTTTTAGATAGTAAGTGATGCTAATGCCTCAAACTATTTTAATCTTTTAAATTTAAATGCATACAATTTCAATATATTATCCAATCGACTAATTATCGTTACGTATATACTATGATTAACTGTTTCAACGTGTATGTGGTGTATCCAAACATTTTTATAACGAATTTATTATATTAGAATATTTTTGTGTCTATCGTACTCTGGACATTGTAAATTAAATTAAACATTATTTTTTGTATACAGTATAGTATTTAATGTCATTGATTAATAATGATAAAAGTTTAAATTAATATTTTTATTTTTAAATCTATAATAATTTATATAGTATATTTAAGTTTCATTTGCGATAGAATATGAATGAAAAAAGTAGTTAAATAAGCAATACGAATTACAGTATCAATGAATTACAATGCAATATTAGAAAAATAATTTCTTATAACTATTTTAGACGTTGACAAATGTTATATAGGGAGCACTATAGGCTAAGATATTACCAGATACCGTAATACAAGTTCGTTTATTTAAAAAACAGCAGTGTTTGAAATAATTGAAAAATTTGTCTGTTACACCAAAACAATCATTTTCATTAATATATACATATATTTTATTTTAACTGCGGCGTGTCAAATTATTACTATACCAAGTGAAGTAGTCGTATTAGTCGTATTAATCAATTTATGACAAAGATAAAACGAGGCGTACATACTCATAAAACTATTTTAATTTTGTAACTCATGCAAATTCTCATAATTCTATTTTACGTCATTGGATTCTACGACGATGTCACGTATAGTGATACATGAAAAGTTATGAATAATGTGTTAGTTTTATCAAGTTGTCTAACCGATTCTAAAATATCCCAATAAAACGAATTGCATATTCATTCCGGTAAATATAAGTGGCGCTTAATTTGCAAAAGGATAACGATCTTATAGTTTCTCATGTACAATAGATTATTGTAAATATCTAAAAAAATTGGTTTATTTTGAGCAACTTACCTATATTTTTTAATTTCAAAAGATTTATAGATTAGACGCTTGACAATTCTTTCTATTGAAATTCAATTTTTAAATACAACGGCTAAAAATGGTTTTTCTAGAACATTTCGATTTGTTAAATCTCATTGAATCTACATGAACCTTGAATACTTTCCTGCGTTTTCCAATTCTACATCGTAGAATAAATCGGAATTTATTTGAATAAAACATTTAAAGGTTTTTTATTTTACAGGCATAAAATATAAATAACAAGAAAATATTGTAAGGAAGTTTGACAGTTGTAATTGAATTTTAGTTATAAGACTATAATTATAAATTTAAAAAATACATATATATACATATATACTTTAAGTTCACTCGAACAATTTATTTATTTAAAAAAATTGAATTATTTTAAATAATCTTAGTAATACTTAAATATAAACTCGAGGAAGAAATATATTTGACAGCTCAGAAGAACAGTAGTCGTAAGAATGAGTTATGAAAATTAATAATTAATATGTTGTAATGGTACAAATAAAAACATAGATGATATACGTAAACGTCTGATGGTAAATAATTTAATGAATCAACAATGACTCATACCTTCTTGTAATTACTGAAATGTCTACTGGATAATAGATAATTAATTATTATATTTAAACATTTAATAAGCATGAAAATCGAAATGTATTCAATTAAAAAATAATTACTCGCTGATAGATATTACAAGTATTTAAAATTACACGTTGTACAAATGCACTGAATAAAATGTGTAGAAGTATCAGCATTTAATTGTAATTTAAGGTTACCCCAGCTGCGGATGCTATTATTGGAAAGTGGAGGATGGACATTGATACGAAAAGAAGGGATTCCGAAGGTGCTGTCAGTTTTACTGTAGACAATCCATTCTACGTGTTATTTAATCCTTGGTGTCGAGGTAAGTTATTCAGAGCACTACGTATATATTCGCGTGTATGTGTGTGTCTGTATATATATATATATATATATATATATGCATTCACGTATACACACACACACACACATATTATTAAAATAAATATATTGTATTTAATACATTTAAGTATTGCATTGGAAATCCGGGAATGATTATTTCATATAATTATTTTATGTGTAATACGTATGTAGTTAACATAATTAAGAATGTACATATATCGGTTTAAAGTGTGTATATATTAAAATAAATAATTGATGGAGAATATTTTGAACGCGTGGAACAATGAAATGACTCGAAAGGATTGAATAGATCAATTTCTCGATATTATCATCAATATAGAAGTCGATCGTTGTATTGTCGTCGAGACAAATTCTTCATTAATAGCTTCATAGGAAGATAATAACAAGTGCGTCGGGTTGTCTCACCACCAGAAATAAAATTATTGCTAAGGCTTTCCTCTGGCCGTCCTGTAAGCATCTATGTTCTAAATGTAGATCAATGCGCTATTTAGATGTAGTTATACTATAGTGGTATTATGCAAATAAGTCGTGTATACTAAGCCGATAATAACGTTACGTTTTATATTCCGACATAACAAACGTTTATAATTTAAATGTTTTTTTTTCTCTCTATGGCTACGTGTATGTATGCAATCGGTTAATTCATAGTGTCAAAGCGTGCAAAAACGAATTTAAAATGCTATTTTTATATATAGGCAAGTTATTTTTCACGTTATTTTAGAGGACGTGGTTTACTTGGGAAATGAATCAGAACGACAGGAATTCGTGCTTGCTGATACAGGATTGATATGGCGCGGTACGAGTAACCGCATGAGACCATCCGTTTGGAAATATTCGCAATTTGAACGAGATATTTTGGATTGCGCTCTATACATGATGATAGATGTTGGCAAAGTTCGCGTTTCTGGTCGAAACGATCCCGTCATTGTATCTCGAATTTTGTCTGCTGCGGTAAGCCCTTGTATTCAATTTTCATCTTTTACACACATTTATTTAAATCCATCCAAAATAATCTACGCGTCAATTTACAAAGAATATCCTATACGCTTATTGATATAATTATTATTTTAATAATTAATAATATAATAATAAAATAATAATAAAAAACTTGATTCAATAATTATGTAAATATATAATTTGTATAAAAAAAATATTAATTATTTTGGATATTGCGTAATAAAGTGGATGTTTAGCATAGACTACTTTCTAAATGTGAATTAGTGAATAATCATTAAAAATATAGTGATAAGTCAGTCACTATCACAAAGTAGTGAATTGTTACTAATTCAATTTGTCAAAATTTACTATTTTAATAGTGAATATTCACTAATTTCGTGACAGTGACTATTTCATTTTTAGAGAGTAGAGAAGAAATATTTAAATAATCGAGTGTTAACTTTTTAAAAAGGTAAACTCTCCAGACGATTACGGTGTCGTAATGGGTAACTGGTCAGATGATTTCGGAGGTGGAACTCCTCCATCGCAATGGATGGGTTCGCAGAAGATTCTTCAACAGTATTACAAAACAAAGAAACCTGTTAAATATGGACAATGCTGGGTATTCGCGGGTGTTCTTGCTACAGTGTGTCGAACCCTTGGTATTCCTTGTCGCATTATCACTAACTATTCGAGTGCACACGATACCCAAAACAGTTTGACCGTTGATTATTTCGTCGACGAGGATGGGAAAATAATGGAAGAACTGAACAGTGATTCAATATGGTATGACTGTACTTTATCTTCGTTTAACTAATCGTAAAAACGTAAACTAACTAAAACGCATATATGAGCTATTGTAAATAATCGATATAAATATTAATGTGTACGGTCGATTATTTGTTCCCCAGTTGTCATTATGACATTTATACGACGATAAAATGCTTGAATACCGCTCTCATCGAACAATCAGAGTTAAACTTAAACTCATAATTTATAAGTCGTAAACTTTATTTATCGTGTGCTTGGATATTTAAATCGATGAATTTTCTCTTCATCGATTTACGAGTGTGGAATGAAACAAACAAGCATCTTGCGCATTAAATAATATTTATATGGGATATCATTGCGATAGAGAAAAAAAAGTAGGAGAGTAAAAAATCGAGTAGAATTAGTGTAAGGGAATATCGAGCGATTGATCTGTAATCGAATTAGATACACTCAATTGCGTTTGCAGGAACTTTCACGTGTGGAACGAGGTGTGGATGAAAAGATTGGATCTGACGCCCGATTGTCACGGATGGCAGGTGATCGATTCCACGCCGCAGGAATTAAGCGAGGATGCTTATCCGTTGTGGTCCGGCTTCTGTAGCAGCAGTTAAAAAGGCTGAGATCCATCGACCTTACGATAATAACTTTGTATTCGCTGAGGTCAATGCGGATAAGGTTTTTTGGAGGTACAATGGACCTTCTCAGCCTCTCAAATTAGTCAGGAAAGACATTTATGGGTAAGACCTTCTTCTTTTTTATTTATCAATATGCGGTAAAAAATCTACTTTACAACATGTAATCCTCTGAGATTATTTAATTAATAAAACATTGCCGGCGTACGCATCAATTAAATAAAATATATTCGACTATTCTATCATATTGTATTAATATTATTTTGGTAAAACGTACAAGTATATATGTGATTTGCTTTTACAGACTAAAACATAAATTTACTTTTTTTTTACTTTATCTATCACATATCTTATCAACTCAACCTTTCAACTTTTCATTTAGAATTGGACAGAATATTAGTACTAAAGCAGTCGGTAGGTGGGAGCGAGAGGACGTGACGCATACTTACAAATACCCAGAAAGTAAGTATAAAAACGATAGTATAAACTGTTGTAAAGACTGTTGGTTCGAGCACTACGCCTAGACAACTGCTTTTGTAATATGTTGCAGAGTCGGATGAAGAGCGGGCTGCCATGTTGAAGGCGCTACGACAGAGCGAGTCGCTTTTCAGTCGGTATTATCTCAATGAAGAATTTAATGACATAGTATTCAATTTTGAATTGAGAGACGATATTGTAATTGGACAGCCGTTTAGGTAGGAAAAATAAATGCAAACATTTCTCTTTATGTATATTTGTGTATACACGGAAATAAATTTTTTTTGGTCTAACAATAATGTTCGAGTCGCTTGTACGAAATTGGGCCAAAGATTAGCGGTTTTATTGTAGTATATAACACAGTGTATATTTGATTAAAATTTAATTTAATTTTTTAGTATTACTCCAATTGACATGTGTCATTACAAAAGAATATAACACAGGAAGCGATTTTCTCATTTGTTAAAAGATAAATACAAAGCACATTAGCTTATGTTATGATTATGTATAAATTGAGTCTGTTAAGAATATTATTTTACTTATTTATACAAAATTTCATTGGTACTATTTTAGTTTTCATTCTTTTAGCTTATTTTTCGTCCATTTGTCTATTTTATAGAAGTAAATATAATATAATAATAATAATAAATAATAATACATAAAATTTTAGTCCTTACAGTGCGTCGATACGAGGCCAATAAATACAAGCAATACTAACAAAATCGTCTTATTTTCGAAACAAAATATTACTTAATAGATTATTTATATAAAATATACATAACTCATTCTATTCTGGTCACATTTCAGACCATTCACATACAGCTACAATAGGAATGTTAATTTATTATTAAATAACTTTTGGACCATATATAACTAAACATTTTTCCGTGTATATAACTGTGTACACATGAATATTTTATTTTGGTCCGTTTATTGCTGATTATTGACATAAAAAATGTACACCTTTTCAGTGTTGTGTTATCGATAAGAAATCACAGCTATGTGCAGACGTACCAAGTATCGGTGATTTTACGCGTCGAAACGGTCACTTACACAGGTCGTGTGGGTGATCCGGTCAAGCGATCGGATAATGAACGTTTCATACGGCCGGGCTCTACGGACGAAGTGCGGTTGGAAGTATCTTGGGAGGAGTATGGACCTAGATTACTAGATCAGTGTGCATTCAATATTTCTTGTTTGGCTACGGTCAAAGATACGAACTTTGAATATTTTGCACAAGATGATTTTCGCGTTCGCAAACCGGATATCAAAATTGAGGTAATACATTACAATAATGCAATTTTTTCTTTAACTGTTCTCAATAATGGTTAACTTTGTGTTACAATTTTCAGTTTTCATAGTATTGTTTACACTTAATTTTGAACGTACTAAGAGAAAGGAATATTTACGAGAATACTATATATATTTCGTATATAAGAAATTTTCTCACATTGGAAGTTTTATATATGGTGGATTATAATATTATAGTTAATACATATTCATTTCTCACAAATAGTTCTTTTCTTTCAGTATACACTTATATATAATCTTTTTTCATATAAAATTGAGAATTTCTATAAATTTAAGGGGTAATAAATTTGCAGAAAGTATCTGTCAATAGCATTTGTAACTAATATTAGCAATATTGATTGTTTCTGGAGTCTGTACTTTCTATATCTATTAAGAATTTGAGTAAATATGTAATATCACTAACATAAACCATATTTAATATTAATTAAGTAACTTTTATCAAGATGAAATCGATAAATATATCATTATTTAACTTAATAAACTTCCCAATATATAACAAACCCAGTATAATGCTTTGTGCATTTCTTTAAACACAATTTCCTCTTAGTATAGCTTTGTAAATTAATTATTATTTTACCTAACTAAATATTTATAAACAATCTACATAATTTTATCAACTAATTTTCATGTGCTTTAATGAATACATCCATCAATATTGACTAAAGAACGAGCAAATTAGTTACAAGTTATTAGCAATTAGAGCTCGCATAAGCATTGCGCTTGTAAGTTTATGTTGTATAATCTTATTAATATTGTATTATTTTATATTTTATTAATCTTTTTCTTCTTTTCTTTTTAATTTGTAATGCAGATAGTATAAACGATTATCAGTTTTTTTATTTCATAATATATCGATTAATTCTACATTTTGTTATAATTCAATTGTTGGTCTGTTCTGTAACTGATACATTATGAAAAGTATATTTGGAATAGGCTCGGAAAATAAAAATACTCTTACGATTTTCAATATTTTTTTAAATGCTCAATTGTAATAATTCTCAATGATGTTGAACAATATATTTTTTTTAAACATTATGTAATTTGCAGCAAAAAGGTATCTTACATGTACGTATTTTTATATCGGTGTAGACATTTTTAAGTTATAAAAAGTTAAAATTGAACATAAAATTTATAAAATCTCTAAACCTTGATTTTTTACTTTAAATATGCTCTAAACTATTAAATGTTAATCTCTAAAACTTTACGCCAATATTCAAAATGTATAGAAGATTTTCTCAAATATAGAAAAAATAATTTTGGTCGATCGATTTGACTGAGAACCCGACCATATAAAGATTATTCAAAATTCTGATTTATCAAAGATATTGAAATATCATTTAGTCTATTCATAAAATCATTTAACACTTTGACGTACTTTAAGTTAATATGGTATATTTGTAATTAATTCTATTACTCCTTTTTGTACAGTTACAAACCGATCCATTAGTCGGCGAAGTACTTGAAGCAACTGCGAGATTCACAAATCCACTGCCAATACCACTGAGACGTGGTAAATTCTTGATTGAAGGGCCAGGACTTAAGGAGCAACTGAAACTTAAACTTTCCGATACCGTAGAAGTAGGAGGTGAGGCAGTTTGCAGGTTCTCAATGACACCTGAATTCGAAGGAAGAGCAACAATTGCTGCTAAATTCTACTCGAAGGAGTTAGATGACGTTGATGGCTTTATTAACTTTATGGTCAAGCACAGACCTCATGGAAGAAGCGAGTAGCTAGTCTTTAAAATTTGTTGGTAATTGTAGATAGATGCACCTGGTTACAGTCAAAATTTATAATTTCATATTTTTTATCAAAGTGTTATTGTATTATTATGCAATAATCAAATATATTTTTGTACAACATTATAAATAATTGTAAACTATAAAAGTACATGTTATGAGACAGATTCAAATAATGTAAAACTGAATGTTTGAAAATTAAAGATAAACGTAGTATTTTTATCAAGAAGATGCTTTAAAATTATATTTATATATATATTTATAATTATTTAAAAATTACTAAATTTGTCATACGAAAACATATGTATATAAATTAGTTTATACAATAATAAAAATATAGAAACGTTATTTTTCTACTTATAAAATGTATTAATCGACGATTTATTTTACCAAATTTAAAACAAAGAATAGTTATATAATAACACAAATTATATAAATAATACATAAATAATGGAAAAACATAAATTTCATAAACTGAAAGAACAAAAATAGATATCGATAGATAACAACGATCTCGTAAACGGAAAGAAATTTCTAATAAAATGTACTCTGGAGATAGCACGGTGAATCTCAAACATATAAGTCATTTAATAAAAATTATACCCCAGTAGAAATATGGTGATTTTAAATGATTTGAGGTTAGAAATAGCCATGCTTTAGGTCATAACTATAGCCATCTTCTATCGATCTTTTAGAAATGCCTTGTTTCTACTTTAAAAATTGTTTTCATTTCTACTAGGGATAATATTGTCATAATATTTGCATTAAGTAATTTTATTAAAAAATTGTCTTCGTGCACACTTACGTTAAGCAACGCTGTTTAGTATATAGTTTCGTTTATTTTCTTTGTTTTTAACGTCATTCGTTTTATAACTTCAAATTGGTGGTAATCAGCGACGGAGGTCATGTACGATGTCCTTGTGAAGAAAGCACACTTGTTGAAAATCCTGTATTTAAAAACCGAAGGAATTCATTAGGCTCTGACATTACGTTATATTCTCACTTTGAGGAGCCGAGTTTGGCACTTGTATTTGCAAATGTATTCTCAGGGCCTCGTTGATGTACCGTCACGCACGAGACTAGAGGCCTACACCGACCGAGCTATCGCAGGCATCAAAGTGTGTAGTTCTATGACTCATGTTTTCAAGATTGAATTACATCAAATCTAATTGAAATGATGCATTTAAAATGTAAAGAAAAAGTGCATATCAAAATATGACAAGCATACATGTATACTTAGAAAAAAAAAATTAGTATTTCAATACCTAAACGGAAATACTGATGACATATTGTGTCACTCGCTTAATAAAAAAAAATTTCGAAAAAATCATACTCCGTCAATTGAAACTTTCTAAAAGAATTATTTTTGTATTAACAATATTATAAAGAAGTATTATACATCGTTGATGTATAAATATGCAATTATAGTTGAAGTATCCGTTTGCAAGTGCACCATTGCACGTTCTTATGAGGTAATCAGTAAGAAACAAGGACGAATTGTAGCTGCCAGAGGTACAAGTACTCCAAGGTCAAGATTAAAAATTATCCATTGAGGTAGAATAGATGGAGTTAAGGAGTACACGTTAAATAATAGCCAGCCGTCTCGTAGGTAATAGAGAAATTCATTGGTCGTCCCTTGGAATTCGGATGAAATGGATATTTAAGTCTGGAATAGATGCCGAGGCTTGATCGTCGATCGGTCGGAGGCCACATATCGAGGTGGTTCGCATCTCGCGATACGATGATGATGGGACCGCACGCTGACATACGCCAGGTATTATCATCATCAACGTCCTCGCGACGCGCACTCCGTGTTGCAACCTGTCCCGGGGAGTCACTATACGATATCCACCAACCGATTTTTCATCTTTCCGATAACGCGCCTCTCGTGCGGCCGAGAACCTTTAACTAATGATCAAGCAAATATTCGAAACAAACGCTCGCGTCAGCGTTTCCTCCGAGATCCACTAATATCTTGACATTATTTCACTCTGGGTATTTATGATGCAATTTACGATTTGATTGGATATTTATTACCGAACGTTCCTTAATTCGTTGTATAATTGATATCTTATAGTAGTGTCGTTCCAAAATGTGAAGTGTCGTGCGAGCATGTAGAAACAACACCATTAGAAATAATATACAAGTTAAGAAGAATGTAAAAGAATTTATGCGACGATTTTAAAAAAAAATTAATTTTTTAATAATTTTAAAGAAATTGTTATTGTCAATTGCTATTTACACTATTATTACAAAGCTAAGTCAAATGATTCTTTATACCAATTAAAAAAAAACCACATTATTCACTTTTTGCTCATAAAAATAAATATTATTTCCAACGTTTATCTACTTGCTCTCTCAAAGAAACAAATGAAATTCCAGAAAAATAATTAATTAACGACTGGCCAGTTAATTCTGTACCTGTTGAAGCGAGAAAAGCTTAATTTACTAATAAAATCTTTTCAATCTGTACAAAAAATCTATATTTATGTAGTACATGTATTTGATAAAATCTAAAAAATCTCCGTAAATTAATCCGAAAAGTAAAATGACGAGAGTGGAGAGCGCATACCAAAAGAATAATCGAAAAGTATGTAACCGCAGCATCTCTCGAAACGGAGATTGAATTATGCCTTTCGTCTAGAAGTAAACTAGGTGTACGCTGACAATAAATATACGAGAAAGAGAGCGAGAAGCAGAAGAGTTTATAAAAGGATAAAGGATATAAGAGGAGGAAGGAAAGAACGCGCGAGGCGAATGCGGTGATGGTCGCGGTGGAAGAAGAGAAATGAGTCGAGAATACACGGGGGATATGTCTAAATACATAAAACCATGACGCGTGATGGACGCGTACCGGGGCCCTGAGTATATATCTACGGGGGTCCACGAGCTACGAAAGATATCCCTCCCTTCGTGGACATCGGGTCCCCGTTCCCCTCGCACGCGGATCCACGATAGACTGAGATAGACGGTGGCACCCCGCGACGCGCTATGCATCAACACCCAAAGAGCTATCCCATTATACGACCTCGAAAATAACAAACAGTGGTGGGCCCGAGGTCCCGGGCTCCGGTAAAACTAACATTCTTTTTCTTGTTACACCACCACCGGGCCCCCGTTCTTCCCCATTACAAATGCGTCTACGCGCTCACGCACTTATGGAGGCATTACCGGGAATTACCCGCGGTCCTTATATATATATAGGTGTTCATCAAAATTATCGAGGTGACCTTTTACCTCCTATCCACGCGCCCAACCGCCTCTCCTTCTTTTCGTTCTTTTGGGATTCCCCGTCGCGTTTATGGCCGAGATCCGAGATCTCTCGTATTGTCTGCGTCCACGTTTTCTGGGAACCGTACACGCGATACACTCGAATTCGTCTCTTTTATTTAGTCCATATAGATACACACGAGAGGTGATAATAATAAATAATAATACATAAAATTTTAGTCCTTACAGTGCGTCAATAAATACAAGCAATACTAACAAAATCGTCTTATTTTCGAAACAAAATATTACTTAATAGATTATTTATATAAAATATACATAACTCATTCTATTCTGGTCACATTTCAGACCATTCACATACAGCTACAATAGGAATGTTAATTTATTATTAAATAACTTTTGGACCATATATAACTAAAACATTTTTCCGTGTATATAACTGTGTACACATGAATATTTATTTTGGTCCGTTTATTGCTGATTATTGACATAAAAAATGTACACCTTTTCAGTGTTGTGTTATCGATAAGAAATCACAGCTATGTGCAGACGTACCAAGTATCGGTGATTTTACGCGTCGAAACGGTCACTTACACAGGTCGTGTGGGTGATCCGGTCAAGCGATCGGATAATGAACGTTTCATACGGCCGGGCTCTACGGACGAAGTGCGGTTGGAAGTATCTTGGGAGGAGTATGGACCTAGATTACTAGATCAGTGTGCATTCAATATTTCTTGTTTGGCTACGGTCAAAGATACGAACTTTGAATATTTTGCACAAGATGATTTTCGCGTTCGCAAACCGGATATCAAAATTGAGGTAATACATTACAATAATGCAATTTTTTCTTTAACTGTTCTCAATAATGGTTAACTTTGTCTAACAATTTTCAATTTTCATAATATTGTTTACACTTAATTTTGAACGTACTAAGAGAAAGGAATATTTACGAGAATACTATATATATTTCGTATATAAGAAATTTTTCTCACATGGAAGTTTTATATGGTGGATTATAATATTAGTTAATACATATTCATTTCTCAGCAAATATTCTTTTCTTTCAGTATATGCTTATATATAATCTTTTTTTCCTATAAAATTGAGAATTTCTATAAATTTAAGGGGTAATAAATTTGCAGAAGTATGTGTCAATAGCATTTGTAACTAATATTAGCAATATGATTGTTTCTGGAGTCTGTACTTTCTATATCTATTAAAAATTTGAGTAAATATGTAATATCACTAACATAAACCATATTTAATATTAATTAAGTAACTTTTATCAAGATGAAATCGATAAATATATCATTATTTTAACTTAATAAACTTCCCAATATATAACAAACCCAGTATAATGCTTTGTGCATTTCTTTAAACACAATTTCCTCTTAGTATAGCTTTCTAAATTAATTATTATTTTACCTAACTAAATATTTATAAACAATCTACATTATTTTATCAACTACTTCTCATGTGCTTTAATGAATACATCCATCAATATTGACTAAAGAACGAGCAAATTAGTTACAAGTTATTAGCAATTAGAGCTCGCATAAGCATTGCGCTTGTAAGTTTATGTGTAGAATCTTATTAATATTGTATTATTTTATATTTTATTAATCTTTTCTTCTTTTCTTTTAATTTGTAATGCAGATAGTATAAACGATTATCAGTTTTTTATTTCATTATATATCGATTAATTACATTTTGTTATAATTCAATTGTTGGTCTGTTCTGTAACTGATACATTATGAAAAGTATATTTGGAATAGGCTCGGAAAATAAAAACACTCTTACGATTTTCAATATTTTTTAAATGCTCAATTGTAATAATTCTCAATGATTGTATATTTTTTTTAACTTTATGTAATTTGCAGCAAAAAGGTATCTTACATGCGCGTGTAGGTATTTTTATAATGGTGTAGACATTTTAAGTTATAAAAAGTTAAATTGAACATAAATTCATAAAATCTCAAAACCACTGATTTTTTACTTTAAATATACCTAAAACTATTAAATGTTAACCTCTAAAAACTTTACGCCAATATTCAAATGTATAGAAGATTTTCTCAAATATAGAAAAATAATTTTGGTCGATCGATTTGACTGAGAACCCGGCCATATAAAGATTATTCAAAATTCTGATTTATCAAAGATATTGAAATATCATTAATCTATTCATAAAATCATTCAACACTTTGACGTACTTTAAGTTAATATGGTACATTTGTAATTAATTCTATTACTCCTTTTTGTAGTTACAAACCGATCCATTAGTCGGCGAAGTACTTGAAGCAACTGCGAGATTCACAAATCCACTGCCAATACCACTGAGACGTGGTAAATTCTTGATTGAAGGGCCAGGGACTTAAGGAGCAACTGAAACTTAAACTTTCCGATACCGTAGAAGTAGGAGGTGAGGCAGTTTGCAGGTTCTCAATGACACCTGAATTCGAAGGAAGAGCAACAATTGCTGCTAAATTCTACTCGAAGGAGTTAGATGACGTTGATGGCTTTATTAACTTTATGGTCAAGCACAGACCTCATGGAAGAAGCGAGTAGCTAGTCTTTAAAATTTGTTGGTAATTGTAGATAGATGCACCTGGTTACAGTCAAAATTTATAATTTCATATTTTTTATCAAAGTGTTATTGTATTATTATGCAATAATCAAATATATTTTTGTACAACATTATAAATAATTGTAACTATAAAAGTACATGTTATGAGACAGATTCAAATAATGTAAAACTGAATGTTTGAAAATTAAAGATAAACGTAGTATTTTTATCAAGAAGATGCTTTAAAATTATATTTATATATATATTTATAATTATTTAAAAATTACTAAATTGTCATACGAAAACATATGTATATAAATTAGTTTATACAATAATAAAAATATAGAAACGTTATTTTCTACTTATAAAATGTATTAATCGACGATTTATTTACCAAATTTAAAACAAAGAATAGTTATATAATAACACAAATTATATAAATAATACATAAATAATGGAAAACATAAATTTCATAAACTGAAAGAACAAAAATAGATATCGATAGATAACAACGATCTCGTAAACGGAGAAGAAATTTCTAATAAAATGTACTCTGCAGATAGCACGGTGAATCTCAAACATATAAGTCATTTAATAAAAATTATACCCCAGTAGAAATATGGTGATTTTAAATGATTTGAGGTTAGAAATAGCCATGCTTTAGGTCATAACTATAGCCATCTTCTATCGATCTTTTAGAAATGCCTTGTTTCTACTTTAAAAATTGTTTTCCATTTCTACTAGGGATAATATTGTCATAATATTTGCATTAATTAATTTTCATTAAAAAATTGTCTTCGTGCACACTTACGTTAAGCAACGCTGTTTAGTATATAGTTTCGTTTATTTTCTTTGTTTTTTAACGTCATTACGTTTTATAACTTCCAATTGATAGTAATCAGCGACGGTAGGTCATATACGATGTCCTTGTGAAGAAAGCACACTTGTTGAAAATCCTGTAATTAAAAACCGAAGGAATTCATTAGGCACTGACATTACGTTATATTCTCACTTTGAGGAGCCAAGTTTGGCACTTGTATTTGCAAATGTATTCTCAGGGCCTCGTTGATGTACCGTCACGCACGAGACTAGAGGCCTACACCGACCGAGCTATCGCAGGCATCAAAGTGTGTAGTTCTATGACTCATGTTTTCAAGATTGAATTACATCAAATCTAATTGAAATGATGCATTTAAAATGTAAAGAAAAAGTGCATATCAAAATATGACAAGCATAACATGTATACTTAGAAAAAAAATTAGTATTTCAATACCTAAACGGAAAATACTGATGACATTATTGTGTCACTCGCTTAATAAAAAAAAATTTCGAAAAATCATCTCCGTCAATTGAAACTTTCTAAAAGAATTATTTTTGTATTAACAATATTATAAAGAAGTATTATACATCGTTGATGTATAAATATGCAATTATAGTTGAAGTATCCGTTTGCAAGTGCACCATTGCACGTTCTATGAGGTAATCAGTAAGAAACAAGGACGAATTGTAGCTGCCAGAGTTACAAGTACTCCAAGGTCAAGATTAAAAATTATCCATTGAGGTAGAATAGATGGAGGTAAGGAGTACACGTTAAATAATAGCCAGCCGTCTCGTAGGTAATAGAGAAATTCATTGGTCGTCCCTTGGAATTCGGATGAAATGGATATTTAAGTCTGGAATAGATGCCGAGGCTTGATCGTCGATCGGTCGGAGGCCACATATCGAGGTGGTTCGCATCTCGCGATACGATGATGATGGGACCGCCGCTGACATATACGCCAGGTATTATCATCATCAACGTCCTCGCGACGCGCACTCCGTGTTGCAACCTGTCCCGGGGAGTCACTATACGATATCCACCAACCGATTTTTCATCTTTCCGATAACGCGCCTCTCGTCCGGCCGAGAACCTTTAACTAATGATCAAGCAAATATTCGAAACAAACGCTCGCGTCAGCGTTTCCTCCGAGATCCCACTAATATCTTGACATTAGTTCCACTCTGGGTATTTATGATGCAATTTACGATTTGATTGGATATTTATTACCGAACGTTCCTTAATTCGTTGTATAATTGATATCTTATAGTAGTGTCCGTTCCAAAATGTGAAGTGTCGTGCGAGCATGTAAAACAACACCATTAGAAATAATATACAAGTTAAGAAGAATGTAAAAGAATTTTATGCGACGATTTTAAAAAAAAATTAATTTTTTAATAATTTTAAAGAAGTGTTATTGTCAATTGCTATCTACACTATTATTTAACAAAGCTAAGTCAATGATTCTTTATACCAATTTAAAAAAAACCACATTATTCACTTTTTGCTCATAAAAATAAATATTATTTCCAACGTTTATCTACTTGCTCTCTCAAAGAAGCAAATGAAATTCCAGAGAAATAAGTAATTAACGACTGGCCAGTTAATTCTGTACCTGTTGAAGCGAGAAAAAGCTTAATTTACTAATAAAATCTTTTCAATCTGTACAAAAAATCTATATTTATGTAGTACATGTATTTGATAAAATCTAAAAAAATCTCCGTAAATCAATCCGAAAAGTAAATGACGAGAGTGGAGAACGCATAACCAAAAGAATAATCGAAAAGTATGTAACCGCAGCATCTCTCGAAACGGAGATTGAATTATGCCTTTCGTCTAGAAGTAAACTAGGTGTACGCTGACATAAATATACGAGAAATGAGAGCGAGAAGCAGAAGAGTTTATAAAAGGGATAAAGGATATAAGAGGAGGAAGGAAAGAACGCGCGAGGCGAATGCGGTGATGGTCGCGGTGGAAGAAGAGAAATGAGTCGAGAATACACGGGGATATGTCTAAATACATAAAACCATGACGCGTGATGGACGCGTACCGGGGCCCTGAGTATATATCTACGGGGGTCCACGAGCTACGAAAGATATCCCTCCCTTCGTGGACATCGGGTCCCCGTTCCCCTCGCACGCGGATCCACGATAGACTGAGATAGACGGTGGCACCCCGCGACGCGCTATGCATCAACACCCAAAGAGCTATCCCATTATACGACCTCGAAATAACAAACAGTGGTGGGCCCGAGGTCCCGGGCTCCGGTAAAACTAACATTCTTTTTTCTTGTTACACCACCACCGGGCCCCCGTTCTTCCCCATTACAAATGCGTCTACGCGCTCACGCACTTATGGAGGCATTACCGGGAATTACCCGCGGTCCTTATATATATATATAGGTGTTCATCAAAATTATCGAGGTGACCTTTTACCTCCTATCCACGCGCCCAACCGTCTCTCTTCTTCTTTTCGTTCTTTTGGGAATTCCCCGTCGCGTTTATGGCCGAGATCCGAGAATCTCTCGTATTGTCTGCGTTCACGTTTTCTGGGAACCGTACACGCGATACACTCGAATTCGTCTCTTTTATTTAGTCCATATAGATACACACGAGAGGTGTGGATGCGGTTGATGCGCGCACCACTGTCCGAAATCGTTGGGTTGTGGTCATGGGGTAGTTTTCCGTAGCTGCGGTTGTCCTTGCGACTTCGTGACCCATGATTGAATACGCACGACCTCCTGACTTTTCAATGCGAGGTTGAAGGTGCGCGCTTGTTCCACGGAGGCGTTTCGAGAGATCTTGACAATACCTCTCGTTTAAGCCTCATTTTTAACGAATTTTCACTCAAATGTACACACACTGGGGCGAGTGATTTCTTTTCAATTCCGTTGGTGATATACGTTTCTAATGTGTCATGCGATCACAAAAGGGTCCTGTGTATACTGTTATACCTTTACATTTGACCTTTTGCTTCCATAATATTTGTCCTGAATCACTTTTCAATAGTTGCCTATTAACGCTTTTCACCTTTCATTTAAAAATACAGATTTAATGTTTACTCTAACTATAACTTTAAACTATCTTACTTTTACGGAAAATTGCATTATTTACACTTTTTCTATTCAATTGTTCTAATAACGTACATCTGATTAACTAAACGTAAAATAACTACTTCGCAATATACTAAATTTAGCATTTTTTTTAGTATTGCACGTATATATCATGAGAATGGTAAATTTTGTACACCCTCCATTGTAGGTTAAAAAAGAAAAAATGTCGATCTTTGAGGGTCAATCCAAGTTAAACAAGGAATAAAAAAATTTTTTATTCTCAATTTGAAAAATCGTGCAACGTTTCGTCCACTGGTTTGCGGACCTCTTCAGGCACTGTTTATTAACAAAAAACAAAAAACCAATATACAACAAAATATATAAATGAACAAAATTTCAACCACACACTTTACAACACAAAATAAAATTAAATACCTTCGAAACAAACAAAGTATACGTTTTAAATTTTACTCCATTGTAAGGTAACGTCTAAGTGAATAATAAATCATTCAACACTTTGACGTACTTTAAGTTAATATGGTATATTTGTAATTAATTCTATTACTCCTTTTTGTACAGTTACAAACCGATCCATTAGTCGGCGAAGTACTTGAAGCAACTGCGAGATTCACAAATCCACTGCCAATACCACTGAGACGTGGTAAATTCTTGATTGAAGGGCCAGGACTTAAGGAGCAACTGAAACTTAAACTTTCCGATACCGTAGAAGTAGGAGGTGAGGCAGTTTGCAGGTTCTCAATGACACCTGAATTCGAAGGAAGAGCAACAATTGCTGCTAAATTCTACTCGAAGGAGTTAGATGACGTTGATGGCTTTATTAACTTTATGGTCAAGCACAGACCTCATGGAAGAAGCGAGTAGCTAGTCTTTAAAATTTGTTGGTAATTGTAGATAGATGCACCTGGTTACAGTCAAAATTTATAATTTCATATTTTTTATCAAAGTGTTATTGTAGTATTATGCAATAATCAAATATATTTTTGTACAACATTATAAATAATTGTAAACTATAAAAGTACATGTTATAATGAGACAGATTCAAAGAATGTAAAACTGAATGTTTGAAAATTAAAGATAAACGTAGTATTTTTATCAAGAAGATGCTTTAAAATTATATTTATGTATAATATATATTTATAATTATTTAAAAATTACTAAATTTGTCATACGAAAACATATGTATATAAATTAGTTTATACGCAATAATAAAAATATAGAAACGTTATTTTTCTACTTATAAAATGTATTAATCGACGATTTATTTTACCAAATTTAAAAAAAAGAATAGTTATATAATAACACAAATTATATAAATAATACATAAATAATGGAAAAACATAAATTTCATAAACTGAAAGAACAAAAATAGATATCGATAGATAACAACGATCTCGTAAACGGAAAGAAATTTCTAATAAAATGTACTCTGCAGATAGCACGGTGAATCTCAAACATACTAAGTCATTTAATAAAAATTATACCCCAGTAGAAATATGGTGATTTTAAATGATTTGAGGTTAGAAATGGCCATGCTTTATGTCATAACTATAGCCATCTTCTATCGATCTTTTAGAAATGCCTTTTTTCTACTTTAAAAATTGTTTTCATTTCTACTAGGGATAATATTGTCATAATATTTGCATTAAGTAATTTTTATTAAAAAATTGTCTTCGTGCACACTTACGTTAAGCAACGCTGTTTAGTAATAGTTTCGTTTATTTTCTTTGTTTTTAACGTCATTCGTTTTATAACTTCAAATTGGTGGTAATCAGCGACGGAGGTCATACGATGTCTTTGTGAAGAAAGCACACTTGTTGAAAATACTGTAATTAAAAACCGAAGGAATTCATTAGGCACTGACATTACGTTATATTCTCACTTTGAGGAGCCGAGTTTGGCACTTGTATTTGCAAATGTATTCTCAGGGCCTCGTTGATGTACCGTCACGCACGAGACTAGAGGCCTACACCGACCGAGCTATCGCAGGCATCAAAGTGTGTAGTTCTATGACTCATGTTTTCAAGATTGAATTACATCAAATCTAATTGAAATGATGCATTTAAAATGTAAAGAAAAAGTGCATATCAAAATATGACAAGCATACATGTATACTTAGAAAAAAAATTAGTATTTCAATACCTAAACGGAAATACTGATGACATATTGTGTCACTCGCTTAATAAAAAAAAATTTCGAAAAATCACTCTCCGTCAATTGAAACTTTCTAAAAGAATTATTTTTGTATTAACAATATTATAAAGAAGTATTATACATCGTTGATGTATAAATATGCAATTATAGTTGAAGTATCCGTTTGCAAGTGCACCATTGCACGTTCTTATGAGGTAATCAGTAAGAAACAAGGACGAATTGTAGCTGCCAGAGGTACAAGTACTCCAAGGTCAAGATTAAAAATTATCCATTGAGGTAGAATAGATGGAGTTAAGGAGTACACGTTAAATAATAGCCAGCCGTCTCGTAGGTAATAGAGAAATTCATTGGTCGTCCCTTGGAATTCGGATGAAATGGATATTTAAGTCTGGAATAGATGCCGAGGCTTGATCGTCGATCGGTCGGAGGCCACATATCGAGGTGGTTCCCATCTCGCGATACGATGATGATGGGACCGCACGCTGACATACGCCAGGTATTATCATCATCAACGTCCTCGCGACGCGCACTCCGTGTTGCAACCTGTCCCGGGGAGTCACTATACGATATCCACCAACCGATTTTTCATCTTTCCGATAACGCGCCTCTCGTGCGGCCGAGAACCTTTAACTAATGATCAAGCAAATATTCGAAACAAACGCTCGCGTCAGCGTTTCCTCCGAGATCCACTAATATCTTGACATTATTTCACTCTGGGTATTTATGATGCAATTTACGATTTGATTGGATATTTATTACCGAACGTTCCTTAATTCGTTGTATAATTGATATCTTATAGTAGTGTCGTTCCAAAATGTGAAGTGTCGTGCGAGCATGTAGAAACAACACCATTAGAAATAATATACAAGTTAAGAAGAATGTAAAAGAATCTTATGCGACGATTTTAAAAAAAAATTAATTTTTTAATAATTTTAAAGAAATTGTTATTCTCAATTGCTATCTACACTATTATTTACAAAGCTAAGTCAAATGATTCCTTATACCAATTTAAAAAAAAAACACTATTCACTTTTTGTCGATAAACATAAATATTATTTCCAACGTTTATCTACTTGCTCTCTCAAAGAAACAAATGAAATTCCAGAAAAATAATTAATTAACGACTGGCCAGTTAATTCTGTACCTGTTGAAGCGAGAAAAGCTTAATTTACTAATAAAATCTTTTCAATCTGTACCAAAAATCTATATTTATGTAGTACATGTATTTGATAAAATCTAAAAAATCTCCGTAAATTAATCCGAAAAGTAAAATGACGAGAGTGTAGAGCGCATACCAAAAGAATAATCGAAAAGTATGTAACCGCAGCATCTCTCGAAACGGAGATTGAATTATGCCTTTCGTCTAGAAGTAAACTAGGTGTACGCTGACAATAAATATACGAGAAAGAGAGCGAGAAGCAGAAGAGTTTATAAAAGGATAAAGGATATAAGAGGAGGAAGGAAAGAACGCGCGAGGCGAATGCGGTGATGGTCGCGGTGGAAGAAGAGAAATGAGTCGAGAATACACGGGGGATATGTCTAAATACATAAAACCATGACGCGTGATGGACGCGTACCGGGGCCCTGAGTATATATCTACGGGGGTCCACGAGCTACGAAAGATATCCCTCCCTTCGTGGACATCGGGTCCCCGTTCCCCTCGCACGCGGATCCACGATAGACTGAGATAGACGGTGGCACCCCGCGACGCGCTATGCATCAACACCCAAAGAGCTATCCCATTATACGACCTCGAAAATAACAAACAGTGGTGGGCCCGAGGTCCCGGGCTCCGGTAAAACTAACATTCTTTTTCTTGTTACACCACCACCGGGCCCCCGTTCTTCCCCATTACAAATGCGTCTACGCGCTCACGCACTTATGGAGGCATTACCGGGAATTACCCGCGGTCCTTATATATATATATATAGGTGTTCATCAAAATTATCGAAGTGACCTTTTACCTCCTATCCACGCGCCCAACCGCCTCTCCTTCTTTTCGTTCTTTTGGGATTCCCCGTCGCGTTTATGGCCGAGATCCGAGATCTCTCGTATTGTCTGCGTCCACGTTTTCTGGGAACCGTACACGCGATACACTCGAATTCGTCTCTTTTATTTAGTCCATATAGATACACACGAGAGGTGTGGATGCGGTTGATGCGCGCACCACTGTCCGAAATCGTTGGGGTTGTGGTCATGGGGTAGTTTTCCGTAGCTGCGGTTGTCCTTGCGACTTCGTGACCCATGATTGAATACGCACGACCTCCTGACTTTTCAATGCGAGGTTGAAGGTGCGCGCTTGTTCCACGGAGGCGTTTCGAGAGATCTTGACAATACCTCTCGTTTAAGCCTCATTTTTAACGAATTTTCACTCAAATGTACACAACTGGGGCGAGATTTCTTTTCAATTCCGTTGGTGATATACGTTTCTAATGTGTCATGCGATCACAAAAGGGTCCTGTGTACTGTCTATACCTTTACATTTGACCTTTTGCTTCCATAATATTTGTCCTGAATCACTTTTCAATAGTTGCCTATTTAACGCTTTTCACCTTTCATTTAAAAATACAGATTAATGTTTACTCTAACTATAACTTTAAACTATCTTACTTTTACGGAAAATTGTATTATTCACACTTTTTCTATTCAATTGTTCTAATAACGTACATCTGAATAACTACTTCGCAAATATATAAATTTAGCATTTTTTTTATTATTGCACGTATATCATTGAGAATGTAGAAGACCTATTTTTAGCTTTACTTTTTATCCGTAGTTCTTTATTATTTTCTTTATCTATTGAGTAAGCTCGACGCCGGTGATGGTGTATGATAAATGTTAATCACTGGATATTTCAACAGATGGCGCTGACAGATCTTATTCCGAGACTTTTGTTTATAGACGGATTATTAAAACTGTATTTAAGCTACGTATACTAAAGTATATGCAATTTTCAATCTTTTATTAATTATGAAAACGTTATAGCTACAATATTATCGAGTACGAGTTTTAAAAATCGAAAAATAAAAATTTTGTTTATTTATGTATATACTATAAATGAATTGTATAATATAAGTTTCACGCATTTGGAAGAGAGTATAACAATGTTAAATAACAATTGATCCTACATTTTTAAATAATTAATTTATTTTTAATGTGAATGTTGATATTACATAATGAATCTAATCCAGTTATATAAAACTGTATATAATGTTATTGGACTTGCGTCCTGATATTGTCAAATGTGGTGTTTGTTTCCTGAACAGGAAAAAACGTAATTAATGATTGTTATATCTTTTTGTTGTATATTAACTTTGTCGATTTGAAAGAAATCAATGGTTGAGAAGATGATAGCAAATATTCTCGAAATTCTGTTTTAAGTAACCGACGATTCGTTGGCTTTGCACACCAACCTTATCAAACTAATCTAAGTAGCAAACGGATTATTGACTATTACCAACATCAAAATAATAAAAGCATATTTAATGGTTTCTATTCCAACAGAAAATACTTATAATATTCATTCTATTTCCATGACTTTCTGCGTTTCGAAGAGTTTTTAAAGAATGAGTTACGAGTGTAATAAGTTATTTTAATTCTAATATCCGATCTAAAATAGATATTAAAGAAGCGTTTAATAATGTTTTGTCGAATTTATTATTAAGATATCTTAAAAATCTTGATCTACCAGGTAACTTTATCAAATTTATTAAAAGAATCTAACGTTTAAGATAATTCCTATAAATATTGAAAATGATGCAACTTATATTGATATAAAGCATTACCAGAAAATAATGTTCTAAATTCAATTGAGTTTTTTTATAATCGAGACAAATTGAAAAAGTATTGAATATTGATATTTCTATTTTTAATGGAATAGGACACAACATTGCAACATTCATATAAAATATTGGAGGATATAACATCACGAAAATAAAGATTTGTTTAAGTAAAAAAGGATTGGAGTTAAGACTAGGAAATTAATATTGTCATGAATGAACCTCAAATCATGCGACTGAATTCTTTGGGATGTTTTCCAAATAAAAGATTTATGACTTAAAATAATATTCTAATTGATAAATTGGGGATATTTTTAGAATTTTCAATTGGCATTAGGTATGATTTTAACTTTTTAAAAAATCAGTATTGACGGAATGTTAGGAGAATAATAGTTACATAATTATATACAAATATTAAAGCAGTCGGTTATTATTGTTTATTTAATTGTCCATCGAATGCATTTAAAAATAATCTTAACGCGGATAATACTTGATTGGCAATCTAGAAAGGAAAAATAATTGTATTTAGGAAAAAAGTAGTATTAAAAATATAAACGTTTTAAATGTATAGTTACGCGCATAAGTAAAAAACTATAAATAACTGTTTTCTATCGTTCGCGATTAATATAATACATGTTTGAATAAAGTAGTCGAACAGGTTAAAGTAATGTATTTTTCAACGAAATATGTATAAATCTTGATGCATCTATATTGAAAAGATTATCGAAACGGGTATTGCGTTATCGTTAATCGTTGATCGTGTATTTTTTATTATATTGAGGTATATCTTGAACGAACGATTTAATTCGATTGTCAAAACGTTAACCGAATTAGTCAAAATTTAAAATGTCACATAAATACGTAATTAAATTCGTAGTACGATTGATCGAATTAATTAAATCGAAGGTAAAACGATCGCATTTATTAAAAATGTTGAAGTATACAGGAGTACAGAAGAAATGGTAAGTTGTATCGATCCGAGAAGACGAGTGACGAACCCTCCCGAAGGAAGGGAGCACCCAAGGCAGTAGCAGGGAGGTTCGCTCTCTTTTAACGTTTGTTTTACTCTCCCTCTCAAACGGATCGAGGGTATATATATATATATACATATATACAACACCACTCTCGAATGCATTATTCCTCTCGCGCGCGTCGAAATTCCCCTCCTCCTGTGTTGAGGGTCGAGGCTCAGGCCGCCCACCTCGTTTGCACGATACATCTGCGCGATCTCTCGACTCTCTAGTTGTACACGTTTATAACGGATCTAACGTCTAAATACGATATCACCATGGTCAAGGGGTAGGTATTGCTTCTTCTTCGAAATGCAATCGAACGTATATCCTCGAGATGTTCAGAAATTACTAATTCGGAATCGACGTCCAGATATACTTATATAGTTCTGTCAACTTGTACTTTCCATTTTCCAATATACATGTATTTATACTTTTGAAATTGTATCCCATCACCATTTGATTCAATGTTGTTTTATATTTAATTCTTTAAACTCGCAATAAATTCAATACTTATACAATTTCCCTTCACTTTCGCGTGCGCGCATATATACACACGTACTTTTGTAAAATCTCTTGTATCGTACCGTGTCGAACAACTGATATAATTAATCGACAATTAATTATATATACATTACGAGGTAATTGTCGCATTAATGGATTGTTAAATATGTCTATCCATACCGTAAAGTGATAATGTAATCGAGTTTTTATGCTCGAATGAATTCTTACTCTAATCGGGAGACCGTTTGCTATTTTAATGAATTAACTGGAAACATACCGAATTGACTGATGGTGATTTGTTAATGCATGTTTGCGCTAATTCAAATTGTTATCTACTTATACACTGCACATATATATATATATATGCGTGTGGGTTTTGTGTCTAACACGCATTTAGTTATAGACCGAGTGTTCTGTAACTTGGAGAAACATTATCCGTCTCAATAGTATCTGCGTACGTGAGTATAGTTTTCAAACACGAGCAAATTGCATTCCGATAATGGAAGAGATACATAAGCACGGAGATTCGATTAAAGTAATTCCGATATCACTTTTATCTTGACTTCGAGCTCGCGGTTATATTTACTGGGTTTATATACATACTACGCAAATAGATGCATTAATTGTTCGCGGCGTCTACGTGTATATACCAATTGATATATAATACCAGATTATTTTAATCAACATATTTTTACCATTATTGACTGCACGCGTATAATACGTACACGGGTTTGGAAATAAATTTCTTTTTGCAGCAGCCAATTATTTTAGAGAAAAAAAAATAATTAAGAGATACATTTTCATAGGTAATAATACACTATATGTATAAAGGTATATACCTAATGTTGCATTTAATACGTTAAAAATTCGATTGTTTTTCCTGGGGGGTATTTAATTGGACACTGTTAGGTTCAATATGAAGAAAGTGTCGAATTTTACGAAGTACCCGTAGAGCCTTGATATTCGCGATAAATCTTACCTGGAAAGAAAATGATCCCTCTGGTTTAAACACCGAGAGTTCGCCCCTGATGTAGAGTGCATCTGTAAGCTAAACGAGGCGCGTCATTTGTTTGTGGTAGCAAAGACAAATAGATTAATAACAGGGAGCGCGTTGCGCCATATATTACTCTCGTGTCTCGTAACGAAACAGCTTGCCGGGTCGTAAGCGACAGCCCTTTCATCTGCATTTTACACCCCCGCGAATGTTGAGCGGCCTAATCGGATTACCAGGATTTTTCCGAAGGGCAAGCGAACCCGGGATGCAGCTGCGGTTATGCTAATCGACCGACAAAGGAAAACAAACTATCGATAAAAACGTATACACACGCGTCGACCCCCGCGTGCGTTCACACTCGAAACGTTGACCGGATTAAGACTTATTTACTTGGGGAGTCTCATTTCGACTTTCGTTGTGCGCTAGTTCACTCGACAGTTTGTCCAAATAACTTTGCCAACGTGGTATATATATATATCCTCACGCCTGTTTGTACACTGCTCGTATAGGCGGGGCGCCGATCCTTTGCGCCGCTTCGTATTCAAATGAGAAAGGACCGGCGATAAATAAACCAGGCTACGGTAAGGGAGTTAGAGAGAGAGAGAGATATGGAGATCATCCGAGATTGAACTCATTTTCTGTGAGGGAATATACAAAAAAATTTTAAAAACCATTACCAGTGATTAAAGACGTTATAGGTACACATTTAAAGATTTCGTCAAGTTTCTTAAACAATACTCCTTTTAATGTCATTTAAATATAACCCAGTCTGCATGAATGGACGTTAAGACGTAAAATTTATTAAATACATGTAATAGATATTACACACGTATAAGTATACGTCATACGTATTAAGAATTGTTCTATTTTGCGAAAAATGAAAGCTTACCTTATATATTGAATTAGGTTTTGTTTAATAAAAAAAGAAGGTTTATATAAATATTTCATCGATAGAGTTATTCACTTGATAATTTACTTCCAAGTTTCTGCGCCACATACAGTGAACACATTTGTAGGTTCACTGCAGATATTCACCGTGGTCTTTCCTCGAGACTTTTCGGAAAAAAGAATGTCGGAATAACTGAAAAAGCGAAGAACGTATAATCTGAAAAGAGTATATCTATATATCTAAAGAGAGAGGGAGAGAGAGAGAGAGAAGCGAGGCGAGCGATCAGTATCTCGAGGGATGATTCGCGGAAAGGAGGAGGAATGGCGCTGGTTGGTACTCATTACGCATGCACCCTCCTTCAACGAGCTCTAGCTGAGTGACTTAGTCAGTGACACGCCTGGTTTACTCGGAGCGCGCCGAATATGTATATCAATCCATTGTGAGGAGGCTGGCTTCATTCCTATAGCTGCTACCTCTCTGCCTCTGCTTCTGCCTGTCTGCCTGCCTGCCTGCTTTCCTTCCTTCCTTGCTTGGCATATATATATATTTGAACGGGAAAACGCGCCTTCCAGCTTCGAGCGTGCTCCTCCCTTTCCTGGCTGACTTGCCATTCCGTTCATTCACTAACTATATTCTTCTGTATACTTTTTTTTTCTTTTTACTTTTGCAATGGTAATTTTCATGGGTTTAAAACAAATAATTTTATGAACCTATAGTGGTTATAAAATACGTTTACTGCATAATAAGCGGTTGATTATTATAGTCGTAAACTTCGTACACTAACGCAACACGTTTTTTTATTTCAAACTATATAAACACTTTACCAGATAATAAATATTTTTGAATGATGTGTATTTGAAAAGGATGACTTTAAAGAATGATTTAGCTAAAATATTTTACCATACATATTTATTCAAATAGTTTTCTTATATCATTAAATGTGTAATAAGTACAACGATATAATTGTTCTTTAAAACAAGATAATTCGATTCCATGTTAAACGGTAAAAGTATTACGTGAATTTCCAATAAATTTATAATATTTTTCATACAAATTTTATTAACGCAACACTTTTAATATATATATTTGAAAAATAAGTATAATTATGTATCGTGGTACAGTTGTGAATTCGATTAACATAACGATAATGTATATTAAAATTAAAATATTAGAGCCATCAAAATTTCCTGGTGAATTTAAAAAATCATATATTAACGGTAATCAATCACTGTAATGAGTGTATTATTCGTAATAAATAGTCCATATTACCGAAAAGCTTAAGAGGTGCGCGTGGAATAGTACGTCAAGAGCACGAAGCCGCAAGTTACAATACTTCCGGAAAATGATAATCATTTGAATTCTCATCACGCAACCCCTTAATCCATCGTTAAATATGAGATCGCTGCAAGCAGGCACATGCTGATCTTTGGGAAAATCGCTGAAATATCTACTCGATAATCAGAGCAATTCGTGCGGCGCACACACCGATGATCGCCTCCCTCTGAGAAACGAAGCCCGATATTTTGACGATACAATCTATCTTTATTACCCGGGCATTATCTTCCTTCGTATTATGCTCAATAATAAAATTGTCCACACTTACACAAGGGGTATAAATATATATATATACACTCACGTACGCGCACCGACCATTTTTCTGGTCTCGTGTATATACGCGTCTCCCTACGTCCGCAGACGACTTGCGTCCCGCGGGGGCAAACCGAGCCAAGCCCGCCCCTCGTGTAAACCCACCCTAATTGCGACAACCCCTGGCTGCAGCCAGTCACTTTACCCGTAATCTCCCAAAGTAATGGCTCTCCCTCTCCCTCTTTGCCCTCCTCTCTTTCCTTCTCTCTTCCTCTCTTCCTCCCTACCTCCCTTCCTCTCCCTTCCTCTCCCTTCCTCACCCATCCTTCTCTCTCTCTCTCTCTCTCTCTTTTCACATCACCCAAATTTCGCAGATTTTCACGCTCGAGGCGAGGCCTAATCTACCGGCGTATCGCGTCCTCGACGTCCCACGCTTCACGCTTACATCTCCGAGGTTTTACTGGCCTGGAGTGCAGGATATCGCGATTAGGTGCGTAAAAGGCGTTTCATCGGCGAGTCACCTCGCGAGAGTTTGCTCGAGGGGACGTTTTGCAAACGACTCTATTCCCTGAGTATACACACTTTTCTCTATGTTATAAGGTGAAGCGATGTCCTGATGTCGAATAATGTCTCTAACGATTAATTAGTCAACCAGAAGATTGTTGTACCTATACCGTATTGTATATACGTTCGCTTTTCATTTTTCTATTTATTATTTTGGAAGATTAATAATAATTATATACGCATTATCTCGGATTGAAAAATTTCTGGCGAACGATTTCGCCGAGAGTGAGCGATTGAACCGATGGTATAAGAATAAACTTTCTTGATTATGACTCCGAGTGAGGAGTACCGCTGAGAGTTTTATACGCCAGTGATTAACCTAATAAATAACGTAACTGCTTGACTTCCTTTCGTGTATAATTTAATTAACTTCAATATTTTTATCGTAAAAACTCGCGTATACGAATATATTCTTATAATGTAAGATAATCCGCGAATCGAGAAATGAACGAACCATCTTGTTCGTGTAGCTCCTCGGACATTTGGGTCTTTTTAATTAAAATAGAAAAAGGTACCTCTAAGCTCTAACAGAATTAATGGTCTAATAAATGAGCAAGTAAATCTAGTATCCCTTTTCTTCCCCCGTGGTGTCTCACATAAATCTTCGTTGCTTGCAAACTTGAATTACCTCGGCATCTCGTGCGAGCATCTCTCCAATAGAATAAGAAATTGAGAGAAGCGCCTCTCCTCGACCTATCGTCGTTTTTACGGAGCGAAATCTCCGAGCACTTTTACGGGGTTACGAACATCTCCCCGCGGCCCTTGGTCCTCGCTCCCGAGGGAAAAATTCGCAGCGCCTGGCGACTCGGGTTTGACATCGAAATCCCGTGACGTATCTAATTGGGGCCACTTTCCTGTCGAGGACCGACTGCTCGGAGAAAGAGGTAGTTCAACAGAGTGCGCGAAAGTGAGAGGGAGAGAAGAAGAAGATAGACACAAGAGAAGGGACATAAGCCGAAAGCAGGGTTGCCGCAGATCAGCCGAGGCTTACGAGGGAGAAAACGCTCTCGTAGATACTGTCTTTGGACTTGATTTCGCAAGATTTTCTTCTATCCCTCCTTTCCCTCTTCCCTTCTTCTCATCTTCTATTTTCTATTTAATCCAAACTATATTCTGGAAGCTTTCCAATGCCGAGTAGATACAATGCAAACTATTACTTGTTTCTATTTGCGTTATTAAATTTCCCGCAATTATAGTTTTAAAAATGTATATAAGTGTGATAAGTATAAGGACAAGGTAACCAATATTACTTTTTTTAGTTATTTATATTTTTAGTTAATTGTCTACAAGTTTGTAAGATACTCGTCAAAAAATAGTTTTTTTTATATTTTTCCTATTTAACACTTCGTTTTCCTTCATCAAGAGGAGAAGAGAACAAAATAAGGAAAAACTCAAGTAATTAGTAAATTAATTTCCAATAAACAAGTTTAACCATACAGTTGCTAAAGTTAAAGTTAATTAAATTTCGATGTCGAATGACAATAACAAAAATTAAGTGTACAAGTTAGTAAACATTATGATTGTAAATTTAAAAGCTCTCGAGTCTTGAGCTTGCAAGTACTATAAAAGAGCTAGCAACGAACAAACTAAAGGTATATAGGGTGGGTAAGGGAGTAGTCAGAAGCAACGGTTTATATATGTGTATATAGACGTACACGCGAATCCCCCGGGCTGAAATCTCCTACTCGAGTGAATCCGGCGTAAATAACGCCGATTATCCCCTCGGCAATTGTTTTATCGACCGAACAAGCGACGGGGGTAGTTGCTTACATAAAGACACCGAGCAAAAGTCCCGGGATGAGACTTGGGGGAGTAGGAGGGGGTATAACGGTGGACGGGGGAGCTCGGAGAGAAAAAAAGTAAGAGGGATGTGGAAGCCCTTGTTTACCCAGTAGCAGTAAAGCTCTGGCTAATAGGACGAAACGAGGAAGAAAATATACCGCAGACGTTCGCCATCTTATGCGCCATCTTACGCGTTTATTGGACCGTCTTATTTGCGAGATCCAACGCGATTGTACCTCTCCTATTCAATATATTTATTAATTTACGATTTACAATATGTATTAAAGAATTCATGTTTTGTAAGGATCAATTTTTGTTATTAAACATTTTTTTAAACATCCCAGAATGAGTATTTTTACGAATTGTAAACAGTGTAGTAATCTGGAAATTGGCACAGTATATTACAGTTTTAAATATCGTTAAATATAAATATTTTTCGCAACAAAATAATCAAGCTCGTGTAAATTTATTTGCTCGGCGCAGTTATTTTGATTAGTTTATTTTCGATTAGAGTTATTTTTGATTTCTATAGTCACGCCTTGTTCTGGCTATAATATTGTGGTGTTCTATTTATCTTTGTTTATATGATGTACATCATTAATCTTTTAAAAAATATCATTTTACTTATGAAAATTTAAAATATTTTTAACATCTAGATTCATCTCTGATAATATAAAATACATTGCCGTTATTTATTAATAAAATTGCAGAAGTTGACTTTTTTCTAAGTGTAAGAATGATTTTGTATGATATCGTATTTATTACTTACAGCAATACAAGACTATATGTACGTATTTTAACATGTTTAAACATTATATACATAAAATTATTTCTTAATAGTCGATTAAGTAACTAAGACACAAGCTCTTTTCCTATCCCCGGCGAGTCATTAAAATAAAGGAGATATCGGTCCCCGAACGATAAAACGTCTTTCTCATAGGATTTCCAGTCAATTCCTTAATTAGCCAATCATTGTTACGAGAAGGGTTTCGGTGTATCGGTGCCGCCAGCCCCTCGATCGCAGTCAGATCGCGTACAAGGGGAGTGTTAAAAAAGTGAAACTCTAGGCGGTCCTTAGTTAGATACTGATTCTTTTTCCTTACGCGGCTAACGACTAAATAAGCTCCCCCTTTAATTAAAAAAAAAACTAATTTCGATTAGAGTTTTGGACTGTGCATCCTCGCCTCCGTTTACTTTAAGTACGCATTACACGGAGGCCCTACATAAACCCAGCAGGCGGCGGTGGCGGCGGCAGCTTTGAGAGAAAAGAGCGCAGCGACGAGCTGGTTATCGACTTCCGCTCTCGGCTGTTTTTTCCCTCTCGCTCCCTTTATCTCGCCCTCTTCACTCCGCAAGAGATGGTTCTTTGATTTCCAGGGTTCCTGCGCAGAAGCAGTTCGGCTCCGAACCTCAGATATTTCCTTGAGTTTGCGGTATTGGAGGTTGGCTTGCCATTCTACGTATGTTCGTGTAAGAGTAGTTGCGCGATCCCTTTCTGATAACGTGAACCTGTTTTGCATATTAAACCAATATTAATATAGAATCTCTAGGTAATAACTACCCGAATAAAATGATATTATTCGATGTATCAAAAACAAAATATACCTAGATTTTTAAAACGTAATTTAATTATTTCTATTAACGCAACATGGCTATTCATTTTCATTTAATATGTCATGTAATATTTGAATTATATCTAAAATTTTCAATCGTAACTATTCTTCATCGGGATTACAAGTTGTACAAATTTAAGAGAATAAGCATATAGCAATATAAATAGTTATTTATGCACTTAGGGAGTAAAATAGGCATTTATTTCCGGGATGAAAGTTGCTGCTTTCTCGCTTTAGCTTATGGCAGTTATTCATACAAGGGAATATTCGACTTTTACTCCCGAACTGTGCATATAAAACTTTTCATCATAATCATTTAAAAAGTAACTTTTTGCAATAATAATTTATTTTTTTTAATTTCTGGATTTTTTCAATAACATAAAATCTTTTGATATATTTAATTTAATATTTTTAATAAAAGTTTAAACTAAATGTTAAAAACAAAAAAGTAAGTCTACGACGAAAAAAATGAGTCTACGTGGAGTAAAGTGAGTCTATGGGGAATAAAGTGATCGAAGGAGTAAAATACAATTTTACTCCACTCGTAGAGGTTAATAAAGTAGACTTTTTAGATGATCAGAGTGAAAAATAATTTTATAGTTTCAACTAACAAGGAGAGTGTCGCACCTCCGGGAAACCGATCTTTACCTGAAGAAAGCTGGAGTTCTAGACTCTCACGCTTTTTTACGATAGATGTAAGCAAATAATGAAAAATTTTGCAAAAAAAACCCTTGACTTTGATTGCTTACAATTTGAAAACAAACAAAGATCAATACTTAAAAGTTTGAAGAAAACCTGAGAATGACTAATTGGAAAAAAGAAGTTTAAATATCTCGATTTGGTCTAAATATATGAAAGAAAAACGAATTTAACAATATTTTCATGACAATTTTGAATTAAAAAATTTACTAATTTTTTAGGCCAAATTATCTTTTTATTTTTCTTTTTTCCATAATTTTAGATCAAAGCAAGATATTTGAGCTTCTTTTTTTTAATCCAAATCCAAATTCCAAAACCTACTCGATCTCAGCTGTCTTTCAAACTTGGGTATGTATATATTTTTCGTTATTTGCTAATATCCATCGTAAAAAAAGAGCATTAGGCTCTAGAACTTCGGCTATCATTTTTATAGTATAGTAAACATATATCCTAGAATTTGATAAGGATCCTTTTCTCGAAGACGTGATACTTTCCTTGTAAGTTTGAATGGTAATATAAAATATTAATTAACGGTAATAGAAAAATGATGAAAAAAGAGAGAACACTATTTCCCTAATGAATATTCAATAAGTACTTAATAGAAATTTTCATATAATTTTTGATAAACAAACACGAAATATCTAATATGCTTTTTAGATATCGGTATGTTCACTGTGAGTTGTGACAAAGTTCTTTTAAAAGGCAGCAAAACAACAAAATTATAAAAGATTTATTGTTAATACTATACAAGATTTGATAGATTACTATACTGTACTATACTATAAGTGTTATTTTACGAAAGAAGAAAATAATAACTTAAGAGGCCGTTTATTGGATTAACCAAGCACGGTAATACAGTTGAATCTACACGGAAATAAATCGGCTTAGTCATATCCACTAAATCGTGCCCATATTTATATACGAAAATCCCTGTGAAATCTGGAGGAGCCAAAAATTTCATTCCCAACGACATCCGCATTTCTTTCGGAAGATCGTCAGAAGGTTGACTGTAATAATTCATACGCGCGAGCGAGCATAAAAATAATCCTCGAGACATCGCCGGTCTAGTTGGAATTGAAAGCTTAGTAAAATACAAGGACTTTAGCGACAACTGCGACCATACCTAGAAATTCGCAATAAAGACATTAAGCTAGCGTGAAGAGGCATGATAAATTTCGCGGACGCTCTTCGCTTCCTCGATCCTCTTTTTCCCTCATCTTCCTTGCATCCACCCACGCAAAATGCTTCGGCAATAAAAAAGATTCAAGAATGAGACGCGAGACATAACTAGAAGAAAAAAAAAATAAAAAGGAGAAAAGGCTTCTACTCGTTTACGATGACTACTGGCCTTAGACTACTGGCACTAGACTACGCTTGAGTGAATCTTCGCGGGGTGAAAGGACAACGCGACGGGAGTTTAATTACGTTACTTCTTCACAGTATTATACTGCCAATGCGTTTAGAGACTTTTGAGGGAATTGGCAAAAATTTCAGGCATTATATTCTCTTTATCGCGTCGTCGCACTTTTTTCATTTGAATATAGTACTGGTAAAATTATGTACTTACTAATGCTATATTATATTTAATAAGAGCACCAAAAGTCTTTTTCCAGCGACACATGAAAGTTAAATTTAAGTATAAGTTACAATTCTTTTTATAACATCATTACTGGAATAAATTTATTATGTTTTTTAATGTCATAAATAAGCAGAAGATTTTTTTAGTCTATAAAATTAATAAGAATATAAATTATGGTTTAAATATTGCGTAATACATTCATTAAAATTTGTAACAATAATGAAATTAATACAGCTAATCCGTATAAAAAAGTCATAATTAAATTACATAAGTGATGTTGCTGGTATATTTTCTTTATTAATATAAAGGTAAGTAAATGGGGTTTACTCAACTATACACAATCGATTATTGGATAAAATAGTATTAAAAATGAAAATGATAGCGTAAAATTGCTTGAAATATAATAGATATAAAAATGTAAGATATGGGATAGTTGATGCGTGTGTGAGAAGGTAAATATTAATAAAGAAAGTTTGATGCCAAGTTAAAGGTAGGTATATTACAGTGTTAAACGGTGTGTGGTTCGAGGTCGATAGCTGGAGAGAGAGAGAGAGAGAGAGAGAGAGAGAGAGAGAGAGAGGCCGGAGTCAGGCCTAAATCAGGGAGAATTCAGGCGAGCCGGGCCCACACGGGTTACAGCGTGTTTCACACTTCGGGCGAGCCGTTGCTCGCGCCCACGCCCGGGTAGATATATAACGAGGCATTAGAATAACAAATAGTGCCTGGGGCGTCCGTGAGCCGCGAGCCACGGGGCGCCTGCTTCGGTAGGCGCGCGCGCACACACCTAAATAACCAAGTTCGCCCGTCGTAGCAAGGATAAACAAGGCGGGTGTGCGCGATATAAGGTTTCGCGGACCCGGCCATGCGAGAACCTAGAGGAGGAGGAGGAGGAGGAGGAGGAGATGGGAATTATTAATCGGCGGATAAAGAGAAGAGAACGAGAAAAAAAGGAGGCGAGAGAATCAGGATCGGTGGGACCAGGCGCAGGGGTCAGATATATCCCAATTATAGCGGAGACACTTTTTTTCGCGACCAGTTTTCTGGCCTTCTCCTGTTCATGCTGTGCAACGTTTCGTATATTTCGTATTTCTTCTTTCTTTTTGTTTTCTCGGTCGACTCGCGTGCGAATTCATATTTTCGTGGGGTTTATGTGGCCGCGTCGACGCGCCACTGAGCCTACTGCGGTCGCGCGCGCGCGCACACCAGACAAATTGAATGCGAATAATTGCCGATGATAAATGTACGCAAATTGATTTTTTACCACTGATTTACCAAGATGCGCCTTCGCGATGTTTATTCTATTTGTTACTTTATTAGCGTTGGAATTTTGACTCGTGATTCATTTAATTTAGGATAATTCGATTTAGCCCGGGGTTCGACTACGTCATAAGATAACGATCAGTTTTTTATATTATTCTAAACTAAATATATTTATCGATTCTATTATTATTATCATTATAACATCATCATCATTACTCTTCAATATTAGAAATTGATTACAAGTGTACTGGCAAACCTGAAAGTCAATAAAGTACTTATTATGAGTTTATAATACGTTTCACACTTATTTTAATAAAATGTGATTATCAATTATCATGTTACAAATGTCTAAAAAAATTAATTATCAATATAATATTCAGTTTTTCATACTAGTAAAATTTTATTAATTAAATTCACTGTAGCTATCGCTTCTGCCGGTATTGATTAAAAAAGTAATGGCAATTCTTTGTTTTAGTGCAGCAGTTTTAAACGCAAAGTAGATTTGACAAAATAAAATGAGCAATTTAGAGAAACGCGTGTAAAAGTAAAAAATGATTTAATAATCATTTATTTTGAAAATTAATAATCATTCAATTTTCTGTATAAGAATTATTGTCTTGTTGTTATGCTCTTGTGTATATATAGAAGTTCAAAAGTTTACATAAATTTATTAATTAAATTCACTGTAGCTATCGCTTCTGCCGGTATTGATTAAAAAAGTAATGGCAATTCTTTGTTTTAGTGCAGCAGTTTTAAACGCAAAGTAAATTTGACAAAATAAAATGACCAATTTAGTGAAACGCGTGTAAAAGTAAAAAATTGATTGAATAATTCATTTATTTTGAAAATTAATAATCAATCAATTTTCTGTATAAGAATTATTGTCTTGTTGTTATGCTCTTGTGTATATATAGAAGTTCAAAAGTTTATCGACGTTAATATCATGAAGCATGCTATACGTTCTATAACGAGCTAAAATGAAAAAAAAAACAAGTTTTATCTGTCGAGTACTCCATAATCATAATCTCTATGAATGAGAAAACGTATAATAAGAAGCAAATAGTCGAGAATGTAGGTACGAAGACGTGGAAAAATAATGAGGGAAACCAGAGACGCACTTTACTTGGCTTCTGGCGTTACGCGACTACATTATATAGTTCGAAAAGTCAAGAGTAGCTCGAACCCACTTGAAAATTTTAAGTTTCAGCTTCTCATTGTATAGTATACAGATATGCCACAATTCGTGACTGATTTAGAGAAGATACACACATTATACATACAACAGTAAAATATATGAAATACGAACATTATAAGAAAGATGTACAAGAATGCATTAAATTTCATGGGTCGTTTAAAAGTTGCGTTTCATTTCTATAAAAAATATATATATGTATAAATGTTATTACTTTTACTTTGTGTTAATTTTGGTAAGGATATATTTTAATTATTTTCAAGTATTTTGGAAATTTATTTGGAATAATTATTGTAAAATTAATACATATATCGTTATTTATGTTTATTTGTATTATTTACGGAGTATAAAGAGATGTACTTTAAATATTCCAATATATTTGAATAATTATCTTGAATTTTGAATTCTTAAACCCGCGTATAGCTAATTTTTTTAATTTTTACAAATTTTTTAAGTAAGTGTGACTCAATGTACGTTCTCATCATTAAATTTGTATAGTAGTACTCGACATACAGTCCAAGTCCTTCAATGACAGAATCTTGTCATTTAAATATTTAAAATTTATCTATTCCATTTTGAACATAATCTGTAGTCAACTTTTCCTATCTTTTAAGTTATAGACCATTTGTTTGAAATTTAAAAGAGTTATTATCAGTTGAATACTTAAGATTGTTGCCTAATAATAAAATGTATATTATGAAACGTAAAAATAATTATAGGAAAATGTTTATATTACGAAATAATTAACAAAATTTATTCTAATTTATTAAATCTTATCTACATTGTTTATTGTAAAAAATGAGACAAAGCTAAATGAGATTCATTAGATTCAGAAAAATATTCCTGTAGACTATCAGTAAGTTAGTACATATATATTTTATCAAATATATTCTTTTCGCATGTATCGTTTAAATTGTTAACGAAAATGAAATAATTTTAATATACCTAAATGTGTGTTATAAATTTATATAGTATGTGCACGAAAAAGATAATAATAATAAAGAAAAAAAGTAAATACGTCTAAAGCGAAAAGCGATTGCATTCGAAGAATATATGTGGTAAGTAAGTGTAAAGAAGAAAGAGGAGGAGGTTAAGATCAAAGCCGCGAAATAAGCAAAACGATCGATTTGCTTGGTAAATTGAGGCACCGCGGTCGTTAAAGCGTATACGCTCGCGCGTGGGCTAGCTAGTGCGTATTTACACACTCGAGAGGGGTGTACGTGGATCGCGCGCCCAAACACGTGTAGTACCGTATCCTCCAGGCGTCGGCTCGCATGAATAAACCATACGGCGTAGCTCTCGCATATATTTAGTTGCACTTACCTCGACCGATCGGTAGATATACATATACAAGCAAACGCAATGGTAATCTTATCGTTTGCTACTGTACGACCGAATGCTATCTTCATTGTTCGTTGACGAGTCGAAAAATTTTTCGAATTCTTAGGCTTGAAGTGACGGGACGTATATATGTATATATATACGTATATACATAAGCTCTCTTTTCTCTCTATTCTTCTCTTCTTTCCGGAGGTGTAAAGTTTGACGTTAATGGCTCCTCGGATCATTTCGTTTGCACAGGGAATGCTTCTCTCCTCTCCTTTTCTTCTATGAATCTTTGATTAGAACGGTTACTTACGTACACAGCTCGAATTCTTGGTTGTTCAACGGGCATTCACTCGTCTTGACTAGGCACTACCTACGAGCAAACCACTGAATTCGACCTTTTTTCCCCCCCTCGTTTAATATTTATAAATCTATATATATATACGATACTTTGATGCGAGCAGGTTTTTCAATATACATTTTTGTTTCTGCGATCGAATAGTGCAACTAATCGTATAGCTATGCCTCCACGACGTAAATAATTTGATTAGCTTACTATTATCCCTAACCGATTACCATCATCATCATCATCGTCATCATCATCATCATCATCATAATCGTTTGCTTTACAAGTATTGGATTATCGAAATTTAGTTAAAAATGAAATATCGAGAAACGCTCCGAATGCGATCGTGTAAGTCGTTTCGATAAACAGTTAAACACTTTACGCCGATAAAAATATATTAATGATATAAAATGTAATTAATAGCCGCAGTAAAATAAAGATTAACTCCTTTCTCTTGATATGTTTTTTCGAATTTTACAGAGAACAATAAAATGGAAGGTGAACGCGCGAAATTAAAATACTTTACATAAATATATTGAAATAAAGATAAGGCGCGAATATACTTTAGCCGTCCCCTATAGCACAACTTACGTTATTAAAGATATTTTAAGTTGCGCGACTACGTAAGCAAAATCGTTTCGTTATAAACACATATTCGAAAGCCAAAGGAGATATAATTCGAAGATTTATTCGAATGTATCTTTCTTTTTTGTTCGTATATACCTACGTCAACGTATTCGGAACCAAATGAAGGCAACTGAACCCGAATGCTAATTGAGAGCGGTAGAGACCGTACGCGCAAGAACGCATCTTGCGATATATTTCGAATTCAATCAGATGCGCGTGCATTATCATGAGTCACGAAAAAAATCGAGAAAGCGGATCTACCGCTTGTTGATCCCACTCCGGAATAATACCAGCTGCTGCGAAATAGTTTCGGAAAGGAAGAAAATGCTGCTGAGCCATCGAGTATCTTGAGCTCCTCCTTTCTCCGCTCCTAATATTTATTTATATCGATGCGCGCAGTTCTCTCCCACTCTCTCTCTCACTCTCCTGGATCGGCATAATTTAGAAATATCCGACTCCGCTCATTGGGATAATTTGCATCGTGGCACTCCTTTCAAATGTGCGTTGTACCTGCAACTGTACACAAACATCGAGCATGCGCAGAAGAGAATCTCTTGCGAGTATACGCGGCACTTGTTGCCCGAAAGATAATGGTATTGTGTATAAGTATAATATGGACAAAAAATATCGCGTTCGTTCTTTCATTTCTTGCGAGGTGTTTACGAGCAGTGAAAACGAAACCGAGGTTTTTTTTTTCGATTTCAAGCGAGGATTCACCTCGCCTGTTAACCTGTCTCTGGATATTTAAAATATTGACCGCGAGAGTGTGAATTTGCCGGGTTTGAATACGATGGCATTTCGAACGAATATTTACCTGAACGCCAACTCGCTAAAACTGGTTGCTGCTAGTCAGAAGTACCTACATTGTTTATATATGAATGTGATTTCAAACTTACCTGAATCTCGAACTAATTTTGTGGCACTGCCTCGTAAAAATTATAACAGCTACTTCTACCTTCTTCTTTGCACTATACTTAATTTATTCAAATTTTATTCCACTTATTTAACTAATAATAATTATAATAATCGTACCTTTTTCAACGTTATAATATATACTACATTTTTATCTCTTGCAGTTTTGATGCAATGTAATAATTTTTTTAATGTTATTTATATCTATACATAGATATACAAATATGTATCTTGTTTTATTTACAAAGGAGCATAACATGTCTCTTTTTATGGCATTTGTTCCGAAAATCCGGAGTTGTTCGGTTCTGAGTGCAATTAATTAATAAAAAGAAACTAAATAGATGAATTATAAATATATGAATATTTAAGTTTACCTGCACTGATATGTCATATTTATTTTAACAATGTTAATAATAATTCGTGATTCAAATTAAAATATTCAATAAATCGCAACACTCTGCAGCAATTGTTGACTGAATTTAGTTCAGTAATATTAAAAGTGTATGAAAAATAAACATATGTGTGGATAGAAAAATGTAATATATTCGCATTAATCTTCACAAATACTGGAAATATAACACAAATGAGTTATAAATTAGATGAAAACGTTAAAAAGCTATCCGAATCTACAGGAATTTTGAAGTTTACTACTCGCGGAAAGGTGGAAAAATTATTCAAATGTTTGTGGTTATGGTCATTCTGGTATTCTAAGTGCCAATATAAAATGGGTGAAAAAGCGTTTCATCACAAGGTACTTGCTAACAATTTTTAATTCCTAGTTCTTAGGTTCAATTTTTTACTAGATATCTTGAACACTGTATATAGTTATTCGAATAATAAGAACGGTTTTTAAAGCATTAGAAAATATCAATAAAAATAAAATTGGCATATATTATTTTATCAGCTGTTTATAAGGCCACGAATTAAGTTGAATAAATTAATAGCTATTCAGCAATTAAATTATGCAAATCTGGTAAAAAAAACCCCTTCAATACAGTTTGCACGAAATATATTTTTTATGTATATATTTTAAATTAAATAGAATATTTCGCAAAAAATTGTAATACTTATCATATTTTATTCAGAAAATAACCATACCACTCTGGTAAATGGAATTTAGACTCAATGTCAACACATTCATTATTAATACATAATGAATTTAAATTCTCTCATATTCCTTTATAGAAATATAAATTTTCGTTGTATTTGTAATTTGGGCAAAGACTATCTTTGTCTTACTTAATGTATTTAAATGATAAAATAAAAATACTACCGTTCAGCAATTGATATACAGTTTGATAAATTTACTAGTGGTTCAGCTTCATTAGTGTCCGTTTCTCCTTGCTCTTTTTCATGTCGAACTTTGTCACGGATCCGACTCTGAGAGAGCGAAACACATGCTATGGGTTGGGCTCGGAAATCGAGAATTAAAACCGCACCGTGAGCAAACGGAGAGCAACCGGAAGGGGCGAGTAAACGTAATATGTCACCAGACACTGGTATAGGCGCACGTATCTGCGACCACCCGTGAATCTTTCGCTGTCACGATCGCGACGATGATCCTTGCGACTATTCAGATGCCAATTATTGCTCGATTGCTTAAGATGTATAGGTACTCGCTTACACATGGTTTACTCGGTGTTTCGTTCCATCATATTTTCCTGCAAAAAAACTCAAAATTACCTTTCCACTGCGTTATTCAGAAAATTATTATTTCCAATCTTAAAAATTATGTTCGAAGTAATATTTTAGAAATTATTATACTCATTAACATCTTTTACCTCGAAAATTATATTCATAATTGGCACACTGCACATATGTGTCGCATAAATGTTCTATCGTTATAAAATTAAAAGAACGTTGTTTATACCTATATATGTATATCCCGTGAATTACAAAAATAAAGTTGTTTCAATATATTTGAAAATATATTGGTAATTGCGTGATGTTGCGAAAAAGATATAAAAGGTATTTAAATATAAGTAAAGATATGCCATCGAAATATGGAACGCGCGAAGCTTAAGGAAACCTTGTAACTCTATATATATATTTTTATTATCCTCGTTCACCCAATGTCTCAATATTGCTTTAAGCGAATCAAAGTAGACGTATATTATAATATGTATATGTAATAACCTCGATAAACTTTGCACGTTATTATTATATGCGGGTAAAACAAAGTTTTCGCGACAAACAGCTTAACACTGAGAAACGGTAAAATATAAGATATTTGGAAGATCGCCACCTCTCGCTCTTTTACTCTAAAACTACATACAATTCGTTTATCATTTTGCGTTCGATGATATTAGTTAAATTAAATTTTCATAAATCACTTTGTATATTTTATATCCGCTTAAATAATAATATTTCATTTATATATTATACATGAATTTGTTATAAGCTTATAATTTACATATTGCTACAGGGTACGCTACATCTTGGTTTAAAGTCACTCGCGACCTAGCCATTTATTAAAAAGTTCTTAATCTCTATACCTCTCTCAGTGATATTGTACACGTGTTATTTAAATATAAAGTAGCAGTTCGACATCGAGAACGCGCGTAATACTTTTGTCCATGGATGATGTCCATGAACCATGAATCGAGTAGGCTTTTTCCGTAAGAGCTCGACGACAGGTTGCGCGGCTCGAGTTCAGCCGCGATTTTTCATTCGGGTGTAGACGAGTTCGCAAGTCGCGTGGGTGGCCCGCGCCACCTCCGCGCTCGTCTCCGTCTGGTCCGCGATGATGAATAGCTCGGCGGCGAGCGTTCCTCCTTTTTCTCCTCCTCTTGCTTCTGCTCGCTCGCATGTCTGGTTGCGCGCTAGCTCGTGTACATGTATATACACACAGCTATACGGCATCCTTCCAGTTTATTATTACATCTACCGTGTTGTACGACTGCTCTGCGCCCAGCTCTTCCATCCCTCTTCCGCGTTCCCCGTTATAACTTTTTACTTCGTGGCTTACGCGTACTTTTTTGTTTTTCTTCTACTTTCTTCTAAGAGGAAGGAAAACACTATTTTTTTCGGCCTTCTCATCCCTATATATATATATCTCGACTCTCCGCGTACTCAAGAGATTTAGTGACGTAAATTTTCTTTTCGAGTTTCTCCTCTTGTCATTCTTTTTACTTTTACGCTTCTACACCGCCCCTCTTTTACTTGCGCAGCCTATGCACTTCGTCTTTCTTCTTTCTGTATGTATTTATTCACCGTTACAATTCAGCATTTCGAATAGTTGTTTTACAATTATCGTTAACCGCAAGGAATCAATTATTTTATAAACAAATTTTACTTGCAATATATAGTGTCTTGTAAGAAATTAGCATTTCTAACAATTGCATACGTATACATTTCATTAAGAAACTAAAACAACGCGAATATTATGCGTTATTTCAGCTTTGCATATCGTCTCTTGTCGTACGTATCTCTGCCACCATCATCTTTACCTCCCGTGCACTCAAACACGTTATATCTTTGTGCAAAACATGATTAAAATGATGCTTCTAGTGTACGGATTACGCATACCCACACCTTTTATCGTATAGGATAAGAGTTGCCTTGCCCACCGGTTTCCCTTGCTCCCGCCCCTATATATGACGCGCGGGATCTCATTCACGCGTTGCTCCCGCTTTCTTCGATGATTTGCATTTACCTCTACGTACTCTTTCCCAGATGGTACGCACTCGAAATGCAGAAGCCCGGTTAGCTAGATTAGTACGTGAGTCTCTCGTGGCTACTTAAAAACTTTTCACCTACTTGAAAACTTTCACGGAGGGCTCATTGATATATTTCTCTTGGATGTTCGGTTCGGTGCGATATCTCGATACTTTTATACATTTCTTCATTCGCGGTCTCATTTTTAATTTTTTTTTTAACGAGATATTATTTTGCAATTGGTTAGATGTACATTTATACTTGAAAAAATTACCTTATATATGTATATACGTACTATTATATATATTGAAGGCCTTAATTTATAATTGTTATGCTAGGCAATGAGTACATAATTTTTAATTAGATAGTACTAAAATTTATAGTGTGTAAATTATGCCTTTAAGTTATATGCGCACAGATATATAGATAAATTATATTCAAGAACATTTATTTTGTTTAATTAATTATTCATACCATGTAATATTTATTAAAATAATTTTTAACTATTTGATTAATCCTTAAAATACGATTCGTTTTTTATGGTATACATGATATACGTAGAGTAAACTATAATGATATTTTCGAATACATATTAGGAAAATCGTAAAATATGAAATTGAAGATTTATTATATCTGTAACGCCGAAAGAAAACATTATAATAACTGACAAGTTGAACGACAAAAATGACGACAATCATTTGTTTGTATCCTTTCAATAAAACAATTTCGGCACTAATAAAATAATTTCCATTCCCTTTTCATAGCTCAGCAGCGCTATATATTCAATATTTATTACATTCCTATGAAATTTGACGGTTATAGTGTTACAGTAAACTTCTCAATAGACTGTGCTACCAATACAAAGGGATTTTTACGTAACATCTTTCAAACATCCATCAAAACTATCATAAATATTCTACCGTCGCTCCCAAAGCTGCGGCCGATATTCGTAAATTTTCCGATCGAAAAGGCCTTGAGCAAAAAGCTTCTCATACCTCTAAATCAAATGTCAAAATTCACCACAGTTGTCTCAACAGCCGTTACGAAAAAAACCTGTAAAACTCTGGAAAACTGATGCGGTTGCCACCGAGGTTCGTTCGAGTCCACAAAAACATAAACCCTCTTCACTTTGTACTCAAAAAAAATGATTTACAGTTTTTACTGCACTATATACCACTTGTTCCTTTTTACTTATTTTACTTAATGCTCGACTTTCTCTTCGTTTAAAATTTGAAATTGTTATTTACATTTAATCTGCCGATTTATTAATGTTAGTAGTAATAATACAGTTATTAGTAAGGTATAATTCTTGTGTATTAGACGTGTGCACTTTTCATTACTGTAAAAGATTTTGTTATATAATCTTATTATATAATTGGTAATTGTTACTATAAAATTTGTGAAAAGACTATTTAAGCTTTAATTTGCATTCGAGTCAATTGAAAATAGTAAGATAATTAATGGAATTACTTAACGTTTATACACGGAAATAATGTAATAAAAATAACCGTGACAGCACAGTGAAGTTACGGGGCATATCACAACAATTTTGACCGTGATGGTGTTACGGTAGTTTTTAGATTGTTACGCGAATATCCAGAAGAATATAGGTGCACATCAGTTTTTGTCATTTTAATAATAAAAAGCGGTTGAAGCTTACGAAAAATCGGTAGAGCGTTTAAGCCGTAAAGTCGATCGAGGAAAGTACCGGTATATATTGGGTGTTGAGTAAGACCGAAGGAAGAGGCGAGCGAGTCCGGGGTCCGGAGCAGGGAGTCAGTGAGAGCAAGTATCCCGCATTCGGTTTGTTCGTCGACCGCGACTTTAGACAACAGAGGCGTAGAAACGAAGAATATATATATCTGGTATGGAGGTGAGTGCGGCTCGACGTACCTGTGAACGAGATGGAGAAAGGCTCGAACCGCAACTCGGTTCCTTCATACATTTTATAAAACCGGGAGGCCCTTTATGCGGGGGCACCCGGTGCGTCCAATAGAATTTCCCCGCGTCGTTCTCCCGAGGAAAAGAAAGCGGGGAGAAGCCGCGCTGCGGTCGCCTCAGTTACCGCACGACCGTACCGAGAGAAAGGGAGAAAGTCAACTCGAGCTGTATTTTGACGAGCCCGGGAGAAATTAGTATAATAAAGGACGCTTAGAGAGCGATAGGGACGGGGAGAGAGAGAGAGAGAGAGAGAGAGAAACGGAGATTCAGACTACCTAAACAGACGCTGTAAATCTCTCGAGAACCTCCACAGGGTCTTTGAACGTTGCCCAAAGTACCAGGACGCTTCTTCTCGTTCTCTTTGTGTTTTTCTGTCTTACTCTTTCTTGTCTAGCATCTTGCTTCTCGTTTGATCGATCGAGATACTCACCAACGATCTTTATTGCCGTGTATTATATTAGTGGTTTCGAGCATCCCATACAATTTCGTGATAAACATTGTCACTTGGGACGTATTCATACGGGATTCATTGTCAACGGATAAATTCGCTAAAATTGCTTTTTAATTTATCAACCGAGAATATTATGCGTGCTTATCTATACTTTTTCCCAAAGTCTTACATGTATATATTACAATTTAGCGATAAAATACCTTCAGATAATTTTCAACGCGTTTACGCTCTTTGATTCCGATGAGATTTATAGGAATTTTCACAGGAAAACTGTAAAATACGCCCATATAATAGCATTAGCTACTCTTGGAAACGTATTATGACATTCTGCAACTTAATAACAAAATATTATGAAGTACTTATAATAATTATTAAATTTTAATGATTATCCTTTAACATTTTATTGTATTTTTAATTTACTTTTATGTTTTACAATTAGGTATACATATATATAGATTTTTTACGTCGAGTTTTTAATTTTTATATCATGAAACACGTATTTTTAAAAATAAATTTTTTCGTAATAAGAAATTTAATTACATCATTAACATACTTTTCTATTTACTTGATATATATTTACAAAAATTCGAGTAAAGATAATGTACGTTTTCGCGTGAAAATCAATCATTCGTTGATATATGTAATATATAAGATTATAAGAATTCATCAGTCCCTTCGAAGGAAAATAATATATATATATCTTGAATTTAATTTCAAAATCAATCATAAGGTACGTAATCCAAGAATGCTATATGTTGCTTTATAATCAAATTATACAAATTTACATTATTTGGTCAGGGTAAGTAAAACCGAAAAAAAAAATTAATTTTTTCAAATATATCATATAATATAATATTGTATATATGCGATGACACATTCAAATATTCACTTTTAGAATTATTTCCTAAGAAGGTAACTTCTTCTCTTTCGAATGAGGTTTCATCATATATTTTATTCTTTTATCGCATTACCAATAGCCAAACCAAAGGAATGTCGTAGTTCTTTCGAAGTAAGGTAAGTTTTGAATTCCAGGAGGAAATGGGCGGCTTATTCGAAGTGTATTTATGAGCTGAGCCGCAGAAAAATAGAGTTATTATGAAATTCATCTTAGGATTTATGTATAATATGACACGATGTTGCTTTCCATTAAAAAAATGTTTATCCGCACGACTGCAGGAACCGTATAGGTGAATTACCTGTTAGTCACAATATTTTTGTGAAATATTCTTGTTCTATATATTTTGTCGTAATGAGACAGAATAATTCTTTCATTATTCAAACGTACGAAAGGATTGTAGAAGGCTTCTATGTAAAAACGAAATTAATTATATTAATGATGTTAATTATTGAATTTATATAAGAAATTATATTAATAGAGTATACGTATACAGTAACAACAGTAAAGTATTTTATAAATTCATTTTTTTTTAATATTCTGAAAATTATTGATTATTTAACAATGAATAAAATATATTAAATCAAGTAGAGAATAGTGGAAAGTAATTGAGCAATTTGTCTTTTGATCAAAGTTAAAATTAGGTAAAATTAGTCCAAATTATGGGCCATGTACAAGTATAATACCATGGTGTTCAAAAGGAGTTTTGAACACCCGAATATATATTTACAACGCGATGATATCAAGTTTACGACACTCGATAATTTTTTGGCCGCCCCCGTTATATAAATCCCGCAGCGAACTCGCAAACAACCCCCCTTTCCTCTTGCCTCGGGAGAGCCGGGCCGAAATCCTGGTAAAATTTATAATCCGCAGCCGCAGCCACCACAGCGGTCGCCGAAAGCTCGGTGGCGATCATCGCCCTGGCAGTGATAGGACGAGTCCATAGCCATCTTATTCTCTCTTTCTTTCTTTCCGTCTTTCTTTTTCTCTTGTGTTCGCGGCTGTAAATTTCCGTTGAATTATGGCCGCGACAGGGTCAGCGGGACACGCGAAGCGAAGGCAAGGCTAACCTTCGCGTTTCTGGTGTGTATATATATATATATATATATATGCAGTACACTGGGGGGTAAACGCGCTCCTGACCCAAAAGGCATACCAGGCTACCTGTCTTCCCGACAGCGAGGCCGTAAAACGGATTATTCACGCTTCATCCCGGATCTCTCTGTGTGTATGTGTGCCTTTAGGGCCTGATGCTGCAGGCCTAAATATTTAGCTTCTCTATCCGTAGCGACGGAAAACCTTAGCTCACTCAGTTCGTGACGCTAAACATGCGGCTTAATTTTAATGGTTCATCGAATTATCGGATAGATCAGGTCAGATTGAGTAATTGGGCGATTTAATTGAAACCGTTTTTCTCGGTTTAACAGATGAATTCACTTCTACGATGGATTTAGTACATTTATAGAAAATTCGAGGTGAATAATTTTAAATTCTCACATTTGGGAAAGTGAGCTGTTAAGTTCGGCAACATAACATAACACAAGAAGAAAATATCAATATATATAATTCCCTAAATATTTAAATATTTCATTAAATTATTCCCATAATTTAATATATCTAAAACATGTAAAAATCCAACTGTCAAATTCAAAGTAGATTTATCAATTAAAATATATAACGAAGGGTATTTATATTTATAAAATTGCAAGAAATCAGATTCCAAATATATAATAGTATATTGATAATAGCTATTCTATAGGATACATTAACATAACATAGTTTAACCGTTGTAACACAGTACAAACAAAATTTTTTAAAATTAAATGCAAAATGTAAATATATAGTATAATTTGCAACCAGTGCGGATATTGCGCGGGCACTCGATTAGCCGTCTCTGTCCCTATAAAAAATAGTTTTGGCGGTTATTTAAAAAATGTTTTAATTATTAAACGAACAAGGCAATTTATACAAAAATTCACTATCGTACACAAATATTTGTGTTAATATTAAATTATTAACAAACAAATAAATCTTAACTAACTATATAATAGTATAAAATAATGCGAGAAACGACAATTATCCGCATACTATTACAAAAATAATTTTCATTAATTTTGATTATTAGTATATAATAAAAACAATGTTACTTTAATCATATAATAATTGACTGATGCTATCTGAAAGGAGATATAGAAATATAAGTATTAACAAAATTAAGAACATGGTGAACATTTAATCAATTAATTATAATTATGTATATGTATGGCAAGGGACTACGTACTGCGAAAACTCAAAAAAAAAGAAATGTGAAGACTTTTCAAAGATTTCCAAAGACTTCTAAAGACTTCTAAAGATTTCCAAAGATTTCTAAAATACTTCTCGAGACTTCTAAAGACTACTTTTAGAAACTTCTTAAGTCTGGAAGTCTTAGGAAATCTTTTCGAGATTTTGAAGCTAGTGTGGAGACTCTCGATATATGCAGGTTTATATTATAAATGTTGTAACTTACGGAATTATAGCATGGGGATTAGCTAACAAAACAACGAGCAAATCAGTAAATAGTATACAAGATATAAAATCATAAAAATAATCAAACAATTAAACAACAAGTGTGAAAATGCCTTTAATTTTATGTAAAAAATATACCGTAAAAAATAATATATATCGATTATAACGATATGCAAAGTATGTTCGTATGTTCGTAAATATTACATTAAATACGCGAAATGAAAATGTGATTGTACCGAAAGTGAAGAAATATGTAGGAAGAAGAAACAATAAATATATGCAGCAGTATATTTTAATATAAACTTGATATAAGTATTAGAAATATATATAAGTTTAGCAAAATTTAAAAAGTAGATTCAAAAAACTATTAAAGATCTAAATATTTTAAAATATTACATTTAATTATGTAAATGTTATATCTATCTATTTACTCTGTATACTGGCCGTTACTGAAAAATAAATAGATTTTACGTCGGTGCAAATTTTAGCTTTTAGTTTTATTTATTCAAATCAGACTGCGAACAGATGTAAATATACGTTTCTGCAGTATTGCAGAATCTTGTTAGTTAACGACGATTCGACAGGTAGTATGTTGCATGAAATTAAAAAGTTTAAAGAACTTTTGTAATAATTTTGATAAATAACTATGATAAATTGTATTAATTTTGATTATTAGTATATAATAAAAACAATGTTACTTTAATCATAGTTATAATAATTGACTGCTATCTGAAAGAAGATATAGAAATATAAGTATTAACAAAATTAAGAAACATAGTGAACATTTAATCAATTTAATCAATTAATTATAATTATGTATATGTATGGCAAGAGACTACGTACTGCGAAAACTCAAAAAAAAAGAAATGTGAAGACTTTTCAAAGACTTCCAAAGATTTCCAAAGATTTCTAAAATACTTCTCGAGACTTCTAAAGACTACTTTTAGAAACTTCTGAAGTCTGGAAGTCTTAGGAAATCTTTTCGAGATTTCGAAGCTAGTGTGGAGACTCTCGATATATGCAGGTTTATATTATAAATGTTGTAACTTACGGAATTATAGCATGGGGATTAGCTAACAAAACAACGAGCAAATCAGTAAATAGTATACAAGATATAAAATCATAAAAATAATCAAACAATTAAACAACAAGTGTGAAATGCCTTTAATATTATGTAAAAAATATACCGTAAAAAATAATATATATCGATTATAACGATATGCAAAGTATGTTCGTATGTTCGTAAATATTACATTAAATACGCGAAATGAAAATGTGATTGTACCGAAAGTGAAGAAATATGTAGGAAGAAGAAACAATAAATATATGCAGCAGTATATTTTAATATAAACTTGATATAAGTATTAGAAATATATATAAGTTTAGCAAAATTTAAAAAGTAGATTCAAAAAACTATTAAAGATCTAAATATTTTAAAATATTACATTTAATTATGTAAATGTTATATCTATCTATTTACTCTGTATACTGGCCGTTACTGAAAAATAAATAGATTTTACGTCGCTGCAAATTTTAGCTTTTAGTTTTATTTATTCAAATCAGACTGCGAACAGATGTAAATATACGTTTCTGCAGTATTGCAGAATCTTGTTAGTTAACGACGATTCGACAGGTAGTATGTTGCATGAAATTAAAAAGTTTAAAGATACTTTTGTAATAATTTTGATAAATAACTATGATAAATTGTAGTAATAATGATTAATCAATATAAAACATGAATACTTTGTAGGATCGATGGATTTATATATTTAATGAAAGAAGCTTTCGCAAATAGTTCATGTATTAACTATACAAATTATTATTTCTATTGATACATATAGTAGAGTGGTAAAACAGAGTTTTGCATAAAATTGTTTCGCATTAATATTTGTTGTATGGAGCAAATGCATTAAACAGAAATTCTGGTGAAATCTGGTGCTACGGTTGAGAATAAGAACAAACTTCGAGTTGGAACGAACCGCGGCAGGGAGGTAGTTGCAGCGTTCATCGAAGTGTCGAGAACTATCCGTCAGTCCATAGGTCGAAATCCGGAATCACTCGATTACCGAGGTCTCGACGCGAGAATATATATATATATATATATACCTTTATTAGCGCATACGGCGTTAACGCTATCTCCAGGGGTGTCGAGATTTGCCTGCTTCGGTTTTCCGTCCCTACCACGTTTCCAATCGCTACCTCTTACCCACTAAATAACTCCCTCTACAACACAGGTTATTTGGGATCTTTAGATAACATTTCGAACGTTTTCATCATTTCTCGCCTAGGTTACATACGTTTTTAAAATTTGGATCAACGATTGAGAATACGAGGGGAGAGCGCGGGCCGGGGTATATCGCCATCCACTTCCCCTAGGTCGTCTCTCGACGTAACTCGGTATATCCTTATTCTGCTTCGCTCCAGCCGTTTTTTTGTTTCCCACCACCCGATCCTTCCGTTGGAACCCTCGGCGCGGAGATGTTGCGTGGCAGCAACGAGGTTGCGCTTGTACATTGCCACCGTGAGTGTGACCGATCGATCTCCCTCGCGGGTCCGGGCGTCCGGCAGCCCTGTGCGGATACTTGGAGAGCGAGCGAGCGAGCGAGACAGACGGGCGAAGTAGACAGCGGGCTCTCCCTCGCTCTCGCACGGGAGCGGGGACGGGCCGGCGAGCCAGCCCGAAACTCGATAAGCCGCGGACGGCGGAGGGTACACGAGTCGGGCGCACGTAGGCGTGGCCTATCCGCTTTGGCCAACCCCTCGTGCGTCGCCACGCGTACGGCCGAGTTTGGACCAATGGGCTCGAGTCTCCGGGGATCCGTCCGTACCCCGTCGGGCAGGTTCGAGGGGCCTCGCCTCTGGCCGACACCCGTCCACGGGAGAGGGGAGGCAGCCGAGTGCGCGCGCATTTCGTTATCGGTCGCGCTCCGCTCCCCCGGCCACGGCCACGGAATTTCTCGTGAGTGGGGGGAGGCCGATCGTGGGAGGATGAGGAGTAGGAGGCCAGTGGAGTTCGGGAAGTCGGGCAGCGCGGACGCGTTTTCTGTTGTTGCTGTTGCTGTCGCTGTCGCTGTCGCTGTCGCTGTCGTTGCTCCTGTTACTGGTGCTGTAGTTCCTGATCCTGGACCTCGACTCGGCATTTGCCTGTGGTTCCGCAGTAGCGCGCTTCCGTCCTGTTGCTCGGGGACGAGTCCAGGGCCATACATGCGATTGACGCTCGAGCGGCGAGTGCGCGGGTGTGGACCTACCTCGGGGCGCATCCTCGGGAACACCTGGTGAACGGAGTAGTCGCGGCCCGCGTGTCCGCGAGATCGGGATCCCGAGTGGCGTGACGTCGCCCGTACCGGAGACGCCGAGGAAGATGCCGACGAACCGCGAGCGGGGCACCAAGGCGACCGACTTTAGCATCGCGGCCATTATGGCGCCTAGGGGTCCGTCCTTCGGGCACTATCACCTTCAGAGTCTCGCAGCGGCCGCCGTCGCCGGGAATGCCTCGGCCAACACTGCGCTCGAGTGCGCGAGCAAGGCCCCCTTTGCCGCCACCAGTCCGTCGCTCGAACACAGTGAGTCTTTCACATCTATCCATGTACATTCTCCGTTCTTCAATCTACACCTTTTCTTTTCGCTATTACGTCTTTTTTGCGTCTTCTACAATAAATTATCGTTATATTCAGCTATATATGCGCTTGCTGTTGCGAACGTCGTTGAACGTCGAACGAGAAGTCTTATTCTTTTATAGGTTATGGTCGGTACTTTGATGATATAATACGTTAAACGGCAATCGTGTATGCAACCGACATTTTCGCGCAAACGTTTTACATTGCACATATTTAATCGGCATGTCTAGCAATGCCACTATATTTTGAATATCAATTACCATATAAATTATATTTCCACTTTTGGAGGTCTCCGTATGTGGGTAAAATTCTCAAATTACGTTATTTTCACGTTAATTTACTGGAAAATTTATAAATATTCCATAATTTAGAATTACAACAATAAATTTAATAGTATTGGACAAAATTTTAAAACTATTATTGTCTTATTAAGTAAATATGCAGTTAATATAATGAAAGTAACGTGTTAAATATGCGGGTATGCATTTTTAGACGTGGGATGTAAATGATACATACGATGCTAACGATTTGTAAACTAAACTGACAATACTAGAATTATTTTTCACGGTGAATCTTTGTTTACAACGTGTTGTAGAACGAAAATATCTGTCGAATATATATTTGTATATTTGAGTGCAGCCATTGTGCTTTACCCGACGGTAAATGCATATCAACTTTGAAATACGCTAAATGTAACGTATCATGTAAAAGATGGAATTAATTTTAGGTCTTGATTATAACTCCAATTATAATAATTACAATAATGATGCTTCGATAAATAATAATTGAATAATTAAAGAAATGCTTGAATAAATTATCGTGTAAGTGGTAGTTTTTAATGACACATAGCCACTTTGTATTGTAAATTATCTTACAATAGAAACTATAGTAACTATATAAATATTTAATTGCATCTGGCTATATATATAATTGTACGATTATCAAGGTAGTCTAGCACTTTGGAGCCATCTCGCTAAATTAATAAGTCACGATGCAACTGCATTGTAAGAATATATAAATGCTTCCGCACTTTGGAATTATAATACCGAAAAGTCAATTACGATTGTTCTCGCGTAACAAAAGTACAATCGAGAGAGAGAGAGAGAGAGAGAGAGAGCAATTAGCATTCGTAATCGTGTTATAATGAAATAGTGAAAAGCAAGTGCGTATTTACCAAGATAAATCGAGACGAAACCCTTTTATTTTTTTGATCCAACTGTCAAAATATCGAGAGACAGTGTTGCGTCGCACGTTTTAGGGGACAAAAAATTGCACGGATATATAAAAAGACAGTCTGGAATAAGATTTAAGGAAGAAAGAGCCGTCTTGACTACGAGGAGATGGAAGAAGGGCAAAAGATCGTGAGTAACAAATTGCAGGTCCCGGCGGCGGTCGGTCCTCTTTGCTGAGCTGGCGTACTCTGCTGGTGACAGGATATTCTGGGTGGTCGCGCGTCTTATTCCTCGTCGCCGTCGTTGTCGTCGCAGGAGCTCACCCTCGCAGCTCTTATTTCTCGTCGAATCGGAAACGAGAGCAAATCCCGTTAGAACCAGGGACCACCCGGTCATTCCGGATATGCCCGGGACGCGTTTTAATTGACAAGTGCAGCGGGAGGGGGTCACGACGCTAAGAAACATCAACTTGCTCTTTAATTTTTTACCCTATTATTGGACGAACACGTGGTCAATTAATCTTCATTATTTTCGTATTCTAAAAAGAATTTTGAGGGATTCGCGAGCTTTCGAGTTATGGGAATTATTTGTGGTGGGTGCAACACGAAAAATATGTTTAATACAATGAAATATTTAACAAAAACAAACTTAGGCCTATAGGAAGCAGGGAATTTTAAGTCTGCTCGGAGTTACGGTGGTAAATATAAATTTTAATGTCAATGTAATTCCAAAGAAAATTAATAAATATAATTGAGATAGTCGGTCTAATCGATACACGAATATGCATATATACGCGCGCGTAAGTGCAATTTGTAGAAACTTATAGATCAAAGCGGAGTTTTACGCTAAACAATTTAATTCAAGATCCGCAGTAAATAGGAACTCTCGTGCTGAGAAAGTTCCGCATCTTTATAGTGCGCTATTATTCTTTGGAACTTTCCAGTCGATCGAACTCAGCGGCAGTTTGAGAGAGCAAATGACTTATTTTAAGTGCACAAAGACAGTAAATAACAGGTCGATTAATAATAAAATTCGTGTTTACATTGAAGCTGCCCGCGGCGGCCGTAAAAAAAGGTTAAAACCGCGCATTCGAAGCGCATAACGACCGACATTCCCTTGCTCGGCCCGTTGGCATAATCATCGAGGCCTCCGCAAAGGAAATTCCAGCAGTAGGCCGCGGATATCTCTCTCTCTCTCTCTCTCTCTCTCTCTTTCTTTCTCCTCTCGCGCAGCGAAATTATGCAAAACCGACGAAAGCCAATCGGCAAAGCGCGGCCACCATTAAAACTCAACGGGTACGCCGCCGGAAATTTACGATCGATCGACCGGTGAAAAGTGCGGGAGCGCAGCTTCATCACCTGGAATCGGCAATGGCCGATTTAGCAATAACACCCGGAAAATCGCGGGGGTGTTGTTGCATCGCTCGGTTGTTGCGAAAGCAACTGAGAAAAGGAGATCTAGGTATATATATATATATAGAGAGAAATTTTATAGAAAGAGCTACAGATGTAATCGCTTAGCGCGCGTTCTCTCGGGTTTTATTGCGCTTATTATTGCACGCGGTGCACACGATGGAATGGCGGCGGTTTACTCGTGCCCAGAGATCCTTCGACACCCGTAGGTTAAGCGCTAACGGAGGAGGTCTCAAGGTGGTCTCCATTTTGGTCCTCGGGAATGGTTTTATGTGTTTTTTTTAAGATAGCACGCGCATGAAAAACACGGAGCTATGGACCACACCGGCGCTGCCCGGACCGTTAGAATACCTTTTTTCTTCTTCATCGTGCTTTAAGCCTTCGAATCGCTTGCGTCCTTTTCGCGAGGAAATTATTCTATCCCCATACATAGACGCACGAGTCAATTAACGATTACGCCTTCGAATTCTTTGTTTAAATTTTTTCGTTTTATTTACTCATAATAATTTTCCTTTAAAAGCTGATGAAATTCCTCGTATAACGTTTTACTTAAACCGTTTCATTATATATTTTTCGCTCGTTCTGCGGGTTTATCTTTAATCAAAAATATACATTTCTTGATAAAAGGTGCTTTCGCTCGATTGGAATGTTATTGTAAGTTCACATTATGATTATATATCCGTCAAGAAACCTCGAGAAATTCGTCGCGTTATATTTAATATAAAGCCTTTAAATTTTAATCACATTGGTACATATACAGCGTATATTCATCACACTTAATAATGAATAGTTCTAAATATAGCGACACATGCAGCGATCGATAAACATTCGGTGTAATATCGTCGCAAATTTATAAAAATCAACATTATTCTTGCAATATTGTGCATAAAATTTAAATTATATGATATATATACATTTGTAACTTGTATTATTACAGTAATAGCAGCTAATTTGATGTAATACAAATTTGAAATAAAAAATATTTAGCGCACATCCAAATTCTACGCACAATGTACAATAATCGCAGATATTTATTTATTATCCAAATTTATTTTTTGTTTGTTAAAATGATTATTCGTTATCCAAAGTAAGCGGCGCAATCGAACGTTAAAATGTATAGAACGATAATAAAATCAGAGTGATTTTTTCTCGTGCAAAATGAATAAAGATGCACCAGTAAAAGATGTGCTTGGCAGACCAGCATGCCGGTGCGTTAAAAATAACAGAATAGACATATCTTTCTTGAATTTCGCCATAACCAGTCTCTCGATTATCGGTAAGAAACGTCGGGCTGTGATTCGATGTGCAATACTTTTTTTTTACTCGCGCGCCTCCTTTATTCTTCTTACGCCGCAGATATTATTAGCAGCTCTCGTTTGCACTACCCAGATGTAGAGGCACACGTTCGTGGCACGCGATCCTTCGAAAAAGAATCCAGTCCATCTCACGGCCAAATTTGTTTGCGACGCATCGACGGCTCCATCTGTTACGTCGGCCGAACGATGGTACTCTTTTTGCTAATTCGCTTTCGCACTTGTGATGCGGAAAAAAAGTGAGCTTTCAAAGAACTCGTTTAGCGACTGTGAAACTGATCGCGTTATAATGCTTTTGATACAGAAAGCGCAAGTATACACATTTTAACTATATCTATATGTAAATGTTATATTTACACATTCCTATATTAACTTATTTTCAATTTATAAGGCAAATTTTATGCTTATTTATTTTAACGAATTGCTGTACTCTTATGTATTAGTTTACATTACATCGTAAATTAAATGCCAACAATTATTATATTTTTAAATCAAATGAAATTAGTATACCATATAGCGTGTAGGATCATAAATTATACGGAATTAATTAAAATGAAGTGTAGCTGGAAACGAATAAGTAAAAGTAAAAGGAATAACGCATCAAAAAACTTTGGGAGTATGTGGATTGAGCGATCGAAGGTTTATAATTAACCGATTTCAACCAAAAATCGCAAAATCCAAGCTGCACTCCAAGTCTGTCGGTCGTATCAACGAAAATTCTTTGAACGCGTGCCTGGGTTGTACACCGGCTTCCGGTCTGCGGATCGACCCGAAGCACGTTCGAGGCGCTCGCGGACGAATTCGTGCCGAGTTTTCGATTCGCCGACTGCATCGCTTTTTTTTCCCTTTGTCGCGCGGGAAAGGAAAGTCGACGCGTCGAATGCGATCGCGACTTTATTTTTAGTTTATTGCCAAGCGATAGAGACGTTTCGGCATCGTATCGCGGGAATTGCGCGATATCGAACCGCTTGTTATTGCTCGCGTGAACGATGGCTTGATTCACTGAATGTATATTTTAGACAGGCAAGTGTGCTTCCGCTCCATTTTAAGGAAAAAAAATGAACCGGTAAATTCTTTGAAAATGTTATTGTAAGAAGTAATTGGGGCGAAATTCTTTATTAAAGATGTGTAAATGAATATTTTCATAAAATTTATCGAAATAGTTTCTATAATATAGTAATATCGAGTTACATTATACTTGAATTAAGTTAGTATAGGCAATATTGATATTGTTTTGTATTTGCGTGAAATATTCGCAAAAGCAAATAATTGTATTACAGGAAACATAAATGTCGCTACGCGGTTTATCATTTGGATAAGAATTTTGTATAAATTTAATTTTTATGCTCGTGAATTTAATATATTATGGCTACGGAATTATCATACGTTTCTTCTTACATATTTAAGAGACTATATATATATAAGTCATAATCAATATGATTGTGAAATTTATGATTCGCACGTTCTTGTGATAACATAAATAGTAAGAGGAATATACGAATGTAATATTTTCCTGTGTTAATAATTTATTGTAATATATTTAATTTAACCGATCGAAATATATTATTCAAAATTAACGAAAAAAGTAAAATTTGACGTGACTTCCTTCATATTATTATACATGAATTTATCTTCCAAATTTCACGGCAAGAAGAGTCTCTATACAAAGCAAATACATCCATAAGGATTTGAGTGTTTTTTAATCAAAACAGTTAAAAGTTCAGAATGATTAATTTTCTACTGCAGCAGAGTTGTCGCAACTGCTGCAAATTGAAACATTATTCTTGAAGACAGGAGGGATATTTAAAACGAGTATAACTAAACTCGAGTGTACCTATATTCGTCAATTCGCTTTTTCGCGGTGAGCTGTGCAAGTTGCTCCCATGTTATTAAAGTCTTAAAACCGCACTATTATTATTAATACGGCCGATTAAGCGGGCGAGTTTTCTCTCACCGTGAGTTTCCGCGATTTTCCTCGTGGAGAAAACGATTGAGACAAGGCCTCGAGCGCGATTCCGTAAAGAGAAAGAAATTGCTTGCAATACCCCCTTTAACGGTTCCATGGTGTGTGTTGGTATAATGGCCGACGCTGCGGCTCCTTCCGCTGCAAATGTGTATATATATACACGCGTAATCATCGATGTGAGAAGGTACTTCTCGGAGTTTCATCGGTATCAAGGAGGGAAATTCGAAAATAACAGGGATGACGCAGACTCGATGGTGAAATTAAGACGCGTGTTAACTGCAATTTTAACCGCGTTCGTTTTAATTCCTATCCGAGAACTGGGTTCATTTAACTTTTTAATACGTGCGTATAAACATTATGGCACAATTCCGAGCGTACCTCTTGCGGCGCGTACGAGCTGCCGACACCGACAGCAGCTACTCGTCTATTCCTTCGACTCGTCAACCTTTTTATTGCTTTAATTTTCTCGCTAATTATTTTCTTGTTTACCAACTTGCTATTTTTATCTTTGTACAAGCGCTATCGTAAATATTATACTTTGAAGAATTTAATTTAGTAATTGTATTCAAGGTGCGAAATCAAATAACAAGTTAACTTTTATTAACGTGATTTATCATGTAATTATATTATACCTATATTTCTTCTACATATATATTTTTTATAATTATTGTAAAGTATATTAAATTTTAATATATTTTCATATCTATACATTGAAGTTGTGTTAGATGCGATGATTATTTCCAAAGTTATAAAATCCTAATATACTTTTACATAGAAAATTTTAAGTAAGCATATACCCAAAAGCATCCCGGTTCACCGACCAAACAAGCCGGACACCTCTTAGAGAATTTACGGGACGTGCAAATTAGCCGTAATCGAGTGCCGCGGTGAACCTCCCGCACCTAATTTATTTGCGCTTGGTTTAATACTCCCTCGCTCTGCGCTCCTCCTCCTCCTACTCCTCCTCCATTCGGTCTACGTCGCACCGTTCTCAGTGAATGAACCGCCTCGGTACGCTCGAATCTAAATTTATGAATCGGTCGAGCGATGTGCGAGCTACCGTACTCAATCTTCGTAGATATAGCATTTGCGCGACATATTGTCGCCCGAAACGTTTACATTTAAACGGGTTCACGTTTCTCGACAACTAACATTAAAACTTTGATCGTCGGTATCCGACCTTTTTTAATCAATATTTTCTCTTTTCCGAGGGAATTCGCGGTTATTCCGAAGTGAGAATATCAAACTGGTCAATGCTGGAAGTATGAGAATCTTGCATCTTTACCTGTGATCAAGAAATACAGAAATAGAGAGAGAGAGAGTGAGAGAATATCACGTTACGCACATGGCGCCCAAAGATAAATTGTTGCTGATCCCTACGCTATTAAGTCCGGAGTCGTTGCTATATTTTCTTATACGCACGGTTTATCCAAAAAGAAAAAACTCTTAACTGAATATATTTTTTCTTTTGTATGATATTGCATATTTTATCTTTATACACCGTTCACTTTGAAATATCCCACTTTATAATTTATTTGCTATACATTAGTATAACAACAAATTCACTTAGATACACATGCGTGCAAACAAATGTTATAGTTCCTTTTACAATAATGTAATAATCGACCGAATGAAATTAAAATTAAAATAAAATCACACTTTAATCGGAGGTATACGTTATAAATGATTTAAAATAAAAGTGATAACGTTTTAATTGTAGAAAATTTAAAATTCAAATTTAGCATTACAAATTAATTCTGCTACATACGAGTGATTTATATGGCAAGAAAAGGCTAATACCAAGCTATAACACCGTGACGTTATATTTATGTAACGATAAGCATAAATTTCAACTTCTCTTATGATAGTATTTTCTTTTTTTTTCGCAAAGCGTAAGATAGGATTCGCCAAATTTCGTCAAGGAGTCGGCAATAATTTTTATTCAACCAGTACATGAATATTCAATGCGCTTGCCAAAGTGTCGAATAGCAGTCGTCTTTCGGTGCTAGGTATATAAACATTTGTCCTCGCTGATTCACCGCGCGCGCAAAGGAACCGTGAATTATCAAATTTATACCGGCGACGAGAGGACACATTATTATATAGTCGCGTTGCTGATTCGTGTCTTGACGCATACTAGAAATATGCGGCAACGCCTCACGCCTTCCTAGTCACTTGTCGGTATCGCTGTCGCTGTCCTAACCGGTGACGAGACAACTGCAGACGCTTCAACTATAGAAGATTATTCCTTGATTACATCTTTAAACAATCGCTACGCTGTAATTCAATTGGACTAATAACGAACCTGGGGCTCAGATTTTACAGTTGAAGATCTTTTATGTTACCACAAACAAATCAGTGTATTTTGATACTCTTCTTTTTCAACATTCAATTCAGGATATTCACATCAAAATATCATTACCAAAATCGGTATTGTATATATATATATATATATATATATACATCTCGCGAAATGAATAATAGAAAAAATTGCGCTCGGGATCGTGATAAAGAATTAATATATTTGCATTGGAAAAAGGTGTATTATTTCAGATATTAGCAGAATAAAGAAATATGATGAATTATATCTTTCGCTGAGCGGCTTCATAATGCATGATTGAATGATATATCCTATTATTATTATTATTCTTATTATTATATATCTATAGACCTATTACTTTCATACCATCATATACGTGTAATATTATTGAATATTGTTATAAGGGTATTATACTGTTCTAATACATTATTGAAAAGTGTCAGTAATTTTCGGAAAATATACATATCCATATTGGATTTCTAGAGATGTTAATTTAAAAAAATATAAACTTAATCTATAATATAGCTTTCTCTCGCACTTTTACGAATATTTTAATCCATTACTTTATAATGGATATATAATAAATCAAAGTATAAAATAATAAGAAGTTGATTACATTACGTGAATTTGGAAAATAATATTTACGTGATTTTTTTAATGAAATCTATTACACGTAATGTTTAAAAGTTCATATTTACAGATGCATATAATAAAAATAATGGAAATGCATTAAAGTTATTGTCAACCAAGAATATCAGTGAGTATAGCTATGTAGCTTATAAGGCATAAATATAACGTTCCGTTTAAAATCAATTTATTCTATTATTCCGTCTTTGACGAAGAATATATAAGAAACAAACAAACGTCTGGTTCTCGAGAAAAAAAAACTAGAAAAATGTCTAAAGTGGTGTATACCGAAGTATAGTACGAGAGGCGCGTAAAATAAAGTGCGATTAACCGCCGTACGGGAAAACGAGGAGTTGAGTTAAAGGTGCGATATGTTTATTGCGGTTGCTGACAACGCATTGGCCATTGTTCGGTGCGCACGAGAGAGCATCGGGCTTATTAACGCTGCATCGACTTGACTCGCGCGTACACAGTGTTTTGCCGCCCAGGAAGACTGGAGCACCGAAGAATATACGCACACACACACACATATATATATTTTATATATATTATCGCAGGATAATTAATTGATCTCCGGCAAGGCGGATCCGCGACTAGGGCAAAACCTAATTAAACCAAGAGATATTTAAAGAGTATATGTGTTTAGCGTTAATTACCTCGAGGTGGCGCCCGATAACGATCGCTTTCTTGCGCCCACGTATAACCACGCATGAGCGAGCGGGTCGCGCGATAATCTCAAATTGGATCCGCGGAGCTGCGTTGCGCGCATTATGTAATAACCTCTAGTTTGCGCGCTTGGCCGCGCGCTTCCCCGTCTTCTTTTTCTTTTGTTTTTATTTATTTCCGACCAAGCTTTTCCCTTTTTCTTTTTTTTTTATTCCTATAGTTCGTGCTTTGCTCCTCTTTGCTTCGATTCTCATCGTTCGTGTTGGCGCGATTTTTTTTAATTGTTTAATATGCTAATTGCTACACGCCGAGGATTTTGTTGCGAGGAAAAATGGTGCGATAAGGTGTGAAGGAGAAGGTAAACTCGCTTCGCGGCTCCATGATTATGTATTAACCATTCGTTTTACGTTGTATGTCAGTATTTGTTGTTAGTCTCATTATACTATATATCTTCATTCGAATAAATACGTTAACCTATATATATATATATATATATATATATAGATTGCCCTTCTGTATATGTGCGTATATACACACACGTGTTCTCGCTGTTTAATTTTTCGGAGGATTCTGTAATTACTCGTGTATTTTCCGTATTGATTTTTACATTACTATATGGTCACCGGTAATTTAAGCCTGTTGTCAGGTGGAATCATTTCTATGTGTTACGATGATTAATCGCCGTACTTCCCGACGACGAACGATTAGTACTCCATTTGCCGGGAAACGTTGCGTTTTGCGTTTTAAAAAAGCTATTAAACACATTATTATTTATCTATATATACACCGAAATATAAGTATACACATTAATAAATACGCATCAAAATTAGACGTTTATCTACATTTTTCTATCAGTTATGTTCATACATTTGGCACACGTATATATATATGGACACGTACTTGCGTTGAACAGACGCGACACTGTATAAATACATATCATTTGTATCATTTTTATATACCGCTCTTATCGTACTAAGATAAATAATGTATACGAATAAAATTAGTTTTTTAAATGATCACAAGATATAGTGTATTTAAGATGATGGAAATGATATTCATAAATGCTAATGATACGTCTACGTAATAATCTTCTGAATTTCATAAAGTTTCTTTGTTAATTAATCATAATTAAATTACCACAATATCGATGAAATGCAATTTATAACTGTGTATTATTACTATAAGATATCTCATTGCACAAGACTGATATTATATTTTAAATTGTCATCGATTCTTACGAAGTGCCCGTAATTATAACTTTGATGTTTAATAATCGCTTGTACAATTTCGAAAAAAAAACCATCTTTCAGAGTCTATTCTTAGTTTTCCTTTGAAATATATTTCCCCTCTAATCGTTTAAAGACTATTTGATATTGAATATGTTTACCTCCGTACCTATGTATTAAATTCAAATGAACCGTACAAAGCTTCTTTCAGCTACTATAATTTCCCTACACTCTTATTGCACCAAATCGTAAAGGAATTTTCCTCGGCAACTAATTGAGTTTAATGTAGAGTATATAAGAAATTGATTAACATATCGAGATAGTGTATATATAAATTTAAAAAGTGTGAATTAATTTTCAGGATTGCGCACGTCACCGGTGAACATCGTAGCAACCGCAACGGTCGTGACGGAGGAGGCACTCTTGGAAGAAGATGAATTGGACGAGGGTGCGGGTGGAATCGACGTGGAGAGCGTGGCCACCGACAAGTCGGGTAACGAGGTCGAGGACGAAGAGGTGGACGTCGACGTGGAAGAATGCAGCAGCGTGGACGAAGGCCCGGTTTGCGCGGTCACGTCGGACAACCCGCGGAAACGACGCAAATCCGGAGATCGCGAGGCGGAGGAGCACACCGGCTCCGGTCGGAAGAAGCGCCGTCAGACGTTGCCTATGTGCAACTCGGAGGAGCTGCGCGACGTCGAGTGCCACCTGGAGACGAAGGAGCTTTGGGACAAGTTTAACGACCTGAGCACCGAGATGATCATCACCAAGACCGGCAGGTGAGACTTGTGACTCGTGTTTCTCTCTCTCTATCTCTCTCTCTCTCCTTCGAATTCACGGTCCCCGGCTCCCCCTTTACCTTACTGCAGATCTCGGACGAGATTCGAGGGGGCGACGGGTGACGGGTAACGGGTAACGGGGAACGATCGACGGCCGACGAAACTACTCGCTCGGGGGATATGTCCATAGTCGCAGTCGGGCTGCTAAGTTACAAATTTCGAGATAGGAGGCGAGTCGTATATGATTAATACGCGACCGGCACGCGATCGATCCGCGGTATACCAGTCTACCACCGAGTCGTTACCAGCTGCAGCTACTCCGTGGGTCTCCGCTTACTTAAACACCATCGTTAACCAGCCTAATTTGACAATTTAAATCTATTTACCTTGATGGTAGTTTAACTAGGGCCTCTTTCTTACTCCGACTCGTTAAAGATTCGTCTAATCGCGATAATTCATCAGCTCCGCGGCTTCTTGCTTTCTATAATTGAATAGAATTGAAATATCGATCGGTGATACGTAGAATATACGTTTAACAAGCAACACGGTGTGTTACATACGTTTATCTTTACAATTATGCAAAGAAAGCAAATTAATCAATTCGATGAAGGGGATCTCGTATACGTTTGATAAGGAAACGGTCGAATAAGTAATTCGCACGAATAACCACAGTTTATTGTACTTTCAGTTATTATACTTGCATTGAAGAATTGTAAACAATAGAAAATTTAGTAAATAGCAGGTATTAGAAACGGTTGCGCAAAACTTTGCACTGTATAATGAAACTCATTAGACTTTTAAACATTTGCATACTTAAAAGGATCGATTACAGAAGGAGAACAAGGTTATAACCATTAAGACCGTTTAAAAACAAATCGATAGATACAGTTATATACCGTACAACGTGTATACGGTGGCAACTGTGCAGTTCGAAAATGTCTCCCGGATACGCGCAACTCGTACGGGTGGTCGAAGTTTGACCGGCGACGCGTCCACGTGAAATAAGGAGCTGTACAACTAGTTAAGTGCAGCGAGTATACATATATAAGTATATACGGCACCGATAAATTTGATATCGAGTGTTGGGCGCGACTTAATATACCGGCGGGCTCGAGCAATAACGCGTGCTCCCGAGCGTAAGGTGAAAATTAGCGGAGGTTCGGTCGAGGGGGGATGAAAGGTAGCAGTCGAAAGGTAGCTGGGTAATGGGCAACGCCCCCTCACCAGCCTTGATTAACGATCGCCGCGGACAATTAAAACCCCGAGCGGTGGCTCTGCCCTCTCTTTCTCCTAACGGGTGTCGGGTACTTTCTTTCTCCGGCCTGACGCGAGCGCGCGCGCGCTTCGGGCTCTCACCGTATACAAGTATATGTATATATGTGTAATATATATACGTGTGCGTCTGTATATACCTACACAGAAACTCATTCGCGCTTTACGAGATATTTAAGGTCGCGAGTCCTAGATATAATTTATGGTTTCCCATTATATATGCCCATGTTGGTATATCGCGTCCATTTTTATAGGTATGCTAATAAAGTCGGAGCGCGCGCTCGCGCAGCTGCGGCATGCGTGACCACGTCAGAATTATGAGAGATATATTCGTGCGCGGGATGTAAATATATAATCGACGCGGTGCTCGAATTCGTGCTGGGCTGAAATCCCGCGCGTAATGCGAAGGGGAAGCACCTCCAAGTGAACGAAAACGAGAAGTGAACGAAATAAAAAGGAGGAAATGAAAAAAGGAAGTGGAAGGATCCAGACCTTGGGATATAGCTTTCACTGGGACGGCTGTTGCACGGCCCTTTCGAACCTTGGTTGCTTTCACCGTCGATCTCTTGCGCGCTCGCACACGCACACGCACACACCGCAACTCCTCGATCGCGTTCGGTATGCGAAATGGAGCTCGACTCGCCGATTAACATATACTGAATTAAGATACTCGACGTTATCTTTGGATTAAGATGTGGCCCTTGCGTACGGTGTAACGGTTGCGAGGATCCTTCGAAAGCCGCAATCCGCGCATGAAAAATGCGAGGGTTCACCTCGGCTCGGTAGCTCGCTACCTCGCATTCAGATTCGCGATATCGTCCCGCTCGAAGCGGATTGTACGCGATCGAGCCGATAATTCCAACTGCGACAACCCGCTACCTCGTGCTACAATTCATTTTCGTTGACAACGGAATTGCTTCTTTAAGTGGTCTTATCGCTCCTCCTTTCAATAATCAAACCTTCGAAAATGGAGATATTAATTCTCTTTTTCAAAATTTTAACCGTCCCTTCCTCTTGCATTTTATTGCGCGATTTATTAAATAAACTTTTAACGAGCTGCTGAACGGGCCTAAGAAGAGCAGTTTAATGGCCATGTAGAACAAATTTATTTCTCGTCCCTCCAAAAAGACGTAAAGATCAAGAACGAGGCATTTTTACAACTGCGCTTTACAACGTAGAAATTAGCCGAGGGAGGCATCGTTACCACGGCGACAGAACCATTAAAATTCAAATAAGCGAAAAAGTAAATTCCACCGGCGCCTAACTTGATAAAAATTCGCACCGTTTCCTGGAAGGACTAGCCTCCGAGTGTACCACAAAAATTGCATATTTTTTCACCAAAAATACCGTGTTTGTCCGGTTATTCGACGATCGTAACGTATTATGTCGCTTAATGCCACGACTTACGACGTTTAATATTGTATTTGCATTTCATTTAACCTCGCGTCAAAAACGAAAAAGAGTTGGCGCACCACACTCGATTGGATAGGCAATTAACTTCCCTTGCGAGTGTCTTTTACGCGTCTCTCTCTCTCTCTCTCTCTCTCTCTCTCTCTTTCGTTCCTTCCTTAGTAGCCAATTACAATGATTAATTACCAAGAGAGCTGGGCGCGGTAATGAAATTTTCCGGTTGTCTCGTGCATCGTCCACGTGAAGCTTGGAAAGAGTGTTCCGAGACCACCGAGCGAAGAACATATCAATTGCTGGTTGATCAAGTCCTCGGTCGAAGCTGTGCGAAATCTTGGGCGATCGATATAAGATGCTTATCGATTCCCCGAACCAGCATCGACGACTTCCTTTTTCGTTTTTCGTGTAGAGTGTATACATCTGGGAATGGAGCGACGACGAGATGTGGAGAGAAAACACGACAATATGGATTTCGAAGAGCAATCAGGTGGAATTGTCGTGACGGTCCGCGGGGGGTCGCTCACAGCTATACATCGAAACCCGGTTTTGGTTTCCCCTCTTTAAACTCTGGGCCTCGACTTCGCACCTCTCTTCGTTATTTTATCTTCATTCTCCTTTTTTAGAACGTTTCCCACGTTTCTGTTCAGATTCCGGTTTCACTTTCACCTCGATACTTACATTATGGGAAATTCACTCTTTATCAACATTTAATTTTTTTTAATTTTTAGGCATCATTTTATTAATGATAATATACTGACATATGTTTTTTTAAATTTTATTATTATATTTCAAATCACGTTTTTTCCATAACACAATGAAAATAAAGCTCACTGTTTCGTCACTATGAAGTTATATGTATTTTAAAATACAGGTGCTAAATTCTTAGATTTAGGTACAGTTATTAATAAAATAATAATTAAAAAAATACGTAAAGTAAAACGGAAGAATTAATAACTTGAAAAGACTGTAACATTTGCTTAATTATGTACATAAATTAATTAGTATTTGTTTTGGGAATATATAATATATACCTATATACATGATTCAACTAAAATAATAATTTTCTTTTCATGCATAGTATTTACCGAAAAAGTAAACATGCGACGAAGTACTCGAAAGATTAAGGTATTAAAAATGCAAACTAAGATATTCTATACGGGTGAAAGATGGTGGGTTAATTTCCTAAAAGAGTACTTGGAACGTAACAAAGCCAAGGAGGCAAATTTGTTTTCTGCGAAAGTGATCGGCACAAGTAAAAGAAACTCTTTTCACCGTATGAAATTGCAGGTCCATTAAGAGGTATTCAGCCAGACGTTTCCTCGTTCTCTCGTTTCCTCGATGATAATCATACCAAAATTTGGAGGGTACACACCTCGTGGCAGCTTGACAGATAAAGACCGAGGCAAGGCGCGAGCACCGACGTCACGCGGTGGTTAAAACCGCGAGGTTGTTCGTGGTGTCAGCGTGTTATTATCACTATCGTTATAACTATCATCATCATTACCGACGAGTTTCAGAGTAGGTTACAAAAGGCTTCGCGGCATTATCGCGCGCGACTCACTTTCTCCCTCTCTCGCTGACAATAAAGACGCAACTTCAATATTACCGTCATTATCGCCATTATACGCCCCTTCGGTATATATGCATAAGTCTCAATGAATACGTGAGTGTCTGTGTGTGTGCGCGCGCGCTGTACACGTCCACCTCTCGTCTCCGTGCACGCGATTGTCACGCGCGAGCGTACGTATGTATGTCGATCGTACGCGCGCGAGATGCGAGGAAATAAGCCTCTTTTCATCCGTGAGTCCCTCCGCGAAAACGGACCATCGGGTCCTCGCTTGTAATTTACCGGCAAAACGAACGACACTTTTCTGCACGTGTGCGTGCGAGCTCAGCTATATAGAGTGTCGGACGGATTGCGCAACCGTCATTTCGAACTCGTTTTCGTCGTACACCGCACTAAGAAACGTAATACTCGATTCGTCTGTAATTTCGATCCGGTCTCCGCACTCCTAAAGATATCAAACAAATAAATTAATTTCCAATTGCAAATTGTTTTTAGAAATAAATACGTATATCCTATATATATATATACGTGTATATACACGCGCGTGTGCACAGACATATGTATGTATGATGTGTGTAATGGGAACTGCATTTCGTTATCGTGTAAAACCTATGCGCAGACCAGGAAACTAAAGAGAAACGGAAGATAATTTAGCGAGTCCCCTTCCGACGCGCAACGTATTTATATATTACGTGTACAAAAATTAAAGGAGAGCCAGGCATCTGCGCGATTACGCGATATCACCGAGGCGATTACCTGCGAACAAGCGAATGTCGTTAACAAGTGCAGTGCGAAAAATCAAGGGGCGAGTCTCGTGGATCAACGCGGCCTCTCCAAAACTTTCCCGGATTATTACGTGCGAGGACACGAGAGAGCACTATGTAGATATCGCGGAAGGTTAACTTTGTGCCGCGTCACGCGAGCCATTCATCAGCCCTCACCGAGCAATATACAAGTTGATATTACAGACGCCACGCGTGCCTTTCTCACATTTCTTTTAAGGAACACGTGGCTGTGTGTGCTCCATCTTTTAAAAAAATGACCATTGTACACCAATTTTTACACCGAACATTATTTCTATAATTTACTTTTTCTTTTACTAATTTTTATTCTGTTAAAGGTATCATTGAATAGAATATTATTATATTAATACTGATTGTCAATATTAATTGTGAATGTATTGTATAATTCGTTTATTTACCGAGACGTATATATAGCTCGTTATAGATAAATACACGTATATAGTTTTACGATTAAAATTTACAAATGCGATCGGTACGCAAGATTTACCTAGAGCTTAATATACGTATGGTATGAAAGATATACAGATGAAATTAAATATATATATAACACAGTATTGATAGGTAAATTAAGACTGGGCAGCAGTACTTTATCTCTGATATCACTTTCGACTCGCGCAGTAATACAGCTACTCGTTTTATTGATCGATAGCCTCGCTACAACGCACAGCTAGACGGACAAGAGATTCGATAATCTTTCGGAATGAACCAGGCTTACCGCAGCTTTCGCTACTCGTAGTGAAAGATCTTTACACTTAGTCGACTACTCACGATTGCGATCTATCACACATTCTTAACATATCTGTAGTAATTTTTACTGAATGCATAACTTCCGTTAATTGTTTTTACAATTGATAAGTTTCACTGTTGCGGCAACTGCACTTATATATATATAAATGAACGCGTGGATCGTGTACATTTTACCGGGAATAAATAAGTAAACAATATTAGGATGTATGTAAAATTTTACTAAAATATATGAGACGATTGTGGAAGGCATTTACAAAATTGTCAAAACATTTAATACATATAGAGACTCGCATGGACAACAACTAAGACGGGACATTAACTTGAATGTTCATTTGCATTAGAATTCATCCCAAAACATAATAGTGATGAAACCGCAAAATTGCGTGGCAATGAATGTTCGGTACTGTTCGTAATTTTTCGCTAATGCCGCTATGCACCCGTGTAAAAATAGAAATATAAAGAAAACTACAAGCTTGTGGACGTAATAGCCTCGAGTGCAGATACGTGCGCGCTTCCTAGCCTCGACCCGTCTCGACAGTGTATTTAAAAAGAGACGATCTTCTAGACTCAAACCCGGGGATTCGGGTCGATCGTCGTAATCGGATCTCTTTGAGATTAGGGAAAACTGATTCGAGTAATGGACATTGCTGTTGATAACGCTTTGTTGGTGGTGGTGAGGCTGACTCTCGTACTCTCCGGTGATGCAGCACGTTTTCGTTTCACGCCTGTTACGGGGATTGCATTGACCCGGGCAAATACGTGGCATCCCCTCGCACGGTAATTTATTCATGGTTAGGTGATCCTTTTCTCGGTAACCTCAAAACTATATCTGTGATTACGGATCAGACAATCGCGTTACTTTTCATATACATTTTATGTACAATCGTTTTTCTTATATTAACTCGAACGTTTATACCTTTACCACGTATTCTCATAGTATAAATTTTCCATCGAATTTATTGAATACCAATGAATTTTTATCGAACTAAAATTTTATTCTATTCGTTTAGTCTGAAATTACGCACTAAAATACATTGACATGTTCACGGTAACAGATGACTAGGCAGGCTGGAGAAACAAAAATAACGTAATAATTTTTAATAAGTATATGTATTTATCTAAGAAATTATTTGATGCCAATGAATTATTCGCGCGAAACTGCACTTTCGCTCCCTCTTGCTTATACAATCGATCTGCAAAATCGCATTTCGCGCGCGTCGTGCTGAAACATTGGGACACGAGAGAGAAATAATTGTTTTATATATTATAAATATTATATAAATTTCATGGTTATACATTTTTAAAATAATAAAAATAGAAAGAAAATCACAATACTGTAGTTAAATTTAAATTTCTCCGTTTTAAACATTTGAAGATAAAAACGTATATGTACATACATAAACGTGTATTTTGTAAATATGTAAAAACGATTAATATGTTTAATTTGTAATCAACAGGCGAATGTTTCCGACGTGCCGAGTATCGTTTAGCGGATTGAAAGACGATAGCCAATACGCGGTACTAATGGACATTGTTCCCGTGGACAACAAACGATATCGCTACGCTTATCACAAGAGCTCTTGGTTAGTAGCGGGTAAGGCAGATCCGCCAGCACCCGCTCGACTCTATGTACATCCGGATTCACCTTTCAAAGGCGAACAACTCAGGAAGCAAGTTGTCTCTTTTGAGAAAGTCAAGTTGACCAACAATGAAATGGACAAGCACGGACAGGTAATATTCATTTCTTTAATACGTATATACATATATATAGGTACTTGATATTGTTTTTATAAATATATATCTTATATATATAAGAGAAAGTATGAAAAAATAAGAGCAAATGAGTGCCTGTATACAAGTGTGGTAATTAGATAAAATCGCCCTAAAAGTAGTGTCGGTGATGTACAGATGATTATCCGAATCGTCTGTTTTCTCGAAAAATTTGAATAATCCGTTATTTGAAAACTCATGGCATTATTTTGAATGCGGTTGAGCATCGGTTAAACCTTTAATCTGTAAAAATTAACGTCATTAGAATAAATTGTTCCCTTTACCTACGAATTTTTTGGAGTGAAGGTGCGTTTTAAAGTTTTACCTATATATACCACCTTGGCACTATCCTGATCTATACGATCAAAGGATCAAGTTAAAAGAGATATTTGAAAAAGTGCTAACTCATCGGGAAGTAAGACCTTCGGCTACACGTTTAAAGTAAAAGATTATTGTCAAGATTTCGTTCGACTCGCCTAACGATGAACGTGTTTTCTTATCTGCGATTGTTGCTCGGTTATACAGTCGCTTAACATTCTTTTCTATATATATATATATATATTTTCGTATTATTCGTGCTAGTTGTACAATTTAAAAGATAGATAACCTGTAGTGCGTTATTGTGACCTCGTAAACCGAATGTCGAAGGTCGTTCGTTTTAAGAATGCTCGAGAAAGTAAGGAACTATAGTTTTTCCTGTTTTCTTTGATGAACGATGAAGAAAGGAAGTAAAAACACGGAGAGAACAGAGCGAAGAATTAAAGTTTACCCCAATGGGAAAATGAAAAGGAAAATCTCGACGGGCAGTGATCTGAGAAAATCGAAGGCAGAATCTTGAGGTTCAAGGTTGTGCGTTGCATCTGGTCCTGTGCTCTCCCTCCCTCTCTCTCTCTCTCTCTCTAGCTCTCTCGGTGGGTGCACCGAAACCAAGGCACGCGCTTCGAAGGTCGTGTGACTCTTGACTGACTGACCGGGTAAGACGAGTTAGGTGTAGCTCTACAGTGTAGCGTGGAAATCGGATTTTTCACGGGGGCCAACATCGAGAAAACCTGAAAATCCAAGGATAAAGTTTGCTTTTCCATTGTGTCCCTCACGCGAGAAACATTTGAGAGTCAATATAGTATTGTGTATGCGTATATATATATATAAACGTGACGGTTAATGCTCTTCGGGTATGAACCAATCCCGGAGTTTGTTTAACTTTCTTTCACGATCTGGCTATTAGAGGGATCTAGAGTTATTATCTTTTGATTGTATCCTCATTTTTCGACGTTTCCTGGAGTTTATTTAACTGTGAGCCTAATACGAGATTTGCATGAATTATACATACCAACAAAACGATAGAATAAGAAACGTTCGAAAGATCATCTACCCCCGCATAAATAAACTCAACGAGATTAATGTATGAAAATGTATGGAAAAGGACGACGACGTATAAAGAGGAGAAAGAGAGAAAAAAAGGAAAAGTAAAAAAGCAAAGGTTAAACGCATGAGTTTAGAGTTAAACTCGATCGATGACGAAGCAATCTGTTCGCACGCGCGCTCGCTTTCCGTTCTGTTCGCGCGCGCGCGTGCAGCTCTTGCTCCCTCGTACCTCCCACCTCGTATACAATCGCGAGTGTAATGCGCGCTAGCTAGCTCACGCGTCGCCGTTATACTCGTTAATGCCGTTCCCATATATCACTTCTTTACTATTTCGATGGAACTTTGGCGATAAGCCGAGCGCTGCCACCACGCCGAGCCCTAGTTCGACCTAGCAAATTATACCTTTTTCAGTTTTTTTTTTCCCGGCAGATCGTCGAGTTTTCGTTAACACACACATGTTTCCGGGCTTCGTGGGTAATCAATCGACGCTCGGTCAAATTAATTTTTTATATGCCACCTTATTTCAATTTTATAAAATTAAAAATAGATTATATCACGATATAGTTATATTATTCGGGTTCGTATATAATTTTAAATATTTTACATTCTTATTTAAATATTTGGGTAAAAACTTAAAATTACTTTTCATCCTGTACGCGTTTTAAGTCTATCATGTTTTGATTGCTTGAATAAATACTATGTACGTATAGAAATATATTGGGATGCTGAAAAATAAATATACCGTAATTTGATTAACGAGTAAATTCGAATAGTACCCAATGTTAGGATGGTCATAATACATATAATACCTGCGCGAATCAAAACATTTCCGATACAAATTTCCAATTAGAATTATTCGCGCCCGCGTGACCGTATAGTTGCGATAAATACGAATTATTTTCATCGGTCGTAAACCGAGGAACTTTACTACATACGGCGCAAAGTTAACGATAATTAAAACGACAATGACTCGCTAGCGAGCTGCTCGTGGTGTTGTTGCTCGATCCTCGGTATGGAGCAAAAACGAAAGGTAGATGGAGATATAGTGAGTGAGGGAGAGAGAGAGAGAGAGGGTGGGGTGGGGGAGAGAGGGAAGAGAGGGAAGAGAGGGAGATAAAGAAGGTAAGGAATCTCGCAAGGGAGACGGGTAAAAGACATCGGCTCGCGAGGCTTATCGGCTCGCCGTGCGATAGAACTTGGACTTTACGAGAGATGGAGAGAGGGAAAGAAAGAGTAAGAGAGAAAGAGAGAGAGAGAAGAGTGTATGGTCTATCTCGCACGCTCGGCTCGTATATAGGTGTCGCCCGAGCATACCCATAAGCTAATAAATTGAATGGATGTTTGCCCGGAGGGCTTTGTCACGAGGATCGCAGGAAAGGCCACACGCCACCTCTCGTACAAAAAGCCTTGCATGCACCGCGGGTGTCTTTTCTCCTTTTCTACGGTGTACACGCACAATGTGCTGCACACTGCACGTCTACCCCGTGTTAATATATACCCGTATGTGTATAATACTCCTGGGACTCGAAACTCGGGACTCGGATCGTGTAATCGACCGGACGAGCAACCGCGTTACGCCCGATATACTTGTGCACCCGCGGGTACGTTGCGATCAACCGCGATTTCGATGTTTCCTTTCGTCGAATCTTCTTTAAATCGCTATAGACTCAAACAGTATCAGGAAATTAACAATATTTTTAAATTATTAGTTCCTATTCCATTGTATTTGTAAGAACATTTTCTCATTTATTGCTATGTTGATTCATGGTTTTGAAATAAGCAATAAGAACGAAAAACAAATTATTTATTTTTTACTTCAAAATGTTTATATTTATATATTAGAGAAATATAAACCTATTTATTTTGTACTATATAATGTTATGTTTTTTATTATTCCAATTCCTCTTATATTTAGATAATATCATTCAACTACACTGATAATTCGCCTGTTTTCTTTACTCCTCTTATACATATATACATATATTTTCGGAAATATAATTAAATAATCTAAATATTAATCACATAATTTCAATTAACGAATCGATAATGATTATTGCTTAAATTTATTAAAAATTACTACCGCTCAAACCGTATATATAAACTATGGTATTTAAAATAGTTCAGTTTTGATTAAACGTTATTTATTTAGCCTCTCGGTATAGGTATACGAATTGGACAAGGATAATAATTCAAAAGTTTACCACATTAAGCGAAGTGGCAAAACAGTTTGTGAAAGAATGAGTTATCGAGGTGTGTATTAACGTATAAAAAGTTATATATGTGTGTATGTGTACTCATGTGTGTGTGTGTGTGTGTGTATATGTATATAAACGAAAGAGAAAGAGCGGACGAAGTGGAACAAAATTAATAGTTTCCAACGAAAACGGGCGCGAACGAGAGAGAAAAGAACGATCCCGGTCGTATCGTACGGGTGTAATTTTGAGGCGACGGTATGATTTAAGAAATCCTCTCTTTCTCTCTCTCTCTCTCTTTTTACTTTTCCACCGATTCGACTGTCCATTCTCCAAATCTGATGTTCTTCGAGAAGGTATCCGCCCTAATGCACGAATTATGTACTGTTGAAAATCTTACAAGCTATTAACGAAAAAAGGGGCTTTACCTTTTCTTCTTTTTTTTTAAACTTTGCGACTATATATACGTTATTTTTTTCGAATAGCAAAGAAATTATAAAACTAGGAGAAAATTAGAAAGATTATTGTAATATATATATAATATACATTCGTATTGTTTAATTGTATATCAGATGAAGTATAGATCTTGATTAGTTTTGATATACCTTTTGAAACGCGATGGAAATCAGTGGAAGTATCGTTAAAAAAAAGAGTACGAATTTAATTAACATTTATAATTTCCATACATATTTCGAGAGTCTACGAATCGTGTAATATTAACGGCATCTCCCATCGATCTTTCTTGTACCTTCAATGTTGAATAATTCGTTGGTTAAAATTATGTAACGGTACCACCAAGTCTCTGTCCAATTCAAGACCATTGACATTGAAAAATAAACTTAGCGGCAAAACGACGTTCCACGATTGAAATATACCGGAAATTCACGCAGAATTTCCAATTGTATACCATTCGAGATAGTCTCGTCGAGTAGCCTGCTCCGACGGTTGGAGGGGAGCGCATTCCTGCGCGCACGCGCGCACCCATCGCTATTTCATCGTTTTATATGACGCAAGAGGTGTATATATACATGTGTGTGTGTGTGTGTGTGTATACATATGTACATACGGAGAGAGAGAGAGAGAGAGGGACGAAGTTATAAGAAGTAGCGGGGGATCTCCGTCGTTGGTTAACTATATACGTGTCGGTTGCAAGGTGGTCCGGAACTTGACCTGCTCGGTACGAAATCAATTACCGAGTGTGCGAGCCGCTGGATTATGTGTAAGAGGAGGAGTAAGCCTTTTTTCGTGGGCTTTACTTATATACTTGCGCGAATCCCTCCAGTCAGCCAGCTTTATGTAGATTTTTTTTTGGTACATATACGGGTCTTCCGTCACATTTTAACAGATTCTGGCGTGATTTTGTAATAATACTTGCGCAATATATAAAATATTTTTCATTGCAATTTTTACTATACCTCATTGCAAGTTAAGTTCGAATATTTCTCAATCACCAAGGTGCAATTTAATTTTTACTAAACAGTTACAATAGGCGGTGTAATGATTTTTTGAACGTATTCGCAATAAATGTGAAAACTTGGATCTAAAGTGTAAAATTTTGTTAATACGATAAACTATATATGTAAAGTAATTGTAGGTATATTAAATATAGTTGTAATGCCTGGGCTAGAAGCTTGAAGGTAACTGCACGCAAAAACGGAAGAAAAGACTAGAATAAGACGTATTGGTCCAAGTTTACGTGCTCGAAAGAAAATTGTCAAACGTATCTAGTTTGATGGTGAAGAAACCAGTAGATGATATACTGAGATAAAGGAAATAAAAGGAAGAAAATGGTGGTCGTCGGAGCGTTTGGTAGAGTACTATATATACTCTCTCTTCGCACAAGTCACGTATATATTTGTTAGTTTGCGTCGGTCGACGCATTTTTTTTTCTTTATAGCGCTCGCACGCTCGTGTGTACAATAAAGCCCGTGTGGCGTTATGTACGTGTAGTTATACAGAAGGAAAAAACTCGCGCGCAACATACTCGTTCCGGGTGCGAGTGTCGTGTTACGCTCGGTGACTTGATGAAATTAGGTGCATGGGAGCTTACCGGCGTCTCACTCTCTCTCTCTCTCTCTCTTTCCCTCTTTCTATTAACGATCGCGAACGTGTAAGACGCGTTCTCACGATCAGGCGAAGAATGTCCTTTGATTCGCACCTATGTATCGCTCGCGTATACATACGTAGATGTATTCGAAAACGCTAGCGCCGCAAGGAAAATAATGCACTTTCCTGCGACGAATGCTAATTTCCGCGCGATAGAATTTTTAGAAAATGAAAAGAAAAATAGGGTGTTTTGTAGCAATCCCGCGCGTACCGTATCATATATATATATGATACAAAAGAATAGATTAATATTGAATCGACGGTGTGTATGTACATAATACTGTATATATAGGCGCACAAAGTGCACGAAGCACTGTGGTGTATACCTGGTTCAAGCTTCGGGGAATTTGAGAATGTATCGCGAGTACATGTGCATGCGCACACCGTTCAAGCCTATATATAATACCGAGTATTTGCTCACCGAAGAAACGAAAGAGGAACTGGATTCTTCTCTATACCGGAGTATATACTCGATATCTATTAACATATCATGGGACGGTGTTTCGTATACGCAAGAATTAATTCTACCCAGTTGACTTTACTGCAAAAGCTCTTCTTAACAGTTATAACTCCCCGCGTGGAACAAAGTTGCGCTTATATGGTGTATACCTTGAACGACGCACTCTTTATATAATTTCATTTTCATTCATAAAATCAGGTTCTCTCTCTCTCTCTCTCTCTCTCTTTCTCTCTCTCTATCTCTCTACGTGTGCTTCGTTTTTTAAATTTATGTTTCCCTCGACTCGCAAATATTTATGCACGCAACTTTCGGAAGGATATTTCAAACGAATTCGTATAATATATTGAGACGCGGAGTTGGCTAATTGGCAAAATTCGTCGTTCGCACCTTTCGCCGACACCCATAAAACTTGATGGTCTGACCCCCCCCCTGCCCCCCCCATACTCCGCCTTTCTATCTCTCGGTCTACTCGCGTTCCTCTGAAAGCGATAAAATAAAAGAGACTATAGATTCTCGGAGGATTAGCACGGACAAGAATTTCGAAGGTGTCTCGTTCGATCGAGCCTCGATATTTCGTGCTTTCCGGGTTCGTCCGCGGAAACGCACCTATTTCGTTATCGTCGGACACACGTCGTTAAGATATCTTTATTCGAATGGCACGACGAGGAGAGGGCTCGACACGATTTAACGCTTCCCTAATATGCCGAAGCGAGCGAGGCTTTCAACGTTCGGTTCGCGATGGGACGACGACGAGCGCAACGGCGACATATACAACTATCCGTGCTTTGGCTCCCTCTCGTTCTTTTCCTCGCCTCCTCGCCTCCTCGTATATTTTTCATAATTTCTCGGAGGATTAAAATAAAGATTTGGCTGCGGTTGATTCTCTCCGTCTTATTTCGTTTCTCCTTCCGAAGTCGTTTCACGAGCTCGCGCGCATTTACATACGTTTAAACCCCGCGAGCTATAAATTCACCTCTAATCTGCTTTGACTTTTTAACGCGCAATATCCATCGAAATAGAGTATGTATTGCACGAGCTCTCGATTAAATTTTAGGAGGCGAACCTTTGGCTAGGCTATATCCTCCTGACGAATGGCGGACGATAAAAAGCCGCGAATGAGCGAACGACCGATCCCAATAAAATTTTACCAATCGTCCAGTATATATATATATACATATACATATATGTATACATACCAGATTTAACAGCTGCTCTTTCGATCCACGCGGATTCTTCTTCGAGTGAGTATTATCTCTTTGTCTCGCTTGGTCTCTTTCTTTAAGTAATTTTCTTCCTCCGCTCTCCGAGTGTCTCTCTCTCTCTCTCTCTCTCTCTCTCTCTCGGCTGTAACGGGCCTCGCTAATCCACCGGATCTCTCCTCGGCTCGATATTAGAAAATTATGCAGATGGCATCTCGCTGAGGCGTAAGGTTACTACCGATAAATAGCGAGCCTATATGCTCGATAAATAATCACGATTGCTACTCGCGCGTGTGTATAACTTTTGTATTTATGGATGGAAGGTGAACGAAGGAAGAAAAAAAGAAACACTCCAGGTGCTTGTGCGTGAAATATTCGTCTTTATTATTAGTTTTCGGTGGGTATATTCGCGTTTCGTTCGCATGTCGTTTCGCCGCGATGAGAGGAAATAACAGTTTTCGCGTTAATCCCAGCGCGATAAATTTACGGATTTCTTTTTCTTGTTTGCGTTATCCCCCTATTTTTTTTATCTTGGCTAAACGAGGATATAAAATACGAAACTCATCGGACTCATCAAGTATCCGTTTAAAATATATAATCCTGCATAATGTATTATTTTCCTTGGGTATTGGTCAAATGTTAACTGCTTGGTATACGTACACACGATCGCAACGCGCTTAATAGTAAATAATCGCTCGAGAAGTTATATCTACGAATTTCGACGATACACGTACGTCATATATGATATATCTTAGGTATATGGATAAAATAATTTTGAAATTCCATCGCGTGGTCGGAATCCATATAAGATCCGTTTAAAGTCGCGGTTGTCAATTAGATTAACTCGGTAGCCAGAAATCAAGTCGTGCCGTTGGTGGTCCCCCGAATCTCGAGCGTCATTCCGGTCGGAGTTAATTTGCGCTTGAAAATAAACCGTAACACGCGCGCAGCGGCTCGAATCGCGGCTCCCGGTCGATCCATCATCTAGAAAACTCGCAGAAACTCGTCACCTCGCTCGGTTCGCACGCGGACCAACCGGAGTATAAAAAATGCTAATCCCTGTGCTCGAACGAGGAGGTCTCGCTCGATTGAGCGCGTGGTAGCGGCGGCGGCGGCGGCACGGCAACGGCAGCGGCTTAATTAGCGCTAGCTGCCCGGCACGCTATCGTACTGGACATACATTGCGAAATTGCCGTGATTATTGTGCGCCGGCGCAAACGCGTCGCCGATAAACGAGGGTAATGCTTTAATAACCGCTCGCCGCGCTTTTGTAAAAAAAGAAGGAAAAAAACACGTCGAAGAGAGAAAAGGAAGGTGCAGACCGAGAGAAAAAAACGAGCTCGAGAGAAACCTAAGAAAACTGTATCGCCGCACCGCGGCCGAAGAAAAGAATTTCCTTCACCTGCGCAAGCGTATAAATACACACACACACACACACACACACACATGTACGCGCGCACGAAAAATCGCGAGCGTGTTTTATGCGCACTTACCGACTATTATGTGCCTCCGTTATAACGCGAGCGAAGGAATAAGCGAGCGGCGCGTAGAAAAAACCGAACAAATCGGCTGCTTAATGCCGCTATCAACGTGTATTACATGGCTCGCGCGTTGTATGATAAATCGCCACATGCAAATCGCTTAGTGCTCGGTGTCTCTCTCTCTCTCTCTCTCTCTTTCGTTTTTTCTCTCTCCCTCCTACTCCTTCTCAATGCTGACGACGCAGTGACTCGTAGCGACTCGAAGTCTATTGGATTCGAACCTCCGTTTCTCTGTCGATCGTCCTCTTTGATCGTTTTCACTGTCTTGGGGGAGTGTATTTTCGACGGTTGATCGCGTCTACACGTATTTGCGATAAACTGCGAGGATGATCGAGAAGATGGTAGTTCTTACCCGTAAGTTGAACATCTGTGTCAGTACTGAAAAAGTCATATTTTATCAGTATATCAAGAACAAAATACTTTTAATCAAACTTTACTGGAGCGTATGAAATATTATTAGTTAAACAAGGTTTTAAATAATGAAATGAAAAACAACATTTTTATGTTTCTATTCTACGTGTTTAACACGTATCTTATAATATTATTTTAAATTGATAAAGTAGTATACATGCATATACACAATTTATAAATTCAGAAAACTCGGAACTTACTTGAGAACTGATTATACATTCAACACAGTGATGTTGTTAATATAGTCTTTTTTATTTCGTTAAAATGTTTTAATGATACATATAGTCAGCAGACATTAATGAGAACAAAATGAAAGAAACATTATTCTTAATAATTTGTGTATAAATAAGGCATTAAATGTTTCGTGAATGAAAAAAAAAGATGCGGCCGTCAAGTTAACGTGTACTACACAATAATTTTATCTTGCTATATAATGCACACTCATCTTACAATGTCACCCGTATTTGAGTAATCGTAAATTATATAAAAAAAAAGAAAAAATTAGTTGGAAAAAATGCGCTATAATTTTATTCTCGTACACGATATGAACGCTCGTAAAACCACGTTTCAGCGTGCGATGGGGATGTGGATTACCAGTAACGTATGCAAATGTCCGATTGCACTTAATTACTTATACTAGCATGTTATCGCTCGACATTGAATTTAATTCAATAAAAAAAATCAGATGCTTCGGTAGCTAAAAAAAAAGGACTATTAAAAAAAGGGGGAAAAAAAAGAAAGAGAAGTGGAGAAGCGTTATAGGTACCATTCACAAGAATAACATCATCTACAACATAGCTCGAAATCGTCGAGTATGAATAATAAGGAGGTTGTTGGATCGACGTTGACGTTGGTATCTATGCCGATCGAAGTATACGAAGGCGAAACAGATCAAAAGTTCAGGAGAGGAATAAGAAAAAGAAGATCATGGTGTGCGTGTGCGCGCGTGTTAGTTCGTTAAATGATCACGGTCGCGTGGGTCTCTTGTTATATACGTAATCAAAGATCTGTAACATCATCTAGCACTTGCAAGGGCTACACCTATAGAGATCTCGAGAGTCATCGGCCTAAGCGGGACATATACGTATAGGTGCAAGATAGGATAGCCGTTGGTCCCTCGGTCGGATCCGAAGCAGAAACGCAAATTCTTTAAGTTTTCCGAGACGCGGGTGCGGCGTGTATCGCCGGTCGAGTAAGTCATCCAAGTCCGTACGACTGACAGGTTTATCGGATCACCGGCCGGCTGCGCTCCCGGTATATCGTGAGACCGATTCAGCACCTGCGGTAGTGTACTCCACGCATCGCAGATAATCGCGCATCATTGAGAGAAAGGGGTAGCTCCGCGTGACGAATACCGGCCCGCTCGCGTGGAGAGAGGCCGTTTCTTACCCAAGTTTCGAGTTTATCGCTTGCCACGGCTTCTCCTTTCTTCCTCCTCCCTCTCTCTTTCTCTCTCTCTCTTTCTCTTTATTCCATTAATGGGCGCTCAAATATGTATATGCTTGGCCTTCTTCGAGCTCAATGAGCGGTTTAGCGCGTAACCCAAAATTTTCTAATTATAGCTCCTGCCCAAGAATGACCGACCGGGTGGATTATTTAAAGGCGCGAGTAGAGGAGTTATGCCGCGGACAGAAAGGTGTTATTACAAAATTATTAAAAGGGAGCTTTGGGATGTAAAGTGCAGCCGATTTCTCGCTTAACCGACATATTTAATCTTCGATTTTTAAAAATTAATATTGTATCGTAAGGTACTGCTGTTTCGTCAGGGGTATATTGTATTCGGTTCGTTTTACGCGTGTACAATTACTTTCTACTTTTTTTCTTTTGCGAATGAACATATAGGAATCGTTGATAGTCATAATGATTGACTCGTCCCGATCGTCGTACAGAGAGTCTATATAGCGAGTCTACGCACTTGTAATAACACCCACGCATCTCTACAAATTACCGATGTGCATTTAAATAATTCAGGGAATTAAAGCGACAAATAAATAAACTCGACAAAGTACAAAATTACTCGTACTACAACAAACAAGCTCGTTTGAGAAATTGTTTCGTCTCGTCTCGCATCGGCTCACTCGGTGCTTCATGAACATCGAGAATCCAGCTATTCGCCTCGCGCGCGTTGCACCTCGAAAGACGAAAAAAGAAACGAGCAATCATCGCAGGCCAGTCGAGAGATGACAAGTGTAATAACACGACTCTTGACTTTCCTGTTTACCTAATCGACAGCCGCTCATTCCTCTCTCTCTCTTTCTCACTCTCTCTCTCTCTCTCTCTCTCTCTCTCTCGCTCTCTCTCCATCTCTGTCGTTCGCTTGCTCGACTGGCCTTCGAGCAACCGTGCCGTCTACTCCCGTCGTGATTCGCTCGTGCAATTACGCGCGTCGTCGTCGTCGTCGCGTCTTCGCGGAGCGAACAGAAAAATAAATTCCCTAGACCGTGGAAAGTCTTTACGAGCCCATATCCTACCCCTCTCGTTTCCACGTTCTCTCTCTCTTTCTCTCTCTTTCTCTCTCGTTTTTCTCTTTTCGTAATTATCGTTCGAAGCCGATGCATGCGTGCCGAGGCTCTTATTACCATAAATTCGAAACGAACTTGAGAGGCGACGAGTTTCGCGCGCGCGCGACGAGACGAAAGGCGACCTTATTCTCGCATGCGCGCAATGCTCTTACACGCTCGGATGTGTGCATATAAAAAGCGCGAGAACGTCGTCGCAATGCCGTAATAAAGGACCTCGAGATCTTCTTAGCATTTTCACCCGGTCGTTACGCATCGATGATACGTATAATATCGTCATGTCCTTCGATATAACGGCCACTGGTATATACCTGTCTAAATGATTGTAACAAACCATCACTCATTTATTCCAACTCGACAATCTTTCATTCGATAGTTAAATTATTAAATTTAACAATGAGCTTTAACGAAATTTCATTATTCTGTTTTTGATTTACTCGATATATTTGTGCATTATACATCTTCATAGGATACATAACTGCGTATCTTAGAGTTTATTAAACTCGTGATTAAAAACTGTCTTAGCTTACGTATAAAAATATTTGTAATAAATTTTGTATAAAAAGTATCGCGATGGCACGATAAAAATAGTGACAATTTCATTACGAATATTATGACTTTTTTAGATTGATGTTTTTCGTACAACTGATGCCCCAGCATTATCATGCTGTCACGCGCTAATTTTTATCACAAAAACACTCCGTTTACGCATATATGTATACCATATACATATAGTAAAATGGCATGCAACAAAATATTAATAGATATTTACATATTGCTATCATGTACCGAAGTAATGCGTATGCATTTTTCAAATATTTTATATTATGCAATGCATACGTTGTTGTAGACTTCGATCAACCAATAACCAGTGCAACTTTATTGCTGTAATAAACTGTCAAATATATTTTAATACACTGTCATTGGATTTATTTATGCAGTTACTATTGGTATTGAGCAAATATTGACACGGGATGTTACATTTGGTTGGGTTGCGAAACTCGTTTCACCAACTTTACTGCAATTCCAATACAAAATTTACATTACTAAAGTCATGTTTTTATTACTTAGTATGATTATATGTACCAACAGCGACGTTGACGTTGTTTTTTTTTAACTCAATTTCGTTTTCAATTACTTATTTTTAGGATTGATTGAATTATTTGTACGTTCGTATTATTTTACAAGTGAACCATCGCAAATTTCATGTTTTATTTTATTATAATTTTGTAATATGCAGTCTTGACGAATAATAAAAATTGCACAGCATGCGTCTATATGCGTCCTGTATAGGTATATACCATATAGTTATCCGTTGTCCTCTTATTTCGTTTTCTAAATCCAGGAAGCGAGATGGTATATATACGAACGCGACGCTGCGGAAAAGTGTAGTCTGTCATGTAAATCGATAAACACGTGATAAAGAAAAATGAAGATTACGCGATAAATAGCTTTTCTTGGAATTTCCGCCGATTTACGGTTTTTGCTTTTATTATATTAATCGTGCGTTTTGTTTGCATTTTACAGATTATCCTAAACTCGATGCATCGATACCAACCGAGGATACACTTGGTGAGGTGCAGGAACAACGGAAACGTGCAAATTACCGATCTCGAGAAGGAGGAGCACAAGACCTTCATATTTCCCGAATCGATATTTACGGCAGTCACCGCTTACCAAAATCAGCTGGTCAGTATTCTTATAACTTATGTCACGATTGTGCGTTTTAGTTTTCGAGTAATGGTCATAATGATGTCGAATCACGCAAGAATACCTTTTTCTTCTTTTGTCCAATGTATTTCGAGGATAAATAAATGAAAATAATTTATTGAATAAAGCAGTAAAATAATAAAGTTCCATGCAAGGTCGTACATAAAAGTAAAAAAAAAATGAAAATTGTTTCAACAAAATCGTATCAAACGTGACTCAATCTCGCCCGAATGAATGTCATTCCACATCATTAAAATTTACGATTATCTTCGTCGCATTGAGAAACGATTAAGATTCCATTGGGTACAAATGACTTTCAGATAACGAAGCTGAAAATCGACAGCAATCCATTCGCCAAAGGCTTTAGAGACTCCTCGCGGCTAACGGACTTTGATCGGTAAGTATCGTATACGGTTTTAAGAATTGTAACACGGATACACAAACGCAAACACGTATAAAAAATATTAGCAGAGTGGTGTGAAACGCGGAGATTCAGTTGAATCCACGATAACGAGGTTCGATAAGTTGTTAAAAGAAGTTTTATACGTACGCGTCTCTGCGAAGCGAGTGTTGCTTCGAATCGCGAATACGTATACATAAAAGTATATTAAACGCGTGTACCCGATTATTCGGCTCCCGAGCTGTCCACTAAATTATGCGCGCGATTAAATCGCATCCTCGCGAAACCGAGTAGTTTGTACGACGCGCTAAATGAGCATAAACCGCGTCGAGTCGACTCGAACCTCGATTACGACAAAACTGACTCGTCGCACCTGCTGAACCTCGCGCCTCCAAACTCTATCCGAGGATCGAGCATCGGAAATGCGAGAAACGTTATCTTCGTTTACGAGGGTGCGTCACCGAGTTATGAGCTCCGAGAAGTTTTGCTAATTAACTTTTAATTAGCTCTTTGCGTATGTACTTTGGAATTTGTCAAAGAGCGATTTAACATTTGAATCTCTCGTTCACCGTGTACACGCTTTACTTTTTTTTTCCCCTTCCTTCGTCTTTGAGCGCAGATGCACCGAGCCGACAGTTTTATAAGCTATATACCTCTACCGATTCCTCGCTTAATGGAATATTAGTGTAAATTTTTTCCAATTATACCACGCTTATTAAACTTTTCAGTGAATTCCGAATGAGTTACGTAAAACTTGACTGCACGTTGTAACGTATACTCTTACTACCTATTTTATATCTTTTGATTTTAACGCAATTGTTGCCCCGATAACTTATTCGTATATCTGCAGAGTATGCGATGATGGAAGAAAAAAAACGTAATGCGAACCTATTATCCGCTTTTTTTTTTCTTTTCGAGATAACCGGATCGTTTTCAAGCAAAAATTCCTTTTCATTATAGTGTAAGCACCATTTGAATAACAAACACATTATTGAATTCGTTTATTTTCTGTAGTACTATAGCTAACATTTCTTATGATTTCATACGTACGATTTTAACGAATACGTGTCGCATATATGAATTATTCATAATTACGCGATCCGATAACTAATTTTCCCGATCAAATTACAGCTCAATTGTCTTGTTTTATCATAAAACATCGTTTTATTACATCTGTAATGGCATTAATTGTTCTATTTTTTTTTTCGATATTCTGTGTGCAAAGTATAGGCTACTATAATAAATATTTCGAATGTAAAATGGTTTGTTTGGATAATCAGTTATGTAAAATTTGGATTACAGGATTTTCACGTAATATTTGTGAATCGATTTACAAACGATTAAAAGGTGTCGTTGATTTTAGTATAAAATAACACATCAATTTATTCTTCATTCGTTATAATGATCCGTCTCATTGAAATCGAAATTTAACGGGCATAAAATTGATCAAGACATCAGAGAAGTCAGGCATCAAAAAGTTCGAAAAAAGAAGGAAAGGGTAAATTTCATCGCGAGTTCGCGAAGGCTTGTAAAAGTAGGAGGAAGACGAAAAATGGTGGTGTGCGCATCAACGATCCGTTTTGGTTTCTCACGCGATGAGTTTGCCAGGCTAACCGCGAATATCTCACTTTGGCGAGTTTTCTGGAAGCGCCGGAGGTGCGCGCGTTGTGCGACACCGTGAAACGGAACGCGGGCATGATCGATAACGATATCCTCAAGAATATGCAGACACGATGCGGCGCCACACCGTGAAAACTGGGGGTGCGAAATGGCGAAACACGAGACTTGCGATTCGTATCGTTTTTCGCGGCTTTGTTGCCTCTTGGGATTCGTTTCTCGCATTTTTAAACAACTCTCCGTTACGAGTTCTCTTTCTCAAATCCCTCTTTCCTTCTCTCTTTTATTCTGCAGTTTTTTTTGTGCCTCTGGCCTCCTGCGTACGCTCGCGCGCACACCTTACTTTCTTCTTTCGGGCTTCTATTTCGAAGATTCATAAAGGTCGGGAGAAGGGCGTGCAAAGTGCCATTCGATCCGGCTCGTTTGAATCGCGGCTTCGACAGCTTGTATCGTTTTTCGACGCCTCTCGTCTTTGCCTTCTTGTTTGCGCCCGCATGGGCTCCGCGACTCGCATAAACTGCGCTATTAAAACGCAATCAATTTTTTTCCCGCCTTCTCTCTTGAGAAAATTAATTTTCTCTCTCTTTCTCTCTCCTCCCTCTTTCACTCTCGCTCTCTCTCTTTCTCTTTTGGACTATTGCGAAGCGCGAAATTTAATAATGCGTCGTTATACGCTCGAGAAAAAGGAAGATAATTAATGTCCCACTGGAATTAACTTTAATTCAGCATCTTCACTTTTGCTAATCCGTACAAATAAATTTTCGTAAAAGCAACGTTATTGAAATTAATGATTTATTTTAGCAAACACCGGACACCACATTACCAACATGTATTTTTGTGAACCATTATGATATTTATTAATTAAAAATAAAGATTACCAAAAAAGTAGTAAAATTATATACTGATGAATTCAAATATTGTCTTTTTAAAATTACTATGGTCTATCTTGACTAAACGAAATATTCGAAGTTTTAAAAAACACTATTTGTCTTATTGGTCGTCGAAGTAGAGGTAAGGTGCCAGTTTTCGATAAAGCGTATAGGAGGGAAAAAAATATCGAAAACGTCTATCATCTAGGTCAATATGCTTGAGACTATATCTGTGTAACTTTTGTGTGAGAGCGAGGCGAAGTCTTGATTTTAGAAGGCTCGCGAGGTTTGGGACCACCTCAAATCAACACCTGCTTCAAGTGGCGAATTCTGTCGAGTCATTTTGTGTATATGCACAAGCCCGACGCTCGACAGCACGAACGTGGCTTTTCACTTTAGGAAAAGCTCTGGTGTCCCGAGATAACGTCACACGGGCCCCGACAATTCGCCGCGTCACCCTAATATATTTTTTGCTTCTCAGCATTTGCCTATTTTTTTTAAAACGCTAACTCGACGTTTACTCGAGGTCCTTGCTTTTTCGTGATACTATCGACTTTGCATAGTAATAAACCGTTGATTGACGGCGCACCGTTACGTTAGAATAATCGTCGAAGTAATATAACATCAGTACTGAACAATATGCTAACAATTCCCAATTAATTGGACAGTCGTATTTATCTTTATGCATGCGAATCTTTATATAAATTATTATTATTTTTGGAAGTATTACGAACGATGAGATTATGGGTAAACTGCAGTGACACTTTTAAATTGCATCGCGAAAACTGAGTAAAAGAGTACAAATTTGGTTTTTGCTTGATAAGAGAGAGAAAACGAGAGAAAGAGAGAGAGAGAGAGCTGTAAAGAGCATTAAAAGTTCGCCTCTCCCATACAGATGCATAAAGCACACGGACTCGCGGAGTTAATGTATCCTCACGGTAAATCGGTGCACGTCCTCCGGTACTCTCCGGAGTCCGGAGTTCTCGTTCTCGTTTTCGTTCTGGTTGTCTTTCTCGCACCTTCATCTCGGGGCTTGGGTCTCACCACTCGCGGAGGCTCGAGGATTCGCGCGACCACGGCGGCGAGTCGAGATAATGAGAGAGCGGCAGTTACCGGTGCGCATGCGCAACGCCCACTTCGCGCCGGCGCTGATAGATAGATGCCCCTCTCGCCGCTAGCTCTTTTCTTTCACCCTCTTCGAAACACGAACGAACATATATAGGGAGGATATACATAGGTAGTACCCTCCTTTTTTCCCTTCTCTATACCTGTAAACTCGCTCACTCTCTTATACTGGGAGTGACGAGGAGGGAAGATGCGTACCAACAGCCTTTTTACGGGTCCGCGTGCACTCTTCTCTCTCACTCACTCTCTCTCTCTTTTTGCGTTGTTCTCCCCTCCCCGACCCCTCGCCAGGCTGTCTGGTTGTTCTCTTTTTCGTTCTTATTCGCTAGTCCTCGGGCAAGAAGAGGAGGGATGAGCATTCATCTATATTAGCTTCGAGAACGGGCAGCCTGTCATTACCGCTGCCGCTCTTTCGAACTCGCTTTCTCGCTTTTGCGCTCTCTCACTCACTCTCTCTCATCTCTCTCTCTCTCCCTCGTTCTTTGGCTCATCGTTCGCTCGATCCTCTTTCTCTTGACTCAGTCCTCGCCCTCCGCGTGTTGGCTTCTACATTCCCTCTTTCTCACTCGCTTCTACCTCCTCTCTATCTCTCCCTCTGTTTTTCTGCGCCTCGAATATAACACCTCTCCAGCTTGGCTTCCGTCTTTTTTCACCCGGCTAATCAACTCTCTCCCTCTCTCTCTCCCTCTCTCCCTCTCTCACACACACACACGCACACATACTCAACTCGTCTTTTTGTTCCCTCTCACTTTTTCACCATCTCTCTTCCTCTCGCTCGCTGTAAATTCTCGCAGAAACTTTTAAAGATCAGCGCGGCTTTCATTAGCGCTATTACTCCCATTGAATATTAATAGTCTTTTTTCCTTTAGTTTTGCGTTCAGAGAGTAACTTCCAAGTTAAATTACATTTTAGATGTTTTTCGACTTTCTTTTACTTTTTAAAAATGTGTATACTCGCGAAAACAATATTTTTACCCGCTTGTCTGAAAAATATAGGAACTTTCGATATAAAAAGAAAAAAAACATTACGATGCTAATTAAATGTATATTGCTTTTAATTTTAACAATTAACGTTTTTAATTTAGGTGTTTTCAAAGTTAATTTAGTTTTCAATGTAGTTTATTGTGAAAATATTTGCGCAATGCATTAATATTTGATGCTGATTATATTTCAACGTTTTTGGAATCGATTCATTCTGTTACAAAATTTTTTATCTTATATATATATATATATATATATGGGAGTAAAACTTTAATATGAACAATTTTGAGTGCAATACTCTTTCTTTAAAAGTATTTATAATTTAGTGACTATTAATGATCTCGATATCCAAAAGATTGAAAAGAAAAAAAAAAGTTAAGCTCACAGGAACAAGCGTAATTTCTTTATTGCGAAGCATGGGATTTTCAATCTTGGGAGACAACGTGGCTGGGCCTCGCACCTTTTCTTTCTTGCGCCTCTTTTTTAGCGCTGATGCCCCGTATAGCTCCGAGTTCGACCTCTTCCATGCCTCTTATCTTCTCTCTCGCTCTCGCTCTTTTTCAAGGCCCCATTAGCGAGGCGCATTATCGTGCATACGAAGCGCGAACGAAGAGAGTCAGAGGGGGAGAGAGAGAGAGAGAGAGGTAAGAAAGAGCAGAGGCTGGAGGAGGAGGGCCGGCAAAAGGGAGATGAGAGCTAATAACTGCCGTTTAAAACGCAAAAACAAAGGCTTTGCCGCCGCCGCAGCCTCGCGCCTCGTCCCAAAGAGGAAAAGGAGGAGGAGGAGGAGGAGGAGGAGGAGGAGGCTTCAATATCCCCGGCGCGCATCGAGGCGTCAGGGTCATTACCGGATCATTACCTACCATACCCTACCGTGCGACGAGCGTCGATGATGATGATGGGCCTGCGGCCGGAGCCGCCTTCGACCTATACGTGAGCCGAGTGCGAATTCTCGTATGCGTGCGTGTACGTATGCGTGCGCGGGTACTCGGAGCACCGGAGTTCGTGAGCGGATTTCTCGCATGCGAGTGGCATTACCGCTTTTCCCCGTTCGCGTTGTGTCCCCGGGAAAGGCGCGTTCGCGGCTAATTACTTGGTGCGCCGAGCTTTCCGAGAATCGTCCGTGCGTGACGATGCGTTAAAAATCATCGGGCATCAGGTATTAGGCGCTGGGCGTTCGGCTCCGCCAGACGCAGAGGAGAAGGTAAAGCTCGTTAATTGAATAACAACCCCACTGCCGTTAATATGCGAGCTATTTTCATTACAAAAATATTAACCGTTCGACCGTGCTTCTTATATACTAATATACATCTACAAGGGTTCTTCTCGGACTTTATTTCCGCGAAACGCGGTTACACTCATTCGTTCGATAGTCTATCTCACACCTATTACCGAATCGTACAGTTTTACTCGATCTTAGTATCCTGACGCTAGCTTAAAATGGCTCTATCGTCAAAAGCATTCTTCTATTTTGCCGGAACTATACATACTCTTTTTACCTCCTTTATTGCCGAGCTTGCACTTTCGACGAATGAATTATCAATCGAAAGTCGAAAAGCACATTAATCGCTTCCACGTACACAGGTGTACTATGTATTCGCAGAAATTGGTTACACTCTTAAAATCTTAATATATATATATATATATGCACACGGTCCGGAAATTACCTGCACTGCTAATACACGCGCATTTTACATTTTTTTTAAAAGCTTCCCTGGTGCACGCACGTCGCGCATACGTAAACTCGGATGAGGTAGTGCACGCGCGCTCGTGTATGTGTGTATACGCGCGTGAAATCTCGAGCATGTGCAACAGTCGCGATGCTGCTGGCTCGAGCGAAGGAGAGGAAAGGAAGGAGAGCGAAGCAGATAAAGGGAGAGAGAGAGGAGAAGGAGCGCACGCGGCCTCGGCGGCGGCAACTGGGTAAATTACAGGCTCGGGCGCGCGGGGTATTTTGTTGTTTTGTTGTTTTTCAACGCGCCGAAAGGAAATGAGCGAGCAAACGCGTCATGCCACCCCGAACCTGCTAATTTCTATTCATATTTTATGGCTATTAATTTCTTTGCTGTTATCCTCGCGCCTTTTCTGCCTCTCTCTCTCTCTCTCTCTCTCTCTCTCTTTCTCTCGCTTCTCCGTCATTTTCGCGTCTTCTTCGTATCGTCCTTCGCTTTCTTCTGCTCCTTCCCCAATTTTATTTCGAGCGCGTATCACCGTTCAACCCCTTTTATTATCTGTCACCTTGACTACTCGCTCTTCGCTAACTTACCGTTTTTATATACATTGCTTTGGCCTCGTAACGAGCTCGATCGGCTTAAACCTTTCAAGGAATTTACTTTTCAAACTCGACCTGCTATACTTAAAGTCAATTCAATCATCGTAATGACTTTTCTTCCGTTTGGGGAATCGAGACTTTTAAAAATATCGTTTTTTTCGACTGCCTGTAACGAATAAGAATTATCTATTTTCTGGTAGTGCTTTTATTTCAAAACAATGTGATAAATGAGAAAGCCAACTTATCGGCGCATCTTTTCGGAATATATTTACAGAGGAGTGAGTTGCACAAGTTTTTGTTAGAGCTGGAATGTATGCGCTTAGAAATGAAACGTTACTCGATGTCTCGATGCGTCTCAATTAGAAAAGTTGATTAACTAAGGCTCGCGTGAGCTACGTGCATCTTAGGAAATCTCGAGAAAAATATCACGAGGGAGTTTTGGAAAATTATCATCACGCAAATATTATTTCTCGCGAAGGAGCTCAACACCTTCTCCCGATGCTCGTCATCATTATCGTGATTACTCGGCTCGCGGCTTTCGTATATACGCGAAAATTTCATTCCACGAGGGATTCGGAGAAACGCTTTTTTAAAATCTCGCGAACCGGATGTAAACCGTGCTTACATACGTCTATATAGGCAGAAGGTGCACACATGCACGTGTATATATGTATATATATATATATAAACGATCGAGAGCCAAAAACAGGGCTCCGTGCAGAAAATTCTATAGCGCGCGGAGATCGGCTTTGGATGCTTTGTGCTGGCAAAAATGTCTTTCTCCGATTCTTTTCTGGCACGTAATAATATTCATCATCCCATTACGATTGCTCGTTATGCACTTGCCGACAAAGTAACTATTTCCCGCTCTCTCTCTCTCTCTCGGTCTCGCTTGCTTTTTCTCACTCCGTTCGTGGACTGCGCCAACGCTACGGTATTCACGCATGTCATTCGCATTATGTTGTCTCTCAACCCGTCGGGCATAAGCTCTCGAACTCCCGCGAGTGGCATGCGAGAAAATTTACCGAGAAACGTTTATTTGTCCTATCAACTGCGTTATTTATTCATTTTATTTAATTACTCGCGTTCAAGAAATAATCATATAATGCATATGCTCGCGTTATTACCGCTATTATTAAACAAATTATTTTAATCTCAACGTCTTCCTTTTGTATACTACATTTTTATTGGCTATAAGTATAATAAGTTTAAATAAAATATTTCGCATTTTCATTAAGTATACTTACGTTATATGTTTACAAATATTTTCCTGATCTTGGATATTAATATTTCAAGTTGCATCGATGCCTTCACCGTTATTTAATATAAGTATATATCTTTAATGAATTTAACATTATACATTAACAAAAAATAGTTTAATGAGAGAAATCAAAAGTGAATAATCATTAACTAAACGGTTTGATATCAATGTAATAAAATATAAAAAATGTGTAAATTAATGATCGAAACCTTGGAAAGAGCATTTATTCGATAAATAAAGGAAATGGTTAAATGAAGATTGAAGAACTTACGGGGAAAGAAAGAAGAACGATCGGTCGAAGGGCGTATACCGTAGGCTATCAGCGAGGTGTAACTTATTATTATCTACCACTTACCTAATGCCCGCGCGTCAGCCCCGAAGGGTTGAAAGGGCCGATCCGCGCAGGTACCGCTCAAATAATAGACCCGCTCTTGCGATTCGATGGAATCTCGAAGCGCGTGCGTTCGATCGAGTCATTTGCGAATTCGCGCCTCCCTCCTCTCGGCAAGTTTTCGAGAAAAAAAGAAATATTCGAATACCGGCGGCCCTTGGGAACCTGCGGATTTTATTGCACCTTCCGCATTAATTGCGGGTTCATAAATCTTGGAACACTCCCGCAGGGCGAAATATGCATTTTTGAGCCGTTTTGTACCGATCGATCGTACATATATATATATACATATATATTTATATCGACTAGACATTTCTCGAGAAATGAAAAGCCTCGAAATTGTGTATAAACGCGGCAGCAGGTGCGCTTGCGATCGCGCAACTGTTATACACCTTGGCCTTTGTCGATCGTTGTGTATTAAAATACATATACATATATATAGATGAAGCGTAACGCGTCGCGTGACTACTTAGCCCCGAAATCTTTTCACGAGCCTGTCCAATTTCGCGATCGAGTATACAATATACGCGAACTATCTATTATCGGTTCTAAACGCTCCGGTAACGATTGTTATTATAGTAACTTTTATCTCGGTTACACGTCGCCGGCTGTGCGCGCGCGTGCACGCGTTTGCATATTTTAAAACGGATTTTATAAGATAAGAGCGCTGATTTTCGAAGGTACGTTCACGAACCACACCGAGATGTGTCCTTACGAATTGTCGCTGATCGGATATATTTTAAATGATTGTTCCTCGACTGATGCTCGAATACACGACGTGATGTAAACTGTTGTTGCATTACTAAAGACTCTTTTTTGTTCTTTCGTTTTCTTTACATCTTCACGTAAATATTGACGAGGATAAATACATCTTTGAGAGAAAGATAAATTATCCAAACATTAATTGTTTCTCTTCGGAATCAATGAATAACAAGTAACTCTCTGATAAACTGCAATTAATAACATTTTGATAGACGAGGTGATGCATTACATTTAATTAGTCTTGATTTATTGCTCGATACGGGTTTATTTATTCTACGATACACAACTAGTTTTATGAATTCATTCTTACCTTACGTTCGTGTCGTTTACAATGCGTAAACACTTTTTTATACGTGAATCACTAAGTTGTTATACGACATAATGAAATGATATTTTTTTTACGTCGATAAATCAATTTTACAGTATCTTCACTTCGCGTAGTATTTGTTTGAATGATTCGTTTAGATAAATATAACAAGATTATAAAGTAATTTGTGAGAAAGGAGGATACTCATGAAATACATTGGAGGTATACCTACATAGATAATTTGTATATAAATATATAAATATATATATACATTCTATGAAACTTTAACGAATGGTTAATTTTGTTTTTTCAAACATTTCCACAATATATCTTTGTTTTTATAATTGAATATTAAGATTAAAAGTACGTACGATCATGCATGATTTGCACGTTCCCGGACATTCCCGTACATATGGGCATCCTCCAAAAAGAAGTTATAACGCTATACAGGCGCGCTTTATAATAAATACAAGAAATTAAAAAAAAAAGTTGTTCCCTTTTGCATTCTATAATATCAATGATGGAGCTAATAATTAATCTAATAATTACTCGGTGATACGTGATTAAATGTCGTAAACTCTTTTGGTACAGTGTATGTATACGTTAGAACGACACGAGACAAGTACCACGAGACATATAGAGACGGTTCGCGTGAGAAATCCAGCGAGCCGCGAGAAATCGGTTTCGCGTAAATTGGCCTGCGAAACGAACGATTTTGTTGTCGTTGGTCGTACATTTCGGGCGCGTGTATACGTGTATATATATATATATATATATCCGTCGATCTAGCGCACGTTTATCGCGTCGATCGATACGAGAAAACCTATGGTCGAGGCAGACGTTTGGAAAAGGTGAAATTCTCGGGTTTCTATATACACTACGCCGCGATTATACCGTAGCCACGCGGTTGAGATCGCGTGACGCGAAGCTCCAGATAATTCCGATAATTCCGATAATTCCGATACATCGACAAGAGAAAGAACGCGAGCAGGAATAGCCCCTTTGAAAAACTAACGTTGATATCACGGCCACGGGCATGATGCATGATTTCTCGCATTATTCCTTCCTCATACGTTTGTATATAAATCGCGGATATCTATCGACGGAAAAATTTCCGATCGCCGGTAGCGATGTTGATTTAGTATCCCCTTCCCCTTCTCGTGACTCGATTCGTATACAAGTTTCCGCAAATAATTTAAGATCCACGCATTATTATAAATGTTACAATAATACCGATAATAATATAATAATAATAATAATAATAATAAATAGTATATTAAGAATATAGCGATAACAACGACAACAATGATGATGATAAAAGTGCAACGAGTGAAATATACATAAGAATAAAGCTAATGCGTTGTTTTGAACATTAAAACGAAATTAAAAAAGAACGCGCAAGGATTGCATCGGAATTGTAGCTGTATATCTTACTAATTAGTACGTACGTGTAGTGGCAAAGATAATGTTTCTGTATCTTTGTAATCAAGTAAAAATGAGCAATTAAAAATCGCTTAAATATCTCACGAAAGACGAATAATGCGAATTTAAAATCTCGAAATCTCGAAGGATGGTATTACATCACTTCGGTCAATTCCCAGAGGAGTATAATATACGCACATAACGACAATAAATAACGTGAATCCAAGTTGTTTCGCGTACTCATCGTAAGCGCAAAATAAAAAAAAATAGTTATACACGCGCAGGATTGGAGGATCTATATAGACAATTAGCTTCGAGCGTGTACATCCTGAGACGCAACCAATTAGAACGAGCGCTCTAATATTTATTACGGCGAGAGGACGCGCGCTCGCGTAACAATATAACATACACGTACAGAGGAAGTTCGAAAAGGAATTGATCGACGAATTGTGCGAATTGTATATGTTATATACACCGCGTGCACCACCGCGTATTAATGTGTTGAACATCTATATATATTCGCACTTGAAATTTTGGTGGTGCGTGCGCGCTCTCCTAAATATTATTTCTTATTTCCGAAAGTTAAAGTTGCGTAATAGTCGACTTTCTTTTTGATCAAGAAACTTTCTTCAAATATATACTTAGGTATATATATATATATATCGCATACATATGACTATGGAAGGAACAAGCCAGTTGCTGTGTTACGAGCTTATACATGATCCTTATACCTCGTTATTATCGTTCATTTAGTAAATTCGCTTTATCCGCAGGGGTATTTCTATTTCGCAACGCGAAAAGGGCAGTCTTTGCTCCGTCATTTCCGGTCAGTACAGGTGCAATATTACTCGGGAGTCGAGCCCGCGGCCCAGGGTCAGCGTGTGTGCGCGTACAACGCAAAACCATGTACGTATAATTTAATTCCCAAATTTCGTTCGCGTCACGATGAAGTAATTTGCGCCCGAAGTAGGTATACATACGTTAACGAGTAGTTCGATGTGTAAACTCTTGAGAAGGAAAGAAATATTTTTAAGAATAATATTGAACAGCTATTTCAATTTCGCTTTGTAAATATTTTATGATCTTGAAGAATCTTAGGATAAATTTTTATATTAATTACCGCTTACAGTGGTGCATTTCCTGCACTAAAATTCTATTTTTATGGTATATACATATATTTGTTATATTTCCTAACGTGGTGTTCGATTATAATCGAAGTGGCAGATTATTGTATCGATTAGCCAAAGGAAGAAAATTTTAAAATCTAGATCACATTTGTTTGAAACGAGGAGAAGAATTAAAAAAGGAAGCGAAAAAGGGAATCGGTACCTCGCGAGCCCGAGGCTATATACGCGATAATACGTTCGTTCTTTCTTCCACGTATGTGGAGGAAAAAAAAATCGAGGGAAACGAAAAGTCGAGCGTACAGTTATAACTCGCCGTGGCGCAGCACACGCGGTATATAAACTTGCCGCAAAAGCGCTAAAAGCGATAATGCCCGCAAATGACGGCGCGCGTAACGCTGGGCAATTATCCGCGGCGGTGATTCTGTGTCACGCATTGATTTGCGTGTGAGCGCGTACGCGCGTTTTCCCACCTTTTCTCTTCTCTCTTTCTCTTTACTCTAACAGCAATTATATGCGTCGACGAAGACCAAGCTTTAAAAAACGCAATTAAATCGATCGGGATTAATGGATGATGAAGCAGTGAATATATACGGTATATATACGGTAAAAAGAAAACCACTAGTTTGACAATCGTTACCCTACTAGAGTGAGGAAATAATATGGTTCTTCCTTTTCCACACTATTTCTGTTAAGATATTTAATTTCCTGCTTGTTCTAGATATTCTTTTTATTTTATATATTGATTAAAGGTATATCTAACATTACTGAAACAGTTTAATTATAGAAAATGTAATTTTTATAGCTTAAAATTTAAGCAGTTCTTTAAAATTTTATGTTAACAAAGGAAAGTGCGGATTAAGCATTATAGTAAAGCAATAAATATTCTTTCTTATATGAACAAAAATAATTCAATTTAATATAATCAATGTACTGTACTCAAATAATCGTTACGAATTGCATTAAAAAGATTCCATTTTTACGATTAACTTTAGATAATAAGAATATAGAACCAAATATTCTTCTACGAAATCCACTTAAACTCAACAGCAAAAATATAGTTTTATTGAACTAGCCACGACTACTCCTAGGAAACACTTGAATGTGCTCCTATTAAACATACTCGACTGTATTTGCATGCAAGCAAATGATTTTCTATTTTTTTTAGCCTCCTCTTCTGTATGACCATGATGTAACACACCCGCGATTCTGAAAAATATCTCGCGAGTTTCCAAGGAAGCTTCTCTGGTTTTCGTCGATCGGCGCTCGATAGACCGAGTCCCGTGTGTGGTCCGACTTACTCGAGCTGCGCGACGGCGATTAGCCCTCGGCTCTAACTAATCCTTCTCTTCGCCTCTCTGGCTCGCTTTTACGCTGTCGCTCGAATCGTGCGTGAGCACCTATATGTATGTAGCTGCTCTTTCACTACACATTAAGTGGCTCTGCATGAGATACGTCCGTACGTGCATACATATATATACATGATTCTTCTTGCGCATATATATACTTATATATTTTTTTTTCAAAATTTGTCTTTTTTTGTCGTAATTCTGAAAGCTTACACTTGACTTAAGACATAGAATACGAAGCACAATCAAATAACATATTATTTCATTTAAGCAACGTTTACTGTGATAAATGGTAGCAAATTTTGTTTTCAAATGAAATGATTACTACATATTTATTTTATTCTATAAATTATTAACAATTAATTTTATTATTAATATTATGTATATATATATATATATATATACTAGGGGGGCTTCGCCCCCCTGCGCGCTTCGCGCGCCAACCCCCTATTTTTAATTTCGAAAAAGGTTTTTCGTAATAAATTTATTTAAATAATGTTTTAAATTGTATTATTTTTTCACTACCATGGACACCTTAGAAATTAAACCGATTCACACAACACCTTGGAGGTACTGTTATAATGCATTGGGTTTTATACCAAAAATTTAATTTTTTTTTAAATACGATTACAATTTATAAATAAAAGTTTTACCAAAATTTAGTATAATGAAATCAGAATAATAATAATAAAAAAAATAGAGACATTAAATGTTAACTGTAAATTTAAACTATATGAATTCCTATAAAGCTTAAATTATATTTTAATAATTATAAATGTTAATGAAAAATTAACTTACCAAAAATAGTAAAGTGCATATACTTACTAAATTGTAGTATTTAGTAACAACTTATGAAAATTTTGGAATATTTTAAACGGATCTAAATACAACTTCACCTCCTAAAATTAATTTATTTAATGACGAAGGATCATCGCTAAGAAAGTTCTATGACATTAATATTTTGTACTTTTAGAGTAATAAAACTTTATTCTTAATAAATAAATTTTTTTATTAATTTTTATTAATTTTATAGAACTACTTATATATTTTAGTGGCTAAGTATACTTAATTGTAGTATTTAGTAAAAACCTATTAAAATTTAGATTATTTTAAACGGATCTAAATAGAACTTTACCTCCTAAAAATTAATTTATTTAAGTCATTGCCAAGAGTTCTATATGTCATTAATATTTTGTACTTTTAGAGTAATAAAACTTCTTCTTAATTAAATTAATTTTTGTATTAGTTTTTAAAGAAGTATTTATAACATTTTAAGCGGTAAATAAATAAAAACCTGTTTTCTTCCATTTCTGCCCGTGATTCGTAATTTGCACCCTCTTTCAAAATTTTCGTTTTAAATCCATAATTATATACAATTTATTTTTACTATGCAGAGCCCAAATATTTATTTGATTATTATAAACAAATTCATTTTTAAATATCCTTCTGTTTCTAATAAATACATACTTGTTTATTTAAATATTGTTTTATATAAATATACGGTATCTACTTACTTATATATCCATACTATTTTTAAATTTTGATTGAATAATATTTAAATTAAATACTACTAAAATAATAATTTCGAAAAACTTTTGAAATGTAATTCGTATTTTACATTGCCACTGTTAAAATTTGAATTTTCTTTTGCCATCACTGTTTATAATAGAATTATCTTAAAAATGCAATAATTTATGTATTTAATTTTTAATTTATTGTATATTTCACATATAAATATTTGGAAAAGTTATGTTATACTTGATTCATATTTATTTATCTTCGAAAATTTGTGCATATTTTTAAAAACGTTACATTAAATTTTAGGTCTGTTTCTATTTTATGAGTTTATCAGATTAGTAAACTATACACATTCTTTCAAGTTATATTCACACTTTTTTTGCGCACGGAAAAATACATATATTATTCTATTCTTGAAAAAACAAATACACGTACACACACACACGCACGCCACACACACACACACACACACACACACCACACACACACACACACACACCCACACACACACACACCCACACACACACACACACACCACACACCACCACACACACACACACACACACACACACACACACACACACACACACACACACACACACACACCACACACACACACACAGCACACACACACCACACACACACACACACACACACACACAACACACACACACGCACACACGCACGCACACACGCACGCACGCACGCACGCACACACACACACACACACTTATATATATGACATATATATACATATATATATACATGATTCTTCTTGCGCATATATATACATATATATATACATGATTCTTCTTGCGCATATATATACTTATATATTTTTTTTTCAAAATTTGTCTTTTTTTGTCGTAATTCTGAAAGCTTACACTTGACTTAAGACATAGAATACGAAGCACAATCAAATAACATATTATTTCATTTTAAGCAACGTTTACTGTGATAAATGGTAGCAAATTTTGTTTTCAAATGAAATTATTACTACATATTTATTTTATTCTATAAATTATTAACAATTAATTTTATTATTAATATTATGTATATATATATATATATATACTAGGGGGCTTCGCCCCCCTGCGCGCTTCGCGCGCCAACCCCCTATTTTTAATTTCGAAAAAGGTTTTTCGTAATAAATTTATTTAAAATAATGTTTTAAATTGTATTATTTTTCACTACCATGGACACCTAGAAATTAAACCGATTCACACAACACCTTGGAGGTACTGTTATAATGCATTGGGTTTTATACCAAAAATTTAATTTTTTTTTAAATACGATTACAATTTATAAATAAAAGTTTTTACCAAATTTAGTATAATGAAATCAGAATAATAATAATAAAAAAATAGAGACATTAATGTTAACTGTAAATTTTAAACTATATGAATTCCTATAAAGCTTAAATTTATATTTTAATAATTATAAATGTTAATGAAAAATTAACTTACCAAAAATAGTAAAGTGCATATACTTACTAAATTGTAGTATTTAGTAACAACTTATGAAAATTTTGGAATATTTTAAACGGATCTAAATACAACTTCACCTCCTAAAATTAATTTATTTAATGACGAAGGATCATCGCTAAAAGTTCTATGACATTAATATTTTGTACTTTTAGAGTAATAAAACTTTATTCTTTAATAAATAAATTTTTTTATTAATTTTTATTAATTTTATAGAACTACTTATATAATTTTAGTGGCTAAGTATACTTAATTGTAGTATTTAGTAAAAACCTATTAAAATTTTAGATTATTTTAAACGGATCTAAATAGAACTTTACCTCCTAAAATTAATTTATTTAAGTCATTGCCAAGAGTTCTATATGTCATTAATATTTTGTACTTTTAGAGTAATAAAACTTTCTTCTTAATTAAATTAATTTTTGTATTAGTTTTAAAGAATTATTTATAACATTTTAGCGGTAAATAAATAAAAACCTGTTTCTTCCATTTCTCCCGTGATTCGTAATTTGCACCCTCTTTCAAAATTTTCGTTTTAATCCATAATTATATACAATTTATTTTTACTATGCAGAGCCCAAATATTTATTTTGATTATTATAAACAAATTCATTTTTTAAATATCCTTCTGTTTCTAATAAATACATACTTGTTTATTTAAAATATTGTTTTATATAAATATACGTAATCTACTTACTTATATATACTTACTAAATTGTAGTATTTAGTAACAACTTATGAAAATTTTGGAATATTTTAAACGGATCTAAATACAACTTCACCTCCTAAAATTAATTTATTTAATGACGAAGGATCATCGCTAAAAGTTCTATGACATTAATATTTTGTACTTTTAGAGTAATAAAACTTTATTCTTTAATAAATAAATTTTTTTATTAATTTTTATTAATTTTATAGAACTACTTATATAATTTTAGTGGCTAAGTATACTTAATTGTAGTATTTAGTAAAAACCTATTAAAATTTTAGATTATTTTAAACGGATCTAAATAGAACTTTACCTCCTAAAATTAATTTATTTAAGTCATTGCCAAGAGTTCTATATGTCATTAATATTTTGTACTTTTAGAGTAATAAAACTTTCTTCTTAATTAAATTAATTTTTGTATTAGTTTTAAAGAATTATTTATAACATTTTAGCGGTAAATAAATAAAAACCTGTTTCTTCCATTTCTCCCGTGATTCGTAATTTGCACCCTCTTTCAAAATTTTCGTTTTAATCCATAATTATATACAATTTATTTTTACTATGCAGAGCCCAAATATTTATTTGATTATTATAAACAAATTCATTTTTTAAATATCCTTCTGTTTCTAATAAATACATACTTGTTTATTTAAAATATTGTTTTATATAAATATACGTAATCTACTTACTTATATATCCATACTATTTTTAAATTTTGATTTGAATAATATTTAAATTAAATACTACTAAAATAATAATTTTCGAAAAACTTTTGAAATGTAATTCGTATTTTACATTGCCACTGTTAAAATTTGAATTTTCTTTTGCCATCACTGTTTATAATAGAATTATCTTAAAAATGCAATAATTTATGTATTTAATTTTTAATTTATTGTATATTTCACATATAAATATTTGGAAAAGTGTATGTTATACTTGATTCATATTTATTTTATCTTCGAAAATTTGTGCATATTTTTAAAAACGTTACATTAAATTTTAGGTCTGTTTCTATTTTATGAGTTTTATCAGGAATTAGTAAACTAATACACATTCTTTCAAGTTATATTCACAACTTTTTTTTGCGCACGGAAAAAATACATATATTATCTATTCTTGAAAAAACAAATAACACGTACACACACACACGCACGCCACACACAACACACACACACACACACACACACACACACACACACACACACACACACACACACACACACACACACACACACACACACACACACACACACACACACACACACCACACACACACACACACACACACACACACACACACACACACACCACACACACACACACACACACACACACACAACACACACACACACACACACACACACACACACACACACACAACACACACACGCACACACGCACGCACACACGCACGCACGCACGCACGCACACACACACACACACACTTATATATATGACATAATTTATATAACATATATATATATAACATATATATATAACATATATATATAACATATATATATGACATATATATATATATAACATATATATATATAACATATATATGACATATATATATGACATATATATATAACATATATATATGACATATATATATAACATATATATAACATATATGACATATATATATAAAACATATATATATATGTTGAATCCTGAATTCTTAGACACGGCGGCGGCGGCGGCGGCGGCGAAATATTTATATATTATAGAGAGATATATATATAGAGAGAGAGAGGGAGTTTTATAATTAACGTTGTTGTTAAACAAATTTTTACATTTAACAGCTGATAAGAGTTTTATTCAGAAGAAAAAGTCGTTGGTTATGGTCCGTGAAGTTAAAAAAGAAAGTTCGATGAAGGAAACCGTAAAATATGATTAATGTAAAGTTTGACGTAATCCCATAAAAAACACATCAATCAATTTAATTCCAATGAGATACGCCTGTACATTTAAAGGGAATTCTTTGCTTAAAATATTAAATAGTCAAATAGAAGCAAGTTTGTACGAGCAATGATAAATCTTTTATTTTTCGCTATATTACATCGAATTAAAAAAAAAATTATTGCTTCAAAACAGAAAATTTAGAAAGTAATTTAATGAAAATAAAAACTGATAAGATTACGAGTAATTACGCAATTGTATACGTACTTCCTTTTACAAATAACTAAATTTGAAAAACAAGTTAACCGATAGTAACAACTATTACGAGCATTTAATAATTTACTTAACAAAATATTATGACCTTTGCAAATGCAGTCACGATAATTTTTCGAATTTTATCTAGGATAAAATTTATATGCGGCTGCTATCGCGTTATTCTTTGCAGGTTAATCAATTAAAACGAGTTAGGAGAGAAAAGAAAGAGACGGAGGATAAGGTATATATATATAAACATTATGGAACGAGCGTATCGCGTTACGCTCTCAGCGGCAAGCGCACACACCAGATCCATTGTTCCTCTCCCGAGGCGGCGACGGCATTTTTCGATACGAGCAAACGTACTTTTGTAACACTTGCTATAAGCGACAATGTGGCTAATCCTTAGAATAAGTTTAGAGCGCATTTGTTTTAGCAGTAGTATTTCTTAAACGGAGAGGAAGATTTAATTTCGTGAAAAAAGCATATTTACAACATTTTTTTAATAATACAGATGTAATACTTCTTGCTTATCACTAGTAGTTATATAATTTTCATTGGAAAATGAACAAGTCGGTGGTAGCAATATCCCTGCAGGCTGAGGAAACCAAGTCGTTTCAAGCGAAACCGAAACATCAAAGTGAATAATTGGGTTAAGTTTTTATCGTATTTTTATTTTATTTCTTATTATTTACAAAAAAAATAGGCAAATTTCAGGAAAGTGCTGTAAAGTTTTGCTTTAAATGGAACTGTAGATAATTATATTATATTCGTATTATATCGTTGATATCAGGTCCATATAGTAAAGAACTTTCATATAGAATATTTAAAGCATCAAGTTGTCTTAATCCTTATATAAAATATAAGTTCTTTATATTGTCGTACGTAGCTCTTCCACTCTGCTAATTCTTGAATCATCAATAATCCACGTTCAAGCAGTTATAACACCATTAAATTTGCTTATAATTACTTAAAACATTGGCAATAAATTCAAACAATAGAAAAAATAAGTTTAAAAACTATACATTTTTTCATAAAATTTAAATATTACGCGTAATTTGAAGATTAAAATTAAAATTATGGTGTAATCTTACGGTTAATAAAAAATTGGAAACAATGTGAAAACATTCCATAGATTTAGGAATAATATTGTATCAAGCTAAATACCTTATTGATTTCGTGTTATCAGCAATTATAAAGCGAGCGTAAAACAAAGTTTAAAATATAAATCTTCGCTGAATGAATGACGAGAAAGACCGAACGTGAAAGTGGAAATACAGTTACACACACGGTTGCACGCACATACGAACACGACACAGCGAACGAGAACGATAACGAGGTGGTTTGGTAAACGTAAGATGGTTTTTGTTTCAGGGACCCGATGGAGCTGATGGAGCAGCAGCTGGTTAGATGCGGTGTGCCACCGGTGCGACTGTACGAGCACCTCGCGCTGACCTCGCCCACGGCGCTGCAGCAGCACCACCACCAGCAACAACAGCAGAGCTCGAGCGCGGCGGCTCAGCAATCCTGGCTGGCGGCGCCCTCCGCAGCCCTGATCTACGCAGGCGGCAGCGCGAGCGGCTCCCCCGCCACCGACCGGGCCAAACGTCGCGGCCGGCAGCCCCTTCCCGGGCGGCTACCCCTACCCCGGGGCGGCGGCGTGGCCCTGGCAACCGATGCGCGCCTCGCCCCCGGCCGGGCTCAGGTTCGCCCCCTATCCGCCTCCGGCGACGACGCCGCAGGCCGCAAGGTCCGCCACCCCCAATTAGCGGCCCGCCCATCGCGACTAGACCCCCCATCCGTCGCCTGCTCCTCGTCCTTGCCTCCGCGAGCGCCTTCCTCGCATTTTATTTCTTTTTTTCCCTCCGGAGGGAACGCGCAAGACCGTTTTGGAGGTATTGATCGGGAAGCGAGACCACCGGGCTTTGTGGCTTTTTATTAGTTTAATTGCCGTTGTCGACACCTCCCACCCACACAACACTCGGGTTCATGGGCTCTGCTCTCCATTCGACAGACCGCGAGTAGCGTCCCGATTTTATCTTATACTCTTCTTATTTCGTGCGATGTCGATAATGTACTAACCAAATCGTTTTACTAACTATATGCGTCCTCATTACACTGACCAGTTGCGAAATAGAGCTGGCTCGATTCTCTCTAATCCTATACTTGTTATCGTACTTGTCCGTTTACCTTATATACCTTTGTTCATATGTTACAAAAAATTAAAAAATACGTAAAAAAAAATATTAAAAAGTAAATCGGCTACTCGTTTCTTTCGGGTGTTGGAGGCTACAAAGAAACCCAATTGTTTCTCCTCCTTTAGGATATCGTATAATTTATACACGAGCACGAACGCGGAAAACTGTTAAAATTGTACGCAAGATGTTCGAATTCAAAGCTTGTATCGACTCGAAGTAATTGGCATTTCTTATTACGAAATAAGAATACATTTTTATAGTTTAGCGGATACATACTGAACAATTGATCGAATGAATAAAATGATGTAACACCGACCGAAAGTTCAGTTTCTTCGAGTCGTCGATCAAAAGATTGTCTGAAAAAATTGTTTACCCAATTGCCGTCGCATCGACGATCCTCGATAGATACCCCACACGGAGCCAAAGAAAGCATGCCCCTTTGAAAAAGAAAAAAAATCTTGGTCCCAGTGGTGGACCGTACGTTGTAGTTTAGCTGTATTTATACATAGTGGAAAAAAGGAAGAAAGAGTGAAGTGAGTGAGCCGAGAATGGGAGATAGATAGAAAAGGAAGTATAGGTGCGTGCTCGAGTGGGTATAGCTCACGAAATCGGAGCTCGAAGGTGCGAATCATCGCGTGAAGGTTGATGAATAAATGAGGAGAGAAAGAAAGCAAAACGAGATAAATATGATGAATCTCTCGAGATTCTTCTAGTATTTATAATATGCTCATCCGCGTTCGCCGGGAGCTAAGTTATTCCGACATTACACCGTCATGTGGGTAAAGGTTCGAGTGCGCCCGCGCCCACCTAAAACGTGTGGATGACTCGCGTAAATCGAAGCCGTGCGCCTTTTTTTTAAAAATAGTGATGGCGTATCACGGTAGGAAGAAAACATTTTTTCGTATATACCAACTCGAGAATCCTCTCAAAATATCGAGTGTAACCCGCGAGTTATCTTTTTTTAAAATAACTCGTAAGCGCGCACTCGTCACTTAAACCGGTTTCCTTCTTCATTGTATTATTTTTTTTCCTAATTATTTCGAGAAGCCCGATTATGAGTTAGCAGCTCTAAATTATTGTTCTTTCTCGTACTCTTTGTATAGTTCGGTTGTTGTAAATATTATATACAATACCTTATTTTCATTGTGAATATATCGATTATGAATCGTCGCATAGTTGTGTATCTCGCGGATCATTAGACGAGCGAACGATCAGGAAATGCGTTTACGAAATGAAAACCAGTGTATGATACGTGTTATACATAAATATCGTTAATGTACTTAGCGCATATGGGCGCCATTCGCGAGAGGCAAGTACCTATTATTATATGTGCACGTGCGAGTGAGAAAGGGAGAAAAAGAGCGACCAGTTGTGATAGCTGTACCATACCGTAAAAGTATTATTCCAGCCTCTCTTGCGAGGTGCGGTGAGATTTGTATATAAAAAACCAAAACAAAGAATATCGTCCTACGAAGTCGTGTAGATTAAAAAAAAATACAAGTTATTCTGCGTGTAGCGCCAGGGAAAAAATAAATGGATTTTCATCAACTAAACTAATGCAACGTTCATTCTATTTCACCTCACCTTCTTATACCTGTACATATGTAAATATTTTGAATACAACTTGCGGAACAAATATTGAACAATTTATTTTTTATATCTAATTTATATATACATATTTGTATGCAAGTTTATCTTAATAATTAACTGACAAATTTTCAATACGGTATTTACATTAAGAGAATGATTGATTATAAGGTAAGCAATACAAACTGTTAATAATAGTAATTAACATTCAATAAATAATATTTACATTAAGATGAAGAAACTGCAATATTGCACTCTCATACCTTCTCTTATTTTACTTTCACTGAAATTAAAATAATTATCAGAGACAATATAGCAAAAAATTATGTGTTTCTTATACATAATTTTTCTGTATTAGTCAGGTACATTGTACTTCTTTGCTTCAAAGAAATGATGTATTTGCCATTGTTTTAGCATCTTTACTTAGCGGCGAATATCAGTTTCTTAATTATTAGAAAATATTCCTTAATAAAAAAGCAATCAAATGAAACCTAATATTCTTTACTAACAGATATAAATTTTAAATTAATTTATAAAATTAATATTATTATTAACAAAGGAATATAATTATATATCCTACTAAATACATTCGTTTAGTCAAATTAATAAATATATTTAATTACAAGTTAATATATGAGAGTTAGGTAGCCATAGTTATATCATTAACGGGATGTCGAACCCAAGTTACAGGGATCTACACCTTTCAAAATGAGAATTATGTTGGAAATATTGAATTAAAAATCTGAACAAAATTCATTTGTGTAGTTTAAAATAAAAGCGAGGGCATGGCGTATTGATTTTTTAAGAAAATATAAATTTGTTAATAATAATTGAATAAACAATTTTCAGTTGGTAATTATTGATCGAAAAAAGCATAAATTTTCAACGCAAAAATCAAAAATAAATTTCAAATGTGAAAAAATTTTAGTATTCTGTTTAAAGCATGGTAAAGGGCATAGCGTTCACGATTTTTTCAAAAACATATTCTTTTGTTTATAAAAAAATATTAAAAATGACCATTTTCTGAATCCGACATCCCCTTAATGTATAAAATTTACTATGAAGTTGAAAAAGTCGTCGACTTCTTGTAACGGTGCGTGAAAAGATTATTCTTACAATGCACTATATTAATAATAATATTTCAATTATTACGTACTAATAAAGAATTTCTTAATTAAGACAAAATCACATAATCGTTTTTTGACCAAAAATTTAAGTCACTGGATTCTTAATATTTAAGACATGTGCCTTTCGCAAATATTCTAATCCACATTTCTTAACAATTAAGAAATATTCTTTGACTCAAAGACTCTCTTTTCTCAATGTAATCTTCATACATATGTATATAGATTATACTAAGATATCGGTATGTATGATCTATACATAATCTGTATTTTATACATAACTGAACAATATTTATTTATAATTTAAATACATCAATACAAATTAATAATTCGCAGAAATTAATACAATTTTAATTCTTGCAAATTTAATTAAATTTGTTTTAACATTGTATTTATTTATACTGTAGATTTCATTTCCTATATTACTTTATATTTATATTTCTACAAATAGTTCACTTATCCATTTTCTTATAATATATATATATATATTAAAGTAATAGACCGCTGCAACATTACATTTCATTTTATCTATAATAATTTTTCATTATATGAAATTTTATTGCAAAAGAAATTGTATTTAAATAGTTTATATAATGCAAGTATAAAGAAATAGGAATTAAAATGTGTCTATACCTAATCTATACATTTATAATTACTAGAAAAATACAATCAATGACTTAGAATTTTTATCAATAATTACACCATAGAACTTGTCTGCTCTCGGAGAATCATCTGGCTATAAAAACTTGATTTTATCTCTGATATCAATAATAAATTATGATTTTTAACTACTATTGATCTACTAAAGGTAACACATAGGGATTTATCATTGCGTTCTATGAGATATTGCATGATCTTTATAATATTCTAATCAACACAATGAACACAAAATAATAACATTTTGTTTCTATATGGTTAGTAATAAACAGCAAAACAAAATCTTGTTCGATATTCGAATTGTCATTAAATGTTATTAATATATTAATACTAATATTTTATTTAATAAGACGAGATCATGTATCAGAAAAACTATAGTAACGGGATACGTATATATAATCTACTAAATTTTTTTTGTGCTAGTACTTTGAGTATGATTATAATTAATAATTAAATACGCCCACAAAAATAAAATCTTACTTCAAGAGGAAATCTTCTCACATATGTTCCACAAAGAAACCTGTTTAAATTTTTATATTATAATTCTTTGTATAAGAAGACTTCGCGTAGTTACGGAAGATTACTTAATATTAAGCCGAGATTCGTTTTGGAACATTTTTGCGAAAAATTTTGCTTAAGGCAAGATTCTATTTTTGTGATTATAAAAATTTGTTATTGTTAGTTTAGTTTTTGAAAATACGTAATATAATAATAAATAAACTATTATTTATGAACCTTGAAATGTATATATAATTAATTGTTGTTAATAGTTTAAAAAGTAAACTTTTGATTCATTATATTAAGTCTTAAAATAATGTATCCACTAAGAAATATACAATTTTTCTACGCAAAATATATAACATATATTATATATAAAAATTACGTATAGAAAATACGTATAATCATTTCTCTTATTATAAGAGGAGTACTTGACCTCCGGAAAACGGATCTTATCCTAACTTTGGAATATCTCTTGTAATATATACAAATATGGAGAAAGCTGAGTTATTGCTCCAAGTCCAATAGTCACTATTACGAAAGTTATTCGACATCTAACAATAATTTCAATAAAAATTACTTCCAGAACAGAAGAAAGCTCAGAAGAAATACATGCGATTTAAAAAGAAAGAAGCTTAAATTGGTAAATCTGGAGCAAAGACAAGGAGAAAAAAATCTTTCACCTTTCTTTTTCATTTCGGTTTAAGTGTTACCTCTATTTGTCTCAGAGTTATAAGCGATTGAAGTGGAAATAATTTTTATTGAAATTATTATTAAATTTCGTAACTTTCGTAATAGTGGCCATTGGCAAGTAATAACTTGGCTTTCTTCATGTTTTATATTATTAGAAATATCCCAAAGTTAGCATAAGATCCGTTTCCCGGAGTGCGTGTACTCCCCTTGTTAGTTATTCTATTATTTAATGACAATTCAGTAACACTGAAAGTGTAACAAAAGTCTATTATATACGTAAAGTAAATATTTTGTAATTGAAATTGGTAAAGTATCTGACAAAGATTGATTAAATTCTTAATTTTTTAATTTAACTTTCTTTCAATCTATATTCTAATGCTTTATATATACTAGGAGATAATTTAATAATTTCTCGATGTAGGATTTGTCGCTGTGGTAATAAAAAAGCTTTTACCAATTTTAATATTTTATCATCAATTATATAATTTTCAATGTTTTAATTATTCGTAGTAACTGCTATAAAAAAAGCTTAAACACTCGTTATTTGTTTACCACATACATAGTAAAATATAATATTTTGTGTTATTTTATTTGGAACTCAATAGTTGCCATAGGGAAGGATGTTTTATTAGCAACGAGAATGATGAAAAAATGAATATTATTGTAAGTATCTGATACAAAATTTAAAAGAATGTCAATATTCTCAGAATAACTAAAATTTATTAAGTGTTATTGTTTATAATATTTATAACTTTTTTTTATGCTTCTACTTTTGTTTAATAAGTCATAACTAGGTTCAAACTTCTCTCCGGCGTAAATACACGATGAGAAAATAAATGCAAAAAAGTAATTAAATGCTCTGGATAAAAAATGTATAAAATTTTTTAAATAAATATGTGCTTGAAGCGTTTCTCTTTGAGAAAACTTTTATATATATCTGATCAGCATAAAAAAATTTCAATCTGATTTTTAACTTTTGTTACAATTCAACATTTGGATATGAGTTTAATTCATTTTCTTATTTATTTCAGATATTCCATCAGGATATTTCAGTGTAACAAATTTTTTGTTCTGCGGTTGAAGCTGATATGTTAAGGAGGAATTAGGCAATATTTTTGACCATTATTAGTTATTTTCTAATCGAATTGTATTATTGTATTGTATACAGATGGTTATTTTATCCATCTATAAAACATATTTTTTCGAATAAAATATAACCAAATGATGGTGAAAACTTCAGATCCAATTAACCAAATTATTTGTATGAACTGTATCTAAAAAATTAACTTCATGAGAGATGAACTGATAATAAATTAAATATATAAATGCAATCGAATGCTGAAATATATGTATAAATTATATATAAGTATATTGAGCCAACAATGATTAGCACGTGAGCTGTATTATCACACCTATTTTCTAACTATATTTTATAATATAAAATTATTTAATTGTTTGGTAAATAAAAATCTGATGGTAAGAATGCTGAAAAATATGGTACGAGATGGGGTCGTCATCCGTAATTTGTGTGTTTTCGTCTCTATCCTAACCTCGAACCTCTCTTTTCTCCAATTATTATTAATTGAATTAATTGATATTTAGTGCTTAATAGTGTCGTGTTACTTAAACTTCGCTATAAATCTAAACATATTCTATATTTCTATAGGTAAGATCTAGAAAAATTTTGACGGCGGGTTTGTTAAAAATAATAAAAATTTTTTTTACATTCATGAAATGTAGATTATGTATTTAATTTTAAAGACAGTAGTACAATAAATTTCGACAAATTTTTGTTTATTGTATGGTCAATAAATCGTCAAATAATTGTTAATTAGATAATATTTTGTCTATATTTTTGGTCTGTACGATCTATAAGGTCAAAGAAAGCTAATAAGTAACCATAAAAGTTTATACTTCTAAGCTTATAAATGTTTAAACAAAATTTAGCGATGTACCCTCGTCGAGATATACATTCATATGCTGCATGTATGACCCCAAATTGATAGTTTTTAATCTAAATCATGAAATCTTAAATCTTGTGAATAACGTTTTTGTTCATTTCAATTATGAACAAAAGCTTATTAATATTTAGTTTTATTAAAAAAAACAATAAGAGTAATGCAATCAGTATGAGAAATAGCAGTTAAAATGTAATAGTATTGATAAAGATTGGCCAATGAGAATGAGATAAAGAATAATGAATGAAACGAAAAAGAAAGGATTACAGAATGGAGGCGTAAAGAGACTCGAAGCGAAAGAATAAAGAAAAGTAAACGACAAACGGAAGAACGAAATGGACCGTAAAAAATTTCTTTAATTACTCAGAAGTCGCTCGTTTGGTATAAGATTCGGGGCGCTGGTTCAGGTCAGTATATAGAGATCTGGCGACCTTAAACTCCCTTTACCTCCAACTGCCGTATAATTCTGTTATACCTATCTGAAATTAAATAAATTCATTTCACACCTTGTCAACGCGCAATTATTTTGAGACGCGGGCGTTTTGAGGTTGGCGCTCGCCGCACGACCAAGACCAAGACTCGGCCTCATCGTCGGTCTTCCTATATAACTATATATATATACGTGTATAGGTGTATATGTATCAAGTGCGAGGCTCCGAGCCCCGAGGTGCCGAAACTGCTCCTGAGCGGCGGTGGCGGCGCGATAGACGGACGTTCATCGCCTCCGAGCAAAATTGAACGATAGCTCTTTTGCTCGCTCCCTTTCCTTAGCTCCGTTCCTCCTCCTCCTCCTCCCCCTCTCCCCCACCGGTCGACCTCACCTTTCTCGATGAATATTGCCGCGTATGGCGGTACACCTACCGCAGATCAAACGCGCCTCCTGCGCTCAATTTCGAGCGCGTTTATCCGCCGACGGGTCATTAGCGATCTTCGAGCGACGACGTTCTCCGTGAGAAACGTGAGCGCATGCGCAACCTGATGCGCCGCGTTTTGCGGTCACGTTCCTGCGCATCGCGAGGCGTCAACGTTCAAATTATTATATAGCGGCCCGCCCGCGCGATATGCCACCTGCAATATCAATTTTCGAGCTTGGAACTTCCAGTTTCGAGGCTCGAGGTTCGAGGTTCGAGGTTCGAGGACCATTTTACGTCAACTCCATCTATTGGTCTATGAACCTCTGAGTTGTTCTATACGTATTCCGAGTTTTAAGTGTTGCGAGGTGATAAATTAGCATATCTACGAGAACGGCTCGGTTTGCTTTCTCATAGGATTCGTTATATCCATATTGAATTTCAAATCCTTGAGCAATATGTGCACGCCGCTTTTTTTTTCTTCATCTTATTTTCTATATTTTCTTTTAAAACCGCAGTTTAACCATATAGTTTAAATAACAGATCAATGGTATTAAAATTGTAAATTTTAATTTAAAGTATATTCTCATCGTTTCATATGATATTCTCATTTGTTACTAGCGCAGGTATTTTCATCTACGTTTACAAGTGAGCTAGCGCAATTAAATAATATTTTATTCGAGATTAAATTTAATACTCTACAGTTTTTTATACCAGGTTTTTGATTACGGCATATTTCTATATTTTCTATGGATAATTAATCACTAACATATCTGGCAGTCTTAGTCCTGCGTTATCAGACCAGTGAGGTCGAATCTTGTTTTTAATTATTAATCAACTTACTAATCGTCTGTAATTTCCTTGCTATAAATTTGTAAGAATTGGATACATAATTTAAGTCGTGTGTAGCAGCTTAAAGTAATAAACAACTATTTCTTAACCTTAGGTTCTTGTAACTATCATTAAAGAAAAGTAAATATTATTATTTCAAGTGATTTTAAGATTTATATATATTAATAAGAAATACATAAATAATTATATTATTGAAATGGTATTTGTATAACCAAATCATTATCATTGAAAAAATGTATTACTTTTTTGAAACGTTATATATACATTATATCATATTTTTGGTATAAAAAATTAAATATATGACATTATACGTTTCCAGTTGAACGGCATGTATATATATACCTTTTACTTTTCACTTACATGTATTCAACGTATTTTTCATGCAATTATTTTCCCTTGTTAAGTTATTAATTTTTTGCGTGCTTGTAGAGTGACTCTTTTTCGATATACTAAAAACATCTTAGAAGTATGTTTTGATATCTCTATATAGTCAAATCACGTGTTTTTAGAAAATGTCTGTATAGATCGAAATCACCCCGTTTGAGAATGTAGTCTTCTTTTCGATTTCCGAATTCGGGAAAAAATTTGTTTTTGAAATGTTGTATGATGATGTTTTAAAATCAGATCGGATTAATAAGATCTTTTTTGTCGATTTTGTCGGTCACATGAGTGAAAAATAATAAAAAAAATAATAATAGATATATGCTGTAACAATTTCTAGTCAATATATAGATTCGCTTTTGATAAAATGTATAAAAACCCGAGGGGCTACGCACTCCAAAAAGTAAATAAAGTTAATGTAGAACTAACGGAAATCTTATGAATTCTAAAGAAATCTTTAGGAATCTTATTGAAATTTTAATAAGAAAAAAATTGTCTTATATCGATTTGAAATATGAAGACTTTTCAAATACATCCAAAATCTTCCAAAGACTATCAAAGATTTCTAAAGACTTCTAAAAATTTCTAAATAGAGACTCGCAAAGACTTGTAGAGAGTCCTAAAGATTTTTGTAGACTTCGAACAAATGATAATTAGCGAAGTTATATTATTTGGATGATCTCGTAAAAAAAAATTATGGTGATGAACATAATAGGGGATATATTTAACATTTCAGTGGTTTATGAGAAATAATGGTATAATATAAAAAAATTTGCTTTTGAAAAATTTTTATTTAGTGTAGTAAAGTATACATGATTTTAAAGTACTTGCAACATTTTAATGCTGTATTTCTGGTTTACAACTTTTATGAGAATGCATTAATGTATATGAAAGCAGTTGGACTTTAAAATCAAATGATTAGTATTATCAAATTTTTACATCTTCACAAAATGTTTATACTATTTTTTTTATTAATAACAATTTATGTATTCAATTAGTGTAAAATATAAATGATTTTAAATATGGTGGATAATTAAGTTGTATTTATTGAATTTCATAATTCAAATTCAACTACAGCTATATTAGTTGATAACTTAATTTCTTGATATTTTGCTTTATCATTCTTAGCATCGATGGTTGAGATTCCAAAATAATATCTTATTTTGTAGCCAAGTATGTTTTTGTGTAGAAAATGTGGAACTGAGAAAATACTTGAATGATTCATATTTGTAACACTTTGTAATCGTTTTTAAATCATCAAGAATTTAATAAATGAATTAGATGTAGCGTGAAAATACATTTTACAAAAATACATCGGAAAAAATTGGAAAAGGTATATAAATTTCCACGTCGACGAGTGAGCATTTCCTCGTGACGATTATGCACAGCTCGTGTATAGGTGGAATTTTAGATTCCGACGCGCGCGCGTGCACGAAAGTGATATTTTTATCCAGTCGCTGATTTTCTCTTATTCTACTCAGCGCATAGTAAGCGCTACATGGACTAGCGGATGCAGACCGAAGAGCGCAACCGAGAGAAAAAAAGTGTGTGCTCGAGGAAAAAAGAGCAGATCGAAGGTGGAGACGACGAGGACGACGTTAATCTCGGAGGCCAGGGTTCACGCTCGATATCTTTTTCCCCTGTAATTTTCTGAGCGACGTCTTTCGACACGAAACTCGACGGACGTCCGATTCTCCAGTCGCGCTCATGTGTGCGCGCACAAGATGTGCATCGCTTCGCTGAAAGCTAGAAGAGAAAGAGACCGAGAACAGAGCTCTGCGGAAGAGAGAGAGAGGAGATAAATATATATATATATACACACGCGTGCGCGCGCGCACACACATAAAGGATTGAAATAAATCCCCGCGACCTACCAACTTCCATTTAGCTCTATCTCTATCTATATGTCCCTCGCCTTCTTCGAGACTTTCCTTCTTCTCTACGGAAATCAATTTAGATAATAACACACACGCTGCTAAAAAAGGTCTACCGTATCGTCGAATTACCTCGCATTTTATACTCCTCGTCGTTCCTTTTTTCGTGCTCTCGCGCGTCGAGCCTGTGGACTCGTGAACAAATGATAATTAGCGAAGTTATATTATTTGGATGATCTCGTAAAAAAAAATTATGGTGATGAACATAATAGGGGATATATTTAACATTTCAGTGGTTTATGAGAAATAATGGTATAATATAAAAAAATTTGCTTTTGAAAAATTTTTATTTAGTGTAGTAAAGTATACATGATTTTAAAGTACTTGCAACATTTTAATGCTGTATTTCTGGTTTACAACTTTTATGAAAATGCATTAATGTATATGAAAGCAGATGGACTTTAAAATCAAATGATTAGTATTATCAAATTTTTACATCTTCAAACAATTGTTTATACCATTTTTTTATTAATAACAATTTGTGTATTCAATTAGTGTAAAATATAAATGGTTTTAAATATGGTGGATAATTAAGTTGTATTTATTGAATTTCATAATTCAAATTCAACTACAGCTATATTAGTTGATAACTTAATTTCTTGATATTTGCTTTATCATTCTTAGCATCGATGGTTGAGATCCCAAAATAATATCTTATGTTGTAGCCAAGTATGTTTTTGTGTAGAAAATGTGGAACTGAGAAAATACTTGAATTATTCATATTTGTAACACTTTGTAATCGTTTTTAAATCATCAAGAATTTACTAAATGAATTAGATGTAGCTTGAAAATACATTTTACAAAAATACATCGGAAAAAATTGGAAAAGGTATATAAATTTCCACGTCGACGAGTGAGCATTTCCTCGTGACGATTATGCACAGCTCGTGTATAGGTGGAATTTTAGATTCCGACGCGCGCGCGTGCACGAAAGTGATATTTTTATCCAGTCGCTGATTTTCTCTTATTCTACTCAGCGCATAGTAAGCGCTACATGGACTAGCGGATGCAGACCGAAGAGCGCAACCGAGAGAAAAAAGTGTGTGCTCGAGGAAAAAAGAGCAGATCGAAGGTGGAGACGACGAGGACGACGTTAATCTCGGAGGCCAGGGTTCACGCTCGATATCTTTTTCCCCTGTAATTTTCTGAGCGACGTCTTTCGACACGAAACTCGACGGACGTCCGATTCTCCAGTCGCGCTCATGTGTGCGCGCACAAGATGTGCATCGCTTCGCTGAAAGCTAGAAGAGAAAGAGACCGAGAACAGAGCTCTGCGGAAGAGAGAGAGAGGAGATAAATATATATATATATATATACACACGCGTGCGCGCGCGCACACACACATAAAGGATTGAAATAAATCCCCGCGACCTACCAACTTCCATTTAGCTCTATCTCTATCTATATGTCCCTCGCCTTCTTCGAGACTTTCCTTCTTCTCTACGGAAATCAATTTAGATAATAACACACACGCTGCTAAAAAAGGTCTACCGTATCTCGTCAAGAATGCGTTTCACGAGATTATACCTCGCATTTTATACTCCTCGTCGTTCCTTTTTTCGTGCTCTCGCGCGTCGAGCCTGTGGACTCGTGAACAACCGATACGCCTATCTGGTAATTAAATTACAAATTTTCGATCCGCGATGAGCTGAGCTATACGCTCTCCTGATGAAATTGAATGACGCGCAAGATTTAATGTTATTTTCTTTTACTATACTTATTTACATTCTGTTTATTACACTGCGAGTGTTTATCATTTCTTTTACCTTTTATTTCAAGTGTGATCCTTTTCTAATCAATGAATTATACCGCATATTGCTTACGGTACATTTGGTTTTGTCTCTAACTAAATGAGATCGCTTTATGCATTTTTTTTATTTCACAATTACGGAGAAGTTAATTGCGCTGCACAGTTGCAGATGTTGAATATTTAATATTCAATATTTTATGCATTATGGTAATACGATGAAGGTGTAAACTTTGAAATTTTAATATTACATTTCTTACGACAGTTTCAATTAAAATTAACAAATAATTCGTTCGACGAAATGTTACACCTAACGAGATATTACGATATACATGTCTTAGATTGAGTCTTAGATCTACTCGTGTATATGTAACAGTTGGAAAATTAAAAAAAAAAGTGTACCTGGGATCTATGAAATTACGTGTATACAAAATGATCCGTTTTTCCCTGTAGATAAACGTTGTCGAGAGGTTTCATATGCCACAGTTGATCGTTGAGCTAGAAAAATAATCAGTACTGGACGATCGTTGTATCATATATCGGTACATGTACGTATCGATGATCTTAAAACGCTTCTTTCATAAAATTAATCTACAGCATGGAGAAGAACATAGAGTTTTTGGTGCGTCTCGCAAAGGCATTACAATAGAATTATCAATATTGCGAGAAGCTTTCCGGAAGAATCAGTATAAATATTCGAGCGCAACTCGATTCTTGGGATTGACGTTCGAAAGAAAACGGTCGATGATGCGCTCTCGATGTTTCGGTTTCGCAATCGTCTACATGCCGGCACGGTTCAAAGAATCGGTGAATTGCGTCGGGTGCACATCAGACGCGAAGGCTCCAAGAGAGGGGCAAGATTCGATTCTCGAAGCCGTTGCGCACGCATACACGGACAGGCGCACACGTGCTCGGGCGACGACGACGAGTAACTCCTCCGGCATGGTGCAGATTCACCGAGGAGAGAGCGAGAGAGGGAGAGAGGAAGAGAGAGAGTCCAAGTGAGAAAGCCGACGAGATCGTCGGCACTTGGAGAATAAAAAGCCGACGACGAGGAGAGACGTAGAGAAGAGCTGCGATCAGCACCGCGCGGCCGGACCGAGGAAGGCAGGGGGACAGGGGAGAGAAATCGCGCGTGTGTGCGCGGTCGATGCTGTTATGGGTGGAGCGAGGTGAGAGAAACGGAGAGGCGGCTTCCGAGCTTGTAATTATGTTGATACGAATGATCTGCGGCTCGCCACAGAGGCGAGCGAGAGGAGAGGAGCGTAGGAGCGCCTCCAGCGGTGCTCACCGCTCGTACGCGCGCCACCTCGTGAGAGCTGCTCTTTCGGGGTCTTTTGCACTCGAGAGAGGGAGAGAGAGAGAGAGAGAGAGCGGGTCCTTTACGGAGACCGTGGCGAAACCAGTTTAAGTGGTTAAGTGTAGATGTAATTGATTTCCATTTTACGAGGGGCCCTCTTGTAAGCTCACCCCCGCGCGCGTCTCCGAGATGCGTCGAGATGCGCTGTCCGAGTCTGTCCCATCCCGCCCTCTTTACTCCCGACTCCCGACTCCCGACTCCGAACTCTCAAGTTCTCCTTTCCCAAGTATCTATCTGTGTGCATTCTCGCCGGTTTTCAAGCGGATGTACGAGAACGTACCGGACGCAAATTAATGCGCGTTAAACGCGCGCACCTCGAGGCCGTCCCGCGATTATCTTGCACTTCGATGTGACCGCGGGCTCGCGCTTTCAAGATCACCGTACCTGCGCTCCCGGTGATGACAAAGACGAGATGATCTCGACACTTACCAATTTTGCGAATACTACTCGATTCCAACCATCAACAATATTTCTCTTTTTATTATTCACTAATTCTCGCTTATAAGTCTTATAATTACTTAATTCGATGAATAAATTATCTAATTTTTATAAATATTTTTTTTTAAACAGTTGTAAATTATTGAAAAGTCAGAAGCTTTCATTTGCAGCGAATAAATTGTATTTTTTTTAAACATCATCAAACTTTCAAATTTAGGAATTCTGTTTAATGAATTTAACTACAAACATATATGTTTTCGAAATGTTTTAGTTATAAGTTGTCCGTAATACAATAATTTCCCGAATAACTAACGATTGACGTCGAGTCGTTACGGGATTGTTTTGTTGAAAAATAGCCGGTCATGATTTATTCAGTCTTATTCGCCTTTACACACGTGAACGAACAAGAGCATTTGTGGAGAATGAGTTTAAGCGAGCGGCCGATCCACAGACGTATCTCTGATTTGCGCGGGCAATGCTTGGCTCGACCCCCGGAAGTATTATATATATACCTATACCAAGACGTTGATCGATCCACGAACGATTTCTCACGCTCTCGATGTGCCACGAGCCACGCGATTAAGGTATACAACGTCGTGTCGCTCGATTAGTTCGGGAGCTTCTGATGATCGTGCCACTCACTGCGTCGGAATTGTTTCCTTCTTACAATTCTACTTTGGTATCTTCCTCCTTCTCAATTATCAATTATACCTGCAGCTTACACTAATATTTTTTTATACGTATATAGAGCTTCTACATATAGTTAATCAATTTATTTAAAATATATTATAATTTTGAAAGAATAATGTAAGAATATAAGGTAAGCAAAGGATTGTACCAACATTTCATTATTTTATTTGATTTCACACAAAGTTGTTGTACATTACAATTATTACAGTGCATACGTTTTGTATAAGCGATTAATTTAATGTAAAACATGATTAATTTCATCTACCGCTATACTATTTTACAGCTACTTGTATCTGGTTCACTATAACAGCTGATATATGGTTTTCTTTCAGATTTGCCACTTGCATCCCTCAGCAATATAATATAGCCAGCTATACAGTTACGAAGTTACACGCACCCTATTATAAAAAAAATATTGTACGCTACAATTATTCCCTACGATTTACTCACTCGTATCTAATTCCTGAACTTGCGTTGTCCATAAGCGTGCAATAATGACATAATATCCTATTCTGAGTTATGAAAATTAAGAAGCATAATAAAATATGACGTGCCGGCTTTGAGCATCTGTGAAACATAGAATGGAGTTGATATATCGTTCTCTGCAAATATTTATTAGTAGAAATAAGGATTATTCAACTTACGGACAAATACATTTCCATACACAAAATAAACATTTTTCCCCCCGTTAACTGCATCGGTCGAATACTGCGTATCATGACGATTATTATCATTATTTTGGTTTTTTGTGAAAAATTATACCAATCGGAGAAATAACTAAAAATATTTTTATAATATGAAATATTTAACGTTATACTTATTTCATGAAAATTGAGACATTAATTACCAGGATTGAAAAACTTTGTAACTGTAATTCGTTATTTTCTGACCAGGCAAAAATATATAATATTTATGTATAAATACCGTAATGAAAAACGTTCCATATCTAATTAATTCTTTCGTAGAGCTCATTTTCATTAAAAGCTGTTAAACAATTAATATTTAAACTATAAATAAATATTATCTATTTATAATATAAATTTTACACAGATTATATATATATAAATTATTTATAGAAATACATAATTTTTCACTTGAAATTTTAATAAAATATTTTGTTTTATATAAAAATAAAAAGAATTATCAACCTTATAATTTTTTTAACAACTGTATCGTAGAAGAATATTTATTAGTATAACTCAAAATTTGAAAAAAAAGTAATGTAGAACGGTTCTTTTGCGTTTAAGGATCTCTTATTTGAAGGTACATTACTCTGGCGAATATGTTGAATTAAATAATTATTTAATAGAGAATTATACACTCTACTATAAATCGTATACCATTAAAAATATTATATAGATTATTTCAATAGAATAAGTAAAAAATAGGCGAAAAATGTGTCTATTTTTATGCTTCCAATAAAACGCTTTTTCCCAAATTTTATAATTATCTATTGGAGTAGAGAACAAATTTTCTCTCGCTTTTAACTATTTCTTAGTTTATAAATGTGGATTAAGCGGATGTTTTAGCTAATTACTGATTTTTTCGGTATTTAAATTTGTTTTTGATTTTTACATAATTATTGCTGTGACTCACATTTTTATTGTTATGAATCAGAAAATAAACAGATGATAAAAATAAAAAATAAAAATGGTCAAATGGAAAATATATTAGAAAAAAAACACTACAATATAAATTTATTGTGTAAATAAATGCAAATAAATTATAAATCTTGAATTATTAAAGACTTAATTAACACATACTAACAAGGGGAGTACTTGACCTCCGGAAAACGGATCTTATCCTAATTTTGGTATATCTTTCGAAATATAAAAATATGAGAAAGCCAAAATATTACTTGCCAATGCCTATTTTCACGAAAGTTATTCGACTACTAGTAATAATTTCAATAAAAATTACTTCCACTTTAATTGCCTACAATTCGGAAACAAATATAATATTATGTATAAATACCGTAATGAAAACGTTCCATATCTATTAATTCTTTCGTAGAGCTCATTTTCATAAAAGCTGTTAACAATTAATATTTAAACTATAAATAATATTATCTGTTTTAATATAAATTTTACACAGATTATATATATAAATTATTTATAGAAATACATAATTTTTCACTTGAAATTTTAATAAAATATTTTGTTTTATATAAAAATAAAAAGAATTATCAACCTTATAATTTTTTTAACAACTGTATCGTAGAAGAATATTTATTAGTATAACTCAAAATTTGAAAAAAAAGTAATGTAGAACGGTTCTTTTGCGTTTAAGGATCTCTTATTTGAAGGTACATTACTCTGGCGAATATGTTGAATTAAATACTTATTTAATAGAGAATTATACACTCTACTATAAATCGTATACCATTAAAAATATTAAATAGATTATTTCAATAGAATAAGTAAAAAATAGGCGAAAAATGTGTCTATTTTTATGCTTCCAATTAAAACACTTTTTCCCAAATTTTATAATTATTTATTGGAGTAGAGAACAAATTTCTCTCGCTTTTAACTATTTCTTAGTTTATAAATGTGGATTACGCGGATGTTTTAGCTAATTACTGATTTTTTCGGTATTTAAATTTGTTTTGATTTTTACATAATTATTGCTGTGACTCACATTTTTATTGTTATGAATCAGAAAATACACAGATGATAAAATAAAAATAAAATGGTCAAATGGAAAATCTATTAAAAAAAATACTACAATATAAATTTATTGTGTAAATAAATGCAAATAAATTATAAATCTTAAATTATTAAAGACTTACTACCAATTTTCGAAAATTAATTAATGAGATTGAAATATCTATTGGAGACTATAGTATATCTTACGATTAGTAGTCCGCAGCCGAGTCCTGTAGTGTTTAACAGGAGAACGAAAAACCATGTCAAGTGGTAAGCACTTTCGAGTAGATTGACGTTTCTGCAATTATACAGTCTTTATCAAAACCGTAATGTAATTTTTCAAACAGGTAATATTTTATTAAATGCTGTGCATACGCAATCACTGTTTGGTGAAGCTTAATTGCTTTCACAATAAGTTTGTGTACATTGTCCTCAATATTTTCTTTTCTAGTAGACATATTAGTGTTATTTACTAAATTAGAAGCTTTCTCAAAGCGAAGACTGCAACATAGAAAAGTATTTAAATTATCTTTTTAAGTTTAAAATTTAAATTCATTAATTTATTCGCAAATAATTGAATTCGATAGACGCAGAGTATGAACAGGTAAAAATAAGGTGTAGTTGCTGCAGCGAATTATGCGCTAACAAAATGTTATTATATTCATTACATTTTATAAATTTATTTGTTACACGCGCGGTAATAAAAGAATTTATTAACAATAAAAGATTTTTAAAATTAAAAAAGCTTCATTTAATAAATTATATTAAAAATTTTATCAAAACTGAGTTGTAAAATATTATATTTTTCATTAAAAATATATGTTAATATTATTAAATTTGGTTTACTTATATAATATTAGAAATCATAGTGGTTTAATAAATATTGTTAACTGTTAATTAATTGTTTTATTTGCTAATACAACCTTGTGCTCAGAGTAAAACAATTAATTACTACATTGTACATTTGTTTTATATAGTCGAATATCCTAATCTCAACATATAGGAAATGTACATAATGGATAAATTATTGATACTTACATAATAACATCAAAAAGACTACAAACATGTTGGACGCACATGGCAAAATTAATGTCATACGTAATAAAAACTATTACTGACAGAAACCCTGTGATGCAACCTTTAATGAGCAATAGATTAAAGTATTTATCTTGATCAATAAAGTATTCTGCATAATAAGGAAAAAGTACAGGCCTACTATTATTTTCTAATGGAACAATAAGGTTTAGTACAAATGGAAGAGCCGTAGGAAAACTAAAAAAGACTAAACCCGTACTAGTGCAGCACACTAGTACAATGCATTAAATAATAATAATTTATTTGAGACAAAATTAATACGTTGAAAATATTTTACCGTACTTATATAAAATATTGACAATTTTCGACCGATTGCTGCATGCTTTTGCATAATCTTCAGTTCTTCTTCATCGCTGGTACTTAACCAATCATTAGATATTAAATCATAAACTTTTAGGAGCTGCAATATTTTTATTATATTCGCTGTAGTAGTTTCATTTAACCTTTATACTATCAGTAGCAAAAGAAAATAAGGAATATGCAAACTTAAGATATCTTAAAAAGTAATACATGTATTATTATGTATTTAATAAATCAGCATTGTTAATAAAAATAGTTTTATAAAGTTTACCGATACGAAAATTAATTGAAAGTTTGTTATAAATAAAAAGTATACATCTCACATTCACTGCACATCAATAATTTTAAGTTTAGTAAGCATTTATTTATATTAAATATTTCAAGTTTAGCATTTATCGCTTTCGATTATTATAATCTTTCAGTGAAGCTATAAAAGATTACACTTGAATCTTTTTTCTTTATTGGATATTTTATCTGATTTAAAAATGATTATGTTACGGTTGTTTAGTATTACTGTATCAAAGGGCACATAAGCACCCAACGCAAGTATGTAATTTATTTACTTTTACTTGCATTTGCTAACACAAAATTGTCAAGATAGATTATTTTTTTTTAAATATGTCAATATATAAATTTTATCCAAACGAATATTGTGAATTTATATGCAATTGAAACAGTGTACTTGTATAAAATAAGAATAGTATATGTATATACATAATAAAAAGGTTTAAAAGACAAGTTATATTTTTTAGAGTTTTTCATTTTTTTTTATAAAATCAATTAGGTTGTATTATATGCAAACTAAAATAGCGTAATTATGAATTTTATATACGAAACGTTTTAGACTAGTTTGGCTCAGTACCAAACCATAATGGAATGGAGTCGGCTACTTGCGAATTACCTACGACGTAAAAAGATATGTTTTAACACGTAAACAAATGACTCACCGAATTAATAATAAATATATTTTTTAATTTAAGCTCTCACAATGTCAAAAAAATTGCAACGTACGTTTAATTTGAAAGATAATGAATTATTACGTACCTTTTCTTTATAGATTATATTCGCACTAAATTTTATAACTGCTGCATTTAAATACATTTGACCAACTATGTTTTCTACCACGATTTCTGCATTGTGGCCTATTTCTTCAAAAAGGCGATAACCCTATAAGTTTATAATTATTATTTTATATATTACTGATTACTATTATAGTTTATAAACGTATCACTTACTACAGATAATATTAAAGAGTATAGTGAAAAGTAGATCACAAATTTCATAAATTTGTTATATATATAAGATTTATTGTATGGCCATACACCCAAAAACGTTTGAGCAAAAACTGGAATTTTCCAGTAAACACTGTTATACACACTCATGTTTTAAAAACTCGAAGCAATTCGTACCTATTACACTAAAGTTTCAGTAGCGACTGATACAAAAATATAAAATCATATAGAAATATGAACAGAACAAAGGATTTTAAACAAGTACAGCATTTCCATATACCTAATAAAGTAAATTATATACTTGTATAATATTCAATTGTTTTATTTTATAATAAAAGTTAATTCAAAACTTTGAAGGTAATATTAAATTTATATGTCATTGATTGTAAAAAAATTTACTGCGAATTCTCTTATATTCTTTCCTATAACGTATGTAGGTAGACATACTATTATTTTGCAGTAACATTCTTTCCGAATAGTTTTTATTGCCAGTGCACGACATCAATTATTTTTAGTTAGATATTCAGAAATTAACCAAATAAATTTAGATTAATAATTGTTCACACTAAGAGAATATGCTGATTTTTTACATAGCCCCTTGTCGTTTATGCATTTTAAAAGAAATTGACAGATTTTGTAGGAGAAAGTAGCCAACAAATTTGGAGATCTATTATTTGATCCAAATGTTCTTAAATTTAAATTACGATTTGAAGATTTATTTTTTAGGATAGTATCATTACTTAAATTTAATATTTATATTATGTTTCATTGAGTATATTACATTATTAGAAGGATTAATTAAAATAACTACGAACTAGCAAATACTGTAAAATATGACATTCCTGCTTTCATCATCTGAAAGAAATATGTAATATATTTATCAATATATCTCTTTTTGAATTTATAAATAAGGATAAATTCATAGATATATTACCGATGAATAAGTTTCCATACACAAAAGAAACATTTTTCCTCCTGTCAATTGACACGGGCGGAGACTCCTCAGCATCATTATCCTTATCAGGGTTTTCGATTTTGACGATAAATTGTACCATTTAGCGGAATAGCTGTATAATATAGTAATTTATTACAAAACTTGTAGTAGGCACTTTATTACAAAAGTTTTAGAAAACTATACACTACCATTCGGTAAGTACATTCACGCTGTAATTAATAACTTTTTGTCCAGGTAAAAAAATGAAGTACTTATGAATAAATATAGTTGTTATGAACATTCCATATCTAATGAATTCGGCAGGTGCCTTCACCTTCTTTAACATCTATAAATATGTTATATATTAAATATTAAAATACAATATTAATATTATTAAAGTATCCATCCATTAATATTAAAATCGATAGTACTATTAAAAGACCACCACCGATAGCAGTAGTATTTAAAAGGAGAATGAAAAACCAATTAATGTTATAAGCAGCTTCAAGGAGATTAATATTTCTAAAGAAAAAAAATACTTTTAATTAGAATAGTTTTCATTGACGTATATTTGTATTCGCACGACAAATGCAACTTACTTTATAACAGTTTGATGTAATTCTATTGAATGAACAATGGAACGATATGCCTTGCGATCGCCATCCGCGCAATTTTCCGATTTAGCCAGACTGCAGCTACCTGCAGTTGACGCTTGTTGCATTCGCAAACTAAAGAATTAAAAAAATAATCTTCTAAATACACTTAAATGTTAAAAAATAATAAATTGTTTGATGAATGCGTAAACCGTCTTATAGCGCCCGTGCAAAATGTTGTTTAACAAATAATTCGTGTGTCGTGCATGTATATATACGTTATATATTCTCAAACACGAAAAATTTTACTAGTGCATCGCGTGTAAGAAGCATTCGATTTTGTATTATATAAGGCTGAAAAATTTACTTGTTTTGCTTGCGTGTTTACGTGTAATCTGCATTACACTATACAGTTTAACTGCAAGGAAATTTTTGACACTTTGCGGTTGCTTAATATATAGCGATAGAAAATAATTTTTAATTTGTTAAAATTTCGCTCGTCGACTACACTCTATCAATTATTAGTAAATTAATGAATTTGAAGATTATGATGCGTAGATACGTTATGAATAAAAATACGTACTGAATTATATCGAATAAGCTGCAAACATGTTGTACGCACATTGCAAATGCCATGTCGTATGAAATGAATACTACCATTGATATAGTACCAGTAATACACGCTTTGACCATTAATGGATAATAATATTTTTGTTGGTCAATAAAGTATTCTGCATAATAAGGAATCCGAACAGGTCTCGTTTCATTTTCTATTGGTACTATGTAATCCAGCAGAGGGTGAAATGTAGGTATACTAAGGAAACATGCGGCAGTACTGCAGCAACAAACTTTAAAATAATTATTTTGTTAATCCGTGTGCAAAGAATTTCTATAATTTCCTTTGCTTTTCGCCGACTTATCACGTGAAAAAAAAATTATATTACGGAACAAGTGCGCAAAACAGACTCTTGTATATGAATTCGTTGAGAGAAAAGATGAGTGATCGGCTTATTTTGTGCAACTCTTTTGCGTATACAAGTGCAAATCGCCTACTTTTTATATTGTTTCCTATAGGTTTCAACTTATTAAAAACTAAATAAATTTCAGGGACCGTTAAATTACAATAATGGATTATATTATAATTGTTATGTTACGTGACGTTATTATTCTACCACACTATTGCCTTTTTAAAATTTTTTCTAGGTAATTATAATTTTCAATAGTATTTATGATTGATCTATAAGAAGTTTTGGTCAGCTATTTAAATTTTATATGCTAGTTACATTAATTTATTTATATTGTATTTATAAAATGTTTTAAGGTTTAGTTAAAGAAATATTACTTCCATAGGAAAGTGTAATAGCTCTTCCAATAATCGCATGTTTTTCCATTATTATTAGTTCTTGTTTATCTTTCGTCATTTTCCAATCTTTTTCGATTAAATCGTAGATTTCTTTTTGCTGAATAAAAAATAATACAATTATATTTATTTCCATTATTCAAGATCATTTGTCAAAATATGGTTACCTTATTCTTGTTTATAATTGCCATAGTAAATTTAATGACACCAGCATTAAGATACATTTGACCAACCAAATTTTCAATTGCAATATCTGTATGTACACCAATTTCCTTAAAAAGTCTAATTCCCTATGAAATAAAGTTATTTCATTTTTCCTGTATGTATAAAAATTGTCAAATTTTTCTAAACCACACGCGAAATCGTTTCTGCACTACAAACACACCCTTACAAAGACATACAAAGACATCGTATGACCTCCGTCGCTGATTAGCACCGATTTGGGAGTATAAAAAGAGCGACGTTAAAATAATAAAAAAAAACACCCCTGATAGAAAAATGTCCAGTTTCACTATAGTTAACATGTTAATCAAACGGAAACCTTTTTAGTTGATATTTATATATAAATTCAATAAAAATATCAAAATTATTTTAACGATTAATAAGATATTGTTACGAATACACGTGTAATGAATTGCTTATTAATAACAACATAAACAATTAAACGTTTCTCTCCTTAAAAGTAGCTATACGTATTGTCTAAAAAGTGGTAAAAATTTCTACCAGCGACTCGTTTATTTTAACAATTTAAGTTTTAATTTAAGTTTAAACACGAATGTTAATGCAACGGTGTAATATGAATTTAACATTACGATAAGTTTAACAGAAGCAAGTAAATCTTAAATAATACTTACAATGGGAATGATCAACGAGTACAACGACACATAGACAAAAACACGCATAGTCTTATCATAATTCTTATTGTTATATGGCCACACACCCATAAACTTTTGTGCAAGTACTGGCATCTTCCAATAAAGAGTATCGAATACACTCATATTCGTTGGAAATGTTCTTTCAAGACTCGTATTGTTCTTGTACCACTTGTCTTTGCGAACTAACTGTAAATAAAAACTCAAAGTATAAGTAAGCTAAAGGGTGATACTATTGTCCTCAAAACGTGCATAGTCAGCAATTCTATCTCTTGTAATGAATTTATGAAACTGAACATTAACTATAGATGAGTCTGCGAACGTAGACTATAAGCTTTGATCTAGAGAAATTCTGAAACACTCTAACATTTTAATGTTTAATTAAAGCACTATTTCTTGCAAATATAATAGTCTAAATAACAACAACAAGAATAAAAAGGAATTAATTCGAAAGTATTAAAAATTTGTATTCATTTTGCTTAAACGACAATTTACATATTGTAATTAAAAAATTGATTATGTATATTACCAACAAATTTCTAATTGAATGAATCCTTTAGCTTATTTATTATCTATTTTTATTTGTAGTTACAAGAATAATACGTGAAATATACAAAAATTGGGGGGAGGATATGTCAGTATTTTCACTGAAGTTTAGGAATGTGTGGTATTCAAACTATAGTAATTTTTTACTTCAAATATAGGTACAGTAAAATAATGTTTTAACCATTAATTCTCAAGGATATTAAAAAATCAAAATAAATTTATATTTAATAGAAAAATAGATAAAATAACTAATTTTTCAAATTTTTCACTTACGTCAATTGAATACGAAAAAGCACATTATAACAATTGTAATGAATAAAAAAACTTTGAATACGAGTAACTCGTGTATAGGTTTTGTTCAATTCGGTGAAACGAAGAAATGATAGGTCAACAAGTGGTTATAAAAGGTTTGAAAACACTCACGGGGTTGTGTTATTTTTCTTTCCGTTGAAACTTTCTCTTAATAAGCAATAAAAATTAACACCTGCGGAGGATCATAAATATGAAAAGATGCGCAGAAGGCCACCAAGTGGCATAATCAAATTATGCACGCCCGCGACGCCCATCGCGGGGATCGGGCTCCTTCCCCTCTCTCTACACACACACACATACTTGCATATATGGACGTGATGCACGTACGTCAGAGCGATGCGATGAATGAATATGTAAGGGAGTTGCGCAGCAAGTATTATTACAAGTATATTCTGGACAAATATGAATGAATACGTAACGAACAGAGACAAACGCGCCTCCGAAGCTAAAATACTCGGAAGCTCTTTAAAGTGGTCACCTCTTTTTCCATATCACAGCGGGACCTACCACGGTGTTACAATCTTTTTTTCGTACCTCGAGGGTTTCGGCGTTTTTTTTTCCTTGCCGAATTTTTCGCTCAAATTCTCGCAGCACTTTATAAGCGTAAAAGAAAGAATTATGAATTTGCATGATTCGGTCGTTACTTTAAACCGAGTGATGTACGCACAGCGTGCCACTGATTTTTGGTCCATGTTTCGAAAATTCATGTGTAAATATAACTCTTATATTTTTTCCCTAATATTTATGAACGTCCATTTCGAAACCCCTGGTAAATTAAATCACATTATTCTGCCGGTTAATTAATATATATTTATATGATTAATACCACACACGAATTTAAAATATAATGCAATTTATTTAGCGTATACATATAGTATTATTTGAGGGTGCGTTATGTTAATTCTGAATGAACTTTTAATGTAATTAGTAGTTTTATTTGATTGTCAAAGTTTGTTAAATTTTTATTAAACTACTGTTGTGTGTATTATTTATTTATTGAAAACCAAATATAAAAATGTCATTACAAATAAATCATTCTTACTTAAAAATATGTTCGTTTATAGATTATTTTATTTTGTAATGCTTAGTATGGCGCTAGTAACTTGAAAATTACCTATGCTCTATTACCAAATTGCATATAGGCAATTTACTAATTTAACTAAATGGATGAAAATGAATAATGTTCCCACTTTTGATCTTCAGATGAAACTAGTTTTTCTCATATTTCCTATTTTATTACAGTGCTATCTTTCAGCTTCGAAGCATGAGTTAACTTTGTTGAAACATGATCAATTGAAAAAATGAGATACAATATAAATAAATAGTTTAAAAAGCAAACAGAATCTATAAGAAATTTTAAATTTAACAATCATCCATTTTAACTAATTTTACTATGTATGTTATGACACTAATATCTACATCAGGTTTATGTTTTTGTTTCGTGTTAATCCATTGAAGCTTATATTCCAATAGCATTAGTCAAAAATGCAGTAGAATCTATTACTTGTAGGTGTGTAATGAAGATACTGTTTACATTGAAATGTATAATATGTATATATAACTATTTATGAAACTAATCGCTTAAATAAATTATAATAAATATTGACATAAGTAAAGGAAACTTTAGGTTTTTAATTTGATAAGATAAACCAAATCAATAGAAAGGTTAAGGAGAAGGAGGGGAGTTTATTGAACCGGTATCCGATAAATAAAAAAAATCCACGATGTCGCATTAAAACGCGAGACGAAAGGTGGAAGCCTCAACGCCACGGCGGTTCGAAAGATTTCTTTGTCACTTGTTTAAGCGGTAGTCTATCCGAGTGGAAGTGAGCTCGCAATAGGGAGTTAAGTAAAATGAAAGGAGCGTGGGCCACCGCAAGAGCGCGAGAAAAAAAAGGAATAAGGATAAACGTCGTGGAAGGAGCGCGAGCGAGCCGCTCAAGGGAGCGAGAAACGAAACGAGCCTCGGGAGCGCAGCGACTACTTGTATATGTATATACACGATACGCGTGTATGTGTACCAAGGCATGAGGTGTGTGGAACCGAGTGAGAGGGGAGAAGAGAGAAAGAGAGACACGGAGAACGGAATATGTAAATTAGAAGCCGCGTGTGAATGCGGAGATTTATGACGGGCCGTACACATTTCTAGGCGCAATAAATATCAGTAAGTAGCGACGCGATGGCGGTGGCGGGAGCAGTTCGCCGCGAGAGTACGCGCGCCTTGGCCGTGAAGCGACCGAAGAGAAGTCTAGAAGAGCTCTCGTATGTGCACGCTCGTGGTCCACACATGTAGAACGCTACACCAGAATACGGGGATACCGAGGGAATGATACCAGGAGAGAGGGGAGGTTTTGCGAGGTACACCCGAGGACACGTAGACAATCCGCCAAAGAGCTCGAGAGCTCGAGATAAAGAGGGGAGTATATAAAGTGGTACGGTAATACTACCAGCCTAGAGAAAGAGGGAGAGAGAGAGTTGGAACACCGGGAGGGAAAAGGAGCGAAACGAAGCGAAACGAAACGGGACGTCGTAAGGCTGCCGTTGCTCTTGGGACGGAACGCCGTGGGTGGCTGGTGCTGCTGCTGCCGCCGGTGCCGCTGTGCTTGGGACTTGCCCATCCCCTCCTTAGAGTTGCGACGCGATGTGCAAGCTGCCTTATCAAGAACACTTAGTATATAAATTCCAATTACGCTTTTTGTCGTTTATCCAAATAAGTCATCGCGACAGTTGCTCGACAATCTTTTGTCCTCTTCCAGTACTCTTCTTCGTCTATCCTTATGGGACTCTCTCGTCATATTATGAAAATGCTCGAGTGCCTAAATTAATCTGCGTACGTTTCTCGAAATTTCTTCATATTTTGTTCATATACGAAGCAAAATGTCGCGTCCTCCACCCATACTATAACCATTAATCATCTCTGTTATTAACTATATACCTTCAGTTTTTCTTTGAGCTGCTTTAGATTTTGCTATTTTCACCAATTTTGATATTTGCTCTTTGTACTGCAATAATACGTTTTATCAATTCCGTATAATGTACGAGAAACATTTGAATTGATATATATCATGATTCCGTCTCTACTTAATTATATTTTTTAAATTTCTTAACCTTCCGGTACGTACAAAATTTTCGAAAACTTTTATGAGTAAGAAGAAATTGACCTTGAGGTAGTGAATATTATAGTTCTTGAAAAATCCAATGCTACCGTATAGAGTACAAATATGTGTATAAATATGTAAGACGTCAATTTGTCGCATCAAACTTGTAATTATAAATTAATGAAGATTGATCGTATTTTAAGACTATATATATTCGTTGAAAAAATATGTACATTCTTTTTAGCTGCAAGCTACTGCATTGATAATTTATAAAATTCTCTCTTGTCCTTCGACTTGGATATTTCCTTAATTGTAATAAATAATTATTATTTAGCTGTATAAAACGTGTGAAAATGTACCTGTGCTTATCTGCGATATAAAAGGAAATCTTTCGCGAAAATTAAATTATATAGACATGGAATCATGCCATATAATATTGTCATTGTTGTGTTATTGTATTATTGTATTATTAATAAATGTTAAAAATTCAATACCCTTTCGGTGAAATACGTAATTATTAAACTGTTTCGATTGCAGTATTATATTATGGATAAGGCTTATATTTGTTTAAAAAAAGATTCGCAATATTGTTCATAACCATTTACGTTAAAAATCATATTTTTACCGTTCGAGATTTAAATTGTAATTTTGAAAACATTTTAGCGCGAATAACGCAGGCATTAATCATGATTGATTTTTTTTTCATTACTCTCTCGTATCCTCGAAAGCTCGCGCACGCCTTTATAAGAAGAGGAGGCATAAAAGAAGAAGACTTTCACATGTTACTGATCGATTGAAATCAATTACTGGGTAGATACTAATTACGACTAATTGAGGGTTATTTCGAGGATTTCGGCGCAGGGTCGCCGCCATATGATTTTATGGCGCGCACTCGATTTTCGAATATAATGGCTCCTACCGCCACGAGCGCACCGTTTCGGATCGAGTTCGAAGACACGCGCGCATGTCTGTGTACGATATTTGTAATAATTGTATTAAGGCACCTTCTCGGTTTTCTCTTTCGCTGCAGACATGGCGCGGTCGCCCTCCCGCGCCGCGCCTTCTGCCTTATATTCCTCTCGTTGTTGGTCAGCTGGATCATTTTCGGCACCTGCTCGTGCCGATATGAAATTGCGACCGATCGTAAACTTATATATAAACGCGTTTATGATCGCGCGCACGCGCTTCGCATGTCTGCTAAATATTCCTTGGCTGACCGGTTTGCGTTTTTGCGTATTTCTCGAATTTCGATTAACCGATCGATTTGCGCCGATTATTCATGCTCTCGAATTTTAACGTCTTCGTTTCGTTTGATCTCGACCGCAAATATACTCGTTACACTTTTAAATATTATTTTGATCGGGAACCACATTTACACTGTAATGCGCCTTCTTTTAGACACTTTAAATGATTATTAACTCCTTTTACCATCGCACCTTTTATTATTTTAATATGATATCAGATTCTATTTTATCACATTTTAAATATCCGTTCGAACCACTGTGGTTTTGGAAATTATATCACGAATAGATAATTTTATATAATATTAAAATAGGTATTATAAGTAAAAATAATTTAAAAATGTTCCAAGTTTCTTATTATTTGTAATTAAACGAATTTTCCCACTGTCTTCGTCCATTTGTTACAATGAAAATCCAAAAGCAAATCTGATTCCGAAAGTAGTAAATGATTTTAATACTAATCTACATTACTAACCGAGTAAACGATTTTAATGTTACAAAATTTAGAGTTCAGAGCATCAAATGTGTTGAAAATTTAATTGAAATATTTGAAGATTCTAATAAATGCGAGTAGATCATAGGAATAAATGTGATTTTATCTGATCTATGAACAGACTACTTTTTCTAGTCAACTATAAGTTAAGTGGACCATTTAAAATAGACTGATTTGTACTGGTATAGATTCAATTACAATTCTTGAAAATGAATTGGATAAAAAGAAATTTCTGATTTTTTTCCGATGAAACGAGATTTATTCATTTAAAATATGTTAAAATATGCTAATATTTCGAAATATAAAAATTTATAATAATATTTAAGGATATAAATGGATATAAATTGTTTATTAACTATATGCATTTCCTAGTTAAAAGTTTGAGTTTTAGATGTTCATTATTTAGATGTATATGAAAATTTAAATGACAGGCAATTCATTATAGTTTCATTTTCATTTTGAAAATTTCTCTTACGATAATCCGTAAGTACGATATTATCATTTTTTATAACAGTATATTTTTATTATAAAGTAGGTACGCACTGGAGAACATTCCAAAGCGTCAGTCGAATTGATTATCTCATGAGTAAGAAGTAAAACGATTAAAAATATTTTGTATTACCCAAACAAGATTTTGAAATTATCTGATAACGACATTACAATATATATATATATATAATATAGACATAACTATATTTTCAATAAACATCGGTATTTAAGAGGTTATAATTCTGTATAGATTGCTTTATTTGGAGAAAAACGCGACCCCGTCGATAGGATTATAATAAATATTCACTTTTCTTTGAGTGAGAAATAACTCGAATCTATCGGATTAAAAATCGAAGGAAATAATAAAAAGTGTTGTCGATCGTAAAAGCTGCGGAGACAAACTCTCGGATCATAAAACATCAATACGCGATCACACGGTTGCATTTTGATCACGGTGGGCCGGGCGAGCGTGGACGCACGTTACTTTTTCCCAGAATCCCGGTGGTTTGCGGGTCTATCCTTGGGGTCGAGGCTATATATACATGGTACACGCGATCTCCGTGACGCAATGGTGGGTACCTGTGCGCGCACGCAGGAATAATGCGATTAGTCTGATAGACAGATTTATGGCTGCTTATGAGATTTAAACTCAACAGGTTGCGCCTTGCGCGCTTCGTACAGATCGCTCTCCCTGGGCTTCTTCTTCCTCAGGAGTATTTTTACCTCTTCCCTTCCGCACACACATATACTCTCCCAGTCTCTCTTTCCCTCTCTCTTTTATTCTTTTTTCACCTTCTCCTTCTTTTCGTATGAATCTTGATGCTATATAACTTGGGAGAAGAGTCGGCCGACAAAAAGTCCTCGGATATCTCGGGATATATCAAGAGAAGGTGGGCAGGTAGCACAGGTGAGAAAAAAGACACACGTGAAAATCGCTTATGCTTCGAGTCTTTTTTCCTCTCCCTCTATCTCTCTCTCTCTCTCTCTCTCTCTCTTTCTTCTTCTGCTTCCTCATGAATGATCTATGAGTTTATATTTGTCTTTTTGGAAAATAAGAAAGCTTCAACGTGTCCTCAAATATTTACCGTGGATATACGATACGGCGGGGAGAGGTGTAAAACATATTAAAAATGTGAAAAGGAACTTTTGAGAAAATAAGGCATAATTTATGAGGTACTTATTTCTTTCAGAGATATTTTTTAATTTCTTCAAAAGGCCTTATAGGTTTTATGTATATCCATCTCGATGCGGTTGTATTTATAGCTTCTACGTTGATGACTCATTTCATATTTATTTTATTAATATGTTGAATATATTACGGAATTATCGAAGTGTATAATTTAATTTCTGTAATAAACAGTTACTAAAACATTTTTGACGCCTATTTCATTTTTAATTTGGATAAATACTGTATCAATTTCTGTGTACAGAAATTAAATCGACGAAATTAAATATATCTCTCCTGTTGGGTTATTCGATTGTTCTTCGTCATCAGAATTATTATTATTATATTATTGTGCGGTATCTAAACAAGTCAACTAATCTTTTGGGAATCGCTGGGAATTAGCATTGCCAGGTAATGCGAAGGGATAAAAAGAACGCAGAAACACAAGTAACCTTAGTCACGAGTGGGAGTCACTCGAAGCTTCTCCATTCCAGCCTCCCACCTCCTATTTATTATTTACAAGGCGCAAGGCGTGTCACAAAAGCGTTGCGGGTTTCTCTTGAATGTTGGACAATACCTTCGGGATTTATGGCCAAAACTTTCAACAGAAACGTCAATGGCTCGGCCACCCCCGCTCCAACATGCGCCAGGACTGCTTCTCTCTCTCTTTCTCTCGCTCTCTCGCTTTTTCTCCTTCTCGTTCGATTCCTTCCCTCCTTCCTCTTTCCCCTTTCCGTTTTTCACAGAGACCTACGCGACCATGGGAATCTTTGTGCCCTTGCTGTAACCTCCTCTCACGGTCGTGGCACAAATATTTTCACCCGTGTGCCAAGGCTTTTTATCCCTCGAGCCCCGAGACCCACAGAGTTGTGCTTTATTTACAGGCTTCGTGACCTAATCCACACCCCCGTCGCGGCACCTGCTGAGACCGAACTACCTGCCCGAGATACCGAATTCGCTGTTTCGACGTTCTGGAAAACTGAGACGAATTTTATTTTCGTTACCTATTTTTCAGACGTTCAATGAAGGTTGTTCAACCCTTTTTTTTAAGGCTTGACCTTGACTTTTTTTTCAATTGTTTGCGATTGTTGGAAAAACAGTTTTTCTTTTCTGCTTTACCGCGACCCTAAAATTGTTTTCTTTACCGACACAATTTATATTCAGATATTTCTCAAGTTTTTCTTAGCATCATTTCTCGTGTATTAGGTTTCTTAGGATTATAAAATTGATTAACAATTGTTAATAATGCTTATTATATATAAAGATAAACATAATTTATGCAACTTCTAAAATAATGTTGTATTAATTTATTAGGTTATATACACTATTTAAACTTTTCATCCGTTAAAAATACCTCGACAAATAGAAATTACGTATCAAATTAACGTGATCGTACTATTTTTTGATGCACAATAATAAATATACCGTCACATACCCAATTATTGATCATGAACCAATTTCTGATCAGTATATTATTTCAATAAAATAATAAGATTTGCATAAATTAAAATGTGGCTACACACAATTTAAAGGTTAAAAAATCAATAATTGGATAGTAGACTTAACTAGGAATTGGCATATGTACCGAAAATTTACTGATCAGAAATTGGTACTTCCCGCCTTTTTTTCTTAGATTGTTGCTTACTTTAAAAATAGCTGTTATTTTATTTTTCTGAGATGGCTAAAAGGAAGTTTAATACTTGTACTTTCTGTATCCGTCAAAATATATACGATTATTAGTCTTTTTAACATTAAATTATTCTATAAACGTACGGATTTCCCTTAATTGATCAACAATTGGGTATGTGACGGTAATTCAATTAAGTATTAGTAACTATACTATATTGATTTTTAATTCTATATATCAGTGCCATTATACAGAAAATTAAACAGACTTTTAAAGTTATCTATAAGAATTAAAAAACTGCAGCTCCGCACATTTCACAATCTATTAACTGTATTAATTAATTCTTAAACTGGTCTATCTCCATTTAAGCTGTAAATATTTTTTCTTATCGAGAAATGGACGATTTGATAGTTAGAATATTAAAGATCCCATTTGCGTATCAGTAAATTTACGGAACGTTGTAAATAATTCATAATATTTATTATTTTCAAGTTTTGTACTTTTTCAAGTATAAATTATTTAATGTATCTTTTAAATCTTACGTGTGGCACTATTATTTCTGCATTAAACTAATATTTCGCGAGTATATTAATACACAAGGGTATAGTCAAAATGTTAGTATATTAAGAGTTGTTTGTCTAGACTTGAAAAAACGCGTTCTCTTGGAAGAGTTTCGAATGGCTGGCTTACAGAAATCTGAATAGTCTTGAAGAAGTGGTTAATGACGCAAGAAAATACACAAGCACCGTGTGAAAGTCAGTGATCCGAAGGTAAATATCCTCTTTTAACGACTTACCGCGTAAAATTTTCTATCCGCGATAAACAACGTCAATTACTTTGGGCCGGCAATCCCAAAGAAAGAAAGTGTTTCCCCCAAAGCCAGCGTTTAGCCCGCTTAAAGCGGCGAAAATGAGCAATTTTCCTGTCGTTAGACGCATGAGCGATGGAGCCGATCGTACCGGAGGATAATCCACTGTATAAGAAACGGAGAGAGAATCACCTCGAGTTCGAAAGAAAACCATCAGAGTCAGAAGGGCCCACGGGGAACAGCGGGCCCTTGCTCGCGCAGCGCCTCGGGGGCCTGACAATGTCGAATCGGGGAGTCGAAGCGACGCCTGCTGAGAAGGCAACTGTCGTCGAATGTTGACTCCTGTGGTCGGGTCTCGAGAAAAACCACCCTACGATTCGTCACGCGCACCCAAAAATTCTCAAAGCGTACACCTCTTCTTCAAATTTTTTGTCATTCTCGTGAGATGCGCGTGTGCACACGACCGGGGAGAGATCGTTGAATTTCTTCGGGTCGAGGCCAAACATCCTTTTACCAAATAAATGCCGTTCGTACGTCCTATTCTTTATCGAACCGTTAACGATCGCCGTTAAATAGACAGGAAACGGGATGACACTAACTCGGGCACAAGATGCGTGCTTCGTCCGCTGTTTTTCGCTTCGATGCTCTCCGATGCCCCGAAGTGTGATCACTCTTTTTCTCGCGAGCCCGAGCAATAGATCTTATATAGTTCAAGAAAGGGTTCTCCGTTGAGCCTGCCTGGCGCGTGATTTATTGAGCGCGTTTGCGTTTTCCGAGATACCCATTTCTTTAAACAAAACTCGTACTTAGCATTATTTCTTCTTTTAAAATAAAGATCAGTCTCTACTTTATAAAATGTATTTAAGAGATTTAAAAATGTATTTAAAAATTATCATCACAGCTGATGGTTCTGTGGCGATGAATTTTCTATATTTTGACAGACTGATCATTTGAACGAAATCAACAATTTTCCAGTATTTTCAACAGGTAAAGTGTACATTTATAACTGAAAACAATTTAATAAAACTGCTTACACGTTGATAAATGTTGATAAATATTTCGTCATTATTTTGGGCATTATTTCACTTTATTTAATACTAAACGTAAAATCATTAAATCAATGTAACTTTCATTCTTCATTGTCCGTGGTAACAACAGTTTCTTTCTAGTAAGTATATATATGCCTAAATATTCACGTCGTATTCTTCTCGGAATAAAACGACATTGGTACAGGGTGCATTTCTAAACTCTGTTAATTGGCCGGTGAACACCCTGTCGACAAGGAGAAAATTCTCAGAAGATAAATTTTCTCGAAAGGACCTCCCACTCGCGAAGAAGAAACTGGGCAAGAAAAACGATCGATCGACGGGCAACTTCACGGGACGTTAGGTGTTTTGGCTTCTCGTGTCGTTGCATGCGAGTCTCCCTATAGTCATCCATGGCGAGCCCAAATGGTGAATTTTCCTGGGGAGTATTCTACTCGCAGTTTACTGCACGAGAGAGGAGGACGAAAGAAGGGAGAGAGAAAGAGAGGGTAGCGAGGTCACACCTCGACGGGTCGACAACAGGTAAAAGATACGGGCAACGGATGGGCGTGTCGTCCTCGTTTTCCGCCGATTCCACGGCGAATCATGACCATGGCGACTGCGTCTCTCTTTTAAGATTTGACTTCTGAGTCGTGAACGAACCTCGGCGAAAGGGGCAGAGGCCATGAGGCCCTTCGCATTCTCAGGTGTACCTCGACTACCACGCCTAGATTTTACTCCCGTGAAAAATTGACGATCCTTTGTGGATTAATGCGTTTGGGGTGTAGATACATACGTTCAATTCGAGTGTTTGGGTGTGTTTGTGGTTGTCTCGTAATGACCGGCTACGGAAGATGAATAGGCCTGATTCGTGTGTATGAAAAACGTAATAATCTGGTTCCTCGGTTGTCACACTCAGGAGATTATTTCGGAAAAATCTTCTACCTTGCTCATTTACGAGAATAAGTTACAATATTTTTCGAAATTTCACGTCTGTTTGTTGTAAAACATTTATGCATTTATTACGTTTATACAGTTGAGAGATATTTTTTACTTTTAATAAGATTATGATAAACATTTGTATAACATATAACATGCACTCGAAATGTGATTATTATTAAAAACGTTGATAATAATCACAGTTATTATCAGTTAATTTATTATTTCACGAGTATCAGTACTTATTCACACTTACATCGAATGTCATGCCTATATTGTTATTTTGAATAGTATAATCTAACAGAGCAACCGTCCTATATCGTATCACGATTACTTGTATAGTTACGAAATTCGGGAATCCGAAGAAATCGCGTAATCAAAACTAACGAGAACCTATATGCTCGTGATCGTAAAGGTTTCATTCAATTAAAAGCCGGTGTTCATGTGTTTATTATCGCGACCGCTTAAGCGCGTGACAACGCGCGTACTAAAAGAGCGCAATTTTACGAGCAGCACGAAGCGTTTCGAGTCGTTTGCATCGTTAACAGCGGAGCGCATAAACCTGGGCCTTCGCTCGACAGGTTTCTATTTTTTTTCTAATAAGGTAAGTGTTAAGATGCCATTAAAACAGCTCCAATCAAATGATACGGCAGTTCCTTTTAAAATAGGAATTAAAGTATCCTTTACATCTTTGCTTTTACATTCAAATTTACGATTTAAAAACTCTGTCCTGCGATTTGTTAATAATACAAGGGATTTTAATAAACTGATGTTCAATAGACGGGTAGACATAGATAAATAGATTTTTTTATTAGACTACGTTGGAAGTGCATATTTAGAACGTAAGATAATATATGAGTAAATAATATGAGTAAAACTATAAGTGTAACAAATAATATATGTAATAAAATATAAGGGTTCAATGAGCTCAAACGACGAGTAGTAACGCTGACTCTCGGGTCACCAACACCGCCCCGCTGACGGTTTCGTGGAGGCATTGCGACACCGCACGAGAATACGATACACATATTGAGGAGTCAGGAAATTATGTAGGGCAATCAGTAACGCATATAAACAAAAGGAACAGCCGGTCGCAAGTGCAGATCAGTCCACATACAAGCGATTAACGTCGAACCTACGCCCGACCGAGGTTCGACTTACTACAACGACCGGCATCGGAACACGACGGAACGGCCTCTCCAGGTATCAGCTCCAGGCAGCCTTATTACTAAACCGCTCAGACGCCAACCAGCAGCCGCAACCTAGCAGCAAACACCAACCAGCCTAGCATCAACACCAACCATCAATACTAGTATCTTACAAGGAGGATCGTATTTTTTATACTTCACCATACTATTAAATTTCGAGAGGATTGAGACAATAAATAGCAGTATATATTTATTAACATATTTATTAACAAAATGTAAAGTAAAAATATAAGAATAGATAACCAAAAAAATAGCGTAAAGCAATAAGAGAACACGTTAACAAAAATTTAATATAAAATTGAATTTTAGATAAAAATAACGTTACGATTAAGGCTGTATGTGTGAACTAAGCCATCATTAACTACTGTCTGACCGCAATGTTACTAAACGAGCTTAAACAAATGATCATAAGTATAATATTGTAAAAGTTGCTGGACGTGATAGGTGAAACGGGAGCAAAGGTATAGGGGGTTGATGAGATTGGATGAATTGATAATGAAAGGTGATTGAAGTATGCTTTGCAGATGTTGTGTAAAGGGTTAGGTGCAAAACGGGTGGATGATCTTATGTAAATGGTGCACCTGATTTGAACTAGCGAGCGTAAATTATTGAAATAATGCTTGAGGCGAGAGAATCGATGAAAGATATACATTTATAAACATGATCGAGAGCTACCTCAAACGCAATCGGTAAGGGGTGACATGGGCTCGGATGAACCTCATGTGTGCTTTAAGCATTGCAGCATGATATTGGGCGTATCCAAATTGTAACCACACCAATGACTCAACTAAAGTTTTACACAATTAATCCACTGACAGATAGAGAGTCGACGTGACCCAGAGATCAAATGTTTTTATAGTGTTCTTATAGTCTTGCAGAATAATCGCGTAAAACAAATAGTAATATGGAAAGTTAACCTAATGAATGCTTAATTTATTAAATATATAAATCTAATTGTAAGAATAAATTTTACTTACGAAATATTGCTTATACTGCGTTATGTAATGACTGCAGAAAGCAAATGATTTTATAATATTTACAGGTGTCATTTATTGCAGGTAGAACATATCATATTAACAATGTAATCAATAATTAAAAAGTTAAATACACGTGTAATGTCTATTCCGTTCTCGCGTTTATATCCTTAATGAAACTAAATACCATCGACTTAACTTTTAATGGATAATTAAATATTCTTATTTTTCTCTGGAGTATAATCAAATAGAACTACTTATGTTAATATATGTAATAAAATATAAGGCATCATATGTTACGTGTGGCAACACGTCACTTATAATATATTAATACAACATGTAAATTAAGAATTAGTAACGCAAAGCTGATATTAAATCAATCCAAATCGAAGCACGATCGACGGTGCACCGTAAGGAAAACTGCTGACGTCGAGTTCAATGAGCTCAAACGACGAGTAGTAACGCTGACTCTCGGGTCACCAACACCGCCCCGCTGACGGTTTCGTGGAGGCATTGCGACACCGCACGAGAATACGATACACATATTGAGGAGTCAGGAAATTATGTAGGGCAATCAGTAACGCATATAAACAAAAGGAACAGCCGGTCGCAAGTGCAGATCAGTCCACATACAAGCGATTAACGTCGAACCTACGCCCGACCGAGGTTCGACTTACTACAACGACCGGCATCGGAACACGACGGAACGGCCTCTCCAGGTATCAGCTCCAGGCAGCCTTATTACTAAACCGCTCAGACGCCAACCAGCAGCCGCAACCTAGCAGCAAACACCAACCAGCCTAGCATCAACACCAACCATCAATACTAGTATCTTACAAGGAGGATCGTATTTTTTATACTTCACCATACTATTAAATTTCGAGAGGATTGAGACAATAAATAGCAGTATATATTTATTAACATATTTATTAATTAAATACTCCTATCCTCACTATCCGCTCCTTAAGCAGTCCGCTTAAACGAGTAAACGTACCCATTATAGTGGATACATATCACACGTAACACATAACAAAATATAAAGTAAAAATAAAAGAATAGATAACAAAGTAAAAAATAGCGTAAAGCATATAAGAGATCACGTTAACAAAAATGTAATATAAAATTGAATTTTAGATAAAAATAACGTTACGATTAAGGCTGTATGTGTGAACTAAGCCATCATTAACTACTGTCTGACCGCAATGTTACTAAACGAGCTTAAACAAATGATCATAAGTATAATATTGTAAAAGTTGCTGGACGTGATAGGTGAAACGGGAGCAAAGGTATAGGGGGTTGATGAGATTGGATGAATTGATAATGAAAGGTGATTGAAGTATACTTTGCAGATGTTGTGTAAAAGGGTTAGGTGCAAAACGGGTGGATGATCTTATGTAAATGGTGCACCTGATTTGAACTAGCGAGCGTAAATTATTGAAATAATGCTTGAGGCGAGAGAATCGATGAAAGATATACATTTATAAACATGATCGAGAGCTACCTCAAACGCAATCGGTAAGGGGTGACATGGGCCCGGATGAACCTCATGTGTGCTTTAAGCATTGCAGCATGATATTGGGCGTATCCAAATTGTAACCACACCAATGACTCAACTAAAGTTTTACACAATTAATCCACTGACAGATAGAGAGTCAACGTGACCCAGAGATCAAATGTTTTTATAGTGTTCTTATTGTCTTGCAGAATAATCGCGTAAAACAAATAGTAATACGGAAAGTTAACCTAATGAATGCTTAATTTATTAAATATATAAATCTAATTGTAAGAATAAATTTTACTTACGAAATATTGCTTATACTGCGTTATGTAATGACTGCAGAAAGCAAATGATTTTATAATATTTACAGGTGTCATTTATTGCAGGTAGAACATATCATATTAACAATGTAATCAATAATTAAAAAGTTAAATACACGTGTAATGTCTATTCCGTTCTCGCGTTTATATCCTTAATGAAACTAAATACCATCGACTTAACTTTTAATGGATAATTAAATATTCTTATTTTTCTCTGGAGTATAATCAAATAGAACTACTTATGTTATTATATTGAGTAAAAGTATTTAACTCTACCATAATCAATTTGGGACAAAGCTTTTAGAATAGGTTATATGTATCTATTAGAAAAGCGAGGTAATAAAAAGGCAAAATACTTTGGACTTGATCCAATTCAGTTAACATTTTACAATACAACTCCAATCGTTTGTTTCTTAAAACGATCACGAAACTTCCGTGTAGCGCATTGCGTACTTGCCAATTTTTACATTTTCTTAGCGGCTTATCTTGTCTTAGTTTAAAAGGGACTTTGTTCCGGAGAATTTATAAGCCAGTACTCCGAGGCCAAGATTTTTTCCTTACTCTTTTTTTTTCTTTTTTAAACCAGTTAAGTGTATGCGGAAGGACTTTTTACGAATAAGTTGAAAAACACTCCGTCTCACATTGTTTCCTTAGCGATTTTCATTTGATTATAAAATTATTATTTCGAAAATTAGGTATATAAATGAGAAAGAATGAGTATTCCAATAGAAAATTTAGAATTCGAGTATTGTATACTTATCACTTTCTAAATAACAATGTATTTTAACAATATATGTGTATCATTGAGCTGACGATGTTTTAACCGAAAGATGCTCGTAGATAAAATATCTGTGAAGATGAATCGAGAGAGTGGATTATAGGCGGGTTATATAGGCGGGTGCGCAAATTGGACGTGTAGATGTGCTCGGAAGGAAGGAGCATCGAATTCGCGAGCGCACGCGAGATACCGCGGTGAGATAAACTGGGGAATCACGGTGAATCAACATATCGGGGCCGGCGAGGCGCTCTCGGTAATTTTAGTGCCCTGCAGATAACCATCTCTAATTCGAATCAATTCGTATTTAAACCAAACTCCCGATAACAACACTTGCGGGGATGCGGTCCGACCCACCGGATATCGGCTTTCATTTTCCCCGAGAGCTCACCTGGCACGCTTCTAACCAATTATTATTTCATACCAAGTGTATAGAGGTATCTACGCAGGTATCTGTACAGGTAATTCGAACACTAATTAGTCAAAATTACTCCAATCGCACGGTCGACCATCCCCCTCTCTTCCTTCAAAGACATTCGTAGATTCGCCGATTTTCGACGAATGAAAAGTTATTGCGATCGAACGATTCGCCTATGAGCATATGTATATATACCTATATCGCAAGAGAAAATATCAATGCTTTGACAGCTTAACGTTTTTCATCACTGCGAGCAATCGTAAGCAATATAGCATACAGTTCGTAAATGTTTTGCGATATCGCGTCATAGGATCGCATTATCTCGCATATAAATTGCCTCGAATAAAAATGATTAATCAGTAAGACTCGCTCGCGCGGTCATATCTTCTTAATCTCGAGGAAAATGCGTGCTAGGGACGAACGGATAAAGAAAAAAAAAAGCGCTCGCGAAAGGTTCTCGCGGAGCGGCGTCGGCGGCGGCAACATCGTGCTAAGAAATCAATTTGCGGATATAATGGATAGTTGCCCGGCTAATTTCACGTCCGCGCCGCCACAACGGAAGAGTCTCGAGCGATTATAAACCGATGTAATGATGGTGCGAGAGTTCCGCATAAGGGTAAAACCCCCCTCTTTCTCTTTCTCTCTTATATTCTATGGATCCTGTACATACAGTCTTGAGGAATAGAGTATTGCGGCTCCTGCGTAAGTCGACACAGGTTGGCTGCGCTTGTCTCATTCGAGCTTTGCGGAAGCGTCGTGTGGGGCGCACGCGAACCAACTACAACTACTCTACCACAGTGGCAAATGGACGTTCTTTTTTCTTTACCTGGCTAACATATTTAACTTTGCGTATTTTACAAATAACTCTATCTTTTAAATGAATTATTGATTAATAGGCAGTTTCTACTAAGAGCTAAAATATTATACGATGCGAGAAACGTTTATAATTCGTAATGATATATAAATAATTAATAGATCTTCCTCTATACTTTATTTAACCGGTGAATCCTATAAATTATTCCTATGGAAAATTATGAATTTTGGTAAATTCATATTCGGTAAAAAAGAAATTAATTTTTACTATTGTTATTATAAATTATTATTAATTTTTAAAACAATAAACGAGAAAAATGTTCTCAAAAATGGAACATTTAAATACGTAAACACACCACTTTAGGAGTTTAAATCAAAGATCGACAAGTATTTAACCCCATTTTTGTATACGAATACTTTTTGAATTTTGTGTAAAACGATTAAAACTTAAAATAGGGATATACAAGTAAATAATCAATGCGTGATTTAAATAAAAAGTATTTGAAAATGTATTTATCGTATATTTTTATCAAATTCGAAATAACTGTCAAATACTTTCTTACCGAGTATTCAATAAAAGTGTTGGATGAAAACATTTTTCGAATACTTTTGAAAAAGGCCTTCATCTTACTCAGGCATCGATCGTTCATTTGTATAAGTATACTGCTTTTTTATTTTCAATCGTTTTAGACAAAATTAAAAAAAAATATTCGCATACAAAAAATGATTACATGCCGATCTCTGATTTTATTACATGTTTATACGATAAAGGTATCTTATATATACAAATAATTGCTGAGAATAAATATAGTTTATTACTCTTATAATTTAGGTGTAGGATTTAAAAATGACGCTTGTTGCATACGTTACAGGTCTGTTGCACGGGTAAAAGAAATAATTTGAAGTCTCCACGGGTCAGTGAAAGAAGTAGCCTGTAAGAGAAGGAGAGATTGGGATACGTTTGTGGACCAGTACGAAGCTCCCAGAAGCGAATTTTGCGCGTGCGCTCGCCGACAAAGCCGAAGATTTCCCGGCTAATTACCAGGAGACTAATTGAATGCCGGCCCCTTCCCCTACGCCGCATGTATTTTATCCTTGCGCGCGTCGTTTTGACTCGCTCTCCGTCTTGTCTCATTCATATTCATGCAGTGGTAATGGTCTTGCCGGCGCGCCGCCAGGCATTACCGCGCGCTTCTTGCTCAAGTTCGCGCCGCCACGCGATGGACCACCGGCTCGCCTCCACCCTCCTTCCTACCTCTTTACTCCTCTTTACTTCTATCTTCTCTCGCCTTTTATCTCCCTCAGTGCCTCTGGTCCTTTGTAACTCCTTCCGCGAGACGACGATGCATTTTCTCTTTTCGTCTTTTGGCCGGCCAACCCATCACCTCAAATTATTTGTATTTACTTTATTTACATTACTATATTCACATCGATATTCTATATTTCTAACGTATACATATAGAAACGTAGTTGATACGGGTATACTTTACTTTTTCCATACTTATCTTTTCGCAGTCTTTTTATATATTCGCGTAATATATATATAGACTACACTTGAAACTTTGTATTCCACGGCAATTGCCTGAAATATATATATGTATAGATATTATTGATAATTTCATACACTTGTTCATCTTGTCTGGGAATTTCCCCTCTGCTCGGCCAGATATGTAGGTATAGGTATATAGATATACAAAAAAGATGGTCCTCTCACTCTCTTCACCAACTCCCTCTCTGCAAAATTGAACGACTTCCTCTCCGCTGCAGAGTCGTGAGAGATGGAGAGACGAAGTAAGAAACTTTCTCTATTAGCCGGGTTTCCACTCTTAAACGGTTATTTAATCATGGACCTTTATACCCTCCTTCCCCACCCTCTTGCCCTCTTTCCCTCTTCTCTCTTCTTCTCTCTTATATCTCATTCCACGGTATAATTTGTCTCTGAACGGTTGCGGTACGAGCGATATCGATAATTAGTTTTGTGTTGCGGAGCTCATTCATTTTATACCGAAAGCTTGATTAATAGCTACTCTCTTCTTCTTCCGTTCGATCGGAAATTTCGCGTTAATATTATAACTCAATATCGAATTCTGATGTAGGAAATTAGAGGAGACGGCGATTTCTCATCGATAGCCCAATCCCGCTTATTTAATTTGTTTCGACTTCCGTTTTTATATTGATTTAAGTATACTTAATATCTTACTGGATCGCCAAATGAAATAACCGAACGACGATGTCTCACTGAGTTATTCTTAATTTATAAGTTACGACGACCATTCACGCTTTTCACGTTATTATTAGGTGGATCGAAAATACAATTTTAAAATAAGATCGTTTTAATAAACCGACTAAATGTATATATTACCGAATTATTTTAACATTATTATCTAATCTTATAGCTACTTTGAATAAGCATTGGTTATGTCTTATATTAAAACATATGTACTTATATATTGCATATTCATTAAAAAATATTTAATTCGAATTGTATTAAAATACAAATTGCATTACAAATTTTAGTTTATATATGTGTATATATGTATTAAATATGCGTGTGTACTTAAAAAATTAGTAGACAATGTGAAATGCGAGTTTACATATACAGTAATGTTTGTCGCTGTAGTTTTGAAGCGTGTAATATTTTTCCGGGTATAGCGCAGTAGGGGCTCGGCCCTGCAAGCGTAAATTGCATTCACGCGTCATTTAACGCTTCGTCTCCCACTCTTCGAAAACGTGTGACTCGCTCGTTAAATGCAAGCTGCAACTGCCCGATCGACTAGACGCCTTATATCACAAAACGACCGAGAAAGAAAGACCGAAAGAAAGAAGTATTTATATGAAGAAAAAAAAATAATGGGGAAAAAAGTGTCAGAGGGTGGTCCACCCTCGCAGGAATCGGGGACCGCGAACAAGAGGTGAACTTGGGTGGGCGATGCGATCCTCGTTCCGGGTGGATGTGCGTGTGTATAGTTCCGCGTGCGGCTTCTGCGACACACGCACACGTACATGTCACACTACAGTCTCAATTTCTCAACCTTCGCTCCCTGAGGGCATATGTGTAAGCTTGTATGCGATGTAGGAGGCGTGCGCGCGCGTGAGCATATCCGACACGAGACACGACAACCTTCCAACAAAACCGCGTTCTCTCGCTCACCCTTGCTCTCTCTCTCTCTCTCTCCTCGTTTCTCGCTTTCTATCCGGTGGCATCTATCTCCCTCTTTATTTCTTGGTTCTTCGATCCCACCTCTCAACTCGCTACGAAACACTAAATCACGGCTAAGGGCTGCTAAATACCGTTGTATGCGTACTCGGGCACACACGAACATCTGTACAGTCATGTAAATTAGCTTCACGTTCTTTTTTTTTAAATAAAAGAATTACATTCATTTATATATATACTTTATAAGATCCAATTTAATTTTTATCGAATTTATTACTTTCCTCGATCGTTTCAATATATACTCTCGCACTGAATGTTATAATAATATTTATATTATAAATTCAATTTCAAAACTTTTAACATTGGGAGTAAAGATGTAAAATCTTTTTTAATAATAAATAATATTCCTTGAACTCTTGAAATTTATTTTATGCACGTATGAAATTCTTACGAGGAGAGAAATAATCACCTTTGTACAAGTTAAAATTGAAGCATATATAAATTGAGTTAATATATAAAATGTAATACTGAATTTTTAGATAAAAAGAAAATTTGTGTTGTTTTTATTTTCTTACAGATTGATTGGGGAAGGTATATTACCTATAAAGTCTGACATTTTACGTAAAAATCACCGAGTAAAATAATTATTTGTCAATACGAATGTCCACTGGTACATATTAATATAATTAACATCACAGTATATAGTAAAATAAATCAGTGTCGTTACAACGTTAGCCTATGTATATATTATCTATTGCAATAGCAGGTATAACGATAAGCTTACTTACATGTAGAATATTATTAATGAATATTATCGATGAATTGGACGAGTCGTCATGTCTGTGCAACATAGAGTCGCATGTGCAATTCAGACGGTCCTCCCTTTTTCACGCTCGTCCATCCGATTTTAGAGGAAGAGTCGTGTTTTGTAACGCACCCAGCGGTGTGCTCCTGTCCTCTCTTCCTCTTCTCAATCGATGATGCATAGGCTGAGAAAGACAGCCGCCATTATTGTGACTTCCTGCAACATGCGGCCCACAAAACACGAGTGAAACCGCTGCGCCACACACGAAGAAGTCACGGACCCGCAGTCGAGAACGGAAGAATGGGACGTGAACTGTTCTTGCCCCTGCTTCTTTATACTATATATATGCACCCGTCCTTTTATATTTATAGGTATTTCTTTCTCCAGTTTTCCTAGACGTTTTGCACGTACCAAACTCATGAGCTCGAAGGTGTTTGCTCCTCGAGTGGGCTATATGGGAAAAGTTGGGACTTCCCAAATTTCATGGGATTTTTATGGCTTGTATACGACAGAGGATGTTTCTATACTATTCTGTTAAATCTATCAATTATGCACGGTTCTATTGTCATTTGTTTGTACAGTGTAAACAGCAATGATACGGTATTTTTGAAAGCTGGGATTATTTTAAGAAATTAAATTTCGATTATCGCAAATTAACTGTTAATTAATACATCATTTTATTTCTAGCAAAGATTCGTTTAAAATATGTACACGTCAGACGATTTTAAACGATCAACGCCTAAATGGACAAAAAATTTATTCGTTTTTGGTAGTGTTTATTTGATGCATAAATCATTTATTCTTTCAAATGTCATCGGAAAAATTATTGGACCTATTTAATTGAAACAATAGTTATAATTTTTTAAATTAAAAGAATGCAAAAAATTATTGATTTTTTAAATTAATTTTTATTTACAATTTAATATTTATAGTAGCATAACTATTTTTATTTAGAAAAAAAAATAATTATAACAAAAGCAATAATTGTTTCACATTTTTTTTACATTTCAAAAATCATAACTATTTTTTTAAATTAAATAGGTTAATTTTCCTGACGTCATTTACAAGAAAGAATCTAAAACTATACAAAAAAAATGAGCTTTGTAATAAGCTATAACGATTTACGCATCAAATAACTACGAAAATTGAAAAAAATTTTGTTCGTTTCGGTGTTAATGGTTTAAATAAACATTTTCCAACGCTTACATAAATTATATTAAAATAATGTAACACGAAGATATTTCGATAACGTAATTCGATTAATCAATAGTCGTATAGTGGGGAAAAAATAATAATTGTAAGTTACTATACACTTACATGCGCAAAGCAATTGATACTTAATGAAATGTTAATTCACTCGCACTACACGATTACAATAATACTATACAAGTTTTATCCAAATGTTACTTGATCTATTGGACCACAAAGCCATATAGGTTGATCGACTTGATTACTTAGGCACCCTTGAGCCAACAATAAATTTCAGTATATGTGGAGTATAAGCAAGAATATTATATCCAACCCATCGAGGACAAGTTTGAAGTTAGAGATATCGGATCCATCTTACATAAAGAGGCATTAATGATAAATCAACTCGAAACCACGTGGCACGTACGTCGGAAGAAATGAAAACGTCAAATTCGAGTCAGTTGATAAAGCAATAGGATCCGGAAAATCGAAATTACATTAGGAGTTATAGAGAATGCAATCGTTATGCGCGTTAGCCGATATCCTGCAATATAGAGGAGGATCACGCATATACGCGTTAACGAGCCGCACTCGTCCACAGATGCGCAAACGCTACACCGAAGCAATTTACAATGATTATTGACGGTTGCCGGGTGGATCGGTGCACTCGTTCCCAGGGTCTACAATCGCTCTCTATACATATACGTATAACATAATATATGTATATATATATATATATGTATATATGTATACACGTGTTATAGGCGCGCGAGTTTCCCGATTTGCGTGGAACCCGATATCCATGCGAAGGGTCGTCAAATCAAGATATATGGATCGGCTACTGCTATATAGGGGCGAATAGGCGCACGCGCGCTTCGCGTCGGCGCCCTTTGACCCTTCGTCCAGCTTTTCGCTCGATCTCGGGACACTCGTTTTTCTTCGGTTTCGGAGGCTGTTACGCTAATTATGAATTCCCGCTATTATGGGATTCTACGATTCGTTACTCGTGTTAATCTCGGCTCACCGAATGTTTCTTTAGTCACCGATGGCTAGCAACAACATTTACCTCCGTCTTTTCTAACTGTTTTTCAAGTATATATTACCACCACTTTTTTATAGGAAACGCTGGCAATTTATTAAAAATGGACATTATGTTTATTATTTATACACTCGCAAGGAAGCTCGAAACACAGATGTAGATAATAAATCGAATGATTTTTGTTGTACTTATCCAGTAATATTATGAATTTTACCACACTTCTTGTATACAACGTGAGAAAAATTTAAAAAAAAAATTGGTAAAATCACGAAGTATTGCTATTAAATACTATATAAGAAATATTTTTATTTGCATAGTTTATGTCTGTCTAAGTCTTAATCTATATTGTCATTTTTATAACGTCTCTTCTCAACACAATATTAATTAAAATATATATTATTATATTTTATTTACAGTTTGGAAAATAAATTAAACATTACAAAGGTGCAAAGCATGTAAAATATTTTATTGATGCACGTAGATAAATTTAAACTAAAGCTAAAATTATATTTATAATTTATAATTTATTTCGTAATACCATAATTGATAAAGTCGGGTGCTCATATGTAAATATTATTATTGAATCAATAAACATAAATCCACGTATCCAAAAGTAATCCTATTTGCGGACTCCTTATCGGAGTGGAGTCGTTATATTTGTGTAATCAACAAATGTAATTAGTTATATATACCCATAAATAAACGTACCTTATTCGAAATTGTTGAAATATTAATAAGATTAAAAGTGTACTTAAGAAGCGACGAATTATATCATTGTAATAGATAATTTTATCGTAACCCAATAGTTTATCGATGCTTAATAATTATTTAACCAGCACTATTAGTAATCAGACGCGTCAATTACAACTCAATCTTTGGTTAAATGGTTTTCATAAATCCTCCGCTTATAAAAAAGTCATTTTTGGTACGGAACGATAAAACCCTCGAAGTAACGAGTTCGGACACTACAGCCCCGATTAAACATTTATTCTTCCTCACCCAGGTCCAGAGAAAGTATATGTAGGAAATCCGCACCTGACCGTAGCAACCTCGATCTTAGTTCGACTCTCGCACGCGCGAAAGCAATAAATACGGTCGTGCGAAGCCCGTGGGGGGCGAAAAATCCTCGATCGATTCACGTCAGCGGAATGACACAGTTTTTATTGTCACGTGCCACGTTTCTCGGTTAAAGGGGAGGAGAGTTCCGATAATCGGGTAGGCGCGCGAAATATCAGCCGATTTCTGGTGGTCGTTTCACGACTCCCCCGTGGATTCGACGAAATTACAATTGCGAGCAGCGTCGATGTGCCCGTAAATCTTAGAATCGAGCAAAGTGAATTTCCACGTGCAGGGTACAACCGACAAGACCATTTTTCTTTGCAAAGGAAAAATTGTTTTTTTTCTTCTCTCTCTCTCTCTCTCTCTCTCTCTGGGGGTCAACAAGAACTTATGAAATTGAAAACGATCTGGCAATGGGAACCGACTTTGTTCGTCCGGCGCGTCTCGAGAGATTGATTTTTTGCGGTTTCGTGTAGAGCCGCTCATGAAATATTCTTTACTGTATCTGGACCCGTAAGTCGTCTTCGGTTACTTCTTTTGAGTGCCGGATCGTTGCAATTTGTCTGAATTTTCATTGATATAGGCGGTCGTGACGCATTCACTTTTTAATCTGATGCGAGGTAGTTTTATGGTTTTATGCTGTCACTTCAGTGCAGACTCAACACTTTTTAATATAAGTATATTTAATATAACCTTACAATGCTTCAATTCTTATAATGTGTTTTGCACGTTGTACTTAAAACACTAATAAATCACTCGTGTTACATAAATTGTATGGTCAAGTAAATGAGCTTAGCTAGTACTTTGCAAACGACAATTGTTTCTTATGCGTACAATTGAAATGTATTTAAGAAAAAAAAATTATTTTATACAGTTATATAAATTATTTAAACGTATACTGTAACGCATATATTTTGGAAACAAATATTAGGCTTTTAAGTGTACACTAAATTATTAATTACTGCAGTTACATTTTGAGGTTTAAGCAGACGATTGTTCGATTAAAAAAAAAACTTCTAATGCATTCGAAAAGTCCATAATAAATAATAGCAATTGAAGCGCAACTAAAACACTTTGGAAAATATATAAATCAGTCAGTCGTAGAACCGGAAGCAATGCCAAACGAGAATTAGATTGAGACGCATGCTTACGATAAGCGCGATAAAAGAACGCAAGGAGCATGACCAGAAAATTCATGGCGAGAAGAGGACAGATGGCTGGCTTGCCAGACGCGTATTACGAGATGCCGAAGTTGTACGATACCGCAAGAATAGGCTACACTACATTATGTACATTTATATACACATATATACGTATATACCTTTGATTTGTGGTTAAGCATTTTTCAAACCATTTGGCCGCTTGGCTATATTTCGAAGATATCGGTGTGTAGGGTGTACCGCCTTTTCCTCTATACCTTATGTTTATTTTCCTAACAACCGGAATAACAAGCCGTGCCACTGCCCTTTGAGTATTTCGTTCTGCTCGTTCAGCCCTCGGTTAGTAGTGCGTATAGGAAATTAAGTGGTTCTATATGTTGTCAGGAAAAGCGTACGGAAGGGGGTTTTCTCGTTTAGGAAAACATAACTCCACTACCGGTTCGTGTGCCACTTAGGAGGTCTAAATTAGGATGACAAATTTTTTCTTCCGTTTATTTTTCTTTAACAGGGAACTCCAGTTTATTATTTTAGGATTAGAAAATTAGTACACATTACGAACGATACTTCAATGTGTTACACTTATATTAAGTGTTTATTTTTAAGAATACATTCACCGAGATTTTTAAAATATTTAGTTATATACGTTGCGGTAGGTGTTATAGAAAATAATCATTGACTGTTTAAATAGGTTGAGATTACAAATAACTCGGTGAATTATAATCTCATTAAAAATACGGAACGTTTCAATATTTGTCACATTATTGTTTAAAGAGATATATATTTTAATGTGCAAAAATAAATTATGGTTGCAATAGAATAATTTGTAGATTAACACGCCAGGAATCAAATTTAATCGAGAAAGAAAATAAAAGGATTGTTATAACGATACAATGTAAATAGCTTAAACCCTGCAAAATATTTTTAAATATTAAATTATTCACTGAAATAATTACATTAATCGAGTAATGGTACTCCTCTTGGTCTGCATTGAAATATTAATGCATATAGGGAGTAAAAATTAATTGAAGTATAAAATTCTTAGATTAAAATAAGAGTAAAGGTGTAAGGTCCGATAAATTATATGAATTATCAATTATAATGATCTTTACGGAATACAGATAAAAATGGCTAACGAGAGGATAAAGAGAGTGGAAGAAGAGCGACGTATAGATATCTCGAAGCTACAAAAGAGACGTCTCACATTGAATAATCGGAGGATAGAAAGGGAAAGTTGGCGCGTAGCACGACTGGTTACAAGGTTTAATGAGACGAGTTTTCGGAAGACAACGAAAGACAAGTTAGTCGGTAGTTTGGGCGAACCATAATGCAGCACATTGTAGCGGTAGCGTATAAGCATCAAGGCCGCCTAGTCGGCAAAACAACAGCTGTCAAAATTGCCGTACACGGTCCGTCAACCCTTAAGCGCTCGTTGGCATGCACGCGCGGGTCCTTTGAGCCCAGCCGCAAAAGACGAAAAGAGAGATAACCACGAGATGGAGAAAAAGGGCCGTAGGTGAGAGAGAGAGAGAGAAAGAGAGAGAGACGAACCGTCAAGCCATTAGACAACAATGAAGCACGCGAGTTGCCGCTCCGTAAGTTCGTACGTTCATCGTTCCTGGACACGTTGTAATACGACCGGCGATTCGCCTCCTAATAAAAGGGCGCATCGGCTAATTTGACCCGATCGTCGGCGCGTGGCCCGCGGCCCGCGGCCCAACCAACTTTGCACTCTGAGAGCGCGATGTGCCTCCCGAAGAATATATGTATATATATACGCGCGGCAGTTGTCTTGCGGACGAGTATACAATACCAAACCAAAGTATTTTAAGACGCGGGCTACCTTTGTCCTCCACGTTTTATCCAGAATCCAGAAAGGTTTCCGTGACTTTTGTTTGCCGCGTAGCATGATATTGGTGATGCCTCTAACCTATACCTACCTCTTTCGCGATACAACCGTACACTGCACTCCCCACCCATATAATTTTCGAACGCGACACCTGGAATCGGAGTGTCTATCTTCGAACGATCTTTCTAAAGAATCTATTGTAAAGCTTGTTATAAATTGGCATTCTTTTTATGGTAGCTCGACAGAATGGCTTCTTAATTTATTTGGTTGCGTGATGCATAGGCCACCGCGAAGCTCCTCGACAAAGCACAACAACCACCTTATACCAATTAACTTTTATAACTCCGGCCGTTTAACTAATAATCTATATACAAAGTTTTACTAACCTATTCGGCTATTCCGATTATATAACAATACATTAGCTTAATCGTGGATTCCGTGACACGATGTTTTCAAATTAAATATTATTTATTAGTCCAGTATATATATATATATACATATATAGATGATTCTATTGTTCAGAACATCGTATTTTAAATATTTTAAAAATTTCTTCAAATATGGAATAAATTTGTAAGGGACATAATATTGATTTATAATTTTAGAACATATTTACATTATAAATTGATTATAGTATCAAATATATTAAGGTAAATATTTTATTGAACACAGTAAAAAAAATTTTGGACTACACGCGCAATACACGCACGCATAAAGCAACATTTATTATTATATTCGCATAGTCGCTCTAAATGTATACATTATTCGAAATCGTATATAATTTAACGAGGATGACAGAAAGTGATTAACAACGGCCAATAAATTTTGTAATAAATGCTTGTAATTTAGAATTCGAAGCTTACCATAGATGCGCAAGCTCAGGTTCGGCCACCCTCTCCCCAAATTGAGCGGTCGAATAACCGCGAGAGCCATTCACGGTATACGCAATTTTCTCGAAAATCCTTGTAATTGCGTGAACGCGTGCACGCGCGGCACGGGCACTTCCACATCACCGACGAATTTTTGGGGCACTTGCAGCTATAGCGCACCGTACGGGGTCAAGCGCCATTCGTCTTGTAAGGCGCGTGCTCTCGCCCCGGGATTAGTTTAGAATCAAGAGGCTTCGAGTTCAACAGCTGCCCCCGACAAATTCGAGCTCGGTGCAAGGGGCGAGCCAGCGGCGTTGATATTATGCCAGCCGGAAAGCCTAACGAGCCATCCATCGCATTGGCCCGTGTAACGTTGATGTTTAAGCGTGAGCTCATGTGCGCATCGTTTAAGCCGTTTATGGCTTTCAAAGAGCCTTTTTTTCGTTACTCTCGTTCGACTTGCCTGCAATTATAGCATATTTTATTAAGAACAGACGGGTTGTGCTCAATACCCCCTTATTCATCTGGTCTTGGGCCCTATTTCTTTTTATCCTGCGAACATCGACTGGGAATTTAAATTAAATGGTAAAGAGCAAATATTAAATTTAATACTTTTACATTGATAGACGATTAATTTTTAGTGGATAATTATTCAGATGTATAGTCAATTCTTTACACTCATCCAAAATTATTGTAGTTGATAATATATCGTTAGTAGTACGATACACTTCTATTTAATTTCAATTTTCAATTTGAATTTTAATCAATCTAATCATCATTAGTAGTACTGTCTCTGAACTATATTTTATAAATCTAATTATTGAATCATAAATTTATAGTTAAATTAACGTTTTTTAATGTGCCTATTATCGATCAATATACTTTTATAAATACCCTTTTACTCTACATAATATTTATAATACAGACTGATACTATAAATTTATTATTTTGGTTTCAGAAATTAGGATATACGTATAATGAATAAAAGTCTACGAAAAAAAAATCATTTCGAAATATTTATAATTTGGTATATGAATAGTCGTATTAATAAAAGCTGGTAGTAATTAAAATTGTTTAAAAAAATGTTACTTAAAATAATAGAGTAGAAAATAAAGGGTATACGTAAAGAGGGAATTTTGAAAATTGTGTGACAAATGGAAGTCGAGCGGTCCATCTTCCAAGAGGTAAGATTTGCTTGGTTCATTACTTGGCCCTTAATGAGCGCATAAAGAAAGGTGTTGGGGTATACAAGGGTCTTCTAGAGAGGACGTCAGCAGGCGGACACCAGACACACCGCGGATCTTCTCGCCGGCAAGGTAGTTACATTACACGCTGCAGTACGGCACGTATATATATATATATATATGTATACCTATACATATATAGAAAGGAGGGCGTGCGAGCGAGTGATTTAGGTTCCATCCCACTAGCTCCTCTTTCGTCGACCTACCGCACAAGACCCTGCGGAAGCAAGTTCTACAATACCACCAAGATGCAAGAGAAAACTCGAGCGGTCACGGTGCCAAAATTAACGCGAGAGATGATTATCGGTTACGAACGCCTATGCACGTCCTCTTAGGATCCGCGGCCCTTAATCTCTTTTTTGTAAATATAAATGTATATAGAAAACTTACACTCCAGCTATGTAGGGTTGGACGAGCCATCGATTTATCAACCCTTGAAATCTTATTTAATGACTATTTTCTTTGCGCTTCAAAGATACGATAATTCCCCTATTGTTCGGGTGTCAAAATACACTCCTCAACTTGACTAACAATACCTGATGTTGGTGGGAAGTGTATGTATCTTTGGTGGGTATAGGCCAATCGTTACTCGAAGAGCTTCTACTAATCTGCTGTGTGCTTCACGGTCAAAGTCTCAAAAGCAACCAGGCAACACCTCTGTGCACTTGGTCATTAAGAGAATTACAACCGGTAATCGCATTATTGACCGCCACCTTACAATATAGCAATGCTTTATTTAAAATTTGATGTAATTTTAAGAATGTAATATGTACAGTTTATAATAATAATAATAATATAATATTACGATGAAAATGTAATATTAAAATAACTAATACGAGCCTAGTAGGAATAACACACAATCGAATCGCAATTAGTTTTACGTGTTATATAAAAGCTCGAGATTAAAAAAAGCAAGATAAAATACTCCCGATGCATGGTCTGAAACGTCGGATCCCTTAAAAGTTAACAAACATCCGATAAATCTTAGGAAATTAGTGGAAGATCGCGCCGGGTAAGAGATAAGAATGTAACTCGACTTTGTCACGGTGTATTAAAAAAAAAGGGAGCGTATAGCCAGTTCCGATAAAGTATAAAAGAGTATAGAGAGCCAGCTAACCCGAGGGGGAATGAGTCTCGCGTCAACGCCACTTTGTGTCCCATAACAATCGTTTCAGTCTCGGTTTATAAAACTTTATCAATCCCCGGATCCCTTGGTCGGGTTTTCGTACAGTTGTTAGCTGGGAGTAAGTATAGGACGGGGTGCGTAGCCTCGCGAAAGGGCGCGTCAGCTACAAAATGATTTAGGTCACGTATATATAGAGTTTGATTCACGTAGGCGCGTATAACCGTGTAGGTCGCGTGGCACCGCAGCGCGACGTTAATAGCATTAGGCTCATCTCTCGCCGAGCGAAAACGCCCCCGAGGAAAGGAGGGAAAAAGAAAAAAAAGACTAAAATAAAGGAGAAAGAGTAGAAAGAGATAGTCCCGATGGATCATAACGTTGTAGCGTAGAATTAGGGAAAAGACCGGGGGCGCAAACACCAACAAGTCGGTAAAGAGATTGCGATTGCCGGTGCCGTTGCGGAGGGTGACGGAGCCAACCCACCCCCCTTCCTCGGTTTCTCTCTTCTTTCTCTAGTGGACAAATTGTTTGGCTCGAGAGTTAGTTAGTCGCGCCACAATAGAGTGGCACTTGCAGCGCCGCGCCTCCCTCGTTACATTACATTACATTTATCTCCGAACGGTTATCCCCGGCGCGACGAGAGACCCTCGACCCCACCCCACCTTCACCCACACCTCCATCCCCTCTCGCTCGGTCTCTATGGCAACACTCTTGTTGTATCAACTACAGCGTTTCTCTCTCTCTCTCTCTCTCTCTCTCTCTCTCCCGCCTTCTCTTCGTACTTCGTGTTTTATGGCGAGACGTTCGAGCTCCAGTCTTTCTGGAGGTGGGGGGCACGATGCGAGATAGCTTGGGATCGAAAACGAGACGACACGCGACGACTGATTCGCAACACCCTGAAACTCGACGAGTCGCCCTGGGAATTGACTTCTACCTCCACTTGCTGCTCGAGAAAACGCGAGCGAAATTGCCTCCCTTAAAATATGTTCCTGTTTTGTTACGCAGTTTGACGTCGTGTACGCCGGGTCAAAGGGAATGAAAACGAGACGAAAAGATGATTTCTCTCGTATTTATCGTGAGAATATTTTCCACTTTCGAGGTTCGGTTGATTACTTTATTCCTAGTAGCTATCACATGTATACTATCATCATCCATTTTATTTCATCATTTAAATGGTTTTTTTTTAATCCAAATACTAGCTGTTCATTTGTTACAGGGAGATAGTTTATCAACTTCTAATCTAGAAAGAAAAATATTGCAATCACTCGAATTTATTACTATTTCTTTATTAATAATCAACCAAACATTTAAATATAAATTTCAAGTTGTCAAACAAAATCTAATATTGTAAGATAATAATTACCAACTTTGGTTATTGAGTTTTCTAAATCCAATAAATGTTCAGTTTAAAATTTGATACAAATTAACGGGATGTCGGATCCAAGTTACAGGGATCTACACTTTTCAACATATGAATTATCTTGGAAATATTGATTTAAAAATCTGGAAAAGTTCAAGTATACTATTTAAAAGATACCTAAGGGCATGGCGTTCAGGATTTTTTCAAAAATTTATTCTTTTTTTTATAAAAAAATATTAAGAATCACTATTTTCTGGGTCCGACATACCCTTAATCTAAATAATAATTTATATCAGTAAATAAGTGTAATTAACTAAAATTATCGATTAATAACTAAATTAAACAGTTAATAATAGCATGAACAAACGTCTAATTTTGGACTGTAAATAATAGTTATTCATTATTTATATCTACTTTGTTTCTAATATAATCAATTATATTAACCAATATTTTCAGTTTTTTACATTTACTAAAGATTTTTGTTAACATAATTAATACTTTTCGTTAAAAACCAACTATTATGCTTAATACAGTTTTTAATAGACACTTTTCTAAATTTAACTATATATAAATTACAGTGATTTCCTTTTCTCCATTTATTATCTGTAAGTCTTAGGCAATAAATGTAGAAAACTGATAATTTCGGTTAAATAGTTTCGGTTAGTAGTTGTGGTAAATAGTTAGCGCTTATATATTTATATTAAAACCTTTAATCAATTATTAATAATTATTAACTGAAAGTAACTGTAAAATATAGTATTTAACAAATCTATTCTCAATGTAAATATATGTACAGTTTTTAGCCGAAATATTTATTTATTTTCTCTTTTAATGTTGCAGTAAAAAAATCATACGTTTATATGCTATTATTAACTGTTTAATTCAATTTAATTCAATTTAACAGATTACTTCAGTTAATTACACTTCTTTACTGTTATAAACAATTATTTTTACTAATTTTTTGCGCTAGGGTTCCAATGAAAAGTGATTTTAATAATTGAATGTAGCACACAATTAAAGCAGTATTTTATTTTTAATTACAGACTATAAATATTTAATTTTACGCTTACAGGACATCTTCATTTAAAACCAAAAAAATATTTTCATATTAGAAAATAATATAAAGTCCCAATACGTATAGATATAAATAGTAATAATAATTAACTGGATGCGGGTGGCAGTAAGCACGCATATATAGGATCCAATGTTTTATGTTCTAATTCGCTAACTCGTGATGCGATTCTCAATCGATAAGAGAAAATCATAATTGAAAATCTTAACACCCGCGGAAGGTAAACACGGCACGATTGGCAAAAATTGAATAAACGTATATCTTGTGCGTGCATAGAAGGGAGGATCACCGAAAAAAAGGAATGAGCCGACAAAAGTCGGAGATATAGGTGTATACACATCCTAGTAAGATGTATACAAATTCTCCATATCGTCGACCGTCCACTTGAAATCGAGACCAACCGTCTTCGAAACGCGTAGTACACAAACTCCAGCAGAAGAAATATATACGAAAGTAAACACAAGCTGCGATTAAGTGCAGTGCATCTAATACCCGCGGTGTCGAATTGCCGAAACTCGATGTGTCGTTGATGGCGCGCGCCCGGGCCAACACTTCTTCTCTTTCTCTTCATTTAAATTATCTATATTATTTCCATTTATTTCTATTCATTTCTCCGACACGTAAGACTCGCCACACGGGTTATAAGGCTGTAAATCTTTTACGCACTATGGTATATATGATACGTTAGCGCGATTAGACGAAAAATATTATTGTGAATGGATTAGTTATGCCTTGGACGCTCGCTGCGCTCGCGACCGCGGCCAACTACTATCCATTCACAATGATATTTTCCCTCTGTTCGCATTAACGTATCATATATACCAAAGTACATAAATAACTAATATATACGTATATACGCCGGTCAATTACGCGGCGCGCATATAATTCCGTACGAAGCGCACGCGTGAAGCAATTGAAGTTTGCTCGCGCGTCCGCAATTACCGTTAATCTTTTTCAATTACCGCGAAAACTGAAAGCAATCGGCGCGCGAGGCCACCGCGAGAGTGTATAACTGCGCATATCGAAAAAGAAGGTGGATGATGATCAAGAAATACTGAAAAAAATCGAAAATTACACTCTACGGGGGCTGAGAGGAAGGCTGTGATCGTTCCTCTCCCTCTTTTTTTTTCCTTTCTTTAACGCCGACACCTGTCACTATCCCGTCCGGCCCTTTACGACATGGTTCCTCTGGCTTCGACTGAAACAGAGAGACAACGATAGGCCAAGAGTGAGCGAGCGCCACCTGCTTCAAAGTCTTCACTTTTCGTTAAAAACCAACTATTATGCTTAATACAGTTTTAATAGACACTTTTCTAAATTTAACTATATATAAATTACAGTGATTTCCTTTTCTCCATTTATTATCTGTAAGTCTTAGGCAATAAATGTAGAAAACTGATAATTTCGGTTAAATAGTTTCGGTTAGTAGTTGTGGTAAATAGTTAGCGCTTATATATTTATATTAAAACCTTTAATCAATTATTAATAATTATTAACTGAAAGTAACTGTAAATATAGTATTTAACAAATCTATTCTCAATGTAAATATATGTACAGTTTTTAGCCGAAATATTTATTTATTTTCTCTTTTAATGTTGCAGTAAAAAATCATACGTTTATATGCTATTATTAACTGTTTAATTCAATTTAATTCAATTTAACAGATTACTTCAGTTAATTACACTTCTTTACTGTTATAAACAATTATTTTTACTAATTTTTTGCGCTAGGGTTCCAATGAAAAGTGATTTTAATAATTGAATGTAGCACACAATTAAAGCAGTATTTTATTTTTAATTACAGACTATAAATATTTAATTTTACGCTTACAGGACATCTTCATTTAAAACCAAAAAAATATTTCATATTAGAAAATAATATAAAGTCCCAATACGTATAGATATAAATAGTAATAATAATTAACTGGATGCGGGTGGCAGTAAGCACGCATATATAGGATCCAATGTTTTATGTTCTAATTCGCTAACTCGTGATGCGATTCTCAATCGATAAGAGAAAATCATAATTGAAAATCTTAACACCCGCGGAAGGTAAACACGGCACGATTGGCAAAAATTGAATAAACGTATATCTTGTGCGTGCATAGAAGGGAGGATCACCGAAAAAAAAGGAATGAGCCGACAAAAGTCGGAGATATAGGTGTATAGATGTATATATATATATATATACGTATATACGCCGGTCAATTACGCGGCGCGCATATAATTCCGTACGAAGCGCACGCGTGAAGCAATTGAAGTTTGCTCGCGCGTCCGCAATTACCGTTAATCTTTTTCAATTACCGCGAAAACTGAAAGCAATCGGCGCGCGAGGCCACCGCGAGAGTGTATAACTGCGCATATCGAAAAAGAAGGTGGATGATGATCAAGAAATACTGAAAAAAATCGAAAATTACACTCTACGGGGGCTGAGAGGAAGGCTGTGATCGTTCCTCTCCCTCTTTTTTTTTTCCTTTCTTTAACGCCGACACCTGTCACTATCCCGTCCGGCCCTTTACGACATGGTTCCTCTGGCTTCGACTGAAACAGAGAGACAACGATAGGCCAAGAGTGAGCGAGCGCCACCTGCTTCAAAGTCTTCACTTTTACCCGCATCCATTAACTTGTGGTGCCAAATACGTTTTTTTTCCACGCGGGCTAATTGAGATGTTTAGCTTGACACACAAGTTGATTGTTTTCACTATGATCTACGTATTGCCCTAATAGCAATTATGAATGTGTCAGTTGGTCGATGGCGATCGAAATGCATATATATATCGCTGTGTGTACAATCATTTTCGGTTTTTATTCCAAATGTATAAGTAATAGGATGCGACGTCCGTAGAATGTTAATAAATTTGAGGTGGCAATGAATGCCTTGACTGGCAGGTAGCATAAAAAAAGGGTTTAGGCAGTACGCATCACCTGCTTTTTAAGACATTTTTTTCCAATGTGTTATCAAATTGTTCAGTTTAATAACAGTTTCGTAATAATGAATAAAATTTTTAGTATTTTCATCAAACTAACTGTAATATATCGTATAATGTTACAATTAACTCAAATAGGCGTGGATTTTTGTAATTCATTATAAAAACGAGATTTTGATAAAATGACATCGTTATATCGGTACATTTTTGACTTAAAATAATCGTTTTATATAAGCGTTTCAATTTTTTATTCGTATACAAAATAAAAATTATAAAGTTTCTACGCTTTATGCAAAACTTTATAATTATACATATATTACGCGTCTATAGCCGCGGCAACTAAATTAATTTGTTTAATAATTAAATAATCGTTTAATTATTACCATTGTCGTAATTGATTTACCTTTGTAGAGTAAAGTATATTTATAAAGTGCGGTAATACATAATATTTGAAGTAGTTCACGGTTCACTCTGTAACATGGAGCAAGTAAAAGTAGTTTTTGATAACAAGTATTTTAAATATTATAGGTTATTTCTTTCCATAAACGGTTTATGGCCCTACGAATCTCAAATTGTCAAGTGGATCCGACGAATAATAACATTATCATTAATTATTTTTGCTCTCGGAATCGTTGTAACTGTTACTTTCTCTTATTAAACCTATAGTGAATTTTGTTTTTTTTACGGACAGTATCATATAAATAATGTTATTTTAGGTACGTTCTATCAAAGAAACGTGTAGTCAGAAAAACGCACGTTTGTGTAGTGAAAGCATTGTATGTTTGTTCTATTACGTTGGATTTATTGCTAAATACATAGTTACAATATTAAACGAAACAAAGGTCGGTATATCGTTATTTTTTATGTACTTATGATTAGTTTGCGAGATTGTAAATGTAGTAGGTGAAATTAGTACCAGATATGACAATACATGGTATATATGTGTGTTCGTTTTAGATGACAAGGACTTACAAAAATTTGGCTTATATTTGGTTAAATTTAGTAGATCCAGAAGAACACGCGATTATGCGTAATTGCGCTAAACGAAACAATTTTCTTAATATGAGTTACGTTGGTATGAATGTATTAAAACGTTTTTTGATATCTAACACGTATAGTATTATTTAATAAAAAATATAGTCAATATTTTAACTTTTTAATATTTATAGAATTATTATATTCACACTATTTTCCTTCCACAATTAATAATTAATGCTTTTCGTAATACATAAATATTTATTTCAATGAAGTGTAATTGTGTCTATGTCGTGATTCATTTATTTTCTATATTGCTTAATATCAATTAATCCATAATACTGTTTCAGCTTATATGGTAATATCTTGCATAGTATACAGTGGTTTCAGTTTTTTAAATCCATTTCTCGATTTCGTGTTACCTTTAAACCAAACTCGTGAAAAATTTTTAATACAAAATGTTGCATGCCCTGTGGATGAAAATAAATATTTTTATCATATAATGGCAATAGAATTTGTTATTGTTGCGACGACTTTTACTGGAGCTATATCTATCGATGTGATGTATACTACCAACGTACAACAAAGTGTTGGAATTATTATTGTTTTAAAGTAAAGTTTATAAAATACTTAATTGTTGTATATATACATAAATTAAGTAAATAATTAATGATGTAATTTATTTATTCATTCATTTACTTACTAGACGACGTTTGCAAATAGCACTAGATCAATTTAAAGGCGAAATTTTAGAGTCTGCTATTATTTCAGCTATAAAATTGCACCAAACAGCAATTGAGTTGAGTAGAAAAAATACATTAAAAATATTGAAGTTCAATTTAATTACTATTTGAAAAGACCTGCCCGAGGACTTTAAAGATTGAAAAATAATCAGTATAATTTTCGTATCAAATCTTGATACGATATATAAAATATAAATTATTAAAAATTCTATATTATTATTGCGTTTGATATTTAACAATACTAATCTGTTGACAGGTTAATTGAGATAGTCAACGCTACTTACAACCTTTGTAATCTTATTTTAGCTGGAGTTAGCGTGGTTATTTACGGAGTTGGCACAATTACTGTGCGTAAATATACAATCGCTAATATATTTTTCAACGCTCTTGTAGATAAAATAACTGTCAGATATTCTTGACACTGAAATTTTTTTCATTAAATACATATTTTTATCATGAAATGAAACAATAAGTTTAAAATATCAAATTTAAATTTCTTTAAACGTAAAGCTGCACGTACATATATTTATTTATTCGTACAACATATGAATACGAAAATTTATAAATATCTATCTACAGCTGCGATATTTTAAATAAGACGAGAGCGTTGAAATACAAAAATTTAATACAATAATCATTTATTTTCTGTACTATTCCAGCTGATAGAGAATATGCACGACAGATTTATTTTCGCGAGAAATATTTTGTTTCTCTTGGGTGTAGCAATGCATATGTTATTTATTACTTACCACGGTCAAGATATTATAAATAATTCCAATGATCTATTTACATCCTTGTAAGTGTACACAATGTTTGTTGCTCAGAAATAAATGAATTTTTGATATTTATACTTTACTTTCAGATATAAGGTGAAATGGTACAATTTATCAAAAAGAAACATTGAATTATTAAAAATTATGATGGCTCGTAGTTTCAAGCCTTGCGAGTTGACTGTCAGAGGATTGTTTACACTTGATTTTGCAACTTATGGCAAAGTAAATTAGACAAAGTATGTTTCAGATGAGGAGTATTAAAATATCGTTTTTTGTTGCAGATAGTCAAAAGTTCGGTTTCATATGTAACAATAGCTATTTCAGTAAGAAGCTCAAAAGATTAGTCAATTATATGAAGATTACAATTAATATTTATAAACTATTGGCAAGCTTTATAGTATTAATTAAATAATTCACACTACTACATTATTAAAGTAATAGACCATACGTATAATACCATTTGTAATTTATTGCATTTCAATTAAAGTTTAATATTTGTAAAGTAATTGTGTTTTTACATGTAAAGAATATATATTAAAAATGTTTTACTCTAAATATAAACATTTTACCGTTTCTTTCATTTTTTACGAATAATCCTTTACATATTCAGGATTTATTAAAAAGTTATTTATCTTGACTGAGAAAAGGAAGATTTTTGTCTCTAAAAAAAAAGTAAATAAAAATAAATATCAAGAAGCGCGCAAAATCTTGTAAAATGTGAGTTTGCAGGTGGAGAAAAATTTTAGCAATTATAATACATGCGTGCTTTTAGCCTACAATTAAAAATCGCTTAGGGGAAGTTCCACCATTAATAATAAACCACAAAATTGCCAGGTGTAAACTCATAAGTAAAGCAAAAATAACTGATAGAACTAACACTAATTATACAACAAACTGAAAATTATCTCAAGTACTTGAAAAACGTATTGAATTGAGTATTATGAAAATTGTAATAAAATCATTAAAATTACCGTTTTATATATATACTAAAAATTAAATTAATTAAAAGAAACATATGAAATCAACAATAAAATAATGAAAAGAATAAAGAGTTGAGAATTCTGTCAAGTAGAAGCGCATCCGAATTGAAGAACACGCGTTTACCAGCGCAATGAAAAAAGGCAGCGGTAGCTCGGTCTTGTTTCAGCCTCCCCAAGAACAGGATCTTGGGCATGTCCCGACCGACGATACCCTCCGAGCGTGGGTGTCGCGACAGCAAGCATTCTACTTGTTACCGAGGAGATTAGAGACTCGCCGCGAGGCCCCGCGACTACTCTCTCGGGTTGGGCTTGTGTCTCCCCCCCACGGTAGATCAGTGTTGCCCGATAAAGGATCCCGATGACTTTCCCACTTGTCAGACCTAATCGAGAAAGGTCCGACGTATCTCGTGTAATACCTTGCCCAGCGGCGCTGCTCTTATGGATCCATATACCGAATACCTAACGAATCTCTCTCTATTTCGCTCTTCCTTGTTCTGTATATACACACACACGAACGCAACACAGTCCCCTAAATCGTTCTCGTGGTCATTAGCTAAAACGACTTGATAGTTATCTTAAAGAGGAGTTTTATCCGACTAGATCTTAAACGTGTTACGTGATTTCTTTTCTTCTCTATATACTGGGGAATTTTTCACTCCTGGCGTCCTAAGGATTAAACTTGTCATTTACCGATAAAACTTTATTATAGTATATGTATTCCTATAATATTATAAATGTCATGGCAAGTGTACCTTTATTCTAACATGTACCTATACACACTCTATTATGTTTCTTAAAAATGTACTTTTGATCGATTACGTATTATACCTTTCATGCGTTATGCTATACACACCAAATTTTCCATTATATTTTTATTATAATTTACCAAATCTAGTTAAATCCGGTAAATTTATTAAAAAATCATTCAATTTAGTTTGCAAGTAAGTAAAAGAACACTCTAATATAAGAAATTAACGAGTCTCTTAATTCATATAAGGAAACGTGAGTTTCGTAAAGTACAAAGGAACGTAATATACTGTGATGTGCACTAAATTCGAGGAGTTTACGCAAACTGATAGAAGAGTAAATTGTTAGGTGCGAAATGACCATAATTTGCATGTTCCTGCGCCTAAACGTATGCTTGGAAGTAGGGAGATACATATCGAATCACGAAATAAAAAGGAATCCACATATAGAAGGTTAGATGCAGTCTCAAAATTAGCAATAATATAAGCATAATGGCCAGCGAGTCCTCTAGTCCCTCGTCCATCAGGCAACCTGTCCAGCTGGCTAACTATATAAATGCCTGGCCGGTTGTTGGGCTCTATCTCGCGAAGCACTCGAGGAACTCGACTCGTGAGTTCTCGTGTTGTCATTAATATTTCTTCGGGCCTCGTCATTGTTACGTCGGCACAGCGCGTTGGCCGGTTCCCAAAAGCAATTGGCGACCGTTTTGACCTAAGTGCCGTGGCATTAACTCCGCTACCGCATACGCGAGAACCCACCAATGGCTCTGTCCGATCCACGAAAAAGGGCCCAGGGCAATGTGTGCACTCATACCCGTTTGCCCATTTAGTTGATGGTTCGCGATGCGGAGGATTATTTCCAAAGATAAGCACGAGTAGAGACACAACCGTTCGTTCTAGTCACTCCACGAGGAAGTGTAAAGACGACATTTTTTATTTATGGACGCGTTATTTCTAGTGCAAAAGTACATTCGTTAATTCTCTATTTGTTTATTATGTCTCTAGTTGGAAGTTCATTATTGATCATTTACGCTAATACCTTAATTTTTAGAGTAAAATTACTAGTTGTGATAAATCCAGGGATTAAAATAAGTATAAGGTGATACGTGTCTATGCAAAGTGATTCGTTTTGATTTACGGTACTCTCAATGTGCACGTGATACGAAAACGAGCTTGCCCGCAAAATCTTCCTGCTGAAAAATCGTATTTTTTGCATAGTGTTACGGGAAAAATATTATAACCATCGTGTTTTTGATACATTCTTATAATAGAAAATTAATGAGTAACCGACTGACTGTTTTAATAGAAGATTTGTCTTCGCTGTAAAATGCTTTTTCTTCCATTTATTAACTATTTATTACTTTAAAATCCAAATATTATCTTGTTTTGGGCTATCACTCAGCTTGTAAACGTATATTAAATTTGAAACTAGTTTTGACCCACGAACGTATTATTAAAAATAGTTACAATAAAAATATAATAAAATCCAATTTATTTTTTTAATTACAAGAACGTTAAAAATTAGTAAGTAATACATTATAAATTATATAATTTTCATTATCTATTACTGAGATTGACATTTCCACCAGGGAGTTATTATCTATCTAGACACCTTAATCCTACATAACGTACAAATTTTATAAGGAAAAAGTAGAAGAAAATTTAAATTTAAATTAGTTAATTAAATGCTTATAAAAAATTATTATTCTTTATATAGTGCAGAAAACAGTTTAAAAAAGAAAGGACCGTTAATAATTGTTAGATTTGGTATCATTGAATAATCATAATTTAGGATCAAAATATGTTTAGATGATCATCTTGCAACATATTCTACCATGTTTCAGATATAGTTTTTCCTTTATCCACTGATCGAAATCTATCTAATCTAAATCAATAATCTAAAAACGTTGCATAACATTATGCGTAACAGCGCAGAACCTATATTATATCATGCCCATAATACAATACCCTGAGTCGGTATTCAGGAAGTTTGCGATTGATCTTCATTGTTCTTGATAAATAGCCCTTGTGTATAGTCGGTCCGGAAACGATAGATTTGCAAAAAAAAAAGACTCGGTGTAATCGCGAAACCATTACCCCCATCCCTGAGAAAAAAAAACAGTTGCGGAGTACACCGCCACGGGACCACGGGACGATGAAGTAGCCGAAGTAATAATTGGTGTATAAAGAAAGATCCGCTAAATCAGGAAAGGAAAATCAAAGTACGAAATTCTCGAGGGCAGTGGAGCTCGTGGGAAAACGACCGGAAAAAAAAGTTAGGATAACGCGAGTAAACGGGATAAACGTAGCGAGCGTATCTAATCGTCGCGATGTGGCTAAATTTGGGGGATGTCGCGTCACCCTCGTTCATCGACGAGTCCTGTACCCGTATAGACTATCTCTCGGTCCTCCTCGCTCGTTCGGAAATTCCGTCGTTCGTTCGTATATTGGTGTACGTGCGCGCGAGTGTTCGTGTTCGTTTGCGCAAGTATAACGGCAAGCTCGGGTAAGATCGAGAGAAAGGGACACTGTTTGCATCGTGTTAAAGGAGACCGGGGAATGCGCTGGAGCTGCTTACGTACCGTGTCCGATGTTTCGCTATCGGGAGAATCAACGCGCATCACGCAACGCTAATTTGTCTTCGATTGCCCCGCCGGGGCTCGTGGCGTGGGAGATCGTCTCGGCCTCCCTCCTCCCCATCACCGATTCCCATTCTTTCCCACTGCCAGCCTGCGATTCCGTTCCCTTCCTTTTTTTTTCCATTCGACTCTTTCGTAAGTCCACATCGATACTGTTCGGCTGATCGTTTTCACTATTTAACACACTTTGCCCACCAACATTTCATTCGAATTGTCACGATTTTATAAATAAAAAAAATATATACATATATAATATGTATACGAAACAGGTGCAAAATTTTATATCGGTATGTTATATTTGTAAATTTATATACTTACATATATATAAATAAAATCCAGTACAATACGATAATTAAAAATGTACCATAATTTTTGAGCGATTCGTGGTGAATGATGGAAACTCGTTAATTTGCGGTAGGTGGAGTGAAAAATAGTCGATTAATAACCGATTAGCGGTGCACGCGCGCAAGACTCTTTGGGTGGAGAGAGCTAAGAAGGTAAGGAGCGAGCACGGCTCGAATATCGTGGGTCATCAGAAGAAGAGAGGCCCGTCCCGTAATGACCAGGCGCCTCATAAATAACGTTTGTTCCAGTGTTAATCTGGCCCGCGGATCACATGTAATAACTATGAGGGTTGTCTACGATGGGGCACGCTAGCTAGCCTATAACCTAACGGTCGATCTTTGCCCAACTTCGCGTAAAAACCCTTCGACAATCCGACAGAGCTTCGATTAATATTAAATTCTGTGTTTTATAACCAATTTTCGTTGACATTCGTATCAATATTATTCCATTCGTACATGTATAGTAATTCGATTGTTATGTATACACCTTTGATGAAATGATGCCACGATTTGCTTATAAACTAATGAATGATAAGATTTATCAAATAATGTACAAATGAACCGGTGACATTATTATTAAAGAACACTCTAACAATACAAAAGGAAGAAATGTAGATGAGATATAATTACCGCAAAAGAGTTTAGTAAGTTTATAACTATACAGTCACAGAGAGAAAAAGCTGTTGAGCTCGGTAATTATAACATTTAAAACGAAATGGGTAGAATAGACAAGGAGTACCTATAGCGATTTGAAAGTATATAAGGAAAGGGCAGAAAACAGTTCGTCCTTCCGGTGTGTACGGTCCGTTAATCTTTGCGAAAGCAATGGTCGACATTAGTAGCGTCAACGCGAGGTCAGGATAGCGCAATGCAAAAGAAAGAGAAAATAAAAGAAAGAAAACCGCAGGAAGGCGGCTCGTCTAAAAGAATTAAGGGGGCGCGCGGAGGCGAGAAGAAAGAAAGCCGAGTATATATATATAAGTATCACGGAGTACGAACGAGTAGACTCTGCATTGTTCCTGCCGCTCTCGTGACTCGTGACTCTTCCTCTTTCTCTTTCTCCTTCTCGGTTCACCTTTTTCGCTCTCATCGGAACGACCCGCGTGACCCCGGGCCTCAATTACCTCGGACACATCCGCCCCGCGCGGGTTTTCGCTCGCTTATATACCTCCCCCTCCTCCTCTCCTTACCTCCGCGTCTCAAAGTTTTCGCGGCGCACACGCGGCACAGGCGACCGATCTCTCGGACACACCGCGCGATCCCTATCACTGGGATATATCATCGCGCTCGCGCGAAATCCCAAAGATCGGACCTCGATCGATCCTCTCATCTTTTCGCCCTTTTCTCCTCGATGCCGACTATTTACGAGCCGGTATGCTCCTTCGATATTATTCTTCCTTTGCTCACCTCGATCCTCGAGGATACGAATTAATATTTTCTTACAGCTTGAGATCAACCTTTTTATTTATAGGAAATCTTTAGATTGTTACGGGTATTGCGATGGCAAATCCTTTATATCCATACAACGCTCGAATTAATTCCTCGAGATACATTGTTAATATAACTTTTACCATTTTATTAATTTGTTTATTATTTTTTAAAATGCTCTTTAATGATTCGTAAGCGTAACAACTACTTTCGAATTTCCACGCTTTTGTATCAAATTCATTAACTAGTCTCATAAGCCTAATTAACCTGCAATATTTAAATTTATATACGTATATACGAGTGTGTTTGCGTTTATCTTTAAAATTCGATTGTAAATCTTTGATAATACGCGTACGTTGAAGGTTAAATAATAATGTTGAAGAAAAAGGTGAAAAGGATGTTTGCATAGTCTTTTACCAAGTGAGCAAAATTTGTTTGGAAAGCGATTTCAGTATTATTACGATATAATCTACAAAATAACACGAACGATACGTTTCACGTAAGAAAATGAAGCGAGATAATATCAACTACAGAACGAGAGGGAGTCTTTTAACTTGAAGGAATTGGGGCATTCCTTCAAGATAATTGCCAGGAGCGCACGGAGTTTCTTACCTGTAATTTACTTACCGGTTCAGGTATGTCTTTCGTTTTGTTTGAAACATTTCACCTCGAGTTCAACGCCTAATTAAGCGTACTCGAGAAAAAAAATGGAAGGCCTTCGGACAACTTACTTTTATGTTGTTGAGTGCAGCTTTCGGAATATTTAATAAAAACTTTAAACTGTATCTTTAAATTCATTTTTTTTCTTCCTTTCAGGAAAAACTTCACTTTACTGGTGTAGAAATATTGTGCAAATCGTAGAATTAAATGAATTTCCTGAATTTTATTATTTCACGTAAATGATTTTAATCGGTATGTCTTACGATATGCCTTTAATTTACACATTTGAGTGTAATATATACTTGTACTGAAATATTAAATGATAAACGATTAATAATAATAAAAGTATATATGCGCGTTAACGTAATTGTTTCGAGTAAACCGGAAAAAGGGAATCTTTCGGACTCGACGATCACGGCAAACGTGTAAAACAACGCGAAATCGTCGTGTTGTAACGAAGAGATGCGTAACAAAATCAATTACGATAGGTAGTGGCGGTCCGTTCCATTTTGAAAATGAAGAGAGGACAAAGACAAAGAGAAAGAGTCGTGCAACGACGCAACGGTCGAAGCGTCGCTCGGAAATTGATCAATTGCGTTCGTTCCCGGATGCACCGGGTCTATTTGGTCGGGGTCTGTTTGCGTGGCCCGAGGCGACGTCGAGACTCGAGGTTGGAGAACTCATTGTCTGGTTAGTTGTCTTGCACGATACCGCGACAGGTCAATTGCTCGTGCTTCCTGGAGGAGGCGCTCGCTTGCGCGCGGGGTGCGAAACGGAATTCCTTTGGTGTCGTGGGGGCGGCGGCCCGATTGATTAATTGCCGACCCGCCGAGCAGAGCCTCACGATCCACGATCCGGTGACTTTCTTAGCGGGTAACTGTGCTCTGAGATCTCACTCCGGGCGTCGTCAGCCCCGATCACTCGATATATATATATACTTACTGATCGCGTGCAGCTTTCGTCTGTATATATATACCTATGTACGTCTACCACTCCGTGATCTAGCCAACCGGCAACTTTACTAACGATTATTTTACTTATTCAACTCGCTCTCCACATTTACCTCGAGCACTCTCGACGCGATACTACACCACGTTTACTCGAGCGCTTTCCAACTCTATAGCCCCGTAGTACAGGTAAACACGTAATGTACTTTTTCTTTACACGGTAATACATATATTTATGTAAAACTCATTGCTTCTCTTATCCATACCTTTCACTCGTTTCCTTACTTTAATGCTTAAGTCAAATACTTCCGCTCCACAATATAAGCTCTACCAAAAAATTTATTCATTGTTAAAATTCTATGCACCGGAAAATACTCTAATTCAGTCCATTCCAAATCTAATATCGGTTATATACGATTTCAACATTTTTACATTATACCTTTTGAAATTAAATCCTAAATTGGTGATGTCCTCTTTTTTCGAAAAAATTTATGAAAAATGCCAGTGTTTACGTAAACAATTTTTTTAAATATCTTAGAGAAGAAATTTAAATAACGCCTTAAAGCATTATGGTTCAAAAGGATTGATAAAATGTGATATTATAATGTTTATAATGTACATTAGAAAATTTGATGAAAATTTTTGTAAAATGTGCATCACTCGTTTATAGCCGATTACCATTGAGTTACCAAAATAGCAGAGCACAATAAGCGTTGTACTGACAGGGTGTCTTAAGGCAGAGACTACCAGTAACGACAACACGTTGCATCTTCATACCCCAGGATGGAAAAGATCGATCGATCAAGACGGCTATTGACCGTTAGCTCTACAGTATCCAGCCTGTACCCATCTCTTTTCTTTTCTTTGGAGAAACGAACCCCACGGTATAACGTCGTTAGCTCGCAAAAAGTTTGTCTCGTGTTTACAATATAGACCATAAAAGTATTTGCGGCCGCGGTGAACCGAGAAAAGAACAACCGACAGTGCATTCGTTGACACTCGTTTGATTGACAATGGAATCGACGTGGCTGTCCAAATATTTGCTGCGCTCGATAGAGAAAACCAGTGGTGTATATATATATATATATATATATATATCTGTGCTCGGGGTGCGTTATAGAAAATGCGAAAACGAAAGATAGAGAAAAAGAGAAAGAGATACACAGAGAGATGAAACTAGGGTCTGGGTTAAAGGCACGTATATGCGGTCGCCGTGACGAAATGCGCGACTGCAGGTGGCCCCCAGATGCCGACGAGATTACGGGGCTTTATTCCCTGACGGGATATTGATCCCATTGTACGGAAACGCAAGAGATCCCGTGTAAAAAAAAATTTAGTCTCAGAGGAGTTCGCCAACAGACTGGAACAGTCTTGCAAAATATTTCCAGACTATATATATCTATATTTTAGACTGATTATAGTCTAATTATCGCCACTATATCTTACATATTTTATTTGAATCCATCATTAATTTTAGCTATAATTTCTATAGATATAACAAATAAAATATTAGTATAGACGGCATTCAAACTTATATTCTAGTCTTACTGCTCCGAGCTTCACATTATGTTTTTAGCTTGGAAGATCAACTAAACGTTTGTTTGACTAACACGGCGCACGAGTGTTGACTCGAAGCCTCAGAATTTTTTGGCAGACTTACGCTCACCCTGTACCATTAAGTTTTAATTTTTTCAAAAGTTATACGCTTATAATAGCAAAATTAAAGCAAAATTTACAAAAAAGAGGCTTTACTATAAACACGTTTGTAACTTCTAAACTATCAAATATTTACATTCTAATCAAAGTTTAATAAAAAGCTGAAATATAGATATAATTTTAAAAAAATACGCTCAAATCCGTTAAAATGGAGCAGAATTATAGTCGAATTAAGAATTTGAAGAAATTTTAACGAAAATTGGGCCTACAAATTTGATTTACTTTTAATGCTAAATTTCTTCAAATTCTTAATTCAGCTGTAATTGTGTTATAATTTTAACAGATTTCAGTGTATTTTTTAAAAATTATATCTATTTTATCTCAGCTTTTTATTAAACTTCGGTTATATGTTAATATTCGATAGTTTAGAAGTTACAAGCCTTAAAAGTGAAGCCTTTATTTGTAAATTCTTCATATTTTTATATTTTAAAATATATCCTGTATACGATCCGATTCCCAAATATATGATGGCCTTCTTGTATAAATTCAAGCAACATGGAATAATTTTTTTAATTCAGCCAAATCATTGTAATATTATAGAAAAACTGACGTACAGCGATATTAAGGCACGTATTAAGAAAATTTGATGTCCTTTGGTTTTCAACATTAGAAAATTTAATTGATGAATAATTATAGTTATAAATGTACACTAACAAGGAGACCCTCATATGTTTGGGAAACCAATCATGCCCAGCTTGTAGTATATGTTTTCTAATATAAAAATATGAAAAAAGCCAAAACCGCAGACTCTAACAATCGTTTTTTCAAAAGTTATACGATGTTGAAGCAAAATTTTAAAAAAAAAAGAGACTTCACTTTAAACGCTTATAACTTCTGACTTATCAAATATTGACATTTAAACCAAAGTTTACTGAAAAGCTGAGATAAAATAGATACATTTTAAAAAAAAGTACGTTCAAATCCGTTAAAATGGAGCAGAGTTATAGCCGAATTAAGAATTTGAAGAAATTTAACTTAAAAAAATCAATATAATTTGTACTGCCCAATTTTTGTTTAAAATTTCTTCTAATTCTTAATTTGGTTATAACTCTTCTCCATTCTAACGGATTTGAACGTACTTTGTTTTAAAATGTATCTATTTTATCTCAGCTTTTTAGTAAACTTTAGTTTGAATGTCAATATTTGATAGGTTAGAAGTTACAAGCATTTAAAGTGAAGTCTCTTTTTTTGGAAATTTTGCTTTAACAGCGTATAACTTTTGAAAAAACGATTGTTGGAGTCTGCGGCTCTGGCTTTTTTCATATTTTTATATTAGAAAACATATACTACAAGCTGGGCATGATTGGTTTCCCAAACATATGAGGATCTCCTTGTAAGCGTATGAAATAAGTTATGAAATAATAGGAAAAAAGTTTAGGTCGGTTTTGTTCTTACACGGTTTTCTCACAGTCGATTAGAAAATTAAATAAAATTATTTTATTAATACGTGAGTGTAGAAATTGCAAGATAAGAAGAGGTATTATCATTTTTATCGTTTATGTATGTAATATTGTATACTGATGTAAGTGCAAGTATATTCTCGGTATATATATACATATATATATATATAATGATGAGAGAATAAACATAATAAATGTACCCGTAAAAAAATTAATACCTTCTCACTAGCACGTTCACATTCTCAAATCTGATTAAAAGCTGTCATTATATTTAAAGTGTCGTAAATTCCTTAAGTTAATGTATTTCGTCTGTCATAAATTAAGAAGAAATTCAAATCAAACAAGTAATTTGTCATTTTTTCGTTGATCGTGAACGAGGAATAAAATATTTTCGTCTCTATTCGAGATGAAAAATTACACGAAGGAATTCAGATCAGTACAGCACCATGGTCAATCGTATAAAATAGAAAACCTCAGAGTCTATAGCAACGATTCTTTTATACATATGCGTAATTAAAAAAAAAAAGAGAACATAATTTCATGACAGATTTGATGTTTTGAAAAATCAAGTTCGATTTATCGCGTACGCGTCGTGAAGAGTGCACGAGTGAGAAGATAGAGTAATTCGGGGAAGGATAGTTCGAATTTCGTAATTCAAAAATATAAACGTCGGGTGGAAAGGATAGATTACCAGATTCCCGCTGAGAGACACGGAGCTACTACCTGCTGCGGGCAATCGAAAATTTCAACCTCTAAGAGTAACTCTCGGAGTCGATCGATCAAATCTCCACTGAAAAAAGTGTTTGACAGTCGATACAAAGTGTCCACTTACGTAGAGCCTTGTGCATCGATCAAAAAATCATATTTTCAAGATTTTCCCGCGAGTAATCATAAGTCCCTCGTATGGCACATTAGATTTCCCATTTAGATTTTAACGAGTGAACGCACGCGGACGATGTATGTATATGTGTTCTTGGAAAATATTTCTTTCGAATCAAGATTTTGCCTGAATTAATAGCTCTTTCTCGAGTACTTTAATTTGTAGTTCTTTTAAATTTATAGTTACGCGTTGTTCTTTTATTCATTCGATATTTTTATATTTTAATAATTATTTTTAAAAAATCGTGTATTATTGCCTTCTAAATTGCTAATATAGCTATTACTTATAGACACCGATACGCAACCGAATGTTTGGTGCAATACCACGTTTAATCATAGATACTTTCGTAATTTGTTATTCAAATGAATTCAGACGTAAGAAAAGAGAATAATAGGCTAGTTCTACACTTTCATAACCAAAACAAATTACTGAAACTTTATCAAATAACATTTGTGTATTATTTTTTTTAAACATTAGGAAATTTATCCACACGTTATTACAGAAATAAATAAACTTGATTGTAGAATATCAAAATGTAAAAAAGTAGTTAATTTGATTGAAGACCATGTCCTAATTCGTCAGACAGGTGTTATATGCCTCAAAGATGGAAATACGATTTTAAAATCACACTTTTAACTCCACCCAGGTTAGAATCTCCAAATTGGTCGTAATCTTCTGTGCGACTGGTCGGCTTTGGAATCAAATGAAAAGGTGCTCTAAAAGAGGGTGAGAGGAGGGGTGTGAAGGCGGAGGAAAATAAAGGAATAATGGGAAGAAAGTGAGATCGTGACAATGCGAGTTCGCGCGTGGCTGTGAAAATATTTGGATCCGAACAAGCGAATAACGTGGTATTGTTATCCGACGGATAAATACTTTGGCCACGCCTTTCAGAAAATCTAAGGTCAGTGTCGTTTGTCCTGCGCGATACGCGTCTATAGTCGTTCGAGTCATGTGGTTTTTGGACGAGGGAATAGGGACTCCATTTTCTTCGAATCTTTTGCGCGTGTGCTGACGCGACTCGCATTGATGGATCGACGCTCGTGGATGTATATACGAACGCACGAGAGAAAAACAGCGCGGTCAACCCTGATGTTGATTGATGACTACTCGAGCCGCGAGCGTCAAGGAAACCCCTAATTAAGGGCTCTTGCGCCTTGTTTTTTTTTTTTACTTTTCGCCATCACTTAATATGCCTGTTCTAAAATAAGTCAAATGTAAACTCAGTCCTTAATGCTAAGATGTTTTACATTGAACGCATTCCTTAAAGTCAATCGTCATTTGTTCACTCTCGAATATCCGGTATTTTTGGTAGATATTGTCTCGATGGAGCAAACATACAATTATCTCTCTTGACGTTTAATAATAAAATAGTATATTAGGTCTATTAAAAGAAAGGTATTGGATTGTTCAAGAGGCGCATCAAGTACTTAAAAAATCTAATTACCAAGTTCCAAAGATCGACATTCCAGAGGGTGGGATAGGTGCGAAAGCGGGGGGGGGGGCGACGAAGGCCCTCGTTAGAGGTGACTTAAACGCGATACTCGACCCCCGCGGTAAGTTAAGAAGTAGAACTCTCCCTCTCTCTCTCTCTCTCTCTCCCCTCTTCTTCTGTATCTCAAGTGGCTCCGTTTGTAACCTTCAGGCTCTCGCACCTCAAGGATGACGTACCACCGCAGCTAAGAGCCATTACCGGGTTTGCCGCGGCCCGTCTCGTCCCTTAGAGGTTAGAAGTTACAAGCATTTAAAGTGAAGTCTCTTTTTTTGGAAATTTTGCTTTAACAGCGTATAACTTTTGAAAAAACGATTGTTGGAGTCTGCGGCTCTGGCTTTTTTCATATTTTTATATATAAAAACATATACTACAAGCTGGGCATGATTGGTTTCCCAACATATGAGGTCTCCTTGTAAGCGTATGAAATAAGTTATGAAATAATATAGGAAAAAGTTTAGGTCGGTTTTGTTTTACACGGTTTTCTCACAGTCGATTAGAAAATTAAATAAAATTATTTTATTAATACGTGAGTGAGAAATTGCAAGATAAGAAGAGGTATTATCATTTTTATCGTTTATGTATGTAATATTGTATACTGATGTAAGTGCAGTATATTCTCGGTATATATGTATATAATATATAATGATGAGAGAATAAACATAATAAATGTACCCGTAAAAAAATTAATACCTTCTCACTAGCACGTTCACATTCTCAAATCTGATTAAAAGCTGTCATTATATTTAAAGTGTCGTAAATTCCTTAAGTTAATGTATTTCGTCTGTCATAAATTAAGAAGAAATTCAAATCAAACAAGTAATTTGTCATTTTTTCGTTGATCGTGAACGAGGAATAAAATATTTTCGTCTCTATTCGAGATGAAAAATTACACGAAGGAATTCAGATCAGTACAGCACCACTGGTCAATCGTATAAAATAGAAAACCTCAGAGTCTATAGCAACGATTCTTTTATACATATGCGTAATTAAAAAAAAAAGAGAACATAATTTCATGACAGATTTGATGTTTTGAAAAATCAAGTTCGATTTATCGCGTACGCGTCGTGAAGAGTGCACGAGTGAGAAGATAGAGTAATTCGGGGAAGGATAGTTCGAATTTCGTAATTCAAAAATATAAACGTCGGGTGGAAAGGATAGATTACCAGATTCCCGCTGAGAGACACGGAGCTACTACCTGCTGCGGGCAATCGAAAATTTCAACCTCTAAGAGTAACTCTCGGAGTCGATCGATCAAATCTCCACTGAAAAAAGTGTTTGACAGTCGATACAAAGTGTCCACTTACGTAGAGCCTTGTGCATCGATCAAAAAATCATATTTTCAAGATTTTCCCGCGAGTAATCATAAGTCCCTCGTATGGCACATTAGATTTCCCATTTAGATTTTAACGAGTGAACGCACGCGGACGATGTATGTATATGTGTTCTTGGAAAATATTTCTTTCGAATCAAGATTTTGCCTGAATTAATAGCTCTTTCTCGAGTACTTTAATTTGTAGTTCTTTTAAATTTATAGTTACGCGTTGTTCTTTTATTCATTCGATATTTTTATATTTTAATAATTATTTTTAAAAAATCGTGTATTATTGCCTTGTAAATTGCTAATATAGCTATTACTTATAGACACCGATACGCAACCGAATGTTTGGTGCAATACCACGTTTAATCATAGATACTTTCGTAATTTGTTATTCAAATGAATTCAGACGTAAGAAAAGAGAATAATAGGCTAGTTCTACACTTTCATAACCAAAACAAATTACTGAAACTTTATCAAATAACATTTGTGTATTATTTTTTTTAAACATTAGGAAATTTATCCACACGTTATTACAGAAATAAATAAACTTGATTGTAGAATATAAAAATGTAAAAAGTAGTTAATTTGATTGAAGACCATGTCCTAATTCGTCAGACAGGTGTTCTGTGCCTCAAAGATGGAAATACGATTTTAAAATCACACTTTTAACTCCACCCAGGTTAGAATCTCCCAAATCGGTCGTAATCTTCTGTGCGACTGGTCGGCTTTGGAATCAAATGAAAAGGTGCTCTAAAAGAGGGTGAGAGGAGGGGTGTGAAGGCGGAGGAAAATAAAGGAATAATGGGAAGAAAGTGAGATCGTGACAATGCGAGTTCGCGCGTGGCTGTGAAAATATTTGGATCCGAACAAGCGAATAACGTGGTATTGTTATCCGACGGATAAATACTTTGGCCACGCCTTTCAGAAAAGCTAAGGTCAGTGTCGTTTGTCCTGCGCGATACGCGTCTATAGTCCTTCGAGTCATGTGGTTTTTGGACGAGGGAATAGGGACTCCATTTTCTTCGAATCTTTTGCGCGTGTGCTGACGCGACTCGCATTCATGGATCGACGCTCGTGGATGTATATACGAACGCACGAGAGAAAAACAGCGCGGTCAACCCTGATGTTGATTGATGACTACTCGAGCCGCGAGCGTCAAGGAAACCCCTAATTAAGGGCTCTTGCCTTGTTTTTTTTTTTTACTTTTCGCCATCACTTAATATGCCTGTTCTAAAATAAGTCAAATGTAAACTCAGTCCTTAATGCTAAGATGTTTTACATTGAACGCATTCCTTTAAAGTCAATTCGTCAATTTGTCACTCTCGAATATCCGGTAGTTTCGGTAGATATTGTCTCGATGGAGCAAACATACAATTATCTCTCTTGACGTTTAATAATAATAATATGTAATATGTACTTAATTAAAAGAAAGGTATTGGATTGTTCAAGAGGCGCATCAAGTACTTAAAAAATCTAATTACCAAGTTCAAAGATCGACATTCCAGAAGGGTGGTATAGGTGCGAAAGCGGGGGGGGGGGGCGCGCGACGAAGGCCCTCGTTAGAGGTGGACTTAAACGCGATACTCGAGCCCCCGCGGTAAGTTAAGAAGTAGAACTCTCCCTGTCTCTCTCTCTCTCTCTCTCTCCCTCTTCTTCTGTATCTCAAGTGGCTCGTTGTACCTTCGGCTCTCGCACCTCAAGGATGACGTACCACCCAGCTAAGAGCCATATACCGGTGCGCGCGGCCCGTCTCGTCGCGCGAACCCTTTCGAAGGGCGAAATCCGAGCCTACCTCTCTTTTTCTCCTTCTCGGTCTTTCTCGTGTGCACGGATAGCTGAGTCGACGCTGAGCCTCTATATTCATTCACTCGCGTGCTGCTCGACTCCGACCTACCGCGCGCCACTAATCTCGATTTATACCCGACAAAAATCAACTCCTCGACTTCGTATATAAGTACTGTATACATATATACATACACATATACACATATGCACGTATACATATATATATATATATACATATGTATATATGCATGTGTATAAAGAATATGCGCGCCCTGCGTGAGTGTACGTTCGCTCGGCATACGCGTGTCCAATCGAACCGCCTGTCGCGCTGTAATGTCCTCTCAATAGAGCTTGTTCCACTGCGTTTATCTCTTTCTTTGGCTCTCCCTCTCTCTCTCTCTCTCTCTCTCTCTCTCGCTCTCGCTCTCGCTCTCTCACACACGTTCACACACATACACTATTCCCTCCCTTCTCTTTTTTTCTCGTTAAGTTTGATTTGTTTCCTGTCACAATTGTAATTCGATATACCTCGAATGTGTGTTTTTCGATTTTTTTCTTCCATTTTTTATCACTTGATGTGTCTGTTAACGATAAATACGAATATCATTAATTTCCATTTTATACGATAAATCCATTTATAAATAAATTTTAATAATTAAAAAGAAAGCACTACAATACTTTTATTAAAATATTTATTTTACTTTTTCAAGATTATTGTACGTAAATTGTTTCCTAGTACATTAAAGTAACAAGGGTTACGTATTATTTTTTCAATTTACAGAAAAGTAAACTCTGTTTTGAAAATCGTATATACTATATAAAAGCAAGTTTACAAGAATCCTTGTCTATCGGTGTTGTTATTTTCTACGTTATAATCGATATAAATTTTGTTCAACAGAGACATCTTTGATAAATTATAAAGGCGAAACTAATTTATCCCGATTAAAAATTAACGAAATCTTTAAATTCTTAGCGATCTCGTTGCGAGATACTTTTACTTCAATTGTTAGGAAAGTAATTAGATCAGCTATAATTCTTTTATGGATCAGATACATAGTTTATGACTATAGCTTTTACTTACGATATGTATTTAATTTAAACTCTTTGAAATTTTCAATAACAGTAAATAAATTATTGTTATATTTAATTTTATTAATGACAATTGAGCTCGACAAGCTCTATAAATTAAATTAACTCCAAACAATTAATCGTACTGAATATATAATTAACATAATTCGCGTATATAAATATTTGTTATACAATTTATTTTATTATTTATAATATCTCGAAAGGATATATAGTTATGATGTGTAAAAAATGTAGTTATTAAAATTAAACCTAATTAATAATAATTGAATGTGGTTTATGTATAGAAATTGTAAACGATTGCACAACCTGTACTTAATATTTCTCTATACATATACATGTTGAATTGTCCCCATCATATGTAAGGAAATTATTTATTGCAATTCTGTTACGATATACGAGCATTCATGTCAATCAGAGTGAAAATACAGTATTGATCATATATCAAAATGAATTTTATTCAAATACGCATTGTGTACTATAACAAAACGGCTAGTTTTATTCCCTGACCGAAATCCAGTTTTATCTAACACGTAACTGTAATATAATTGTTAGACAAAAAAAATGTTCCTCGTATAAACGTATGTAAATTATAATATAAATAAATCTAATTACTAAATATTTAAAATAAACATATATCGTCAAGTGGGGATACATGTAACTATAGTTTAACAACGATCAAATTGAATAGAAGAAAAAAAAAATATCGACACATCACGCGTACGGTATATACGTATAAAAGCGTTCTCGCGCATGTCTATTTCGTCCAAACTCGTACATGTACTATGTACCGCTCACACCTTGGGTACATATATACGCGTGGACGTGTGCGTGCGTGGGTTTGTGCGGGTAGTTATATATCCGTGATACGCGCGGCGAACGCGGGCGTCGCCACGGTACGCGGCGCGCCTTAGAGGAGAGGAGAGAAGAGGGCTCCAATCGATACTCGACCTATCGTCGCGTTCCGCCATTTTATTTTCTCTCCTATTTTCATCTATATTTATGTATGTATATGTGTATAATATGTATACGTATACGCATCAGTAGGATTTTTTACTTATATAGCGCGCGTGTAATGATCATCAGCCCTGATTTACTTGGTAAGGAAGATGTGACACTGTTTTTAGTGCAGAGACGAACTCGTGTTAAATTTGTCGTCTTTTTTAATTCGTATTTCATAGACCAGCGACATTACAGCCCGGCCAATTGTTTTCTCTAGAAAATTATAATCCATGTATTTTCTCTCTCTCGAGATATATATGTATCCCCGCGTGATGCTCGATGATTGATACGTGCTCGAGAAGAAAACAGCTGTTAAGTCTGATTTTCACAGTAAAGATTGTTGCAGTTACTTCGAACGCTGACACAAAGCTTTTAAATCGATGCTAATTCATACTACTTACGTACATTTTATTTCTAAAAGTGAGAAGTGACTTTATAAAAAACTGTAGCACATCCGACATCTTATCGCTCACGCACCTACTCACTTAGCCCATGTATACGTGCGACAATTCTTTCACAAAAAAGTATTACTATTTTACATATACACGTGGATTCTTCATATACATTTCTAATTAAATATAGTTTTAATTAAGTAGTCTATTTATCTACATTAGTACAAGTTACCTACTTCTGAACTGCTAGACCAATGTATTGAAGTTATGCATTTTTGAAACAAAATTAAAATCATAAGATTAAAAGAATTATTAAATTTGTCTTTAGAGAATAATATAATCGAAGATATATCGCAATAATTATATATATATATTATACATTTTCTATAGGACAAACGTAATACGAACTCAAGAGAAATTAAGTTATTTATTTACAGTTGATAAATTGCAAATATTCATCTCTGGTTGCTTTATATTTCAGCTGAGAGTGGAATTAATTAAAAATACAAATACTTGTACCAGCGGTTTCACCACCGCATCAAATCTTCATTTAATTATACAAATCGATAAGTATCACAGATATTATTTATTATATGAATAATTATTTAAACTTTTAATACTCTTAATAAATAAATTGTTTAATCTTTAATGAAACGTCTTTTTTTATACGAAATAACTTTTTCTATTTACTCGTAATTAATATATTATATCTACCTATATATACTTATTAGAGAAGTCTGCAAATTGATAAGAAATTGATGTTGATGAAGAATGATGTTAATTTTTGCTGAGAAAGTGGATTATTACTTACAACTTTTTATATGTTCATAATAACTTGACAAGTGATAGCATTTTGTTCATCACTTTTCATCATACAGTTAGAAAGACATTGAAAAATTCGACTCTTGATAGGAAAATACATTTAGAATATTGACTTTCCATATTTCGGAATAGTGATTGGTTTCCGCGAGATTTGTGTAAAAAATAATCTCTATACTGATATACATTGAATAATCGAAGCACTATAGACCGCAATGACGATATTAACGCGCCTGCGAGCGATGGGAATTCTCATGTATACATACAAATCAAGCTTACAATAAGTGTATGGAAGAGTCCGGACGAGTATATTAGCCTCTTCTTGCGTGTAGCTATCTATATATACAGAATCGAATCGGATCAGATAATCGAGTTGTTGGCACGTGTAAAGTGGTCATAATTAATGTGGCTGGCGCGTTTCCGGCAGCCCTCGATCTTTTCATTCGTGTCGATACGTTGTGTGTGCATATACGTGCATTCACGCAATATAAGGGAAAATGTCTTTTTTGGTTATAAGAAGGTGGTGCAGTACGTACGGAGATTTGATTAGGAAGAGGAAAGAGAAAAAGAGAGCCGCGCGGTCACGTTCGCTCCGGGAATAATGTAATATTATCTTTCCGTTGTAAATCTTTCAAGTTCACGTTTCACGCGTGCTTATAGGTATAGAGAACCGCGTGGCTTTTACCTTATGTCTGCACGGGTACTGTTACGTGTTTTCAAAAATCGCGCTTGATTGATGGCTCTTGGACTTACCCTCTCCCTCTCTTTCCCTCTATTGTTGTTTCCAAACTGAGCTTAAGTATCATTTTCAAGTGTTGCGCGCATTCGAAATCCTTCGACTCGGTTCAAGATTCTATGGCTTTTATTCTTTGTACAAACCGACTGTATATATGCGCTCGATTTATTTTAACCGGCACGAAAATTATTGTGTATTCTGTCCTAATATGTATATATGTATACTAATACAGAAATCGCGGATTTTCAAACAAAAATAACAGTATGTTTCATGATACTGTGCGGTGCGACAGAAAGAGCGATTAAAATGTGATAAATTAAAATATGATAAAAGAGTAAATTAAGTAAGATATCGATTTGGCATATGCAACAGCTTATAATTGGGAAGGAGATATAACGAAAAGCAAAGTTCGGCGTAGGATAATCCAAGCGGTTAATTTAACCGCGGCAAGTTCACAAGGTATTGCGTAAAAACGGGTCCAGAAAGTCGAGTGGTCGTTTTTTCTCAAAAGACCGGGACGCCGCGCGCGGCCCTGCGAAACGCGTAATAGCTTTGAGCGCATTACGCAGGTGAATCGCACCGCACGGCAGCTCCTTTCTTCGCAGAGCCGCTAGACGAGGCCCAAGTAGCGCGAAAAGGAGCGGGAGAGAGAGAGAGGGGGAGAGATCGTATCAATAAAACATAAAGTTTAATTTTAACATGATTTTGCACTCCTCCTCAGTTTGCGGTTTGCCCTTCGACTGGAGCAGGCTCTGCTATATCGCCGGAAGTGGGCGTTTCTCGTTGACTGGCGGTCTCTCGACAAGCCACTTCTGTCTCTCTAACTCCTTCCCACCCTCCGGTCGGCGTGTTCACTTTGCTTCTTCAGACCTCTTCCGCCCCACAGTGTCTTTCGATTCGCGAGGGCGCTCTCTCTCGCGCGCGCGCTCTTCATTCTCCACTGCGGCGATTCTATTATTCAGAGGACACTTGGAGAAAAAGGGAAGTGGAAGGTATAACGATGTAATGATCGACCGGACCGGACTGTCGAGTCAATAGACTCGGTAGCCAGTACCGATAGGCCTAACTGCAACCGACCATAAGAAAAATCGCTTGTCGCGCCAACTTGGCACAACGATCGCTACAATCACTCCGATTATTTTACTTCGAACTGCATACTTCATTAGATGCTATAGCTTTTCAATAGGAACGTAATACAAGCAAATATTAACTTATTGTCACTGCATTAAACCGACTTATTTTTCGCTCAAATTACTTTAACTATATAAAATACATTTCTTACTATTCACATACATATTTGAGAATCTATATATTTTTGCAGTTTTAACTTGAATCCCATGAATATCCACATCATCGTAACAAATAGCCAATCCATTTTTTCTTTTTCCGTACAATCTCTTTTGTTCTTTCGAATCGATTTATATTTACTTAAACCCGCTTAACTTTCACTATATGATCTTTGTATTATTTTTCGTTCGCTACATTCAACCCCTTTTAGACTCTAAAACAACTTCGTAATATGTCCTTGGTAAATCAACTATATTTAACAGGCACTGTTGTTTGAGCATTGGACTATGACAACGTTGATGACGTCGGTGTCCGCATACATCAAATTCGCTAAGGAGCTGCAGTGAAGCTTAACAACGTTGGAATAAACACAATAATAAACCCAAATCGAAGATGTATATATGCATCGTTCAATTTACATCTATATAATTTTATATGCGTATTCCTGTACTATCGAAGATATACTGTATAGTAAAGAATGTTAGTATAGTTTAAATTTAATAATAAAAAACTAATAATAATAATAAAGAGGGAGAGGCGAGAGCTGGGGCGAGTGAGGGTGAGGGTAAAAGAAACGAGAAAGAAAAAATTCCAAGAGAGTGTAGGCTGTCGGTTTGTAAAGTAAGTAAGGGAAGGAAGAAGGCAAAGAAAGGGAGAAGGAGATAGGAAGAACCGTTAATGTTTTGTGTATTCAAATAAAGGGAGTTCCGATGCGCATTTCGCACGCGAGCCGAGACCGCCGCGGCGGCTCTCTCGCCGGCAGGTACGTGCTTCCCTGCGTACATATAACCACGAGGAGGAGGCCTCACTCCTTAATGACTTTATAATGCCTTCATCTCGCATTAAATCGCCACCGATTCGCTCCCACCTTCCTCGCTGCGCGCACCCCAATCGCTAATGAAATATAGCCTCTCGGCTCCTGCTAGATGCATGCACACACATACCCGTGACTTCCGATCCTTTTCCACCACCTGAGTTTATCTTCTCTTCTCTTTTCTTTTCTTCTTTTCTCCTCTCCTCTCTGCTGCTCTTCCCTCGAGTGACAAAACCGTATCTTTTTTTATTTCTATACCAAAGGCTCGCGCTCTTCTTGTTTGTTTATCGTGTCGTCCAAGACTAATGATTCTTCTCAACGAAAATAAATATATTATCATTAAGCGATTGAAATCTTGCTTCTCACTCGGTTTATACCGCATCTTTTCTAATCGTTTTCTTATATTTATTTATAACTATTAAACGCATGTCGTTATTCATTCTTCGTACGATAGACATCACGTGTGTGCAGTATATATAATATACGCATATATATATTATACAACACATTACATCGATCTTTGTATATATACAGATTCCCAGTTTGTCGTTTATTTATTTAAAACATATAATAATTACATTTTCCACGATTGATTAAACACACACAATTTTGTATACTAAAGATTATACTGATATTTTATAAAAAAAACAAAAAAAAGGAATTGATTAGCGTCAAGCTATCAAAAATATATACAACAGGGATAAAATTAAAACTCAATTAGCAGTATTTTTGTTAGCTATAGCCATTGTGCAACTATCGATTAAGTAGTCATCGTTAGCAGATCTCTCGTGATAGCCAATTTAATTTTCATACAGATTTACAGCGATATAATATTGTCAATTTTAATGCCTCGTAATTTGAATATATTAACAAAATTTTCGAAACCCAATGTTACAGCCGAATCCAGCATTATAAAATCGTCGATTTAACGATATAAACTAATTACGTTTACGACCGCAGTAATTTCCCCACCGAGTCGTGTCTCCCCTCGCGTTCGACGCGCCAACTATGCACTAATGCATACTCACGTACATACCACACGTATACGACACTTACAGCACGTAATATATAAAGAGACGCGTACATCTATATCCGCAGGAATCAGTTATTCGATAAATATTTAAATCAGGTAAACGGGTTATTTTTTCGAAAATATAATTATATCGCGTACGTTATTTCATATTCTATATATTATTCATTATTGTATTGTTTATAAATTGTTGTTTAATTAAGTTATTTATGAAACTTTTTATTAAAATAATAAATTACAATTATGTTTGTGAAAAATAATACTTATATACTGTGAATTATGCTCAAGTTCATCATTTTCATAGTCTGTAGCCTAATTTTTTAATGAAGTTACTTATATTTATACCAATATGAAATTATTGAAAATCATTGCGATAACGTGAATTTTTAACCCCCATAACGATATTTTTATTCTGTTTAGCAATAATATTAGCAATGATGTACTATTTATAACTCTTATAATCAATTTATCGTTCGACAGCCTAACGTTTGTTTGAAACCCATGAGAATTTAAATGTTATATTTATTATAAATAAGATTTACTTTTCGAGGGTAACACTCTAAAAATGAGTTCAATCAGAATTATTGAGAATATATCATATTTTTAATAAATAATAAATTAAAAGACACGGGAAGATGTAAAAGCAAAATAATTAATAAATGTTGAGTGGGAAGGAGAGAGGCGCGCGGCAAATATGTCGTAAAATAAAAAGGCAAAACTCGATTTTTCGCAAGCGGGATGAGTTACGAGGTGCGCGGACGTATCGACTGTCGAGTAGCACAGAGCATCAAAGAGTCGGCAGTTCTCTTTGGGTAAAAAGCCAGGCCCTCGAGGAGGCTTTCAAAATTCTTGAGCCCTCGAAAAAGGCTGCGCCGACGACGGGTCTCTCGAGTAAAATCACGCCGGGTTACGCTTGGTCTCGATATTTATGCCGACGTTATGCTAATTCACGCGGTAATGCCTTCATGTCGCGTTTCAACGCCGGCGAGATCTCGCCTCGCGCCCGCTACTATACCACTTGGCCGTTTTTACCGAGTCGCTCGCTCACGCGCGCTCGAGCCGCTCGTGATTTACGACGAAAAGATTGAGCGGCGCGCGCGCGTCTAACCGTTTCTTCGCCCTTTCTGCCTCGACAATGGAAAGACGCATTCTACGCGCGTCTTGTCGATGCCGCGCGAAAGATGACCACGTGAAATCGTCAGTCGTGTGGCGGGTCTCCGTAACGATATTGCAATTCGCAATCTCGGGATCGGCAATGACAGGACCAGACGTAGATAGACCAAGACTATCGATATACATATTGATTATTTCCTTGTGAACTGTTTGTCGTTAACGCTATGCTAAATACCGTTATGTGCGATTACTTTTTAATACGCGCTTTATCTTCAAATATTTTATAAAGGGGTTCATTTTCAATGTTATATCTTTAACAAAAGTAAAAATATTTAAAATATATTTCGAGGTACACCCGAAAAAGTCGTGAATTCGTTTAATACTTATAGAATACGTGTTGCAAGGTATCTTTCGTATATCGTTTGATACTTGTACTCCTACATCTCTGTAAAAATTAAACAATTTTCTGTTAAACTTAAGATTTTTACGAATGACCCTAATGAGCAAGTAAATTTAAGGAATCAAGTTAATATTACAAAGATCAAATTAAGAACTCCAAATATACACAAATTTCACGTATATCGCTTCAATATTTATAAGGTATTATATAAAAGTGCAAATTTAAAAGAATTTAAACGCAGACTTACGAGCAGTGTAAAATATAATCGATTACTGTACGCGCGTATACGCGTATAATATTAGTGACACGGTGAGCTTAGAATAAAAATGCTTTTTGCATCGTCGCACAGTTTTTTCGGGTTACGCTATATATGTATATGTATGTAAACGTTTGTACGTGTGACGAATTTCTAATTAAAGTCGTATATAGCGAGAGCGCGGCTGCAGCAGCGCACGGTGATGGGTCTCGCGGCGGTGCATCGGCATTGTTAAATCGACGGTGATTTACGGCGCGTGAGGTCATAAATGAGGAAATTTGCGAGTAAAATGATGACAATGGATGGGAAAGGATGATTTGTGGTGATTTTGCTTTTTAATTTGAAATATCTTGCGTTTGCCATTTTCTGCACAACGGCTACATTAAATTTGCCCTTTTATAATAATATACATATATATACCGCAAAATTCGCATTTTAACGAATAGTTAAATATATAATAGGCCTATAAATATATATAAATATATATATTTACGATTTCAAATGCAGTGACAACGATCCACACATTCATAATTATACAATTCATTCGATTTTTTATGGGAAATAATATATAGTAACGCGTTAATGTAATATTTGTTTTGGTATTAGCTCATATTTTACCTCGTAAACCTGCGTACATACACGTTACATTACGCGCGTTTGCATTATCAATTAGCATCTTTATTAGAATATACTAGCAATTGCTCCCCCCCCCCTCCCCCCTCCCTTTATTTACATAAACATACACGATACTATATGATATATTCATTAGTAATAATAAATAATATCCAATAACCGGGTGCAATTATGCGGAACATTATGCTGTCAGAGTTTAAATCAAGCGTTGTAGAACACTGCACTTATTCATGCTAATATATATGGGGTATTCCACGTGAAGTGGTCCGATCAAAATTTTAAAATGCACCAAATTTTGGGTACGCTTTGCAAATATTTTTCAGAATACAGAAAAAAATTTTTAGGTACTGGAATCTATTTGCTCAAAAGTTATTCTAACCTCAAAAAGTGAATTTTTCCATATTTTTTTCAACACCAGCTGGGTTTACCGCTATATAACTCAAAATCTATCAACTTTTACTATAGAAAATTATATGTAACATTCGTTGCTAATTATATCTAGAATTTATTCTTCTGGGTTAGACTTTCTAATCTCAAGGTCAATGTTACATAAACTACATGTCAATATTCAACTTGAAAAAAGTGCAAGTGCGCCACCTTTGATTATTTCATCCAAAAGTCTAAAAGAAAGCTTGGAGCAATACCTTTCAAATGGTCTGTAGCATTTTTATGGCCTCTAATTCTGTTAAAAGTTATGACAATTTAAAGAAAGACCAAAAATTCACAAAAATTAACATGGTAATTCCCATTTAAATTTTTAAAAAAATTTCGTGTTTCTTTAAAATGTCATAACTTTTTACAGAATTGGAGGCCATAAAAATGCTACAGACCATTTGAAAGGTATTGCTCCAAGCTTTCTTTTAGACTTTTGGATGAAAAAATCAAAGGTGGCGCACTTGCACTTTTTTTAAGTTGAATATTGACATGTAGTTTATGTAACATTGACCTTGAGATTAGAAATTCTAACCCAGAAGAATAAATTCTAGATATAATTAGCAACGAATGTTACATATAATGTTCTATAGTAAAAGTTGATAGATTTTGAGTTATATAGCGGTAAACCCAGCTGGTGTTGAAAAAAATATGGAAAAATTCACTTTTTGAGGTTAGAATAACTTTTATAACTATAATTTCTTTCTTTCTTTGTAAGTTCACTTAGAACCTTTTCATCTACGGTTGATCGTGCATCAAATTATTACATTATATCGACGTAAAACAAAAAGTATAATAACGAGAAAAAAAAATTTGTAATATATAAATATTTGGTGAAATTGGTAATATGTGTGCGCGTATTGACGAATGATAGAGTAGTGGCAATGCAAATTCAAAGGTGAAAATGAAGAAATGTAAGAGTGAGTAAAACGAAATAGAAAATGTTTGAGGAAAATACAAACGAGACGGATGGAATAAGTTATGCAACGTTGATTTTCAATTGGCTTAGTGGCAGTCCTACCGAGCTTGCCGGGCAATTATCGCGTAAGATTAAATCGCCGTCAGTCACTCGGTCTCGACTATCTCGAGTCTTCTTTGGTTCTTGCGTGAAGTTGAACCTTTTTCCGGCGCCCCGCGTCCCCGCTATATACGTTCCGTGGTGCAGGGCGGATGGTGGCGTCTGCGCGTCTCGACTTGGCCTCGATTTTCCAATCGAACAACGATGTAATTACATAGGGGAGAGAGGAAAGGAGAGACAAGGAAAAAGAATAGCGCGAGGGAAGCTCGTCCGTGAAATCGCGTCGCATTTTACGCGCCCAGCTGCACATCGCGTGATAAACTACGCAAACTAATACTATACGTCAGGATATTCCTGGGTTCACCTGACATGCCTTAAGGCCTTTAAACCGAGAAATTGTTTACTTTAAAATACAGAATATCTTCGTATACTCGCGATATAAATAAAGGTAATTAACCTTATTTTAAAATTATTAATTAATATTTAACCTAAATGCGCACGACGATGCAACTATCTATACTTATCATACATTTAAAAATAACTCAACATTCAATCAGCTGCACTAGTATCAAATTTTGTTATTAATTTTATAGATGAAAAATATCACTACATCAGTTTTAATCCTTTAATATTGTGTTTTTTTAAATAAAAATTGGCTAGAGTAAATGGATCTACTAATTTGATATAAACTAGAGCTCCTTTAAAACAACTCATGATTTTAAATGAAGATAATTACAAATAACTTCCTGTGATATTACAAAGAACTATTTGTATTCTATTTGCTGATTGAAATTGTAAAAAGGAAATAAATATGATACGGAATAGTTTTAAAAATTAAATCCTCTATTTATTGGTTCCATAAGATTACGAATTTAGAATGTTTTCTATTATAGTTTATAAAAAAATGTAAATATTTATTTGAAAGAAATTACTAAAAATTTTACCATACCATTATATATTGATATCACCTAAATAAAATGAGTCAACCTATATAAGTTTAAATTTTTTAAAATATTTCTTATTCAATCCTATTTTTAATCGTCTTAAAAAGAAATAATTACATCATAAATAAGAAAAATAGAATATTTGACAATATAATACCGTCTTGTAAACACTAAAAGAAATTGAGAGATGAAATCTTTTTTTGGCTATTAATGACGGACTTATTGGATATTTGTGTTTAAAAAAAAAACGTTTTGTAAATGCTTTGATATCTATACGGCTAAAAAGTTTTTCAGCAAGTATACCTAAATGTTCTACGGATAAAAATTGAATAAGGCAAACATTATTCAGTTAATTATCAAAATTTCAATATTTCCGCTATTTAGAACAATAAGTAAAATATTCGTGTTCTATGATCCAAAAGGTGACAATTATTTCATTATAAACGCTTCAATAATCAACAGTACATAGAATGTTTATTTTTGTAAATATACTATTTATTTATAAATTACGATTGATGATGTTCAAAGTATTCGGTGTTTCCATATAACTGTGAATATATGCGAACGAAGTAGTAGATGATTAGCGAAAACGATTACAACAAATAGAAGAGGAGCAGCAGGAAGACGCGTAGACACCTCGAGAAGCGTAGTTTCCACCGACATATCCGTCTTGAGAGTTGCACTGCTGCGAGGATAGGAAAATTGTTTCATGCATGGTCGAAGGCGAAGCGCTTGCTCGGTCGCGTTTGCACCAACGATTATTCGCCGCCGCAACGCCGGAAATATCGAGTTCTGTTTGAACACCAGTCATTACGCGGCGACCACGCGCGCTCTGCGTGACTTGCGGCAAACTCCGATGTTTGAACAGAGACGATCCACTCCGCGTGTACTCGCATGGATTCGCGAAACTGGGCAACTAGGGGAGAAGGAAAAAGACTACCTTGTGAAAAGTTTAACAACCAATTCAACCGGATTTATATTTAAGTGAACGCTATTTTTTTTTCTTCCTTTCTTCTGTCAATGGATTCATTTGAAAACGGGTTTTTGCGATCATTTATCCACACCGGATTCGCTCACTCCTCTTTCATCTTGTAACCTTTTTTTCTGACAATTTTCGTAATCCTGTCGTTTGCTCCCTTTATATTTATTTTTTGCATATATTATACGTTTTATATCGTCCTCAAACCTGAAAGAACTGTTAAGGTATACCTCCACTAGTTTCTAAGGACCTATTCAATTTTACTATTGTTTATATCAATTCCATGTGTATTTAAATGATACTATAATACTTATTGTAAATAAGCTTTCATGTACTCAAACAGATTAAATAAATGAAAACAAATTATTTAAGTTAATTATGGTAGGTTTATTTATAATATAATTATAATATATTATAATATATTATAAGAGTATTACAAATAAAGATTCATCACCGATTTTGGGATGAACGGTAGTTTATATAAATAATATTCGGTATACAATACGTTTAAATGTTTATTTAATCAACTGTAATATCGCTACGCGAAATTTAAAATTAATTGATAACATACTCAAATGGTTATCACGCGTATGTATGAATTTATGAAAATTATATAGTTATATGTTTATAAACAAAGAAGAAAATTTTTGTAATTTATCCGATAGAAAATGTACTTTTGCTAAATAATACGTTTTCATTTATGGTCATTCATTGCAATAATATTGTACAGCTTATGTTTTTGTTATAATTAATAAAGTAATAAATTATTTGTTTAAATAAAATAACTAGCTACATGTGAATTGAACTCATCCTTTTGAAAGATATTAATGTCAAATGATTGAAAGTGACGAATTAGCAAAAAATGCTCAAAATATGATCCTAATATGATCAACTTACAAATTTTGTCTAACCTTAAAATGCTCAATTTCTACTAGGGTAATTTAAAAGTATTAAAAAGTATTTAATAGATTCTTTGTTGCATTTCAGAGTTTATGTGATAAATAATACTATTAAAATATAATTGTATGTGAAAAATATTTATAAAACTCAAGTGGAATCCATGAACTATAGAAGTTGATGATCGTTTTTTTTAAGTTGAAAACCACCATAGACACTTACGTACGGAATTCCATAAGGACATTTTTGATATAGGAACAGCTGATACTTAAAATTATTTATTACTTTTCGTAGGATAGAAGGGAACATTGTATACACTTTATTGGAGGTGTGAAATGTATGATAGTATTTCTTTTATTCATTTTATTGCTTCCATCTTCGTTTTTATAAATTAATCATGTTTATAGATTATTGCACTTTAAAATTCTCGTTTCGTCATCATTGAATAGGAGATGTGCAGTGAACACTGCGAGGGTCATTTAACATTCATTATTTTCATTTTTTTTTTTTGAGAAACTTTCATCAATTATTTTAATCGCCATTATTTTTTGTTATTGATTTCATGTTATACTCGATACAAGAGTATATTCAGTTTCTGTAATTTACGAGTTATTTACATGGCAGTAGCTCGCCCGGCAATTTGCTACGTGTTCGTATTGTTTTCGACGATACAAGCATTTAACAATATATAATCTCCTACTCTAATGTACTATGCTTTGTAGCGATAATGATCTTCTTCTTTACCATCTTACGAAACACAGAATAGAGATTTCATTTCGAAATAAACGTCACGCGATACCTCTTTTTCGGAAAAAATTTCAACATTTCAAAGAATCCTTAATTCAACAATTTGCGTTAATTGTACATACGACGATAACATTAATCTACGTGCGCGTAAAGCAATTGGTAATTCGTTGATAAAACTGTCGAATTGTACAATTAGTTGAACCGTACGGATATGCCGAATTAATAAAATTAATGGAAATTATGCCGATAAAACAATAAAGAAGCGATGACAAGAATATTGAATAACATTTGAACGAAAGCTTACCGTCGTTACATCAAATTTTAATATTCTACCGCACGAGGCATACCATCAAGGAACCGATCCCTTGTTCTCTTAATTTGTCTTTAACATAAATAACGATAACAATACAGCTCTTAATATACGAAATATACAACTTATGGTACAGAAAACGCTTCTAAGACTACCTATTTATTCATCGATCGCGTAATTATATACAATGTTGAGCGTGACGATGTTGACGTTAAAATTCAGCCTAACAATTGTCCTTAATTCTTAATTTTCGTCTAGTTGCTTAGACGAGTACGGATCTCTTTATTTGCAGATGCACCTAGTGTATATTTACCTCCGCCTCGGAAACTGGTCGACACACTGCAAAATCCTTCGGCTGATCCTTACGAACCAATGGTTGGAGTGAATATCACATATTTACAAAATGTAATATATCAATCTTCTTCGACCGAAATATATACGCAATTTCCATTAAAATAAAATATCTCGCACTCGAATAAATAAATTGTCATTTTCAGTACGGATTAGTCGTAATACCTGTGGCTCGCGTAAACGTTGCAATGTCCAAGGTGAAGTACAGATTCGTTGACGAATGCCCGAGATCCGAGATCGATCGACCGAGCGGTGGTTACGTAACAGTTTCGAGAGCGTTGCCGTACGCGTCGGGTACACTCGTACTAGTATTAAAATTCGGCCGATCGCAAAACGAAGGCGGGATTCGAAGAGTTTCACCGGGCATCGGTCACTGGCTCGCATTCGCCCCAACCTTCGACTACGAAGGTGAAAGGTCCTGAGCTTCCCTGCACAAACTGTCGGTCGGCGAAGGAGTCGTCCGTCGGGAAGGCGAAGATCTCGAGGAGCCAATCTGCGTCGAGGACTTGAGCTGCGTCCTGGGGTTCGAGTAAGGCGAGAATCGGTGATGGGACAAGTTGCTCAATACCGCGGGATAGACGGGTCTAGGAGCAGCTGGACCGCTCCCGCCACCCGGGCTATGTTGTTGAGCGGTGCTTGCTGCCAGCTGTTGTTGCTGTTGCTGTTGTTGTTGCTGCTGCTGCTGCTGTTGTTGTTGGTGATGGTGAGCCGCGGCGAAGAGCGTTGGACCTAGAGACGAGGCCCACCACAAGTGTCCCAGCTGCTGCTGCTGTTGCTGAACCTGCTGATGTTGCTGGTGCTGATGCTGTTGGTGACTCGAGCTTGCAGCCGCAGCTGCCGCTACCCCTGGATAGACGAGCGCCGGACTAACCAGCTGGGCGTAGGGTCCGACCGCGGCTGCAGCCGCCGCTCGCAGAAGAATCTGGGAACGAGCTGCCCACACGGCCTTTCTCCTCGAGGCTGAGATTGCTGGCGGCTGCGGCTGCAGCGGCGCTCGACTGAATCTGGTCCATCTCGAATGGAAACCGATGCGGAAACCTCAGCGTCTGCTGCTCGACCAACATCGACTCCATCGTTTCTCTGTAAGGGTAACTGTGCTTCATTATGCTCGCTGCTCGTTCATACCAATGTTTATGTGTGCGTGCATGGGTGTGCGTGTGGTGTGTGTGAACGTGTGAACGCGTGGGTGAGTGTTCACGGGTACAGTGTTTTAACAATTCGTGAAAAATGAGCTTTTGGAAGATAAATGCGTAACGGATGCACTGAGTGTAGAATAATGATTTTTGGTGATGTCCGCCCCTGACTTGCGCTAACGTATTCTCTTACGTGAACTTTAAGTGAACACTTATTAATGAATATGCGTTTGAAATGGAACAATATATTATCTAACATCAATGTAGTATTACTTTTGACCGATATAGAGACTATACATATAAAAAATATGTTGCTATAAAATTATTAAATTTATTGAGAAGTCCTTCAAGTATGTTGTGTTGTCAATAACATTAATATTAAATGAAAATAGCCGAATTGGGGCAGAGCATCGTCAAATAATAAGAAGAAATAATTAACAGGATAATTAAATGAGTTTATTGGGCATTGCAAAGAGAAATATGTGGAACGATTTCGAATTCGTTACAGTCGTAAAAGTATAAAATAATTGAACCAACCTCTCGAAATCTGTGAGCCTGGAGGAGTCCCGGAAGCCCTTGGCAAAGGGATTGCTGTCGATCTTGAGCTTGGTAATCTGCAACAAAGAAGCAAGAAAACGATTTCGCATCAGTACGCCCGTAACAAACTACCACTATTCATCCAAGCTCGAAATTTCACGGTACGAAACGCGTAAAAGCAACGCACCCAATCCCCCTTCTCCATAGCAAAACCTTGGACCACTCTCGCAAAAGATACGTCAGTGGCTTACGCACGCGGCAGTAGTTCTCGATTCGGATACGCGGAACGATTGTATGTATATATATATATATATATTCAGCGCATGTAATAACGCACCCCCTTCCTGTCTCCTCTCTTTCTCTTGCTTTGCAGCATCGATCCGGAGTCAACGGCTCGTAAAATTAGCGCGAGTGGAGCATATACAACGCACTTGCCGCGAGTTTCGACGACTCGACGTGCTGCCCTTTTCGGGGATTCCCTCGGGTGAAACTGCGAGTGGCGAAGACTATCGTAAAAGAACGTTTTCCACGACGCCTCGAGGAATATAGCGAGGGTGGCTTTATTCGCTTGAGGAGGGGCGTGAGGTGTCGGCAATCGATTTGATTTTACCTTCGCTTTATGCCTATACTCGCGCAATCCTTCGGAAAGATTTCGGTTTCCGACACTTCGCTCCGTCTACTAATTCCTATATACACTTGCGTTTTATGTTTCCACTACTCGAACTAGACGACCAATTTTGTTTCATAGCTGATTCGTTGGTTTTGGTTTACAATATTTTTTGTTTGGTAGAATCAATAAACGTTATGCAATCATTCTACGAAATATACTAACAAAATGTTTTAAAAACTTTCGGTTTTGTGTATATATTTGTGTACGTTTTACAAATATTTCCTTCGATCGAATTTAAATAGATAGACTGTTTCCGTAATATCCTAAATATCATTGTCCGAGCAATAAATATCTACGATATTATTGAATTATAAAATACATTTACTATTAGGTAATAGCGCGTAATTTCGTATGGTCAAAATGAATGTAAACATAATGAAAATAAGGAGTATACAGTAAAAAGCATATAAGATCTTAGCCAAAAAATGGTCATTAACGCGGAACACGGATGTGTTGTTTGCAGCGAAGGAATATTTATCTCTCGAGAGCATATAATTACGAGGAGTTCTCCGAATTGATTTGGAAAAGCGCGCGTGTCTCGGTGAGTCTTACGGAAACCGATCTATTTATCATTCTAGCCCACACCGCTTCATCTCCGTCCTCGAGAATTCTTACGGTCGCGGTTCTCACACGCGCGGCCCATAAAATCCCGCGAAAAGAGTCGCGGCGCCCCCTAATGACAAGCCTCGCTCGCGTTCGACTATCAATTATCGCGTTTTACGTCCTCGCCCATTAAACGAACCTCCGCGCGCTGCCGCCGCCACCGCCGCAATGTACCCGACAGTGAGTAACGCAGAACCAACTCGTCGAGGAACGTTACGAGCGCGCCTAAACGCTTCCGTAACTCGAGTTCGATCATACCGCACCGTGGCGTGCGGTCGTATTGTTTTGCGAAGCTTTTCCTACCTCGCGCCATTTTTACCTTTACTCCGTTTTTGCCCCTTCACTTCCCCGACTGTTTTTTTTTTTCCTCCGCAATCTTCTATCTCGCGCGCGGGTTCCTCCTATATCGTATACGCGCGAAATTCCACATGGTTCGCGCGAGTGTGGTCTATACAGCCGGTAGACGAACGAAAACATTTGCGACTTTGCAAATCAAAATCTCGTCGATACACGTTACTTATACTCCCGGGACTTTTATATACCGACTTGCCTTCGCGATATATATTCCGCGTTGATATGTATGTACGTTAACCGTTGCTGCCATGGGAAAGACGTGTAGTGGTACAATTTTAATTTTACGTAACTTAATCGCGTCTAACTGTACTTAAACTGTACGTAGACCCGGAGAAAGCATTTTCAGTACTTCAAAGTGTTTTTCCATTTATTTGCATAAAGACATAAAAAACGGCACGCGGGAACTTTCAATTACTAAAATGTTCGTATCTTTTGTTATTCCTATATTTTCTCTTCCTCTTTACGAATAATAAAGTAAAGAGGAATTTTCTCTTTTACATATTATTGCAATAAAGTAATCAACTCGTGTTTTTGCGGTGTACAGTTTACTCATTACTATTGACATACTAATATCTATACAGGTGAAATGTTTATAATAAAAATTTATTTAATATCTTACTATTTATTCCTTTATGTGCACATTTACTTTCAGCGCAAGTATAATTTAATAATTTGCAAAGGTTGACTTATTTATATTATCTTAAGATTATCAAATCCGTTGAATAAATATATATATAGACAAACTTATGTAAAACGATGAGCGGTCTTGCGAATTAGGGTGCGTCACCTAATTTGTATAACCGCACCCTCAAAATCATCCGATTTGTATCAACAAACGTAAAGCCGAAAATAAATATGTCAGTAGATTATTGACATTCTAAGTCACCCTAGTAGAAAAGTATAGTACACCCGACAACCGAGCGTATTCCGATTAATAAAAAAAAAAGAGAGAGAACTAGCATTCCCGTCATTTGGTCGTTGTGTCATGATGTACGTACAATCTCATGTGTCTGAATATCTCGGCGATCCTCTCGGTCATCCTGTAGGCTTAGGGATCGACCGGTCCCCCTTTCTCGCAGTGACGCTGATACCGCATTTGGCGCGTGCTCTTACCGACCACCCAGCGCGAAAACGGATACGCAGGTGGCAACACGAAGAAAAGCCGCCCAAAATTACCGCCACCCCGAAGGGAGCCAACTCGGAGATCAGGATCAAAGGGACAAGGAAATTCGAGAACCTAAAGAGGAATAGGAAGACGGCTATATGTGGAAAGAAGGAAGTGTGGTTTTAAATATTTTGCAATGACCTAACACTTCGAGTGGAGATAAGTTTCAAAACACGATGGTTCTCATGAGGTTACAAAAACCCTTTTAACGATCTCTTTTTTTACTCATTCTGAGTATTTATATTCGTTAATATCAAATTAGAAAGAAAATTATTGAACAGTATCTTTTTGCATACACAAATTAGAACTTTTACCTTAATTTGTTTATTATCCTTAATATTTATAATTTAACTGTGAATTGCATCCTTTTTATACCACACAATATAATATATATATAATAAATATATTACTTGGAACGCGATATAATAAATTATTACAGTAAGTGAAATGTAAAGCGTCTATATAAAATGAACTTTTCACCGAGCAGAAATGTGAACCGAAAAAAGTAAAATGTTAATTCGTTTGGTGTACAACATCAAAAGGTTAAAAAAAATCATAGTCTAAAAGCGGCTGCACTGCACACCTTCAACCGTTTACGACACACCAAGTAATGAGATTGGCATTTACGACAGGCTAAGCAGTTAACGTATCGCGATGCATATTTATCATTCGTTTTTAAAATGACCAAAAGAAAAGCCAAGGAGAACGAGAGAGATAGAGAGAGAGAGAGAGAGAGAGAGAGAGAAAGGTGGGGATAGAGAAAGATGATTAGTTTTAAAACGAGAGACGCGAGTGACAGTCGTCAAGTAAGTCACGAGCTGCATATCACGCGGAGGGCCAGTGAAGTCGCGTTGCGTCAGAAATCGTCAGCTCGCCTATATAGAGGTGTATACCTATACACGATGTAACGTGCACAAGTTGGTGCACTCGTCCTTCTAGAAGTGAAAGCATCGGGTATTAACCGCATAATCGAGCTGTGCGTCGGCGGGGAAAGTCGGCACGAAGTGGGAATGGCGATTGGCAAACAATGCAAGTTCGACGATCAAACGTTTCAATACGGTATATAGCGTTCCTCGTAATTGCATACTCTTCTGTATACCCAACGTGGAACAGTGGAAAGAGTAAGGGGATCAAAGACAATCTTACGATTGTTTCACGGATAGATTGTCCAGACGAATGTTTGGTGTACACTCGATCGATCGAACAGTTAAAAAGTCGCTCCCAGAAATCCGAAATTGCCTCTTTCCTCGTTTCGTATTTGTATATATGTATATATGTATACATGTATACAGATAGATATTTCGCGGTTGAATAAAAGAATATTGATGGCTCTGTAAAGTTATGTAAAACGATTTTTGCGTTAATCATTCACTGGTATTCCGTTATCGGTTTAATGCGCGGCATAATTTCCATATTAAATTTCATGCACCGGTATTTGTTTGTTACAACGTTTCTGCATGCATCAATCGGAATTTACAGCAAGATAAAAACTTGTTGCATTTAATTTAATAGCTGATTTCTCCGTATTAAATTGATTTGATTTTAAATATTTTCAACGGGCAGCGTCTCTGCGTTTTGGTAACGACCGCAGATCAATTATCGTATAGCCCATGAATCTTAATACATTTATTATTATTCGCGCACGTATACTCAATTTTATAAAGCATCGAATATAAAATTCAAATTTTATACGTTTAAATGGATATGTACGGTCAACTCGATTGATTAAGCATTGACAAAAAAAAGAAAAATATATAAGTATTTAAATAAGAATCAATATGCGCAATGCTTATATTATATTTCAAATAATGTAAAGGCTTCTATTACAAACCACACCACATTCAGCAGCTTAAAGTTTAAGGTGAACGAAGAAATACTAAATAAATAGAGTGAATTCTAAAACAAGAGAGACTGACAAAGAAAGTTTCAAAATCGAGTTCTAAAATATTTCTTCACAGTGTGTTGGTTAAGTATGGTTTAAAAATGAGTTTAGTCGTCGAGAGAAGAAAAGGGTACAATAAGGGTTATACTGTCGTATACACAAGGCCCCCCTCCCAAAGGGAGTACTCGTAATGTACGATCCCCGCAAAATGACAAATCTGGAAGCCGCGTAGAGTTGACGTTCGAGCGAAGCAAGTGATCATTCGATGGTAATCGCGCGACGAAAGCACGGCGATCAAAGAAACCGGCGTGGTTCTTCCCCATAGGAGCGCGTATAGTCGGTAGGAGTCGTGATCGTAAACTCGGTGCCCGCCACTCTGCGACACATCTTCCGGCGTCGGCTCGGGGAAGTGGGCCAGATGTTTGGCTAATGATGTCAGTGGAATCGTAACTAAAGTCGAGCGAGAGGGAGAGGAGACTCGATGCTAAACCGAGCTTTTGCTCTCGAGAAAGCGAGAAAGCGAGAAAGCGAGAAACCGGGGTAAAGGGGAGGGGAGAAAGTGTCTTATTACCCGACGATGCACGTGCTGCGCGAAAACCTTGGGGTAATTGGACCACCCACTCGGTCCGTTATAGATGCTCCCTCGTTTTTCTCGACTTCCTTCCTTGACTCGAGCAACTCGGTTCCTCCGGTGCCTCGAATCCCTGGGACTCGTTTTACAAGCTAAACAAACCTTCCTGCACCGTGGGTTGCGAGGAGAGAAAAACCGCTCGAGTCAATCATCCGTCAACGCGACGAGGCGGAGTTGCTAGTGTGACCTGACACTTAAGCTTCGGAATTGGATCACCAAGAGCTTTATTTCCACCATACGTACGCGAGAATTTTCCTCGAGCACTATTTTCGGTTCGGAATATATTCACGAGATACGTCTAGAACATTGGGTTGTATACATTTTAATTTATCAAGATATAAGAAAAATCCCACCTTTCAACCTGCAACTTTATTTTACGTTAAGTATCGTTGAGTCATTCAATAATTCAAAAATGATTAACACTTAATCCTATTTTAACGAAATATAACGCTATCTTGCATTCACATTGGTTACTGACTACCGTTTAATATAATAATTAACGCAAGTTCCTACCAAATTTTTAAAAATTATTTGAATTAAAAAATACGTAACTAACGCGTGTTAAATCCCTTAAACAATAATGCACAACAAAACTTGCAATATAGCACAAACATTCAAATTTCGTGAAACACTTTTAAAAATTAGATTTATTAATAAAACTTTCGAAATATCGCGATTGTCTTTCACTTCTCTCTCGAAATACTGTAAAACTCTAAATTTTGTTTTGTCAACTACCTCTTTGAACATTAGTAGATGCAAGATCTCATCGCGATCATAATTTTTTAACGAGCTATAACGATGCGATGATGTGGTAATTACATGTATAAATAAAATGTAGCTCACCCAACATTTCAGTCATTATAAAAGCAATATAGATCCTTGGTGGATTTCAATTATTGATGTCACAATTATTGTATATAACAACAAATTATGAATAAATTAATGTTAATAAAGTTTATGAAAATTAATCTCATTCGATTTGTCAGTAACAAAAGTGCGCGTATCAGCAATTTGGAAGATGATCATGGTAAAGATTAGAATTTCACTTGCATATCGCGTGTAAAAAAACAGCCGACGAGTTTATAACAACTCGACTTCGTTCGGTTCAGTTCGGTGGCCTCCCCCGCAACTTAAATTCGCGCTAACGCGGCGTGCGCCGCCAGCGTTTTGGCTGTTTTCCCAGAGCGATTTGCGTGCCCAAGAGAGAGAGAGAGAGAATGAGAGGATTGCTCGGATCGCTGACAGGAGAGTCGCCGGTTGATCGTGCCAAAACTTACCTGGCGTCCGGTCGCGTGATAATAAATATAACACCCGGCGGATGTCGTCGAAAATGAGCCTGCGACTTGAAATTTTATTATGAGTTGGTACGTTCGTGAGTCGAGAATTTTAGAGCATTTCGTCAAGTTTCTATAAGTGGCCTCATTAATATTGCGACTAAACGGAAGTGCAGCTGCGCGGGGATCGATTAATTCTACGCGAGATCGAGGTATTCGATGTAGGAGAACGCTCGTCTATTAAACATGACGTACCAGTGGTCGATAATTCAGAGATACGTGTGCCGAGACGAAAAGGAAGAAAATGAGGAATTATTAGACTTCCAGTAGTATGGAATTCTATATTAATTCGTCGAATTAATAACTTTCCAACGGTAGCGTTTCATTAATATACATTTCGATTTTAACGATTTGATGAAGCTTACGAATGTGACTATGGAGAGGAATGCAACTATCGAGTTTCAAATATTGATAGATTACTATTTAAGAAAAGACTAATCAAATATTTCGCTGGGAAAACAGTCTTGCTGATCGATCAAAAGTTTCAACCGACGATTTATTAAAATCGTTTTTAAATATTTTACACCGTTTGATATATAATGTAATTTAATGATATTTTTTTATAGAACTGCAAACGATAAGCAATATGTATGTGTCGTTAACAAGGGTAGATGGAAATCGGCGCATCGTGGCAGGAAATTCGCGAACGTAACGACACCGCGCTCGGGGGAATTCCGACCGAGCCGAGGATTTGTTTCTCGTTAGCGCTTCGAGCTCGTGCGCAGAAACGGCTAAAGTGCCTCCATTTTTCGTCGGAGAAGCGTAGGTGTTTAATCTGCAGATCGTGAGAAATAGAGAGTATAAAAGAGAGAAATAGCTTTTAGCTATGCGAAACTCGTAGAGTAGGATATTTCAAAGCGAGAATTTGGCTTAATTAATGTATTTTTACACGATATCCAACGCTCATGAAGTATTTTTATTAACATCTTCAATTATTGGTAATAAAGTATTCTGATATAAAGTATTTACATTCATTTTATTAAAGAAATTTATTACCTTATTACTTGTTTCTAATGTACAGAGAAAATTATCATTATAAACTTTTAAGGACACTCCTTGTAAAAATACAGTGATAAATTGTAATGGTGTTGCACAAACGTCAGACTTGCTAATTTTACTAGATTGTACATGGTCAAAATTACTATGTCGTCTCCAAAAATATCTATTACATTTAATATAAAATTATTAAAAGTATATTATATAGATAGAGATTTCCTATACATATACCCGAATATTTTTGTTTTGGATTAATTTAATTACAGCATAAGGGTTATCCGTCGAAAAAATCCTAAATTGTTTCTCTTACTTTTATCGGTACTATACCTCTCTAATTTTTATAGAAAAATTTTCTTCTAGATGTCTTGCAATTTGATTCTTACTTTTAGTTCAAAATAAAATAGAGATACAAGTTTGATAAAAATATTAACAATAGTGCTATACTTAAACTTGAATGAATAGCGAAGAAGTGAAAAACACGAAGTTTGACAAGTTCCTGTATCTAATTTTTATATTTTTTTCATTATAAAATTTCCCTTGATTCGAAAAATTCGATGACATTTCGGGAATTGGTTTAATATTACATAACTAGTATCGGAAACTGACGAAATATCGAAGAATTTTGTAAAACTAAAAATTGGTATATCACTTGTTCAATTATCAATAAATATTTGCGGCAACAATAATATTAAATTAATCGATAATAATTATAAATCGTATCAAATAATTAATAAAATGTATTAGGCAATTAGTTTATATATACCTATATCATATAAAATAATATAGCAATGACCTATGCTTTCTTGTTTAGTATCTCTATCGATATCCAAAATATAAATGTAAAAAAAAAACTACTTTTAAAAGACTAGGCAATGATGATTAACCCCGCACACGGTTAAACAAGTCATTAAAACTGTCATTACACTGTAAAAAAAATGTGTAACCACCGAGGAAAAAATGAAGAAGATCGAGAAGAGAGTGGCAGAAATAGCGCAATTCGAAGGCGGCAATAGGAGTTGGTTAGGCGTCTCCAAGTTTTTACAGAGTGCGCCGGAGATGGATGCCGAGCGAGGGTAATTGAAAGGGATGCTTTCTCGCCCAGCGCCGGATCTAATAATAGATTTAATAGAGACACGCTCATTGAAGAGGTCGTCGCGCGATGCAAGTTCGCGCTTAGTCGAGCGCCTCCCTTTCATGCATGGACACATATATACACGAGGAGAAGAGCAAAAGCAAATGCTGTGTCCTCTTCCATGACTTACCGAAGTGACGCAAGATATACCCCTTTTTGTTAATGAAATAATTGCCACTCCGTATAGAAACATCTTCATTATGCTGATGGGCTCGGGAAATCTCTGGCGATTATTCGGCTCTTGGCGAACCTTGGATAATTACCATCAATGATCAGAGAGCGAAATAATAATTATGCCTGTATAGGTATAAGTAAGTGTACATTTCTAGTAATTTTTATACTTGGCTTTGTTAGTTTTTCCACTTTCCACTTATAGACGTAATGCTAAATTTTAATGGTTCAAACTGTCACTGGATTATTCTCGACCTTCTTTGGGTGTCGATAATGCATTAAAATTGTACGCACACCACATCGATCAATTTTTACAATTTGGGGAGAGGGGTAAATGAAGATTTAATTTATGAAATCCAGTCATAATTAATCGAAATAGTCTTTCACAACTTCCTACAATAATAGCATTAATGAATGGCGAATAATAGAAATAATTTGAGATTAGTAAATCAAAATGTCGAGAAACATTATTGCAAGATATCTACACATGTGAACGGTGCTCGTTCCGAAAAGTTCAACAATGAGCAATAATTTTTGAATAATTGGCGATACACGCGACTTGGCAGGGAGACGCGGGTAACAGTCAGAACCTCTTCTCATCAACGGCCTCCTCTTTCGCGCTGTGTGTGGCTCCTCTTTCTCTCTCCTTCTCTCTCTCTCTCTCTCTCTCTCTTTCCTCTCGCGTGCTTCACTCCCTGTCTCATTTGAACGCGATTATTTATGTTTTCTTTCATATATATCAACTCTCGGCCCGCCGACGCCTGCAGCCACTAAAACCATCGACTCCTTCAAAAGTAGCTCTCTTCTCTCCCTTCCCTCCTTCTCACTCTCTCTCTTCTTCCCTCCCACTCTCTCTCTCTCTCTCTCTCTTTATTTCTATTGCGACAGAGATTCTCCAATCGCTCGCTTTTTAACACTTTTCGCTTTTTTGCTCAAAATCTTTGAGAGAGCGCCGCCAGTCGGTTAGTACCGGAAGGCGAAATAAACGGTGAGTTTGAGATAATCGGAGGCGCAAAATGTTGGTGAGTACGAAATACCAGCCATAGCGCAGAAATAAAAATCGGCGGAGGTATAGATATTACCAGTCAAACAATTGCCAACGGAAATTACTTTCCCGTTTTTAACGATATTTTATTTGCTTTGGCGCCTTAAAGTGGCAATTCGACGAACTATTTTTTATAGCACTTCAGTTAATAACTCACTTATTTCTTATAATTTCAAATATTATTTTAAAATAATTGTATTATTTCAAGCAATTACGTTATGCAATTCAGGAAAAATAATTATATTATTTTATATGATAAACGAAATGACCGAAGTTTCGTTATTTGCACAAATAAAATCGTATACAATACACTTTTACTTTTTTACGTTATCTTCCATCAAATATTACATATCTAAAAATTATAAAAACGACAAATAATATACACTATAGCATTTTTATAATTGGGTTTCAGAAGGTTTTGGATCGAATCAAATAGTATAAAGTTATAAGGAAATCGGTATACAGAGAAGCGTACAATGAAGCGTTGTTTAGAAAATCTCGGAAAAAATCCAAGTGTGCAAATATCTGAGTTTGTGAAAATACTGACTTTATAATACATAGATGTTATTATGCGACCTAGGTAAACATTTATTTAAGATAAATATGTACAAAGTAAACAATATTTGGTAAGTGAATTCTATTCGTTCGAGATGCAGTTGTTCTTTGTGAAAACATTAAAGAATGATAGGGCTGGGTCAAGCCCGAAAAGCGGTAAAAAATCGGGTGAGCAGTTGTTCTCTGTAGCTGGCCCGGATCCAATGCGCCTCGTTGATGGCGAACGTAAACACGGCTCGGAAACAATGTAGCCGCGGTGCGAGGTATCCAAGCGCAAATATACAAGTGTCCGAGATCCCGAGGAAGCTTTGTCGCTCGACCGCCAACCGCGACAAAAGGATCAGAAGTGACACTAGCGCAGTAGTGCGCTAGTAGCTAGTATATTACACTTTAGACGAGTCAGAGATGAAACGCGACTCAGTTGAAATATATGTTACCGAGCGCGAGCCTCCGGAATTTCGAGTGAAAAACGTACGAGGCGTCGTATATTTTGCCGGCGTGCGAGGTAAAACGAATGAAACGGACCCGGAATTGGGTGCGGCGGGAATCGGATAAATTAATGTAAAGGCTCTTAACGACCACCGCGATAAATAATGCCGAATTATAAAAATTGGCGCGCGACCGGAGTGAAAAAAAAAGACCGCGTAATTAAGGACGAAGGTGGAAAGAGTAATGAGAACCCGTGGGAGGAAGGAGGAATTATGCGTTTCTCTCGGAGAAGGAGAAGCTAAGCGTATGCGGGACCGAGTGCTCGCACTCTGCAACGGCTACGCGAGTGTTTCTTTTATTTAGGCACGGATCGTTAATTGCCGCCAGAAGCCCGTAATAAAGACAGCGGAGGCGCGGAGCCGCAAAAAAAGGCCGATGCGAAAGGGTGGCCGAGTGAGAGAGAAAGAGAGGAAGAAAAACAGACGACTCCGAGAGAAGGAGGCATGAACGGGAGCCGCGTGCTGAATCTTCAAGTTATGCCAACTCCCTGGAATAATAAAGAGAAAATTCGATGGCCTTTTTTTTCGCGACGAGAATGTTGGACGCCATTAAAAAGTTATCATAATTAAAAAGTTTTTTGCTTACTATGATCACAAAATACATTGATTTACTTGAATGTCACACTGGGCACATAATCGATAAGCTCCTGGATTTAAATTTATTAGGTTGAACGAATTACACACTATATACATTATTTTTATGTTATATTATTCATAATATTTTATAATAATTATAACGATTTTTCTTTAAATTTTTAAGTATAAATTTTAATACAATTTCTTATATTTATAAATTTCAAAAACAACACATAAATCAAATATTACATTCAGGAACGATATAATATAGAGAAATGTATTTTTCTTATTTATACAAGTATTGATACACTTATATCTACGATAAATAAATAATTTATTAAGTTTATTTATTAGAATATATTTTTCTATTACACTAACATCTAACATTTATTATTTTACTAAAGTAAATTAATTAATTAATATTATAAAAATTTACCTATATGGTAATTAAACCATAAATAAATTTAGTAGTAAAAACTCAATAATGTTGTTATATATTTTAATAAATACTAATATAATACAATTAATCCTATATAATTTTTAATGCGAATATACGAACGATTTGATTTTGTAATAGTTAATGTAAAGGTTAAAAATCGAATACTGCGCAGCACCTATAATGTTTTATGTAAAAAGTCTCATCACGGATTACTCGACTGTTTATATATATCCTCCGTAAGGTTTGTCCATGTCTTAAGTGATCATCGCATTTATAATCCCAGCAGTCGATGGAGCTTTCATCTCCGAGTTCCAGCGCACGTCGGGCACGCAAAAAAAAAGCGGTCGTCAACGTTCTCTTTCTCGTCCCGGTCTCTTCGCCGTTCTTCCTCCCGAAGCTGAACTCGTTGAAAGTAGATGGATATTCGTTTTGCTCGCAAAAAGCACGCGACCCATTACGGGCTCGTAGCGTATACGACCACGGGACAGAAGCCGACACGAGAGTGTGAAAAAGCGCGGAGGGAACTGTGTATAAGACGATGAACTTGCGGAGGGATGGAGACCGAGCAGTTTAGCTATATGAGTTATGAATTATGAGTTATAAGCAGACGTCGAGCTCGCGAGTGAGAAAGACGAATTGAGTCGCGAGTTTCGTCATGCGTCTAACCGCATGTGCTTGTGTCCTTGCGCATGTGTGTGCGAGATGAGGATAAAAAGTTTCGCGATGATGCTCCTAAGTGATGGGCTGTCGTTGCACACTACGGTTCATCGGAGACGTTTTCTTTTATCAGGAAGATAAATATCCGCAAGATATTCCAAGCTAACGTGCCTCTAAATGATCGAAAAATATGGTTTAATATAATAAAATTTCTGATCTACCGTATAGAAAAGTATTCTATATTCAATATATCTAAGTTTCGTTTAATTTGTGCTCGTACTGATAGATCGGAGTTTGTATCTAATACGCACATGCATATACGCATGCTGTGTATATTGTAAGTTATTTACGCGTTGACAGCTGTGTGAAAGGTTTTAAATAGTCTTGCTACATAAATTGATTCGTAATTGCTTGAAATTATTAATATTTTTTAATAAAACGTGTTTGAATAACTTGCGCGTCTACGACGTTATTTATATAAAATATAATTAAATTTCGTCAACAACACAATAAATATTTCAAATGGGTATGTGCATTTGAATAGTTGAATATCGACGATTAGAGTTTTCAAAACTCATAATTTATCACCGTTTGTATGTAAATATAAATACTTTTTAACACATCCTTGTTATTATACTGCAATGTATTTACGCCACCACAGTTAATTTCGTAATGTTTCCCCTAGAGATTAAATGTAAATACTTCTACATCTATATATTAAAAGAAAAAAATTTAGCTGAAGATTAAAAAACAGAATAAAATTAACACGATCAAATAATTTATAAAGTAAATCATATATTGTTACGTTAAAAACCGTTGAAAATTTAAATACATCCAATTAATCGATTCAAAAGCAGAAATCTTCGAATTCATTATATACATATAATATACATATATATAGTTAGAGTAGCGTTCGAAAGTCATCTCGGGCGACAGTGCCGCGTTGAAGCTTCGCGCGAACAAACGCATTGTTGATGTAATTATAGACCGAGGCCATTTACGACGCTGTTTACCGCACGGCCGTGAGATTTCTAGGTAAGTAGACGTCGGCGCGCTCTTCCTCCGTTGCGAGCAATAAAATCTCCGCGAAACAAGGAAAAAGCAGCTTCGTGGACCGGAAGATCCGAGAGCTGCAAGAACGATAATGACGCGTCGAGTGGCGGGAGACATCCGTAATTGCCGGGGGGCTTCTCTTCGCACCTCATCATCATCATCATCGGTGCGCGAGGGTGGCGAGGACCACCCGCTCGCTTTCCGAGTTACACCATCACGGATATATACCGCACTGCTCCTGATCCGGTCTACGTTCACCGCCTCCAAGTTCAAAGGAGATAACCTATATATTTAATAACTATATAGACACACCGCGGCTTTTCCAATGGCTCGAGCTTCTGCACTCTTTTTTGCTACGTGTATTAGCACGAAGAATAATTTTGTAGTAAAAATACAAAATACTATGTTATTGATCGTAATCGAGGAACAGCTTTGATAAATCATGAGAATTACATTATTTTGTAGGAACAAATTTACCGCATATATATTTAAATATTTCTAAAACTTGTGGTTAATTTTACTATTATACAACGTAGTAATTTTTATCATTGGTCAAGTATATGTCCCTCGGTTACCCAATGACATAGTAATTTTTACTACAACATTTTTCCCGCGGGCTTTACTTTAGCTCCAATAATAAGGTGCCGTAAATATATATTTGCGAGTTTTAATCCAATTATTACTCATACGTACAATATGTAACTTTGTAAAAGGTAATTTTAGTTATGTACATCAGATACTGTGGATTACATTATGTCCTGCCTTGTATTGACCAGTACCAATTATGTAAAATATGTTTGTCTGTTTGTTCACCATATATGCATTGGTAGAATGAATATTATACTTATATTGATAACGTTCTTCTTCTTTTCGAAACGCTCGAGCTAGAGCGAATTCGAGAAATATGATAATACAAGAAAATGGTGATCGATAGAGGCCGTGAACGCGTGTCGGAACGTTAAGAGACAACGAACACGATTGCAGTTAAAAATAGCGAGGAAATAAGGTATATATAAGAAGGTAAGGTATAGCGGTGCAGTGAACACTTAACAGGAAAGACGGGTTTATGACATACAGATTAACCATCCGACGAAAATCGAATGAAACGAACGGTCTACCCATCGTCCGAGTGTGTCGTGCGTTATATATACGAGACCGCAGTCGCGGCCATATAACTCGGACCGCCATAGCCATTCGTCCATTGTCGCGAGCGCGAGCCAAGATCGGAGATACGGGTGAGCTAGATTCCAAGCATACCCGTCCCGATGAACTACCGAGTTTCTCCCCTTTCCCTCGGTATTCCTTTACCTCCCATTCGCGAAACGCAAGGGAAGACGAGTGCCGGTGCACGAAAAGAAAGACCGAGAACCAAAGACACAAAAACGAACGAAGCGTCGCGACGCTCGGGGAATGCGCGGCTCGATTGGGAATAGGGAAAACGCGCGAGACCACACGCGCGCACCCGAAACGACTGTATTGGCCGCTCGAAACGTTCGCGACTCTTGTCTACACAAGTGCAAATGAACAAATTTTTGCTTTTCCAAATGGACTTTTTTTTCAAAACTCGCGCTCCTCGTTTCTCCCCCACCTTTCTTTCCTTTCGTTCTCTCGGTCGTTGTATTTTATTTTTCAGCGCCCGTCGTAAATCCAGACGTGATTTACGGTATAAAAATGCAGATTAAAAAGTCACGTTTAACGACGCGAGACGCGCGCGCGCGCGCGCGCGAGAAGGCGCAAACGCGTACGCGAGCCTCACGTAATTTATGAAAGAAAGTCATTGGGGGGTACATGTGCATACATAGTCAATATATCCGTCGGGCCCTGTAGTCGTTCTTTCTTTTATTTCGTGTATTTTGCGCTTTGCACCGTGCATCGACTAGCTTGACAATTATTTTTAACTGCGCTTTACGATCGACTTGCGAGTCCTGTCTTTTTCTAAACGGCGCGTCTTCATCGCGTTCTCTTTTCCAACTGAATTTACCGTTTCTGACATTGTAAACTTGCGGGATGGACATCGCGTCAATGTGAACACTATATATTGAAAACTAAATGATTATTAGATTGTTTATACTACGTGCCACGTAAATATACTCGAATTATACGCAAAATAATTGAATTCAATTTTTTCACTGATATATAATTCGATTTTTTTAAACCAATTAAATGTACGATAAAGTTTAAAATATTTAATATTTTTAATAATAATTTAACAACATGAAACGTACTTCAATGCATCATGAATATTAAAACTGCGGCAAGAAGTAAAAAGTAGAGTAAGTCAACTTACGAGCTGGTTCTGATAGGCGGTGACAGCAGTGAATATGGACTCGGGAAAAATGAAGGTTTTGTGCGGCTCTCGTTCCAAGTCTTCTATGGGATCACAGTTTCCACTGTCTGGACGCTTGACCAAATGAATTCTTGGTTGGTACTTGTGCATCGAGTTCAGGACTAACTGCAATTTATTTCACAAATTTCTTATCAGTTTACATAGTTTTTTAAGTTTTATAAAAGCAGTGTAAATAGATAATAACGTAAAATTAATGTATTAAAAATAAGTAATCTTCTTAATGTAATAATCAAATTTTACAGACCGAGTCAATGAAGTCCGAAAAAATTATTTTAATAAAACAAATACGGTAAATTATTAAAAGCTAAGACCTCATTACTCTTCATTCAAAAATGACTTTGAAAAGTTTCACTTGAATTGATTAGATCGGTTACGAGGGAATATGCCATCCCCTTAAAGTTGAAAGACTACAAAATGAACTGAGTTATAATCTTAAAAACAATCGTAAATACACGGGGATCCGTACTTACGTAATAAAACCCAATAAACTATAATTCAATAATATACGAAATGTATTTTGATATTAAAAATTTAATTACTGCGTAAATATAACATTTTTTGTTTCTTCATTTTAAAAATAAAATGAAGCTATTTAATGTTTCCTTTTTTTCTTCTTTTTCCATATTTTTAATTTATTGTACTACTAAAATAAAATGAAAAAATTCTAGAATTGGTACCTTAGTAGAAATATAACATTTGAAGGTTAAGTAAAACTCTAAATTTGCCATTAATTGGGAATTTAGTAGGTATTTTATGACACTTGGCTATTTTGTTAGTACTATACGTACAAAAAAGTAAACTATTTTAGACTCAATTCCTTTGCTGCGTTATCCGACTATACTTAATACGTATACATATGCCATAATTAATTAAAAAATTTTATTTTGCATGATACAAAATGTAAAATAATTTTTAAATTCAGTCGAATAGTAAATCAACCGAAGATATGAAAAAATAAAGAGATAATGCTATTAGTCTGTAAATAAATATTTTAATGTCATAAGGCATAATGTCAATTAAAAAATGAGTTTCTTATACATAAAGTTTAAATAAAACATTTGGATAAATCATTCAAGCTAAGCGCTACTTCTATGATATCGACATTTGGAATATTTTGATTCATAATTAAATTCATTAGATTAGGATTTCCGTTTTTACTTTTTTTTCTCAAAGGAAGAACCCATCGATTATTCAAGAATTTTAAAAATATCACGTATATATTATATTTTTTTCCGCTAACGCGATTAATAAACTATTTGAACAAGGTGCATGTAAGTTTTAAAAGAAATATTTTAATATACAATAGCCGAGATACTGATCCTGAAAGTTAAAGATGTAGTTATAATGTATAAGTAAATAGTAAATTAAACCAGATACGAGAGATGATCGGAGGTAAGAAAAGAAATGGCGCGAGTGAATTGTGAAGGTGTCAGGCGTAACCATTACAGTTGTAGTTATAGTAATTTAATAAAATTGAACGATTAGGAGTTTAGCGGTGCGTCCTTTGGCGTTGATCGAATCGCAGACGGACTATTTCGAGCCCAGTGAATCCCAAGAAAATCGAGTAATTAACACCTTCATTATGCAGCTGCCAGACTGACAAAGTTTAAAATCGTCGCGAATCCCGTCGCGGTGGACCGTCCTCTTCTCGCCGGCGATCGGTCCTATTTTTACAGGAAGCGGGGGTCCTCCTCCTCGAGAAAAGTGTACATTATCGCGTCGCGGATCGAATTACCAGCGGCGGCCAGAATGATTCATTAAACGCCGGTCTGACAAGCGTCTGGCAGGATCTAATCGAATATCTTCCGGCGTGTAGCCCCGTGTGATGCGCGAAACGCGATGCGATTCCCGATTAACCGAGACTGCAACGCCGCCATCACCGCCACCGCCTCCGCCGGTTCGCCTGCATATTAACCGCATTACGTACGTGGAAAATTCACCTCGGCTAGACTGTCATCTGTGATAATTTCCTCCTCTTTATCTCTCATTATCTCTCGAATCCTATATCTTACTTTCTACCGACTCTAATAATAATTTCAATAAGACTTCAGCCTTTTCTATATAACTCGATTCTATAATCAAAGGGATAATTGGCATTTTCTTTACTTTCTATTCTATTTTATAACACCCCGTTATTTTAAGAGCCGCACTATAAATAACCGTCATTTCTTTATTTACTTCGGATCGTTTTCTCATTTATCCCAATTTAACATTTACGGCTGTTGAGAATACAATTATCTTTGGGCTATATCGAACACCGATCAGCTAATGCATTTGTATAGATACATTTTTATTTTTATTCTTATAAACCATTAACTTACGAATTACAATATTCATTTTTGAGCAGTATTTGATATTTCATATAAATATATCAAGTTATCGTACAGGATGTGAAAAAGTAGGGGCAAGCGTATAAAAAGACGTACAACGTTCTTTCGGGACGATGTGATCGACATAACTATTTAAAGAGTTCAATATTGGTATATCTTCGATCGAGTCAAACAAAGGTTTTAAGATATTTGTAACCTTTTTTTAGTGACACAAGCAGTAAAAATATCGAACGATATATTCACGATATAATTAAAATCCTATTATATACATTGTAAGGTAGATTTAAAATGTAATTGTAAAAGAAAATAAAATAAAGTAGAGATAAGAAGATAAACTTACGTGTCCGTGCTTGTCCATGTCATTGTTGGTCAGTTTGACCTTCTCGAAGGAGACGACCTGCTTTCGCAGCTGCTCGCCGGTGAAGGGTGAGTCCGGATGGACGTAGAGTCGAGCGGGTGCCGGAGGATCGGCCTTGCCCGCAACGAGCCAACAGCTACGATGATACGCGTAGCGATATCTTTTCTCGTCGACGGGTACAATGTCCATCACCACCGCGTACCGACCCTCCGGCCTCAGTCCATCGAACGATACTCGACACGTCGGAAACATTCGCCTGCAAGTAAATTATTTTCTGTTCATAGATACTTCTGTTAACCTTATCCTTTCTCGCATTTTAAAATCTTTTGAAACGCTCCGTAATATTCAATTTACTTTATACACCAGCAATTATCTTTATAATACAATAATTAAAAATCGTAAAAAGATAAACATTTAAATTAAATAACTGTGATTGTCGCATAAATTTGCGTAAGATATAATTATTTCCAGAATTATTCAAAAAGTATTTATTATACGTATATGTAAGTATTCCGTATTGATTAACGCTTTTGTCAAATGATACACGGAATATTTTTGCGTTATTCTTTGGTATATGAAAAGAGTAATATACCTACGGGAAAATAAAATTTTCATAACGCATTGAACGCGACAATTTTCTGACTGTACATAAAAGTAATAAGGTATACGCCAGGAGGAAATAACGGTCGAGTCGAACAAACACAGCCGTCACGGATGGCTGAACGAGTCAACTATTGATGACTGAAATACATATTTCAGTTATATACATATACCTACCTCAAAACTAAAATCGTTACTTGCTTTTTGTTTCGTTCGAAAAACGTTACCGAGCCCATTATATTTTAAATCATAATCATTTAGGGAAACGAATTCGCAATTATATTTCGACCAATAGCTCAATAAACGTATTTCTCAATGCGCACAATTTTTATTAGCACTAAATTCATTTTCCTCTATGTTAGATTGCGCGATTCGAATTAAATTTAACCGCGTAACTCTCGATCAAGGAATGTATACAGGCGTTCGGGTAAAAATGAAGAAATAATTTAGAGCTCGTGATACAGAGAAGAACACTCGATCGCGCACTTATGAGGATACCGACTAAAAAAAATAATGATACAAGGCCTTGGAGTTATTATATATGCGTTCGACGGACCAAACCGGCCCTTTGATAAGCCGAGAATTAATTGACGGTTCTCTGCTAAAACGTTGATCGCTTAACGATTAATCACCGGTGGCCCAGACGTCGGATTCTCGCGCGGATTATCCCACCGATCTTGAAGCTAAGACGCGCTCGAACGTAATGACATTTAATTAGCACATGTGTGCATTATCTATCTAGAGAGCCTGATTTATTAATTATACCTACCCCGTTTACCCCTTCCAATATACTCAACCACCCGATTGCTTAATTTTTTATTAAACCACTCGGTGCTCCCCGACGCTCGCCGCTTTGTACATATACCAAGATTCACCGTGTAAGATTATTTGACAAGCATCTACTTTTGAATTTTTGATATTAATATTTGAGAAGAGACCCGACGTTTAAAACCTTGTAAGTATCATAAAAACGGGTTTTAAAGAATATTGCACTTTTTATGTATAAGAATAACCAGCATACATACGTAGATGTGTGATTATTATTAATTTGTTATTATTGAAAATTTATATTATATTACAACATTCAAAAACATATTACACAATTGCATAACATTGACCAGCAATGTACCAACAGTTTAACATATTTGTATTTGTTATTGTTCGTATACTTGATTCCACGCTGTTCTATATTTATTCTAATATTTATCAATAACTATAACAGTCACGTGAGAAGGAATGGATTTTGTTCATTAAAAATTCAAGCTGTGAAAATGTTCACCATATCGAACAATATCTGCATTTCGTTTGTGAATTAAATTAAAATCAAAGATTATCTTTCGTTATAACCTTGGTGGAGAATGACACATATTTAAATTATACTAAATAATCTTTAATCTTACAGAGGTAATAATTATAATATAATATAAATTTTATATGGAATATAGTGATATAATACCTTATATAAAAATATAATTTTAAACGAAATTGTATAAATGTATTTAATGCACAAAACTATAATCAAAATTGATTTATAAAGTAATTTATTTTGGCTATATATTGTTTACTATTATTAATTTATTAATATTATAAATATGTATAACATTATATTAATTGTTTAAGAATACGTCAAAAACGTATAAAATTGCAATGTTTACATTACACACATACAACAGTTGTTTGACTATTAGTGCTAAATGTAAATTTGCAGTGTCAACGTATTACAATTGAGCATGCCGTCGTAAAACAATGACGAACTGAGAAACAGTACTTATATATATATTATATATATAACAGCATTTCACTAAGACACAAAAGAGATATAAAATAAATATAATTAATCGTCAAACTCGAAATGACATATTATGAAGCTGTAAGATAAAAATCATTGGATTTTACCATGCGTGATGAGTAAATTCATGTAATAGAATCAGTTGGCTATCACGGTGAAGTATCAGTGTGACGCATCGGAAACGTAGGTTATCCCGGTGAGTGAGGGGGGGGAGGGTGAGAGAGAGAGAGAGAGGGAGAACGAACGCGTTAGAGTCGACCTCCCAAGCGCCAGTAAGACCGGCATGAACTGCAACACACCACACCGAAACGAGGCATAGGTAGGTATGTAACGTCAAAACACGCGGGTAGAAATCGCGCGCACGCACAGCGGGGAAAATACAACCGCGGACTGTCGTCCGAGTCTCGCGCGGGCTCGAGAGCTCTTGACTTGGTCCGAAGGACACGAGCAAGACAGTGTCGTACACGCACGTTCGAGAGGTAGGTGGAGAAAGACAGAGACCGATTATATATATATCTATATATAAAGAGTGAGAGAGAGGGTGGGTAGCGGTGGGAGGGGGGGAGAGGTGAGTTTAGCCTCGGAGGCGAGGCATTAATACCGCGTCGGGTATCCCGCTGGGCCGAGCACTAAAACGCGGGGACACCCGCCGATCTTATCTCCCGATTCTTCGTCTACCGTCTCTCTCGATCCCTCCTCCGCACTGCATTGCATTCACGTCTCGCGCTCTCGTGCCTACGTGTGCGCGCGTTTGCGCGCGACTGAGTAATGCTTTTATTTATCAAAACGTCCTTTGTTAATGAATCGAAACTGCTTTCGCCCACCGCAAAATATACAGATCGGAGTCGCTGTTACATAGAGAGAAGAGAGAGAGAGACAGAGAGATAGTGTGTGTGTGTGGGGAGGAGGGGGAGGAGAGGGGATAAGACAGCAGACGCATGAAACCAGTCGCATTGTAGCCAAAGATGCCCATGACAACGATGTGTCGCTCGTTCGTGTGATCGCGTTGACTTTTGTGCGAAATGATTCCAGTACAGTGTTTTTTTACGACAAGTTTCTTCGAAGACATATAAAAAGATAATGATTTTTCGCATTCAAATAAAATACAAAATCGATGAAGTTTCTAGTTTATTTATATAGCGACTTTTCGGTATAAATAAACCAACGAAATTTTTAGATACGTATGTGTAACTAACAAGGAGAACATCATATGTTTGGGAAACACTAACAATCGTTTTTTCAAAAGTTATACGATGTTAAAGCAAAATTTACAAAAAAAGTGGCTCTTTCTTTTCTTCGTCTGCAGGCTCAGGTATTTTTTATATTTTTATAATTATAAATCATATTCTATACAAGCTGGACACGATATATTTATTTCTCCTTGTAAGTTATAAAATTCAAATGATTAAACAAATTAAGTTCCGCTTAGGTGTTTGTATAAGGTTACACGTATACAATGCGTATTGAGAGAATATAACGATTACGTAGAGGGAAAAGCTGTATCGTGATTACATTGAATTAAATTACACGTCCTTTCCCCCCCGGTTCCCGAAAAGGGAGGCAACGACTCGGCGAAAAGAAGGAGCGAGGCTGGGCAATCAAAGAAATTAGAAAATCAGCGTGCAGACGCATCAAATCAAAAGAGTACGTCTGCTCGGATGGAGATGTACGTATGACGGATCGAGCGAAAGTGAGTGGTTCGCATAGAGTTACCTTGGGGACGATCGAAGTTAGTTCATTATCACTTTGTTGCCGCGGATGAAGGCACGATGCGGCGGCGCGCACTCGCTCGGCTCCCCGACTAAGTTGACATCCGAAGGGAGCGACGAGCAGCGGGTGCCAGCTAGCTGCCAACCTCGGATCTAATTACCGGTCGGCTGCGCCGGCAAGCGAGCGTGCCGCAACCGGGTGTCGGCCTCGCTCCCTTGGGAGAAAAACGGTCTGCGTATATACGACGCGACAGGGTGAGGGCTAAGGGGGTGTCACTATGGCCAATTAGCCACCCGTATATATTTTACCTATACCACTCTTGGGTACCATCGACCTTTATATATATTTTCTTTCGTTTATTTATCAACCTACATTCGACGATTCTTCGGTCTCCCTCTTATGAACGATTTACGACTACCAATCCTTCCAAGAATATTGTAATTATTAATGAGAACTTAATTTTGGGTCCGCGCGGCTAATAAATAATCTTAAATTGTCACTACCATCGCTCGTAATTAGTTACGCAGCCGGTCTTTTACAAAATGAAAATAATTGAAATATATTATATATGCAATTATATGCTGATGTACAAAGTAATTAACACATTTTGCGGTAGAAAATTAATTTCCCATTTATACCTATATTTCCAAAATAGAAATGCATAATTTATAGTTATATGTTTACTAAATTATACGTAATCGTTTTATTTTTAAATTTGCGTATAACAACCGCAATAGATAGAACGTCAACTGCAAATTATTATTATTGCTTGTTCATTTAAAATGGAATCACATAAATCAATAATAATACCGAACGTTTATTTTTTGTTAAAAAAATTTGTGTAAAGATTAAGTCAGCAACTCGATTAATATCCCCTCGTTAAAAAAAAGTAAAAGGACGAACGATCAAAATGTGTCGGTGGTCCATATAATATCGGAGGCACCCTCTGCTGCAGGTCTCATCTCGAGGAAAATTTGCGGTTATTCATCATAATGGTAACTCGCTTATTTTGACAAGGTTTAACCGGGGTTGAATACATATTTTCCGAGGTAAATCGAACGGCAGCACCCTTGGACTGAATAAAGTCATTACTCGAGCGCGTCTCTCTCTCTCTCTCTCTCGTTAATCGTGAAAAGGGGAGGCTGACCCATTGTGTTGTTCTCGTGGGTGTTGTGAACTCGTGTATACCGAATAGAGCGGTGCGCGTTCACTCTCTGATTGAATTCGAAGCGCGCGCACGCGAAGCCCCCGATCGAGGGTCCAAAAAAGCCGTCGGGGTTAACGAGAAAGCAACGTTGGCGCTATATAGACGAGAAAGCAAGAAGGGTACCCAACGTTACATACACACACACACACGTATACACGTATACATAGATAGATAGATATACATACAACGGTTTAACTATATTTATGTTACTTAGTTAGATAGCTGCTGGTTGTACGCTGCCCAGTGAACTTGATGCAGGTTGTTCTTATTTAAATGGTCGTGTCGAACTTGACGTTCGAGTGGGTAATCATGCGGTACGGTCCGTATAGAATATACGTATATTTTATACGAGCGGTTAGCATACCGGTGTAACGGATTAGACTTGCGTTATTAAGACTTTATTACGCGTCACTTCTTCGGGACTAGCGATCCATGTGTGTTTCATCAAGATATAACAAGCTTTAAGATAACACCGTATATATACACCTATATACCTATAATCTTCTTAATTGAATTATTTTATTTCTTTGGATTTTTTTTTACCGCGATATCTATAGCAATCACTCTACTCATTTTATGCGATAATTATGTGAAACAGGTTGACTCGAAAAGTATATTGTTACGGGTATGGAAATTTTAAAATCATTGCTAGTTAATTCTATACAATTATACGCAATTATACAAAATATGATAAACTCTAAGTACAACAGGAGATTTTGATTATGCAGGGATGTAATAAACGTAAGATCGTAGTTAGGCAAAAACACTTTAGACAAATTATTGCATTGCTTTTCTACTAATTGAAAGGCAAGATATTCTATATATTATACAGCTACTAAAAACTTTTAATTTTATTTTCTGAGATTTAACATAAAATATTTTAGCTACGCTTACAACATCGTTACGAATATACAAGAAGATGGACACCTCTTGAATGTAAGATACATTAGAAACAGATTTTAGTTCGAGGGACATTAGAAGCCGTCAAACTACGTCCATGTTGAATCGAAATCTACGACACAATGATGGAGCGCTCAACGATACCCTTACTCCGCAGGGACTTTTTCTAACCCTTTCTCGTTTAGGCGATAGTAGCATAATCGACCCCCCCCCCCCATTCACCTCCTCACACCCCACCGTTCACCCTCTCTCTCTCTCTTCTTCTTCTCCGTCTCTTCCCTTTCCCCTTCGCAATATACCAACTGATTCGACGAGCTGATAAATTGGGAGATCGAGATTTCACGAGTGTCCCCCGCGTGCGACAGTTTCACGAGGCGTGACGTGCACTACACTGCCTCAGCAGTAATTTTCATTGCTTCGAGGAAATTACACAATTGCTAAGATTAAAGGCTTTCCCTGTTGGGAAAACAGACCAGTCTATAAGAGAACTTGGTTTTGCATGCTTGTTAATTTAAACGAAATTAAATTATTTATTTAGATGTAGCTACGGTACATTTTATGAATGGATAGTCTAAGATTTAAAAAAATATAAAATTTATTATATTACCGTGGTAGCAACGGATTTCATTTTTTAAAATATCAAAGATAGTAATTTCAAATATAAGTAGGTAAACAGTGTTTCTGATTTATTTCTTGTGATGGACTTTTTTTTTTCATTTACTATAGAATAAAATCCAGTGTTCTATAGCGTTTTGTCAAATTATAAGGTATTTTTAATCTTATAAAAATGGCAAAACTAATAGACCAAACTATTAAAATAGAAATTAATATGTTTTTGGGAAATTTGATATTAATGTTAAAAAAATTGCATATATCTTTAAAAAGATTGTGTCATTTGAGTGATGACTATCTGACTTGATATAGTAAATTCAGATTTAAAGAGCAGTTTCGTAGCAAAGTTGTCTATTTTAAATCAACTGATTTCCACTAGGATACATTACTATAAAATGTAGTATTTTTAATAAATCATTTTTCTTAGTGTAGAGTGCTATAAGAATAAGGAAATTAATTGAAATAAATTCCAAATTATGCTTATTCCATTAAATGAAAGTCAACAATAAAGAAAACGTTCCACGACTAGTGAATGAAAAACTATTTTTCATATCCAATTCTAAGGGATTTCACCATTTTCAATAGAATTATTTTTACTAACATATATATTTTTCATTTTATTTAATTATTATATATATTTTTTTATAATATTTAAAATACATTAATTTTTTATCACATAATCTTGTAGAAATCCAACTATTAAAAAAGTAAATTCAATTAGAACTGACCTATATTAATACGAAAAAATATCTATATAATGGATATTTTGCAATGTACTACTATTAGCGTTTGAATACGTCGGTAAATCGATAAAAATAAAACTGTGTTTATTTAAAAAGTGTCATTTTTGACAATAAGGATAAGTACCATATTTAAGAATGTTAGACTTCAATACAAACAATAAAATATATCAACTGCGTTTTACCTTCCGGTTTTCGTGATGATCATTTCGGTACTCAGATCATTGAATTTATCCCACAACTCCTTTGTTTCGAGATGACACACGACGTGTCTGAGCTCCTCGCAGTTAAATCGTTCCTGAAGGAGAGGGTTGATCGGCGATGGTGCCTTGCCGCTCGTGCTGCCCGTGTCATTGGTGTCAGGTTCGTCCACGACATCGAGCGACGAATCCTGAGGGACCGGTGACACCGATGTTCTACCCATGCCCGAAACGCTTGGTTCCCTCTCTGTAACAAGAAAATCGAATGTCCTATTTTTATTCCTTTTCGTAGTACCACCATACAAAAAGTCAAAAATGCTTAATGATATTGACGCAAACGAGGAAATGAAAGAGAACATGTGTTATGAAGCATTTTTTCCTCTCTTTCTCTCAAACGTAAGCGTTTGAAGCTTGTTTTTATAGAAGTTGGGAATGTTTTACCCGGCATGATGAAAATAAACCGCTGTAGGTAAAACGTTTAAATCCTTAACTGAATTGACAGTAATCGACTATTAAGAAATTACTGCACTAAGCAATACAAATAAATAATAAATCAAGGTGATTCCATTAACAAACATTTTTTCGATTTACATATTTATTTAAATGTGTGTAATTACAGTAAAAAATTAATCCTTTAAGTAGGGTCGTGTATATATCATTTATACGATAGAAAAACGACTCATCTTCGAGTTGACATTTCAATTCCCAAAGTCTCCGAAGGTCTAGGAAACTCGGAGCTTACTCATCGTTCCATGGTATTCACGAGAGTGTTTCTCTCTTCTCGGATGGGCTATAGGTGGAAAGGACTCGGCTGGTGAACATTTCTGCGAAATTAATTCAATTCGGCCATCGTCGCACGAACATTAATTCGTCACACCTCTTGGCGCGTGCGCGCGTATGCGCTATGGCGTATAATACCGGGTAAAGATCGAGAAAGAGAGGGTGAAACTGTGAAAGGCAAGAAGAAAGAGGGAAAGCAAAGAGCCATCAACGGTCGCGAAAAGAAACGACCAACCGTGGTTTAATTTGAATTTATGTCCCAAGCACGTAGGTGTATAGTGTATACAGATGGCGTGCGCGAACTTGAATTCCTGATTTACCGGCAACCGCAGTTAATACGAGCAATTAATAAGCGTCGCATTATAATTTTCGCGGTTACGCGGGCAACGTGTGTGTGTGTGCAGTATATATACTTAATTCGGGGTAATTCACTCCTCGATAAATTATTTAACCGTGCCGCTAATCTTACCTAACTATATCGACGCGAAACCAATCCATCATGCGCGCAAAGTCACTAAATTCTAACAAGGCATGTTTCAAATCATTCGAGTATCCAATGCTTTGCCTCCTTGGAGAAGATAAGATTTTGATTATACAGTCATATATTACAATGTGTACTGCGGTATTATTTAAACATTCTATGGCAAACTAGAAATCTACATGTGTCAGTATTTGTATATATATATATTTATTTTTGCAGATGAAAACCGTATTTGAATTAGGTATATTATTTAATAAAAATGTTATATTTATATGTGTGCTGTGTGTGCGTGTGACAAAATACTTTAAAAAGAGAATAGTAATATGCACACTCATGAAAACGCATACATATATTATCTTAAGCAGATCGTCAATTGCATGAGATAATCAGTAGTAAATGTAACACGACAAATCAGCGGTCAACAGTACTATAAATATGATTCCTGAAAAAAGAAGGAGAAATCTAGGAATCAAATTCAGTAAAACCGGATGGGTGACGGAGCGTGTCCAAGCCCGCGATCGGCATTCCCGGACAGTCGACGCGCGCCAGACGGACAATTAATTCATCCGCGAGCGAGGAGGAGGCATCAACATGCACCCGAAATTGATAGCCGGCACCTGACGCGCGAACGTTTTCTCTCTCTCTCTCTCTCTCTGTCTCTCTCACTCTCCTTCTCTCCCTCTTCCTCTTGTCGACGCAGAGAGAGAGAGAGAGAGAGAGAGAGAGAGAGAGAGAGAGTTTCGGTCGAGCTTCGAAACTGCCCATTACCAAGTTTATTATGGTTTCCTCGTGTTACGGCCGCCATCGCCCGAGCCGCCACCACCGCCGCCACCGACACCGCCAACAAGATATATGTACGCGCATTTGCACGTGCGAGGCCCGGAAAGAGGGGACCGACTATCCACGTGTATATATAGATGCGCGGGCAAAGTTGGAGGAGGGTGCCGCTCCTCAGATTTGATAAACCGAGCTTTTCCGATTTCAAAACGAATCACCAATTAATACAAACTTTCCCTTTTGTTTATACAACTTATATTTCCTCCCAATTATATTCTTTGTGCCATGTACGCAATTCGTTTGGAAAAATATATACTATTATGGAAAGGTGATTTCATGAAACGTATAATAGTAATAGTAATATTTCTATAAAATAGAATATAGGTAAGTAATCACTGTAAATTTTTATCTCGAAGAGTCAATTACGCGGAGGCTTAAATTGAAAAGTCGAAAGATACCCGCGTTAACGTTAAATTAATTTGTAACAGTTAATCAGATACTTCCTTGTTTACCGTTACGCGACGATTCAATATACGCTCACTATATCAGTTTGTACTGCAGTTTATATTACGTATAATCTATAAACGTCATAATTGTACAGTATTGAACATGCAGATATACCCAATAATACATTATATTAAGTTGTAAAATGTAATACATTAGGAGGTGTATCAAGACGTTTTAAATCAACTTTCAAATTGCAGCTGTGCAGCGAGTTTAATGCCACGCGAAATACGTAAAGAGGGACAAGGAGGGGCAAGGGGGGTAAGGCTCGACACAGTACGACTATAATTCAGACGTAAAATGTAGATCTTAATTACAGGATGTAAGAGGGTTATAAAAATATTTTATTTCGACTTTATACAGAACATTATGGACTTTCTTGCTATTTTTATATATCTATTACGAAGTCCACGTAATATAACATTGTTAAACCTCAAATGAATAAACAATGAGCAGTAATAATTTTTTAATGTGCGACATAAAACGAAACGTAAACCCGTATAAAACATAGAGTCAACAAATATAATCGATTGGGTATATTATTAATTCCCATCGAATTTTAAAAAGGTACATCAGGTGTAAATGTACCGTAAGAAAAGAGAAATAAGTTTATTTTTCTTTGACACCGTACATTGCAAGAAGTAGAATAGACGGTTACTCCCTCACTGTGCGCCATTTTGCGGCAGCACGAGACCTGACTGACGTAAACGCGAGACGTCCGCGTGACGAATTTACTGTCGTTTCCGTGTCCGCGCGGAGCTCTGTTAGCCATGTTCCACTTCCTCAAGCTTCGACAAAATATTCCAACATTGCGCTTTGTTCTTTTAAAACAGAAACCACAGGAACCTCCTGTATTTTTCAGTCGTACTACGCATACAAATTTATAGCAATAAAAATTATATGGGATATTATTATCGGTTGACAATTTTTATTTGAATTCTAGGATATTATTGTATTATTAAATTTACGTTCAACCATATTAGAAAACTTGGTTTTTCTTATCTCATGTCTGATTTAAAATTAATACCATTATAGTAATACTTATTTATTGTATATAATAAAAAAATCTCGATACCAAATAATGCTAGTAAAATTTCAAATATTAAATGTAAAGTTTTACTAAATAAAAGTACACAAAAGATAATACTTATTAGAAATAATAGTATAAGAAAAATCTCATATAGATTAAATATTAACGTTGGAGTCAAACAAATGAAGAAACGACGTATAGAGTCATATACACTTGTATATCCGAGTGGTAAAATTTTTTTATGTATAAAGAAGAAAGAAAAATAAAAAGTTATATGGTATATATGTATGTGAATTTCTGGCTGATTTCTTGTCGCGGCGGCACTGTATACAAATCAGTTGACGCGCGCTGAAGTGCATAACAACCGCGAGGAGTAAAAATAATACACACGATGAATAATAAAGCAGCGGTGGCAGCGGCAACGGCGGCTGCGCGGCGCGGCCTTGCGGATAACATTACCTGACAACCATAAGGATCCGTCATGTTCGAGTCGAGTGGCTCTACTCGAGCGTGATTACCCGCCTGCAAGGTTATACCCGCTGCTCCGAGTATTATATGCGCTTTTCGATCCTCCCTTCAATTTGGTTTATTTTCATTTTGATTACGACCAACTTGCCCATACATCTATATATACAGCTATACTTTTTCTTTTACTCGTGTTAAATTTATTCTATTATATACATACAATGTAACTGCATTCACTATACAGTTTATAACTATTATATTATTCTATGCCGTTTAACGAGTTTCTTTTTCTTTTTTTTAATTAACGATAAGAGTATCGTATTTTTGGATAATATACTCAAAAGAGGTATGCGGAAAAATGAAGTTGTAAAGAAGCAGATGTAATTGTCTAACGAGGAAATTGTACGAATATTTATTTGCATATTTCTGTATCAAACATCTTATACGAGTTTCGTGATGTCTCGCGTTATTACTTTATCATTTAACATTTGCATATTTCCCGAGTGCAACAGGGCGTATTTGGGGTTATATAACTTCACATCCAAGTACATTTGTATACCTTAAAAAATATGATTAAATACCAATTCTACCTTAACATTAATTATAATTTAATGACAATTATAGCTAAATCTTTAATAAACAAAGTTGGATGCCTGTATCTAAAAATATGCATAAATTAATTAGACGCGTGTACAGAAAATAAAATAACGAGCGTAAACTATATTTTAGCAAATTATTGTGCGGTAATCGTATAAGCATGTTATTCATATTAATTTACCAAATTAATAATAAAGGCTTATAAATAATTAAATTTATAGTAAGTGCGTGTGGGTGCGTATGTGTGTCGTTGTTGTTGCAAATGATCTAACTCCAATGATTGTAAGAGCGTAGAAAAATATAAGATAATAAAGTATACTAACTGTCGCAATTCTTGCTACAAGGAATTAATGTATATTTATATTGAAGCTCGATCTGGTGCATTTTCTCCCATGCAGCAAATCTGCCCTCTTGAATGGATCATCGCTAATTGATTGCGTGATATGTGAGTGCGCGTGTGGTCCGAATGAATCGGACATGTGTATTTTTGCATGGAACGGGCTTGCGTAAAACCGAATCAACGTCAAATAGTCGTTTGAGGCATCATTGCTACGGTGGGTGGTTTCAATGAATTAATGAAAGGCAAAGGCGGACCGGTGTATGAATTGTTGACTTTCAAAAATGTGAATTTTGCTACTGTACTTAACGTATGAAGAACATTCAATTTGTATAAGAGTGAAAATGATGTAATAGATATTTTGTCTTTATTGCATTTACATATATGGAATAGACATTACACCTGATTATTGCAGGGATTTTAGATTCTCGAACGCATCGTAACAATAATATATAAATTCGTATTGGGCACTTGTAGTGTTTGGCTAAAAAATAGATACTGAAATATATAGTTATAAAATAAAAAAACGTTGCAATGAATTTATTAGTACGTAGCTTCTTCAAAATATACAACTCCTTTATGTAATCTATTATTCTAAATTTAAATATGTTGTTACCATGCATCCGACACGAAAGCTCACTTTGCCACGAAATAAAATACTCCTAATTATTTTCGACTACATAATAAATTGTAGGATCTCAACCATCGATTCAAAGATAAGTTTTATAGTTATAACCAACTGAGAAATAATCAGTTTTTCAATAATCAGTAAACTAATATAGATAATTTAAAAAATCGGAATCGAGCGCAAAGATTTTTTTATTCTCTACAAAATACATTCGGACCGAATTAAAAATATCACCAGTAGCATTCAATATTTTTAAGAATAATTTTTTTAAAAATCGAAAATTGTATATGAAACAAACGTAAATCTATAGATAACAAAAACAAATTTTTTTCCCGAATTCGGAAATTGTAAAGAAAACTACACGCTCAACCCGAGTATATCGATATAGTAGTTTAAATAATATAGCAGTATACGTACACACTGCACACACACTCTGACATCCATATAGACATTTTCTATAAACAGATGATTTTAACTAAAGATACGTCAAAGTGTACTTCGAACACGTTTTCAACAAATCGGAATATGTTACTATTACGAAGCTTCCTTTACGAGGAACCAATATATGGTTGAAGTTATCAACGTGCGTAAAAACAAATCAGTAGTTGCTTAAATAAGTAACGAAGTGAATAAGACATTTGTATATTAAAGTAGATGTAAAAGACGAAGAGGAAGAACAAGAAGAAGAAAGAGGAGGAGGAGAAGAAGAAGAAGAAGAAGAAGAAGAGAGTTAGTGCTGACGGAATTTACGTTGCGGATGAGAACTCCAGCGTCGGAGTCGTCAACCGAGTTATACGATTGCAAGTACACTCGCGAGCGTCAGATCAAAGAAACTCGAAACGGATTGAAAGTCGTCACCGTGGATGTCGTACGGTCGTTTACTCTGCACACCAGTTTACGGCTAAACCAACTACCGGGTGGGTCCTATTTTTTAAATTCTAGTAAACGACTGCACTCACATAACGCTGCAGAATCCAATCCGGTTTCGCGACAGTTCTCAACGAGCTTTAACTCTACCTATATAGTGTGTATGATATTTCAATGATTCGACTTATTTGTTTGTATGGTTTTACGATCTGGATATTCAGTACAAGCCGATAGTCATCAACGTATATTATTTTAATACAGGTATACCGAACTTTTTCTAAACTGCAGGGAATACATTGAAAATTATTCCGCGAGAATATGAATAACTTTGCTTGATACCCATAAAATGTAGTTTTTGCAAATAAGTATATATATTATTCTGTATATATGTATTAAATATATTATTTATTACATTTATTGTAAAATTTTTATACATTATTTTTTATCTCCTTGTAATTTCCAAGAAACTGTTAAGCGTGTAATTGCGTAGATCGGAGGATACGCGTATATATATATATGTATATAAGAAAATTTAAACGATCCAATCAATTATACGACTATAAATTTTGAAATTTACAGAAATAAGAATAAAATTTGCATTTTATACAGCTATCAATTAACGCGACACGTCATTCCGTTTCCATTTTCTTATGGTTAAGTCAGCTTTCGTCGCGAGACGAGATTTAATTAAAAAGCATTGCTCGCTCGTCGTGTTGTGTATACCCAGAGCCGTAGCACCCGCTGGGCGCGCGACACATCTCTCTGTGAAAATCTCCACGACAACGCTGCAGTATATACTTTTCTTGCGTCAACTTGAGCTCCGTGTCGCTCGAGATGCGACAACATTCGAGTATTATTGCACGTAGTACGAATGCTACTTTTTCATTTTGCTCCGTTCGAATAATTTGCATACGCTTATACAAATTCCTCGGGCTGTGACCTTATACGACATCGCGCTAAAGCCGGAAAGTCAATAATATGTTTCATTGATAATCGGTCTCTCGATTGCGTCCATTAACAAGCGCGAGAACATCTCGTCATCAGGTTTTTAGTATATCTATCTTTTAATTCATTCGAAAACCGGAAAGTTGTTATCTCGTATTTTAAAATAAAAAAAATTAGGATTCGATGTTTCGTTAACTTACACACATATATACATCTGTATACTATTCGAGCAAGATCATATATCTTGATCTATTTTACAACTATTTTAACACTTACAAACATCTTTTTTAAATTCAATGTTTAAATTTATATCTATTACACACATCAATTTCAACCCAATTATTTTCAACTTATCAAGCATTAGTTAATAATAATAAAGTTAATTAAAATTTGTATAAATTCATTAAAATTGTAAATGTATCAATAATGAAAGGAACATTTTGCATACATTATATTTTTGTTCGCATTGTATGGATGAGACGAAAGTTTTTTATTTATAAGATTTCTTAATTTGTCAAGTTTCTATAGGTGCAGTATATCTTTCACTAGGAATTCGGAAATAAAAACTAATGAAAATAAATATGTAAATATTTTTTGTCATTTAGCATCTATTTCATCGTATTAAAATAATATATTATCTGTTTAACTGCCGGAATTCATACCTGAACGTATAACCCAAAACTCTTCGATCAGCACATTCTTCCTCTTTTTGAGTAGTATCCATTAACAAGCGCGCGAACACCGTATAATCGTTTCCTCTTTAAAATTCATTCATAAAACCAGAAATCCGCTAATTCTCTCCTCGGCCCTCCAAAATGATTCCCAGTTAAGATTCATTCATATATAGTAAAATTCCCAGCGAGAGAAAAAGAGACCTCATTAGAATTTAGCTATCTATCCGGAAAAGAAATACATCCGAAGGATCGATCGAAAAACTCTCGCGGGCATGTATAGTTTAACAGCTCCGCGTGGATCGATGAGAATCTTTGGAGAGAGACGAATAAGTCATCGCTCGTTTAAGTGTATAGAGGACGGTCCAGCGAGGAAGGAGAAGTGGGACGTGTAGTGTCAGCGAGTACAACTGCGCATCTCGGATAGGTGCTAACTGCACACCCACGCACTCCGCCTACGCGGCACGAGTGGATTTTCCACCCGGTTGGTGAGTATACTACCTGGCCGGCAGCCCCGGAAGCCGCGCGTGTGCTCGTTATCTAAGCCCAACGATCGCATCGAGCCTGTTTACAAAACATTATGCGTTTTACAAGGAGTGAGCAGCCGCACCTTTGGGTTAGGGCTTGCTCTCCGATTTGTTTGCGGACGTGTATAACTAGCCCCGAGGCAACGAATACTCTAATACGCACCTTTATATCCAAGAGGCAGCTAACCTCGCGGGAGACTCGAATTTGGAATATATATATATATATAGGTGTGATCCGAGTTCTTTTCGAAAAACCTGTTGGAAGATGTTAATGGCTTGAACGATACTCGCTCGTTTCCTCTCGAGTGCGCTTCACAATATCGTACGGTTTTAAATGATTCTATACGTCTACCTTGTATATAGTTTTTACTGATCACTCGGCCTAATCGTCTGCATTAGTTCGTAATAAATTTCAACGATCCAGACTTATTCAAAATCACTTAATTCTTATTTTGATTCTGGTGAACGATTACACTGACTTATGTAAATGTACGACTCGAATGTACTACTGAATATAAACATCACTTGTTTTTAAAGAATGATGCAAAAATTGATCGTATCAATACTGATAGTAAATGTATCCACCAATCTCGTGAATGTACACCAACTTCTTACGTCTACGTGTTTATCTTTGATAGTAAGGAATATGAAATGGTATATCACTATTACACCTTTTCAATAGAAAGATTAAATAAACATTATATATTACTTACATACATTGGTTATTTAAAAGATACATTGATTTCCTTACAATGGTATTGTAAAATGTTATTTTCTCTCTTATTTCCCATTACTTTTTCATAAAATGGGGAAAAAAGAGGGTTGTAATATTTCAACTAAATCTATACAAGTTCCTCATTCATTGTTACATTGGCACAGTCGGTATTAAATATTGAAATGTTAAAATGAGAGTAAATTTCCCAGATATATGTTGTAATAGTTGCAAGATAACTTTTATTACTTCCCATTAACAAGTGAATTGATTTGTCAATTATTCATTTGATTATAGCCGTTGTGGAATATACACTAGTTCTGCAATTGGATAATGAAAATTATTTCCTCCTTTCAATAGCAACACTCTCTATCCCCTCGGCGTGCTCCGCCTACATAATTTATGCTATACGTCCTTAATCCTAATAGAACCACGTAAGAGCCCTCTCGAGTTCGAGTACGCGACTATAAGAAATTCCAGGATACAATAAAGAAACTCGGTGTATTTTCTCTCGATTTTCCTAACAAAAAAAATAAGAAAAAAAGAAACAAAAAATAATCCCCTCTCAACAATTCAAAATGTAAGAATATATATAAGAGAGCAAAGTCGAGTGAGCGCAAGCGTACACAATGGCATAAACAAGCCTGCCATTAATTTATCGGGTCCGGGGAAGTTCATTTGGCCTCTGCTTCCTTTGAGTATGCGCGCGCACGCACGCTAGGATAAGAATACGCTCGGCCGCACCCTCGCACAGCCGTCCGCGAGTCGAGCGCTCCCGTATAATGCGAGAATGAAACAGAGAAAGAGAGACTCTTTCTTTTTCTCCCGTACGCTATGCCACCTCCGCTTCTTTCTCTCGCTTTTTATATACTTTTCCTTCTTTTTTTTCGCGAGCATATCTTTTGTTGCACTTCGAGAATGACGAAGCTCATTTTTGTCTCCACCATATATTTTTTTTCCTCCCGTAACATTTGCGTGACGAAAAAGAATTCGATGGCATTTCAAGATGTTACGGGAGTTTGCTCTATTGCATTGTACTGTATATACCTATACATATCAGTTCTTATTTTAATTAAACAGACGGTATTAAGTTCAACAAAACTTTGTCACGTAGGCTAAATATTTTGACATTTTATAGTTGCAGTCCAATCGCTATTATTAGATTTTATTTTAAAATAATTATTGAGTTGAATTTAAGTTTGTCACCCTTTAATTTCCAGCAACAATACAAAATATACCAATTAAAATATTCAGAAAATTTTGAAGTTCTCTCTCTATATATACAGCAATAAATCATCTACAAAAAATAAAAGACGAAATTTTAAATTTCATTTACGAAAAAATAAAATGTTAAAAAAATTATCAATTACCAAAAATTAATTCAGTCATAAGTCATATTGCGTAATCGACGTCGAAATTAAATTTTGCAAGAATTACGTCCAACGCGCGAGATAATTGATTCATTGGAGATTGGCCGCGCGAGTCTTTTAGGCTTTAAAATTCCAGGAGCAACGTATATATCCAAACCAGTCAGAGGCCCACTTTTCCTACCCCTCATATTCGTGTGCGCGCGTGTACGTGTATAATCATATACATACATATATCTACGTCTATCTTTATCTCTCACTTAAACTAAGTCATTGGCTATTTATTACGTGCCGAGGCGACATGTTAATGAAACCCAAGGCGGCCGATCCTTTTTATTTCGGTCACTGTCCCGTGGCGAGTCTAACTGAAAATTAACCGGTACGCTTCTTCCGTTTGAAGCTCTTGCAAGCTTATAGTTCTTATTCGTTAGAAAAGCCGCGATTTATAGGGACGATCGCGTTGATGCGGTAACGATTGCATCCGCGTGAATAATTAACTACAAAGGAAGACGAAAATTACTATAGGATATATATTTATATAAAAAAAACTCCATGTACATTTACATTTATATACATATAACTAGACACGAGTGGTTAGGGAATCGATTGAAAATATGATATTCGCTTGATTTAATCCATTGGATCGCTGATCGTCTACTTAATTGGTTGAATAATTTCCCACGTTGTGTAGTCGCGGCTTCAACGTTATATTAATTAATTTCATTTGATTATGTCGTGTAAACTACCGTGCGAAATAATTATGTCAATCGCGAAGAGAGTAGATAACGATTAAGTAATATTAGAAAATATATGATTAATATGATTTGATAATATGCTGATTATACCCAGTATACTGGAGTATAGGTATACGTTTATCCTCAGGATGTTTCATTGTTCAAAAGCATAACAAAGATCCTTCTTGAATATTTAATACATCAAAAATAAACCGTTAAGAGAGTCAGAACCTCTTATCACGTTTCATATTTAATCAATGCTCTCGCGAAAGATTGTCGATGACAATGTGATATTCTTAATCCAGTATTGGACAAGCTTTTCAATCCATAAATCCAGGTTCCTCCGTTTTAGCATTTCAACTATTGTCAACGGTATACAACCTACCTATAGCTTTTATACAACATTCATTATTTATTTCTTATCATATACTATATACTGTAATTTATTGATATTTCAAATATACTATTGAAAAACAGTAAAGGATATAGAATAATTAATATTTCAGTTTCCATTACTAATTTTATAATTTCTTCATTGTATATGTATACATTATAAATGGAAATAATTTTTTAAGGTTTGCTAGATTTTATATTATATTATATTTAAATAAATACTGTAACCCATATAACTCTGCTAATGCATTATTGAAAGAAGGCATAGATTAGATTACTTTTAATATTATTTAATTATTATTTTTTTTCTACTTTTTGCCGGCTTTCAATAGATAAACATATATATATATATATACATAAAAAAGTTATTGTTGAAATACTAGCTAGGTCAACAAAAATAGAGCGTCTATAAAAATATATAAAATATTAATCTATAGAAACTTAACAAAAAAATTGAATACTATAACCAATTATTTATGAGACATATAGAAATGTATGAGTAATAGCATATGGTTCTTAAAAAGCTTTTGACATTACCAATGTAGTTTTTACTTGAATAATAGGTAAGTGAAAATAAAATTATTAAATTTAGAATATAATGTTTACTTCCATTCATGAACTAGAGAAAATATTTATATTTGCCTAAATAACAAATATATTCCTTTATTTCTGATGCTAATACTAATTTTTAAATATTTAAGAATTTTCTTAGCATATGCTTGACAAACTCATTAAATAAAATAAATAAATGATTTCTAAATTGAAATATTTATTTAAGGAATTTTTCGTAAATTAGCTTACATAATTATAATTTATTATATATATTAATATACGATTCAGATGCATAGTGTACAATAAAAAATTACATAAAAATTGAAATGACTTATTTAGTTTCGAGTGAAATGCTTGTTTCAGGCGAAGTCGCTACAAGTTTTTTGAGACAAAATTTCGGAAAATCAAAACAGAAATCAATTATAATCGATTTTCCGCATAGTTTTGAGTAATACATTCCGAGCACTGCGAGGGACGCATGTTAAATCGTTATAAAAACGAGGGCAAGAGTACACAAGTACGGAAAGCGCAGGAGAAAAAGAGAAGAGCAATCGCGCTTAACTCGCAAAAGAAGCAAAAGAGAGGGCATAAAAAGAAAAAAAGAGCATGGTTAAGCTCGAGAAAGAGAGAGTGAGGGAGAGAGAGAGAGAGAGAAAGAATGGGTAAGGAGAAAGAGAGCCGCGGTATCGCATGTCAATCGCGAGTCGGGAATAAAATCGAAGGGTCATCGTTTATCGATTGCCATCGCCTTTTGTGCAAAGCGCGCGCACTACCTCCACCTCACCGAAGAAAGACAACCGGCAGACAATCGCACACCGAGTTGGCACACAGGTATGTATACCAATGAGATGTGTGTGTGTGTGTGTGTGCGCAGTGTGCACGTATATGTATCTACACTTAGTTGCACCGAAGGAAGGTATCCAAAGTACCGAGTGGTTATTATGTACGAGCCTCGCCGCAAAGATCATCTTTGCCGCGTACACGAGAACGTAGGCGCGTGTCCGTTTGTGTGAGTGTACCTCGTGCGTCCAGGGGTTAAAGTTCGCGGGATCATTGGCGCGCGCGCGCGCCAGGTATTAAGGGGAGAGTCGTTTGCTGATTTTTTAGCGGTCTCGAGCCTTTGCGCCGATTCGATGCACGCCTCCTTCATCCGCGACTTTAATTCATTATGACACTGAACCTCGAGAGTCAATAAATGTCCAATTACAAAGATGTGCTATGCACGCCGGCGTTTTTTTCTTTTTTTTTTTTTTTTGCGAAGACGTTGATTTACCATTTCGACGAGGCTAACCCCTACTCGTAATGCTAGCGTTTACACGTTGCTATTCTACCCTTTCAAGCGATCGTATCATTTTTCTTAATCATTTTGTCATAGGTGATACTAATTTCTATCTCACTTATAGGTATCTTTAACGATCGAGTAACTGCTAAAACGATGAGTTTATATGTGTTACAACGAATAATTGATTTGCTGCTATTTGGAGGTGCTTCTAGAGATATACGTTTAATCTAAAAAACTGATCTTTATCTGGGTGTGCAGTACCACATATTTCTATGCTAATTTTTATAAAAACGACTGAGGGGAAAGATGATTTACTCGCTGGCGCAGATTAGAAATTACATGAAATACTCTATTATTACTAATTAGAAGAAAGTTAACCTTAAAAACTTTAATTTAAACTTTTCTCGAATACAAGATATGATTTTTTATGTAAAGTACAGAGTGGACAGTGCACCTAATAATTACATATTATTGATACAATTTATTCATTTTTGTGCACCAGTGCAAAAATAAAATTAAATATTTTATTATTGCGTATAATATAATTATACGATACACAAAAATAACTGATCTTTTTTGTGTATACTCTCAAAGTGTTTAATTCTTGTGTGTACTACCCACCTTGTGCCATTAGAGCCCCTTATCATTAAAATTTTTTAAAGTATCAATGTTTCATTGTACGTACTTGTATAATAAGAAATAAAATAGTACGTTTACATAATCATAAAACAATGTCTAAAATATGTGGATTGTTTATAATAGGTAAAATAAGTTATCTATTGAGTACCAAAAGCTATCGTGAATTATTTTTGCAAATATATATATAATTGATTTACAAACCAACAGGTTAATCAAATATAAATTAAGAGTATTTATAAACAAAAAATATCTAACATAAAGAATTGCAAAGAAAATTTAAGAATAAGAAGAAAGAAGAAGAAAATATAACCAAACTTGATATTTTATGAATAAATATAACACTTAAACAATATTATTAGTACATTTGTTTAAAGGATATAAATATATTTAGTATATATTTAATAAAGTGTGTTAGAGCAACCAGGATACACTTAATAAATTATAGAGAATTTATTCAGAAACTATAGATATGTAGGTAGTGTACGCAGTAGTATGGTTGTTTAAAAAGATAATTAATCGGTTTCATAACTCAACATTTAAAAATAATAATAGTTCCACGTAGAACAAGTAACAAGCTCCTTCGTTAAAATTGAACGAGAAATATAGGAAGGTCTATAATACGCTAGAGTGGTACAAGATTCTACAAATTACAATAAAAGCGCTTTATTAAGGCCTTGAACTCTGATGAATAAAATATCAGATTTGATAAATGGTGTCCCTCGTAATCGCACGTGACTGTACGAGTTACAATCATTTGCAAAAGTCCATTTACGCCAACGGAAATTATTTATCGCTGCCAAAAGCATTCAGTTGGCGTGACTTTCAATGCGCTTTTATTGTTGGATCTGCGTGTGTTTCAATGCAAAACTTTAAGCGATCGTCACACTAGAAAATACAGTTATAAATTACTTCGACCCGTTAAAGTCTTGTGATAACGCGCATTTTTTTTCATTTTTTTTTTAAACAAAGACCTCTAGATTTACCAATTCGATAAACAATTTTTATGATTAACTCGGATCTTCGTAACGGTTATATACAAAATAGACATTTTAATTTGTAAATATTTAATGTGTGTACTCTACTTGCGGACCACGTACTGTTACATTTTTATTGATTAATCGTCAAGATTCGAATAAAGTATATATATACGTAAAGTGAAGAATAATTAAGGATATTTACTTATTGAAATTGTTATCCAAACAAAGGGGTTTGCCTAGAATTGAGTTAACTTACGATGGCCATGAAGACTAGAATTTTCCAAGTAGTTAAACAGATAGCTGGGAGTACGAAGAGGAAACAGAAATGGGTATGTCATGAATGGGTGTATACTAACCATGCTGCTGCAACTTGCCACCGCCGACGGGCTGGAGCTCCCGATCGTGCCTGAGGTGATGATTCTGAAGGTGAGGGTTGCTGAGAGTGATGGTGATCCCGATGGAGATTGTGAGCCGGCAAGTTCATCTGTAGTTGTTGTTGCTGCTGTTGCTGTTGCTGTTGCCTCGAGTCCCTCGCCATGATCGCCGCGATACTAAAGTCCGTGGCGCATTGCCGGCTCGAATTCGAGCAGTTGTTGTTCAGGTTGTTGAGGAGGCTGCTGTTGGAGGAGGGACTGGACAACCCAAACTCAGCGGCGCACTGTCGACTGTTGTTGTTGTTGTTGTGCCCGCCGATGAGGCTGCCGTTGGGCGAGGGGCTCGAGCTGTGCTCCGAGTGCTCGTCCCCAGGCGTCGTCAGGGGCGACTTGGTCGTGGAGGCCGCGGTCGCGGCCTCGCTCGCCGCCTGCATCTTCCCGGCGAGGAGAACCCGAGACGACGACGAGTCCTCCTCGTCCTCCTCGCTCGGTGATCCAGCGCCGAACGCGGACAGGGTCAGGCCGTTTCGCTTCCTACCGGCGAGGGCGCGCGACTCCAGCAACATCACACTCACACCTCGCCTGTGTCGAAAGGCCGGAACTTCTCTCTCCGAGTCGTCTGCTCCGATTCCGAACTACCCTTCCTCCCTTCCTCCCTTCCTTCCTACCTTCCTGCTTTTCTTCCGACAAAGTCTCAAGTCCGATACACAGAACGTTTTACGTCATGACTATACCACGAGCTTCACCAACACGTTATCGTCATTACGAGCCGCGAGTTAAAGTCAGGGGTCCGCGTAGGAATTTACGGACGTCTCCCAACCTAACATGGATGACCACTCGATTGAATTCGTTCGCGCCGACTACCCGCTGTCAGCGTCGTGCGTCAGAAAACGCCAGGCACCCGATACATCCTAGCGCTACTCATCACGCACGAGGTCGACCAAATGAAAATTCATTCGAGCACCGATCACTGCCGCAAATACAACCGAAGAAACTATCGCCGCACGTTCATTCGTTCTCTCGCTTCCTCTATATATCTCTCTCTCTCTCTCTCTTTCTACTTCACTTTCTTTCTCTCTTCCTCTCTCTCTCTCTCGTCTCCCTTTCGTTTAAACTCCCGTGCTGCGTCCGGGCGGCTCGCGCGATATCCACTGACGGAGTATTATCTCGGTGGCGAGCGCGCCGAACTCCGAAGAAAGGAGAGGAGAAGAAGGCGGCGGCGGTGGCGACGATTGCTCCGACGATTTGAAAAATCGCGGGCGGGCAGGCGGGCAGGCGGGCGGGCGGTCGGTCGGAGGAAGTGAAAGAACGACGGACGACGGAAGAAAGGATGGGAGGAGGGAGGGAGAAGAGACGAGAGTGAGAGAGTGAGAGAGTGAGAGAAGAGAGAGAGAGAGAGCGAGAGCGAGAGTGGAGGGAGGGTGGAGGAGCGGAATAGTGGGCAGGGAGCGCGACGAGTAGCGGGGAAAGGGGAAAAAACGCGGGGCGCCGTTGACGGGTAAGAGATGCGACGGGCTGCTGGTGGGTTGTGTGTATAAACGAGAGACCGGTCGACTGACAGACTGACTGACCCTCGCCGGCGCTGCCTCTGCGCGGGATGGTTCTTGCTTCTGTCCTGCCTTCTCTCCCCTCCCCCGGGCGGGAGTACCCTCTCCCCGTCGCGCGGAGCGGCGCTGTGCGCGAAGCGCCGTCGAGTCCCGCGACTTAAGAACCAAAAGAGAGCACGCGCGAGAGACCGGTCGAGTGCGGTGACGAAAGAAGGAGGGCGTCGACTCCCTCGGTCCCGCCCCTCTCGCCCGGCGTTGGCTCGCTCGCGCCCGTCTCCCTCGACCCGCCCATCCGGCGCTACTGGCGCGGTTGCCTCTCTCTCACTCTCTCTCTCTCTCTCGCTTACGCGCTCTTTCCCCTCTCGCCCCCCCCCCCCTCCCTTCCCTCTACCCCCGGTCGGTCTGTCCGTGAGTCCGCGGGCACGGGCTTCGGGCTTGCCACCTTCTGCCGCTGGATATACCTATGTATATCTATAGCTGCGGATGAGCGTGAGAGGCGGAAGATAAAGAGAGAGAAAACAACGGACTCGGGAGTTGGAACGACGGTCGACGCTCGACGGGGCAGGTGTCTACGCGTTACGGTCGCGTACGCGCCATCTACGCTGCGGCAGCTGCCATTTTTTCTCTCTTCGCCTAGATGGGAGGGAGGGACGGGGGCAATTGCTGACAGGGGCCGCTTTCCCTTCGGTGGCCCACAGCTACGGAGCCGAGCACCCGAGCAGCCCGAGCTCGAGCCCGAGTAGGAATTTATTGTTTTACCGGTGGACTCTGTGGAGGGGACCATCTACCCGATACGGAGGGGCAATACCCCTAGGGGGAGGAGGAGACAATCTCTTTCTTTTTCTCTTTCTATCTCTCCCCTTCGTTCTCCTCCTCTCTCACTCTCTCACTCTCTCTCTCTCACTCTCGCGGTTGGATACCGGCGCTCAGGAAGGGATGGATCCGCGTCTTGGTGGAGCACTTCTTTTTTCCTTTTACTTATGCACCGACGACTCTTATTGCTTTCTTTTTTTCGTATCTTCTCCTTTTTGCTGGATTTGTTGCTGCGCTCCCCGCTGGCCACGTACCTTGCTTTCGCAGAAAACTACGAAAATCCTACCTCGGGTCTCCTACGTGAGAAGAAAAGCAGCCAAGGACTTTACCGATAATTACTTCCTCGTTACGTGCGCTATACCGATTGTTGCTCCTAATTTTACACTCTTCTTTAAATTTTCATGGTTTACTACTGCTAACTTTAACTTTAAATGGATTGCCGATACCCAAACATTTTTTTATTCTTTTCGAAATTTACAACAAACACAATCTTATGAGCTCTTTATACACGATTCATAAAACAATTGTCTGTATATAATATTGCGTATAAAGTTTATTGCACAATTATAGATGTACATTCCAGAAAATATAAAACTATATAGGTATATCCTGTTTTAAGCAAAATTATCGAAACCATTATATAGAAATACTTTTCAGAATTCAGGAAGTGAAAAGTCATATACAGAAAAAACAGTGTTTCCTCTCCTAAGTAAATAGGCGAACTATTTGCACAGTCATTTCAAATTATTTAAAGGAGGAGTACATCTATATATCCTCTTGGAATGGGGTATCAATCATAAAATTATAAAAAACTTTAATTAAATATTATTTTTTCCAAATCCACCCGAAAAGTCCATTTTATTGATTTCACACGGGGAAGTAAAATTGTATTTATATATAGGGAAAAAAAGTACTTTTTACTCCCGGCAGTCACTTTTTAGTTCCCCCATTCGCACGTACCCGTGAAGGGTAGACACTATATATACCTATATATATTATACATATGGAGATAGATCCCTGTTAGAAATTTCGCTATAAGAATCTGGCGATTTCATCAGATTTTCATCACAATGTTTTGACCAGATATTTTGACCGGTTGGAATTCTGATCAAATTTGTATATTAAGAATAAAATTTTTTTATGCGATCTACAATTTTTGTGGCGTATTTGTAGTAAAAATATTAAACTTTCTGGAAAATTTCAACAAGATAAAATCATTTATCCGAAGTTATGAAGAAAAATGTGTCAAATCCAATTTTTAATTGAATTTGAAATTTTTTGTGATTATTCTGTCAAGTAATTGTATAAACTTTATACAGACTTTTCTTATTTTCATACTTCTTATTTTATTAGATAAAAAATATATAATTACATATTATAATTATATATTATAATTATATATTATAATTATATATTATAATTATATCTTATAATTAAAAATTAATTTTTGATACTACATTAACAATGCTCCAAACAAATTTTCTAAAAAAGTTTATTTTTATATACTAGCAATATGCCACAAAAATATTTTAAATCATAAAGATGAAAAATAAAAAAATTTTTTTTAACATATAACTGATTTACCCTTAATTTAAAAATAGTAATCAATGATAATGTTAGTTAAGACTTGAAATATTTTGAGCATAAAAAGGCAATAATAATAATAAAAACAGTTAAATTTAAATTACTATACAATAAACAAAATAACAATAAATTGTCGTTACTCTCAAAAAGTGACCTTTTTTAAGATGCTTTAGGTGAAAAATTGTATACTGCACATTTCCAGAGTAAAAGACGTTAATTTCCTATGATGTATTACTACCACATTTATTTGCAGGAATAAACGCCTATTTTTACTCCCTTAAACACAGCCTTCATCGTCAATAAATATTTTGATAAAAAAGAACCTCTACCCACTTTGTAGGTATAATATTTATCCTATTTCCTAACCTAAAAAATGGGACAAAATTGGATATAATAATTGGGTAATTAATTTGTAAAATGCTATTTAGTTGCCTTAATTATTCATTATCCTTCGTTTATTCTATCTATCTATAGATTATTAATAATCTACCTCTATTATGCAAATATTAATATATGCTCTAAATTTTAGCCAAAATTTTTCATTATTTTTTGAGAAAACTCTTATTAAAAATTATAATTTATATTAATCTCAAAATGAGCAGAAATCTCATAAAATTGGTAACGGTAAGTAACCATTTTTTAATACTTTGTGGTTAACAACACAGCTACTTTATAGCTCATAGTGCACTCTTTATCAATTTTTTAAAAGTGTCTAATTCATATCCCAGTTTTCTACAGTATTATAAGAATAATCTGTCAAATATTTGGTATAAATTCGTTAACAAATAATGAAGAATAGTGAGAAAACGAGATTTACAATCTGTTCAAAAGTTTTGTTTAGATTATGATTATGTTATACTTACATGAGAATAACAATTTCATAGCTATTCTTTGTTATGTTATAAACAATGAATTTACATCAACATTTGACAAATTACTGATACATATAGTAATGCGGTCTAGTGCCAGCAATTTCCTAAAACTGTTTTAATAAATGTTGAAAATTAGAAGCTGTCAAATGTATAACGAAGGTAGAAGCGCTAGCTTAATGTCCTTTTTAGTAAATAATATTTAAATAATAATTGCTTTAGTAGAGTGAGTAAAAACTTAGAGAAGAAATGCCCATCTTTAGTGTTTTGACGAAGCACGTTTTCTCACATTTATAGATAGTTATTGCAAATCTAAATATGTAGTTTAAGTATAAAGAATCCAGTTATGGCATATAACAGTGATCTTACAAACAGTCAAGTGGAAAATATAATGAAATTGCGTTTATCTTCGTAAAAACTATAAATATAAGAAAAAATCAATTGTAAATGAAACGTAGACTTTAAAACTCTCCTCCGAAAGCTGGAAATATCATTTCGATGTTTTAAGGGTGTATGGGTAATTTCATTATATATAAGGAAGTCGGCCAAAAGCATATTAGAGTACATTTTTTAAATTCCTCTTAGAACATTTATATATCGGTACGGTCTAGGGAGGGTAAACATTTTGTTTACTTTCTAAATGTGAATTAGTGAATAATCATTAAAAATATAGTGATAAGTCAGTCACTATCACAAAGTAGTGAATTGTTACTAATTCAATTAGTCAAAATTTACTATTTTAATAGTGAATATTCACTAATTTCGTGACAGTGACCGACGTATCACTATTTCATTTTTAGAGGGTAGGAATCATTAAACAAATACTAAATAATATGTACCGCGCCCCTTGTGCACTATATGCACATATGATTATACAAAATTATCCGTTTCCTTACAGCTGATATACATAACTATCTTAAGTTCTGTCACAAGTATAAAATATATAGTTGATTTTTTACACCCTCCATTATGTGTATGTAGATAGAATTTTTTAATCGATCTTGAGGGTCTTTGATTAGATAAATAAAAATACTTTACTTAACGTAAGCACAACGTTTCGTCTGCTAAATTTGCAGATATCTTCAGATGCTAATTTAAAGACAAAAAACAATTAATAAAAAGGATAACAAAACAATAGTCAAACAATAAATAAAGTAACCAAATTTGCCTCACATAATTACAATGAGACGCCTGTAGGCATTGTCGAGTAAATAGAAAATTCGAAAGCAGCTGATATTAATAAAGGTGTCAATTCTTGGAAATTAGCTTGTTATATTCATTATATTTCTATTTTGACGGCTTAAATGTTGCGTATCTTCTTTCCTATTTATCGTCGATTTACAATTATTAATATGTAACATTTCACGTACAATACGTTTTTTATAACTAGATTCCCTATCTAAAATATATTTTTAACACTGTTATAAAAAAATTGTTTATTGTAAGGTGATGATATCGTACACAAAAGGGAGCCAAATATTGATTTTTATTATTCATTTGTTTATTATTCACATATAACATTAACATAATAATTCCGGTAATAAAAAAATAAATAATATTATAAAAATTGGCATACATCAGATAAATGGGATATGATACGTGTTGTTTATAAATTTATGGGTAAACAATGTCCTGCTTCATACAAAGGAGAAACAAAACGATGTCTAAAAGATCGGATTAAAGAACATCAAAAGAATAAAAATCCAGAATCTGTTGTAGGGACTGATTGTTTAAATTATAAAAATCATAAATTTGACTTTATCAATACTAGAATTTTAGATAGGGAATATAGTTATAAAAAACGTATTGTATCGAAAATGTTACATATTAATAATTGTATATCGGCGATAAATAAGAAAGAAAATACGCAACTTTTAAGCCGTCAATATAGAAATATAATGAATATAATAAGCTAATTTCCAAGAATTGACACCTATATTTATATGTGTATTTGTACACGTTTCTACCTTTGTTTTGATATAAATATCAGCGGCTTTCGAATTTTCTATTTACTCGACAACGTCTAATTTGGGCTTCTCATTGTAATTACGTGCGGCAAAACTGGTAACTTTATTTATTGTTTGACTACAGTTTTGTTATTCTTTTTATTAATTGTTTTTTGTCAATAAATTAGCACCTAAAGATGTCTACGAATCTAGCAGACGAAACGTTGTGCTTACGTTAAATAAAGTGTTTTTATTTATCTAATCAAAGACCCTCAAGATCGATTAAAAAATTCTATCTATTTATAATATATATAAATATAAGGGTGTGACATTTTTATTACTATTTTTCAATAAAAAATATTACAATTTTGCAACAAAAATAGCATAAAAATATCATAATTTTTATAGTATTTGTATGCATTTTTACCTTTGTTTGATAAATATCAGCGGCTATCGTATTTTCTGTTTACTCGACAACGCCTACCTTGGACTTATCATTGTAATTACGTGCGGCAAAACTGGTAACTTTATTTATTGTTTGACTATAGTTTTGTTATTCGTTTTATTAATTGTTTTTTGTCAATAAATTAGCACCTAAAGATGTCTACGAATCTAGCAGACGAAACGTTGTGCTTTCGTTAAATAAAGTGTTTTTATTTATCTAATCAAAGACCCTCAAGATCGATTAAAAAATTCTATCTATATAATAAATAGAGGTAGAAATATGACATTTTTATTGCTATTTTTCAATAAAAAATATTACAATTTTGCAATAAAAATAGCAATAAAATTATCATATTTAATTTTAAACAAAAATGGCTGTGTAACTTTATAACTAATATATAGCTCAAGGTGTGTGCAAAATTTCAGGAGGCTCCGATAAAACTTATCCTGCAAGGAGTTTTTTAATGGTATAAAATATTTTTTTTAAGATATTTAACTTTAAAATTCAAAATAAGTTTCTATTCCAATACCTTATGTAGAAAATTATTTTAAAAACTTTTATAAAAATTACATTTTCATCTTAAAAATTGTTTACACGCATTCTACTGTTGCGTATGGAGAAGGTGATAGGAGTGGACCGAATAAAAAATTGTTTGGACGCCGGGACTCGAATCGAGGATCCGCGAGTTTCCAGTTACGAGACCTAACCACTAGGCCACCGTCCGCGATTTTTTGTTGAAGTTGCATTCGTCTTGATATTTCGCGTTTCGGTCATCCTACACCGATCTCATACACGCGCCGATCCGTGCGTCGATGTTACGTACGTAACACTACATAACATATAGAACATATGTTTCTAAAATAAAAAAACTGATTGTTTCATCATTTTCGACCATACTCTACCATTAATTCATCACTAAAAGAAATAATATATAAGAAACAATAATCAGCAAATATATAAATTTTCATTAGACTCATTATAACTTAAAAATTATGATTCCCAAATTAACAAATTCTAGTACATATAAGTCATAATGAAATAATAAAAATTTTATAAATTTTGGAGATATAAACAGGAAAAAATGTACTCTGGTATAGATTTGTAATAATAAAATTTCTCATTATTTAAATAAGAAATAAGAATAATATCATCGCACTTTCTATTTATGTTCCTATACTGAAGAATGATTTTTTTAGAATTCACTTCTTTGGTAATAACATGAAGAATAATCGTCTACTATTAATTACTGGTAAAATGTGTTATTTTTATTGTGAAAGTTCAATTAATAAAACGAGCGAACATGGTCAAAAACTCGCTCGAAATTTTGAATTGAGTAACACATGGAATCAGTTATTCGATTATTAATATTAATATAAATAATAAATATTTTATCTCTGACACAATGTTTCTAGGGATGTGTATACGTTTTTTTATTTCTTGAGTAGAGCCTGTCTCATTATAAGCTGTAAAATACGTATTTCTTTAATCTCAGAACATTAAAAATGATCAAAAAATATTTCTATAGTAGACTATAAGAAAATTTATTCCTTTGTAAATAATATTAAATATATAAAGTACAATATTTACCTTATCTGGTTTTAAAGAGCAAAAAAAGGTTAGCTTAAAAAAATAAATAATTTGTAAAATTAAATTTCTTTAATTTTATGCCTGTTAACTTTTTAAAGCATGTGTAGTCTAGTTTATTTATTTTTAATCGCATTTAATTCTTGTAAACTTATGTTCAGGCTTTTAAAGGATGAAAAATTTTTATGTTATCGTCTCAGTCGTTTATCGACTGAGACTATATTACTATATTACTATATATTACTATATTTACCAAGAGTACATTGAACAAAAAATTTCCCAAAATTTAATAATGGTTGATATTAAATTAGATTAGTAATTTACCATATTTTCATATATGCAGTGTACGTAGAACATTAAATGTATTATACACGTCATAAAGAAATATATGAAAAATTAATATTCAATGCAAAATAAAAGGGATAACATTACTTTTACTATACTTATATTACTATGTTGCACTTGTAATCTCCTGCAATATATAGTTATAACATTTGTTTGCAATATTTTACACACTTAACTTTTATTTTTGGTGCGTTTTCTTATATCACTTCATATAATTCACCAAAATAAAAGGAAAGGTTTTTTCCTTATAATAAGACAAGATATTTCAGCGGCAAGCAAACATAAAAATTTCTATAAATTGAGTTGATTGTTAAAGTTTAAGTTTCATTTGCAAGTGATTTGTGTGATGTTTGCAGTATAGTGCAGAAACTTAAACTTTAAAAAATCAACTCAATCTATAGAAATTTTAATAAATATAAATAATAAATAATTTAATAAATATATATATACACCTATATATTCTACTTGACTATTTGTAATAGCGCTGTTATAGGTCATAAGTAGATTTAAACTATTATAATCAAGATATGAAATCTAAAAAATAGCTGAAATCAGAGTAAGTTTAGTAAGTATTTTATCGGAAAAATAAAAATAGACACATTATATATCTGGTTCAAAAAATTCAAAAAAATTTTAATTTGATACCTAATAGATAAAAATTGTACAAACGAGCGAAAATATCAGCATTATTTATTGGGAAGATTTGAGTAATTTTTATTATTTAATTACTACTTATTAAATAGAATACTATTTATCTATACGTACCTCTCAATTTTTTCACTTTATCGATATCGTTATATACATCGGAATAATATAATTCGCAGTTTTTTAAATCATAAGATATGTATATTGATTATTATAAGGTAAGTATTTCCAATGAAACATTGCGGATTTAACTTTTAATAAAGAACTAAACATCAAAATATCAGATATGTAAACCTTATTAATATTGTAATATTTACAAAATAATTAGTTATGATATATATGTGTGGAATGGTAGCTGAGAAATTCTAATAATTATTTGAAAAATGGATAATTTAAGCGTTGAGCTAGTGAGCTATAATGATACATAATTGTTTTACATATATACAAACTTAAGAAAAATTGTAATGCAGGGTATTTAGTATCAATGAGTAATTAATATAGAATCGCAAATTAGGAGAAAAACAGGATAGGTGGAACCTTCCCATAAAGATTGGCCTGACGTTCGATTGCAATAAGTCAATCAGAGCAACGAGGCAAATCGTTCATTAGTATACAAGGCGGCGTCGATCACCTTAACGATACGCTCCGCCTTTATCGAAATGTTTTACGTCCAATTAAACGAGCCGCACACTTTTGCTCGGCTTATTACCCTCTAATTATTTATATACGAAGTTACGCGCATCGACGGATATTCATGCCGTGCGCTGAAAATCAATTAAGTCGCGCCGCGTTCTCGTTAGTTTACTCGCGAACAACGCTAACAAGCCGGCGTGAAAAGTAGAGAAGGAAGAAAACCGTCATTTCCGTTGATATGCTTCGTTTGAGGTGTTTTACCACTAATGCCTGTACTCAAAATTTTTACTCACGTATGTATACCGACTGACTCGCTTTATTTATTATATATGTATATAGTACTGCTACATTTATATTTTTTTTTTTATTTTACAATAATAATTATATAAAATATATAGGTGTATGCTACCGCGGAAGTACATAATTTATATATATTTTATTTTATTATTTTAAATTTACTCTTTCAACAATATTTGTAACTCTAATTTTTATTTTTGCGGTTTTTTAGCCTTTTATAGAGTTTAAGTGGCGAATATACTGATATTTATAAATTTTAATTTCCTATTAGCAAACTACTTTTAACATGCTGGTATTATTGTATTAATTGTTTACTTCGAAATATTGTAAATGCAATGTATTGTACTATTTTAAATACCTGCTATTATATAACTGTCGAGCCATTTGACTAAGATATATCAATCACTCTGTATTTTTTGGCTTTTAATATATTTAACATCGTTTGGTTAAACTTTTAATGTTCCTTGTTATATTTATTTGCCATATCTAATTGGTCTCATTTGTGATTTTTATATATACTGATTACGTTTTTATTAAATATTGTTCAATCTATTACTAGTATCTTAGCTGTGGCTCTTACTGGGGTTCACCCCATAGCCAGAAATAGACCATTCAGTCAATCTCTTTCTCAAATACAATATTTATTATATACTTTATTATAGCTTGTAAAACTAATACATATTCCATTTAATTTTATTTTATTGCATAGAAGATTCATGATCAATATCTTTATTTTGTTTTTAGATAAGTATCAGAAAAAAAGGACTGTTTTTGGAACTGCTTTTAAAACTTTTGTCGTATCTATAAATGGATTATTCTACCTCGTACCTGACAATTAATTATCCCATAAAATGAAAATTATCGAACCAATCAATAATTATATAGTAATTTAATAAACCTGATGTTATTAGACAATCACCATCATGTAATATATCTTTTATTTTATTATTTTAAATTACTCTTTCAACAATATTTGTAACTCTAATTTTTATTTTGCGGTTTTTTTAGCCTTTTATAGAGTTTAAGTGGCGAATATACTGATATTTATAAATTTTAATTTCCTATTAGCCAACTACTTTTAACATGCTGGTATTATTGTATTAATTGTTTACTTCGAAATATTGTAAATGCAATGTATTGTACTATTTTAAATACCTGCTATTATATAACTGTCGAGCCATTTGACTAAGATATATCAATCACTCTGTAATTTTTTGGCTTTTAATATATTTAACATCGTTTGGTTAAACTTTTAATGTTCCTTGTTATATTTATTTGCCATATCTAATTGGTCTCATTTGTGATTTTTTTTACATATATACTGATTACGTTTTTATTAAATATTGTTCAATCTATTACTAGTATCTTACTGTGGCTCTTACTGGGGTTCACCCCATAGCCCGAAATAGACCATTCAATCAATCTCTTTCTCAAATACAATATATTTATTATATACTTTATTAGCTTGTAAAACTAATACATATTCCATTTAATTTTATTTTTTTCATAGAAGATTCATGATCAATATCTTTATTTTGTTTTTAGATTAGTATCAGAAAAAAGGACTGTTTTTGGAACTGCTATTAAAAATTTTGTCATATCTATAAATAGATTATTCTACCTCGTACCTGACAATTAATTATCTCATAAAATGAAAATTATCGAACCAATCAATAATTATATAGTAATTTAATAAACCTGATGTTATTAGACAATCACCGTCATGTAATTTGTCACTTTCTGTATTAGTGTATCATTTAACAAGTTTTAAGTATCATTCGGCTAAAAAAAGATATTTTCTTTTGATCGTTTACTTTAGATATTTTATTAACACTATTCTAGTGGAAATTCAAAGATTTTTAAGTATAAATTATTTATTTTTTAAAAATAGATAGAGAAGGATCAAATTAGCTTATATTTTTAAATACACCGTATTAAAAGTGACCAAATTTCGACCTGAGAATTATTATAATTATTGAATTTTAATATACTTATTATTTCTTAATTCCATGTGTGTAGTGTATTATATGTATATGATTAAAAAATTGGGATTCATCATTCTGTCTTTGTATCATATATGATCATATAAATCAAATATTTTTCTTGTTTTCCAATCGAATAATAAATTTTCCAATGAAAATTATAGAAACTTAGAGAAAAATAAATTCTACGTAAAAAACGAATAAAAAATAAGACACTGAAAAATATGTCGCTTATAATATTTTTTTACTATGAATAAGGAGTGTGTATGAAATATATGTGTGATTGGCTTCATTTTTGGGGTTTACGATTTTTAATAAATATACATGTAAGCAAATTGTCACAGTTAAACAATGCAGCGCTCATTAATGTATATTAATTATTATACAGAATTATAAATGATATTTGAGTAAACTGATTTTTATCTAGGTCTATAATATGCAGTGTAAAGAGAGAGATATTGGTTGATTGATTAAATGCGTGTTATTAGGCAGTATGGAAGAGCCCGCGCATGCACGTCGGGGATACAGTGTGAATAGCGATTTACGAATAAAATAAAATAATAAAGTAACATAAAAAATTAACGTATAGATAAAAATAAAAATAAAATAGATATAAAATTGGAGTAACACAGTATAGAAAGAAGTAGAGTAGCGCAACGTAGAGAGAGGGAGAGGGAGAGAGAGGCTTCGACGTAATTATGTTCTTGTAGGTACAAGGCGCGTGAGTACAGAGGCTGCGCGCGGCCTAGATGAAAGATCTCGCGAGGCGTTTAGTAGAGAGAGATATATCGACACGAGGCAGCGTTGGCCTCGCTTTGAAGTGGTTTTTGGGTGGGTTGAAATGGTAACGGGCTCGTGCGCACCCGATACCCGATGCCTATACGCGTTTATATATAATAACGTGGCGCGCAAGAAAAATAGCCAGGGAGAATGGGTGAAAGAGCGCGAGGTACGAAGTAACGATGGTAATATGCACGAAGCAGGGCTGGTTCGCGCACCGAAACGACCGGAAGTGGCCGGGCGGCTTCCCTTTGACAAGAGAAGCGCAAGAGCTTTTTACGGCAGGACGCTCGTCCAAAGAGATAACGCGCCGATGAGCGGCCCGCGGCCATTACGAATGTTCCGAGGCCCTGCGCGATTCTTCGCCTTCTACGCGTCAAATGCGGAGCAACTCTTTATATTTCTCTTTTTCAATTCTTTTCTGCATTATCTTCTCTCTCTCTCTCTCTCTCTCTCTCTCTCTGTCTCTTCTCTCTGCGTGCATGGTAATTATTATACAATCCAACTTTTCCCTGAGTTTCATTGAAGTTGTTAATTTGTATACTAATACTAATACTAATACTAATACTAATACTAATACTAATATACATTTTTTAATATTAATTTTGGATTATTTTTAAATAAAAAATTTAATACAAAATTATTATAACAAAAATATTAAACAAAATTTGATTTCTTATATTACTAATTGTACATTTGAATGCAATTATATATTTAAATGATTGATTTTACAAGTATGTAAAACAATATTTCATAATATTTTATAATTAAAATTGTCCATTACGTCAACTGTTTGCTTGAAATTTATTTTCAGATTTGTACTAAAAAAAAAGCTGATACATATACGGTTGTTTTGAGTACTATAATAACGTAAGCATCTAGGTTAATTATGTTTAGTAGATACCAAATTATCTCGAATAATTGCGCCCAGCAACCCAATAATACTTGAAATTCGTTCGTTTTTACACAATTGTTACTATTATTGTTTTTTACGATTATACTGCACTTCAACTAGATTAAAATTGATTTCCCCCTATGTAAGATAACTGCAGCCTTTCGTGAAAAATGTATACATTCTAATCTCCTTCGACCGCATACACATCTATTTTGAGATCAAACGTCAACGTATCTTAATATTGTTTCGTAAACTCAATTCGGTTGCGCGCAGTGTGTGTATATATATATATATATACATATCCCATCGAGCAATGTAGAATTCAAGAGTCAGTCAAACTCGCATTCCTCTCGATTCTTCAAATAATCGGATAGCCGCGATCTTGCGACATCTATCCCACGATAAAAAGCCGAATCATTTTCGACGTATGTATATATAGAAGAGAAAGAGTGAAACGAAGTCTATGAATCTCGCGTCCGTTGTATGTGTATAGACGCAGAGTGATCGCATAGAATTCCTCGAATCGCGAACAAAGCCAAGGAGCGGTACGTCACCCCCATAGCACCGAATTATCGGTCGAGAGATAGAAAACGCGCGAAAGCACCTAGGTGAGAATCGGTCGATCGAATGTATATATCTTTGCCCGACTCCCAGGGTAAGTTACGTGTGATGCGTAGGTCCCTTGGGTGTTTCAGTGAGTGTGGCCAGATCCGATCGTCTTGGGGATACGCGCGACTCTCACCTCGGCTCACGTCGCGTTAATCTTCTTACGCACACACACACACACACATATATGTTCCGACGCTGATCTGGACAAATCGCGGCGCGGATACGAGGCACCTTGCCTCACCTTATCTCGCTTATGCCTCCTCTACGAAGATACGGTGCGTGAGAGTATCATGCGTAAGGTATTGAGAATTCAGGACATATTTTGATTTGATAAATACATTACGTTTATAAAGGTATGACGTTTCAGAGTTTAATTACATAATGCCATAACTACTACAACTAATTTGTTATATAACTATATACTAAACTGTTACCTTGTTTTCTTTTCTTCAGCGAGTGATAGTATCTTGCAAATTAAATTCAATTTAAATACTTTAAACATTCAAAATAGTCTGAATGCAAAATCCATTAAGTTTGCAAAACACTTTGCAAAGACTGTCAGTGTAGCCGCTAATTAGATTATATATAATGGTTGAAAAATACGTCGCGTGCATATCGAACTAAAAATGTTATCGAATACAAGTAAACAAATTAAAGCAACGCGAAATGCTGCACATATGTATATTTGTTAACTAAATCCCGTAAAGATTATTCATAATGTTATTTGTTAGTTGCGTAAATCTACATATCCAATAGATAGTACTAAAAATATAAAGATAAAAAAAACATTCATTATGCACAAAATCTGATAAGAAAAATGATTTCCCTTCGGTGAACAAGACCGACGGGATAGTTTTATTTTGGTGCGCGCGGAGGAAGAATCGAATTAAGTCGAGTGATCGAACGGGCCCCGAAAAATAAAGTAGAGAAACGAAGTTGGCGTGTGGACTAAACGGTCGGCCTGACAGGAAAGTCTTTCGTCATGCGGCTCTTATCAGATGATTTGTCATCCCTGGCTCACGAGATTTTCTCGCGCACGACCGACACTTACGATTTAGCCTCCGATTCGCCCCCCCCTTCCCCATTCTCTCTCTCTCTCTCTCTCTCTCTCTCTTCCTCTCTCGATTTCTCGCATTTTTTTCTGTGCATCTCTTATTTTTTTTTTCGTTTCTTTGGATGCTACCGAATGCGTGACATGCCAGGACACATCGCCGGCAGGAGGTAGAACCTCTGTGAATGGATTTTTTTAAAAAGCATTCCACTGCTGCCGCACAGATCACGATTGTGTGAATGACTTTGGTACGTGATAATGAACGCTGATTTGCCTACCGAAAAATCACGTTCTTTTATCTCCTGCCTCATATTGAAAAGATTGTGTTTTTTTTTTCTCCTCTAGATGATTTGCGTTCACATTCACGGGGATATTTATTACGTACACACGTATACGTTAAAATTATGTAGAGAAATATTAAAATCATTACAATGAGAGAAAGGCATAATTGTCCTTAAGGTTTCGTACATTCATTATTAATTACGCTTATGTTTTGTTGAGAAAGTTGTACATAAATGATAATGTACTTAAGTAACTATAAGGCACGTTTATTTGTTCATATTAATATGTCATCTTAAATCTCTGAACACTTAAGAAAATCATTAGTTATAATTATTAATTTTTTTTCAACGCGCATTAACACAATAAATTTATTGTTGTTATAATAATAATTGTGATTAAACATTTCTTGCTTCATAATACATATGTTCACAACTTTAAATAGCTAATACATACCATAATCAGACTTTCAGAGTAATTATATAAGACAATTTACTAAAACCCCGTGCGCTCTAGTTTCCATAAAAAAGAGTAATTTATACGTGAAATTTCGAAAGAATAAGTAAAACACACGTGCGATAAATGAAAAATAAAGTGAGATCTATCGTCAAAGCGAGAAGAGAGAAGAAAAAGGAAGGAATTTTTTTTATAAATGGTCGCGACGTATATGCGCGCATCTCTGAAAATTGATGCTCTCGCGCGAGTTTTCTGAAAGCCCGTAAGCGCGTAGCATCATCGGCGAGCGTTCATAATAATTTATGCCCCATTTCCCGCGGCCTTTGCACACGGCAACGATGACTGTCGACGACGTCGACGACGACGTAGGTATACGGAAAAATCCACGCTCGCGTGTATATGGGAGACGCGGTTGTTTCTAACGCTAGGCGGCACAGTTAAATTTTATAATGACACGACTGAACATATATACGCGGCATAATTATAGTACGGGCCGATTATTGCCAAGCCGTTACTTCCTCAGCTTTCCCACAGCAATCCACCGTATTCGTTTACATTAGCGTTACTTTGTGCGAGCCGCCGCTACCGCGCACTCTATACGCTCGATCGATATATGTGCGCGCGCGCGCTCGCCCGTGTGTGTGTGTGTGTGTGTGTACGTACTCGCGCATTTGTAGCGATCCCCAAGCTCCGTCGGGGAGTGCATTCTTTAAATTTTATATCTATGTATATATACACAATGGGCAGTCGCGGAAGTCGTTCCTGTGACGCGCGCCAGCATCCAACCTTCTGATTGATCAAACGCCGAGTACATAACTAATTTTTTTATTACGTATGTTCAGTTTTAATAGAATACCTATTGATTATGTGCTGGACGGATTGGTTTTCTCATTCAACTTGGTTAATATTAATAACTCACTGCAAATTTAATTATATATTTTCTTTATTCGTGGTATATATACGTCGTCTATACCAAGCTACCGTACTGATGGTGTCGCTGTATATTTATAGTCCTGAACTCACAACACCCGGCCATCTGACTGACTATCTCGATTGGTAAAAGCTATGATAACGAATTGTAATAAAACATAATGAAAAGGTTAGATTGTGTTCTTTACAATTATTCACCGTATAGCTGCATAATATATGAAATTGTATACTTTAATAGCATACAAACATTATGATACGATTCAACCTGTTATTATTTTGTATCTATAATATAGGCATACTATAAGCTGTGTTTGTTTTATGATTTTTATTTATTTTTAAATATATTTTTGTTTAAAATGCATATACTCTATTGTCATCGATATAATGTTACAAATGTTTATTTTTGCAAGTTTTAGGAGGAAAACTTTGGCATGTTTAATCTATTAGCTCATGATACTAATTTGTCTGATGTATAATTATCGAGAGGCAGTTACTTGTGTGAAATAGATATTAGGGTGAATTTTTTCGTTCATTATTATCAAATGCACACTATAGGTAACTCGATAGATGTGAAATGAGATTGAGCCATTAGTTTTAATAATAATAATTAAGAAATAGAGCCTAATAAAATGTTCATTATTTTGTTTGTACAAATCGTTTGGGTAACTGTATACAAATATGAATTTCAATTTGTCCGATAAGTCTAAAGTTAAATTAAACTGAACTAATATAAATGAAATTAATCAAAGGGCCAACGTTATCTCAGTGTCTACGACGTACTAATTGCACTGGAGAACTGGTATAAGAAACCTAGGAGGCACACGCCAGAATTCGAGAAAGCGAGCTCCCTCTTTGAGTGTGGTCGGTATATTGGTCAAAAAGGTCGGGTCTGGTGTTCGGTGTGTGTTTGGATTTTTTGAGCCGAAAGAGAGAAAAATAGCCCGTCACGCAAGTCTGTTTAGTGCTCGTTTCGGGTTCCGCTGGCAGAGCCATTGTCGACTCGGTCAACACCGACAAATCCCCTGACTCCCCTTTCCGCACATGTTGAAGCAGCCCGCACGCGTTTAACGTTTCACGAGAGAGGCATTTTCTACGCGGACACAATATATATAAGCTATACGGAGGTTGCGCGCCCATGCGACCTGGACGACCGTCAATCATCTGCACTTTTTCGGGACTGACCGCACTCACTCGCGTTTCTCCGCGTTGCGTGAGTACGAAGTTAAAAAACAATAGGAGAGAGCGCGAGTCAAACCCTCGACAAAGAAATTGAGAGAACGCACGGTTTGGTTATATATACAAAGAAATTCGGACCCGGTTACCGGAATCAAAGATAATTGGTTGGCATAGTTGTACAAGGAAATCCTATACATTTCGTTATATCCTATTCCCTGAACAAAATTTTGGTTTATCATTGGGGGTTCCGAATCGTGCACGATCTATAATTGAGTAATCATCCACATCATTCGACCAATCACTCTTTCATATGCACATTTATCTAAACATTTTGTTCAGATTCCTTCGAAATTAGCTTACCTAATTCGGTGAATTTTTTCAAGTTTCTACATATTTTTATACCTTATTAAAAATTGTTTCTATACTTCAACAGTTTCTTAACTTGTATACTAACGATTAATGTCTATCGTTTTGCCATCAATTTTAAAAAATACTTTGTCTAAGGAGCCGTTTCGCCGTTTCGCTGGAAATATTTTAAAATTCATGTTTACACGTCATTTACTAATTCTCTACAATTTTTCTCCCGCATGAAATTATAATCTTTCTAGTTTTAGTTGTCAAAAATGTATATATTTCTTTGAATTCTGCGAGTATTCTTTTTAGTCTACTAAGCACCTGCATAGAAATTCGTAAAAAAATTTCAAAATAGTAATAAAACATTGTTACTATATTGTATGCTGTCTGGTTTAAAGAAATAATTGTAGGAACCGTTCACGGATATATTTGCATAATGAATAATAACAATTTGTTGCATAGTTACTGTGTATGTACCCTGATTAAATTAATTGTAAAATTTTTTTAACAAATTGTTCCAAGACAATTAATAATAGTTTTTAATTTATAATAGTCATTCTTTTATTTTATTTTCATTACAAATATTATTTTTTTTATCTTCTTACACATGAATAATCCATTTCCAAATAACAAAATGAGTATAATGCACGTAATGATATCTTCTTACGAATACCATAGAAACTTCATTTTAAGCATTTGTGATACGTTATTTCTGACATATAGAGATATATATACATAACAAAGCGACATCGTTCCTTTTACTCTTACGTTTGCTGCATCGAAAAATACAAAAATGCATACAAGTCTTGATTGGTATAAATACTAGTATGGTTCGAAAAGGAAGAAAGGAAATTATGGTTATAATTCTTCCGATTTTCTCTCGTGTATGGGGACACGAATAAGGGATTATAATTTCACGCTTCACTCAAAGACACATTCGTTTTTTGCGAATTACACGTTTCAAGACACTTAATGAGCGACTACTCGATACACATATCCTGCAAACGGGCGAACAGTAAACGCATCATTTGCATTTCAAGAAACTCGCCCGAACTTTGTTTATTAAGATACTCTTCGCACTTTATCATTACATGCAGCATAAGAAACAGCTTTTTACAGCTTATTATTGTTCAATACGTATATATCGTATATTTTGGCGTAAACAAAAGATAAGCATCTTTGTTAGAAGTAAATTTATAAATTAATATATATTACACGATGCTATATAGACTTTATCGTTATAGATAAATTTGATTTTCGAGCTGCGTTTATACTTAATTGAGTCGTGACAAATAAATAAGGTGAATACAATAATCTAAATGAAAATCCTATAACTATTACGTTAAGAGCTCGAATGGAAGCGTTATGGAACGATTGAAAATTAGGGTGTAAAATAATAGGCATATTAATTTGTAGAATAAAGAAGAAATGGTTTAAAGGCGATATAAATTCCTGGGTATATCCGCGCAGTGCTCTTAGCCGTCGAATCGGTTTTACGGGTATATTTTATCGATCAATTTAATCGTCCTTCCGCAAGCATTGTACTATTTCTATTCTCGCACAAACAGCTCGGCACATGGTTTCGTCGTAAAACAAGAGGCAAGACCGTGCGTTTCCGCGGTTTGCGGCGAGTGCACTTTATCGACCTGTAGAAACGTCCGGCCGATCGTTAAAGACGTGGCCTGGGCATTTATAACGTCGCGTGGACGCTATTACGAAAAAATAACTTACTCGAATTGACCAAAGGGAGGCCCGCGAGTTCTTCGGCTCGTAAACCGTATAATAAAACCCCTGAGGGACAGTATATTTCCGATGAAATCGAACACGCACGCGTCAATTATTACTTCCCGCACTGCAAAACCCGAGTTCCTCCCTATATTCACTCTCTCTCTCTCTCTCTCTCTCTCTCCTCTGCCTTCGGTCCCTCCCCCCTCAAACGCGCGATTGCTCGTATAGCAAACGCGAGCGCGCGCGCGCGTCGAGAGCCGAGAAACGATCGACTTACGAATCGGCCTCTGTCAAAACGGCAATGATCGATCGGCCATTAGCCGCGCGGTTTAGCGCCTTAGGATGTGGCATGCATTTGGCCGTTATAAAATTCCCATAAATCCGTGCACTGCTTTTCCCTTTATTTCTCTTTTTACTTGATTTCATATACTTTTCTACAACAAAATTCTTCTAAATCAACATAATAACTTCCTTTGATCGTTTTAAAAACACAATGCGCTAATCAATAGCAATTTTATTTTTCGTGAAATAATTCTACCTGGCACCACGTAAAACGTTTTATAAATATATTTATTACCAAATTTATGAAATAATATATGGACAAAGTGAATAAACGTTGAAGTAAATTTAATAACATAACATAATAATTGTTGAATAAGAAACAAACCAAAGTCAATTATTATAATTATACGCGTAGACACATGACTTATTTGCACTTAAAACAACGAAATCCTAAATATCAATCGGGAGATACTAATTTCCTGCTCTATGTTTCAGTCGTCTCAATCCTCTCGCATTGAAATTCGTGCTTAAAATTGTAAAGTTTGTTGCGCAGCCTTTGATTGTCCATAACGCATAAGCGACCAGCAAAAGGGAAATCGCGCGACTGCTTCGCGTGTATACATAGACCTGTTGGTTCATTCTATATAGAAATGCATTTTACGCGTAATGTGCACGTATATTCACACGCGTGTGGTTTTGCGCACTGCGTCCTTGAATATAGGCGGTTGCTGCAGCACTTGCAGTCTAGCTGGAATCTAGTGACGCGGTGATCGCGAGCTGGTTTAGTGGCTTGTGAACGCTCCGGATTAGGAATGACGATTGGGGCTATCGCTGACCTATTCGAATCTCCTGAAATTACGAGGGCGTTAGCGTATTAGTGCGGTTGTCTATGCCTCTAGCTTATAAGCCGCGTTTGTCCATCTGCGTTATATACTCACGGTTATTTTTTTATTTATTAAATATCTTATTGTTATTCCTTAATTATGTAAATTACTTCGATTCACATGTTAGATTCATTGTTGCGCTTTTGTGTATAATACATGTAATTATATTTAATTAAGCAAATGAATTGCCTACGCCGTTTGTATAAACCATTGATTATTATCGAGTCGATAATCATTACATTACAATTAGCTATATGAAACATTCAGACAATTTATTATTGTTATTATTATTATTACTATTATTATAAATAATATTTTGTGTAGAATAAAAGAATAATATTTTATGAATAAATAAGTGCACGTTTTATTTTAATAATTTGTTTAGGGATTATATATTATTAAAAAATTGTTTAATATATGTATTAGGCTATTACCAAATAAAAACGCTGCATTATAATTAAATGATTAATATTAAGAGGTGACACGTAATTAAAAAACATGGATTCAGAAATATTTTAGGTTAAATGCACTCGAGAATCGAAGTGAAAAATTGTTAACAATCGTGTGTTGATGGTTGCGCAAGACAGAATACTCGGGTAAATAAACTCGAAGAAGGTTTGACTATCATCTCGAGAAATGTTTCGCCGTCAATTCAAAAACGATTCGCATCGAGCGCAACTCCCTCGTTGGAAAGGTAGAGAAAAGCCATCCCCAAGCACCACGGACCGTTCAATTTTCTCGAGAAAATCCAGTAGCGCATTCGGGTCTCCCTCTGTGCTCTGTACTCTGTACGGGTACGTCTCCATAGTAGAGCCGTTTACTCCCCCGTCCTTTGGCCCTCCGCCGAAGAGTGGCACGATCGCCTAAAACCACTTAATCGCTCGGCCGCAGAAGTGCCAGCAATTTACCGGGGTGGGGCGGTGGCCGTACGGGCGTCCATTCGTGGGGATTCCCAAGGGGTTACCGGGGGGGGGGGAGTGCGCGATCACAGTTGGCACACGGCCGCGCCGCTAATCCTATGGAGTCGATCGAGGAGAGACCGGAGACACGGAGACAATGAGCAAGGAGACAGCTATACGCGCCGCGACTCCTATCCCAGGGATTGCACGGTTACGCGCGCGTGTCTACTAAGTCCAGTCCGAATGACTACCGATTACCGAATCGTTCTCTCTTTCCCCCGTCCCCCTCGGCTGCACCGGGAGTTGCTTACTCTTACTTCCTTCCTTCCTCCCTTCCTCCCTTCCTACCCCGCTTCTGCTTAATCCCACCAATTACTGATCTCGCGCTCGTGTGCTTCTAAGTATATAGGATGGTTCGCTCGACTCTTTTACCCCCGATACTGCTGGTCCTGCGACTAAGATAACCGAGACTCTGGTATATACTGCCGTACCGAAGAAACGAGAAGAGCCTTCCCTGCAGCCTGCCCATCCTAAGCTTCCATTTCACCCGGGAGTTTTTTTTCCCCCTCGGGAACCAACCTACCCCCTGGGCTACTCTGCGTTTACGCGTGTTTGCCTTTCCGAGGATTAGAGTATTTATGCATCAGTTTTCCATTAGGCGTGGTTTAACTCAGAATTATTGACCTGATTACCCCAACGTATACCAGATTACATTGCGTTACATAATTACTAATCCACACAATGTTTATCTATTTATTCAATACTTTACAATTCACTCGCTCTATCTTTCTAGTCCTCATAAAATACCAACTATTTACATACATTTTATACTCTACATCACTACTGCCAATCGAGGAGCCACTTAGTTCTAAATTGTCCATTCGTGTTGAAGCGAGTCGAGCAATTTTCAGTTAAAAGTACACTTACCAAGAGAGTCACCGATGCATTACAAAATTATTAATATACTTCTTTAGTACAAATACTTTAATCCTTGCCTCGACTGGTTAGTTTAAAAAGTTGAAAAGACTGGTTATATATATTGCAAATTAATTAAAATAAAACATGAAAAATTAACAAAAATTAGTAAATATTTTTCAATCGAACTTTTGAGTCATTTTAATTATTAATAAGAAATTAACTAAAATTAAAATGAAATGTCTTATCAGGTTTCAGTTTCTTCCCGCTATGTGAATGTGCTAGTCTATTAGGTTAAAACGTCGAGACACATCAGATCAACAATATTATAATGTTATAATATTATAGTGTAATTTTTGAAATAATCGAAATGTTCCATCATATTATTAATAATAATATATTTAATAAGTGCAAGGTATTGCATTATTCTTTAAAAGACGTCACGATTACTTATAAATCCTGACTATTCGTTTTTCCTTATCAATTTTTGGACCACTTAGATAGTATATTCATTAACAATAACAATTTCACTTATTTTTTTTTATAAAATATGACAATTCCATACTATTTTGTTATAAAAAAATTAACGGACAAATTCTCCTCGTATAGAAGGTTAAGCCTCTCTCCCTCTCCGTGGGCTTTCTCTTTTCGACTAATTAGCCTGAAAAGTAGTTGGACTTGGTCAGTAATAACCGGTGGAAACGCAGCGCATCAGGCACATCAAAAATGCGTCTATAAACTCTCTCAGAACTCGGTGGTTCTCGGCGTACGTCGTATAATTCGTTGTTAGCGCAAAAAAAGGGGGAGAAAGCGGGCACCCACAGATCAAAAAGACGCTTCGTACTGGCAAATGCGCGTGGGTAATGAGGACAATAATTGCAAAAGGCGCAATATAATGCTCGCGGAGAGCGCGAGTCGAACGTTTTTACAACGGCGGTCTCAAAAGCTCTCGGCTCGTGTAGGCCGACGAGAGGAGTGAGGGAGAGGAGGAGGAGGAGGAGGAGGAGGAGAGGATATAGTGGGGAGGAGAAAAGAAAGAGGGAGGATACGCGCGCGCGAGCGCTCGCACACATCGATAAATATGTATATATACGTATACCTATATGTACGATATAGCGCAGGTACGAGTATAGCTATGTATATATACACCATTCGAGAGGATGAATATGATGTAAATAAATGATGAGGTGCCCTTAAGGGAGTAGATATTAGGACCAGGGTAAGAAGTGTTATGAAACATAATTAGCGAGAGAGCACCGCCACCGACTCGGCGATGATTACAGGGCGGTGAGACTAAAGTCGTGGCGGCGGCGAGTTCCAGACCCAATACCGGGGGGACGAAAGAGAGAAGCACCCGAGAAAGAGAGAAGCCGATATAGACAGGCTACTCCTATGGGCATCTCCTTATATACTGTGCCGCGAGCCTCTTATACGTCTATTATACCCACGCGTCCACTCCCGAGCCCCGAGCCTGCGTATACACCCGCGTAATATGCGCTTGCGCCCTCTCTCTCTCTCTCTCTCTCTCTCTCTCTCTCTCTCTCTTTCTCTCTTTCTCGGTAAAGTCGGAGCCGAAGACGTGTGTGTACCTCACGCCAACGGGTCGGACGGGGCCGGATTCAGCGCGCGCGCAAGCGCAAGCGCGATCGCTCCTTAAAAATTATTCATTTAACTGCGCGCGAGTCCGCATTTTATAACACCACTTACGACCGTACGGGCCTAGAATTTAATAATTCCGACCCGCGGGAAGATCGCTGCTATCGATAGAACGATATATATCCTTTTGTTACCCGTATTCTCGCATATTCGTCTCTGCACCAGCAAAACTTGCCGTCTTATTACTGTGTTTATTAATGCTCCGAGTTTAACCGCCGATTACCGATAAGCCAAATTTTGCGATTACTCGCTTCGGTTATTTAATCTTCGTTATTCCTGCGCCTCCATTTTTCTTCTTCTTTTTTTTTTCGCGGTGTGGCTTACGCTGTCGATGTAGATCGCTCGAGCGCTCAGCTAGATGGGTTTATACGGAAAATTATAATTTATGGAAAATAAATGTGCCGAGTAATTTGTAGTCTATAATTTCCACGTCAAGATAAAACTTGAGCTTTGCTAACGTCTCCGCGTTGTACTCTTAGTTTAACCAACTATCGTTAGGTCATGGATAAATTGTTATTCTAAATTTCTAATCTATTCTAATTTGCGAAAGTAGGCATTTTATGCCACATGATAAATTATAAAGGTATTAAAAATCTTGAATTTTCAAAAGTTTATTGCCGTCAATTCGTGCGAGTGTAATCTTGCCATGTACATCATTTTTTTATACTTCACAGTTAATTGCCAATACATCAAATTAGTACTATTTATGGAAAATGTCTGTATCTGTAATAAATTAATTGACATCGCCCAATAACTTTCCAAATTTAGCTTTATTTATGAAAAAATATCGCAATTTTTTTAACTCCTAATAGAATTATTGATATTACCTCATTTCCGATGTAGACGTAATATTTCGAATGTTTTGGCTAAAAATTGGTTATACTGCTACACAAGAGAGAAAATGTAATAAAATAGTATAGATTACGCAACATGAGGCGAAAATAGAAGATATTTCCCGCGGATTGGTCATACTGCTCAAACGAGATGATTTTTCACGAGGGTGTTTTTATTGCAGGAGCGCAAAGCGAGGGCAGTAATCATGCGAGGGAAAAATATTCTCGCGGGAACAGTAATTACCGAAGAGATAAATCTACTTTCGCCACACGTTGCGTATAATATTTTATTCTACATTCGACTATGGCTACTTTTAGACCTTAAAAAAGGGGCCGATACGCTTTTTAAATTTTATATTCCGCATGTATACCTCTTATTTCTTGTTATTTCTTTTATTTTACTTTCGCCCCGCAAATATGTTTGCGGGAAATATATGCTACTTTCGTCCCGATTTTTAGGGTCGCATACTGGTTATTTTAGTCGAGTGTGGAATTAAAGAAATTCTATAGCATAGGCCACCATAACGATTGCCTGACAAAGATTATATAAACTTTACAAATCAATTTATTCTTAATATGTTCCAGATATCCGACGTTATAAAAAGTAAATCTTCATGTACATTTGTAAGTAAACAATTGTAATAATTATAAAACTATTCCGAGGAATTTCTTTCTCGCGCAATATACAGAAAAACATAGTTTCGAAATAAAATAACGCAAATTTAGTGAATAAACGGGTCGCAAGAATTTAATAAAAAAAATCAACAAATTTTGCAAAATTTGGTTGAATGTAAGTTGTAAGCAGATTTTCGTCTACTCTGCGGAAAGGAAGCTTGTCCGCTAGCTAGTTGATTCGATGTCGAGAAAAAGCGGAGTGTCGAGTCAAGGCGAATAAGGGACGTGCTCGTATCGGGCCCACGTACTACATAGATAGACGATACGTACGCATATGTCGCCGTATTCCAGGCTCGCGCGCGATATTATTGGCGCGGTGCCGAAATCGACGGTGCCTGCGATTTTCCAGGATGCGACAGCTTGCCGCAAACTGTCTGGTACGTAACGGGTGGCGCGTGCACTCCTGATGTAGCCCTATCCCGTCTCCTCCTCGCGGACTCGTATTCAGTTGTAGCGCGTGGCGATATTGCCGATCGACGAAACTTGCCACGGGGATCCAGATTCTTCTCGCTCCGAGGTGGCTTTTCAATGAGGCTCGGAGTTTCCCTCCCCCCCGCCGCACGACACTCACGGCGACACATTTTTTTTATCGGCTATCAAGAAACCGGGCTGCGTCTTTATCTTTTATTGGACGAGATTCGCCAAGGCGCTGCGACTAGCTACGTACCTTATGAATAATACCCGTAATGCGCGACCCTCACCACTTGTCCTGGCCGAATATTTTTATAGAACTTTTACATTACCGTGACGTCTTCTTTTTATTCTATCGACTAATCCGAACGATCGCGTACGACCCATTTCTATTGTATATACGATTAGCTCCTTTTATTTTTATTATGGATTTAACTAAATAAACGTAAACCCATATTGTTATAGATTAAATCAACATGATAAAAATAATTTTACATATATTGTTTAACGTTTTTGTAGAAGTACAGAGTAGCTAATATATGGCTACACATTCAATTGGAATAAGTAAACAATTATAAAATGGAAATGTAGGTATATATCGGTTAGAAAAAAAATTCAATATCGTGTAAGATATAAACTTGAGAAACAGTCGAAAAGTAAAAAGAAAATATCGGGAAAGTATCTGGTATAAGTCGTCCTAAAAACATTCTGGCTACGCGTTTCCAAACAAACCTTTCTCTCAAAGTTTAATATAAACTTTGAGAGAAAAGTTAGCGAGGAAGGAAGAAGAGAGGAAAAACTGTCCGAAATGTAACCGCGGAAGTTGGTAAGGGCCGACAGCGTCAAAATCGAAAAGCCGTATACACCGAGGACAAAACGAGGGGTATCGAGCGATAGAGAGAAAGGAAGAAGCACACGGCATATGTATATGTATATAGTATAGAGGGTTATATAGAGAAACCGAATAGAAGGGACAGAGAGGAGACGCGAGGCGCGCCAACTGAATATAACCGAGCGCGATATACGAAGAGGGTCCAGCCACAGCTTGCGGGTATAATATGGCGAAAGCTGAGAGAGCGAGACCCCCCGACCAGCGGGGGTGGAGAGACAACGAGATAGAGAATCAGAGGGAGAGAGAGAGAGAGAGAAAGTGGCGCGTACCACGAATGTTAACGCGCGGCATTAGCCCGGTGGTGTATTGGTCGGGAGGCGAGGGAGCAAGTCGCGACGGCTCGCAATAATTCTGATAACGCAGCATGTTGTCATGTCGACCGGCATACGAAATGCCCTCCCTCGCTGGGTTATACGCACTGTCCCTCTCGCGCTATCTTTCTCTCGCTCTCTCCATCTCTCTTCCTCCTACGGGTAGCTTTTCCGACCGGCTGCTTCTACCAAGATGGAGGAATTCACCTCGATATGAATTCCACCTCTCTCTCTCTCTCTCTCTGTCTTCTTTAGAATCTGGCATTTAAGTGAAACGTGCCGAATAGAGACGCGTAAGCTCCTTGGACTTTATGACCTAACTTTTTGGCACTTTGTCGCGCTTATTATCTTATCCTTCAGATTTGTGCCCGTAATACATATCTTGCATACGAGCAATCAAAGAGAACCATTTTTTGATCGTGCGTTCCGTTTTTACGTTTACATGTTGTACAATAGAGCTTGGGTAATTTGTATTTAACTAAGTAATAATCGTACAAATGTATTTACTATTCTTGGATTTTAATAAAGCAGATGAAACAATCATATATACGGAGGAACCGCAGTCTATCTTATTTCCTCCCGAGCATTTGAATATCCGTCCGAGGTGGGTGATCGGTCCTTTTATTACAGGGCCGTCTCTTGCCGGCTTATCCCCTTGAAAACCGACTCCATCCTCGAGCGCTTAGCTCGGTGGGTCGCGTTCATACGCGCGCGTAAACGTAATACATACGTCGAAACACGCCCCCATCCGCGGTCTTCGTCTGGCATAACCCGCGTTTTCCCGGTAGCTCGCGCGACTAAAATGGGGATGGAACGACTGGAGGGAAAGAAGAAGAGAGGAGCGGGGGCGGGGGGAGGGGGAGGGAGGGAAGTTGGTGCTCGTCTCGTCTCCCTTACCCAAGTTCTATCGCCACCCTGGGCGTAACTCGCCCGAGCGAAACGAGCGTATCCACTGAAAAATTGCGGGCTCCTGCACTTTTTTCTCGCCTCCCGCAGCTGCGCGCGAGTCTGATGTATTGCCGTCCACGTTACCGCGCGCGTTGTCGAGCAATTTTTATTTTCTTTTTCTCTCGCGCGCTCCCGCACTTCGAAGCATCGCTTCCACGCCAACCAGCACATCGCGGGGCTTATCGTTATGGACAACATTTCTGGACTTTTAAAAGAGGTATTGCGTTGTTTATTTGAAAGGACGCTGACACAAATTACTACTTACACAAAAATTACTATTTCACCTATGTATACGAAACATGCGGAATTCAAATTATCGTCTTTTTTAATATTTATTTAACGCTATTATTTGAGTAGTTATTTTTAAATTATACATCATGTACATTACAACATTTTCTTAATAATTTATATATCAAGATAATCTTTTTGTACAGTGTAAAAATTAGGATTGTTTTGTCATCTAATTGTTTCTTTACCGCCAGTCGAAGATATTTAACGCTAGATACATGAAATTACATTACACGAGTATGCGTCAGATAAAATAAATAATAATAATATTTAGCAATTGATTATTTATTATTACTCAAAAATATTTTTTCCATTATCATAATATCATAATTTTAATATTTTTTTAGAGATATTATTTAAAGGTACAAAATATATTAATGTACAAAATTAGTGCGATAAGAAATGTAAGATGATGATATTTACAGGTATACGAAAATTGTCCTTAAGTACATTCGACTCGTAAAAAATAGAATACAATGAACGAGAAAAAGCAAGATGGAACGAAAAAGTTAGGAAACATTAAAGCCGAAGGCGGCTTTCTCAAGTATAACCTGAGGCGATTTCAAGAGACGCATGATTCACTTCCTCGGTAATTTCAAACTCCGCCCTTAATGAGGACGTTAAGGAGGCCGGAGGCTGAATTGACAATTTTAAAAAAGTTCCTCGGCCACCGCGATGCGAGCCTGCGCGTCACCTGCGGCCAGGATCGCTGTATAACTAGTAGTAATATACATAGGGACTCAAAACGTAAGATAATACACAGAGTATTCCACGAAACATAGTCATATAACTGAATTTATTTAATTATACGTAACTTTATATTTATTTATACATAATTACAGGCTAAAAACGCTCAGCTTTTCCCTGATTTTCTTATACAGAATTTTGCATTTTCATAGTAATAATTTACTTAAAATTTTTTACTTTATACCTAATTATTATACGTCATTAGTCAAACAAAAATAATTAGCCGATTATTTACTTAATTTAAACTATATGTAATGTTTACTTAATTAATTTTCTGGAAAATTCCTATTTCATATACAAAATTGCAGCAGCAAATATTCTCTATGTGCGAATCTTCGTCCCTGTGTACCGCCGTAGTAAAAGCCTTGAAGGCAAATCGTATACTCGTCGTTTACGTGCTCATTATTGCGCGAGGATGATAATCCAATATGGCGACGTGGCGCGGCTGCTTCTTGCGCGCGCGTGTCAATATTGAAGTCAATATTACCGAGCGCGAGAATTTATTACTTTAACCCTCCGAGCGCACGTATATAAATTTTCCGTGGGCGCGCACTCTACAACGCCCATAATGAGCTATACACAACTTTGCGGTTCGTCGTTTTTCTTTTTCTTAAGTATCTTTATAGCTCGCTTCATATAAAATTGAACAAGTGAAATTGAAGTTTACGAAGAGGGAGTCCACGCGGTAACCTTAGGGTAAAAGAAATTTTATAAATTATCAGTTAAAAATACAACATTTTCTTCATTTATATATTAGTAGTTATAAGCTCACAAACCATTGTAATATGAAACAAGTGATATATATGTTAATGAAGTCAAAGCAACTTTGCGAATTGAAAAAAGTTATAGGAAAGGCGCAAATGAGCTTTAAATGAAAGAATTGAATCGATTGTATATACTACACGGAGATAAAAAAAATTTCGGTAAAAATTACTATATTTTCAGTAACATGATTTACAGACTGACAACCGAAAAAATTAATGAAATTTTAAGTAAAAATTGATAGAAAATTCAGTAAAAATTCACAAAAGTCCTGTAACTTTTTGGGTTTCGTTAGTCTGTTACCGCGTTAATGAAAGTTTATCAATATTCACATAAAGTTTAGTATAAAAATTTATTAAGACGTTTCTCACCGTGTACTGGATTGCTGGTAAATAATATTAATTATTCTACCGTATATAGCATATGTACCGTATATATATAGATGTGTATCATATTTCACCCTACGACCAAATTTATTAATTATTGTATAACGTACGAGTAATTGATCAGACTAATAATTTGTGTGTTTAGTTTCGCAGATCTGGAGCATGTTAAATGAGTCTCATCAACATACTAAAACGATCGTCAGAGCATAAAGAACGTTTGATTGGTTGGAGCGATCGACGCATAATAGAGGGCCAGAGAGAATCGACCCACAGGAGAGAGACTATATCTGTCGACAGGGTCTAAAAAATAACCCAAAATTCGTGAGCGTGCAGCTTGCACAAAGGGTTTCGAGTGAGAGAGAGCGCACGCAAGAGGGGTATAGAGTAGAGTAAAACGATAATAGTTCCGCCAATAAATCTCGAGTCGCCTCGCTCGTGTCCGTAGCGTGAAGAATCTCTTGTTTTGACTGATCGCTCGATCTCCAGGAGTGCGAGATTAAACTGTTTACGGTTTTGGATCCTGCCCCCACCTCTTCATAATCCCTGATTTACGAATCTGCGGGGTATATACATCTATACATCTATACATCTATACACGCACACACGTATATAAGAATAGTCACATTTATACGAGCTTAAACGCTGGCGGCTCGATCCCCGTGGAGAATTAAACCATGTATGCGTTGCGCGACTCGTATGAGGGTTGTTAAAGGTCGGAAGGTTTGTTGTAGATCGAGAGAAGGACGAGCCAGTACGAGTCTGTGTGTACCTATATATATACCATTCGAGATTCGCCCTCTCGCGTCTTATCCTGCGCTTGTAAATACCTCTCTCTCTCTCTTTCTCTCTCTGCGCCTCTCCCCCTTCTGGGTCTTATATAATTTATGCAGCACGATTTGCTGCGTCTATTTAACGTTATGCGCTAGGGATAGTGATTATGTTTATAAGAGGGACCGAGTAAGTATAGCTATAGCTATAGATGGTTGACTCTCCTTATACACTTCCCATTTTACCTCTCGCCTTTGGTAATTAAATACACAGCCGCGACTCTCTATTCACTTTTCGGTACGATATACTTTGGCTACAAAAATACTTGTGATATTGTTGATACGAAAATACGAGAGGTAAAATAAAATCAAGGTACTTTTAATCGCCGACCTATCACCTGCTCAGTAAGGTCATATATCAAAGTTTTTTTAATAAATCTGTTGATATATTTGCTTGTCTTATTCATTAATAAACACTTTTATTATTTATGTGCATGTGTGCGAGGAAAATTACTAATTCTAGTCACGTAAAATGTTTTTACTACACACATGTGTACAAGTATAATGTATTAGTTCAATTCATGTATACGAGATACGAAGAACAATATCTGCGACTGTAGAAGCTCGTAATTTAAGTAACTTTTTAATACTAACATGTTAATTTATTTAATATCGTTTTAAAAATTAATAATAAAAGAAACTGAATTTTTTAATTTAAATTTTTAATTTTCATTATGTAAAGTTTAAAAAAAACTTTTAAGCGAGTTTGAAATACTTAAAATAAGTTTTCATTACGTATTTAAAATTTTTGTCTGAATTACTGCAATTTGAATATTAATGACATTTAAAATAATGCAGTACACACTATACATAGACATTTTGTATTATATATATTTAACTTTCTGCCAATGAGAAAGGTCATTTATTACACATGCGGTAATAATACATTGCAAATTATTCTCAAAAGATATTCTAAAATAAGTATTATGTTAAATAGTTTCCTCAACCAATCAGTGTTGCACTAACAAGGAGGCCATCATATGTTTGAAAAAATGGATTAAAGAAATTTTAACAAAAAATTAAGCTCTACAATTTTTATTAATTTTTAAAGCTATTTTCTTCAAATGCTTAATTTAGGTATAACTTTGCTTTAGTGTAACGGATTTAAGCGAATTTTTAAAAAATTTCTATCTATCTTATCTTAGCTTTCCGATGAACTTTGGTCTGAATGTTAAAATTGGACAGTTTAAAAGTTACAATAGTTCAAAGTAAAGTCTCTTTTTGGAATTTTTGCTTCGCAGCGTATGTCTTTGGAAAAAACGATTGTTAAAGTCTGCGGTTCTGCAGCTTTCTTTATATTTATATATTAGATAATATATTCTACAAGCTGGACACGATCCGTTTCCCAAACTTGAGATGCTCTCCTTGTAAGTGTGACACCTTATAGTGTATATTTTTTTCAAAAATCGTAAACATTACGCAAAAACTATTCCGCAAGTACTATTTTGAAATATTTCGGTGGTTAAATTAACAGTTGTATAACCTTTTACAATAAATGTGATGGAATAAAAATTGGAGCCATCGATAACCAAAATTATACCGCGACGTAATCAGCGGTGATCCAAACAGAAATCAGTTTGGAAGCTGCACGTACGGGTCTCAGAATTAAATACAGGCGCTAGAAGTTGAATGCTTATACATGCCGATAGCACTAACGGGCACAATAGAAAACCCGATTCACAGCAGTAAATTTCACGATCGTGGGATTTATACGTCGCGATCGCGTTCACCGTGCGGCGCGATTTACCGAGGTAAAGAACGGGTGGACGCACGCGGATGCTGACGCCGCCGGGAGTCGAAGGGGGTAGAACGGAACCCGTGGCGAATTTAATGAAATCGCTATGCAATTTTTCAAACGCCCTATAAACCAATCCGGTGTTACGCGTACGAGTCGCGCTCGCGGATTAAAACGATTCAGGAGGGGGTGAGGAGCCACCGTGAAAAATATTGACGCACGCACCCTTACACTCCTGCATGTTGTTGTTGAACCAGTTAAATAATTTTTTTTTGTTTTCTCTTTTTTTTTACGCAGCACCGAGGGTGTTGTAGATACACATTGGTGAAAATAGTGAGGTTCGCTTTTGCTTTGTGCAATGGTATTTGATCGTATAATAAACTTAACTTATTCAGTAACATATAGTAGGTTTAGATTTTGTTGGTTTTGCAGTAATGTCACAATGCGCTGCGTTATATGTTAAAATTTTTTTGAAGACGAGTAATCTTCTTTACTGTATGATTTTTCATAATTATTATTATTCTACATAGATAAATCAACACACTAATAATTACAAACGCATAATAGAGACATACAATGAAAAATAATCGCAACCGTATCGTAATAAACTTAATTTATTTAGTCGCTATTCAGCGATAAAGTTCATAAAAAATGGAGAATATTTTAGCACCTTATTTATACTTAAAATAATAAATTAATATTAGTAGATTAGTAAAAAATACATATACTTCGAGAGTAATCCACTCAATTAAAAATTGTATAAACTATGCGCTTCCGATAAAGTGAGGGAGAGAGAGAGAGAGAAATTGGTATATACATATATATGTATATACAAGCCATAGGTTACTCGGTAAATTGACGCTTCCTGACGCGGTTCGATTCTCGTTGCCGCGCATGTTCGCGGTGTAAATTCGAATAGGGGCACATCGCATTTATGGAAACGTACGCATATAGGCTTCTCGTTCCGCACGCACAAATAACAAAGCCGACGCGTGTAAAAGTGTCCTCATATATGCGTCCACGTCCATTTGCACGTGTCGCTAAGTTTATTGCGGGCGTGATCACATGTGACGTTAGCCGAGCAGTTAATTATTTAGTACAATCGAATGTTAAAATAAAAAATATAAACTTTGGGAATAAATTTTATATTTTTGTTCGACGGTTCACCTGTGTGTCTGGATTTATCGTATTATATATGTAGTAATACGATTTGTATTGTATATTACGAGAAACTGTTATTTCTTTTTTCACGATATTTTCTTCTGTTTATCGAGATAAATTAAGTTCTAAAATAGTTCGGATATGGCGAAATTGATTACATATACGTGCGTGCATATAAAATTTTCTTATCATTTCAAAGTCATATTTGCAATTTAGTACATTTAATCATCGTACATATTATATTTTGTTAATTGTATCATATAATTAATTGTAGATTACATACATTCGTCGAGTAGTAAAACAACAAATGTAAATGTAAGCAAATATTCGCAGGATGTAATGAAGAAGCAGTTGATAAGTTAACATGCACTCGTCAATCGCCCGAAGGAAAGGAAGTATAAAATCGAAGGAAGAGGGCGAGTAAAACGCGTGAGATTATTATTAGGGATACAGTGAGATACAGTGGGATACAGTGGGAGGTGGGGGGAGTCGGAGGAAGGAAGGATGAAAGTAATGCGCGGAACTATGCGGTGTCGGTATCTCGGCGCGCAAAACCATCGATAGGTAGACTCGCGAGCGCAAAATTACGACAGCATTAGAAGCCCCATAAAGGCCCAGGTCGGGTCTACTCTTATCCGGTATCCCACTGCTTCTCAATTACCGCGAATGAAGCCCGCGCGCAAGCGATTTTACCCTTCGGCCGCGAGTGCACCACGCTAAATGACTCAATATCGGCCGCGCGCGATTTGCTTTCACACGTGATGCGAGACCACGCCGCGCGCAGACCGATGATCGACGCCCGCGGTGCCGCCGTATCTCCGCGTAATATCCGCGCGCCGCCTTCATGCGCTTTAAGTATTAGGCGGCGAGCACCGAGCGCCGAGGTAATGAGCGCGTCTCTAATGCGGGACTGCGGGACTGCGGGACTGCGCGGCAACCGCGTGTGGCTCGAGTGCGGGAGGCCGTTCGAACGATCGCAACACTAAGACTCCATCGGTCTATCATTACGTGCCATAGGGAACTAATTCGAATCAATTTGTGCTCCAGCTCACACGTAACCTACTCAACTCTTTCATGTTCCTTCTTCCGCTCGATTCGATTATTCGTTTGATGCCCTAGTGACACTCGCCGTCCTTTCCTTTATATTTTCTTCTAATTGCAAGTCGAGATAGTAGATATTTAAATCTAACACCTAGAAATTAAAAATTGGTAGTAAGTACCTTGAGTTGAAATGCTTTTTCAACTGTTGAAATTCTTTTTAAAACGTTCAAATGTGTCCACCTTTCCGCGAGAGCAGTAAACTTCAAAATTCCTATGGATTTCGGATGGATAATTCGGGTGGATTTTTAACATTTTCGTCTTATTTACAACTAATTTCTGTTATATTTCTGATATATTTTATTAATTTCACGTGTTCATTTACATTATACATTTAATAGCATATATCTAGATTCAACCTTATCTATATTTACAAGCTCAAAAATGGGAGAAAAAAGCGCTTCAGCGATAGGAGAAAAGTGGACACATTCATCGCTCTTTTTTTGCCAATTCTATACCAAAAATCTATTGAATACTTATTTAATGGAATAGAACCCTGGTAAGAATTAAAGAAAAATGGGCTGTATAGCCATTTACTCGGTGTGTAAATGGCTATAGTTTATAGTAGGAGGTGAAACGCTTTTTTCACGTAATCGCCCATTTAACGGAGTATTCAGACATGATTTGGCAATTGTTTACTTTGTACGAATCACCGTTCAAAATATATATCGAGATTCACGAATTTTCTTAAAATCGAGCCGAATCTATATTTTACAAGCTTTTTCATGGCAAGAACGAGCCAAGCAACCTAATTTCAGACCCAAATGCCGAGGAACCTATCTTTAGGCTAGGAATAGACTGATCTTGATAACCTGGTAGAAAAGAGGCGCAGATTCCTGACCAGAATTTCTGGTCAACACATGTTAAATTGGTGTATATGCTAGAAATTTTGCAAATTTTCTGAAAAAGATTTCTAACAATATCTTATTTTCAAACATTTTTACCAGAAATCTGACCAGAACAGGCTCATTTCTACCAGGAAAATAATGTAAAAAACGTTCATCGCAGGAATAAAAATTGACGCTTCCTGACGCGGTTCGATTCTCGTTGCCGCGCATGTTCGCGGTGTAAATTCGAATAGGGGCACATCGCATTTATGGAAACGTACGCATATAGGCTTCTCGTTCCGCACGCACAAATAACAAAGCCGACGCGTGTAAAAGTGTCCTCATATATGCGTCCACGTCCATTTGCACGTGTCGCTAAGTTTATTGCGGGCGTGATCACATGTGACGTTAGCCGAGCAGTTAATTATTTAGTACAATCGAATGTTAAAATAAAAAATATAAACTTTGGGAATAAATTTTATTTTTTGTTCGACGGTTACCTGTGTGTCTGGATTTATCGTATTATATATGTAGTAATACGATTTGTATTATATATTACAAGAAACTGTTATTTTTTTTTCACGATATTTTCTTCTGTTTATCGAGATAAATTAAGTTCTACAATAGTTCGAAAATGGCGACATTGATTACATATACGTGCGTGCATATAAAATTTTCTTATCATTTCAAAGTCATATTTGCAATTTAGTACATTTAATCATCGTACATATTATATTTTGTTAATTGTATCATATAATTAATTGTAGATTACATACATTCGTCGAGTAGTAAAACAACAAATGTAAATGTAAGCAAATATTCGCAGGATGTAATGAAGAAGCAGTTGATAAGTTAACATGCACTCGTCAATCGCCCGAAGGAAAGGAAATATAAAATCGAAGGAAGAGGGCGAGTAAAACGCGTGAGATTATTATTAGGGATACAGTGAGATACAGTGGGATACAGTGGGAGGTGGGGGGAGTCGGAGGAAGGAAGGATGAAAGTAATGCGCGGAACTATGCGGTGTCGGTATCTCGGCGCGCAAAACCATCGATAGGTAGACTCGCGAGCGCAAAATTACGACAGCATTAGAAGCCCCATAAAGGCCCAGGTCGGGTCTACTCTTATCCGGTATCCCACTGCTTCTCAATTACCGCGAATGAAGCCCGCGCGCAAGCGATTTTACCCTTCGGCCGCGAGTGCACCACGCTAAATGACTCAATATCGGCCGCGCGCGATTTGCTTTCACACGTGATGCGAGACCACGCCGCGCGCAGACCGATGATCGACGCCCGCGGTGCCGCCGTATCTCCGCGTAATATCCGCGCGCCGCCTTCATGCGCTTTAAGTATTAGGCGGCGAGCACCGAGCGCCGAGGTAATGAGCGCGTCTCTAATGCGGGACTGCGGGACTGCGGGACTGCGCGGCAACCGCGTGTGGCTCGAGTGCGGGAGGCCGTTCGAACGATCGCAACACTAAGACTCCATCGGTCTATCATTACGTGCCATAGGGAACTAATTCGAATCAATTTGTGCTCCAGCTCACACGTAACCTACTCAACTCTTTCATGTTCCTTCTTCCGCTCGATTCGATTATTCGTTTGATGCCCTAGTGACACTCGCCGTCCTTTCCTTTTATATTTTCTTCTAATTGCAAGTCGAGATAGTAGATATTTAAATCTAACACCTAGAAATTAAAAATTGGTAGTAAGTACCTTGAGTTGAAATGCTTTTTCAACTGTTGAAATTCTTTTTTAAAACGTTCAAATGTGTCCACCTTTCCGCGAGAGCAGTAAACTTCAAAATTCCTATGGATTTCGGATGGATAATTCGGGTGGATTTTTAACATTTTCGTCTTATTTACAACTAATTTCTGTTATATTTCTGATATATTTTATTAAATTTCACGTGTTCATTTACATTATACATTTAATAGCATATATCTAGATTCAACCTTAATCTATATTTACAAGCTCAAAAATGGGAGAAAAAAGCGCTTCAGCGATAGGAGAAAAGTGGACACATTCATCGCTCTTTTTTTGCCAATTCTATACCAAAAATCTATTGAATACTTATTTAATGGAATAGAACCCTGGTAAGAATTAAAGAAAAATGGGCTGTATAGCCATTTACTCGGTGTGTAAATGGCTATAGTTTATAGTAGGAGGTGAAACGCTTTTTTCACGTAATCGCCCATTTAACGGAGTATTCAGACATGATTTGGCAATTGTTTACTTTGTACGAATCACCGTTCAAAATATATATCGAGATTCACGAATTTTTCTTAAAATCGAGCCGAATCTATATTTACAAGCTTTTTCATGGGCAAGAACGAGCCAAGCAACCTATTTCAGACCCAAATGCCGAGGAACCTATCTTTATGGCTAGGAAATAGACTGATCTTGATAACCCTGGTAGAAAATAGCGCAGATTCTGACCAGAATTTCTGGTCAACACATGTTAAATTGGTGTATATCTAGAAATTTTGCAAATTTTCTGAAAAAGATTTCTAACAATATCTTATTTTCAAACATTTTTACCAGAAATTCTGACCAGAACAGGCTCAATTTTCTACCAGGGAAAATAATGTAAAAAACGTTTCATCGCAGGAATAAAAATGTTGACTTTTTTCGTCCATTTTTTTCGAAAGAAGCTTATTACTACTAAGAAAATGAAGATGATTCCTACTAGGGGATTACTATCAGAATATCAGTTTAATTAAGATAATGCCAATTTTTAAATCAATACTCTGCCAACAACTGCAATACGTTCTTTGTATACTCATATATTTCTACGAATTCGATTAAATACGAAAAAAATTAATTTATTGTTAAATATATAGTTGCATATTACTTTTATAATTTCTGCTTTTTTTTATTTTTTTATGATTGAGTTAAAGATAATGTATAGACAAATCAAGTTTAGCGAATGATTTTTTAATTAGGCCGCTAAATTGTACATTGTACCATTACATATATAACTAGGTACAGCAAATTTTACTATAGATTGTTACTATTTATTTAAAAATTATACAAAGAGTTATATATTAGATGCAAATTTATTGGCAGCGGTCTGATTCACTTTGGTATTATATCCTTTATTTTAATAACGATATTTAACAAAGTACTCTAAGCTGAAACTCCAGCCACCATTCGAAATTCTCAGAAAGATATTTACTAATTGTATTTTTATATTGAATTAATATAATTTGAATTTATGCATAATTAGTATTGTTTTTATTTATTTTTTTATAACGCGTGCACGAATTTATATACCTATTATTTAATTTTAAAGGTAATTTCGGGTAATTTATATTACCTTGCAGTACTTGGCTTCGGAGAGCAATACGTATTGGCCTTCTGCTCCTCCTAGCTCACCTACACCTAATGTTGCAAATATGTACTCTGACCAGAAAAGCTCACTTTACGCTCTTGGCACAAAATATACTTTTAAAAATTGAAATAAAACTAAATTTATCGTTCGGTGATAGATATGTATGTGTATAATGCGCGGAACTATGCGGTGTCGGTATCTCGGCGCGCAAAACCATCGTAGGTAGACTCGCGAAGCGCAAAATTACGACAGCATTAGAAGCCCCATAAGGCCCAGGTCGGTCTACTCTTATCCGGTATCCCACTGCTTCTCAATACCGCGAATGAAGCCCGCGCGCAAGCGATTTTACCCTCGGCCGCGAGTGCACCACGCTAAATGACTCAATATCGGCCGCGCGCGATTTGCTTTCACACGTGATGCGAGACCACGCCGCGCGCAGACCGATGATCGACGCCCGCGGTGCCGCCGTATCTCCGCGTAATATCCGCGCGCCGCCTTCATGCGCTTTAAGTATTAGGCGGCGAGCACCGAGCGCCGAGGTAATGAGCGCGTCCTTCTAATGCGGGACTGCGGGGACTGCGGGACTTGCGCGGCAAACCGCGTGTGCTCGAGTGCGGGAGGCCGTTCGAACGATCGCAACACTAAGACTCCATCGGTCTATCATTACGTGCCATAGGGAACTAATTCGAAATCAATTTGTGCTCCAGCTCACACGTAACCTACTCAACTCTTTCATGTTCCTTCTTCGCTCGATTCGATTATTCGTTGATGCCCTAGTGACACTCGCCGTCCTTTCCTTTTATATTTTCTTCTAATTGCAAGTCGAGATAGTAGATATTTAAATCTAACACCTAGAAATTAAAAATTGGTAGTAAGTACCTTGAGTTGAAATGCTTTTTCAACTGTGAAATTCTTTTTTAAAACGTTCAAATGTGTCCACCTTTCCGCGAGAGCAGTAAACTTCAAAATTCCTATGGATTTCGGATGGATAATTCGGGTGGATTTTTAACATTTTCGTCTTATTTACAACTAATTTCTGTTATATTTCTGATATATTTTATTAAATTTCACGTGTTCATTTACATTAATCATTTAATAGCATATATCTAGATTCAACCTTAATCTATATTTACAAGCTCAAAAATGGGAGAAAAAAGCGCTTCAGCGATAGGAGAAAAGTGGACACATTCATCGCTCTTTTTTTGCCAATTCTATACCAAAAATCTATTGAATACTTATTTAATGGAATAGAACCCTGGTAAGAATTAAAGAAAAATGGGCTGTATAGCCATTTACTCGGTGTGTAAATGGCTATAGTTTATAGTAGGAGGTTGAACGCTTTTTCACGTAATCGCCCATTTAACGGAGTATTCAGACATGATTTGGCAATTGTTTACTTTGTACGAATCACCGTTCAAAATATATATCGAGATTCCGAATTTTCTTAAAATCGAGCCGAATCTTATATTTTACAAGCTTTTTCATGGGCAAGAACGAGCCAAGCAACCTATTTCAGACCCAAATGCCGAGGAACCTATCTTTATGGCTAGGAAATAGACTGATCTTGATAACCCTGGTAGAAAATAGCGCAGATTCTGACCAGAATTTCTGGTCAACACATGTTAAATTGGTGTATATCTAGAAATTTTGCAAATTTTCCTGAAAAAGATTTCTAACAATATCTTATTTTCAAACATTTTTACCAGAAATTCTGACCAGAACAGGCTCAATTTTCTACCAGGGAAAATAATGTAAAAAACGTTTCATCGCAGGAATAAAAATGTTGACTTTTTTCGTCCATTTTTTTCGAAAGAAGCTTATTACTACTAAGAAAATGAAGATGATTCCTACTAGGGGATTACTATCAGATATCAGTTTAATTAAGATATGCCAATTTTTAAATCAATACTCTGCCAACAACTGCAATACGTTCTTTGTATACTCATATATTTCTACGAATTCGATTAAATACGAAAAAATTAATTTATTGTTAAATATATAGTTGCATATTACTTTTATAATTTCTGCTTTTTTTTATTTTTTTATGATTGAGTTAAAGATAATGTATAGACAAATCAAGTTTAGCGAATGATTTTTAATTAGGCCGCTAAATTGTACATTGTACCATTACATATATAACTAGGTACAGCAAATTTTACTATAGATTGTTACTATTTATTTAAAAAATTATACAAAGAGTATATATTAGATGCAAATTTATTGGCAGCGGTCTGATCACTTTGGTATTATATCCGTTATTTTAATAACGATATTTAACAAAGTACTCTAAGCTGAAACTCCAGCCACCATTCGAATTCTCAGAAAGATATTTACTAATTGTATTTTTATATTGAATTAATATAATTTGAATTTATGCATAATTAGTATTGTTTTTATTTATTTTTTTATAACGCGTGCACGAATTTATATACCTATTATTTAATTTTAAAGGTAATTTCGGGTAATTTATATTACCTTGCAGTACTTGGCTTCGGAGAGCAATACGTATTGGCCTTCTGCTCCTACTAGCTCTCCTACACCTCATATTGCAAATATGTACTCTGACCAGAAAAGCCCACTTTACGCTCTTGACACAAAATATACTTTTAAAAATTGAAATAAAACTAAATTTATCGTTCGGTGATAGATATGTATGTGTATAATATATATATATATATATGGGCTATTTCACGTCAAGTGGTACGATGAAAATTTTAAATCACTCCAAATTTTGTGAAAATACTGGAAATATCTTCCAGAAGATAGAAAAAAAATTTGAGGTGTTAAAAATAATTTCCCTAAGAGTTATTCCACCATGAAAAATGGAAATTTTTCAATTTTTTAGAGAAATTATTATTTTCAAAGCCATTTGTCTCAAAATCTATTGATTTTTTTGAAAATACATTATGTACAACTTTTGTTCAAAATAATCTTTAGAACTTATCTACCTGGGTTACAATTCTTAATTTTAAAATCTCGAAGAGATAGAACGCCCGGAAATATTGAATATCAAAAAAGGCGACCACGCCACAATCGATTTTGATCTAACACCGCTCAAAAGATCACATTTTTGGAGAGCTTTCGAATGGCTGTGGTTAGATTATTGGCCAAGACTGCTGGTGTAAGTTATACGCCATAAACCTCATAAAATCACTAATTTTCATGTATTCTAGGGCACAACTTGCACCAGCAATCTTGGCCAATAATCTAACCACCGCCATTTGAAAGCTCTCCAAAAATGTGATCTTTTGAGCGGTGTTAGATCAAAATCGATTGTGGCGTGGTCGCCTTTTTTGATATTCAATATTTCCGGGCGTTCTATCTCTTCGAGATTTTAAAATTAAGAATTGTAACCCAGGTAGATAAGTTCTAAAGATAATTTTGAACAAAAGTTGTTTCTAATGTTTTTTTAAAAAAATTAATAGATTTTGAGATAAATGGCTTTGAAAATAGTAATTTCTCTAAAAAATTGAAAAATTTCCATTTTTCATAGTTGCATATTACTTTTATAATTTCTGCTTTTTTTTATTTTTTTATGATTGAGTTAAAGATAATGTATAGACAAATCAAGTTTAGCGAATGATTTTTTAATTAGGCCGCTAAATTGTACATTGTACCATTACATATATAACTAGGTACAGCAAATTTTACTATAGATTGTTACTATTTATTTAAAAATTATACAAAGAGTTATATATTAGATGCAAATTTATTGGCAGCGGTCTGATTCACTTTGGTATTATATCCTTTATTTTAATAACGATATTTAACAAAGTACTCTAAGCTGAAACTCCAGCCACCATTCGAAATTCTCAGAAAGATATTTACTAATTGTATTTTATATTGAATTAATATAATTTGAATTTATGCATAATTAGTATTGTTTTTATTTATTTTTTTATAACGCGTGCACGAATTTATATACCTATTATTTAATTTTAAAGGTAATTTCGGGTAATTTATATTACCTTGCAGTACTTGGCTTCGGAGAGCAATACGTATTGGCCTTCTGCTCCTACTAGCTCTCCTACACCTCATATTGCAAATATGTACTCTGACCAGAAAAGCCCACTTTACGCTCTTGACACAAAATATACTTTTAAAAATTGAAATAAAACTAAATTTATCGTTCGGTGATAGATATGTATGTGTATAATATATATATATATATATGGGCTATTTCACGTCAAGTGGTACGATGAAAATTTTAAATCACTCCAAATTTTGTGAAAATACTGGAAATATCTTCCAGAAGATAGAAAAAAAATTTGAGGTGTTAAAAATAATTTCCCTAAGAGTTATTCCACCATGAAAAATGGAAATTTTTCAATTTTTTAGAGAAATTATTATTTTCAAAGCCATTTGTCTCAAAATCTATTGGATTTTTTTGAAAATACATTATGTACAACTTTTGTTCAAAATAATCTTTAGAACTTATCTACCTGGGTTACAATTCTTAATTTTTAAAATCTCGAAGAGATAGAACGCCCGGAAATATTGAATATCAAAAAAGGCGACCACGCCACAATCGATTTTGATCTAACACCGCTCAAAAGATCACATTTTTGGAGAGCTTTCGAATGGCTGTGGTTAGATTATTGGCCAAGACTGCTGGTGTAAGTTATACGCCATAAACCTCATAAAATCACTAATTTTCATGTATTCTAGGGCACAACTTGCACCAGCAATCTTGGCCAATAATCTAACCACCGCCATTTGAAAGCTCTCCAAAAATGTGATCTTTTGAGCGGTGTTAGATCAAAATCGATTGTGGCGTGGTCGCCTTTTTTTGATATTCAATATTTCCGGGCGTTCTATCTCTTCGAGATTTTAAAATTAAGAATTGTAACCCAGGTAGATAAGTTCTAAAGATAATTTTGAACAAAAGTTGTTTCTAATGTTTTTTTAAAAAAATTAATAGATTTTGAGATAAATGGCTTTGAAAATAGTAATTTCTCTAAAAAATTGAAAAATTTCCATTTTTCATGGTGGAATAACTCTTAGGGAAATTATTTTTAACACCTAAAATATTTTTTCTATCTTCTGGAAGATATTTCCAGTCTGTTCACAAAATTTGGAGTGATTTAAAATTTTCATCGTACCACTTGACGTGAAATAGCCCATATATATATATATAATATCGGTCTTTCCGAACTAAAAGCCTTACTTTTGAATAAAGCAGGCACTATTTACTCTTTGTCCACTATATGATAACTTGAATTTCCCAGAGTACAACCTTTTTAAAATATTATAAATTAATAAAAAGTTCTTTATTGAGGAGTTCAAATTAGAGATTGAGGATGAAACGCCTTTAATTTTTTAAAAAGGCCGTACTCTGGGAAATCTACCAATATACTGGACAAAGAGTAAATAAGAAAGACCGATATATTACATATATTATACACATATATATATTTTAAAAATTATTTTTTCTACAAAAAACACGTTTATTAAAATCAGTGTGGAGGATGTAGAGTGCAATTTAATACTTGCCTATTTTTATTACTGATTAAAATATTCACAAAATTAAGTCAATTTTTATCCTCCCTACTTTACCGACAACCGTGATAATTGGCACTAAGTAAATCTGTAAGTAAAACAGAATGTGGAAAATATAAGCGAATAATCTAACTGTCTGCTGAATTGCAAACTATAATATTATTGCGATTTCGTGAAAAGTCTTAGTAAAAATGTCAACCTAATCACAAGGAGGTGGAAAGATATTTTTGGTAAGACTTGTCTCGAAAACACAAAATATTTTAGTCTGAAATTCAGCACACAGTTACGTTCGATAAATGAAGTCGTCACTTCTCTTATTTTTCCACATACTGTTTTAAATTTTTATCAACTAATATTGAGAATGGGACCGGCTTAATAAAAATACTCACCCAAATCTTTTTCAATTAAATAAAAATTTAATTACAATTAATCGAGTTTACTTTTTAATAAGTAAATTGTACATACTCTGTTGAAACTTCTACTTATTATAATAAACGGACTCATTAATGTTTTACATCAGATATAAAATTCTAATACTCTGCTAAATAATGTATTCCACATTTATACGATATCAATGCTTTGTTTAATTTTCATATTATATTATACATTGTATGGTATTAAAATAATCAAGTCGAGATTCATGCTAATTTTAAGATCATCTTTTCGCAAGTATAAATTATACACTTATTGAGCAGTTCTCGTACGTTCCCACAATGTTTTGGAAATTATAGCTATTGATTCTAAATGTAACGTAAGAATTCCTTTAATAACTATATAATTTAGTAACGTTAGAGAGATTAGATGTTGAAATATATTCTAGTGTAGGTGTTACAGTTACATCAGCATTGCCATTTTTAAAGTACTTCTCATATGTAAATTATGAATAAATCGTATATTTTTACTTTATCTTTATACAAGTATTTCAGATTAAAATATATTCCGCAAATAGAATAAAAGAAGATCAATAAATTATTTGTTTGACCAACTGATACATAAAATTCAAATTGTACAAGAATTTATTTTATAAAAGATCTTTCGGTTGAATTGTATTAAAAGGATTATTTTTTTCAATTGTATTTATATATTACGAATATTTTAAATAATTGCAATTATTTCGCATTATATATACATATCATAATTTTTAACTCAAGCTGAATTCCACAAGTTTTAATAAATAAATCCGTTAAAATTGCGTCGAGCCTCAGAAACATTTTCTTTTTATACATTTTCAAATAATTACAAAAATAATTATTTACTATTAATAAAACTATATTAAAAACGATTCATAAATTTTTTAAAAATTAGTTTATTTAATTTAAAACTAGAATAGTAGTAAAAACTTTTATAAAATAGAATCTATAAAAAACTTTGGAAAAATATTATAATAACTTTATAACTTTTGCCACAAGAGAGCGTGGCATGAAATTGAAAGTGATATTAATTCTAAAAGAGGGTTTTTTTTTGTTTAAGCGTTTATCCAAGAATGCATCTTAAGAATTCGTCCCAGCAAAAGTTTAGGAGGCTGTAAAGAGAAAAATTTACAAGTCAGAATCCGATGTCTTTTTAGTCGGTTTATCTCCTTATAACCGATTCGCTCGTCCAGTAGGAGAACGTGAAAACAAGCAAGTTATTTGATGAGTATAAAAAATGAAAAATCTCCTCGAGTATTTAAAAAGCAACGTCCTCGAGGCATATAAACAGAGGGAGAGAGATGGCGCGTCTAACGAATATAAAATGACAGGGAAATATTACGAAAATTAACGTTACGATGCGCTTGGAAAACAAATATGATTTTTATTCAAAAATAAAATTTAAAAAAAAAACCAGACGAAGAAATGAATCATTGCGCCAATAAATAACGACGACGAAAGAGGCGTTTAACTTCTCCTTCCTTTTTTTTTCTCTTGCCCGCCACGTACCACCCGAGTGAGGAAGAAAAAAAGTTCGAAATTTCGTCTCCCAGCAGGAAGTGGAATAAAAGTTCATCGATGCAGTTAAGCGTGGACGCACTCATACACGCAGATGCACGCGCACATTCTCTCTCTCTCTCTCTCTCACACACACACACACGTACCCAGGTACAAAGTCCTGATCACACTCGAGCGTTCAGTCTCCCTGCGATTAGCATACGCACAGCTTATTCTTCGACTTGATTTCCACTTCACGGGGGCTACCTGCGTCGCGCGTCTCAAGTTCTTGTCAGCGATTTTTGTTTCCGCTCGTTCGTTTTTCGTCTTCCTTCTCTTTCTTTCTTACTCTCGGCGCGATATGAATCACACGGGTCTCGAGGGTGAGGGGCCCGGACCACTCGTAAATCCGCATCGCGCCTCTTCGTTCTTTCTCTCCTAGCTTTATGTACATTCGCGGCTTTTTACGAGCGCGCCGCATGAAAAAACAGGAGAAAAACGGAGAGTCGACCGAAAAACAAGTTCGCCAGAATCATATTTAAACGACTCTCTTTCTCTCCGCTCTCTCTCTTTCTCTCTATTTTTCTTTCGCGTCTCTCATTTCCTTTTTTCATCTCGCTCACGCCTCGAGTATGCGCTTCCTACTTGACTCCTTTATTCTGTTTATTTCTCAAATCTTGAGACAGCGCCGACCAGGTTTATTTGCTCCCTTTCTTTTTTTTTCCTTTTTCTTTCCTTTTTTTTTTACCGATAATTGAATGTATCTGTTATTGAACTACGGAATGGAGATTGCAAACGGCTACTGAATTCGATAAGGATATTTCTTGCAAATTCATATATACAGATTAAACTCTACAATCTCCTACCACACATAAACAGATTTTATTAATTGAAGAGACATTGAAGGCCATCCACTGTAAAATTGCACCATTAATAACACGTAATGTACGCATTTATTTCAATATTCATACCAATAAATAGATTATTTAACTACACAATCGTAATTCAGTACTAAATATATATATAAGTTACGTGACTGTTATATATAGTTATTCAGTTCCACAAGTATACTTTCTGGGTATATGATCGAATTTTTCTATAATGTTTTTTAAGATTAAATATTCGAAACCTTGAATCCCAAATCTTTTATAGATTCGTAATTATTTCTCAATAATTGAGTATATTCGTGATAGCAGAAAAAACGAGATATGTACAAATGTCGGTCGATTAAGTAACTGTTGTTTCTTCTCGTTCGTGCGCGAAACGAATGGCAACAAATAAATGGAATTGAATTTCGTTCTCTTTGCGAATAAGAGATTTGACGGGCCTTAAAAGAAGAAAAGCCGATATAAAACCCCAAGAAGGACTCGAGCAGTATACGAGAGACCAATAGATATGCGATTGTGTGCGAGTGTATATGCATATGTTTATACATTTATACATTTATACGTATATATATGTATATAGTGAAAAATAAAGGAGAGAAGAAGGAGTCTCAAAAAAGAGGATCAGAGGCAAGGAGTAGGTAGCAACGTGGTGATTTGCTTTCCTGAAATTCATGCCCGAAGCCCAGTGCGAGCGAGCGAGAGACCCTCGGGGGATTATTAATGTTATGCAGAGTGTCTGCCTGCCACGTAGCCACGCAGCTCATCGCACACATTCTCTCGTGTGCACGTGTATATGTGTAATGTGTATGTGTATATATATATATGTGGGTGTGTGGGTGTGCGCATAGGTATACGTATATAGTCGAACACGTATAGAAGCACGTAGTCGGAGGTGAGAAAGAGATAGCGAAGAAGACTGAAAATCCAGGCGTGCGCGCGACCACGAGACCACCGTATAAGCGTGTTATATCTGATCTCTTGGCACTATGCTGATCCGTGAAACATCTTGTTAGCTTTGTACGAGTTGGACAAAAGGCGCCCCGAGTACCAGCTCCACCCAGCGACTAGCACACCTTCCAACAACCTTCCTTTATTCTTCTCATCCCTCGGCCGATTGTTCATTTTTTATTGCTGCCCTCGGCGCAATGTGTTGTTAATCGCTTGTGAAATCAATTCTCTCATCCTTTTACAAATCATATTTTATCGGTAATTTCTTAACTTGTCCTATTACCATTATTCCTTCTATATTCAGGGCCTAAAATCGAATTTCAAACTCCTTAAAGTATTACATCATTAAAGTATCACTACATTCTAAAAGAGGGTTTTTTTTTGTTTAAGCGTTTATCCAAGAATGCATCTTAAGAATTCGTCCCAGCAAAAGTTTAGGAGGCTGTAAAGAGAAAAATTTACAAGTCAGAATCCGATGTCTTTTTAGTCGGTTTATCTCCTTATAACCGATTCGCTCGTCCAGTAGGAGAACGTGAAAACAAGCAAGTTATTTGATGAGTATAAAAAATGAAAAATCTCCTCGAGTATTTAAAAAGCAACGTCCTCGAGGCATATAAACAGAGGGAGAGAGATGGCGCGTCTAACGAATATAAAATGACAGGGAAATATTACGAAAATTAACGTTACGATGCGCTTGGAAAACAAATATGATTTTTATTCAAAAATAAAATTTAAAAAAAAAACCAGACGAAGAAATGAATCATTGCGCCAATAAATAACGACGACGAAAGAGGCGTTTAACTTCTCCTTCCTTTTTTTTCTCTTGCCCGCCACGTACCACCGAGTGAGGAAGAAAAAAAGTTCGAAATTTCGTCTCCCAGCAGGAAGTGGAATAAAAGTTCATCGATGCAGTTAAGCGTGGACGCACTCATACACGCAGATGCACGCGCACATTCTCTCTCTCTCTCACACACACACACGTACCCAGGTACAAAGTCCTGATCACACTCGAGCGTTCAGTCTCCCTGCGATTAGCATACGCACAGCTTATTCTTCGACTTGATTTCCACTTCACGGGGGCTACCTGCGTCGCGCGTCTCAAGTTCTTGTCAGCGATTTTTGTTTCCGCTCGTTCGTTTTTCGTCTTCCTTCTCTTTCTTTCTTACTCTCGGCGCGATATGAATCACACGGGTCTCGAGGGTGAGGGGCCCGGACCACTCGTAAATCCGCATCGCGCCTCTTCGTTCTTTCTCTCCTAGCTTTATGTACATTCGCGGCTTTTTACGAGCGCGCCGCATGAAAAAACAGGAGAAAAACGGAGAGACGACCGAAAAACAAGTTCGCCAGAATCATATTTAAACGACTCTCTTTCTCTCGCTCTCTCTCTTTCTCTCTATTTTTCTTTCGCGTCTCTCATTTCCTTTTTTCATCTCGCTCACGCCTCGAGTATGCGCTTCCTACTTGACTCCTTTATTCTGTTTATTTCTCAAATCTTGAGACAGCGCCGACCAGGTTTATTTGCTCCCTTTCTTTTTTTTTCCTTTTTCTTTCCTTTTTTTTTACCGATAATTGAATGTATCTGTTATTGAACTACGGAATGGAGATTGCAAACGGCTACTGAATTCGATAAGGATATTTCTTGCAAATTCATATATACAGATTAAACTCTACAATCTCCTACCACACATAAACAGATTTTATTAATTGAAGAGACATTGAAGGCCATCCACTGTAAAATTGCACCATTAATAACACGTAATGTACGCATTTATTTCAATATTCATACCAATAAATAGATTATTTAACTACACAATCGTAATTCAGTACTAAATATATATATAAGTTACGTGACTGTTATATATAGTTATTCAGTTCCACAAGTATACTTTCTGGGTATGATCGAATTTTCTATAATGTTTTTTAAGATTAAATATTCGAAACCTTGAATCCCAAATCTTTTATAGATTCGTAATTATTTCTCAATAATTGAGTATTTCGTGATAGCAGAAAAAACGAGATATGTACAAATGTCGGTCGATTAAGTAACTGTTGTTTCTTCTCGTTCGTGCGCGAAACGAATGGCAACAAATAAATGGAATTGAATTTCGTTCTCTTTGCGAATAAGAGATTTGACGGGCCTTAAAAGAAGAAAAGCCGATATAAAACCCCAAGAAGGACTCGAGCAGTATACGAGAGACCAATAGATATGCGATTGTGTGCGAGTGTATATGCATATGTTTATACATTTATACATTTATACGTATATATGTATATAATGAAAAATAAAGGAGAGAAGAAGGAGTCTCAAAAAAGAGGATCAGAGGCAAGGAGTAGGTAGCAACGTGGTGATTTGCTTTCCTGAAATTCATGCCCGAAGCCCAGTGCGAGCGAGCGAGAGACCCTCGGGGGATTATTAATGTTATGCAGAGTGTCTGCCTGCCACGTAGCCACGCAGCTCATCGCACACATTCTCTCGTGTGCACGTGTATATGTGTATGTGTATATATATATATGTCTATATACCTTCAGCATATACGCAGTATATGCATATAAAATAAGAAGCGTTTAAAATAAGGAGGCACGATAACTAAATTATAGATACAATTATGAAGCGAAGTCTGTTTACTTTGCCGAAGTAGGAATTGATCATTAAAAATACAAGTTAGTATAATAATAGTAAAAAAGAGAATGCAGATAATCCGTTCTTATCAGTTGGAGATAATGAGGTATAAGATGTGCAGATATATCGAGAGCCCAGATCATAATTAATTACGAGGGAGATTCGAAGTAACTGTAATTAAATGTACGCGCGCCTCTATTAGAATGCGTAAATAAAACGATTTCCTGGATGTACGTAGAGGCAGCGCAAATAATTCGCCGATCTCGCAGATACGCGAACGGTAGGCGATCCTTTACAAATAACCCTTTTTTCCATTTCGCCAGAGCATCGGCCGCAGAAAACAATCAAACCCGTTGTGAAAGCTTGCACAAGCTTATTAGAATACGTCACTCTCTTTTCCACTCTTCCATTTACCCGGTTCGTTCGGCATCCTTCAAAAAAAAGCTCTCTCTATACCTATATGCTTCGATCTATCAGACGATGATCTCTTTCTCCCTCCATCCGCCGTTGACTCGATGCATTTCTCTACGCGCGATTCTTCTATCTATCTATCTCTCTCTCCTCTGCGGAGTCTATATGTGTGGACGAGGAGAGAGGTGCAGCGAGAGAGCGAGTGGACGGATATAACGGGCGAGTCTTGCTGTCGAGTCGGACCAATCGGCGCGATACGGCGAGCAAACAGCGCCTCTTCGTTCTTTCTCTCCTAGCTTTATGTACATTCGCGGCTTTTTACGAGCGCGCCGCATGAAAAAACAGGAGAAAAACGGAGAGACGACCGAAAAACAAGTTCGCCAGAATCATATTTAAACGACTCTCTTTCTCTCCTCTCTCTCTTTCTCTCTATTTTTCTTTCGCGTCTCTCATTTCCTTTTTTCATCTCGCTCACGCCTCGAGTATGCGCTTCCTACTTGACTCCTTTATTCTGTTTATTTCTCAAATCTTGAGACAGCGCCGACCAGGTTTATTTGCTCCCTTTCTTTTTTTTTCCTTTTTCTTTCCTTTTTTTTTACCGATAATTGAATGTATCTGTTATTGAACTACGGAATGGAGATTGCAAACGGCTACTGAATTCGATAAGGATATTTCTTGCAAATTCATATATACAGATTAAACTCTACAATCTCCTACCACACATAAACAGATTTTATTAATTGAAGAGACATTGAAGGCCATCCACTGTAAAATTGCACCATTAATAACACGTAATGTACGCATTTATTTCAATATTCATACCAATAAATAGATTATTTAACTACACAATCGTAATTCAGTACTAAATATATATATAAGTTACGTGACTGTTATATATAGTTATTCAGTTCCACAAGTATACTTTCTGGGTATGATCGAATTTTCTATAATGTTTTTTAAGATTAAATATTCGAAACCTTGAATCCCAAATCTTTTATAGATTCGTAATTATTTCTCAATAATTGAGTATATTCGTGATAGCAGAAAAAACGAGCTATGTACAAATGTCGGTCGATTAAGTAACTGTTGTTTCTTCTCGTTCGTGCGCGAAACGAATGGCAACAAATAAATGGAATTGAATTTCGTTCTCTTTGCGAATAAGAGATTTGACGGGCCTTAAAAGAAGAAAAGCCGATATAAAACCCCAAGAAGGACTCGAGCAGTATACGAGAGACCAATAGATATGCGATTGTGTGCGAGTGTATATGCATATGTTTATACATTTATACATTTATATATACGTATATATATGTATATAATGAAAAATAAAGGAGAGAAGAAGGAGTCTCAAAAAAGAGGATCAGAGGCAAGGAGTAGGTAGCAACGTGGTGATTTGCTTTCCTGAAATTCATGCCCGAAGCCCAGTGCGAGCGAGCGAGAGACCCTCGGGGGATTATTAATGTTATGCAGAGTGTCTGCCTGCCACGTAGCCACGCAGCTCATCGCACACATTCTCTCGTGTGCACGTGTATATGTGTATGTGTATATATATATATGTGGGTGTGTGGGTGTGCGCATAGGTATACGTATAGTCGAACACGTATAGAAGCACGTAGTCGGAGGTGAGAAAGAGATAGCGAAGAAGACTGAAATCCAGGCGTGCGCGCGACCACGAGACCACCGTATAAGCGTGTTATATCTGATACTCTTGGCACTATGCGATCCGTGAAACTCTTGTTAGGCTTTGTACGAGTTGGACAAAAGGCGCCCCCGAGTACCAGCTCCACCCAGCGACTAGCACACCTTCCAACAACCTTCCTTTATTCTTCTCATCCCTCGGCCGATTGTTCATTTTTTATTGCTGCCCTCTGGCGCAATGTGTTGTTAATTCGCTTGTGAAATCAATTCTCTCATCCTTTACAAATCATATTTTATCGGTAATTTCTTAACTTGTCCTATTACCATTATCTCCTTCTATATTCAGGGCCTAAAATCGAATTTCAAACTCCTTAAAGTATTACATCATTAAAGTATCACTACAATCTAATAAATTACGTTCGCCTAATCACTTTGTACAACTAATCAAATTTAATGGAAATTAGGCCATTAAAATATATGTGCGTCATTGTGCATCGAGTGACTCACCTATATGGACATTGGCAAATATCATTATTAGATAAAAAGAACTTTGAAATTATGAGGTTCTGCGTATCTCTATTTCAAATCCATTGGAAATTTCGTTGAAAATGTGCTGCTTATATATATATATGTCTATATACCTTCAGCATATACGCAGTATATGCATATAAAATAAGAAGCGTTTAAAATAAGGAGGCACGATAACTAAATTATAGATACAATTATGAAGCGAAGTCTGTTTACTTTGCCGAAGTAGGAATTGATCATTAAAAATACAAAGTTAGTATAATAATAGTAAAAAAGAGAATGCAGATAATCCGTTCTTATCAGTTGGAGATAATGAGGTATAAGATGTGCAGATATATCGAGAGCCCAGATCATAATTAATTACGAGGGAGATTCGAAGTAACTGTAATTAAATGTACGCGCGCCTCTATTAGAATGCGTAAATAAAACGATTTCCTGGATGTACGTAGAGGCAGCGCAAATAATTCGCCGATCTCGCAGATACGCGAACGGTAGGCGATCCTTTACAAATAACCCTTTTTTCCATTTCGCCAGAGCAGTCGGCCGCAGAAAACAATCAAACCCGTTGTGAAAGCTTGCACAAGCTTATTAGAATACGTCACTCTCTTTTCCACTCTTCCATTTACCCGGTTCGTTCGGCCATCCTTCAAAAAAAAGCTCTCTCTATACCTATATGCTTCGATCTATCAGACGATGATCTCTTTCTCCCTCCATCCACCGCCGTTGACTCGATGCATTTCTCTACGCGCGATTCTTCTATCTATCTATCTCTCTCGTCCTCTGCGGAGTCTATATGTGTGGACGAGGAGAGAGGTGCAGCGAGAGAGCGAGTGGACGGATATAACGGGCGAGTCTTGCTGTCGAGTCGGACCAATCGGCGCGATACGGCGAGCAAACAGCGCCATTGTGTGCGAGTGTATATGCATATGTTTATACATTTATACATTTATACATTTATACATTTATACATTTATACATTTATACGTATATATGTATATAATGAAAAATAAAGGAGAGAAGAAGGAGTCTCAAAAAAGAGGATCAGAGGCAAGGAGTAGGTAGCAACGTGGTGATTTGCTTTCCTGAAATTCATGCCCGAAGCCCAGTGCGAGCGAGCGAGAGACCCTCGGGGGATTATTAATGTTATGCAGAGTGTCTGCCTGCCACGTAGCCACGCAGCTCATCGCACACATTCTCTCGTGTGCACGTGTGTGTGTATATGTGTACGTATGTGTATAAATGGCTCGGGACCAGAAGCAACTGAGGTACGAGTGCTTTTCAACTTCTTCTCGCTTACCTTTCGTCCTACCCCCTAGCAGGCTCGACACGCTAAGTAATTTCAAAATTAAATACACTGATTTATTGATAATAATATATACACTTTATTATTTTTTTTTTCTCTCGGTTTTATTTACATTTTATAGATTTTTATTATTTATGATATTGATGAGAGGGAAGAGTAATTACGCGCGATGTATTTATTGTACTACTGACAACGCAATTCGACGAACTTGGTATAGAGATATTTAATTCGATGTAAAAGTTAGTCCTATGTTCGTTGAATCCAAGGTAATTACCGAGTGTTTTACAAGAAGTCACGATTCGAAAATCCCTTGAAAGTTGGCCGAGGTACGTTGGCACTTGGCGCACCTACTTCTCAAATGCGCGTTTAGAACTACATAAACGTGCACGTGCGGACGACCGAACCTGCAGTGTACATCACCGAGCAGTATATGCATATAAAATAAGAAGCGTTTAAAATAAGGAGGCACGATAACTAAATTATAGATACAATTATGAAGCGAAGTCTGTTTACTTTGCCGAAGTAGGAATTGATCATTAAAAATACAAGTTAGTATAATAATAGTAAAAAAGAGAATGCAGATAATCCGTTCTTATCAGTTGGAGATAATGAGGTATAAGATGTGCAGATATATCGAGAGCCCAGATCATAATTAATTACGAGGGAGATTCGAAGTAACTGTAATTAAATGTACGCGCGCCTCTATTAGAATGCGTAAATAAAACGATTTCCTGGATGTATACGTAGAGGCAGCGCAAATAATTCGCCGATCTCGCAGATACGCGAACGGTAGGCGATCCTTTACAAATAACCCTTTTTTCCATTTCGCCAGAGCATCGGCCGCAGAAAACAATCAAACCCGTTGTGAAAGCTTGCACAAGCTTATTAGAATACGTCACTCTCTTTTCCACTCTTCCATTTACCCGGTTCGTTCGGCATCCTTCAAAAAAAAGCTCTCTCTATACCTATATGCTTCGATCTATCAGACGATGATCTCTTTCTCCCTCCATCCCCGTTGACTCGATGCATTTCTCTACGCGCGATTCTTCTATCTATCTATCTCTCTCTCCTCTGCGGAGTCTATATGTGTGGACGAGGAGAGAGGTGCAGCGAGAGAGCGAGTGGACGGATATAACGGGCGAGTCTTGCTGTCGAGTCGGACCAATCGGCGCGATACGGCGAGCAAACAGCGCCACTCTGTGGTAGCCTTCCATCTGCCTCCACACGTAAGAGAGATAAAGAGAGAGAAAGGAGGAACGTAGCAGCCAAAGGGAGAAGGAGCGATCGAGTAACAGAGGGAGAACCAGGATCGCGCGCGCCTCTGTGCTCGGCACTTAGGGTGGGCTGACGAGTGGCAGGTTGTACCTGGAATGTACCCACCGCCGCGAAAGCTCTCTCTCTCTCTCCCTTTCGCTTCCCCTGTCATCCTGCCAGAAGGAAAAGAAAAATAACGAATCGGTTGGAATGACACGGAGAACGAGAGAAAATAAGAGAGTATATATGTATATAAAGATGTGAAATAGAAAAATTAATGCGTGGGTGCAGTTGGGTGGGCGTATCTAACTCCGATTCCATACGATAATAATACAACCTGAGGTAAGCTTCCTTGAATTAAAAAACATATATATCTGGACGAGTATTCCGCGATTGAAATGTTGAATTATTAGAGGCTGGAGATGCTACAATAAGCTAGCCCGTTCAATATTCAATTATTATTATTATTATTATAAAAGGAGCAATGAGTTATGGAGAGGAAAGAAGGTATTGATTAAAACTTATTTTAGAGCCTCTTATAAAATGATTGGATCGGGCACCGTTTGATTAAATTAAAAAGGAATTCGAAATGATATTTAGCAAAAATAGGTTGTCTGCTCTGTCAGTCTGCATCTACTTGTATTTACTGTATAATACAACGAATGCATCATCTTCTGCACGCAGGTGCATTAACGCAAAATTAGTAAACAAAATCAACGTAACCGAATAATTAATTCTATTATAAAATGGGTACCTAAACGTATATGGCTCGTTGAAGTAGAAACGAGTGACAAAGTACGAGCCGGAGCTTTTAAGTAGCGAACGAACAAAAAGAGGAAACACAGACAGAATTCAGAATGCGAAGATAAAATGAGAAAGAAAAGAAGAAGTCCGAGAGAAAAATAAAAAGGAGAGTAAAGAAGCGAGAAAAGACAGAAAGAGATGGCGAGGACGGGGGTCCCGCGATCTTATCCGAGATTCGTACAGTCAAAGGATAAAGGGCTAAACGCTACTCCGCGCGCCCGTAGAGTGTCAGACAGTTGGAAGACCCCCTTCCTCCCTCTCCCCCCTCCTCTCTCTCTCTCACTCCGTCTCTTTCTCATTCTCAAAGTTTTACTGGAGGTACACCAAGCGAGAGCGAGAGAGAATACGAAAGTTCAGGATTGAGAAGCGATACTGAAAAGAAAAAAGACGGTGAAGAAGAGGGTGCAGCGGTGGCAAGGAATGCGTTGACCGGCAGGCCCGGTGCAGCCGCCATAAGTACGTGTGTGTATATATGCACGTATACCGTGTACACGTGTATATTCTCTCTCTCTCTCTCGGGACTCGCAGCTCGCGGCCTTACCAGGGGACAGTGACGTGGCCCCCCGCGGAGGCCCGTGCGTTAATTTACTCGTGACTGTACGAGAGCGGTGAGCGTGTGGGTATGCGTGTGTATATGTGTACGTATGTGTATAAATGGCTCGGGACCAGAAGCAACTGAGGTACGAGTGCTTTTCAACTTCTTCTCGCTTACCTTTCGTCCTACCCCCTAGCAGGCTCGACACGCTAAGTAATTTCAAAATTAAATACACTGATTTATTGATAATAATATATACACTTTATTATTTTTTTTTCTCTCGGTTTTATTTACATTTTATAGATTTTTATTATTTATGATATTGATGAGAGGGAAGAGTAATTACGCGCGATGTATTTATTGTACTACTGACAACGCAATTCGACGAACTTGGTATAGAGATATTTAATTCGATGTAAAAGTTAGTCCTATGTTCGTTGAATCCAAGGTAATTACCGAGTGTTTTACAAGAAGTCACGATTCGAAAATCCCTTGAAAGTTGGCCGAGGTACGTTGGCACTTGGCGCACCTACTTCTCAAATGCGCGTTTAGAACTACATAAACGTGCACGTGCGGACGACCGAACCTGCAGTGTACATCACCGAGCCGTATTTATGAGAGTCTATTAGATAAAAAGAACTTTTGAAATTATGAGGTTCTGCGTATCTCTATTTCAAGATCCATTGGAAATTTCGTTGAAAATGTGCTGCTTATATATATATATATGTCTATATACCTTCAGCATATACGCAGTATATGCATATAAAATAAGAAGCGTTTAAAATAAGGAGGCACGATAACTAAATTATAGATACAATTATGAAGCGAAGTCTGCTTTACTTTGCCGAAGTAGGAATTGATCATTAAAAATACAATGTTAGTATAATAATAGTAAAAAAGAGAATGCAGATAATCCGTTCTTATCAGTTGGAGATAATGAGGTATAAGATGTGCAGATATATCGAGAGCCCAGATCATAATTAATTAAGAGGGAGATTCGAAGTAACTGTAATTAAATGTACGCGCGCCTCTATTAGAATGCGTAAATAAAACGATTTCCTGGATGTATACGTAGAGGCAGCGCAAATAATTCGCCGATCTCGCAGATACGCGAACGGTAGGCGATCCTTTACAAATAACCCTTTTTTCCATTTCGCCAGAGCATTCGGCCGCAGAAAACAATCAAACCCGTTGTGAAAGCTTGCACAAGCTTATTAGAATACGTCACTCTCTTTTCCACTCTTCCATTTACCCGGTTCGTTCGGCCATCCTTCAAAAAAAAGCTCTCTCTATACCTATATGCTTCGATCTATCAGACGATGATCTCTTTCTCCCTCCATCCACCGTTGACTCGATGCATTTCTCTACGCGCGATTCTTCTATCTATCTATCTCTCTCTTCCTCTGCGGAGTCTATATGTGTGGACGAGGAGAGAGGTGCAGCGAGAGAGCGAGTGGACGAGATATAACGGGCGAGTCTTGCTGTCGAGTCGGACCAATCGGCGCGATACGGCGAGCAAACAGCGCCACTCTGTGGTAGCCTTCCATCTGCCTCCACACGTAAGAGAGATAAAGAGAGAGAAAGGAGGAACGTAGCAGCCAAAGGGAGAAGGAGCGATCGAGTAACAGAGGGAGAACCAGGATCGCGCGCGCCTCTGTGCTCGGCACTTAGGGTGGGCTGACGAGTGGCAGGTTGTACCTGGAATGTACCCACCGCCGCGAAAGCTCTCTCTCTCTCTATCTCCCTTTCGCTTCCCCTGTCATCCTGCCAGAAGGAAAAGAAAAATAACGAATCGGTTGGAATGACACGGAGAACGAGAGAAAATAAGAGAGTATATATGTATATAAAGATGTGAAATAGAAAAATTAATGCGTGGGTGCAGTTGGGTGGGCGTATATCTAACTCCGATTCCATACGATAATAATACAACCTGAGGTAAGCTTCCTTGAATTAAAAAACATATATATCTGGACGAGTATTCCGCGATTGAAATGTTGAATTATTAGAGGCTGGAGATGCTACAATAAGCTAGCCCGTTCAATATTCAATTATTATTATTATTATTATAAAAGGAGCAATGAGTTATGGAGAGGAAAGAAGGTATTGATTAAAACTTATTTTAGAGCCTCTTATAAAATGATTGGATCGGGCACCGTTTGATTAAATTAAAAAGGAATTCGAAATGATATTTAGCAAAAATAGGTTGTCTGCTCTGTCAGTCTGCATCTACTTGTATTTACGTGTATAATACAACGAATGCATCATCTTCTGCACGCGAGGTGCATTAACGCAAAATTAGTAAACAAAATCAACGTAACCTAATAATTAATTCTATTATAAAATGGGTACCTAAACGTATATGGCTCGTTGAAGTAGAAACGAGTGACAAAGTACGAGCCGGAGCTTTTAAGTAGCGAACGAACAAAAAGAGGAAACACAGACAGAATTCAGAATGCGAAGATAAAATGAGAAAGAAAAGAAGAAGTCCGAGAGAAAAATAAAAAGGAGAGTAAAGAAGCGAGAAAAGACAGAAAGAGATGGCGAGGACGGGGGTCCCGCGATCTTATCCGAGATTCGTACAGTCAAAGGATAAAGGGCTAAACGCTACTCCGCGCGCCCGTAGAGTGTCAGACAGTTGGAAGACCCCCTTCCTCCCTCTCCCGCCCTCCTCTCTCTCTCTCACTCCGTCTCTTTCTCATTCTCAAAGTTTTACTGGAGGTACACCAAGCGAGAGCGAGAGAGAATACGAAAGTTCAGGATTGAGAAGCGATACTGAAAAGAAAAAAGACGGTGAAGAAGAGGGTGCAGCGGTGGCAAGGAATGCGTTGACCGGCAGGCCCGGTGCAGCCGCCATAAGTACGTGTGTGTATATATGCACGTATACCGTGTACACGTGTATATTCTCTCTCTCTCTCGAGGACTCGCAGCTCGCGGCCTTACCAGGGGACAGTGACGTGGCCCCCCGCGGAGGCCCGTGCGTTAATTTACTCGTGACTGTACGAGAGCGGTGAGCGTGTGGGTATGCGTGTGTATATGTGTACGTGTGTGTATAAATGGCTCGGGACCAGAAGCAACTGAGGTACGAGTGCTTTTCAACTTCTTCTCGCTTACCTTTCGTCCTACCCCCTAGCAGGCTCGACACGCTAAGTAATTTCAAAATTAAATACACTGATTTATTGATAATAATATATACACTTTATTATTTTTTTATTTCTCTCGGTTTTATTTACATTTTATAGATTTTTATTATTTATGATATTGATGAGAGGGAAGAGTAATTACGCGCGATGTATTTATTGTACTACTGACAACGCAATTCGACGAACTTGGTATAGAGATATTTAATTCGATGTAAAAGTTAGTCCTATGTTCGTTGAATCCAAGGTAATTACCGAGTGTTTTACAAGAAGTCACGATTCGAAAATCCCTTGAAAGTTGGCCGAGGTACGTTGGCACTTGGCGCACCTACTTCTCAAATGCGCGTTTAGAACTACATAAACGTGCACGTGCGGACGACCGAACCTGCAGTGTACATCACCGAGCCGTATTTATGAGAGTCTATAAGAAAGCGAGACGGAGACAGTTTGCGGGAGCAGGAGCTTCGATCTCCCAAGGAGAAAGAGGAAAAATGGAATGCGTGAAGAGGAAGACCGAGTGTGTATATACGTGCAGGATCTTCCCCTCTCTCTCTCTCGCTCTTTCTCTCTAGTTCACGTATTCGTCCTCACCTTCCTTGCTTTCGTGCGGCTCATCGAGCTGTAACATATTTTATCGTCCGGCAGCTCCTTTGCTGCTCACAGAGGATAGACATAGAGACCCTGAGATATAGAGGAGCCAAAAGAAAGAGAGAAGAGGATAAAAAAATCACTTTGAAAACGCACCGTATACTCGCCGTTCGCGCCCTAACTCATCCCGTGGTTTATGTCGCAGAATTTTATAGAAACGAAAGAAAGCAAAAGGTACAAGTCAACACAGTCAAGAAAGAGTGGTTTTGATAAATACGAGAGAGAAGTTGCCCTCCGTCGAATTAACGATTATATTCATTGCGGCTTATTATTGCATGAATTATGGCTTAATACAGGAGGGCTCTCTCCGTTCCTTTTTATATACGGAATTCTATAATTAAGGCGATTTTCGAGACGACCACTTTTTTTCTCTTACCTTCTGCTTCTTTTTGCTAATTCCTGTTATCGCCTTATGCATTGTATCTCACGCTGAGAATGTTTTTGGTGTTAAAAAACTGCCTCCACTTACTTGTCCGTGCGAGTATGGGTATTAAGTGCGCGGGCCTGTAACGTTTTCGAATTTCAATATTATTTATGTTAATACAATTTAATCACACTGTGCATGTATTTTAAATCAATTTAGTTGTATATAAAATTATTATTATTCATAATTATTATTTTAAACGGTAACACAATTGTAGTTTTTTCTTAACTCAAAATAATATTCTTTACAAAATAATCTCCTCAGTAAATTCATTTCGTGTCAACTGGCAATGTCAATGAACCCAAAAATAAATCCGTCTGCAGGACTAAAAGACAAACAAAAATCTCGTATAATATTTTATGATTTTTCGTTAGGTTGTTAGATTTTATCTTTATTAAGATGATTTCAAGTTTCACTTGCAAGGGTTATTTAACCACTTGTCTACTAGAAAAATCTTCTATCTTTTTATATATAATATTAATTTTGCTTTATTACTTTGTTACATAAGTAAACAAACTTCGTTCGAATAAATAATGCCTATATATGTTGGTACTCATTAGACATTCGTTAGCTTACATTTCTTAAACTAGAACATTAAAAATTGCAGAAATAAGATACGTGTAAAGGCGTTCAATAGCACTCGAACAGTAAAAAAATAAAAGGTAAATGTATACATTATAGCACCATTTCCAGAAGCAGCCACATACATCTCGCTAAAGGTGCCGCGCGAGCCCACACAAGGCAAAAGTGAAAAGCTCTCGAAGGATGCAGTCGCGACGCGTAAAACATCCTTGGGTATAAAATATCGAAGAGAGCGAGAGAGCGAGAGGGAGAGAGAGAGAGAGAGGCAGTCTCCGAGATAACGAAGCCGATGACAGCATCGATGATTTAACGGTCGACCGAGCGAGACCGAGTCACCGAAAGCGAGGCTATTCTTCGGGAGCGCTCGGCGGTGAACCCCCGCAGACTCGCTCTGACGAAGACCTTCCCTTGCTTTATACAGTATACCATTTACAATTACAATCGACCAAGCTGAAGAGCCAGAACCCTTCTCCTTTGCGCGTTTCGACGCTTCCTTTAAATACCAAAGATACGACCGAGCCTCGTCATTTTTATGAAATCCGCGTTGTGTCGCTCGAGTAATAAAAATGGGATCCTTCCGTAATAATCTTCACCCGCAGGACTGCCATTTTTTTTTTACGTTTCCCAATAAACTTGCGATTCGATGCATAAAGGCCAAGCGCTAAACTGCTGGAATCGTGCCGTCCCGATAGATTTTCGTGCCGAAAGTGTTTCGATTTTTTAATATTTTTATTACCTTGCTTTCGTATACACCGACTATAGGAACATCATTACCTTTTGAATTATGTGTCGTAAAATTATCTTGTATGAATATGGAAATTTGCGAGAATATCATTTATTTATTATCCACGTATTTCACTCGATTACACCCTAATCGCAATGTGAATATTTTCTCGCATCTTATATACTAAATTGGTTTATCGAGAACTTTTTATTCGTTTAAAATTATTAATTACCCGTATTTAAATAAATTTTTATACCTACATATAATATATGTAATTTCACATTAAATTAAGGAAATTATATTTGCGCAGATACGCACGTTGCGACAAGTATAATTGTTAATTATGATTTATACAATTTTATATTATGTGCATGATCTCGTATCATTCGAATTTTCATACTCGCGATTCGATCCTCTTTACCGACTATCAATTTATTTATACTAATGCTCACCTGCGCTTGCCAACCCCCCGTGTGTATGTTTATTAATCATTAATTTTATTGTATGTTTATAGTAAAAAGTTAAAAATATTTTATTTAATAATTATTCATAATTCCATGAATGTGGATACCGTTTTTTTAGTCTCAGATATGTTAATCGGTGAACATTTTCTAATAATTTTTACCCTTGTAAGCATAGTAAAAGTGGGACGAATTGTTTTCCTTTGAAAAACTTTACCTAGTTTTCATATAAAAATTACATGCATGGAAGAATAAATCTTACTATGCAGCAGGGTAAAATTTATCATAAAATCAGTTCGTCCCTTAAAGGCTAAAAATTATTAGAATTTTTTTCCGTGTAGGTGAACGTTTCTAATAATTAACTTTTTCGACCTAACGCTTATATTTTTTCATTGCAAATATTATGTTTGAGCAAATAAATTTTTTACTCTTTTTTTACTGCTTTTGAGCAAATGAATAAAATATAACTTATTTTCACTAGATCTTTCTCTATATTTATTTTATAATGCATATATATATTATTCATTTGCGAGCTACGAAATACTATATTGCATTTGATTTGTCTATTACCGTCCCACGTAAAAATCAATTTCAAATATATCAGTGCGTTAAATTATTAAGTAAACTGCTAGGCGGATTTTTTGACATTATAACCAAAATAACACAAATATTTATTGTTCCTTAGGATTTTTGTGAAGCTTTTTGTATAGGAGCATATAGTGAATCGTTGCTATACGATATTGCATTGAATCCTGAGCTTACATTTACATGTACAGTAAGGCGTATATATAAATTATTGAAATATTAATCTATTAAATTCATTAAAATTGAACCGCCTGATCTAATTACAAACTCAGGTACAGAATATTGGAATTTACATTTTAAATGACAAAAAATGTCGATCGTTGAAACTAATAAAAAGCATTGTACAAAATTAATTTTTCATACGTGCATACATTGTACGATGTTATAAGTATATTCGTATCAGTATATGTTTTAAAAGCGATATGAAGTAATAATAATAAGAAAATTAATAATTATTAAATCACGTATTAATTAAAAACTGTAATATAATAGACTTAAGATACGAACTGAGAAATATTAACACCGATACGATACGAACACCGATTCGTAATTTGTGTAATAAAATTAAAAGGACATTTGTCATACAAGATTCGAGTATTTTAATATATCCTCTGTATCATTGTACGAAATTATCATTTCTTTCTCTTCGTAAAAATAAAGTGAGAATAACATCCCATAAATAATAAACACACGTTGAGACAACGCATAAAAGTACATGGAGGAAAAGAAGCGCTATTAAAATTCAAATCTACGGAAAAAAACAACATTCGCACTTTATAAAGCGACGAAATTTACGATTCGCGCTTATAATCGCCCAGAAGTTGATCACGTCCCACCGTTCGCTCGCTGGCAAAGGATATAAGTATAGTTGCGTGTGTGTTTCTGTGTAGTATATGGGAGTGCATGTATATATATATACTTACACACACATACACACTCTACTTATATCCTTTGCGAGCGATATATATAGAGATGTGTGTGTGTGTGTGCGCGCGCGTGTGTGCGTGTGTGTCTGTGTAGTAACGATGGAGAAGGCCACCAAATGAAATAATATCGGCTGGTTCGTAATAAAGTGGATGATGTGCGACCTTGCTTCTTTCTTTCTCGCTACGTCTCATATAAGCGACACGCGCGTTTCGCGCGATAATTTATTCCTCGGGAGCAGAGCTCGCGATCGCAGGGCTCATCAAAATAAAGAAAAAAAAGAAAAGGAAAAAGCCGAGCGAACGAAAACGAGACTCCGTGACTTTTTCACTAAGAAAACGAGCGGAGAAAACGATGAGTTGTGTGCAGGTGTTCCGTGAAAGCGCACCACAAGTGGTCCGTGTAGAGTCGAAATTTCGATACAACTTATCGGTAAGGGAGATCGTCGAGGACAATGCTACGTCCCGTCCACGAATCAATCAATTCGGCAAGTGGATCGAACGAGACTACCTACCCCTTGTAGTACAAGGCCTGACCGATTAGTCAGGTTTCACTATTTTACCGCTCGAAAAAAAAATGATAAAGTTAGCGCATCGCACTAGGAGCTATATATGAATTTCTAGTTACTACGGTTCTCGGAACCGCCCGCATATTTTCATTCTGGATGGCTTTTTCGGAATGGGTGTTGCGTGACGCGTTCCGATTATAATACTTATCGCTCCACGCTCCTCCTATCCCGACAAAGCATTGCGATCCTCTCTCTCGATATTCACAACATATGTTTGTCCACGTTATCGTTACGTTAGGAGAATAATTGATTGGATTAGACGATTATTTTAGACTTTCTGTGGTTTATTGAACCGAGGGCATTTTACTTATTGCCACTTACGGAATAATTATGAATCATGTACAATATTGCTTACAAACGGCATTTCATGTCATAAAAGTGCTCTTAAATCTAAACATCACGAGTAACATTGTGTATATTAAAAATTGCACAAATGATTATTTATCTTATTACCCTGAGTTTATTTTAGAATAAATAAATAAAAGGGAAGTTAATAGAAATAACTATGCCGAATATTATATGTAAAAATTAATTTGCTAAGCAGCGAGCTTTCGTTTTCACGAGTTTACCGTATCGTGTGCAGTCACGCGATTAATATACGCGAACATTTTCAATAAATTTTGAATCATATTTTTCCTCTCCTTTTGGCCGAAGTTGGCAACGTAATCGAACTATCCATCAAAAAAGACCGTCAATGTAATGAGCAAGCGGGGGGTCAACCCGATGCAAATGCGTTAATTGAAATTCTCTTCTCATTCGCGCTTGTCCAGAAAGATATTTCTACCTTAACGGCATCACTGGACTTATACTTATTTATCCTCCACCCGCGATACAATTCCCGATATCGTATATATCGCGCGAATTCTCTTGTACACGATGAAAAGCTGATGCGACTCTCTTTCTCTTCTTTACTTTGGGATCTTGGGGTGACGTCGAGATTGCCGAGCGTGCAACTGATGCGCCAAAAACCCGAATTATCACAACGATGAGCTGACATTTAATTACCTTTCGGGAGGCTTATTCATAATTGAATTAAAAGACGAATTTATTATGATCGCATCATCCAATGATTTGTACATATATATTGTTACTTTTTAAGTATATATTTAACACTTTATTATCATTTACTAATTTTTATATTGTATACAGAATTTACAGTTTTCTCAATTGCTGATATAGAATTCAGTTGCAGTTTGATAAAAAAATATCCATCCATTTCAATATCTTAATTATTTTTAGTAAGTTGTAAATAATAGTCCTAGTATACGCTAAATCAATATTTTACGGTACTTCGCATTATTGAAAAACTACTAGAAATTCGTGCAATTTTAATTTGAAAAGTAAAAACAAATAAATCTCAAAAAAATATCTCCTTGTGGAAAAAATTAAAAAAATATATTTTAAGGATAGAGTTTTAGGTTGAGAAAATATTAAAAGAATTTTTTTATGTCAAATTAAAGATTTAAAACTTTTTTGCCATTTTTGTAGTAAAAAAATAAATATTTTTTGAAATTTTAAACAAGATAGAATTATTTTAGTCAAAGTTATACAGTTTATAAGTATGCCAAAATGAAACAGTTTTTGTTTATCAAAAAATATATACTTATTATTAAAAAATTAATATTTGTGCAAAAATTAAAATATTCAAAACAATTATTTTTTTTCTAATAATCAAACAGCTATTTGAATAATGCTTATGTAAAGTTAAAACACTTGAAAAAAATACTGATAAAAAATCTCGTACCAAACACTATAATTTTGTCACATTTTTCTGCATATCATAGGTTAAAATTATTTATATTTATTACAAATTTGAGTTTAAATGTTTTGATAATAGGATATGATAAAACATAAATTATTTTAATATAATTCTTTTAGAATTAAATTTATATTATTTATATTATTTTTGTAATAATTTTTGTAATATTGTGCTAAATAAATAATTAAAATAATCGTTTTTATACCCATATAAATAGTCTGAAGTTACAACACTTTTCGATTTAATTTTATAATCATTACTTAATTCTTAATATAAACAATATATTGTAATTATTAATCAATTTTCTAGTAAATTCATATAAATATAATTATGGAATAAATACGAAAAGTAAAATAACGCTGGACGAAGAGATAAGCGGCGGAAAAGCATCTAGATCGTAGATTGTTACACAATAATCGTACAACCGATAAAATCGAACCAAGTGAAAGAAAAATATATAAATTCTTTCGTTCAGAATATCCACAATCTCTGTATTTTTTACATCAACAGGCTCGTTAAACTAAGCTAAAAGATCAGGCAGGAAAGTTAAAAGTAAAAAAAAAAAGAAAACATATCGGAAGTCAGGGGCACGCAACCTTTTCTCGCCCGTATAATCTGCCTTTGCGTTCCAAGAATATCACCACGGCAGCCATCTCGGAAGCGTGGATTATAATTTCTGAGATAAATAATCCAACGCAGTCCATGGAGTTTCGTAGAGTCATTTGTCGCTCCGATAATTATAAGAAGGTGTTATAGAGGTCTGCGCGTTTATATACGTACATAGACTCTCCGTGGAGATCTTTACGCGTAATCTGCAAATCCACGGGGCGCCACGGTAAACTAACCGCCGGTTAATTATTACCCTCTCTCTCTCTCCCTCTCTCTCTCTCTCCCTCTAGCTTCCTCTCCTTCTCGTTTTCTGGTTTTTTTTTTCTTCTCCAACTCAGTATGAGACTATAAAGTTTTATTTTCATTCCATACGTTATCATTTTTCTGTTTCCCCTCTTTTTATATGTATGTTTTACTTCGGTGTGCGATCCTCCTTGTATTTTAATAAATTTTCACTTAATTACCGGTGCGTATATTTTTGTACATTAGCTAATACTAAATTTAATTAACTAAAAATTATACATACTTACTGTAAATTCGAAAGTATTTACCCGTATTAAAATTATCATCTGCGATTTTACAATTATAATTTTATCATTAATTTTAAACATTTCAATGTACAAAAAGTAATTGTCTATAAGGTTTTAATTTTAATCAGTAATCTACTTACCTGATGTAATTATACGAGTTTTTCTGCGCCACAAGATGTATATCAATCAGATCAACGTATACGTTAAAAATTAGACATGGAACGTTTCACAGTATACTCGTAAATAATTTCACTATATAAAAATGATTGCGACCCTCGTTAATTCGTAAATATTTATTTATTAATTAAATTTCAATAATTTTTACGACCTTTCAAGATTCCCATGGGCAAATAAAATTCCTTTTCTGCAGGCCTCTCCTCTTCTGAATGTTCGATGACTCTTCTTTAGCTTCTTATTCATTCTCTCTCAATCTCTCTTACTGCCGATCTCTCTGTCTCTTCCTCTCCTTCTTGGCGAAGGCACGGGAGTAAGAGGGCGAACGAATAGAAAAGAGAGACAGAGTATAAAATTCCGCGGACCCGCCAGGTACCAGAAATACCGCGGTAGCATTCAATTAGCTTCGCGGTATGTAAAATATGGCACTGCGTGGCGCACGCTTGGGTACATATCGTAAACGTCCTCCTTGTGTGAGTGTGCGAACGTATACCTCGCGAAATCGTTATTTTTACCGAACTAACAGATGAGAGACGGAGGCTCGGATAACATCCATCTGTAATCAAAGTAAAATGTAATAAACAGCGATATGTCATACGAGACTTTTTCGAACTATATACTTGATTTTAATTTCAAAATTAATCAATAATAGAATGTGTTTTCCTTGTGAACAAAGTACTCGTTGATAATGTTTATTAAACACTTTTCTTTTATCAATCGATACAAACAGATTTATTTAAATCCGGTGCATCCGAGTTACGAGCTCATCTAACCGCTCTACCGACCTAACCAATTTATTTGTGTATAATTATATTATTACACATCTTGCATATTTTTTATGCGATATTTAAGAAATAACGATATAATTATTTTATTTTGACTTAGCTTTTAAATTTTTGTTTAACGGGAACTATTATGTACACACACACGGAGAGAAAATTTTTATAATTAAAATACATACTATAATATGGTAAAACCTTCAATATCTAATTCTCACTTTTTGTTAAGATTATGAACAATAATTATACAACCTCGCATGCACCAACTGTTTATTATGAATATTTCGGTAATTATTATTTATTTTTTATCTCGATATAGTATTCACAAGAAAATTTAGTAGAGCAACCCAAAGCGCGAAGAAATATTTTAGCATAATAATAAAATAATTTTTAATCAAGTTGGCTTTGTTGTGATATTATCAAAAATATTTTGCAAGTGCATTCATAATATTAACAATGCTTACACGCTATATGCATTTACAACATAACATAAAAACCGAACTCTATACGTATATTTTTTTGTTAACAATATCCAACATTGAATATTATAAAATCATTGATAACTTCAACACTAGATAAGGAAATGTAAACCTACGGGTGACGAATCCATAAGAGGACCCTGAAGATAGCTTTATAAACTGTATTTATTTGTTTATCAATTTTTAGTTTGTTATAAATAATTAAAAAAGTTTTTGTAGATTTTTGACACTACTGTGTATCATTACAAATAGTCTATTAAATTTTGGCGTAAATTCCTTGAGTAATAATAAAGAATAATATGAAATTGTAATTAGGAATCACATAAGACTTTTCAAGTTACGTAAAATACATAAAAATTGTTGCTTCACGTTGTTTTTCCGTAAACACTCAATCAATTTACATCAAAATTTCACAGATTACTTGTAATACTGTATAAAAATGCACTGTGGTGTCAAAAATTTACAAATACTTTTAGCTATCGATAACATTTCTATATATATGTTGATAAAAATGCTAGCTTTGATATATCCTCTTCCACATTCTAGATCGTGTTTTCAAATATAAAAATATAAAGAAATAGAATTTTCGACCCTACAACGCTCAAATCAAAGTCATAAATCATTAAAGCAAATTAAAAAAAAATTACTTCCACTTTAATCGCTTATAACTCGGAAACAAACAGATATATGCACTCAAACCTAAAATCACAAAAAGCTGAGATTGAGTGCTTCAGATTAAAAAAGGAGTTCAAAATATTGATATAGAACAGAGCTTTGAACAGGGTTATTAGAAATAAGAAGCAGTTGATGAAATTTTTATTAAAATCAAATAAATTTATAGTAACTAAATTATCATTAACTTGTCTTATTACTTTATAACGTCTTATTTTGCCTACAACTCTATTCCGAATTAATATTTTTGTGTTTTTCTTATATAAAGTACTTTGTTTTTAAATTGCTTATAACTTTGATTTGAGCATAAAAATTAAAAAATGTCTTAATATCTACATATTTTTATATTAGAAAGCACATATTAGGGTTAGACACTTTCTAGTGAGTGAAGTAAATGTTTGTAATAAATAAGTATTTCTTAACTTCAAATACACCATGTATAATTTTCATAAGAATATAATAAAATTTGTTATACGTGAAAAATGCATGGTGACTTAATAGTTAAGAAATATTCATTTGTTTAATTCCTCCTTTAATTTATGTTAATAATGTACGTGTGAGCCCACCGCGTATACCGTTCATTAACCAATGTAAAGCCTATATAATTTGGCACCACGCGTACTGTACGAGTTAGTGCAATATCATAATTAATTTTTCTAAGTTAGTACATATTTCAGGTGCTGCTCAGTTATTTTCACTCAAATCTTAGCCTATTGCTCGTTCGAATAAAACTATAATAATGCAAAAGCTATAGAACTACGCTCAATGTTAATATTTCTAAATTTAATATTCCAATTATAACTAGGAAAAATAAGAACTCGCATCGAAATATTCAACATATCTACGAATAAGCTGCTGTACAACTCGCCTACTCTAATAATTTTAAACAGTCATATTGAAACAGATAAAAATAGAAAATAATGAAGTTCTTTGAGAGTCATCTATATTGCACTGTCTACTGCTATACGTCGGTCTGACAGTGTATAATAAAAATAAAAAAACGAACGCATTATACATCAGTTAACTCTTTTTAGTTCGTCAGATATAGTGATTGATGCCAGAGACATCTTTTAATCAATTTGCAAAAGATTTGGTTATACATGACGATAAAATATCCTGGTGATTATTAAAATTTCCTATTTAATCAAAGTCAAATGAAGTTGTAATGAATCGAGATGAACATTGGAATTTCACATCCCGATTGGTCTGATTCCGATATCCGGCAAACGATAAGCCATTGCTATTGGAACGTTGTAAATTAGCAAAGAAAAGCAGGAAGCGTAAAGGAGTTCGATTTGAATAATAGAAAAGCTTTTGTGAGAATCGAAAAACCGATGAACCACGATGCAGGCATATAGGTAGTAAAAGGTTTAAAGGTTACGTTATAATCTGGCTTTATAATTGATTTCCCCAGCGACTAATCGAAAGGTAATTACATAATGTCGAAGAGCCCTCCTCCACCACCCCAACCCCTCCTCCTCCCCACCCTTCTCTTTACCGACGTTCTATTGCCATCTCCCTCTTTTTCTCAATGTGGCTCTCGCTCTTGAATAATCGAGCGAATTTTCTCGTTCGCCGTTCAGCAGGAATATCAGAGAAAATTAATACTCGCGGCGCGGCGCTGTCATTACTAATTGAATACGCTCTCCTTCGCGTTAGCCCGTACATATATACATTAAATGAGGGATCTATCATTAATTTACATGAATAAATAATCTGAATTCACCCGCCAACATTCCTATATAATTCGATAACGCTCTACATTGTTGCATATCAAACAATTTTTACATTTTATCTTTATAATCTTATAGAAACTGCATTAATACAAGACGTAATGTATTTCAAGCATATGCAATTTTCCTATTAAATTTATCATTACGAGCACAAATCCAATTGTTTTGTTTTAGAATTGACTGATAAAAAATCTGTTTCAATATGGATGATAATATATATTATAATAATGGAGTAATGTATCAATCTTTTGAAGAACTTAATTTTCTTTCATTTCGTTTATCTTTGTTTTTTATATTTTTTTAAGAAAAACCCATTGAAATGTGTAACATTTTATTTTCGGTTCTAATATAATTGTATACATATATTAAGTAATAATGTAATATATGTTATATTTATATATCATATCAAAATTTGTAAATTACGTACAGTAAAAGAAAAGAAAAGGTAATAAACTTAATATCGATGTGAAAAAATGTGCAATTTCCAGTTGGAAAAATAGAAGTCGTTTCACCATTCACGTGTAAATATATAATCTTTTCTGGTTGGCAGGGCTTACAACAGCAATATCGCATCTCTCTTCATATAGCTCTACAAACCTTGGATTTTCTTCTTTCTCCAACTTCGTTTCTATAGCAAATTTTTCCAAATTTATCTTATAATTTCACCGAATGGTCTCCAGAAGTTACAGATAGGTGTGTGTGTATATTAACGGGATGTCGGACTCAAGTTACAGGGATCTACACCTTTCAACATAAGAATTATGTTGGAAATAATGAATTAAAAATCTGAAAAAATTCATATTAGTAGTTTAAAATAAAAGCAAGGGCATGACGTTTTAATTTTAAGAAAAAAATAATTTTTTTAATAATAATTGAATAAACAATTTCCGGTCGGTAATTATTTATCTAAAAAGGCATGAATTTTCAACGCAAAAATCAGAAATAAATTACAAATTTAAAAATCTAAAAAAATTTGAGTATATAGTTTAAAGATGCCTAAGGGCATGGCGTTCAGGATTTTTTCAAAAATTGATTCTATTGCTTATAAAAAAATATTAAAATGACCATTTTCTGAGTCCGAATAGGACGTGACTGTTGCTTATATAAGAATCATACTTAATTGATGCTGTTAGATGTATTTAATAAATAAACGTTACTTTACATTATACTCTCTCTTAAGGACTATACATTAATTATTTCCACATATTTATCCTTTATATATCCTTCGACGTTTCGAGTTTACATTTATCTAGTTTATATACCTCAAATATTCTATATTTTTTATTGTCTATTTATTTTAATTGCTATTTAATATGAAATAAATTCTTTTTACACCTTTTAATGTCTACTTTTACATTTACTGAAAATTACGTACCTTACTTTTATTTACCCTCCTTGGTTTATAATAATACGCTAGCAAGAATATACTTTATATATACCGAGAGACAAATTTTAATAAAATTACTGCACTTTTTGTCCATTTTTACTGAATTTTCTAAGGTAAAGGACCCAGTACTAGGACAGATTTGGAAGGTGTTTATAAACAACTGTGTATTTATCGAACCGATAAGAATAAATTTAAAAGTTTTTGAATGAACCTAATTATTAGGCATAGAATGTACTAATTAATGCATATAGAAGTATATTTAATTCCTGAAATAATTGAGAAATGTAAGATCGAAAATGTATGTTAAAGTCCGGTATACTCGAACACCACAAGTCGTGGTGGACCTGGTACTCGGACACTTCTTGGACCCATTACTCAGACATAGGAAATTACGTGTTATTTTGCGTGTCCGAGTTATACTGCGTTATGGAAATGCGAGTGGCAGGTAATGTCGGACAGATATTTTTTTTGTAAAACTTAACCTCAAATATTTTGATCGCATATTATTAAAAATTTAATATTAAAAAGAACTTATATTTAGTATACATAAATATTCTCTATCATAAACAACGCAAATACATCAATATCAATACCCTAGTCGGCTTTTAATTTATATTAATATTAGATATAGTTACGCATGTCCGAGTACTACTGTCAATTTTCACATTGTGCGAGTACTGTGCCTTTATCTGATCAATTTTTTACTAAAAGATAATGCAACCAGAATTTCCCCAGACTTCCCCCTCGTCGAATCTTTGTTGCATTGCATCTTTCAAACATAAAATTTATATTATTTTTAATTAAGAAAAACAATAAATCCTCGACATGTTTTGAGCTATCGAACTCTCAAAACCACCAGATACTTATCTATCACATATAAAAAAAGTCACCAATGTGTTTCGTGTATCTCGCGACAACAAACTGATGAAATGGTTAGGGTACAAAACGATATGAAAACCAACTTCAATTTGATGATTGTGTTTTTATAATTGTAACCTAACCATTTCATCAGTTTGTTGTCGCGAGATATACGAAACACATTGGTGACTTTTTTATATGTGATAGATAAGTATCTGGTGGTTTTGAGAGTTCGATAGCTCAAAACATGTCGAGGATTTATTGTTTTTCTTAATTAGAAATAATATAAATTTTATGTTTGAATGATGCAATGCGACACAGATTCGACGAGGGGGAAGTCTGGGAAAAGTCTGGATCTGACTACTTTTTTTCACTAAAAGTTACTAATATTTACTGAAATTTCAGTAATTTTTTTACGTTTTGTCAGCCTGTTACCGTGTTACTGAAAGTTAGCAAATTTAACTGAAATTTTTCTCTCCGTGTAGTTAATCTGATTATTAAGTATTGAAAAATTAGAATAATTAAATCGAAACATTCCATTATTATAGAATATGGTATATATGTTCGTGACAGGTTGTATTTAATAGATACAGATATGCAGTCGTGTATACAAATGAAGAAAAACTTATTTCAGTGAAATAGACTGAAAAGTTGGAGAAATTAAAAAGTAGAGTTAAAAGCATATGGCGAATGTTGTAGGTAGGTAGAGAGAGAGAGAGAGAGATAGAGAGAGAGATAGAGAGTATAGAGGTAAATAGAAGAGCCATAACCGAGTAATGCGCAGTTCGAATGTTGATTCGGGAAGGGTATACTCGATGAATGCAACTCCGAAAGCTTCAATTACAATTATTACCGTTCTCCTCGGCGTTACTTAGAAAGCGCATTACCGTAAACTCCAAAATGAAGCCCAGCCCTAAAAAGACATCGAAAGGAAAACAAGACTGGCAAGTAAAATACTCAATTCCGGGCGTTTTATACGCGCAGTACGTGTCTACCGGTATATAGTATAAGGGTAACTCGAACACACGGGTAGAGTGGCCCGAAGGGGGCGTGGATGGCGGAGACGGTGGGTGGAGGAGGGGATAGTAGCACCCGATACGCCCGAGGTATAGGCAGCCTCGAGAGAGAAACCGAGTAGAACTGCGAGCAGGAGGTTTCGCCGGTCTTGGTGGGCGCGAGCGAGCGAGCGAGGGAGCGAGAAAGCGAGCGCACGCGAAACCGAGTGGAGAGATAAAGAGAGACCGTTTCATCTCTGAGCCACTGATGCCGTACGCGTCGAAGGACGGAGATAGGGGACGATATCGGGCGGGTGGGAAGCACACAGGGGGGGGTAGAGGGAAGCAATCGAGCGCCAGAGCGTGTAATTGAGTCCCGCGTCCGCGCACCCGCTCGCGATCGCTACTTTATCGACCGACCGAACCTCCCACTATATACGTGAGCTCGCAACCCTCTGCCGGAAGTACCACCGAGCTCATCGTCTTGCGACGTTGCGCGCGACCGTATGCCCGGTATATATGGCTCTTCCTCCCTCCCCTTCTCGCCCCTCCCCGCCCTCCTCACGCCTCAACCCGTCTCCCTCTTCCTCTCTCCCTTTGCGGACGCGTTCCTTGGATTTAGTTCTCCCACACATTTACTAGACTTATAATCATTTTTAAAAGTCTGGGATAATGCAACCAGAATTTCCCCAGACTTCCCCCTCGTCGAATCTTTGTTGCATTGCATCTTTCAAACATAAAATTTATATTATTTTTAAGAAAACAATAAATCCTCGACATGTTTTGAGCTATCGAACTCTCAAAACCACCAGATACTTATCTATCACATATAAAAAAGTCACCAATGTGTTTCGTGTATCTCGCGACAACAAACTGATGAAATGGTTAGGGTACAAAACGATATGAAAACCAACTTCAATTTGATGATTGTGTTTTTATAATTGTAACCTAACCATTTCATCAGTTTGTTGTCGCGAGATATACGAAACACATTGGTGACTTTTTTATATGTGATAGATAAGTATTCTGGTGGTTTGAGAGTCGATAGCTCAAACATGTCGAGGATTTATTGTTTTTCTTTAATTAGAACATAATATAACTTTTTATGTTTGCATGATTGCAATGCGACACGATTCGGACGCGGGGGACGTCTGGGAAAAGTCTGGTTCCATTATTCCCAGACTTTTACAAATTATTATAACGTCCTGGCAAATTGTGCGGGGAGAAAGTCTGGTTGAATTCTCCCAGGACTTTTAAATAATTATAACGTCTAGTAAAGTGTGTGGTACGAAAGCTATAGCTTATTTATCCCAGACTTTCAAAATAGATTTATAAAGTCTGGCCAACATGTACGTGAGAAAGTCTGGTTCATTTACAATATATTAAGTCTGGCAAAACAGTATGGGATAGTCTCACCGCTAGACTTTGCCAAGACTTTTATAAGCCCGACTTTTCCCAGACGTTCCCCATCCTTTTTTTGTTACCACGGATACTTATCCGATCAAGTTTTTACTAACAGTCTACTAATATTTACTGAAATATCAGTAATTTTTTTACGTTTTGTCAGCGTGTTACCGTGTTACTGAAAGTTTAGCAAATTTAACTGAAATTTTTCTCTCCGTGTAGTTAATCTGATTATTAAGTATTGAAAAAATTAGAATAATTAAATCGAAACATTCCATTATTATAGAATATGGTATATATGTTCGTGACAGGTTGTATTTAATAGATACAGATATGTAGTCGTGTATACAAATGAAGAAAAACTTATTTCAGTGAAATAGACTGAAAAGTTGGAGAAATTAAAAAGTAGAGTTAAAAGCATATGGCGAATGTTGTAGGTAGGTAGAGAGAGAGAGAGAGAGAGAGAGAGAGAGAGAGAGAGAGAGAGATAGAAAGAGATATAGAGGTAAATAGAAGAGCCATAACCGAGTAATGCGCAGTTCGAATGTTGATTCGGGAAGGGTATACTCGATGAATGCAACTCCGAAAGCTTCAATTACAATTATTACCGTTCTCCTCGGCGTTACTTAGAAAGCGCATTACCGTAAACTCCAAAATGAAGCCCAGCCCTAAAAAGACATCGAAAGGAAAACAAGACTGGCAAGTAAAATACTCAATTCCGGGCGTTTTATACGCGCAGTACGTGTCTACCGGTATATAGTATAAGGGTAACTCGAACACACGGGTAGAGTGGCCCGAAGGGGGCGGGGATGGCGGAGACGGTGGGTGGAGGAGGGGATAGTAGCACCCGATACGCCCGAGGTATAGGCAGCCTCGAGAGAGAAACCGAGTAGAACTGCGAGCAGGAGGTTTCGCCGGTCTTGGTGGGCGAGCGAGCGGAGCGAAGCGAGCGCACGCGAAACCGAGTGGAGAGATAAAGAGAGACCGTTTCATCTCTGAGCCACTGATGCCGTACGCGTCGAAGGACGGAGATAGGGGACGATATCGGGCGGGTGGGAAGCACACAGGGGGGGGGGTAGAGGGAAGCAATCGAGCGCCAGAGCGTGTAATTGAGTCCCGCGTCCGCGCACCCGCTCGCGATCGCTACTTTATCGACCGACCGAACCTCCCACTATATACGTGAGCTCGCAACCCTCTGCCGGAAGTACCACCGAGCTCATCGTCTTGCGACGTTGCGCGCGACCGTATGCCCGGTATATATGGCTCTTCCTCCCTCCCCTTCTCGCCCCTCCCCGCCCTCCTCACGCCTCAACCCGTCTCCCTCTTCCTCTCTCCCTTTGCGGACGCGTTCCTTGGATTTAGTTCTCCGGATCGCTCCAGCTTTGGCTGCTCCCGAGCTTTTACGCGTTCGTAACTTTATTAGCGGGAATTTCCTGTTGAGCGTTTGCGATCCTACCTGTATGTATACCCTTTCCTTTTCCAATGCTTTTTCGCTCGGGTACTCTAAAAGATGTAGCTTTCTATGAACCTAACTTTATCACTTAACTTTTACACTAAATTTTATAATTTCTCATCGATCTATCATCGAATTCGCTTGCTTTAAACCTTCCTATTGCACATTGTCATATTTTAACGAATCGACAAATCTTTTCGTTTAAAATAAATTCAATAACGTATTTGGCTTTTGGGCTTAAATCACGTGTCTTGTATATTTATAAGTAAATATTTTTTTAAATAAAGTAATTAATGCATATATTTACATCCCAATACAGGGTATAAGCAATACACAAAGTATAAATATCGATAAAATTTTTCATTTTAAAATATGAATTCAATATTACAAACAGTTATACAAAAGTTATTTGAAAGATAAGATATGTCTTTATTAAAAGTCATAAAAAATTTCATCATTAATAACTAAAAATGCTATTATAACGAAACTGTTTTAAAAATGTTCCTGTTTCTCCGATTAAAATAGCTACTTAAGTCTACGATAAACAGGTAAAAAAGATTAACCCAAGGCAGTGTTATTCGAAAATAAGGTAAAAGGATAGAAAATGTATAATTTGAAAGAGAGAAGTAAGAGGAAACAGAGGGGTTAGATTATAAACCCGTTCGATTTGTTTCTCTCGGATCTCTCGTACCTCCCGAGGGACGCGGAGGAGAAGAGTAGCATCGGTAAAAAGAGACGCAGAAAGAATCGGAGAAAAAGAGATAGGGCGAGAAAACGCCTGTCTCCGCTTGTACCGATGCGCATAATAGAGAAATGATTTGATTAAAATGGAAAGGAGCGCGCTAGAAAAGAGGCGGCGGCCTTCTGTTTGCGCATTTCACGGTTCGCCTGTAAAAAGCCGGCGAGCGCGTTAGACAGATGGTAGTCGCCCGCACTCAATGGCCTGAGAAATTGGATCGCGTTTTAACTCCCTTACGTTTCGACTCTCGTCCTTACGCTGCCTCCTCTTCGACTATGTGTATATATATATATATATATATATGTCTAGATACGAAGATTTCAGGAGCAGGGAAAACGCAAGACCAAGGGTTTACCCCTTTTTTATTGTCCCTTTTTAGATCTCGTTGTTTCGCCCTCTCCATATTATACTCCCTCCTTCCCCTCTTTTAACTTCGGCGACCTTCCGACGTTCGTTTCATTATTTCCAAGGGTGGGTCCACTTATTATGTATTATATATATATAAGTGTCTAACCCTAACTATGAATTTCTCGACCTCGAAATTTGACCGTCTCTTACAATCACCTTGACAAGTCTTATTCACTTCTCTCTATATCCCTTTAATTTTTTGATTCCTACATTCTATTAAAGATGATAAGCATTAAGCCAACTTAAATCTACCATTCGACACTATAATCAATTTATATTCGGGAATAGAGATGCCTACACGGAGAAAAATGTTATATAATAAATATTGTATGTTGTTGAGGAATTTAGGAACAGAGTGCGGACATAGCATAAAAATTACTATGTTACATAGTAAAATTTATTACAAATTTATTAAATTTTGCCACATTTTAATTTTAATTTTAAAAACATAGTAATTTTTATTATAACGTTTTTCTCCGTGTATCGTACAAAATATCTATTAAACTCGTACATTTATTGATTAGTTAACATTCAAATATTACGTACAACTTTTGTTGCAGGCTTTTAAATTTACGATCATTAAAAAAATTGTCAGATTTAGTAAAATTTATTCAAGACAATTTTTTAAGAGAGTTACAATTTCATTGACAAAAATAATTGTTTTGGAGATAAAAGTAAGGTGCTCGCGTAACAATACTTTAATTAACGAAATGTATATATATAAAGTACTTAAATGGGTAAATCATGAGAAAAATGAAGAAATAAAATATGAAAGTAAGAGCTGTACATGTATATACATATATATAAAAGTTATAACGGCGCAAAAGAAGTTTGGAATAATGAAAAACGATCTGATATGTATAACTCGACTCGGTAGTCAAAGTTGGAGATACGAGTCGGATATATAAAGACTCGAGTAAAGATGGTCTAACAAAAAGTACAACCACACCAATATACCAAGAGAAACAGAAGCGCAGAGGCGTTTTGTCCGTAGCGGAAAGACGCGGCGCTGCGCGAGTCTTAACCAGGCGCTCGACATGACGCTGCAGCGCCGTCCCGTTTATATAAGAGAGAGAGATACGAGGTTCACGAGATAATCGGCACTTACGGAAGACGAATGCGTCGAGTCGCTTGGTCCGAGATGTTTAATATGATCATTTATCGCAAGCCTCGCTTGACACGCATACTAATTTTAATATTCCGTGGTACAACGGTTCGAAAGGTACGACCTGCTTGTCGCCGTTATTGTTGTTATTGCGGACGTCGAGAGAGATCACGGCTTCACGATGCGAGGGGAACGAGAGATGTCGTGCAGCGTTTAACGTGATTGACGGATGACACTCGTCCTCCGTACGTATATATATATCTATATCTGTATACATGTATACACGTACCTGTAATCTATACCTATACCGATTCATTATTTTTCTTGTGTCAGATAAACTTCAAGAGTTTCGATACTTGTAAAATGTATCACTCTTAATGTGTAACGTCCTATTATAATGTAAACGAACAAAAGTTGATATTGTAACTGTATAGGATCAACATTTTCAGTTTATAATCCTTTTACTCCATCGCTCTGAATTAGATTCGAGACTGAATATTTACCAAGTATCTAACTATCAAGGTAAATCTGAATGTGTTTAAAACTCATTATATCTTTCGGATTTACAGAGTTTTATAATGTTATGTATTACTACTGTCAATTCCAAAAGATTTCGATCCCATATTCCTTTATGTCATCTATTTTCTTATATGACCCGTTTAAATAATGCTCGTAACTAAAAGATAAATGTAGCTTATCGGGTAAAGTGTGTAGAATATAAAAATAAAAATTCGAAAGGTTTAATTAAAATGTTGATATTGATAATTATTATTCCAATCGGTAAAGTAAATGCCACGTCAACGCAAAAAAATTTATAGCTACTTCTTCTACATTAATGAACTATATTTTTGTTTTACGCTGCAACTAAACATACTGTATTTATATAAATTAAATTTAATACCTAATCTGCAATTCAATAAAAAAATTAAATAAAAAGATCATAATATTTTTATTTATTACAATTATTATAATAAAACAAACACGTATAGTCAAAATCATGTTCCAATGTATATATTCCAGTTTAAAATTTGTAATTCGAATGAAAAAGTATACAAATATGTTGTAAGACATAAATATACATAAAACTTAACGTAATTCAAATTCTAAAAAAACTGACCATAAATCTTGGTAAATATTTGTGTTTAATTCGTAGATAAGTAAAAAAGACTCATAAATATATTTTTGTCAAAATCCAAGGGTATAGTTTTACCAAATTTTGTTCATGTTTCTCTCTTTTTGTAAAAAAAAAGGAGCGACGTATACACATCCACAAAAATAAATACATAAATAACTAAATGGCGCCGCGAAAAAAGGCACAGCAGCCGATATCAACCCTTTTATTATACGATCACAAAGCACGTAGAATTTATTGCCACACCAAGTCTCCGACCAAAGAACCAACCACCGAAAATAATTCGAGAGAGCTAGAGATAGAGTGAGCGAGTAGGGTAGGGGGTAAGGGAGGGAGGGAGGGAGTGGTAGAATTAGAGAAGGGAAGAGCAAATATACAGCCCGGCATGCCTACGTCGTGGCATATACACGCACACTTTCTATCCTATTTTCCTCTATATAGGTCCTTGACGTAACGAAAATTGCCTGCCGGTCGTTTTACTCCGCGATTAGGGAGAGAAACGCGAACGAATACATTCGACCGAACAACTGGCCCGACTCGACCTTTCGTATTACCGTTTTTACCTGTGCTCGTGGATCGATTAACCCCGTCTTTTTCCAAAGTTTCATAATTTGCGTCGCGTTCGTGGTTGTACCAAGGCAATTTGTTAATTAAACAAGCGATCAAGAAGTTGTGTGTGTTCGGAGGGTCGATCGTGATCGTCGCTCGTAATCGCCGCTACAATTTCCTATTCACTTATGGTGATATTCAATTGACCGTGTGCATTATTTTTATTATTCTAAGTAACATAAATGTCGTGCTTACCAAAATTAATACCCAGAAAAGAACATTTGACTCGATATTGGAATTCGAATTGTATCTTTGTTACATATGTAATATCTTCTTTCCTCTAAAAACTTCGGACCCAAATTACATGAATTTGCACCTTTTAACCCAAAAATTATATCGATAATATTGAATTAAAAATTTAAAAAAATTCATGCGTACAGCTTAAAACATAAGGAAGGACTTGACAATTTTATATTTAAAAAAAAATAATTTTTAAATAATAATTGAATAAACTATTTTCGGTCGGTAATTATTCGGTCTAAAAAGGCATTAATTTTCAACCCAAATATCGTAATCAATTATGGATTTAAAAGTCTGGAAAAATTTGGGTGTTTCATTTAAAATATTCCTAATTACCTGACGTTCAGCGTTTTAAAAAAATATATTTATTTGTTTATGAAGAAAAGTAAAAAATTACCGTTTTCTGAGTCCGACATCCTTAGAAAATAAAATACAATTATACTTATGCGAGTATTGTGATGCTTAAAATGTATTTTTTGTTCGGCACAACTATTTGAATAATTTTCAATTTTTGTGTGATAAGAGACAAAGTTTCGTAATATAAGGAGAACTAAATATTAACACACAAAATGTTACAGAATTGTCCAAAAAAATGTTCTGGTTCTCAATGCAATATATATATCTATTAGTTAAAATGAATATATATCTGTAGGTAACGTACTGCTATTCTATTAAAGTAAGATTATACACGTGAGTTGTAACATATATACCAATAAAATATTTCAAGCTTAGGATTAAGAATAAAAATGATAAGCGCAGCTAAACATAATTGTGGTAACATCTTCCTCTGATATTTTTACGATCTATCGATTATTAATTCAGTTCCTTATACGTATAGGTACAGAGTATACAAAAAGGTTGACTCATATGAACGCTCGAAACCCAAGGAAACGCGTGTTTGTACTTAAAATAAGTTACGGTCACGATGCACAAAGCCATTCTTGCGGATTCCCGTGGTGAAATATTTACAAAGGGTGAAGAAACGCGGCGTCCCCTAAAATATATGAAACTTCGGGGAGAATCGAAAAAAAAACAGAAAGTGGCGGGAAATAACGCATAAGAGAAAGAAAGGAGCATCGATCCCTAATGTATAAAGACGGCACATAGCAGAGTTATGGGGGTAGATAGAGCCTAAAGGAGGACTTGTCCGCTCGTGCTGTTCACCCCGTGTAATACGCCGTGAAGTAAGTTATGGCACGCGATATGTACGAAAACTGTTTTCGATATTTTAGATTTAAAACTTTATCTATCTCCCTCTCTCTTACGGTTCTATACATGTATAGTTCAGCCCGGTATCTCCGCGACTCAACAATTCACCCTCCTTTTTCCATCGGACGTCGAATTGCCTATCCTCCTTTTTACATTTCAGCAGTTTTCCTTTGACCCTCGGCTCTTTCTACATCTGCAACAGATCACTTACGTAAATTTAGCTTCTTTGGATAGATATAAAATGAGATTTTGAATTTCTTCTGTTGTCAAAACTATATATTGATGTCCCTTAAAATTTAAATTTGAAAGTTTCTTTCTTTGACAGTAATAATAGCAGATCCTAAATTCCAATAAATAAATTTTACAATTTATTAAAAAAGTAAGAATTCTATTAATAAAACTAATTTTAAGTTACCTTTCAATACGACATCTTATATCTTACATCGTCCAAAGATCAAGCACGACTGCCTTTACCTAATTAATAATATTGAAAGTTTATAGAATTTTGATAATACTTTATATATTTTGTAAACATACTGTTATGAAGATGTTCTAAAATGAATATTATATGTCAAACAAAGCACGATAAAATCAAAATAAAATCTGCAGTGTGGAATAAAATAATTAATCCAATTAATTCTTTTAAACTGATTTAATAATCGTTTAAAGATCACAAGGAAAAAAAAATCAGCTTGTAACGACGGCAATTAAATTTGCATCGTGAGTTTACCGCATCAGCGGCACATTCGTGACGGTAAAGTGCTCACAAAACTCTCATAAATCAAAGGCTAATTGGATGTATCGCGCGTGTTTGATTAAATCGACGATTTTCAGTGTAAAATATCATTGCCGAATCACTCAGGTAAGCATTTAGTTATATATCACGCGTATAAATAGTAATAAAATTAATAAAAAAAAAGGTCCACAACATTATTTAAAGATCTATATATCGTTTGCTTGTATATAACCAAACGATCAGAAACAACCAGTTGAAGATTCTTAAGTGTTTCATGAAACATTTGAAACGAGATTAACGCGTGTTTATTGTAATATGTATATTTCTCTAGCTTTAGTGATATAATCTAAAAATAATCACGCATAAAATCAATTACGACAACTCAAGTTTAACAAGCGGAATGATAAAAGTTTTTCCCTGATTGCTCACGCACGTTCGAGTTATTTGAGCAATGTAAGAGCCACCCCTCGATAAAAACGCGAGGTACACGAAGGTAATAGGCATGGAAGGAGAGGTAGGGGAGTAGGGTACTTTATTGTTGAACAAGCTCAGGAACTAATCACCGAAAAAGCACCGAAATTCACGTCTTCGTGTAGAATTGTTCCGGCGCTAATCGGCCACACGAGCCACTCTATCAAATAACCCCTGTTTGCCTTACATCATAGCTTTTTGCGATAGGAAGCTTGCTCGCCTCTATACGGTCATATACCTTGCTGACCGTATCGACCGTACCGCGACACTCTTGACGTTGGGTCACCGCATCGTAATCTAATCGACCGAAAGGAGGCTTGGACTTGGAATTGATTTGCACGGACAAAACTAATACGTACATCCTCGAAGAAAATTGGAGAATAACTTCTTCTTGATGAAGATTAAACGATAAGTCAGGATAAAATATATAATATCTATATATAGAACGAGAGGGGGAGGGATGGCGTTAGAAGTAAGGGGAAAGTAGCGTATCGAGTAACTTGTCGATGTAAAGTGAGATAGCGGAGGGCGAGTGCAGTACTAAAAGCTGGAACGCGTGAGACCCTTTAGAGAATCGAGGGTAAGGAATCGAGAGATAAAGCTATAGAAAAATACAGCGAAAGGGTAGGGGTGCAAGAGGACTTTATATAGTTTAAGAATTCCTAAAACTAAAGATATTTGCTACTCGAGAGAACTTTCTTTTCCATAATAATTTGTATTATAATTAATCTTTACAACTTTTTCTATATGAAATATATATATGGGCACGCATTTTGAAAAATTGACCAATTTAGATTATAAAAATGTGTCTTTGTGTAAATTACAATATGTAATAGAATATCGGTTTACTGTTCTTACTCGATGCGTATATATCATAAATTTGTACGAGCTTAGAACGAGAATATTGTAGATTATTAAACCCATTTGCGTCGCCATATTGTACAAATTAAATTAATAAATACCAAAAGTGAACGCGAAATGTATAAACAATAAATAATAGTTAGTACAACTTCGAGTTAAAACAAACATTGATGTAATATAAAGGTATATATAAAATGAAAGTTTGGTTGAAAGATATTTGAGGGTAAACAAGCTTATCGGAAGCAGGAGTGTGAAAGCGAGATGTTGCTCATCCCCGTCCGTAGAAAAGGAAGAAGAGGCGTCGTGCCAAGGTACGGGAATGATACACCAACATATCGGCGACATGTATATACCTTAAGGCTGAATCGGTTTGGTGTCGGTGTCGGTGTCGGTGTCGGTGGCAGCAATCACTGTGAGTGGGCGACACGCGGTACTCTCACGGCTTTATCAGCCTGATGAGAGAGGGAGAGAGGGAGAGAGAGAGTCGGGCTCTACTTTGTGCAGGGGCGGAAAGCCCAAGCCGCAGCCTCCGAGAGGGAGAGAGAGAGGAGGGTGGGCGCAAACGTTATGGGCGAACCCGATCGACCGAGGGAGGAGAGGAGAGAAAGAGGAGAGGGAGAGATGCGGAGATGGAGATGGGGATGTGAGGGAGGCGGTAGAGGGGGGGGGGCGAGGTTTATCGGAGGCAAGTTTATACTCGCGGCGTCGGATGTCGACGTGCGCCGGCGCTTACCACACGCGCGTTTACGACCGAGTAAAAAGGGTACGCGCGCCGAGCGCGAAAACGCTTCAGGGCCATTTGCCTCCCTCTGTAAAAGAAGATGCGACCTTTACGCTCGCGGGCAAATTTGTGTATGTATACTCCAATGGAAGCGCGAGCGTCGAGAAAATTTTCTGTTATATAAATTACTCAACTGCCGAGGAGGCTGCGGGAACGATGATAATAATGGAAAATGCTCACTGGTTGCGAGACCGAGCGAGATGGAATAAGAAAGAGATGAGGGAACCTTTTTACATGGATAAACTCGAGAATACCATATTGCCCACGAGTCGCACAATTGGACTCAAGAGGTATAAGTACCTTCTTCTGAATAATCTCCAAAGTAACAATGTGCTCGCTTTTCTCTCCTCCTTCCAACTTCCTTTTCCCTCCCCTCCCCAACGCTATCCCAGCTTCCCCTGCCTCCCTCCACAGTTATGTTTTGCATTCGTTGATTAGGCTATACGTTGTGTGCCGATATGTAAAACGCGCTCGCTTCGGTATTCCGGGTAAACGCATATATTACTATTACAATGCTTCGAAATGTTGATTGTCCCGAATTTATGGATTTCTGTATTAAATGCACGTACATCATCCAAATAATTGCACCGCTAAAATGCAATACATATATTCATCAGAGTTAAATTAAACCGGTCGTTAAATCGGTAAATATACCATAACGTATTTAAATCACACTGTAAATGTAAATTATGTGATATTAGCAAAATTCATTTATTCGCAATCGAAGTATACATTTTTAATACTGGGAAAATTGTTCTATCAAACCCCAAAGATTTTAAGTGAATGTTTCTAGTAGATAGAAAGATTTTAAATCATAACTTTATATTGTAAAAATTAATAACGTTTATAATAAATTGAGGTTTAATGATATGTTTGCTATCCTTTGTATAATAATATCTAGAAATTACTTAAAACGTAATTAATAGTCTCATTTAATATAGACGTACCATTGGAAAAAAGTAGGACCACTAAAATGTGCAGATAATCACGAAAAGGTCGAGACCGCGCTCATAACGAAGTAATATGAAAAAAATGATTTTAAACATACGCGTAAAAAAGTCTTGTTTGCATACATATACTCGCATAATATCTCGAAAACAAAAACCAAAAAAAAAGGTCCTGTTTCCAGTTTACGAGGCAAGGTTTAATGGAAACCAGAATATTACTCATCTCCCCGCGAGTGAAAGGAGATTATTTAACGGTTGACTAATTTTTTTCCATCGGTCATTCGCGCACTCTCTGACTGACGCATTAATTTAACGCTTATTATTACCGGTGGTGGCCGCAACAATGCAATTACGCGTCCACCGGTATAAACACGACAAAAACTGCGAATTTCACAAATTTTTCATTAAACCCGAAATTGATTACCCGTACGAGAGAGTACGCGCGCACGTTCGAGCCGATAAAGCCTTCGTTGCGTTATTATCGACACGTGGATACCTATGGGGGCTACACACCGTCCAGCCCGATAACATCGACGCGCGCATAAAATAATACCGCGAAATCCGGGCAACAGACTTTTCATATGTTAAACATTAAATCGGTGGAGCGGCATTATCTCCCGTGCGCGCGGATTAATTAAAAAGTAACGAAACGACCGAGGGCCCCATCGAATTCGCGTATTTATACGGGGTTGGGAAATCGAATCGGAATTTACGAGGGTGGACTGCAAGCGCAAAGTAAACCCGTGTAACCCGGGTGGTGGTGGTGGTGGCTCGATCCTCTCGAGTTAATGACGAGGGCGCGGTGTACACGCGACATGCGGCTTTCCCGAACTCGCGAGCCAAAACAATTTGTATTAAAATGAGTGGCGCACACGCGTCTATCTATACATATGTGTCGTATATGCGTGCCTGTGTACTACCTAGGACCGACTGCTTTATTGCTAACTCTACATAGTTACTCTCATTTTTTCATCTTTCTTTTATTTCTTCATATTTCGAGAAAGGTATAACACGTAACATACGGAACGCTCGACGTACCTATATAGAGTTGCAGAATCCTCCACCATTGCACTTCGATAATTTAATATATATACTTGTATACCTCTAGTTTAATTAATTTTATTCTCTACTTTATATACATAAATAAACTCTATTTCAGTATGCTGACACTTTTATAGGTACATTTATGTCGTCATCATTTCTACGATGAAAATTCTTAGAAACTTAACTTTCATTCATCAAGATAAAATAATAATATGTACCATGTATACGATTAGGAGTACTAAATTTTAGATGAGTACCCGATTCATAATGCTTATCATTTATCTAATAATATTGTAAAGAACGATAATATTATTAATGCCAATTATCTTCTCGAAAACAATGCGATAGTTAACAGAAACGTATACGCTTTAAGGTATAAACGGAAATGCATACAGAAAAACTGAAGCATATAAGGAAAATTTGTCAAGTTTTATTTGAACCAGGAAAAATTGGAAATAACTCAGAAAGTGAATTCATTTTACATAAGTGCTGGTAGTACAATAAACTTAGCTACAAAAGTAAGTAGCTCAGTCTGTGTGTGTTTTTTTTTCCTGATCCAACACGAACAAACACATTTTAAGCTCGAGAGAATAAAATCCGTAGACCCGAAGGAATTCAACGAGAGATAAACGTCGACGAGGATAAACCGCTGAATACCGGAGGAGGCGCGCTTTTAGCGTCAGTCGAGCTTTACGAGTATATTTCGAAGCTCCATACACCCCTCCGACTTTCTCGTTGCCCCTCCACCCTTTCGAAAAGTAATTCGTCCGCGAAACGTAAACCCCTAACCACCCCTCCACTCGACGTAACGACCGGCGAATGCGTGTCTTTACCGTATTCCTCTTTTTTTTTTCTTTTTTAGAGAACCTCTCTTGAACCCACTGGCAAACTCGCCCTCCCCTCCTTGCTAATAATTTATCCGCTTCCGGGCGCTATTTTCTCCCCTTCGCAGCATTTTTTTTTCTTTCTCTACTGCCTGTTTATACGAGGCGGAAAAAACGTTTTTTTAGATCTTTATCACATTAAAATATTATATTGAGCTGTCTTTATTTCGAGTGTAAATATCGTAATAGTCGGTGTAATCAAACGTGAAATATATGCAAATTGAATGGTACAGTGTATACCATGATATCTATTCGTATATGGTAATACAATCTTAAATAAAAACATTTAGTTGAATATTGTAAATTTAATTGGGTGTATCAAAATTGTATAATCAACAACTTGTATGTGTCAACAATGTAAAACTGAGGATGGATAGTACACACATCAGTTGAGAAGTTAAAATTTAGTTATTATCAACAGTAATACTTATACAGTATTTTGTCACAGTAATAAAATGTTAGTGTCAATAATAGAGGAGAGTTGTTAGTAACGATGTAGATCACTCGCATACAGCCATCTCAGGATACTGTTCAATCGTTACTGGTGTGTATGTGTATATATGTAGGAAGCAATACCTCGAGCGAGCGATAGCTATAAGTATTGAAATAGGCAGCATAAATCACGGTACCCGTACGTCGCTCGACAAAGCTCGTCATTGTCAATACGATTCATCAAATCTCAGACGCTCAACCGACACGACTGTGGACATGGTTCAAATATCGCGAGAACTTTCCCATTACCGCACATTCTAATTGGATAATAATAAACGTGTAGAACACGCGTCGTAAGCTGCGTATACCCAGAGACGTATAGTGATGTATATATATTGAATATATGTATATATAGGTATATAGAGTAGATAAATGCAAATAAACGATCTCGAGGTTGGGTTGGGTATATCGGAGATTCAGAATGGAGAGAGGTGATATCGATCTGAGAGAGTGCACGTGCCGTCGAATCGTCGCTGGCCGATAATACGTTGTTGGGAGTTGGCGAGCCTACGGCGATCAATCATAGACGGTGAACCGCTTGGCTGACAATGGCCCGGCCACCAGAATCCAATCGGTCGTAAGAGCTATCGCTGCCACCCACGAAGCTTCTCGCATACCTGCTCATCGATGACTCGAGTTCGCGCGGCTTCTGGCTCACCCGAGTCTTTGTCTCACGCTACACATCTGCCGATAACCCGAACGCGCGATCTCGTCGATGTCACTTGTGACGATGCTACATTCCTCAGGGATTCCTTTGGACCATTTCATTTATACTTTTTTTTTCTTTCGTACTAATCCAGCTCCTCCTCCCTCTCATCCCGTTCTTCTTTCGTCTTCTTGTGGGAAGAAATGTGTACTTACTTTTATACAGGAGTTTTTAAATAATTTTATTGCAATATTTTAAATAGGTTATCCTATTTTATACCGTAAACTATTGCATAATTGTGTCAATCATTTTCTTATTTCGATCGACTTTTGCTATTATTTTAACGGGGTGCCATAGCCTAGTTTTATCCTCCCCACCTTACTGACCTCGAAAATTACATAAAATTAATTATAATTAAAGAAGAAAGTTAATTTACGTAAATCTAGGAGAACAGTCCCCTTCAAGAAAACCCTTACCGAAAATCTTGACATGACTTTTAATTAGTCGAGCATATAACTTAACATTGCATGAAATTATCATAAATTTTGGTAAGGGATTACTCAGAAGCAAATCGATATTTTTGTTTTAAATTTTAAACTGAGGTAGATTTAAGTAAATTATCGTTCTTTTTTAATTATAACTCATTTTCTATGACTTTCGAGGGTGGTAAGGTAGAAAGGATAAAACTTGACTTGATACCCCTTCAATAAAGTGGGACACATTAAATACAAAATATAACAATATTTAAATGTCTATAACAAATCTATAATTTACACTAGTTAGTTAGAAAATTAATAACATATATTCTGCGACATACGTATACATTTAGTTTTTGTTTCGATAAGTGCAATATAAAAAGAACCAAATAAATGTGATATTACAAAATAAAAACAGGTTTTTTATGATTTTTTTAATAACCCGCTAAATTGAAGCATATCGTCACATTAGTCATAAAATACGATAACTCGAGAATTAGTGTAGATATAGAGAATAAAATAATGAAATAGACGGAAGATCTCGATCTAATAAGTAATCGGTCTAAAATATAAATTTAATAAAAGGCCGGGTTGCTGGTGCAAAAGGGCCCGGTTAGCCAGCGGCACGATTTCCGTAAATCGTCGGTTCAAATTTGCCGGTCGGTCCAAAAGTGAGGGCGAGATAAGCCGCGTGGGCGTGCGCGCGCGCGTGCATGTGAGTGTATTAAATACGTGGAAAATGTTCCCACGAGAATAACCTCCTTCGAGAAATATAAAAAATAAAAAGAGGAAAAGAAGGAAAAAAGAAATCGGAGCTGCAGGCGCCGAGAAAACTCGAGAATGCCAGTCCTGGTTAAAAGTTAAAAGGATGAAAAGCCGAAAGTGGAAAAAAAAAACGAAAAAGGAATAGGGAAGGATGGTTGGATCAAAGAGATGGTATCGTATCTTAATAGGTACTAACGCGTTGGATAAGGTGGAAGCGCGCACGTGCCACTCGGTTCTCTCTTATCGGTTTAACATGGTTTCGGCAGCAGTTTCTTCTCCCCTTTTTTGTTCGAGATGTTTCGCTCCTGCTTTTCGCCCTCTCGACAAAGAGGCTCGCGGAGAAACGGAACGCCGTACGCCTGTTGGTCCAAGAGCCTGCCAGACGATACGCTCTCGTTCCTCGTATCGCAGAGAACTTTTACGTTTGACGTTCAACTTATCTGGTAGTTGTCGGATGAACGACTCATCGTCTTGAACACGCACCAAAAAAGTCTATATCTTCCGAGATACTTGATTAACCAACCATCTTTAATATCCATCGCAATCACCGATGTTACATTTTAAACTTATATATATATACGTATCCGCGCAGTGTAGGATTAAATAATAACAAAAATACGTTTATTTAACAACTTAACATATATTTTTTTAATAGGCAATGATAAATCACGTATATTCTGAAAAAAAAACGAACAAGTTGAGGCGTACCCACTTGAAAAGTCGTACCTTCGTCTGTCGCGCATTTGCGAAAATGCGCGCCCGTTTGCATTTTTTATACGCCCATGTGTACGCGAAAGAACAGACTTACGGCAGTTACTTTCTCTTCGTTTGTAGAGTGTCGGTGTGCGTGCACGGGCTTTTCCACCCGAAAAAGACATTTTGAAGTTAGAAGCCTTACGTACTCTCGGTGCTTCTCATAATATTTTTATTCGTCGTTTATCTTCCTTTTCCCTCGCAAATGCTCGGCAATGCCGTTCCTTCTTTTTTACGTCGAGCTCGTACACAGCCTCTCCGTATATACAGTAACAATTACTCCTATTACTTTGTCGATAATTTTATTTCCAGTATAATTTTATATTAAATTATTATTTTAATAATATTATTTTAAACACAATATAATGTACATAAATTATACAAACTATAATAAGTTTTATAGATAATTTAGTAGCATTAGAAAAATAATAAGATATACTGCAGTATTAATTATTTATATTTACATAATAATTAATCCATGTATACGTAAACATTCTGTATGATATGTACGAGTATCGTACGTAACAGCATCACTAGGTGGCAGAACCTACCGGTCTATCCTCGCCAGTATATAAAGGAATTTATATCATAATAGTTCACTCATTCAATGGACTTTTTAAGTTAATAATAATAATAATAATAATAATATACCCATTGTGCTCCAATAATAAAATTTATTTCATAGAATGATCAACGTTTTATATATACAAATTGTATGATAATATGTATTGAAAAATTAAAAATATTTACCACAATATTGAATTTTGATAATTTAAATAATAATAAATGTAATCTCCTCTCAAGTGATCCGATTTCGCGCATCAATATTTTATTTTGATTTAATTTAAACGTAATTGATGTGTGTGTGTGTGCGCTACCGTTACGTAAAAAAGTATAACTATAAAAAATAAATGCTTTATTTATATGCATCGTACGTACACATATACTTACATTTACGAGGATATTTTACCTGTTGTACAACAAAATTAAATATGCTTCTTAAATATTTTTCTCACGAGTGGCAAAAGATCTTTAAAACATCAGAGTAGTAAAAGTGTCATCGATCAGAATAAATGTATAATAGAGTTGGAGGGCTCCCCTATTCTTTTCTTCTGTACCTTTATCCAAATAGTGGACATTGATTTCTCGAATGATTCTTCCTCGCGTGACATCATCAACGTCTTTCTCCTCTCATTTCCCGGGTATCAGGGTGGATCTTGGTATACATTGAGAATACGGGAGAAATACGCAGGAGACGCGAAGAAAGGGAGAAAAATAAAATCCTACTCCACGATCCTTGATACGCAGATGGAACAAAGGTGTCCTCGAATTCCTACTCTGGATACATCGTGACTATGCGCAAGCGCGCGACACGAAAAAAAAAATGAGGAACAGTGCGTGTACACGGATATATAGATGCACGTGTATAAAAGAGTGAAACATTCCAGATTGCGGGGAGGAAAGTCTCGAGTGTACCTCGGCACTCCTGTTGAGAACGCAACTGTGTGTATCTACGCGTAACAGTTCTTAGACTGAAATATCTAGTGATATAGTTTAGTTCGATCGATTGGTAAAATGCTAAATACAGTAAGCTATACCGGATTAAAAAGATATTTTACATCCTATCTCTAAGCATCGATCGAGGGAACACGAAAAATTACGTCTTGGTTTACAAATATCGTATCCGATAGCAGCTGACTCCTATATATACGGCAACGCTTCGTCATGGTTGCTTGACAAGCAATAAAAACAAGATTTCTATATCAAACTTGACATTTTTTTCATCCTTAAGTGTTTGAAATAAGGCTACTAGTCACTAAATTCTTTGTCGGATATATATAGATTTACATACTTTTCAGCCTCCGATATAAGGATATACGTTTACGATACAAAATCGATACGGTGTTAAACTTCAAAGACAAATGTTTTTAAAACATACAACTATCTTATTTATGCATTGTCACGAGTCAAAACTACTGTCTATTCGTTGTAAAAATTGTTCTTTAAATACCTATCGTAATTAAATTTACATCACGCATTAAGATACGTATTAAGATCGACATTCTTATATATCTATACATATCCTCAGTCCGTAATTCCCAAACACTTTTTCGAAACCCCCATTTCCCGATTGACTAAAAATGTGCATCAATATATAAAAAGCGAGAGAAAGAAAGGGAAAGAAGCGAAGAGAGAAAAGCGAACCGGGTCTGAGCGGGCCCACCCGTAGCCAGTGACGCGCGGGGGGTCGATCCTGGTCCCAGTCTCGAGATCCATACGTTGACACAAGTCATTTTTACGCGGCTACGCGTCCCACGCGTTTTATACACACACACACACACACATATATATACGTATATATAGACTTACGGTACAGGCTGAATAATGGCGCGAGATCTGTGCCGCAGGCGATGCGGGGGATACCACAGATACCGATCGCGAACGCAAGGAGCCGGATTTTAAGAGTCCCTTGGCAAGTCTTGCACCGTCGGATAATACACAAGTCGAGCGCGTTTACGTGCAGTAGAATTGTGAGCATGCGTAGGAGGGTGGGAGTCCAGGAAACTCAGAGAATTCGCCTAAAACGCTCGAGTCTTATTTTGTAAAATAATCGCTACGAGTGCATGACCGAGACGAAAAATCCTCCTATTCTTTGGCTTTTCTCTCGGCAACCTAGTTTATTGCATATTACTCGGCCAAAGGGTACTTATAAATTCGCCAAGTTTATCATACCAGGCAACTACACTTACGTGTAAACCTATAGACTTATATATCATTCCGGTGAGTTTATGTGGTTCGCTCCTTGATAGCAGTAACATTTACACTTTTAAATAAATTCGCGGGTTATTCGAAATCGAAGTAGGTCAGATTTACATTGATATCCTCGTATATATGTGTTACTTTTGCAATTATTCTATTGGTTCACATTCGTTACATAAGAACTACAATAGTTTGGAATAAAAATTATTCGCTCCAATACTGTAGTTTCTCAATTAATTTTTAACCAAAAGAATCAAGTGAATAATTTACTTACTGCACGTACACGTGGATGCTCGCGCAGTTTCATCCAACGTGGACGCACGCACGTACAGAGTACAATAGGGTACAGAGAGGGGTGGGGGAGGGAGGGTTAGACACTCGGAGACGTATGCGGATGTTGAAGCGGTCCTCGACGATTTACGGGGATCGAGCCACTCGCCCGATTTATTTATTCGGTTAGGCCAAAGATCGGCTGGATTGGCACCGTATACATATATATACACCCTCGCGATACGTGGCTGCCGGGTAAGCACCAAGGGTCATTCCGTAATTAAGCTACGGACTGAGAGGGAAGAATGAAGTCCGAGAGAGAGAGAGAGATCGATTCCGGACTCCAAGACCAAGGCAATAATGACCGGGACTCCGTATATATAGTATACTCATTGCGCTTCGACTTACGGTGTTCCTTTCCTTATTCCCTTTCTGGCGATGGAGCTTTTTTCGCAGGCAACGGTGGCACGTGCGCGCGAATGGAAATCGGCGAAACCGGGAGGCAGTCATTTCGATCAGTTGATGAGATTCCCGTATACCCGCACGATCGACTTACGAGTAACATCCCGGTGTACAGGAGAAAAAGCAAAAGAGGGAAGAAGCCACTCCTCGAATCTCCGGATTCATCCATTGAGGGAAGAGGCGGCCGAAGAGAGCCTTCAGCCTTGTGGCGAATTCAATTAGGGGAAATCGTGCTCGCGTATATCGGGATGGTCAGACTATCCGATGCACCGTACACATTCTATCGCGACTCTCGCTCGCGCGCTATCCTACACCGATGAGAGACCGGGCTACCTCGCTTTATACACCTTTTGGTAATATTGAGTGAACACGTGGCTAGAAATTTTTAACCGGGAGCTTTTCATGATGAACGCCTTCGAGCAACTATCTATTAATTATCTTCAATTGAACTTCTGCGTTTAATATATGATTTTACATGCATTACCTGCAAACTCAATAGTTTGACCAATTTTTTTTTACTTCACTTACTCATTTTAATTTATAATATCATTATGTTTATACGTATACGTATTGTCATTTTAATATAACATGGCAATAATCTTAATCAATTCAAGTACGACGTAAATACCATACACCGAAATTCTTTGTATAACATAATAACTTTTCTAACAGACCAAACAGCTTATTTCATTTTAGAAGAGATCTTCTTATATAGTTTGCGAGATAGTATACAAGTAAGTTACACTGGTTATTTATAGATACACCCCCACAATCTAATTGTAATTAGTCCAAATAAGAAACGTTGTTGAAAACAAATATATGAGATACGATAATTTAACCGATTAATTTGACAGCGTTATTATATGTAATTTAAAAAAAAATCTCCACATTGAATAATGACATAAGTTTGATATACCATGTATATATACCTCGTATTATTGAAATAGCAGGATCTAGTCTCGCAATAAAGGAGGATCAAAATTTGCAAAACCGTGTAAATGCATCTCTCTCTCTCTCTATATATATATAAGTAAGAGTTATTGCACAAAAGCATAATGAAAAATTCGAAGCGAATAAAGGGTAGCGTATATATAGGAAATGAACGTAAATCACAGAGTTCATTGAGTAACGTTAGCATGTATAATAATGTGTGTAATAATCTTATTCCTCTCGTCCGGTGCGTATATTATCGCTAATCGCCATTGGAATCTGCTGGATCGCACAGGGTGAATAAAGTAAAATGCATAAAGGTCTGACTATCTCCGTGTGCAAACTTACGTAGTGATACTCTCGCAATTGTGTGTGTGTATGTGTGTAGGTATAACTCGGAATCGTGTCTGCAGGACAGGCAGGAAATTGCACGCGCCACGCAATCAGCCGTCACGCGTGTCATTACATGGGAGGGTAAACGCGTACAACCTGGATGAGGATCGGGGAAAAACATCACCAGCTTTGATTGAAACTAATGACCGGGGATGCCGCCGATTGAAGATCATCCGACCTTCTTGATTGAATTTCATTTTGTATATTGTATACACACACACACACACATTTCTTGTATAAATATATATATATATACATACACATACTCTGCTAGTAAGCGTGCAGCCCAACTGAACTTGTCACTAATGCAATTTATAAGAGGTAAGTATATATTTACTTAAGGTTCATAGTTGCAAGATTGACAAAGGAGTAAAGAACCTCGATTTAAAGGAATATATATTATTAAATCTTAAAATTATATTCTAATTGTTGAAATAACATCTGAATAATTTAGGTTACAAGCAGGTGCAAGGATCTGACGGATGAGAATCTTCTGACGAATTATATTTCATATTTTTATATTTCAAAAATGTCTATTTTAAAAGTTCGACTTCTTTTCAAATAATAATTATAGATATTATAATATTCAGCCAAAACGTTTTTGTTTATTTCAAAAAGATATTACTTTGTGGGAAAATTAAAAGACATACAAGTAATTTCAAAAGTTGTTTAAAAAACTTAATAATTTGATAGTGTATCAAATGAAAAATTATAAATGTTGTTAACATAATTTTAAATACATTTTATCATCTAATATTTTATTATTATTTATGAAATTAACATAATATACTTTATTTAAATTATTACGATACAGAGTTACTAGATGTTATGCTTGTGTATAGTGATAAAAATAGAAACTAGTCATAAAATGTGTAAATTTCGTGCTTTGTATCAATAATATTTAGAACTCATCAAATGAAAAGAACTTTCAAACAGACATCAAACACCACACGACCCTAGCAATAAAAAAAATAGAATACGCGCACACGCTATTCAAAGATAAGCCCAAAAACTTGGGCTTCTGTAGATTGAGCGGCATGATAAAAAGGTTCAAAAGATATACATATCAGTATCATACACATGCGCTATATCGAAACCACTTATACATATGTAAAATTACCATCTTTAAACACAATTTCCAAATTTACTTGTCCCCATAAAAAGAGTTTAATACGTCTCTGATGGTTCAGCAATCCACGAATTGAGAACAATTTTTTCTGTTACAATACTTAATAAAAACAATTTTAAGTAAATGTATATTGAGATAATAATTCTAATTTGTATATAAATTAGAAGGAGGGTGTCTCAAAATATATGATAATTTTGTATCGCATGCAAGAAATTCTAATTAAAACGTGTGATGTTTGGCCAGTCAAATATACAAACTGATGTGGCTTGTTAGTAGACGATTTATGAAACCAAGGTGGAAGCGTCGGGATAGGGCGTGACATCGAGAACGACGACAACGAAAAGGGAAAGCCACATGGGCAATAAATAAAAGGTGAGAGAGCATCCGCGGGGAGGTGCAGCTCTTCCAACTTGGGTGATTGGACTTGTGGGCGAGGTCCCCGAAGCCTTATAGCAAATCACGTAATGCAACTATCCTACGAATTACCTACGAATTGCCCAAACATTCTCGCAAAAAATATTTTTTTGGAAATATTTGGCCAGTTTTTTATTATAATTTTCTTTTAGTTTCTTGCTCATATAATGCTTATAAAAAATTATTAGAACTAATAATATTTTAATGTGTTGACGTGATACGTAAACGCTTTGCTAGTAGTTATCACCATAATCACATCCCTTATTTGTGGTAAACACAAGAAAACGAAAAAGGAATTAATTATTTTAAATTGTTTTATAAAGAAAATAAAATACCCCGGTTTATTAAAAACAACTACAACAAACTAGTTTCAAGTTATAATTATTTCAACTCTTTCCTTTGAAAATGTCTAAAAGAAGATGAAAACCACAATCATATCATCTGACAATACGGTTTATACGAAAATTAAAGAAAAGGGCTAATTAAAAAGCTTAAAATCTGTAAATATCAATGTCCACTTAATATTGTGTGAACATTGTGTTATTCTTCAATAAATGTAATGTAACTATTTAAAAATAAAGACACCGCTGTGTATATATTATAAAAGAGAAAAAAAAACTGTATCATCACTTATACATATATAACATAATACATAATTTTATATTTTATACATAATTATTTTAGTTAAATTATAATAATTAGTTTCTATAACGAAAAATCTTAAAATCATACCTATCAAACCCGACAATACCGCACTAAAAGAAATAATTAATGCATCCGAATGAATAATACATATATTAATAATTTAATAACAAATATTTTAATCAAATACATGACACACCATATTTGTAGACAAAATAATGGAAAATCATCAAACTGAATGTACAGCTAAATTGAGTATTAAAACTTTTTTTACTACATATACGTTGATAATATAATACTTTAAAAAATAAAAATTTATTTATGAATTTGAAAATATAACAGAGAAAAAGAAGCGTGAACTTTTCGACTTTACCGCGAGTAAAATTGTTAACAACCAATAAATTGGAAGATAAAGAAAACTTAGTTAATGAATTTTAATAACGTTATAAATATTTGGACAGTCTAAAAAGGGTGGCATTAACGACCATAAATTTATATTAGTACTTCTATATATTATTTAAAATTTACTTTAATATTACAACGAAATATTAAAATATTATAATAATTTTCCACAGAGTAGAAAATATAATATAATTTATTTTTAAATTAGATAAAATAATGAATTGTAGATTATTAAAAGTAGAAACACAAAAAACAAATTATATAATTAAAAATAATACAATATATAGAATTGATATACTTGTAATATACTATACAATAACTATTAAAACATGAATAATCTTTTAATATGATATTAATATCACAAAACGAGCTCAATCTGGAAACTCCTCCAAGCCTTGCAATAGTATTGCTTTTTGCACATAAGACATGACCGTGTAGATCTCGCGCCTGTTAGTGCATGGTTATCAGGTAAAACATCTCGACCAAAAATCAGGATACAATTGCATTTCACAAAGAAAAATACAGTAGGGAAGTTTTGTCATTTAGAAACGAATATTTTGCTTCTTATTAAAACTATTAATGTAAAATCGATTAATTTCGATTGATTATAGGAACATATGTGTTTTTTGGAGTCTTTCTTGAAATTGACATTATTTTTGTACGTTTATAAATATTGTTCTAAGCGTAAAGTATTGAATAAAAACTTTTGTAAATTAAAGTCGAACATTTCCAATTATCTAAAATATTCATATAGGATTAATACGTTTCAAAATAATGCTATAAAATCATTATAACTTACGCTGTTTATGAGTGATATATCTCAAAGTAGTAAGACCATATTATCTGATCATATACGAGGAACTTATACCCTACTGAAGATTTCAGTTAACTCGAAAATTGACCGAGTTATGTTAGGAACATGATTACATAGATATGTATACTTTGCAAACATTTTGTTTAGAATTGTATATCTATTGTATTTTGATATATACCACTTTTTTCTATGATGAAAATATAAAGCTCGTCTGATTAACGGTCTAGCCTATAAAAAGTACAAAATTATTTACTCGCAATTCTTAAATCAATAAGACGTACGTAACATGGTTGTCTGATAATATCAATCTGCAATCTGTGCCATGTGTCTTGAGTTTAGCATGAATAAACGTAGATTTACTGATATATTGATGTGCATAAAATAAACGGATGTTAGATTGGTTATAAATCGGTAAATAATCTGGAACGCCTCGATATTATAGAAAAGAAGGTAAACAAAAAGAATATATAATAGGTATGAGGTCGTCGAAATCTCGACGGGTGTTCTGGCGCCCATGTGAATAGTCAAAGTATAATCAACTCGCGAGATCCAAGGTGCCAAGAACTTCCCTACCGAGACTCTTAGTGTTTTCGGGGACCATTTCGAAGAATCGGAGAATCGTTCTATACAGACTGCACGGTACTTGGGGAACCGCATGCAGACATCAAAAAACTTGTAGTCAGGATGATCGATTTGAGAACGATATACGATGTCTCCTCTACCTCCTCGTTTCTTTTATATTCTCGTTATGAGATGAGTCCGTGCGGGGACCTCCCAGAAAAAAAAAACGAAAAATAAATATGTCTAGAAAGAAAACGGTTTATTACGGGTATTATCTCCAATGACGATCTGACACTTTCTTTATTTTGTTTAAGCCACTTTTATGAAGAACTCAATTTACACGAGCTGCAACGATTCCGCTATTCTCAACTTCATGCAACTCATTTATAAATAACTTCAAGACAAATTATGTAGTTATACGTAATTTTCCGACGTTTCGATTCGATAACGTTAATGAAATATTATATCCTTAAAAACAAAGATATTATACTAATTTATTTTCTCTAATTAACTTGACCCTATACGCCAATAGGATAAAAGAGTGATGATTTGTATTTATAGTAAACAGTGTAATAATATACGAAACATAGTAATAGAATACGTTAATTAATCAAACTGTGTACATTATCTTAAAACGAATATGGTTTACGCATAAGTAATGATTATTTTTCAATTTCTTGAGAACCAGGGGCCTTATTCAGTAATTTTAACGTAAGCGCTAAGTACGATTTAACGCCAAAATTTGTCGATAAAAGTCACTTAACGAACAAATTTTGTCGTTAAATCGTACTTAGCGCTTGCGTTAAAATTACTGAATAAGGCCTCCGATAGGTTTTTGTATTTAAATAAAGAAAACCATTACTCTACGTTATGCAATAAATATATATATGCAATATTTCGTTGGCTAAATTCGTCAAGTGCTTCAGGCTTATTTATCTGAGAATAATCTCATATCGTACTATTTTGTACTATTGCAAATCTAGCCAACGAAACGTTTCACATATAATGTAAAAAATAGTTTTCTTTACACGAATTAAGAAACCTACCTAGTCGTCAAGAAATTGAAAAATAATCCTTTTAATTTTTTAAAATAGATATATAGCTAATGAAGCAAAATATTCAATAACGAAATAATATTCAAATTTAATAATTAATATAAATATTAAGATTTTAAAATGTTGATTTTGTACATTTAATACAAGATTATGTCAAAATATAATCATTATAATGAGACTGCTTCTTATATATGTATATTTGTAAAACCATGAACAGAAAAATCATTTAACGTTAAGTAAAATTCAGACCATACCTTGAAATTGTTAGTAAAAATTAATTTGAAAATAGTTTATAATAATATAGTATACACTTTTTTAACTAAATAAATATTCTTAAACATATAGCATACAAATGTAATTTAATGTTTATTTAGGAATATTAGATACATAACAGTGCCATATACGGGCCATACAAATAAATCTTAATTCCTTCCAAGTATACAATATACGTTCGAAAAAACGTCAGACGTAGCTTCATTTAAGCAAATATATATATATGTATACATACTATATATACTATACATATTTTTCATTACATATATAGTATATATATATAATATATATACATTAACAAACATAATAAAGTTCTCCCCTTATCAAAATTGCAAATTTCTCGATACTATTTGAAATACAAGACTGAATACTGTATACAAACTTTCATAAATAAAAATCTCAATAATGGCTACAGATAAAAAATTACTGACGACACTATAAATTTTTACCGTTCTTCTACCCGACATCGCGCAGTATTAATTATTCATTACTGCAATTCGCGAGTAATAATTCTATCACCATATTAAATCAGTCGATTGTGCTGGCGAATTTTCATTAAAAACATTCGCCAAATGCAAAAAGTAATTAATACGGTCCCAAAAAATTTTATTGTGATTCTTGGTGCATATTTGGTAGACTTTATCAAAACATGAATCACGTTTAATGTTTATGAATGAGTATAGGCATATGTATCTCAAGTTTACATGGAAATTCGATAAAAATCGACGATCAAAAGATCCATCGAACTATGAGCGTAATTAGATTCGAAAATTATTACTACGTTTTTCCAAAAATTACGGAATGCGTCTGTTGCCGATGTCGTAATCAATGATTGAATTGCCGCGCGAAAAATAGTCGCTGTTGTGGCGTCGTATAGAGCGGCTCCGAGTGCGTTTCTGCAAATTGATTATATATTTTTAATGAAAAATGATAAATTAAAAATTGCAATTAAGATCATTATAAATTTTTGTAAATTTATTCTCATTACAAAAAATAAATTACCGCATTTAAATTTAGCGAAGAATATTAGGGTAATTATTTTTGAGCAATTTAAGAAATTCATGTTTGTGTATAAAAGTATTTTTAACAGTGAATTAATTAAGGTTTATATATTACAAAATTTAAATTTAAGTATTATTCTAATACATTACCTATTCACGCATGACTGTAAAATCGACTAGTGCATTTTAAAGAATAAAACACTTTCTACCCTTGGGTGGTTCTGGTGGTTCCAAAGCAGCTAAAATGGCTTCATCAAAAACATTCTTCAATCCTTTCTACAATTTAAAGTCATATAATTTATAAATAAGATTATTAAACTGATTTCTTTAGAATCAGTATATTAAAAGTCTAAAATCTAATCATTTAAGTTTTGTCTTTTTTAGCATTTACTATTCTACAGAAATTCATTATAATTAATAAATTAGTAACAGCGGTTCCTGCACTTTAATTAATGTGTGTAATATATTTTGACATTGCACAAAATTAACTCAATTTATTTATGTATAAATCCAATGTAATTTTTAGATACATAAACTGCACCATATCAATAAGTTCAAACAATTTAAATGTTTGCAGTAAAACTTACATACAATTACTTTATTTATATATCTTACCTGAGTTAAAGCACTACATTCAACATATTTTACAGCTTTTAGTTCTTTTGCAAGCTTTTCTCCTTGTTCAACTGATATAGGTTTTTGTTTATTTTTTGCCAACTTCTCGATTGTTGCAACATCATCTCTTAAATCAATTTGAGTTCCTACTAATAGGAAAGGTGTCCTTTGACAGTGATGTGTAATTTCCGGTACCCACTATATTTTAAAAAGTTTACAAAAAAGATGCTTATAATGTATTAAAAATATTGGAAAGGTTTTATATATATACAGTATATTATATTATTTATTACATTATTTATATATAATAACTTACTTTCTCTTTTACATTTTCAAATGATGAAGGTGATACAACAGAAAAGCAGACTAAAAACACATCTGTTTGTGGATAACTTAAGGGACGTAGTCTGTCATAATCCTCCTGACCTATAAACACATTTATAATATAATAAGTACCATACAATATTTATTATAAAACTAATATTGGGTTTTTAATATTTGCACATTTCAAATTATATAGATTTAAATAGATTCTCACCAGCAGTATCAAACAATCCTAAAGTATATGGATCACCTCCAATCATAACAGTTACTGCATAATTATCAAATACAGTAGGTACATATTCAGAAGGAAATTTGTTGGTAGTGTAGGAGATAAGCAGGCAGGTTTTACCAACCGCACCATCCCCTACAACTACGCACTTGATTGTTTGCATCTCCAATGTGACGATTTATCTAAATACAGAAAATTTAGTTTTTAATTGCAAATCTTTTAAGCATTACTTATCTATTTACTTATACAACCCATTCATCAAACATACGTTTTTAACAATATATTTATTATATAAACTAAATTAACATTTCATTTTACAATATTAATTATTTTGGAAATAAACTTGGATAACAAAGAGTTTTTACGCAAACATTTTATACTAATAAACGCACTTGTTCCAAAATATTCTATGCATCTAAAAATAACCTCAAAAACTACGAAAGCAACGCTACCAAATGTATTGGACAGTAAACACAATAATAAAGGATCACTCAACCGTCAGTAAATTATATTTGTGTTAATATAAGAACTAATAGTTTATCAAAAAATTTAACTGGAAATAATTTTAATCACTACTCAATACCTTTGCCGACTGCAACTCGCATGCAATCAAAAATATCAGTCACACGATCAATTAGTGTGGGATGATGGGATGAAACGACGCAAATATGATGAAGTCGCGTTACGCGTTGTAGGATTGTGGTCTGTGGATGATGCTGTTTGACACGTAGAGGGCACCACCTAACAGTCTCCTATTTCTTAATTATAAATTTAATGAGATTAAATAAAAATACTTTTTATTAAACTTTTTATATAATCATTTATTAATAATTGACAAGAATTAAAATAATAACATTAATGCTTAGGCACAAAACATTTACAAGTAATTTTTAAACAAATACGATAATTTTTAAAACTTTTGTAACAAATATGAAATTAGTATATTTAATATTTATGTAAAGTTGTTCTTTACCACATTCTCTTTTTTATTTATTGCACTTATTTATTATGTCTACATTAAAAATCTATACTATCCTGTATATATATGTATATAAAATTACTTTGCTACATTATAATCAAAAACAATTTAAGCAAATGTTTTTTGCATTATTCCTTTGCTTAATATATCATTCTTAAATATAACTAAATAATTATTTGTTCGATGGATAACAATTTCTGCTCTTATAAGAAGCATAACAATATTTATTAACGTAACATTTAACTTAAACTGCATCAATATTATTAATACTACTGTAATAACTATCTTCATTGTAAAAAGTCCTTATCAAATTACATTTTTGGATCGCTCACAGCGAATAATTGATCATAGTAGGACGACATGTTCGCTCATTCCATTGTATCAGTAATGAGTATTAATAGTTATGTAACAAAAGTAATTTCATGTCAGTCAGTAAAAATCTTCATTATATAAATCACAATGTATAAATATTCATATTCATAAGAATACTCTGCATTTAGGTAATCGCTTAAATCGTATAAAAATAGTATGATCGCATTCATTTTCATTTTCATCTTCTCGTTGTGCAAGCAATCAAAATATAAAATGATTACCAAACTTAATTTCAAATTGGTTGCATACAATGCTTATAACTGTTTGTTATCTTGCTTCTGGTTTTGAAAATGGTTGTAAAGAGCCTGGTTGAACCCATGAGTATCCTGTAGCTTTACTTTCATTGTCCTCCTAATTTATAAAAAAGCAAATATAAAAACATGAAATAAAATGTTAATTTTTTTGTAAATATAAATCATTTAATATTGCTAATGGAATATTATTAAAAAATATAAATTACAATAAACTACCTTTGCTTTATAAATTTCTTGCTTAACAGGATCGTGCAATTCACTATCGTAAGGACTAAAAGTAATATAATGGGGATCATCGGTTGTAGGCGGATCATAAACTGCATTTAAACTATCTTTTATGCATTTTTTCACGTGATGTTTGAAACTATCAAAATTCGTCTCCAAACTGTAATTAAAATATATAGATTTTAATACATATAATGTCTTATAATTATTAAAAATAAAATGTATAAATATTAATACAGTAATAAAGCTTCTTCGTTGAATGGAATCATTTTAGTATCAAGCTTGGTAAAGATTTTTGTTATATATTGCACCAACTGCCAAATTCTGTTATTCCGTTTCCACTCAGGAAAACCCCACACAGTATTTAGTTCTCCTGTTGTATAATTAATAAGAGGGTGGAAAACTTTAGTTTGAAAAATAACAATCTAAAAAAAATGATTTATGTTAATCTGAATAAAATATATACCTATTTAAAAAATATTTAACTGGGCACTTACTGGGCATTTTCCATCTGGAAAATTTAGTGGTAACGTTATTGAAAATCTAAAAACACCACCTTGATATAAACCTTGACGAATAAACTGTACTCCAAACCAAACTACAAAATAAATAAATGCTATTATTGTTAATAATGTGAAACATAAATAATGTAAATTAAAATTGTTCTTACGTAAAGAATTTTGTGCAGATGGAATGACATAAATTCCTTTTAAATCTTGATTTCGTAACATATTACTTAAGCAAAAGATATATTAATTAATATATTATAAGTAAAGAAATTATTAAATTTAAATATAACTTACTATTCAGCAAGTATATTATATTCTTGAAGGTACACAGCATACTCTTTACTATTTTGAGAAGTATTTGGCCGATCAATCATTTTAGCAGAAGTACTTAATTGTGAGTCTCCATTAGTATTGACAGGTAATAATTTTCTAAAAGAGCCTTGTCGTTTTAATTCATCTTCAGAATCTCCTTCGCTCTATAATACATAAATTACTTATTGATTATAGACAATAGATAAACACAATATAAAATATTAACAAATAAGAATAAAAATATTACCTTAACACCTGACATTGAAGCACTTGCAGACATTTTTAGTATCAAAATTATCTAAATATAAACTTTTTACATTATATTAGTAGATAATATCTAATATAAGAAAATGTTTATTCTTTTATTAGGACGGTTTTTGTTATCACATGATAGGTTATCTTCGTATAAAAGTATATTCACGTATTTTCGAAAAATTATGTAATAAAACTAAAGATGAAATGTAGTAATAAACAATTGATTCATGGAAAGACTGGTAATAGAGAGGTGTTCTGGAAGATTAAAAGGATTAACTGATTATAAATGAATATAATTAAAGTGTCAGAGTCAGGCAAAAGCCTTTGGCTAGTTTACATTTGTGACTGCACTACACACAACACAATTGAATGAGAATGAGATACGATGCATCCATCCGATCGCATTTTTGAAAGTAGGTAACTCAGTCGGTAAAGAAGTTTACCTACGCAAATTTTTCTTAAAAAGTGGTATACTAATATTAAAGATTTTTTTATAAATTAAGTAATACAATTTTGCAAACGTGTGTATACATACGTAAATGCAGTATATATAAAAAAAAATTAATAACAAAGTAAACGCTTAGAAAATCAAAATAAAATGTATTTTTACGAAAAAACAATTAAATAAATAACTTATTATTATACATAATTATAACTTTTTAAAATAATATTTGTATAGAAAATAAAATAATTATAATAGTAGAAATGAAAATTAGTTATCGATCGAGCAAACGGGAGTTCCCAACTCTCAAGCTGTCGACGTCACAGCTTGATTGTATAAAAGTGCAGGTTGTGGGCAGGAATATATACTTATATTGTGGGAGCTAGAAAATTTGTATTAACGCATCTTACTTAAGTATATAATACAATACAGAGTGTGGACAACGGGCGTAATTTAATCTCACGTAGATCGTATTGTACCGACCTCTTCCTATTCGTATGTTCCCAGACTACATTCCTGACTTTGCTTCATCGTCAACATCCAAGTCTGATAACTGTCAAATGACAATAGTATTGGCAAGTTAATGCCGACACATCAGAGCAGGTGAAATGGCAGCCGAAATCAAGCCCGCCCCTGGGATTAATCAAGACAAATTCAGCACCAACAGAAAACCAATACTCCTGTCGAAACTCGAAGGGTGCAATGACGACGTCAACGCTGCTGTTATCATACCCAGGGTGGATGGTGTTATTAGTATTTGCGACGACAGGTATATCATATATGAATGTTTGCCACAATTCAATCAATCTGTGTATACACACACACACACACACACAAATCCTCAGATGTTTATAAATTCCTTTCTCACTGAATAATGGGCTCAACTTTTCACAAGCTTTCGCACCAATTTGACTTCATATAATTGCATTAATTTATTAGTATTTAATATTATTGAATACATACATATAGATTCACTCGTAAGGTCATTTAGTACAAACTTTTTTACTTTGTAAAACTTGAATTTTTATTTAATTTTATTATGACAATACTTGCATTGTATTATTAACTTTATGATTTATTATTAATTCAGCTAATTACAACTTAATTCTCTTGTAGTAATATCAAAAATATTAAAAGTAATTAATTCTTTAAAGTAATGTACTGATTTATTTTAGTAAACTTTTATCTTCGTATATAGGCATAAAGTCTGGTTAGTAACTACTTGACTTAAATGGGTACAACATCCATTTAAATGTTTAGCCTCACTTTATTCAATGACAATACTATATGAAATCATTATATTTTTTAAATTGGGTATTTTTTATATTGTAAAAAAGTTTATTTATTAAATGCACAACTGTGAATGCAATAGTTATTTAATTTAATTTGCATAAATTTATAAATGTGTTCGTCAATACATTTAAAAATTTTTTCGTTAGTAAAAAAATGAAATAAAAAATTTGAGTAATGAAATGATAAATTTACTGTAGCTAATTTTACATACAAATACTCATTGTTATTGAAAATTCTATTTTGCCATAGTCAATACAAAAGTTGAATGTGTTAATGATATTACTATGTGTAATTATATGAATCATACATATATAAAATAGCAGTATTTTTATGTGCTATTATTAAATTCAAACTTACAATTTTTAATAACTATTTAGTACAAATATTTTTTATTCAGTTTTATTTTTCCTATGAATTTTTAAAATTTTATAATTGATTTCAGAACTGTCAGAGTTTGGTTAAAACGTGATTCAGGACAATATTGGCCAAGTGTATGTCAATACATGGTTGCAGGCGCAACGTCTATGGACTTTTGCTCCGAAACAAGACAATTGTTTGTTGGTCTTGAGAATGGCAGTATTAATGTTTGTACAATATAATATTTACAAGTATATAAATAAAGTTTTGACATTGAACATAAATTGTGGAAATATATTGCAGGAATTCATACTAGAAAGTGATTACAATCGAATGACACCGATGAGAGAATATCTGGCTCACCAAGCAAGAGTAACAGGTGTAATAAATGCTTCAACCTGTGGTTGGATTCTTAGTATTGGACGAGATAAACTTTTTCAGTACCATAGCACAGAAACTGGTCAAAAAATTGGATCATTCCAAACTGATGCTTGGTATACAGCATTACAGTATCCTTTTATAATTTTTACTAAATTTTATAGATTTTATCTTAGTAATTTTTCTAATCAATTTTATCAATATATAAAACTTGATAAGATATAAGTTAACTACAATTATGTATGGTTTACATAATTTTAATTATTATTGAAACTGCATGTTTGATTTTGTACAGTATAGGTACAGCTTAGATATTTATTTATTTACTTATTAAACAAATGAGCTGTTATACAAAGAGATTATAAACTATATACACACAAATAAATAATCTGGCATTAAATATTAAAAAAAAAATATTTTTAGTATATAATCAATTTATGTAAACATTATAATACAATATGTTCAATCCTTTATATCCTTTTAATTATTAAAAATGAAATATAATCTATCTAGTCAAAATATTTGGTTTAATATTATAAAATATTTATTTCCTTATTAAGAATAGATTTGATGCTCAATCTAAATATGCCTTTGTTGGAGACTATTCTGGACAAATACAAATGTTGAAGCTAGAAAATAATGGATGTAGTATTGTTACTACATTAAAAACTCATAATGGAAGTATTCGATCATTAGCTTGGGGTAGTGACAAACAGCTACTGTTTTCTGGAAGTTTTGATCAGAGTATTATCGTGTGGGACATTGGCGGTCGCCAGGGCACTGCATATGAATTGCAAGGTCATCAGTAAGTTGAACATTTTTGTACAAATACATATTGAAAAAACTTTATTTTATCTGAAAGCCTCATGATATTTGATAAAAATGTGTTATATTTTGTTCTAAAAACTTAATTTATTGCTGTTAAAAAATTGTTTTCTAGTTTTTTGACAAATAAATTATTTATTACAATATAATGCAGTTACTATAATTTATAAACTATTTTTATGTTTCAGTAACAAAGTAACAGCTTTGTGCTATGCAAGTGCAGATCGAGTACTCTTTTCAGGTGGTGAAGATGGTGTTATAGTTTGTTGGGACATGGCAGCTAATAGAAAGGAGACAGCTAACTGGGTGGAATCTAATACATGCCAAGTAAAAAGAATTAAATTATATACAAACATTTATTTTTTATATGCTATAAAATAATTATGAATATTTAATAAACATAGGCATGTGGAAGGCCTTTCTTCTGGAATATTAAGGCCATGATGGATCAACGTCAATTGGGTTTAAGGCAACACCATTGTCGTAACTGTGGTCAAGCACTGTGTGCTCGATGTACATCACAACGTATTCCAATTCCATCAATGGGTTTTGAATTTGAAGTTAGAGTATGCGATCCTTGTCATATTCAACTCAAAGATGCTAAGTAAGTTTCTAAGATTTTATGCAGTTTAATGCCTTTTAAAGTACCGATAAATATATAATTATTAATAAATTTATTAATTATTTTTTTGTAGCCAAACATCTTTAGCATCATTTCATGATGCTAAACACAGCATTGTTCATATGGATCTTGATGTCCCTCGAAGAAGGCTGCTGACTGTTGGTCAAGATAGAATGATAAAAATATGGGATATTTCTGCCTTGCTACAGTAAATAATCTTTTGCTCAAAAAGAGTACAATATCACAAATGATACTCTTAGCCTCTCTTTGTGACAAATCAATGCATTTTCTGTATTAATACAACATATAATAGTTGTTAATAATGACAGCTAACTAAAATGTGAAAATGTATAAAAATCGTAAGAAAATGAATTTTATTAAACTTTTATATAAATTTTTCAAATAATTTCGAGCAATACTGTAATTTCAAAAATAGAATTAAAAACATAAAGTTACATATTTACATGTAACTAATTGTTAAAATAATCAATTTACAAAGTAATAGTTTTGAATAATTGTTTTAGCATATAATTTATTTAATCATATTCATTTTCTACAACACAAAGAAAAGCAAATGAAATCAAATTTTTATAAGTGCTCTCTGATTGGTAACTTGGGAAATTAAAATGGAGCATTATCGTAAATAGAATAGTAAGGTACACGTTATACTATTCCCTAGTCTCCCTAACTGTTATTAATAATTGTTTTAAATCACCTTTCATAATTAATCGTTAGGTCTAATTTAAGGTACAAGTCATATACGTATTTTGTCACTATCTATTGCTTCCATTGAAATTAAACATTTTATTAATTCTTAGTGATTAGTGGCAAAATGAAGCTTCCTAAATGAACATCTCCACCTATGTATTTGAAGAAATTGATTGTTACTTTAATATTTTGAAGTTATAACACGAGTAAGAAAAACGATTGATGCTGTGTATATATCTTGTACCAATACCTAAAATAATTTATGTATGTATATATATATGCATAAACATATGTAGACACTTGTAATGTATATTTCACCATACCACTGTAATGAGCGTGAGGAAAGGCGATGGCTGTTAACTGTTACGCGATAGTGTTATTTAGTTTTCTATATAAACAAACAAATTTAAAAAATATATAAATATACATATATATTATAAGTTACCGATTCATATTATTTGAATGTGACGTCAATACACGTATTGTAAATGATCTAATTTATTGAGTTAAATATTGGATCAATATGTTTGTTAAATCATATGCATATTCACACGTGTCAAAATCTACGATAACACTTATTGATACACAATTATACATCCTATATTGTTACTAATTTACAATTATCTCACGTGTAAATAAAGATGGAATTTATGAGCATCTTTCGATAATGTAAAAATGTATTTATAAAAAAAAACGACCTTACAATTGTACTTTCACTTGCTGCCCTATATAATAAATCTATTATTTATCGTCATATAATTAAAATAGCATATGAAAATTTATTTCTTATTAAAATTTCATACGTAATTTTTTACATTTTTTCACGATAACGTTTGAACAATTTTTTGTATATACTTGATGTTAATCAGTGTTAAATTAGGAAACGTTTGAAACAACGAGAATAATTGATTTTTTGGATAAAATGAATGGTATACACCAACTTGACAACGCAAAATACAAAATAAATCGATTAGGTCTACTTTATTGGAACATCTAAATATCCTATTATTGACTGAAATCTATAGTTTCTAAAAACGATATGTACGTCAGCAAGTGGTCAATATTTTCTATATCATATTTACATAACTAGGTGGAAAGCTTGTTAAACACTTATTTTAATGTAAAAAGTTGTTACATTCTGTAGAGCTACTTGTAAAAAAAAAGAAGAAATTATGCGTTCTTTCCAATAAAAGTTTATATTTATTTAATTAATGAGAGCATATATTTTCAACATAAATGTGTACATGTGAAGATTATATACATACAAAATTATACACACAATACGTATAGATATGAATGTTAAACCAAAACTCATTGTTTTATGTTTACTGTAATGGTATATAAAAATTATAAATCTACGATATCGCAAAAAATTGGACAACAATTTTATATAATATGTGTAAGAAGCAAGTTTTTAAACACGAGTGAGTACGATACAATACCAATTTGTTTAAGAACATTACGAATACGAAACAACTATAAGTATAATATCTTCCGCGAAAAACGTAAAATTAATGAACTTACAGTATGTAATTATTCATATATGCTACGTATATAATAATATTATAAAATAATTATATGTAAGTCTGCGATAAATTTATAAATAAACGTTTGAAAAACGAAATGAATTTGATTTTCTGGTTATGCATAATTTAAATGTACAATCGTAAGAGCAATGAATTCGTTACTCAAAAATTTATAGATTTTTAAGTGAAATCTGATTTTCTGATATATTACCTAATTATTTATTTTTAAATAGATTTTAAGTCATAAAAATTAAAACTTTCTTAGTATATACAAAACTTTAGATTGTAATTTTTCATTACATTTATATAGTTTCATTTTTTAAACTTGTAAAAACAATTTGTTCCGTTATAAATATATAAATGAATTATTCCAAATTTTGTTAATTACTCGTAATGTTGTTCGCTTATTTGAACAAAAGTCGCGCGGTTGAGATATTCTATCGGTAATATCAGTTTCTAGAGAATAAAAAGCTCAACAGGTGTTTATACTGTATACATGAAAGCAGTTCACATTTAAAATACTATGATTAAATTGTATAAAATTTATAATGGATGCACAATATAATCCTAAATAACATATTTCGAATAAAATGATAGATTTTCTTTAATTTGTAAAATTTGTTCCATAAATTAGTCTATTTAGTCATACCGATACTGCGCGTGTATATAGGATATCAGCGTATAACAGGTAATTAAAAAAATGTGTCCGAATTTTAGTTAAGAAGGTTCGATATTATTATTAGGTCAACCCTTAAATTAAAATAGATTAACTTTACGTATGAAAATAGTTGATAAAGTAAATCTCTATAAGTTTAGCGGTTATATTATAATGCAACAGTTGATGCGTTCAGTCGTAAATTAAGTGTACACGTAATCGATATTGCACAGCAAGAATATAATTAAAGTTGAATTCGCGGAGAACGCGATGAGATATTAGAGATAAACGTGTAAATAGTGAAATAATATGTAACTGGTGATAGAGAGACCGAAGCATATAGGTAGAATGATACGAGTGGATCTATAAAATGTTAACCGATCGTAGAATCCCACGTCATATGCCGAGAGAGCAGAGCAGAGACCGGAGCGCCCGGAGATCGTTTCGCTTCGGTAAAGTTCGAGCGGTTCGATCGTGGCGCTCAACCCGACTCGCCGACTCTGCGTCGTGAGTCTCGAGCTGGGGACGTATACGTGGATCGGGTATATTGGGACGCACGAGAGGAGAAGCGAAACGGATGCGCGCCCACGCGGCAGGTGAGACAAAGACCGAGCGTGCGGTTCTAGTAATAGTGCGTAGACTCCGCAGTAGTTTATATATATATATCTGTATATCGTTTCGATTATCCCTTAGGTATCACCTGGCACACCCGTCGTCCGAATCACCGAACCACCGAGTAAGCCGGGGACGCGTTGTCGCGCCGGTCGTCGGAGTTCGAGCTCCGTAAGTCCGTGAGCGATCCGGTGCCGCGAGTGCGAGGGAGACCGCTCGCGTCTGGATATCCCCTCTCTCTCTCTTTCTGCCCGTTAAAGAGAGAGAGAGAGAGAAAGGTGCACGTCTACGCTCGCCGAGTGTGACCAGACTACCTGCAGTGCAGTGCGGCGAGTCGTTCGCGTCTCTTCCTTCCATCGAATAGGTATATGTATTATATAGGTGTAGGCCCGAAACTAGTCGTTTGCCGCGCGTCAAATGCTTTTGGAAACGTGTCGGTGAAGAGGTGACCGCGAGACTTCGGTACCACTTTCCCACTTGGTTTTAGTATTATAACACCCAACCTCCAGCCGACCTCGAGAGCTGTGAGTTATATACGTATACATATATATTAGAGTTCCTCCGGTGTTGTAGTGTGGCTCCGGTGCCCAGGGAGCGTGTGTGCCGAGTGCCTCTGCCGTTTTATCTAATGGAGTTCACGGACGTCTGAGGTGAAAAGAAGATTAGAGAGAAGATCTCTCGGCTACAGAGGCTTTTCGCCCCCCGAAGAGGAGACTGTTCACCTCCAGGCTCGGTCGAGACGTCGACTCGCTACGAGGTACGTCGCCCTTTCCTAGCCGGCTCTCGTACATCTATACCTTCCGTTCTAATATCTCTATACCTATACCTATACCTCAACTGTATACCCACACACACACACACACACACACACACAGTCAACCTCCTGCTTTTTGAGTTGCATCGGTTTTTATGCCGCTTCTCCTTTTTTTATCGGGAGATCGTTTTCTCGGATACCAGAGGACGTTTACCGTCACGGATCTGATTCCTCATCGCTAATTAATTTTCCTTCACCAGAGTAGCAAAGAGAGAAAGAGAGAGAGAGAGAGAGCATATTACACTTTTGTCATGTTCACGATTTTGACCAGTTATTCTTTTTTAAAATTCAAACGATTACTTACGTCTATGTTTCATTTTATCGGGCGTACACACGAGCGTTACAAAAAATTAAAATAAAGATGGATTAATAACTTGTACTTTTTAAATTCAACTAAGTCCGTAGATTTAGTTACAATAGTAATGAAAATAAAATTTGTAGATTATTAATAATGGGTTTGAGTAACTGTTTCAAATTTTGCAAAAGTACTACGACCATATCAATTATTATGATATTCTTTCTTCGTTTCAATATTTCTTGTTTCGTTCCTATGATGAATATTGTTTAAATAGTAATAAATTGTACGACTTTAAAAATATTAAACGTAGATCGATCTAGAACCTTATCCTGGATGACGTTGAAATAGACCTACGCAAAAGTATATACTATGACACTCATTGTACAGTATGTACGGTTAAATTCGAATAATGTAACAGCAGAATGTACTAATTAACTTAACGCACAAGAAATTATAAATTAAACAGGTATCGTTACTTGTTAACATTGTACCCATGATTATCTAACTCGATAAGCTCATTTCACTTGCCTCGATTAAACAAATACTAATATTTTTAAACGTCCTAAAACCACACCACGTCTGTGTAAATGCAATAATAACAAGTTATTCAAACGAAAAACTCAATTTCGCTTCGAAAAAGTAATAAATGTATATTTGTACATATGTGTATATGCTTGTATAATAGAAAAGAAAGTTTTGATCTCATTCGTGGCAGTGAGTAGAAGAATTTCCCGAAGTGAAGAATTTTTTTCTTTCTTTTTTTCGTTCGATTTATGTATATATATATACCTGGAGCGAGAGGATTGCAGGACGCACCTGTTGCGTTACACATACGCGAGCGCCGCGTTTTTCCCGTTTTCCCCCTCGGGCTTCCGGAAAGCCGCGCGCGCGTCGCGAGAGCTGGACGATTCTATCGTATACACATGTATATATACGTGCTCGAGAGCCCGTGCGTGTGCACAGCCAATGCCTTTTGCAACGCCCGGGCGCTCTCTCGAGCGTGCCCGAGTTACAGATCGGAGGATACACGCGTTAGAATACCATTTTCAATTATACCGGGCCCTTTACGTTGCGTTTTCAAAACTCGCGGGTGGTGTAAGTATAACTGGGGAAATAAGAAAGAAAGAAGAGAGAGAGAGAGAGAGACGAGCTTACAGTTCTTTTCAAGCTAGGCATGAATTTCGATTTTGGATACCAGAACGGTCGAATTATACTTAATCGACGTGAAAGCTTTTGGGATGTAATTTTTATGTTTCTCTTTAGCAGCTCGATGAGCGGATAGCGCGTGCTCACCTGTAAAGGTTCGTTGGCTCAATCTTTCCTTTGAACTCTTAGATTTTGCTGAACCCATAATATATACCTATATCATATTCTAATACGACTCTCCTCTAATACATTTTTTCGCGTCCTTTATTATTTAAATTTCGCGTTGTTATGTATAGGCGTTACTTTTCTTTCATGGCAGTTATATATTACCGCATATATTAACATTCCATTATAATACAAGAATATATATATACGTACATATTTATCGAACAAATTGAAATAGTTGAGAATAAAACTTTATTCAATCTATAGTTTTTTTTAATTTAATTTGGTGCAAAACGTTTTATCTAACGATATAACTAAAGTTTTAGCACAATGTCACACGTTACAAGATGTAAATAATAATTATTTTTTGTTTTAACAATGAACTCAATATATAGCAGTTAGTATCGCATTTGTCTCTTACAATCGATACAGATTTATTGTTTCACAACACGACAGTTACACCTATGCTATATATATATATTATACTTACAAAACTCATATTACGCTGATTCGATAAAACGTTACGTTATAGGTATATATATTATCAGAGTCGTACAGGCAGGTGTTCAAAAAAAGTATCCGATTTTTTAATATATAAATAATATATCGTTGCAACAGGTATCGTATAAGACGTTCGTGTAATGAAACTATAGAACTCCCTCATTCAATTTTTAAACAAATATCCAGGAACAATCCTTTCCAATTTAAGAATAGAATGCCTGACTCGCGAATGCGAGAAACTTGACTATACGGTTTACATTGAAATATATCATCGTAATAGATTAAAACGTATCAATAAATTATTTATCAACATAATTTTAACAGAAAATAGATCGTAACCTAATTAAACTCCACTTTTACCATGTTCGGTATACTAATATGTATAACACGTACGTAGAGTTTGTAAAAAACGTTTAATTAAACTTTATAAACTTTTCTAAAGTTGCGAAATATATATTATACTTACAAAACTCATATTACGCTGATTCGATAAAACGTTACGTTATATATATATTATCAGAGTCGTACAGGCAGGTGTTCAAAAAAAGTATCCGATTTTTTAATATAAATAATATATCGTTGCAACAGGTATCGTATAAGACGTTCGTGTAATGAAACTATAGAACTCCCTCATTCAATTTTTAAACAAATATCCAGGAACAATCCTTTCCAATTTAAGAATAGAATGCCTGACTCGCGTATACGAAAAACTTGACTATACAGTTTACATTGAAATTTATCAACATAATTTTAACAGAAAATAGATCGTAAAAATTATTTCGAACCAGTTAAAATCTGTGCGTTCTAATATTTGTTATATATATATATAGCGTCAAAAGAATTTATCCAACATGGTGAACTTCTTCGAATCGATATAAGGAATTCCATTGCGTTTCTCACGCGCAATCGTTGTATAGGCAAACAAACATTTAAAGAAACTACCTAATTAAACTCCACTTTTACCATGTTCGGTATACTAATATGTATAACACGTACGTAGAGTTTGTAAAAAACGTTTAATTAAACTTTATAAACTTTTCTAAAGTTGCGAAATATATAATATACCTTTTACAGGAAATTAATAATTCTCGATTCTTAAATACATGCTATGTACATAACATCACGTATTTATAAAAAAAAAGGTAAGAGAAGTAGAGGATGCGAGAACACTCTTTAAATAATATTCCGTGTGATTGTAAATTTCATCTAGATTAAGGCAACGAAATAAGAACAACCAAAATGTATAACTATAATAATATGAATAATTCATGATGTAGTTAATTTAAGAAAATAACAAATATAATTTAAGAAGAAACTTTATTACCTGTTTTTATCATAAAGTAAAAAATCGAGAAAAGTTTGTCAGCTCGTAGGGTAAGCAGTGAAAATTGAAATAAAAAAGGGAATATATAATTATATTTAGTATATATTCGACAATTTTCCATACGCAAATAATACGTGTACATTATTGCTTTGTAAGAAATTAGAGTTTTCTTTTTTCTCTAAAATAATAGAATATATTGTAGTAAACAGTATACCAATACCACTGCAGGTGTTCACATAAAATAAAATTTAATAAACAAGACTACTGTATAAAATATCTTGGACGAGCATAGTAAGAAAAATAATAAGCGAATTAGCAGTCAAGGGAGGTAACCGACGACATATCGATAAATCGATATACCAACAACGGCATTTCGTCGTACGCATTAAATGTCAAATTGACGTCCCAGTTTCGCACACCTCGATATACGCACCGAATATTGTACGAGATAGACTATAGATAATATTTTTTATCCTATATACACTTGTGTAATAATGTTTTGACTTTGACACGATGTAAGAAGTAAGGAAATAAGCGTTACTCGAGAGGAATCCATCGTAAATGCAATGCGTGCGTAAGTAAACGTGAATAGATATATAGCTATGTGTGTATATACACGTGAATAGGTGTATACCCCGAGCTGGTGTCCGGAGCTATAACGCTCGCAGTTCAAACTCGATGGCGCGCGGCGCTCACTCGCACGGCGCACGCACGGAATCCTGTCAAGCGAGGTAACCGGGTCTCCCGGAGCTGCGTCGAGAGCCCGCAGACGTGCAAGAAAAACATCCTCCCCATCGTCGTTTCTATACCCTCTTTCTCTCTTTCACTTCTCTCTCTCTCGGCGCACTTCAGTTCTATGTTTTCCCAACTGTGGGACAGGGAGAGACAGAGAGAGAGGTAAATCGGAATCTGTAAAAGTCTGTGTGTATAATGAAACTATCGTAGTTATGCCGTATTCGCTATTCCACATTCTACAATTCCAAATAGTTTTATTTATAAATATATATATCGTATAAATTCCTTCGTGTAATACCTTTACCATTCGTTATATTATGTACCTATATACTTGTATAAATATTATGAGGCATAGTCTATTAACACCTGAATACCAGGTGTCTTTGTTATCTCACACTTCGAAGATAAACTCATCGCAATGAAATTTAGACAGGTCGACGAAACTCGTGTCGATATTCGACGCGAGTTTGCAGATAACGTTACTTAAAAATAAATGATATGGTGTGATTACAACCGTATATATGATGATATTCAAGTATCGTTCGTATAATATTTGATTCGAGCATTATATTCTCGGTGAAATCAATTAGACTTATATTTTTATTATTCATATTATTTTTAATTAAAAACTCGTGTATATATACGTGCGATAATTATAGTCCAATTTATAAAACAGTATAAGATACGTACAAATGTGGTTGACACCCAGTCGTTGAAAATAAATAAACTAATTACGCGATAGCCATCAGTGATTAACGTCAAATTGAATTAGATTAAAATCTCATTTTACGCAATACATCCATATAGATTCCTCGTAGCGAACATTCTAGTTGAATAGGAGTACATTTGAAAATCACGTATAGTGCCAGAGGTTAAACGAAGTATAAGGAAAGGAAAGTGGAGTTGTTAGAAAAAAAAGGAACGATGTATAGTGGAGCGAAAACGAAGTTGCGAAAACGAGACAGGCGTGCAACGGCTATAGCGAACGGACGGGGCAACTCGTCCGCGGCCGGTATACTCTAGCAATTAACGGATCTCTAGCAGCTCTGTGTAGCGGGTCTTCGAGTCGCGCCTTCGGCGCCTGATAGACTATAGACGCTGCGAGAAAACTGCTATACACATAACTCGCGGAATGCGACTGCAATGTCAGCTGTATCACTCGATTCTTCCTCAACTTCGTTTCGTTCTACAGGAAGGTGGACCGCGTAACGATTGTTGTTAAACTGTTACAAATTTACTACGATAGTTTCAACTCGCGGTAAAATCGACACAAAAGACATTTTATTTTTTTTTAGACATATTGTTCGCTTTTCGATATATATACATGTTCGTTGTGGATACTCCCGGAATAAAGAAGAAATATTAAATTCTTTCACTGATGCATTTCAAAGAACACCTTAACAACCGTACAAGAAATTGCATCTCTAAGTGTGCACTATAAACTTTCTCTTATGCCGAAGTATACAGAAAATTATATTTCGGACAACGTGTTTGCCAACTCACAATTTTCATTATTCGTTTGTGAAATTTCTTGACATCTCGCTTTAACCATCCCAGGATGATCAATGTATTTGACCCAATGCGTGTTAAATTTAATGAAATAAGAAAACAAACCAGCTATAGATATCACTTACGACAATTATCAATACATTAATTTGTTTGTTTAATATATTTTTTATAAATATGCACAATTTAATGTTGCTAAAATAATATAATTGTAATTAATAAAGAAGCTTACAAATTTTGTTAATAACCTTTATAGCTACGTCTCTACGAATAAAATAATACGTATCGAACAGTACGAAGATGCGTCTCATATATTATATTATGAGAAAGATATATTCTACATTTGTTTCATTACGTATCCATTACTCGATCGGGATAGAACCGAAGGCGAATGTATCGCGTTGTGAATTTGAAAATCGGAGCGAGATATGCTTACTTTGGCGGGTGATTCGTTCATTTGAATTGAATCGCGTGGCGTGCACGAGACTTTCGCACAAAGTTCGTGCCGACAAATCGTGTATATTGTATAATACAAGCTAGGATCGCATGCGGTATATAACTACGGTCACCAGTATACATACACGCGGCGTCTCGAAACACTATTAAACGTTGAATATTCAGTCTTTGATTATTTTAATTACTAGGTTTTTAAAGCAACTAATCTCCTGTATTAAACGATATTTTAAACTGACATTGTCGGTATCGCTAATTTGTTGACACAGTAACTCTATTATTTACCATTAATTATGCTAGTCACGATAGAATAGTAATTTCGACGATGTAATAGAATTTGTTGTTAGGTTATCGTAAACTTGACTTGGCAAAATTTTACGTTTTTTATGTCTTTTTTTATATATAAATAAATAACAAATGATAAAAAATATATGTCTTAATAAGCATATACATTTGTATGTTATAAACCTCCAAGTACTTCCTTTATATATACAATCAATTCGTATTATTTATATTTATTTATCAAATAGATACATTATAAGTAAGTAAATTTATCTTTTTGAAATCTATCTATACACATAATCGTTATTCGCTTTATTTAAATTATATCAATAATTAAATCAACATATTTTTGTGTTTTGAGTCAATAAAAGAAATAATAAATTACACGGTTCCACAGGCAAACGCGATGTTTCGTCACTATCAAAATCGTGCACCCCTCGTACAGCATCTTCATTTCTCGTAGCAAGTGCAGTAATCGTTGGGAGAGCGGTGTTGCACGCTTCTCCTGTATATACCAATTCGTTGCAGGTGTTTCTCTCTCGAGTACAATGACAGCTCTCTCTCTGAATTGCACTTAGCAATTATACATTATTTTCCTATAATTTACTCTCGTTAATGCTTATGTCATGATTTCGATGTCAAAAGAATTAAACAATTCTTAAAAGTACCTTAGGTTTGCTTATTCCACTTTTATTTTCGTTCTATTATTATTTAAGTGTAATTGCACATACACGATCGGTGTAATAATAAAGGTGGTTATAAACAATAGATCTTGAGTTATATAACAATACTTAAAAGTTAGTGAATTATTAGTTTGGTGATTCATTTTTTTTAGGTTTGTAAATTGTTTTATAATTTATTCGAACATTTTAAGTTTTGCTGATTACGTTACTGTACATAGTATTGTAGTATATATTTAAGTACACTATTTCATTTATTGCTGCGTTAATGACTGTAGCCCATTAAAAAAAGTAAAAGGAAGCATGATTAATATTACACTATATATGTATATTATTTTATATACATACATATATATACATACATTTAAATACATTCAATAAATTGCAATACTTTCCAATTATTATTTCTATTATTCTGTAAGTAAATTTCTAAACGCTCAATTTTCATTTATGCATTTAAAGAAAAAAGTGAAATTTCTTTTGAACCTATTTAAATGTGTATATTGTGCGTGTATAATTTAATCGATAAGATAATCGTCAAATGTCAATTTACATGTACGTTATTAAATTAATTATAAGATACTAAAAATATAAGCTAGTACTTTTTTAATGAATAACATTTTTTTTATCGCGGCGCCATATGTTAAAGAATTGAGAAAATAAAAAAAAATTTAATGCTCATTTGCGTCTATGTGCAAAATGCTTAAAAGCAAATGAAAACAGAAACGCACAAGGAAGATGTTCTGAAAATGCATAATTAACTTTCTATGTACGTTTTCACGGGCGATCGCATCGTACCTTTGAGAAGAAGAAGAAAAATGTCTCCCGCGTGGCAGTGCTCGAGCGTTTAGAAATGACAAGCGAAGGGTCGTTAATCTTCAACGACCGGAACAGGTTGCCAAGGATGAAATTGGTGCGAGAGCTCAAACAACGTGAACTTGCGCGGTCCCATTGTTTTCTTATTTGAATGTGGCTCAAGCGATCCCGCGTTGTAATTTAAACGTTATTGCTATTTTATGTCAAACGATGGTTTACCCGACAGAAAATTTTCACCAATTCTTACTTGCCGTTTTATTGTTTTATTTTAATTTACAATACGCGGTATAACCAATTATTATTTTTCCGTGAAAAAGTTTGTTCTGTTATTCGCATCTACAATTCGTATTCTATTAATTGACGGAATAAAAAAATATATATATTTAGTTCGATCAATAAAAGTACGACTTTTCGTATAAGTAATGGACAAAGTAATTATAAGTGTTGATAGAAATGAATTTAATAAAAAATTAATTTGTAAGTGCAATGTATAAGTTTAATAATTAAATAGAATGCTGCATAAAAATAGAGTTAATAAAACGTTTGTTTATATATATATATCCTATATACACATAATGTAATACTTGTTAAATGTAATTATCGCGGCAATTACGCTTTTTCCATTAGTAGTGCACGTTAATAAATGCTGAGACTTATTATTACGTATTATGACTAGGGACGATTGCATCTGCAAACATCGAAAAGTATTAATTACAGAAAAACTAAAATTAACCGTCGAATTAATATTTTACTTACGGTAACGTCCTACTACTCACTGGAATGTATAAACCTGACAAGGAAAAATATTATTAAAATGAAAATTGTAGTGAGTTTAGGAGGGTTGAAATATACCATATATACATGTATAGGATAGGTAACCCCGTGAAGAAAGCGTCCTTGGCCTTGAAGATGTATAAAATGCGAGGCGCAGACAGGATTCACGGAATCTCACGCGATCTACCTGCAAGAGCACGCGCACTAATCGCCGTAATCATGACATTGTGAATCACGAAGGAAGCGGAGAATCGATGGGTATATACGCGGAGGAAAAGTCATCACGGAAAGAGAGATAGAGACGTATAGTTTATACACGGTGGAGACACGAGGATGCGGATATGCGTCAAGCTTGAATCTCGAGTCTCGTGCGGTTACGTCGCGTCACCGAGATGCCTCTTCTTCTCTCTCTCTCTCTCTCTCTCTCTTTCTGGAAGCTGCGTTGGGGCTCTACCTAACCCACTTTGCGAACAGGTTTCTCTGTTGCTCGTTGCTCCGGCCGGCACCTCGGTCGCCCGTAACGGTGATCGACCAAAGATATAGAAACCTGAGTGTCTCTCGCTCGCGCGCGTCCTACGCGATACCACCACATTTTTCACGACCGATCATTACGCCGCATTCCACGTATTCTGAATTATTATTCTTTTTTTTTTACTTTTTTTTTTCTTCGCTATAGCGGTGGAGCCGATAAATCTATATAGCAATGTGCCTATGTTTTCTTATTATCGCTCGAGAGCGGATACGGGATTACCGATGGGGAATTCGACAAAAATTCATAATATGAAACTTGCGATGGCGTATGATTTACAGGTCGACGGATTTAGCATTGTTGTAGCCGAATGTATGATAATTTGACATTCGTATGTAAATTCATTCGTATCGTATGGAATTAGTGAAATTCTGCAGGTTTTATGATTTTGAACTGTTAGATATTTATTTGGATGATTTTTCACCGTGTATTGCGATCTTATTTTTAATTACGTGATATTAAATTTCCTGATCATCGATGATACGTAGAATCAATTAATAAGTATCGTATGCATTTATTTACACAAAAAACTTTCAATAGATGGTAGGAGAGATTATCGTTCGTCCAGAATTTGTTAAATAAAAAAAAGGCTTTATTGATCTCCACGAACATAATTTTTGTTATTGTCGACGTTTTATTGCCGTCCCTTTTCAAGGCAACAAAAAAAGGCGTAGAAACACTATAAAAATTGTGTTCGTGGAGATCAATAAAGCCTTTTTTTATTTAAGAAACTATCAATATTTTTTTTTAATATTAATGGTGAATCTTAAAAGTAAGACGATAAAGATTTTTGGACTAAACGTAATGCCCATCGATATTGCAGTGGGTTTATTTATGAAAGTGAAATCATAATCATGTAGACATAGCCTTTCTAGATTCGTATCTATAAAGAATTATTACTCGAAAGTGTTTATTTAAATGGTAACATTTAATGTTCTATACACTTACTTAGTGTGCACTTGAATAACCTGTTGCGCATTATAAAAGTAATACGGCTCCAGTAACCACGAGATTACAACTGGCTTATTTGTTAATGTCATAACCGCACAATCGCATAGCCACATAACGTACATTTGATCTTGAATTGCTTCCCGCACCTTGACCACTTGCATTTACGATATATGTATAGTCAAGATGTGCATGGTCGAATAACTATTTAGAAAACTTTATTAAAATAGAAGATGTTACAGCGAAGTTAACCGTTTACCAGATAAATGAGAACTTTATTTTTTTTTGTTTTCAGGTAGCGAGCCGACAACCGCCACTTGAGAGATGGTCATCGTTACTCGAGTAAGTGCAACCAGCATACAATTCCGGTACCATTATAGATGTATATATATATATATATATACATACCCGCGATGTCGAATGCGCTTCCCACGTGCAACCTCGCAAAGGTCTAGAGCAATCGCTATGTAAGAATTTTTCCGCGCATTATGCTCGCAATGATCATTTCGTCGGTTAAAAACTTTCGCACGCGCGCATTCGACGTCGACTAGTATGTATCTAAACTCGGTCAGTAGGAATCTGTGACAGGTGAAAATGTGTACGACTCGTAAGAGAGGCGCGAATCGTAATTTCTCGATGTAAACAAATGACTTTATGCCTGTCTGCCTTTCCTGCACAAATTCATTGCACCGTTATAGTTACCTTCTGCATATTAATGGATCCTTATCAACCGTGATAAAAGAGAACCAAGGACGTTCCAACGAGCTTTTGCATACGCATACCTTGTAGTTAGCATAATTTACTAAAACAAAATTGCTGCAAAATTATCTATTTTCTAAAAAAAAAATAAGCCTTTTAAACCGCGTTGGATGTATATTTACTGAGAAATAAAACTCGTCTCGTTAATTATTTTATAATGACATAATGCACAATTACTTATAACAATTACTATTTTTCTCAAGTTTTTTTATTTATAATAAAACAATCGGTGTAACTCAAATTATTTTAATATTAATTTATGTGATTCGCGTACTTAACTCAACAAAATTATACGCTGTTTAATTTGATAGTGTTCGCGATAGGCGAATATAATTGATTTCCTTTAACTTTTCTTACAAAGACTTTAAACCAAAAGACATTTGCGCGTCCTAGAAAATTTACAGAAATATTTACGTTATAACCTCCTTTCGCTTGCCATTTTTAAGCTTCATAAGTTTTAAAATTTACCAGTGTAATTTGCCGATGTAGAATTAAAAAAATTGTAATAATGAAAGTCCAACAATTATAAAGATTATTTATGCACCACTTAAACATCGTTAAAAAATAACCACTTTCTGTGAAAACAAAACCTGCTTTTTCATTCTTTATTTGCGTAAGCTTTCGAGAATCCTCAATGATGTATCTGTGTACATTAAAAGATTGGTGTATATAAATCAATTACGCTAATATAATTTAAAAATAAAGTTGTTACTGCTTATTTTCCCATTGCGCTATCGAAGAAAAATGCCTCACTTTTGAACTCACCAATTTTCATTTATTAACAGATATAAAACATTATTTTAACACAATAATAATTTAATACATTTCTCACTGTGAAACTTACAGTAAGAGATTTGAAGTATTCGGTTGTAGTGAAAACGCAGATCATTAAGTATTTATAATAATTCATAATAATTAATTATATTTCGTCGTCAAAGTTGATAATTTACTATGTCATGGCTTATATGCCTAGAAATAGAATATAAAGAGCAGTGATAAAAAATGTTAATGCGTATAATTTATGCCAATACTGTTCAGCACGAATAATAGTTTTCTACGACACATAAGCAAGTTAACGGCTATCCGCAAGAAGGACAATAAAAGAGAAAAGACTTCCCGCGTGTTGTAACTTAGGTTTCCTTATTATAGTATATATAAAATCATTTGGTATGAATTATTATAAATGAGATTATTAATATTTCATAAAAAAAAATTTTTTATATACTTGAAAAAAACGTATGTACTAATTTTAAACCATCTGTATAAATGACCGAAACAAATACACATATTATGCTTGTTGAAATTCAGTAATGTAGTCAGTACCGGAAAATCGTAACGAAACCGTTTAATAAATATTAAACAAGCACAATATTTTTGTTCTTTATCTTTATAAATTTAAAATACCTATCATAATTTTGTATAAATTTTTTTGAAAGATTAAGAAAATTAATATACCTGTAATAAAAAAAATACTACTATGCAAATTCGTCCATTTTTCGAAAAATTCAAAAATTTGATAAAAAACAAACAGGAAAAAAAAATAATCAACTACGGTTTTCGAAAATTCAGACATGTGGTCCTCTATTTCTGGCAGAAATATGATGATTAAAGAAAACAAAAACTGATTTAAAAAAAAATTTAATTAATTTTTTTAAAGTTAATTTTTTTTACTTAAAACGCAACAATAACAAACGCCTTGACTATTTTTGATAGAATAAATGCCGCATTCTGGAAGAACATCCTCAAAAACCCTGTAAATAGAATTTTGAAGAAATAAGATTTTCAAATAAAAGTTAATGTTTAAATTAGCGTGCACAAAATTGTTGCTTTTCGTATTAATGGGTTAAAAATATATTCAAGTATCGATGACGAATATTTTCTCAAAGTAAACCTCGTTCATTGTAAAGTGTATACCACAATCTACGTAACGTTTGATTTCGTTGCTAAATTGGCGTGTTAATAGATTTTTCCGTGAATTTACAATTGTAAGAAAATGAAGTAAAAAATGTAGAGCGTGCGCCTATCAAAGTCCCTTTAACGGTAAAAAGAAAATTTGATCACAAAATAGACTGATAAATTACAAGTTTTTTTTCAATATGCTTTTCATAACGTGATTTACAATATAATAGCACTTATACTTTATGTACATGGATTGTCATAGAAAAATTGTCTAGATTAAAGTAAATTAAATTTACTAATTTATTAATTCAAGATAATTAATCATTAATTATATAATTTGGTTTACATCATACTATATGATCATAATTTAAATAAACATAGTGGGCAATTTAAAGTATAACTGATATTGTTGAGATTTATTTTATTTTTACACTTATATATAATATTAATCTTTCATAATAATAATTTGTTATTTTATAACTACTAACTTTGTAGATTCTACACCGTATTAATAATATTATACTTAACGTTTTATTTTTCAAAAGCACAATATTTGTATAATTTTATTTCTTATATATTAATTAACAATTTTACTCTAAAATTTAATTAAAACAGTCTCGATATATGAAACTAATAACTTCTTCACTTGTAAAAAACGAGGCTTTGCGTTCGTCAAGCTAAAAATATTGTTCAATATATTTATAAAAGATGGATTCATTCGGTTAAAATTGTGCAAAAAGATTAATGAAATAATATTTTTCTTTACATTATTATTCTAATTTTATAGTATTATAAGCAACTTATCATTTTCATTTATATCGCATTTGCTACTTGTGTTTGATGAAGAATTTCTAAATCAACGTAACTTGCATAATAATGCAATTTCTCATGTACTTACTATGAAGAGCATAATACAGTCATTAGCGAGCTGTCAGTTATAATATAAAATCGCTATGGGAGTTTAGCACGTTTACATTAGCAGTGACTAAATTCACAAAAATATGTGATAAATAAAATAAGATTATCGAAAAAATAATATTAAACATTTGAACGATTTATCCAAAGCAAAATTAAGTATAAATGTTAAATAATTAGTTTTTCAAAAATATCGTGTTGAAAGTTACCGCACAACAGCAGATTATTATTATAATAGAGTAACATTATTTATTCATTTATTTTTGCGGGGTCTATTTTGTCGGTTTTCAATTGTTAGGATTATTGAAATCTATTTTTTATTTGTACAACAGCCTTAGTAGAAATCAAAGCACTTACGAAACGTTTTTTGACCAAAAATGACCAATGAATGGTTGAGGAGTAACTCTAAAACAGTCTTTTTCTACACGGGAGATACTTGCGCGAAATTTCTCATTTGCTCAAAATGATTACTGTGGAACTTCATAAATACTTAATGAGTCTATAATATATATTAAATAAGATAAATTAGTTAAGGGCAATATTAAGCCAAAAAATTAGTTTGATACATTTAAACATTTAATTGAGTTATTATATGTAACTTTTATTCATTTTAGTTAGGCTTTTTCAAAATTGTTATTTTAACAGGATGAAGTAACATTTTCTTTGTATTTAATAAGATATTGTAGAATTAATGAACTAAAAATAAATTAACGTAAAACTAGAATTTCTGAAAAAATTATCTCTTTTTCTTCCATAATATTTAATGGATAACGGCACTTTATGCAACTGATTACTGACTCTGCTTAATTTTCCTGTAAATCATGAGTAAAGAATTAGTTACGAATTCACGTTGAAGTCATGTGTTCTATTGCCAGCTATTTAACATCGAACACGTGTCTAAGACCTGCTATGTTTGCCAACTCATAAAAAAACGGTTATTCGTTATTGCCGGATTGTAGACACACACACACACAGTTATATACATAACTAGAAACAAAGGTAAACTTTTTTCATAATTTTTTTTCTCGAAAATGCACTTGTATATCTACATGTCCAATGAAATTAGCATTATTTCTTTAATATCGAAGGTTAAAACTGAGATAACAAGCAAAAAGTGAATAAACATTTTGCTGCCCTCTTGCGCAATGTATATTACTTATACTGCTATCGATTTCTAACTAAGCATAAAATCCATTATAATATCGTTGTATATTTCCCTACATTTCTATGCGTCGCATTTGTTACGCAATGAATATAAGTATAATGAATAATTGGCACCAATAAAAATAAGTTATCTATTAAATATTCAAACATTTTACTAAGATGTATAAATAATACGAATTACACATACATTAAAAAGTCGTGAATATTAATTTTCGATGCAAAAAATTATTTTGATAATCGCATTCCGTTAAACCTCGAGGCGTCAAGCTGACGAAAGGTATATATGTTACTGTTGAAATTAAAACGGTTTATTCTAAACACTCGAAAAAAAGAAAGAAAAGAAAAATAGCGTTAATGAGCTTAGAAATCCAAGAGAAGGAAACTGCGTAAATTTCGACGAGTGTGCCGCGGTGGCGACGACCAGACCGCCAAGTCGTTATACACACACACACACGCGCGCGCGCGCACACACAGACAGACACTCGTATATCACGCACGCACGTACACACCTGTACGAACCAAAGAGCGGAAGAGCTCTTCCGATGTTCCGGTAAGCTGAACAATTGGGCCGCGTACAAATATCAAGTGCATATTGTTTGTGAGCTCTCGCAACCGAGTGTGCGTGGGCGTGCGTTGCCTTTTCCACGGAGGAGAGCGTCCGAACCGCGAGGAGACCTCCTCCTCTATGTAACAACTCGCTCTCGAGGGGACCTTGCGATCTTTTTTCTTTTTCTTTTTCTAATGCCGGCGAAAGTTGCGGCGATAAATTTTACAACCTTATTGTAAGACAAAATTTCATATATACTGCGTACATATGTGGTTAAAATCGGGCTTGTGGTTTTAAATATACGTGAAACCTCAGAAATGCCGGTTTGTACGCGTATATGCGCGCCCCCGCTTTATAAACTCTTATCAGTTTATCTTCCGATTATGTCACTCAAAGAAACACCGCACGCGCTACTCGTATATATTTACTTCGTTTCTTATATAGTCCTATCCCACGGATGCTCTTTTTCACATTATTCATATATATGCGGGTGTGGATCACGCATGAACCACTTGCACAGATTGATAAACTATTTATTTATCTATTTTACCTATAATTACTTTTAATTTTTTCGATCGATCTCTTCGATAGAGTAAAACAACTTTGCATTGTTCTATTAATCATTTTATGTGTGTGTGTGTGTGTGTGTATACACATATATATAAATACAAAGCTATATTTATCAAATTATATACAAAAATAATAAGAATTTCTTATCGTAATTAAATGCAATATATTAATTACATCTTACAACTTGAAATGTTCTTATTACGAGGATAATGGAAACATAATTTTATTATTCAAATGAAAAAAATATGTTAAACAATGATTCCAATTACTGTCACATTTTTTTAATTGACTGTTTACTATTTAATTTTGTATATGCTTCGGTATTTAACTTTTCAATTAACGTAACACGATGTTTGTAAACTCGTAAATTATTCTTTCTTCGTTTAAAATGAACGTTATACCAATGTAAATTCGATTAAAAGTGGGACCAACATTCGAAATTAAGGCCGCTACCTCCCATGAATTTTAATTTCCCAAAATATTTGGGTCGAAGATGAAAATGATACACTGCAATTAAAGAAATCGAAATCCTCTATCGCGAGACGTGAAAGTTGATAAAATTGAAAAAACTATTAGAATCATAAAAGCATAATCTATTGCTAATTACAATTTTCATTTAGCATAGAAAATATATATACATATACACATATATACTTTTCGTATTTAAGTATTTAGTAATATACACGGTGTACCTAATTAAGACGTAAACATTACACAGCATAACATAAGTAAGTAACTGATGTGTGCTATACTCGTTTGATTTTTGTTCAAAACTTTTACGAATGAACACAACGCATGAATGATTCATGTCGCGTCGTCTTGAGATGGTTCGGGAGATAATGTGCGTTAATAATCGTCCTCGTGTACAATACACATAATTACTGTATTTGTGTAATGAGGAAAAAGTACAAAGTGTCATGTGTCAGTAAATTTATTTTATACTTGATGGATACATATTATATTAAAATTTAATTTCTCTACGATTTTCATTTTCAAATTGCAAACGTATAAGTTTATTTAATTAAATTTCAGGGCTGTACGTTTTTCGTACATATTACATATAGAATTAATTGATTAGAATAATTAAATAAACAAATTACACGTTATAATGTTTAAAATAAAAACTACTATAATAAAATATTTTCTGTGTACATTTACTTTTAGTTAACAAATATTTAATTACAATATTGACATTGTATGTTGATTAATAATGTGAATGATTTTTAGGGCGATTACATATGGATTGAACCAATATCGGGAAAGGAATTTGATGTAGCTATCGGCGCTCGAGTGGTATCTGCGGAAGGGAGACGAATTCAAGTAAAAGACGACGATAACAAGGTACACTACTTCGTTTCAAATTTTATATACAAGTAATCATTTTCGTGGTCAAATGTTCTTTAAAACTCAAATGTTCAAATACACGCAGTTTACGTATAATTAAAAATGTTATTTTTTCTATTTTTAAATTATCATTTAAATTTAATACGTCTAAATAAGATTAAATTGAAATGAGATACATAGTAGAAATGTATCAGTATCAGAACTGGATAGCAGAAATTGCTAGTAAATACCGTGTGATGAAACGCTTTATCATCCATTTTATTATCACTTATTTAGACTATTTTATTAAACATTCAGTGATCAGTAAATTTTAAAAATCCTATAAAGATTCAGATGGCTTTTCAAAATTTTCGTGTTAATTTCAACTAATTTATATGTTATATTTGTAATATTTAAGTATTATATTTTTGACTTGTTCATTTGTAATACACATTTAATAGCCACATAATTATCTAAAAATGAGTATTTTACTTTAATAAATGTGAGAAATAGCGTTTTATCGATGGGGAAAATAATAGCACATTTTCCCCTTATATATGGGTAAATATTACGATACTTTGATAATCAATACAAGAGCATAAATATGACATAGTTTAATTAATATTTTGTAAATTAGATCAAAACTATGTTGCCCATGTAAAAGCGAATTCTTGACGTATGAACCTAAGTCCACAATTCGAAACCATGTAATACAATGTACTTATATAGGTGCAAAATAGATATTCTAAATAGAATGTTCGAAAAATGGGTGAAAAATAGGCGAAAAATGTGCCCATTTTTATCAATTCGGTGAAACGCTTTTTCTTCTAATTTTTAACCAGTAAATAGACTAATTTGAGTCTAGTTATGTGCTATTAAATGTGTAATAAAAATAGACAACTGAAAAATATAATAAAATCGCATTTATCTACGCATATACTGGAAATATAACAGAAATTAGTTGTAAATCAGACGAAAACGTTAAAAACCCATCCGATACTATAGAATTTTGAAGTTTACTTGTTACCGGAAAGCTGGAAACATTATTCGCATGTTTTGAAATTATGGTAATTCTATTAAGTGTTAAAAAAATGGGTGAAAAAGCGTTTCATCACAAGGTATTCAATACCAATGTTTAATTCCTAATTCTTAGATTCGAATTTCTACTAGGGTATAATAATATTAATTGTAGGAACAATGGCTAACTCCAGAGAGAAGGATAAAGGCCATGCACGCGACATCGGTGCAAGGCGTCGAGGACATGATCAGTTTAGGCGACCTCCACGAAGCCGGAATACTGAGAAACCTGCTCATCCGGTACAACGAGAATCTCATCTACGTAAGTTCACCGCTCGAAGTTTGCTTTGCAGGGATGCGATGGGTCTATATACACACATATATATATACATAACATGAAATTAGCGTGCGGACAAATAAGTTAAACCTGCGCCCGTAAAACTAGTTTGATTTGACGATTGGCTTTAATATTTTTTTGTTCTCTACAGACGTACACCGGCTCGATCCTTGTGGCCGTCAATCCGTATCAGATCTTACCGATCTATACCGCCGAGCAAATAAAGTTGTACAAGGATCGTAAAATCGGTGAACTGCCTCCCCACATATTTGCCATAGGTGACAACAGCTATGCCCACATGAATCGTTATGGACAGGATCAGTGTATCGTTATTAGGTATTCCCTTTTTTCTTTTTTTTTTCTTCTACTCTATCTTTGTACATCCGCATCAACATACTTATCATTTTATTTGCAATTCTTGACCAACTTTTTGCGTTTCTCTTGAGGACTCGTTTCGTCGAGTACGTTTTATACGTGGAGAAAATGAACACTCTTTTAAAGTTCTAGTGACAGTTCCTGTAAAAATTACTGTGATGATCGGCAAACGTGTTGCGCGGACGACGGACGTGCACATTTTACAAGACAGCGTGGTAAAAAGAACTTATAATTTTATACCGGCACTGTCACTATAATTATTAGCCTTAAATTTTCTACTTAAATGTTCAATTATATTGGTAAATAGACGTACCGTATAGACGAAACGCATATTAACTTTTTATACCAATTATTAAATAGTTATAAATTTATTATAAAAAAATAGTTTTATCGAGTCGATAATATAGGGAATTTATAAATTCTAAAATATACTTTTGTTTGCAGTGGTGAATCTGGCGCGGGAAAAACGGAAAGTACAAAATTAATTTTACAATATTTGGCGGCTATCAGTGGAAAGCACTCGTGGATAGAACAACAAATTTTGGAAGCGAATCCTATTCTCGAAGGTAAAGTCACGCTTTTTTATTTTTGTATGTATACTTTTGTAATAATTGCAATATATGCGTTAATTAATATAAAATATGAATTTCAGCATTCGGAAATGCAAAAACCGTAAGGAATGATAATTCATCTAGATTTGGTAAATACATCGACATTCATTTCAATGACCAAGGAGTTATAGAAGGAGCAAAGATTGAACAGTACCTGTTGGAGAAATCGCGAATAGTTTCACAAAGCTTAGATGAACGAAATTATCATATATTTTATTGCATGCTAGCAGGTCTTTCAAAGAAAGAGAAGCAAAAACTCGAATTAGAAGAAGCTTCAACGTATAAATATTTAACAGGGGTATGTGCATTAATAATCTGTTAATTTACGCTTTTACACGATCACTAAAAATTATATTATTTTGTACAAAGGGTGGAAGTATTACCTGCGAAGGCAGGGACGATGCTGCTGAATTTGCTGATATCCGTTCAGCAATGAAAGTTTTATTATTCTCCGACACTGAAATATGGGAGATTCTAAAACTTCTCGCGGCAGTGCTACACATGGGCAATGTAAAGTATAAAGCTACAGTCATCGGTAAGTTTCGAGTAAAAAATCACTAAATCAGTTCGACATTTTATCTAAAGAATAATCAAGAATTTATTTACATTTCATTAGTTCTTTCAGATAATCTTGATGCAACGGAAATACCAGAGCAAACGAATGTCAAACGAGTTGCGCAATTACTCGGTGTGCCAGTTCAATCACTTATCGATGCTCTTACGCGTCGAACGATATTTGCTAGCGGTGAGACTGTCGTAAGTAAAATAAACCCTTATTTTATTTTTCGATTAATAATATTAACGAATTATTTTAATTTATATGTAATTTACGATTTACTCCAGGTGTCAACTTTATCGAGAGAACAGTCGGTAGATATTAGAGATGCTTTCGTTAAAGGGATTTATGGGCGATTATTTATACACATAGTCAAAAAAATTAATGAAGCTATATTTAGGCCAAGGCATACGTCCCGCAGTGCGATTGGGGTTCTCGATATATTTGGTTTCGAAAATTTCAATCACAATAGCTTCGAACAGTTTTGCATAAATTATGCAAATGAAAATTTGCAACAATTTTTTGTACAGCATATTTTTAAATTGGAACAAGAAGAATATAATCATGAAGGTATTAATTGGCAACATATAGAATTCGTAGACAATCAAGATGCTTTAGATTTGATTGCTATAAAACAATTGAATATTATGGCCCTTATTGATGAAGAATCGAAATTTCCTAAGGTATGATATCTCTGAATAATCCACATATCATTTCATCATTTCTTATGCTTAAACAATTGTGTTAAAATTAGATTATTGTTTTTTAGGGTACTGACCAAACGATGCTCGCAAAAATACATAAAACGCACGGTGGACATCGTAATTACTTGAAACCAAAGTCTGATATTAATACCTCCTTCGGGTTGAATCATTTTGCCGGTGTAGTTTTTTACGATACTCGAAGTTTTCTTGAAAAGAATCGAGATACCTTTAGTGCCGATCTTTTGCAATTGATTCACATATCGTCGAATAAATTTTTACAAACATGTTTCGTCGAAGATATCGGCTATGGGCTCGGAAACTAGAAAAAGGGCACCTACTCTTTCGACTCAATTCAAGAAATCTTTGGATTCCTTAATGAAAACTTTGTGCAATTGCCAACCCTTTTTTATTAGGTGTATAAAGCCGAACGAGTATAAAAAACCAATGGTACGAAGTTTTATTACATTGTATAAAAATATATATTTACATATGTGTATACATGTACATGTTTGTGCATATATGCATATATAAATAACATTTTTTGTATAATACATTAAGTATTGTTGACATTAAAATATTGAATGCATTCTGATCTAGATGTTCGATAGAGGTTTATGTTGTCGACAATTGAGGTATTCTGGAATGATGGAAACCATTAGGATACGAAGGGCTGGTTACCCTATCCGACATTCATTCTCAGAGTTTGTAGAAAGATATCGATTTCTTATACCCGGTATACCTCCTGCACATAAGGTATATTATGACACACCTCATTATTATATCTTATGGTTTGTTAATAAATCTTACTTAATACGTATAACTAATTGCAGACTGACTGTCGATACGCAACGACGAAAATATGTCACGTAGTACTAGGCAGATCGGACTATCAACTTGGCCATACCAAAGTATTCCTAAAGGACGCCCACGATCTCTTCCTCGAGCAAGAGCGCGATCGCGTGCTAACGCGGAAAATTTTGATTTTACAAAAGAACATTCGAGGCTGGGTGTATCGACGCCGATTTTTACGCATGCGAGTCGCTGCTATTCAAATTCAAAAGTATTGGCGAGGTTACGCTCAACGACAGCGTTACCGACGTATGAGGGTTGGTTACATGCGTCTTCAGGCATTAATAAGATCTCGAGTGTTATCGCATAGGTTTAGACATTTGCGCGGTCACATAGTCGCGTTACAAGCAAGGGCAAGGGGTCACCTAGTGAGACGAGCTTACAGAAAGAAAATGTGGGCGATCATCAAGATACAAGCTCACGTGAGGCGCATGATAGCCCAGAGGAGGTATAAGAAGCTCAAGTACGAATATAGATTGCACGTTGAAGCGCTAAGATTGAGGAAAAAAGAGGAAAGGGAGCTCAAAGATCAGGGTAACAAGAGAGCCAAAGAGATCGCTGATCAACACTTTAGGGTAGGCCATATGCGAAATTTATCTTCAGATTTATAAATACTAATATTTGTTTTTCCTTTGCGTCACATTAACATTATTAATTATATAGGAACGAATGCAAGAATTGGAAAGAAAAGAAATTGAAATGGAAATGGAAGATAGACGAAGGATGGAAATTAAAAAGAATCTCATTAACGATGCTGCCAAGAAACAAGATGAACCAGTCGACGACAGTAAACTTGTCGAGGCAATGTTTGATTTTCTGCCAGATTCAAGTAGCGAAGCTCCTACTCCAGCTAGAGAAACCTCAGTATTCAATGTACGTAATATTATACATTGCATTTTATATTAAAATCTTCTAATTTATCTTTATCGTATAAATACAAAAAAAAACAATAATATATGCGTATACGTGTAGGATCTTCCCGCACCAAAACCTGATCAACAAGAAATCATTAGTCCAATGCAAACAGCTTCAGAGGATGAAGAAGATTTATCTGAATTCAAATTCCAAAAATTTGCAGCGACATATTTTCAAGGAAACATTACTCATCAGTACTCGAGGAAACCTTTGAAACACCCTTTATTGCCGTTGCATACGCAAGGAGACCAATTGGTACGTTTCCTATATTTTCTAAAATGTAACTGTCAAGTAATTTTGACAGTTCTATTCATCATAGCGTCTTTTTAAATAATAGGCGGCTCAAGCGTTATGGATTACGATTTTGCGATTTACGGGAGATTTGCCAGAACCCCGGTTTCACACTATGGATAGAGATAACACTTCTGTTATGTCCAAAGTTACTGCTACCCTTGGTAGGAATTTTATCAGGAGTAAAGAATTTCAAGAAGCACAATTGATGGGCATGGATCCCGTAAGTTATATAGTTGTGTTTTATTTATATTGACACTTTTTTATTATTCATAAAACAGTATTTTAAACCAAGTATTTGTAATACCTAAACTTGAACACATAAAAGTAAAAAGGGTGAATGTCTATAGAAATATATATTATTTTATTTTGTGCTACAAATAGATTAACTTTCCGTTCATGTATAAACAGCTTAAGTAAAAGAATTATCTATAATCAAATTTATGCGGTACTGGTTTAGTGTCCAATAACTAATATAACTTAAGATAAACTACTGATGTTATATTGTAACATAAAATGTTAAATTTAACTGCAATACTAACACATCACTGTAATACTAACACTAACTTTAATCGTTGTAAATATCTTCGGAATATCCGTGAAAAATTGGCTATTAAATCATTCAGGAATCGTTTCTCAAGCAAAAGCCCCGGTCCATCCGTCACAAATTGGTATCCCTTACTCTGAAACGGAAAAACAAACTAGGAGAAGATGTACGTCGCAGATTACAAGAGGACGAATACACGGCAGACAGTTACCAGTCTTGGTTAGAGGCGCGACCTACGTCGAATCTCGAAAAGTTACACTTCATCATCGGTCACGGTATCCTTCGAGCGGAGCTTCGCGATGAGATTTATTGTCAAATCTGTAAGCAGCTTACCAACAACCCTTCAAAATCCTCTCACGCACGCGGTTGGATCTTGTTGTCGCTGTGCGTCGGTTGCTTTGCACCCTCGGAAAAGTTTGTTAACTATCTTCGGGCATTCATTCGCGAGGGTCCACCTGGTTATGCACCATATTGCGAGGATAGACTAAAACGAACGTTCAACAATGGGACGAGAAACCAACCGCCAAGTTGGCTCGAACTGCAAGCGACCAAATCAAAGAAACCTATAATGCTTCCCATTACGTTTATGGACGGTAATACGAAAACTTTACTTGCGGACTCGGCAACCACTGCTCGGGAACTGTGCAATCAATTGTCCGATAAAATATCATTGAGGGATCAATTTGGCTTCTCTCTATACATTGCACTTTTCGACAAGGTATGATAAATACACTCAATCAACTATTATCGACAAACGTTGACGATTATAAAAAATTGTATTTTATTCTAAATAAAAGAATGTTCATTAATAGGTATCGTCATTGGGTAGTGGAGGTGATCATGTCATGGATGCTATATCACAGTGCGAACAATACGCTAAAGAGCAAGGTGCTCAGGAAAGAAACGCACCTTGGCGTTTGTTCTTCAGGAAAGAGATATTTGCTCCCTGGCACGAACCTACGGAAGATCAAGTGGCAACTAACCTGATTTATCAACAAGTCGTCAGAGGTGTTAAATTTGGCGAATATCGGTGTGACAAAGAGGAAGATTTGGCCATGATTGCAGCCCAGCAGTATTACATCGAGTATCATACTGACATGAATGTCGACAGGCTCTTCACTCTCTTGCCCAATTATATTCCCGATTATTGCTTAACGGATGTGGATAAAGCCATTGAAAGATGGGGTCATCTTGTCCTACAGGCGTATAAAAAAGTAAGTAATTTATTTAGCCAGTTTATTAATTGTATATAACCAATACTGCTAATCATTCTTACATTAATGCTAAACTTTTTTACATACTTTTCTATTTTTCAATAAAAAATATTAATTTTGCCTATTTTTAAAGTAAAAAATTTTCAACAGATAATTTCAATTGTTTGTAACTTAAATTATGACACAGTGATTCATACAAAAAGTAAAATAATATTTAGGATTACCTATTTGTTTTTATAAAGGTTTTACAAGTGGATACACATATATAACAGTTCTTTCATTAAGTTTCAATTAAAAAGATCCCAATTGTCCGCAAATATAATTATTTTTCTATTTAACGTCGTAAATACCTGAGTACAAAAAACTTAGATAATCTCTAACTAATTGTTTCCAGAGTTACTATTTAAAAGAAAAAGTACCTGCACTACGAGTTAAAGAAGATATAGTCGGTTATGCTAAATTTAAATGGCCACTGCTGTTCTCTCGTTTTTACGAAGCTTATAGAAACTCTGGCCCGAATCTTCCCAAAAATGACGTTATCATCGCTGTAAATTGGACTGGTGTTTACGTCGTTGATGATCAAGAACAAGTGCTTCTGGAACTATCGTTCCCTGAAATTACCACCGTATCTAGTCAAAAGTATGTATATTATTTTATATAATATCACGTTTATATTTGGTCAATATCGTATTAAATATACGTAAAACGAATAGTGAAATGTAAATAAATTTAGCTATTTAATTTGACTTGTAAAATGTAGTAATATTAAAAGATATTTTACGTAACAATAAATTAATGATATAACAATCGTTGACGAAGTAAAATTTATTATGATTAAGTCAGCGAAAATTAAGAATAAATACTGTAAGCATGCAACCAGACGTTTTAGTATTATTTTAACAGTATTCGAGTGAAGTAAAATTTGATATTGATATACATTTTTTTATCTTTACAGAACAAACAAAATGTTCACGCAGACGTTCAGTTTATCAACGGTTCGAGGTGAAGAATTTACGTTTCAAAGTCCAAGCGCAGAAGACATTCGAGATTTAGTTGTTTATTTCTTAGAGGGCTTGAAAAAACGTAGCAAATACGCAATAGCTTTACAAGATTACAAAGGTACAAGTGAAAATTCGTCCTTTCTCTCCTTTCAAAAAGGAGACCTCATCACCTTGGAGGACGACGGTAGTGACGAAAATGTCTATAATTCCGGATGGTGCATAGGCGTTTGCGAGAAAACAGGTGAAAAGGGTGATTTCCCTGCCGAAACGGTTTACATATTACCTACGCTTTCAAAACCTCCAAATGACATTTTGGTAAGTAAACTATTTGGTTAGTTTTTATACAAATAACGGTAGAATATTTAATTTAATATTATTTTATTAATTTATTTTCAGTCACTATTCAGCGTGAACGGCAACGAAAATGGTCGAAGACTTTATCCCCAACAAATGAACGGAATAGAAACTCGTGATAAACCGCATACTCTAATGGAATATGCGATAGATCACTTCAGGTAAGTAACATTAATAATTCACAATTACGGAAATGAAAGTATTATTTATTATTATTAAAACTTATTATTGTTCATATTTTGATAGACCACCTCCAAAGAAAACTATGTCAAAAGCATTAACATTAACTACTGCCCGGCGCGGACATCCTGACGAACTGTGGCGTCATTCGCGTGAACCATTGAAGCTACCGTTACTGCGAAAACTGGTTTCCAAAGACGAATTAGCGGATGAGGCTTGTTTCGCGTTCAATGCCATTTTGAAATACATGGGAGATCTTCCAACCAAAAGGCCGCGAATCGGCAATGAATACACAGATTTAATCTTTGATGGACCGTTAAAAAATGAAATTCTTAGAGATGAAATTTACTGTCAAATAATGAAACAATTAACGGATAATCGAAATAGGCTTAGCGAGGAACGCGGTTGGGAATTGATGTGGTTGGCCACAGGACTTTTCACTTGCAGTCAGAGTCTTCTGAAAGTAATAATAAAAAATTTTTATAGTATTTATTATTTTAAAAAATAATTAGTTATTTTATACAAAAGTTTTTATTTTTTATTTAATTTAATACAGGAATTAACATTATTTTTACGTACACGGCGGCATCGTATATCACAAGATTCATTGCAAAGGCTACAAAAAACATTACGAAATGGGCAACGCAAGTATCCGCCACATCAAGTTGAAGTTGAAGCAATTCAGCACAAGACAACGCAAATATTCCACAAAGTTTACTTCCCAGATGATACGGATGAAGCATTTGAAGTTGACTCCTCGACGAGAGCTAAAGACTTTTGTCAAAATATTGCACAACGTTTAAATTTACGCTCTTCGGAAGGTTTTAGTTTATTTGTAAAAATTGCTGACAAAGTCATTTCTGTACCGGAAGGAGACTTTTTCTTCGATTTCGTTCGACATTTAACGGATTGGATGAGAAAAGCACATCCTACTAGAGACGGTTAGATCTATTTACATATTTTTACATTACACACAATTATTAATGTTACAATCTTAATTAAATTATTTTACTAATGATTTTTATTGATTTGACTACAGGTTTGCCACCTCAATTTACATATCAGGTATTCTTTATGAAAAAATTATGGACCAACACTGTACCTGGTAAAGATAGAAATGCTGATCTTATATTCCATTTTCACCAAGAACTTCCAAAATTGTTAAGAGGTAAAATTTTAATTAATTTTAGTCAACTTTTTTAACAAAATGATTTCAAAATTATCGATCAAAAACAACTATGCCCGAGTTTGAATTGAAAAACTTGAGTAATAATAATACATTTAAATCCAATCCAATGTATTTTGTATTTTAGTAATAATGAAAATATTTTTGTATAGGATATCATAAGTGCACAAAAGAGGAGGCGTCAAGATTAGCAGCTTTGGTATACAGAGTTCGATTTGGAGAAAGTAAACAAGAATTGCAAGCAATACCGTAAGTGTAGAATGATACATAGAATTATCTACATATATTTTTTACATAAGGCTTCCATTGACACTGTTTAAGAACCAATTTAATTATATAATACATTATGATCTTATAAAAATGCTTTCATAAATATTAAATTGATATTCAAGCAAATAGACTTCAGTTGTCAATTCCTTTACTTTTTTTAATTAAAAAAACTGTAGCGGTTAATTACCAATATGATATTACCATAAGTGTCGATTGAGAATATAGAGAGAAGCATTCTGAAGATTTGCTATTGCTGTATATAAAAGTATCAGTAGTACTACATTTACTACTGATTGGTAAATTGTATTAATATTACTGGTGCAATATGTAGTACATTGATAATGTAATAATTAAAATTGTTTGATTACAGTCAAATGTTGAGAGAACTTATCCCTGGAGATTTAGTTAAAACACAAAGTTCAAATGAATGGAAACGTTCGATAATAGCTGCATACAATCACGACGCTGGTAATTATTACATCAATTGACAATAACGATTACTTAATAATAATAGATCTGTTTTTAATAAAAGTAACATATTTTTTGCAAGGTATGACTCCCGAAGATGCCAAAATCACATTCCTAAAAATCGTCTACCGATGGCCAACGTTTGGATCTGCATTTTTTGAAGTGAAACAAAGCACAGAACCGGATTATCCCGAATTACTTCTAATTGCAATAAATAAACACGGAGTTAGTTTAATTCACCCTCAATCAAAGGTAAAATACGTAATTTAATAAATAACGTATAAAGATTTAATTTTATCAAATTTTACACGAAGTCAAAATTTATGTTTACTTGTTTAAGTTATTTGTTATTAATTTTAAAACCGTAATATTATTTAATGTTGAAGTATATAATGTCATATGATTTTTTAGGATATACTAGTTACGCATCCTTTCACAAGAATCTCCAACTGGTCTTCCGGAAATACGTACTTCCACATGACTATAGGCAATTTAGTACGAGGATCTAAATTATTGTGCGAAACATCACTTGGCTATAAAATGGATGACTTATTAACTTCTTACATTTCGCTTATGCTCACGAATATGAATAAGCAACGCACGATACGAATAAAATAAGAAAGATATTTGTAAAATTATTAAATATTTATATGATGATTGTGTTGCGTAAGAGTGAATGATGAATTATAAATATAGACAGTTTATATTTAAATCCTAAAAATATAAAACTTTTACAAATTACAATTTCAATCTCTTATTATAAAAATATGTAACGGTACAGTTTACATAAATATGATCACTAATAAGAGCTTTCCTCTTTTTTAATATTTTATATATAATTTATTATATAAAGTAAGATATAACGAATTCACGAGTTAATAAACGTAATAGTATTTGTAAATTTTTTATATTTTATATGATTTATATGATAACGTTATGGTTAACTTGTTAAAAAATTGTAAAAAAATGTTAAATTTTTCCGTTAAGGTACTAATTAAAATAATCTAAGCTATATATATAAATATTCTATTTGTATAGCTATATACAAAATTTTGTATGTAATAAAATTTTATAAATTAATACGTAATAAAATCAGACGCTTTTCTACAAAAACAAATATTTATACAATCACAGTATATTTGTAAATAAAGGTAATAAAGGCATATAGCAAATATAAAATAATGTTTGAAACTTTTCCTGACCGCAATGAAAATTATAAATATGATATAACTATATCTTGTTCTACTTATTTTGTTAAAGAACAATTTTATTTAAGCATTTATAGATAATATAGCAGATAATATAAAAAAAATTTAATTAAATTAAATTTCTTTTGTGTGTGGTTTAACAATAAAAATTGCAAATTACACTTTGTACTTTTTCCTGTTATGAAAATAGATAGTATCTCTAGAAAAAATTAATTTTTTTCATATATCAATAATAATTTTAAATTAGTATGATTTATTAATATTTATTTTACTGCACGTGATTTAGTTATACCTTTTCTCAAATTAACAATTATTTTCGACACCTAATTAAAAGTCAACAAGTCACACCTACTTCTAAAGTTTGTTTCATAATGGAATCAACTTGCAACAAGAGGTATTTATTAATATTAGCTAACGCACGTTAAAGAACAAATTAGTGATTGGAACAAAATTTTAATAAATTCAATATTAAAAAAGGTAATGATAAATAAATAATTAAGAATATTAATTTGTTCTAAATTGTATTAATATATTAGTTTGTTCTATAATGTTGATGAATTATACAATTACTAGAAATTTTTATACTACTTATTGCTAAATTTGAATCCATATTTACATTTATTTATATTTTTAACATTTAAATAATTATTTTTTTTATTCACGCTACATTCATAGTCGAATGTTCAAGTTATATTTACTTATCAAAAATTTAAACATTAAATAGGGTATGCCGATATTCTACACAAAAAAAGATTATTTCAATCATACTAATAAATATTACAAAAGATTAACAAAATTAAAAGATTATTTTTCAATTTATTGAGGGCCAGGTAGGTTTTTAATAATTTAAATAAATATAAAAACAATTTTTACGTTATGTGCAACGTTTCGTTAGCGAAATTCCCCAACCTCTTCAGGCTAAACAATACAATTTTTATTATTAAATTACATAATAAACAATCGAATAATCCTAAATTTTAATTAAATCAGCACGATTACAATTTACCTTATTAATCTGATAATAATCTCATCTTACTAAATGTGTACAATCGTTTTCACCTATTTATATCTAAATCGGTGTGACACAAGTACGTAATGTAAACACAGGTGACTATAATCATAATTAAATATTTTATTTTTATTACTTTTAATATGGATCAATTCTGAAATAATTCTTATTTTATAATTAAATTCCGTATCTAAAATTATAATATTTTTCTAATGAAATCTAACGACTGATTCATCATTTTTACTATTTTTATGTTCGTTTAATCGGATTTTTACTGTTCTTTTTGTTTCACGAATATATGATGCCAGACAATTTTTACATTTAAATTGATAAACAGCGTTATTTTTTTCTAACATTTGTCCTATTTTTTTTCCTAATTTTACAATTAAATTTACACTGTTCGGAATCAAAGGAATGGTCGTAAAATTATATTTTTTTAAAATTTGAGTCATTTTATCAAAGTTTTCTGTATATGGTAATGTCATTTTGGGTTTATCAAAAATATTGATATTTTTATCGTTTTTCTTATTATATTTTATTATCTTTCAACGGGTGTTTATGTGTTTATTTATAAAAAAGGTTGGGTAACTATTTTTTATTAATAACTTATTGATAATTTTTAAATTATCTGCATGAAATGTATTATTTGATAATAAAATGGCTCTATCAACTAAATTATAAACAAGAAATTGAAAAATAATCTTTTAATTTTGTTTATTAACAATGGAGGGTGACATACAAGTATTATCATTATTACAAAAGATAATCTTGGGAAATAATTTGTAGAAAGTTACAATTTTGCTAATTTCAAAACCTACTTGATAACGTACCCATGTATATACGATTATTAAATCACTTAAAAAATATCATATTATTGAATTATCTGGGTGCAGTAAGTAATTATAGCATCTCCCCAGTAAGATTGCATATTGGGCAGACCAATGAAATTCGAAGAAATATTGTGTATTCTATTTTTTAATAATGACCTTTAAAAAAATGCCTGAATTGTTCTGTTTCTATAAAATTGCTAAAATTAGGCTATTTTTAGGAAGCTTAACAAACCCAACTTTGATTGATTCGTTTTTTAAGCAACTATATCAGGAAGCGAATGGTTCAATATTAAAATCATCAGCTATTTTTACAACTATTATATTTGGTCATTTATCAGATCTGTTGGTTTAGAAATTTTGAAGTTTTTACACATACATAAAAATTTTACCCTTCTTGAAACCTTTCGATTTATCAATGGATTATTTAAATCGGTTAATTAGGTTTCGAGATACACCGCTTAGAAAAAGCTCTTTTTCGAAAATCGCTAAGTTTGCATCATTTAAAAAAAACTTTAATATCTTAATGAACTGTAACTTATAGAAAATATTCTCTAAACCTATAAAAAGGGGCCACAAAATTGCATCGAAACTAATAATAATATTACTTTTAAATTTTAAAAAACTTCGATTTCTACTTTTAAACTTTAAATTATAAGCATTTAGAGAATGTTGAAGATCATAAAAATGATAAGGTCAACAATTATTTATATAAATGTAGATATAAGATATGTAAAAGGTACATGACCGTATAATAATAAATTATATGTTTGCACTTTTATTGTGTAAATTATTTAAATTTTTTTCGAATAATCATATAAAATGTTGCGATCCATATTTTTCATTCATTTAAAAGGGATGATAAGAATATTGAGAACCCATGTGAGGAATGAAAGGGTCAGCAGATGCACTCGTTATCTGACGATATTCTTTGCAGTAACGTTCTAGAGCAGGTTTTGTTTGATTTACTGTTCAGTTCATGCTGAAAGTTATTTGTTATTATATTATGCCGTCGTCGTAACCAAAATTAAACTTTTTTTAATTTATAATTATTATTTATGAATTAAAGTACTATGTAATAGTATATATATAAAGTTTTTTATTTTAAATTAATAGTTTTTTTATTTTATTTTAAACCATAAATAATGTGTAATATATATGTATACAATTTACAGTTATATAACCTGAACAGAGTTTGAAAAAACATAAATAAAAAAATATATATGTACCATTTCCATAATTTTATCATTAGTAAAAAAATTAGATTTTAGCGGGATTTGATACGTTTGAGCCCCAACTTTGCCTTCATCAATTTGTAAAATATTGAATTATACTAGCTGACTTAATATGATTTTAATAGCAATCTGAATCACGCTCCTCGATAGTTGGTGTAAAAACTAAGCGATCAAAGTTGGTATGTTAAAAAATATCAAAAAGCGAACTCATAAGAGCTTTCTAAAATAATCTAATTTTAGAAAATTTTGAAAAATTCTAACTTGAAGTCAAAGGCCTCTAGAGATGTAAAACTGTAACTATTTATTAAGGTGGTTTTTGAAACTGATGACATGACCGCGTAACAGTATTTCTTCGAATTTTCACTGGGCTACCTCGTATACCCATACCAATGAGAATTCGAAAAGAATATGTACGTCTGAAAAATAGTATATCCGACCGTAATGTACGTATGGGGATGTAATTATATCGTTATTAATTTAGAATTACATATTGTTGGTAAATAATAAAGGTAACCCCGTTTGTCGTTTAACACGCACGTACGATTTCGATGTTAATTGTGGGTAAATTCCCATGCTATACCTGCCGACATTCCTGGGTAACAATAGATGTCTTGAAGGAAGGCATTCTCAAGTTGATGTTATCTCATTTCCCCTCAGAGATTACTCCCTTTGATTGCTTTTTTTTTTTTGTTAAGAACTGCACGCAGAGGATCTTACTTGACTTGTTCGTAATTAAGTTAAGGAAACGCATGAGTTAGAAATCTATTTGAACCTCGTGATTATTTTGTCATAACAAAATCAGATACACCTGCTTTATTTCTATTTACTTTACACTAAGGACTATTACATGTGCAATAATGTACAACATAAAATAATATATTCAGACTGTCATGATAAATTCTTCGTCGCATTTACTCTCCCTTTATATATATATATATATATATATGTATATACATATCTATATGAAGTCGAAGCTCATAAAGTTTACATTTTACAAAAACTGTATTCTAGAATATTACATTTTATTTTATGTATTTTCGAATAACAAGTTTTATACACTTCCTATTAATACGTATCGTATTTTCAGCTTGAACAAAAATTTCATTCAATGTGTGTGCATTTGGTTCTTTTTGTCAAAAAAATGGTAAATATATAAAATATAATTTCGTATCATCACTTTATCAAGGAAAATTAGGAGTTCATAAGAAATATTTAAACTCATTTCCGACATTTTTTTATTTAGAACTCATATATATATGTATAATGTATATATATATGTATATATCAGATATACATATATATATATATTTAAAAAATTTATAAAATATATTTTTTCAGATAATTTTTCATCAAATAAAGTCTTTAATTACACGTTATACAAGATTTCTCGTAAATACTTTACATTTCTCTTTAAATTATGAAATTTGCTAAGCATTTCATAAAGAAAATTTGGAAACAAATTTCCATCGTTGATTTTTGCAAATATTTTTGTCCCTGAATCGTCTAATAAGTGCTTTACATATGTATAATCAAATCACCGTACAAAAAATATTACAAATCAATTTTTACACGAATACTAAAATTATTCCGATTTTTAAGACGACGATTTATACTTTAAATAAAATTTTAGAAATTCGCATCTTTTATTTTAAATTGACAAAGCTTGTTTAACCTAGAACCCTTTGCCGTCGTTACGTAATTTCTATGATAATTACGAAAACACTAGAAACTTCGTTAAATTCGTTTCGTATAAAAATTCCCTGCATTTAGAAATTCCAGCGGTTTCTTATTTACGTTACTACTAGCTTACGTCTGATGTGAGTCTTTGTATCACAGTAGTAACTATAATGGTGCGCAGTTGACAAATTTACATATATTTATGTACATTTATAAAAGAAACAGAAAATAAAAACAGATTCTTATACAGTCATGTAGTAATTGCTTTTTTCAGAATGAACTATCGCGCATCTAGTTCTATTGACTTTTAAATACGATCAATTAAGCATTGAATCGTAACGATTGACATTTGATTTCATTTTTACGCAAGTATACGTTACTATTCAAAACTCAATAAAATTAAATTATTTGAATTGTCATAATTTCTAACACTCAATATGTAAATAACATGTTTCTATTAAAAATATTTTTTAGCACTTCATCTTATTAGGTATTGATAATTCGGTTGTCATTGTCATAATTCGAACGTAGAATAGTTCGACAGAAATGTATATAATGTGTGCTCACTCAAAGCAGCCGGAAAAAATTATAGTTGAGCAAAAAATCTTTATATAATATCATTTTTCATTATAGTATTACGCATCGATTGTTGTTTCTTTTTATTATCACTTTTCCTGCAAAAAAAATGTATACAAAATGAAAGATCACCAATCGTTTGTTCGTCATCTCATAGAGAGAATGTAAACCATATAATCGTGTTTCTATAAATTATTATTCAATAAAATCTGTATTAACAACTTAAAAAATTAAGTTATCTATATATTTATTATACATAGATAATGCATTGCATTGTCCACATCACGCGCGAGTTATCTTTCTTTTCTATATCGTTATATATATGCTATTGCTACGATCCGGAATCGATCGTGGATTCCGTACTAACGGAGAAGCACCAGGCGTAACAGTAGCATTTAAACGAATTTAATAAAAATTCGTTGTATCTCAAATGATTACAAAAATCGATTATTAGGCATCGTAATTTTTTTCGTTATTAAAAACAAGTTTTTGGACAAATAAAATAATGACTTTATACATTTAAAACATACGAAGCACGTGCACGAGATATGCAATATTGTTCATTGTACATCAACAAAGATATAGATTAAAATTGAAGCAAAGTTTATAAGAATATTTAATTTTTAGTACTCGTTAAACAGGTAAACTATATAAAAATTAATGTTTCTGTTTGAGATTTTTCCGCAGTAATCGGGCGAATAATATCATTTTAAAGTCTTTGTTACACCTGGGATGGCTCCCTTACAGAACACGTGTCTTTAAGAAGGCAAGAGTTGCTATCGCTATCCATTGCAACATCGATACCTATCTCCATTTGCGATGGATCTTCTATCATTATGCTATCGTGTTCTTGGAGCTCATCGCTCCCACCCACATCAAAGCTCCACACATTCGAAGTGTATCAGAGACCCGGTTGAGGTGGTTGATGATGATTCCAAGGAACATCAGCGATCGCTGGTTGCATAGCTCCTTGATTATGGCCCATTGTCCTAGGAGTCCTCATAATCTCGTTAGCTGGCAAACAATGCTGTCGCGGGCCTGGCTCCGGTGTGTAAGTAAATGTCAGTCCAGTGGCATAAATAATACCATCGTTACGCACCAAAGAGACCGGGACCTGTGTTGGCTGGTGGATCCAGAGCCACTCACCCCTGAATTGCGATATGTCGGGTACGACGCAAAGCATGCTCTCTTGACACCTGTACATAGTTTCGGCTTCAACGTCTCCGAACCAAACTTGCAGGTTGGGAGTGAAATTGTCGCCCGTAAGCTCGAGCATCGCAACGTCACCACCTCCGTTCAGGTTGAGACTGTGTACAAGGGGTACAGGAGTGACGGGCGAGCGAACGGGTCCCATACCCTCGTAAAAAGTGTACTCGGCTCGATCGGTGCTAATGATCGTCCAACAAGCACCGTCGTTGATCATCTCTTTATTAGCCTCCTTTGGACAAGGCGTAGCTTGGAACTGTATTATCCGTTCTTGCGAGAGACACAGGTACATGTGATCCGTATCCTTCATGTAGAATGCACACTTGTGTAACTGTGAGACTGGATCGTCAGCCTCGAGGCTAGCCATTTGCTTGTCGACCTTACGTATCACCAGTCGGGGTAAAGCCATTCCCGTTTCTGAGCAAACAAGCTTCACCGTGCTTCCATAGTGTACGTAGCCGTCGCGCACCTGGAACTCTTCCGACTCGCTTTCGTTGTCGTCGAGTAGGTGAATCGTAAACGCACCCCATTGCGTCGAGCTCGCGTGAAAATTATTATTGTCAACGTGGAGGTAGCGTGTGCTCACCGTCTGAGATCGTAGACGATTAAAAAGCGCAACTCTCGTCCCAGAGGCAATGCACAAATCGGCATTTTTCAAACTTTGTTTCTTTTTCGATGGCTTCGATATGACTTTTATACGTTTACTATGAAAAACTCCAATGTCGTGTCCGTTACCGTAGAACATTTTCACCGAAAGCATAAAATGCTTCCTCTTATCCGAGTCTGATATGTACAGCGTTTTCGCAGCACAATACTGTTTGCCATTATTTAGGTCGAGTTGCTGCATGTCCTGATCGGAATTACCGATTCCGATGAATGCGCACAATTGGGTTGACTGCTCGGACTCGCCGTCCCTGCGCATTTGCTCCTGCCTCATGGACCACGCGTTGCCCTTGAGGTAGATGCATGGCGGTGGGCAAAAGAAACGCTTTTCGTTACCGTACGACTTTTGGGCGACCTTTGCGTGCAATATAACAACGACCATATCGGCTTTTCCCTGGGTGCGTTTGTGCTCGGAGAGGTAGTGTTTCATGGCGTCGCGCGTCAGTCGTTGCTCTTGAGCTTGCTGGGGATGTTCCGGATGGTAGACGCTGCCGAACCGCGGGTACGCCGGCATCACTGCCGTCGGAGACGGAGGTGATTGCAGCCCATGAGCCATTGTTGGCAAGCCGTACTGGCTGTGCGGCATCCTCGTCGTACAAAGTTGGTTCTCCTTAGAGTGACTAGTATTGCTGGGTTTTCAGAGTATCACTCCTGATGCTTCGTTCGTCTTGTTCATCTTGATGGAATCCCTTTTTTCCCTCTTCACCTGCAATAAACAAAGATATATTAATTTATATAGCTACAGATCACTATTTATTAATAAATCACCATTATTAACACATAATTGTAACAATAGTTAATATATAAGTTAATAACAGTAGACAATATATAAAAGTAATTCATTATAAATTAATATTTATCTTAAGAATATTTGCTTTTGAATATTAATCCTGTTTCGATAAATTTTAAAAAATAAAATGTGTATTTAAAAATCTAGATTTGATTCTTTTATCTTGAACTAATTTTTCATTGAATTAGCTTACATTTTAATATTCATGAGGACAAATATTATATAGATTATATAAAATTACATTAATGAATTTTTTAAATTTTAGTAAAAAATATTTATAATTTTATTATAGCTTGTGTAATATCATAATAAAAGGCTGATGACGAATTTATAAATAATAGAAAGTATATAAGTATTGATTAATATAAGAAATTTACTTTAAAATTTATAATTTAATATAAAATATATGATATAAATGATAAAATTATATACCATAATGATATTATTAGAATATTATAATATTTGAAACTGACATTTATGTAATTATTGATAGCCTTAAAAGTTGTTTGTTAATAACAAATAAACTATGAAACTTCCAGAAACAGTTATTTGTTTTTATACTAGCACTTTTGTGTAAAAATATACTACAATGTTCTAATGTAGCAAGTACATCTGCAATGCGTGGGAAGAGTTTTTATTAACTGCTGTACACAATTAACCCAAGATATCTCGCTTCAAACGAGTGGCTGAGAATTACTGCTTTTCGCACAGGAAAGAGGAAACATGTATAAACTGTGGGAATAAAGCCAAGCTCATTTTTCTTGCATGAATTAAAGTACAGTTGCTTCCCAAAGAGGCGTAAACAGATTTCTACTGCAAAAATAATTTTCACTCTATTCGAAGAAGCAATCTTTATTCGACTTTTATTCTTTAGCAAACTAATGCACATCAACAAAAATACACTTGCACTCGATTCATTAAGACAAACATTTAATTACGACGCTAGGTCAAAGCATGACTTTGCAATGTTTTCAAGCAGCAAAGACCAATGTAACAATTTGAATAGAACATGAAATTCACAATATTTGAGAAAAGAATTAATTAAAATACATGCCACTGCTGTTAAATGCTCCATCCAATGTATATTTATGAAAATAGATATATCGAACAATAGACAATGATATATACATTACAGGAAGCATTAGACAAAGCCAAGTGTATTTTAGATTACGTTCTTTTTTAGTTTACAATTATAATTAAGTATAACCTTAAAAATGACGATTACACAAAAAAGAAATTGTGTACCCCTATCGCGTAACTACACACATGTTCGTTGAAAATGTAATAAAAAATTAGATGTTTCTATTAAAAGACTCGTATTTAAAGTAAAAGAAGTTGAATAAAAAGCAATGAGAAAAGCATTGGTACCGTGCCACACCGTCTGTTTACGTATTAATGTAAGTAGGCAAATACTGAGAAAATAAATCTAATAGGTATTTTAGATATCGATGAAGGAAAAGTGCATTATTACCGAAGGATCTATCGTAATTCCAGTCCAACAGCAATTTTCACTCGAACCAGTGAAAAAATGTTAGCTGCATTTCTCACTCTTTGTGGAATTCATCCCTCGAGTCGTAAACAACACAAGAATCACAAACCGACGTGTAAGATGCATAGGTTAAGCGTGCTCGTATAGTTAGGTACGTCGGTATACCATAACTGCAGATATATAGTACCTTCTGCCCATCTCTCTCAGTGGCAGCACGTCCCTCTCCTCATCGAAAGGACAAGACACGAGTCGACGAGGTGGAGAAAAAAAACCGGCATCTTTTACGTGAATCTCGATCCGAAAAAGAGACGAAAATGAAAAAACACGTAGCAGTAGCAGCAGTAAATAGCAGTAGTGCAGTTACTACTCTGCCCTCTCCTTTTCCCATTAAAATTTTAAGATACAGGAGCGAGAGAATAGAATAGCATATACGCGTTGCACATTCATGAGGAAAACGGGATAAGCTCGAAAGGAAAAGAGGAAAAAGAAAAGGAAAAAAAGTCTGGGGAGTTCGGCAAGGGATTAGAGAAGGGCTCACCTCTCAGCAGCAACAGCAAGAGCCGCAGCAAGAGCTACAGCAGCGACTCTCGGTCATATCGGTCCAGGTCGGCAAATTCAAATTCCCTGACTCGCAGTACGGGCTCTTGGCTCGCTCCATCGTTCGCGTTGGCGCGTTCCTCGGGTGGTCTGGCTGGTCGGTCACTCACACCTTCAGCGGCGACGCATGCACAGCGTGCTGGCGGGGTTGTCGATCGCGCGCGAGATGGACAAAGCTCGCGTGCACTTGGCAGCCAAGCGGAAAAAAATCACGTGGACGGTCTTGACGTTGGGTACCACGAGCCCAGCAATGGCAGCAATAGAGTACGGCTACGTGCCTCGGGTGACCACGGCGATCGGCGGTAGCTCCCGCTCGCCACGGGCTAATCCATTCAAAAACACCTGTTCACTTTCCGAATTTTCCGAGCAGTCTCGCCAACCCTTGGGGGTCGAGGTGCCGCCACTCGCCGCCACTCGCCGCACTCGCCGCACTCGTCACCGAAGGATAGCGCACGCGCGCCTATACGAATCCCGCGTGTTTTTTGCCGGACGCGCCAAATTTGAATGTTGACTAGACCGTGGGAAAATATCGTTTCGCGGTTGCCCCGAGGGTTCTTCGATCGATCGAGTCTCTCTCGCTCTTGACTATACCTATCGGAACTATTGGAAGTTTCACGATCGGAGCACACCTATATGGAATCACTGCTCAACTTCGAAAATACGTAAATATTATTTCCACGGTCAAACTAGTTTAATTAATTACACCTAGCGATCGATTAATTACTCGTCACCGAATTACTATGTACAACGTTGGACGATAATTGGGCGAATCTGTTCGCTTCGTGTCAAATAGGTACTTTGGTGCAGATGCGTTTCCAGATTAATAATCCAAGTATAGCTTCGGTATCAGTAATTAGATTATTGATCGGATCATCAGGGTGACGGAAAGATCGAACACTAGGAAACACGATTGGTCGAGTTTGACTCGAACGAGCGAGCCTCCGTGGGACGCTACGTCAAACTGACTCGTGCTGAAAGCAGCAACTCGCGGTGCTAGGACCGATCGTCTGCACTCGGCGCGAGAAAGAGAAACAGTGATAGAGGCATAGCATAGAAGAGCGGTGCTCACGCGAGTTTGAAATGCATGGGAGCGAGAGAGAGAGAGAGAGAGAGAGCGCGGGGAAGACGCGTGTCGGTGGGGTCCAGTACTCCAGTGTTGGGCTGCGCAATGGGCGCGCGCGGATCGCCGAGTTTATTACGGCAGCGCATAAAGTGGCTGCAGTTTCTATTGTTTTACTGGCTTGTACAATGGCCCAACTCTCGACCCCAGCGCCGCGCGGTTCAGCATCACTCTATCTCTCTCCCGCTCCGTCTTATTCCGTGGGTCTGTCCCCGGTGTCTCTCCCCCCCCCCCTCCCCCTGCCCCCTTCCCCTCCCACCACCGCCACGGCGGCCCGTGGAATTGCTGCCGCAAAAGGATGTTGGGGTTACCCCGGGGGGCGTGGGAAAAACCTGCTGTGGGAAAGAGTGGGTGGCCTCTACCTCGCTCCACCTCGCTCCGTCTCTCTCTCACTCTCTCTCTCTCTCACTCTCTCTCTCGCTCTCTCCGTCGCTCCCGCGTGCGCGGACTCGACTCGGCCGGCGCGCCGAGCGATGATGACGACTACGGAGTACTACGGTTTACCCATACACGCGCACCCCGCGCACACACACACGCACACACCCGAGTGTTTGTATGCACGAGTACGTGAACGGGAGACCGGAGAACGGAGAAGGAGAAGGAGAAGGGAGAACGCGAGTCTTGCCTCTGTGTCTCTGTGTGAGTGACTGTCGATATGGTTGTATGTACGGGTTGTTCCTTGTGCCTCGGTGTGTGTGTGTATGTGCGTGTGTGTATGTGGAGCGCGTTCACCGACGATCGGGACATCGGGATTGGGAGTGCTCTCATAGTGCTCTGCGCGCTCGCCCGACTGTATACGTGCGCCTGTGTGCGTGCGTGTGTGTGTCGGGTCGGTAGAGGAGGGGGTAGCGACTGCGAGCGTGTCCGTATCGATAAACGCAAGCGTATAAAAGGTTACTTATCGCGCCTGAGAACGGCTCTCGCGCTCCATGTGTTGGTGTGCATGGTATTGGTATATACCTATACACGCTGGAGACCCGTGACTCGGGACGGGGAGAGAGAGAGAGAGAGGCGACTGAAACTCCGAGAGCGTGAAACTGCCACGGAAGTGTGTGTAATACCCACCATGTAGCGGGTCTCACACGTATATACGCGCACGTCGCGCGGGGAGGGAAGATGCGCGCAAGCCCGTGTGAATTTTTTCTCCTCTCGGTAGTGCTACTCTATTTCTTTTCTTCCTTATTTTCTATCTCCCTCTCTCTCTCTCTCTCTTTCTCTCTCTCCCACTCACGCGCACTCTCTCTCTCTCTCTCTCTCTCTCTCTCTCTCTCTCTCCTGGGGTATGGATGGAGCTCCGGCGTCAGCAGCCCGTCGAAAAGAATTATATACGCTTAGACGGATAGCTATATACACCGATGTGTACGACTGATTATTATCCCAAATACGCGCATTTTTCGATTTTCACCGGTTTCGAGATTGTTACAGCTCTTTACAGCCTATAACTTGGCCTTTTTTTCCTTGGAATGCAACATTATAACCAGACTCTTAACACATTTTTCCACTTTCCTTATTAAATTCAAATTCTTGAAATAGCAAACTATTTTTCTTTTTTACTTATGAATTTCACGAGGTATAAACCTAAATATTTATGTATATTTTAATATATAAATATACACAACAATAGACATCTATATCACTCATCTATACATTGATATACATTTAAGTAATATGTTTTTTTTAAAAGTATCGTAATTTGGTACAGATTTATATACGTAAGGCTTAGAATGTACTTCATGGTTTCATATGACTAACAAAACGCATTTAGGAAACGTGTCCAACAGATTCAAAACACAAGAATACAACAATCACCTTATAAGATGCAATTGAAATTTTAAAGAGTATCCGAACGACATATTTCTTTATATCTCTCTATATATTTTCATAGATGTATGTACATACCTACATTTTATAGATTTTGTGACTTATACTTAATAAATTAATTTTCTATTCTCCTCTTCTTCAAATGTATGCAAATGTATTCGTACACATACACGTACATTATAAAATATAATATAATGTTACAATGCAAAGATAATCTAATATCCCGAATATACCGGCGAGATTCCCACGGATTTTTTTTTCAGCTTAATTAACGAATATTTTGCATCGGATGTTAATTATACACGCACACGATACATACTAAAAGAAATGTACTTTGATTTTCTTAAAAATACCATTATATAGTTAAAAATATACGCATCTTTCGCTTTAATTTCATTTTAAATTATACTATATATACAATTATACTAAAGAAAGGAAATTTACTTATACGTCTTCCGTAAAGAAAAAAAAAATTCCCATGGTTTTTCGTTCTAATTCGCTTAATTTTCTTGGAGGCCCCCTCAAGAAAGAAATTTACAGTACTATAAAGTGAAAGCATTATTCAAAGTATAAAGTACACTCGACCGGTCGGGTGTATATTTTAGCCTTTGTAAAAAAATTTTTAATCTTTCTACGTATAGGTATATTGCGCAAATGAATTTTTGATGTACCCTTTTTCTTCTTATTGATAAAAATAACCAAATAAATATATCTTTGATCAACGATAAACGTATAGTAGCGTACGGTCTTTTTATTTCTATTTTTATTTTTGCAAGGAAATATATAAACTAGATAGAATATAATGATCGCGGTCATTTAGAGTATACAGCAGAGGTCGTGATCTAAATTGCATTATAATTTCTACTTATTATATACCTATATGTACATGTTTTTTTTTACATCTTCTTTTCTTTAGACGTCAATCAAAAATTTAACAACCGTTGTCTTTAATGAAATTAACTTTGACAAGCATCATGGTTACAAAATAAATGAAATCACATCGTGTATAAAACGAACACGACACAATGCACATATATATATATAACTTTATTTTTTATGAATTCAGGTTATAGGTATCTTTATTATTTTGACCAAAACAGTTGTACGCAAATAAAATAATATTTTTATAAGTTATACGCCTGGATAGAAAATTTTTAGTAAATTTTACTAAACTTTCTATACTAAAATATTATGAAACGTAACAGACTGCCGAAACCCAAAAATTTACTGAAATTTATACTATAAGAGTCTACTGATTTTTACTAACAATTCAGTAACTTTTTACGTTTTAGCAGTTTGAATTACTACATGTTAGTGAAAGTTTAATAAAATTTACTTAAAATTTTCTCACCGTATATATACCTACAGAAAATATTTTGATGGTTTTATTTACATTAAGGATAAAAGTGTATTTTATAGTTGCATCGTCGAGGACACGTGCAGTTCCATAGAAAAAAGTACATATAGCATATACGGATCCCATCAGTTTTCCTCGAGTTTAGCATTAGCCATTTCATCAGCTCCCATTAGCACTTTCGCTATAAAGGGAGAGAGGAAATTCGGAAGGGTCTTTTAGATATTTCCTCCCCTTAAATACAGTATGTCGTTCGCTCTCTTAAAGTGTTGATACAGTTGCCTTTTGGTCTCGAGTAGTACTATATACGCGTATCGTATAATTGTTTCGTGAAAGAGGGCGTTTATAAATTCAGAGTGTACGTGGAGCCAATTTATATACGATCTATTGTAAGTGACTTAAATATAATCTTGGTATAACGGGACTACAACACACTCGCATCCAATGGAAAACAGTGTATTTAGACTATTTTACCGAATTCCATACTTGCCGATTTTTTTCTACTAACGCCAAGTACGAAATTCACCGGTTCAAAAAAATTTTGATAAATATTTGCCGAGACATATGCTAACAAAATTAACGTATTATATACGTTCACAAGAAACAATTTCGTTATCATAAATGCAGTGAACTTGATCCGTTTTGGAATAAAAGTTTCTCCTAAATTACACGACATGACATGTGTTATACCCATAAGTTTCTCCGAGTATAGCCGATCTCCCCGAAATTATAAACGACCAGTACAATTTGCCACGTTCCCGAACACTTGAAAATTATGGCTTCGCAAACATATATATATATATATATAATATGTAGATATATACATATATATACTTTCCATGTGGATCATTTGATTGGGATCACGACGACGAAATATGTATATATATATAGGCGCGCGCGCACACGTGGAGCGGTCGTCATGGGACCCTCCCGCGTGTCTACATAACGTGAGAATCAGTCTCGCCCCGCCAGACGTTCCGTATATATGCATATATATATATAGAAGTTTGCGCGGAAAAGCATTTTGGTTCCGGCGCCCCCCTTTTCACCCCGCGTACACCTTATCGCTCGCTCGGGCGCATATATATATATAGATTTTACAATCCCATTTTCGCGTCGAGATGACGCGCCGATGATAAGCCAAAGATGCATATATATGTGTAAGTACGTCAATCTGCTGCGCGCGATATTATTCTATATATACATATATATAAGTATATATATATGTGCGAGGTTCGGGAGACTCGAAGTTAAACCTTCCATTCGATGGTATATATATATATACGTATTATGGGCACGGCCTTTTTCCCTCTGGCAGAATCTCGGCATATTACATGGGTGCAGGGTATAGATTATAAGAATGAATTATAAACGGCGATTGCCGAGCACTTTTCTTTTTCCCTAGTTCCACATATATATACATATATTCTTTGTACAAATTACATTGCTATATATAACTATATATATCCATTCAAACATTTTCATTTCACTCGTTTTCATTTACGTTCATTAATCGCAATAAAACGAACAGAAACGATCATTGTATCGTCATAATATTGACGTACTGTAATGTTATAGTTGTCTCTAACGAAATATTTATCCGAATCACTCAATTTCCCTTTCGATTCGGATACGCACAATTATATATGTATATATATATACACGCCGCATTATAAGTCATAATCATTTTTAATCTACCGATATACGGCAATTGGTAAAATGAATAAATCACAATCGCGCCAATTATTTAATAAGATTTCAATAGGCTTTACGAGATTCGAAGCTAGGAAAAAGAATTATGTAAACGCGTGTACCTCTAACTATACAATATATATATATATATATACATATACATATACGTATACAAAAACCAACTAGATTTCTCAGAACTGTTACATAAAAAATGAACAATTTGCATCACTATCTTCATAATTCAATGGAAATTATTACTTTGAGGTTTCGGTTCTCCGCTATGCATTTTTTAGATATTTCGCACACACACACACACACGCACACCCACATATATAGAGCAAGTCCCCATAAGTAAAAGTCAATAGGAAACTTAACGCCTATCTTTGTATCCTTATTTAGATGCATATACATCTGACAGTTTTATGATGTGCATTGCTCCGATATATATATATACCCAAGTTGTTTCTGCGTTATATCGATGTAAACATTTTTTTTTATTAACTATCTGAATAAGGATCTTAAAGAATTTAATGATCAACAATGAACCGCGGCACACCTGAAATTGCGCGCTTCTAAACTACAAAGCGCATGAAAAGACTCAAGTACCTACTCTATAAATGCAAATGCTCGTGTAATTGCAAATATATACCTATACATATACAATTCTACGATGTGTTAGATCGAAAATATATGTTAATGTTTCCATTTGTTCAAATATACGTATATAGGTGTATGAAACAAATATTGCGCTAATAAATACTATAAATATTTTGTACAATTTTTAATTTAATAAAATATAATTAATTATGTCTATTAAAAATTAATTAATTAATTAAACGAAAATGTAAAATATACAGAATCCTTGTGTATAAGGGGAGCAACACGAAATTCAAAAGACGTATGTATAATATGTATTTATTCAGCGAAACATCGTAATAAGGGGACCGCGACCGATCGCCACCGACGATTAAGTATTTCCCTTGCTCGAAACCCGAGGAAAGAATAAAGGTATATAAAGCTGCCCGCGAGAGCGCACGATTTGACATTTGAGCGCGCGAATTATGTGTATATATATACTACCATAAATACACAAATTTTCGAGCGCGAAATATTTGTATCCGCGGGGGACTAGTTCCTTTTGCCGTGTTTCACCAAGTTTGCCCGATCTCACGATATTATTTTTCAAACATTCTTTACCGATTCTTATTTATTTCTATATAATATCTATTATTATATAACAGTAAATAGGATTTTTCCGTCGATTATATAGTTTGTTTCAAAATGAAAATTTGAAAATAAAGGAGCGTTCTAAAGAAATTTATATTTATGAATTATTGTATCTTCACTTTGTTTTAAAAAATAGGTCATTCTAAATATATATTTTTTTTCGTACAAAAATTAAGATTACACATTATAATATATACATTTTAAAGAGATATCAAATTTTGAAATTAAATTACCTGCGTGATACTTTCAATTTCTAACAGAAATTACTTTTTCAATTACTTTTGATTGCTCCAATATCGGTGAAAAGTATGCCAATAACAGGCGTAATTACAATTATACTTTTGAATTATGCGTATAAAAATTATCATGCATGTATTATAGAAAATCTTAAACTTGACCTACTGTGAATGTTGAATAAATAGATTTTTTAAACAATCTTTTAGATTTGATGTATTTTTTTAATTATATAAGTGGAAGGCGCACAAATTGAATTCGATAAAAGAATAAAGTATCAATTGAGATATGAACACTTGTATATTTAAGATTCACTTTTTTTCAATGTGTTTTAACCCTTGAAACTGTATCTATTTATACAATTTTGAAACATATTATACTAGTTTTCAAAACGATTGCAACACAAAAAAAATTAACAATATACATACATGTTCATATGTATCATATAGTACACATTCCGTATTCCAGCTTAGTTCAGTAGATGAAACGCGACATCGTAAAAATAAATGAAACGAAACGTCTTTTCGAGGGTAATTCGAGCGACGTTGAAACGGCACATCCACGTGCTATATATCTTACACACGCGAGCTCAATTGCGATATACCTTATACATATATATATATACATAAATATATACATACATATTCACGCAAAGATCATCTCATATATGGGGGGAGGGCGGAGAGGTATATCTATCGAAGCACTTAATTACGCTGCGAGGCGCTCTATTTTTACGGCCAATTAAGGATATATACGCGTTACACACACACTAACATACGCAGGCAGGACGATGAGCCGGTCAATTATCAGGGTAGACTACTTACACGAACCGCGCGATGGAGAGAAAAATATATGTATATACTCCATAAATACACAAATTTTCCGAGCGCGAAATATTTGTATCCCGCGGGGGACTAGTTCCTTTTGCCGTGTTTCACAAGTTTGCTCGATCTCACGATATTATTTTTCAAACATTCTTTACCGATTCTTATTTATTTCTATATAATATCTATTATTATATAACAGTAAATAGGTTTTTTCCGTCGATTATAATAGTTGTTTCAAAATGAAAATTTGAAAATAAAGGAGCGTTCTAAAGAAATTTATATTATGAATTATTGTATCTTCACTTTGTTTTAAAAATAGGTCATTCTAAATATATATTTTTTTCGTACAAAAATTAGATTACACATTATAATATATACATTTTAAAGAGATAATCAAATTTTGAAATTAATTACCTGCGTGATTCTTTCAATTTCTAACAGAAATCACTTTTTCAATTACTTTTGATTGCTCCAATATCGGTGAAAAGTATGCCAATAACAGGCGTAATTACAATTATACTTTTGAATTATGCGTATAAAAATTATCATGCATGTATTATAGAAAATCTTAAACTTGACCTACTGTGAATTTTGAATAAATAGATTTTTTAAACAATCTTTTTAGATTTGATGTATTTTTTTAATTATATAAGTGGAATGTGCACAAATTGATTTCGATAGAAGAAAAGTATCAATTGAGATATGAACACTCGTATATTTAAGATTCACTTTTTTCAATGTGTTTTAACCCTTGAAACTGTATCTATTTATACAATTTTGAAACATATTATACTAGTTTTCAAAACGATTGCAACGCAAAAAAAATTAACAATATACATACATGTTCATATGTATCATATAGTACACATTCCGTATTCCAGCTTAGTTCAGTAGATGAAACGCGACATCGTAAAAATAAATGAAACGAAACGTCTTTTCGAGGGTAATTCGAGCGACGTTGAAACGGCACATCCACGTGCTATATATCTTACACACGCGAGCTCAATTGCGATATACCTTATACATATATATATATACATAAATATATACATACATATTCACGCAAAGATCATCTCATATATGTGGGGGAGGGCGGAGAGGTATATCTATCGAAGCACTTAATTACGCTGCGAGGCGCTCTATTTTTACGGCCAATTAAGGATATATACGCGTTACACACACACACTAACATACGCAGGCAGGACGATGAGCCGGTCAATTATCAGGGTAGACTACTTACACGAACCGCGCGATGGAGAGAAAAATGTGGGAAAAACGAAATGTGCGCCGACGGGAACGCGCTCGTACACGTATATGTGTGTGTCCGTGCACTTTATATGATGTATACACACACACTCGCCATACATCGAGGTGCCTGTATATATGTATATATATACCAGAGAGGGAAAAAAGGAACTTTGCGATATATTTACCGCGTGAGTTTACGTCTACGGGTTTTTTTTTTTCTTTCGACAAATACGTACTACGAGACTCGGTATTCGTGTACATTTTCCGGAATGATACACCGTGAAAAATGCGGTTGCGTTCTAAAATTTGTTTAGAGACAAATACGCGGCCTCTATATATTACAACAACGTAAAGTATTGCATCTATCTCGCACACTTGTATGGTATATATATAGATATAACTGCTCTAAAATTTTACGATTTTACAAGATAATAAACTATGTATAAAATAACGATAATTATTACATTCTCTATTAAATCATTAATTCGTTATATAGCTCCCTGTTTACAATTTTCCACTTCGTTTCACTATTAAAAATCGTTTTTTTACGATTCGTACGTTTTATTGTGGTTCAAAATTATAAGTATACGCAACTCGCGTATTAAAAAGTCCTTGTATATAAAACTCGTACTTGTACATATATATTGTTTTGTTTTTCATAAATTACATAATTCAATTAAAAAATATTAATATATGTACATTAAGTAAAAAAAAATAATACAATGCCCCTTCTGTTGACATAAACGAATGTGTATGATGAAGGGAGAAAGATATATGTATATAGGTAGCTGATTGTACTGTAGTGTGTTGTACTTTTAAATAAAACATGTCGATATTAATTATCTTCAACGAAGTGCGCATCGTATATCGACGATCAGTTGGGGTGCGTTATTTTTGTAAGTATACAGCGTTCATAAAATAATATATATACAAGACTGTTATTCTTAAATCTCTTGAGGACGTTATTAATGTTTTTTAATAAAAATGTTTCCCTTATACAATTGACTTGAACAACAACTTTAATATTCTCAGATGTTTGCATCGATAAGCAAAGATTTTTAGGCGCAAGTCTTGATTTATTAACGTTTAAAAATAATTACCAAATAAAATGAGTATTTTTTCAAACTTGAAAAAAATTAATTTTTTTAAAAAGTCTATTTGTATACGCTTTTTATATGCCTAATGTTAGATCGCTTATACATTTTTTTATTTCTACGTTTGCAATATAATTTTTAAGTTTCTATAGAGGTATACAGGTTCCCCTGTATGTTCCTATTGACATATGTATTCGATGTGTTAGCTATTATATTATTTTATAATGTCTTTTCTAATAAATTATGTTTATCATATACTTAATATATTTTGATTAAAATTCTTACATTCTCCAATTTATAAAATTAAAATTTTTATCTGAATATATATTGTTTATTAAAATATTATAAATATGTTTGTAAATTTTGTACATTTTGAAACTCATAATAAATTAGAAAAAGAGATCTCGTATTTATGGACGGCATATGTAAGGGTGTTTGGTAAAGTGTACACATAAGGATATATTTGGGGTAAAGGATTAAGGCGATGATTGATGTGCACGTGCAAGGAACACGTGCACCGATGCTCTTTCGCTCTTATCACCCAACAAAATTATTGTGCGTGTGTGTGTATGTGTGTATGTGTGCGTATATATATATATTTGTATGTGTATATTAGAATTTAGGGATTTTAAAAAATTGCTTTAAATTTGTGCCTGGATTACGCATTGAAACGCTATTATCTTAAATAATTATAATTTTCAATTATAAACTTTGATTATTTTAATTTTGGTATAGACATGCATTGGTATGATGTATGTCCGATTTCTTTTTAACTTTTATCACGCATTGAACATAATCAAATGTGTCATGAGTGTTCGACTGTCAATCCTAGACCATTAAGAGTAAATGTAAAATCAGTGAAAAAGTTTGTATTCAATTATCATTCAATCATTGGTCCATCCAATGAGAAGTTTCTACAATTTATTAACGTAAAATATGGGTCATATTATTTTGTATAATATTGTTATAATAAAAATAGATGTAGCGATAACTGTATTACAATTATAGATTTACAACACAAGGTAAATATTTTAAAGAAATTATGAAAACGGTTTCAAACCCTGTACGAATAGATTGATTAATATTCTTTAATTTTCATATTTGAAACATCTATTTCCCAGAAAAATGTTTTATTGAAAAAAACTGTCTCGATCCAGGATCAAACTAGAAGTTCATTCCTTTTTGGGACAAACGCATTTTCTAATTTCCCTTCTTTAATTTTCTTTTCTGTATCTGAGGTATACTGCGTGTCGTATTCAATTGATGGTGTCGATTGATATAGTACGTATTAAATATGCAATTATTTTTATAAAGTTAGATTAATAAACATATATTAAATTTTACGCTGCACTCAATAAATAACTCTTTTCGGTTCAAATGGACATATTTTTATTTAACAAATTAATTAATTTTTTTCTATACATTTTCAAATGCAAAATTTTGTTTCTAAAAGGTAGAAACAATTTGTAACAATAACATTTTAAAAATTTTTTTTTCTAAATTGGATATTTACCAGGGAAACTCATTTGAGAATGATTTTTGAGACTTATATCGTATAGTAGGAATTTCTATAGATAATAAGTTTTCGCATATGGTATTTTTTATTTTGCGACAATTATTATATTATAGCTTTAACAACTATATTTTTTGGTTAAAAATACATGAACTTTAATAAAAATTTGTATCAAATAAAATGTACTTAAAAATATTTTAATTTTTTGTTTAAACAATTAATATATGTATGTACATATATAACTACCTACTATCATGATATAACAATGATATTTATTAAATTTTATTATGCGTGCAAATTTATGATTTGATTTCCGAACATCAGATTTACTTTTATATAAGCTGAGTTTGTGATGAGAGATATTTAAATAGGCGATTTGTCTGTAATTTTACAGATTTCTCACGGTGATTGCTACGCGTCGTAAATCATAAAACGGAACGAAACTTGTTCTCGAAACACGAACCAAACTCCACGGAGTGGCGGCGTGCGCAACTTTGTGTATATTTTTTGTTGCCATCAGCTGATCGGTAGCGGCATGTCATGCGGTTACAGTGATGCGGGATGCAGGATGCTACATTTTCTTTTAGGAAATCCGGCTGATACGATAAAAAATTTGTTCAATGATTATTAATTCAATGTTAGTAGAAGTAAGTGTTTTATGCATTTAAATGATTTATAGTGGCCTGTAAACAAAATTTGAGGTTATATTGATTGTACTATAATTTCATATTATTTTATTTATATTTCTTTATTAATAATTATTTTGAATGTTATGTGTATATTGTAAAATTTATAATGTTTATTTTATGTCAGTTTGTTAATAGATAGAATTGTATTTAATAATTTCAATTTGTTTACATTTTAAATGTGTAGTAAAGTAATTTTAGAGGGTATTTTTAGTAAATCTTTAACTAATATTTTTGACTTGTAGCAAATAATTATATTACAATGGGAGTACTTGGATTATGGAGGTTGCTTGATGCAACAGGAAAACCAGTTCCGTTGGAAACATTGGAAGGAAAAGTCTTAGCTATAGGTATAGTATTATTCTTTTTATTTACCTTATAATGTTAAATAATTGAATTCTGATTTATAATGTAATGATTTTCTAGATATTTCAATATGGATTCATCAAGTTGTACAAGGTTATCAAGATCGCAGAGGCTATTCTATACCAAATGCTCACCTTATTGGTTTATTCAATAGAATTTGCAAATTAATGTACTTTAAAATTAAGCCAGTTTTTGTGTTTGATGGTGGTGTTCCCTTACTTAAGAAAAATACTATTGTAAGTACTTTAAATCATAATTAATAATTATTTCTGATTTTTTTAACGATATAGTTACTTTTTCCTTAAACATTGAAAAAAGTAAGTGTAAAAACTAACTAATCTGCTTCTAATATCTACACTATATTTTATAAAATTTCTAATAACACAGTATAACAAGTGATTTTCAAAATTATTTTTCAAATGTTACAAAGAATATTTTTAAAATTCAAGAAAATAATTTTCTACAACAACTCTTCCCCATCTAGATTATAATATCTTTGAGACATAATTAGCTTAGCGTGGGAATTGGGTAGTGAGAACGGAGTCCTCTCATTCTTTTGTGTTGTAGGCAACACGAAGGAAGCTAAAATCTATTGCAATTACTAAAGCACAAAAGTTGAAGAACGATTTGATAAACAACCTGATAAAACATACAGCAGTGAAGGGAGCACTTGACAAAGGAAACGATGGAGGAGAAAGTAGTGCAGTTCAGCAATTGAAAGATTCAACAACTATCGCTAGTACTTCTAGACTTCCTGATATGTATGAATTACCTGATATGATTAATACTAGTCAAATTATGGACTCGGGTGATTATATTGATTCTGATGAAGATCAATTGGAACTTAGTCCACGCAAACAAACAAAATGGGCAGGAAATATTCACACTGTTGATGTAAATAATGAAGAATTTAAAAATTTGCCAGCTGATGTTAGATATGATATTTTGACAGATTTAAAAGAGACAAGAAAGCAAAATTCCTGGGGACGTATACATGAATTGCCATCAGTATGTAATTTTACTTCTACTTTCTTAAATATAATTCTTCAACAATGTTGCATAAAATTTTGTTTTTTCTGAGAGCTGTAATTGTATATTTTTTCATTTTTAGGGTTCAAATAATTATTCTGGATTTCAAGTGAAACGTTTATTGAAACGACGACACGTTCAGGAATCACTTGAAGCAGCCGAAAAAGAAATGGGTGGAAAAACTCTTACTTTAGAAGAACTAGATAAACTTTTAACAGATCAAGGAATTAGTACAACTCAGCATGAGGATACAGCATTTCGTATTGCTTCAGACAGTACAACAAGAGTTATTTATTTAAAAGGTAATATTCTTTTAATCTTAAATAATGCAACTATATTAAAATTATCATTATTATTTATCATCATTATTATTTAGATAAACCTGACTCGCAAGAAAATGAAAATTCTAATGATTCGAAAAATTCAAATATCAATAAATTAGAAGATAAAGATTCTAATTTAAATGAAGTTCTTATTGATTCAGCTTCTACCCATTCTGACAATTCTGTAGCTGTAATTGATAATATTTATGCATATGATTTAGAAGATTGGTACTCAGATGATAGTTTTAATGAAACTACTCTAAATGAATCTCAAATATTACCAAAAAGTGAAATTCCTAAATCTGTAATGAATCCTGCATTAGCATATATGTTAGAAAATAGTGGTTTTACACGTGATCAAATATTGAAAATAGTCGAACAGAGTAAGAAAAATAAACAAAAATCTGATGGAACTAGTTCTCATGGTTCTTCAAAAAAAAGAAGAGTATCTTTGAAAAAGAAAAGTAAAAGGAAAAAATTATTTGATTCCAAAAGCATGGATTCTTTGAATATTAAGAAAGAAAAAATAGATAATATTGATGTTCAACATACTGTGGAATCGAATTCAGATCCTGATGATTTTGATGAAGTGCCAGAAAAAATAATTAAGAAAGAATCAAATACAAATGTGGACACAGTAAAAACGATAATTGTAGAATCCTCAGAATCAGGATCGGATGATTTTGTAGAGGTCAAAGATGTTCCCATTCCAGAATTATTAAACAGTAATAAAACAGAAAAGGAATTTCAAATTATGATTAAAGCAGAGGAAGAATTAGATGATGATATTTTTGCAGACATATTTAGTGATATTAATTCTATGACAAAAGAAAATCTAAGTATGAAAGAGGGAGAGTACAAGCATGCACAGTTGAAAACAAAAATATTATTATAAATGATGACTTATCTCTGGAATCTAAAAATAATGAACAAATAATGAAAGGGCAAGAAGAAACAAAAAAATCTCTTCAAGAAGAGAAAGTTAACAGTGTCATATCACCACTTTTTAATGAGAATCCACTTCTTAAATGTAATATGGTAAATGTAGATACCGATAAAATTACATCAAATTCAGAAAATTTGGAAGATAAATGTGTAAATTATAATAAATTATCAGAGGCTGAGAAGCAAGAAGTTTCTCAAATAATTTGTATTGAAGAGAAACAGACAGAAGATGAAAATTTAATAAAAAATAGTGATGCTATGAGCATTGATATTGTGTCTAAAAATACAGCACAGAATTTGGATTTAAATTTAGTAAATGAAGATATTCAAAAAATACCAACTGTTGAAAAGCAACCAACTCTATCTCTTCCAACTGATGAGAAAGAACTTGAATCTTTGAAGGTATTGCATTTTTCATAACTATATTGGGTAGAATGTATTTTATTATAAATAAATTATTTCTTTAAAATTATTTTTATTTTCAGGAACAATTAGAGAATGAGCAACAAGAAATAACTGGAACTTTAGGTAAATTAGAGAGGCAAGCAATAGATATTTCAGACCAAATGAGGCTAGAAGCTCAGGAACTTTTGCGCCTTTTTGGTGTACCTTATCTTGTAGCTCCAATGGAAGCAGAAGCACAATGTGCTTATTTAGAACAAATAAATTTGACCGATGGTACAATAACTGACGACTCAGATATTTGGCTTTTCGGTGGAAAATGTGTATACAAAAACTTTTTTGATAATAACAAAAGAGTTTTGCAATTTCTTTCAAAAGATATTGAACATCATTTTAGTGAGTATCAAGCAATGTTTTCAATGTTACTGTAAATATTTACAATTATTTATAAAAATTTTCAATTGTACACAGAACTTTCAAGGAAAGAAATGATCCTATTAGCTTTATTAGTCGGCAGTGATTATACAAATGGTTTGATGGGCGTAGGTCCTGTGACTGCTTTAGAAATTTTAGCAGCTTTTCCTTCTGAAGGAGAAAATATTTTACGTGGACTACAAAATTTTTCTACTTGGTTTAGAGCAGGAAATATTTCTGCACCAGGTAAAACAACTTTGCGAAACAAGTTAAAATCAGCATGCTTAAAAATTGATAAAGGTATGGTACATACGTTATATTAAAAATAAAATATATTAAAAATATGCAATGTAAAAATGAATGAAATAATTTTTTAGGGTTTCCTAGTCAAGCTGTTGTTCAAGCCTACATGTGTCCAATGATTGATGAATCAAAAGAAAGTTTTACGTGGGGAAAACCCAACTTAGTTCTCCTAGCTGATTATGTGAAAAAGAAATTTGGTTGGACGAAATTGAAATTTGAAGAAATTATTAACCCTGTCATGAAAAAGCTCGTCGAATCTAAAAGTCAAAAAGGAATAGATTCGTATTTTAAAGTTCACAGTGTTCCGAAATCTATTGAAGCAACATTAAGTAAAAGAGTACAAGCAGCCATTCAAAAAATGGGTAGTCAAAATGCAAGTTTTTCCGATGACGATTTAAATAATGCATCAACGACTAGGGGAAAAGTTAAAAATACTAGGAAAAGTAGGGCAAAGAAATCAAAAAATGAACTTAGTGTTCTCCCTATTATTGAAGAAACAAAGCAAGAAGAAACGGAAAGTCAATCGAATGAAGCAGCTAATGAACCGCCCATCGATATTAATTGTACTATTTCACCTAGGAAATTGATAAACGAATCGGATGAAGTGATACCGCAAAGAGAAAAAGATAAAGCTAATGCTTTAAAAACAAAACTGAAAGCTATTGAAATATTTCGTAAATCTAAAAAAGGATTGGGTCGTGTTAGAAAGGCTAAAAAAGTTATTAAAAAAGTCAAAGAAGATGCGGAACTATCTGAGAGTAGTAGTAGTTCATAATTTTTTTACCGTTAATTGTTAAATACGTTTTCTCAATATTTATTATATTTATTAAGACAATGCACATAGATTTTTTTACAAAGTTTTTATGTATAGAGAATGAATAAATGCAAAGAGTTTATATTATACACATGAATGACTTGATTTATACTATTTTTACTATAGATATACAAATACTAGCGCGATTTGACATCCGGATAGAAAAATAATTACAGTCACTGTAATTATTATGTAGGATCAGATGTACTGTTGTTTTTGTTACATTATTTTCACTATAAAATACGATAACGTAAACGTAATGAAATAAAAGTAGAAAATATCACATATTATATGTGCTTGTTTCGTAATTATAGATACTTAAAACTATATTAGGCTTTTAACACACGTCAATATTCACAATTATTCGGAGAATGTACATATCTTAGAGATTATTCAAAATAGCGAGGAGTATTGTTCATTAAGAAATTAAAATCCAGCTGTTCTTCCTTGTCTTCGATAATCTGAATTAGCTGTGATCTGTCCATCTTTATTAGCTACTACCGTGACTGCGCTTCCAATTCCAGAGAAAGTAGTTACGTTGTGCCCAATTTCCCATAAGTAATTTAATATACTTGATGGAAAATTTTTTTCGTTTTGTACACCCATAGGGAACAACTGGAAGATATAAAAATTATGATCAATCAATATGTTTTTACGAAATTACGTACGTGAAGTATTGAAATGAGGTATCGATTCTCACTTGATGATGAAGTCTATAAGCATCAACAGCTTCTTTGATATCGTAATCGTCCCATAAATGCAATAACATGATTGAAGCAACAGCTGTTGTTATTTTAGTTCCGCCAGCAGCACCAATAACTAAACGAACTTTCCTGTTTTCATCCAACTGCAAATTAATATTTTACTTTTATAATTAAACATTCGCCATAGAAAATTTCAAAATATTGTTAAAATATCGTTTCTTAAATCATTAATTAAGATACATTTGTAATACAAATTTTAAATTATGAATACCAGCAAGATTCAAAAAACGTTTTCCCTTTTGATGCAGAAAATTAAATATATAAGAAATACTACTTCTAGGTTCAAGGTTTGTTCAAGTATATCAAAAAACTTCATGAATTTCTTACTGTTTTTTTATCCTGAGAATTTAAAAGATGTAGATTATACTCTTATGGAAACTCGGAAATAAACGTGTTTGTATTTACCTCGTGATTAATGAAAAGTGTAGAATTATTAATAAAAAGCCATATATATTATGAATGAATATAAATAAAGCTTTATACAGAATTGGATCCCTCATTATCCAGCAAATTATAGTCGAGAGGAGACACTTCCTTTCTTCAACGCGGGCGAACCCACGATTGAATTTTCTTAATCTATCTTCTTTTTAAAAAATCGAATTTTCACCTTGTTTAATATTATATACAACTCGTTTTATACTTACCACTATTGTTGGAGTCATAGAACTTAAAGGGCGTTTATGAGGTTTAATGTAATTAGCTGGTGATGGAGGTAAATGAAAACCGTTTGTTATATTAGGAGAACTAAAATCGTCCATCTCATCGTTGAAAATAATACCAGTCGAGCTTGACCTTATTTTAGCACCTAAGCTGTAAAACGATAATTTTATTTAATATTTTTGATACGTTGGTTTGTTATCCTACGATACGAAATAAAAACATATTAATAGGTATAGATCAGACTTCAGTAACATTCGAATAATTTTTGGTGAATAACTATTTTTTTTATTAGTTATTTCGTATCAAGCTTCAATTATCTAATTGTTCAGTTTAATAATAAATTTTTAATAGAGACTATTTAGTTCAATTCAGTATAATTTAAGAACTTTTGTCAATTATTTACTTCGTTATATAAAATTTCATTATTTTTTTTAATTTTATTGAATTTAAAATAATTATGAAAGTAAAATAGAAAAATAATGTACACTTGATTGATCGTCGATGTAACGGACACTGCAGAACCATCTGGAGCAATTACTGATATATGTGCAGTACCAGTACCGCTCTTAGTTGAATATACAGCACCATAATGTGTTGGATCATTGTAGGTTTTGTCATCTCTGATTTCTGCCCGTATTGCATTCGCGAAATCTTGTGATGTTAAGTTACCAAGGATTCCGTCTAAAAAATATCAATATTTTACTATAAATCACAAGTATATTTATTTTTTTGTAAAATTAAAATCTACAGATATACCCTTGTTTAATTCATCTTATTTTTTTTTAACAAAGCACATGCGTGCGTTCAACGGGATGTCAGACCCAAATTACAGGGATCTACACCTTTCAACATGAGAATTATATTGGAAATATTGAATTAAAAATCTGAGAAAATTCATATGGGTAGTTTGAAACAAAACCGAGGGTATGACGTTTTTATTTTTTAAGAAAAAATAAATTTGTTAATGATAATTGAATAAACAATTTTCGGTCGGTAATTATTGGTCTAAAAAGGCATGAATTTTCAACGCAATAATCAGAATTAAAAAGCAGATTTAAAAATCTAAAAACATTGGAGTATACTGTATAAAATATATGTAATGGCATGGCGTTCAGCATTTTTTTCCAAAAATTTATTCTTTTGTTCATAAACAAATATTAAAAATTACCATCTTTTGAGTTCGACATCCCCAAATTAGTATAAACTAAACAATTAATGAGTAGGAAAATATGTGTATTTTTCATTTTTTAATCAATTTTATCGATTGCATTCTAAATTTTTGTGGAAAAATATAAGTAGTTGATTTGTCACGCATGTCTATTTTTATCTTTTAATTTTTACCTATGTTTTCAAAATCGGGGTCGCCAAGTTCGGTCCTCTTCGCGTAAGCCCACTTGAACGTTTCCACAATTCGCTGCCACATGACTCTATCATCTTTTACAGGAACCAGTTCCTCTAATACGTTCATCATAAATGCGAGAAGTACTCCAGAGCCAGGTGGTGGTGCCGTGTACATCGTCATTTTCCCAATCTTGGCCTCTATAGGTTTCTTCCATTTGATGCTTAAAATTTAAATACTCGCTTATCATTCAATTAAGACAAATCCATTACCATCTTTTGAGCTCCATGAACATTAAAATAAATGGTGCAGTAAATAAATATTAAATTAATTTTTTTTCTGAATAAGTAAACTGTACTTTTTTTAGGGACAGGAAATGGTGAAGGAAATAAACATTTTTTTTAAACGATTACTTTTACGCGCATACGCGGATATAAATTTAAAAACTTACTTGTAATTTTTAAAGTCGTCAGTAGTTATGATACCGCCAAAGCTTTGTATTTCATTGACTAAATCATTCATCATCTCTCCTTCGTAAAAAGAATTTGGATTAACAGCTAATTTCTTCAAAGTTTCCGCTAACTTTGGTCTTTTTATTCTGTCTCCTTCCTTCAATTGTTTTATTTTAATTTCTCTTCTATTTTAAATTTATAATCATTGCAATAAACAGTACTTACAGCGTAAAGCTTCTTCGTTTCCGGATCTATCAAAATTTCCGCCAAAGTTGGCTCGGTCCTTATGTAGTCTTCTTGACCCTTAAGGCTCATTTCGAGGTACTTGTTGACGGTGACACCAACCTCACACAACTTTATTGCTGGCTCGAATAGCTCCGACCATTGCAGTCGTCCGTATTTCGAATGTGCGGCCATGTATCCCTTAAGTTCACCAGGTACTGCTACCGCCAATCCTCCTAGAGATATTAATTCTATTTTTAATTAACGTACGTTACATTACTGTTGCTTATTTTCTATGATTTAATACAGGCTGGTGAAAATTTTCCAGTAAAATTTACAATTTAGTATATGTGTACACATCACTATTCAGGTGAACTAAAACTTATATGTACGATAAAATCTCAATTTTTATCGAGTGTCATGATAAAAATTACTATGCTCTTGCACAATTTGTGCTGTATAAAAATTTCTATATTCAACTATAGCACACACGGATTACCGTGCTATATTAGTATTTTACTGAAAATTATAATTCCGTGTAGCGAATAAGATATACAATTGTGAAAATGATGACGAAAATAATATTATTTGAATAATGCATTTTCATTGGAATGGATTATATAAAATTTGATTTTATGTATCATTTCCGTGTAAAAGTCTAATTTAGACCTAATGAATAATTATTTAATACTAACATTATTTATATAATTTTGACCATCGACGTAGTCAATTTATACGTATATCTATTTCATTTCCGCTTTTGAAATAAATTTTAGATAACTATTTACTTAAATACATAAAAAATTAAATAAATATATAGATAATACTTTAGTATAATCTATATATATATATATATATATTTTTTATTCAATTTATTGGTTTATAGTAGAAATTCAGTAAAACGTTTTACATCATTTTGAAGTAAATTATTTTAATATTTGTCTCAATATACAATGCAATTGAACTGAGTAAATCAATAGTTTGAGTAAAAGGCAAATATATATGTATATGTTGCATGTATGTTGCAAGCTCTATACGTTGCAGTGCATTAGTTGATTTGTAATCATGATGTCAGTATTCCATTATGTTTTCTAATTGTTTTCAAATCATTGTAAAGTAGGTAATTATTTATACTGTTTGTTGAAATCTATAATACATTTTTTTCACTCAGAGTATATAGAATATAAAAAGTAGTGGTAAAAACTATTATTCTGTATATAATAAAAATTCAATTAATTCATGCAATTTGTAACGAATAAAGTATTGTGATTGAAATATAGTCACTTTTAATGGTTTAAGAAAAAGCTATATACAAAATATTTAATGTATAAAAGAATATATAAGGTATTATGCTATTCAAACGTTAACTCGATTAATGTTAAATTAAAATTAAATGGTACATCTATATCTGAAAAATTAATAAATGATAAATAAATCGGAAAATACTGACCGTGAAGTGATAAACTTGCGTTTCCCCCGTACATGTCTCTACTGGCTTTACCAGGCGCTGTTTCCCTTGCATCCAAGAAATCAACGGTATCGTTTCCAGCGTCATAAATTGTCATGAAAAATCCACCTCCAAGACCCATACTAAAATAACATTAATTTATTTAACATAATTCAAATTATTTTATACAATATATGGTACCTAAAATTATTTGGTTTAATGAATAATTAAGTTATTTAGGCACTCAGGGAGTAAAGTGGGCATTTACTCTCAGGATGAAAGATGCTGCCTGAGTTTTAGCTTTCGAGAGTAATTCATCCAAGAGAATAATCGCCTTTTACTTCCGAAGTGCATATAAAATTTTTTACCCTAATCATTTAAATAAGCTAAGTATTCGAAAGAAAAGAGTAAGTCTACGATGTTGAAAATGGGTCTACGGGGAATGAAACGAGTCTACGGGAAGTAAGAGTACATATAAAACAAAAATACATATAACGTTCTTCAAAGGAATGAAAAATAAGTATTAAATAATAAATATTATAAATTTCTTTGTATACGAAAAAATACTTATTCATAAGCGCTATATACCTATGTAAAGATGCAATGCCTTCGCAAAGAAGCGCGGCTATTGCTGCATCAACTGCTGATCCATTACGTTTTAGTATGTCCGAGCCTATTTGTGCACATTCTGGACCATTTGTTGCTACTCCTGCCTGAATAAAAAAAATTAACGATTGCTTAATAATACATAAATTGATAATATTCAATTATCGAAAGAATTAAAAATGTTATTGGTCTACTTTTTTTCAATCAATATTTTTGTATCATAATATTTTTTTACTACATTTGAAATATAAGTTAAAGGTATATACTAAATAAATATTTAATGCACGTGTACATTTTTAGTTTTTTTTAACTTTCTTTGCTATCGTATGCATCTACGTATTTCCACGTTTATTACTTCACGTTTACGATTTTGCAAACTTTTATTATACTGCTTTAAAAATAGAAACTTAACGTTGTATTATAAAGATTAACAGAAATATATGCGATAATACCTTTTTGTAAATCCCAAGTGGTGAGTTGCTGACGAATTTTGGTTCCTTATATGACGAGTCAACATTTCGTGTTACCAATACAACGACAATGATAGTAATTAGGACAAGTACGGCGATCACACTTCCGCCGATAAGACAGGGTTTTTTCGCTAGCCTGTAAAGAAACGAACTCATGGTTTTTTTTTAGGTCGATTGTAATGAAACTACTGACACCTGCACAATGCAGCTACATTTGGTATATGCATATAAACTGGCATTTATATTACAGAAGTTTTCGTTTGACATTTTTAATGTGCAGGTTTAAATGTACAGTACACGTGACATTAAGAAACAAATAGGAAAGTCATGCAATATCCCATTGGAATTACCGCTCGATTGATTTTCGAGGTTCTCATTTTCTGTTTTAAAATTACTAAACTGAATAAAATACCCGCGTAAAAATGGTAACTATTGGCAATATATTGATATACTATTGCTATTTGCTATTGTAAATATATTTGCAATATATTGGAAATATATTGCCAACATATTGGAAATATATTGCCAACATATTGTTACACCACAATATCCAATATATTGCCAAAATATTGCCAATAGTTACTATCTTACCTTTTGTAAACTATTACCAATATGTTGGCCATAGTTCATAAATTAAAAAAAAAATAAAAAAAAAATAAAAAAAAAATATTAGCCAGCCGCGGGATTTGAACCTTCAATCTTTAGATCGGAACGCTGGCTCTTTACCACTGAGCCATTTTGCTATTTTGTTATTAAGAGTTAATTTCAGGCTATAAAGAACAGTTGAATTCATAAAATTTGGACTTAGAAATTTTTTTACCATATTTTCAACTGTTCTTTATAGCCTGAAATTAACTCTTAATAACAAAATAGCAAAATGGCTCAGTGGTAAAGAGCCAGCGTTCCGATCTAAAGATTGAAGGTTCAAATCCTGCGGCTGGCTAATATTTTTTTTTTATTTTTTTTTTATTTTTTTTTTAATTTATGAACTATGGCCAACATATTGGTAATAGTTTACAAAAGGTAAGATAGTAACTATTGGCAATATTTTGGCAATATATTGGATATTGTGGTGTAACAATATGTTGGCAATATATTTCCAATATGTTGGCAATATATTTCCAATATATTGCAAATATATTTACAATAGCAAATAGCAATAGTATATCAATATATTGCCAATAGTTACCATTTTTACGCGGGTATGCATAACAATATTATATGTATATATAAAAATTTAAATCTTTTAAACAAATAAATAAAAAAATTTTTTATAGCTGTAGAGTGTATTAATTTATTGGTTTCCTCGTTAGTAACAATGTAAAGTGTCAAGGTCCCATAAAACTTTATTACACAAAACACGCAATATTTGGTCAATAATTGTCATTTGTCAATTCTGTGCAAGTGCAATTTTAAAATTTCATATAATTCCTAAGCAGGAAAATGTTATATTGTTGTTAACAAAAAAAACGTGTTATATATACATATAATAAAGATATATATCAATTATTATACGTATATATGTATTAATAATTTAGTGATACAGGTATTAAAAAATAAAAAATTTTATGTACGTAAATTGCAATTTTAACGATACGGTCAACAGTATAATAACAATGTAACAACATTCTTCATCTAGCCTGACATACATATACAATACACTTGGTGTACTCACTTACGTAATGCTAATGCACTCAAGCTATATACAATAGGATTTATTAGATTTATATGCTCAATGCGAGGAATCATTCGCTTCATTTGTTACATCTCACCGTGACCGTCTTCAACAGTTTTGTATCTGCGTTCGTTTTAATTGGCCTTATTGAATACTTATTGCCTAAACCACCGAAACACTTCTAATCAAGACATTTAAAAGTTCGATTTCAGTTAAATAAATGTATAATGTGAATATTCTTGAATACACTGTTTTTTATACTTTCAATTGTAAATATATATAATTAAAGTTCAACTTATTTACACGTACGTATATATAGTTATTGTGAAGTTTCAATATTTCTTTATTACCAATTACAATTATTATGTTTACCAGAATTAGAATGTTAAACGAATGAAATACATTGAAAAATTTGGATCATTTAATCGATGTAGTTATAATACAAATATTTTAACATTAGTAAGACTGTAGTAAATTTTTTGTGCTCCTTGGAAACAAGCAATAGCATCAAGTTAACTCGTATTGATGGGAACTCGGATTCCTCTCGATTTGCCGGTTCCCGACCACTTTTCGAATTAACATTTTGTGATTTGAAAATTTACGAGATACAAAGAATATTTTAGAATTGTGCGTAATAAACATGCAATAAAAAAGATCTCTTACGATTTTTCGATAAATCATTTTATATTTAAGGAGAAAATCATTGTTTAATTACTTTCTTGCTCTGTAGATCTTTGTAAACCTTTTTTGTAGCAAGTTTTGTGTACAAATAAAAAATAAATTTTTAGATCTTGTGGGTTTTAAAATTTTATACCAACAACTAATTATTGGAAAAAAATTGATTTATTGGTATTTTCGATTAGTCTGTACTCGGCCTAGTATAATTGTATAAATGTGTTCGCGTGAAAGTAAAATAAATAAAGATACACAATCCATCACAAAAAAATAAAAAGTTTGAAGAAGTATAAACTTATCTCGTTTTAACGGGAAGCTACATATTTTATTATTACTATTTATCTATTATAACCTAAATCATTGCGTTGATTAAATAATTTTAAACATATAGCTACACTCGCTCTAAATATTAATTAATTTAATAAATACGATAAAAAAATTCAGTGGAACTCATTTATCTGCATATGGAGGAAGTGTGTAAATAATACTAATATTTATCTATTTTAGTATTTCGGTAACTATCGAGAACTATTGTTTTAGAGAAGTGATAATTATTCTCTGAAAAATGGAGAATATTATATATATTGTTATATATTGCATTGTTAATTTCGTCTGTTTATTAAGATTTTTCAATTAAGTTTTGATTATATTCTTGGTAAAACAAAAGTAATGGTATTTTAATCAGATTAATAAGTTAGCGAAGAATAGGTAAATTAATTCTGTACAATATATTATGATGTTTATCATCATCAGAAATGTAATTATTAGTTGAAGATATTACTGATTAATATCAAATTACGATAGTTATATAGACATACTTCTATACACTTATTACGTAGGTCTCTCATCTCAAATAATGATCGAATACTATTAATTATTGAGCTCTTACGACACTGAATGAAATTTTTTTAATATAACTATATAATCAGGTTTACAATAAATAAAATAAAAAAAAAGATTATTTAACGCATAATATAATTGATTAATTTACTCTTACATATTAAGTATTTCGCTTAAAAATTAGATCACATGTAAATGAACATTTTTCTAATTTTTAGTTAGTTTCAATACATCGTTTCAACAAATACCATAATATAGAGGACAACTAATACCGACGAGATACTAAAGAATATTTGCATAAAATTGATAACTTCGAAGAATGCTGTTTAATATTTTTATATCTTGTTGATAATAAGATTATTCTACATCGCGATAAGCTAAACAATTAACCAAAACTCCACGACACTTCTTTTTTCATTATAAACTTTAAAGTATTGTATATATAACTGTATATATATATAACTATCATCAAATTATAAAGAAACATAAGATTGCGTACGCACGATTAACACGAGGTTTATTGATTACTCTGAGATATTTTAAGTAAGTATATAATAAAGATTATTCAATTAGCTGCGTAATTATAAAATGTAGATTTATGGCAGACGACGTTGACAATTATGAAGTTTTATATACGAAACGCGTAGACTCTGTTAATTGTATTTGTATTCTGTATATAACGTTGGTTAAAAAATATTCCGATAGAAAGTATTGGATGGATCCAAGGTTGTTTACTTCTATTAGATTTATTGTAGTATATCACTTTTATGTAAATAAAATAAGTATCAATATATTTTATGTGATCGATTTTACACAAGGAAAGAAAATTATTAACTATACATCGTTTGTTTATTATGTTTTCTTTTGTGTATTGTTGTTATAATTTATTTTATTTATTTATTATTATATCAATGTATGGAAGAAAGAGCAACGTGTAAGAGACGATAAAATTATTTTTAATTTAAATAACTGTCGCTAAATGAATAAAATTCTATTGGTTTATCAAATATTTATTATTTTCCTTTTTTATAAATATGCGAATGGATGACAATATGTGTATGTGTGTGCACGTGCTAATGGGTAATTATGACTTACCGCACAGGATACTAAATAACATAATATTAATCTTTTAATTTTATAATTATTTTTTTTAAATACAAGCGTTAAACAATACATTTACACAATAATACTTTTTTTGTATTGCGCAATGTTAATTAATAATTAAAATCGAAAAAAACAGTGGTAGCGCACTGTGTCTCAATTGAATAAACACAAAGAAAAGGATTCACACGAACCTGAACATGATACCGACGAAATGTGATCGCTGCTTGTCCTGGGCAACGCGCAATCTTGACTAATCATTTTGCTAAGCGCTTGTGATTACAGTAAACTCGAATATTCTCTCTCGAGTTGTCGATCCCCACCAACTTCGTAACGTATACCTTGAGATCAGACAGAAGTGGGGAAAGAAGACGGCTACACTTGACTAAACTTACATGCCTATACCTTATACGTTGCAGTTTCGAAAAATTTTACTTACAAAAATTTATTTTTCCAATACTTACATAATTATCCGTTTAATAAAAATGTAGAAAGTTGGAAAAATTTGTGCGGATATTTAACAATGAAATTTTACGTTTATTTAATCAAATGAAAAGTATTAGTTCTATACATATGATGGTTTTTTTATATAGAATCAATCACAATGAATATATATTTTTGATCCATTGTTAAATATTGATATAAGAATAGTGTTCGAAATAAAGATTTTAAGTGCAATTGATCCTTTTGTACTGCACCGCAATGATTGTACCTACACAGTAAAACTATTTTCAAATGTTAATAACAGTTTGTAATTATAAACTTAATCCTAAATAACGAAATTGTTATTCGTATACTTTAATATATACAATGACGGTTGTATTAATCCCTGGTAGAAAATTGACGGAAACGCTACCAGGTCATCGCGATAAGTTGTTTGATTTGGGTATCTATTTTTTTTAATTAATTTAACAACCTGATAAAAAAAGACCGCTGAAATATTTAAATAACATAACCTTAATAAACCACACCAACAATATAATGCATTTTTATTAATTAAAATATGATCAACAATTCAAAAATATTTATTTTTTTATTTATTATATTTCCATGTATAGATTTAGAAAAATTTTTTTACATTTTTTACCCGGCATTATAATTTCGAAATAATAAGCATTATTTACAAAGCAATTGTATTTATTATAATGCAGATATAGTGTCGCAGAATTATACATAAGGTAAGTACGTGCTAATAACTAAGTTTCTAATTTATTATTTACATTTGTTTTTTTCGTTACACGTCTTCATTTTTCCTATCTGCTTATTTTCGTTTTCCCATTTTTCTCATTGAAAATTTACTATTTATACCTAGTTTTTATTATATAATACTATTTATTTATATTTTATGTTTACCTAATTTATATACCGAATTTTTAACTTAAAAAGAATGATCATTATTTGTAATTTTTTTTATCAACAGTTCAAATAAAAATTAATTAATAAATATTGTATTATATATAAATTATATGTATATTTAATAAATAGAATTATATATTTATAGCACTTATACTTATCTTTCAAAGATAACTTTGTATAATTAATTTATTATAAATATATAGTCGAGAGGCTTTTCACAAAAATATATATTCCCCTGGTACTCCTAAATTGTTTTCTGTTCTACCTGCGGCGAGTCCGTGTTACTCTATGCTACTCCCTCTGGTAAAACGAGTACAAGAGTATATGCTTGGAAGTACCCGGGAGTACGGGAGTATTCGCTAGAGATTTCGTGGGAGTACGCGGAAATATGTAGGCCTTTGATGAACTCGTTGGAGTAATCAGAATTTGGAGAAAGTAGAAAAAAATAGCAAGGTGTAAGACGGAGTAAGCACGCAAGTTCGAGAGAGCAAAAGTTTTTTTTTTCTCCTTTATTTACAAGGATTTATAGTGTTACAATGGATTTTTGGTATATAATAGAAAACGATGAGTTAACTTATTCAATTTCTTCACACAAAAAATTTTTGGCATTGGGAGATCTCAACTTAAATGGGAACTCCTTATTCCCAAATAATAGTGTTTCTGAAATCACAAATAAGGGATCTGTATATAAGTTCAATAAATATATACGAAATAAGGTGTTTCCCACATGGGATCTATACATACCCAAGTTGGAAATTTCGCGATTGACTGGTGCATTCAATCTCTGAGTGCCCAAAATGTAAACACAACTGTACTTCTTGAATACTATGTTGGGTGTCCCATACACCCAATTCTAGCATAAAGTGTTACGAACGAGGGAATGGGAACAGTTCTTCAAAATTTCTATATTAAAAATATTTATTGAAAGCTCAAGACTTTGACCTTGAGACGTTTATTAGAGATGACATCGTATAGAACTTGCATGAATTCAGACTTTAGCTGTTATTATGGTAAATATTATATAATTGTACAGAAAAGTTTAAATTTACCTTGGGAGATAAATCTCTTTAAAGAAGTATAATTAAAATAGTAAAAGAAAAAGCTGCAGATATCATTTTCAAAAATATTGACGTTTAAACGAGGTTTTAAGATAACTTATTAAAAATATTACTCTCACGTACTTTCCCGTACTCCGGAGCGCATACTCCCGCGTATACTCTTATACTGTGCAACCGTACTCCATCATACGCTCTTACATATTCCGTCGAACTTTCAGGTATTCCCTTGTACTTTTTCGATTAGTTTTTTTATATATTTTTTTTATATATTATACTCGTTACGGGTTTTTACACCGAATTTATCGCGATTATAAGTTGTAAGGTACGTAAGAGGACGTCGATTTTATCGATATATATATAGGAGTTACCGTTTATAATTTTAACTAAAAAAGTGTATGAAGAATTTCGACACCAGAGCGTCATTCTAGACAGTAATACAAGTAATATGTCAAATTTTGGTGTAAATTCATTGGGTATTTACGAAGAATAGTGCGAAACTGTAATTTTAAGGATGTATCGTAAAATTTTAAGAGGTGTTTTATTCGTTAGTCTGTACAAGTATGATGAGGTTGCTCTGTCTACAATCAGCTATATACCGTCTGAAGAAAGAAATAACAAGAGATTTCAAACTGACAAAGAACGCAACAGCGCCCGATGCAAGTATGGGCGCACGCCATGTAACAAATGTTATGTGTTTTACTGTAAGTGGAATTCTTCTCAAATGTTCGCCAAAAACAAATCCGGCGCTAGAAGTTAAATGATTCTTCCTGCTATTTAGAGGATTATGCTTCTTGTTTCACGAAATAATCGTGTAAGCCTTATTATACAGCTAACTCAGTCCACAAATATTTTACAATATACGACAAAATACATATATATAGTATATAGTATATATATATATATATACAATACATATATATCTATTTAAACCGTTAATATTATAAAAACGAAATTGATCATAACAGAACAGAATTGAAAATACTTAAAATGGAATAAACGCAATATTTAATTATCCAATAGGAACATGACTCCGGAAGCCTTATAGGTACGTATAATGTGTGATCGATGAATTCACTAGTAAGTAATCTGCACATTGTAGACACAATTAATATTCTACAGAACAATATATTCCTATGTATAGAACTTGATGGGGATGTTATAAAATTTTTACCTTATACTTTCTTAGAATTTTAATACATAATTATTAAGTGAATATAAAATATGCATATTATGTAAAAATTACATATATATATATATATATATATATAATTACATAGTTATGTTTTCAATCAGAAGGATATAGAAATCATTTTTGGTATAAAAACCGCAACAATTCATTGGCATGTAGATTTCTCAAAATTAATGTATCGCTCCTACAAGTATGTATATATTATTCTTAACTATAAAATTTAATTAATTTTAACAAAATTATCCAACGTTTTCAAATTTGTTAATGCTTTGCACTAATTTTATTCGGATGATTATAACAAATAAAAAATATTATTGAAACCGTATATGATTAATCATTTATTCATGTAATAATAATATTATTATATCAAAATGTAGCCATTACTATGTTCTATTACCATTTTATTATGATTTTATTCAACCCAATTGGTCGATAACATACGCAGAGATTTGAGCAATCAATAATTTCATTAAAAAATATCAAAAAATATATAGGGGAGACTGGGGCATTTTTGAACTTTTTTTTTATTTATTTTTTTTTGATCGAATACGATGTAATTTTGAACTTGGGACCATGGGAACTTCAAATCCTTGTAACTAACTATTATGTCAAATTTTTTTACCTACGATATTTATTGCTGGGGCGGTTTATTTTACGGTTGAAGAAACGGGCATTTTGATCAAAAATGCCCCAACTCTGGGGTATTTTTGAACGTACATTCGCCATGCGATGAATATGCTACACAAAATCACCGTGCACCCATTTAATTAGCATGTTCAAATTTACCCCAGGGTTCGTGTTCAAAATTACCCCAAAATAGAAAAAAACTTTAAATACGCATTACGCAGCAATGAATTAATATTTTTCAACGTAATTACGATCAAAAGAAAGCTAGTATGAATACTTTTAACATGTGTGATTTGCAGGTATATAGAACCTACAGCGCAAATTTGCTATCAAAAACTAAGAAGTACAAATAAAAAAAAATGAGATTTTCATTTTGGCAGGTCTCGAGTAAACGTAAACAATCGATTCGGAATATCTCGTAACTATGGGGGATTTAAGATAATATCATTTATTAAAAGAAACCGTCCTATTATAGCATTAATATTACGATATAAAAGAGCTATTTAAAAAATTCAAAAATGCCCCTGTACAAAAATACCCCAGTCTCCCCTATTGCCCGCAGTAACCTCGATAATTACAAATCTTTTTAGCTAAAAAAATATATATAGAGACCGTTGTATAGACTACCTTTTTCCAAAATTTTAAGTGAATTGAAAGCTTTTTACGCTTGAAACGTTGTATGTATATATATATATGGACTTAAAATTTTTATAGCATATTTACTCTCTGTCAAAAAAAGTTCATGTGGAATTCCACGTGATTTTTTTCCGACTTTTGGAAAAATACTTTTTCCTTATAATAGTATTTTTTGACTGTAAAAAAAACTTAATGATGATTTCTATATACAATTCCACATGCACTTTCATGTTTAATTACACATATTAATTTTTATCAACTGTGTAACATATAGTCCAAAAATATTATAATTATTAAAGAATAAAGTATTTTTCCAAAAGTTCGAAAAAATTACATAGCTCCCCACTTGACTTTTTGATAGGGTTATTACTTTTTTATCACCATGAGTTTCTTCAGCTCATTTAATCAATTAATTGTAAAGATATAACAAATTAATGTAACAGTTCTTTTAAATAACTTGAAAACTATAATAGAGATAACTTAAAAATCCCGAATTATCGCGAGGAAAGATTTTAATGTATTTGATCCGATTTAAAAACGTAATCTGCAATACTTAAACAAAATTATGAAATATAAATTTTTGAAAAATCGAAAATTGGCTATAAGAACAAAAGCGAATTAACAGACCCAGAAATAAATTCTTTTTTCCCGAATTCAAACAAAACAAAAGGAAACTAAATACACATTAACCGAGTTGTTAAATACGGACATTTTCTGAAAGCACGTTTTTGTATACATGTCAAAACATACTTCTAACATGTTTTTAACAAATCGAAGCATTTTACTATTACAAAGCTTCCTCTACGAGGAAGCAAAAACAGAAGAAATATTAGAAAATAAAATCAAGGTCGATGCAAAAAAGAAAATATATTATGCATTATTAACATCTGTAACAAGATATGTTTTCTAATGATTATTATGTAAATAGTAATTATTTAATGTGTGACAATAACAAGTACAAAACATATAGTACATTCATAATCATTTCCAATCTCACTATAGTCAATCAGATTTTTGTTTAATCAAAAGTTTTTAATTTCTAACTGAAATCAGTTCTTACAGTAAATTAAATTTGGGTATTTAAAAGATTACTTAAAAAACTTTCATAATTACGATTTTTTTAATCAGATTATTATCTTATTATTTTATTATTATTTTAGATAATGTTCATGAAAATATAAAAAAAATTAAGATGCCTAATATTGAAAATTTTTAAATATAAGTAAATTGTAAGAAAGTCAAATGTAACATTTAAAAGTTCCCGCAAAAAGGTTGAGTAACTAAAATCCATACATATCTGATTAAAACCATCTCTTATTTTATAAAATTTATTACATAGATTAGGAAGGAAACAGCTACTTAATGGAATAGTAAAACAAGAATTTTCATTGAGCAAAGATAATATTTCTAATTCACAGTTTAATAATTATGGAAAGACATTTTTATGCCTTGTCATTTTCCTGTCAGGTTGGAAACACTGCATTTGTGTATAGCGACTTTGGTCTGCGGCGAATATAGCGAGGAACAAATATTCACCGGAAAAACGGCGAAGTCATTTTCAGTTATACTGTGTTTTGAAATTAAAATTTAATATTTATAATGGCACGTTACGATCGAGCTATCACAGTATTTTCTCCGGATGGTCATTTGCTTCAAGTTGAGTACGCTCAGGAAGCTGTAAGAAAGGGATCTACTGCGGTATGTAAAGTTATTTGTTTCTAACCTCGTTTAAAGTTTTCTATTAAAATTCTCCTTATTTAAAAACGTTTGATTTTTTCATTTATTAACTAGCTTTAAACTACTAATAAAATGAATTTGGATTTGCTGTGTAAGAGAGCCTTACATAGTAATAGTACAAATGAACAAACTAAATAATTTTAATTAATTTTTTAGATCTACATTATTTTTATAAATTGTTTTTTTTTTCTTAAAGGTTGGAGTAAGAGGACAGGAAGTTGTAGTACTTGGTGTTGAGAAGAAATCTGTAGCTAAACTTCAGGAGGAACGGACGGTACGTAAAATATGTCTCCTGGATGATCATGTAGTTATGGCGTTTGCTGGTCTTACTGCTGATGCAAGAGTATTAATTAGTCGAGCTCAAGTAGAATGTCAAAGTCACAAACTAACTGTAGAAGATCCTGTTACACTTGAATATATTACAAGGTATATGGCAAGTAAGTAAACTTATTATTATTTCTGATCAATCAATTAAATGAATATGCTCTTAATCTTATTTTATAAATAATTAAAGCTTTGAAACAAAAATACACACAAAGTAATGGAAGAAGACCTTTTGGAATATCATGTCTTTTAGCTGGTTTTGATTATGATGGAGTACCACATTTATATCAAACAGAACCATCTGGTATTTATTATGAATGGAAGGTAAACAGAAAATAATAGTTAACTTTTATTCAATGAGACACCTAGAATCTATAATTGTATTTTGTGAATTTTTTAGGCTAATGCTACTGGTCGTAATGCTAAAACAGTAAAAGAATTCCTAGAAAAGTATTATACTCCTGAAGAAGTTTCTACTGATAAAGGAACTATAAAATTGGCAATCAGAGCGCTTCTTGAAGTGGTACAATCAGGACAGAAAAATTTAGAAATTGCAGTTATGCGTAAAGGGCAACACATGCAAGTAAGTTATAAATAAATACTTTTTGATTGGCAACTTTAATGGTGTTAATTGACTTTTTTTTATTTTTCAGATGCTTGATTCAGATACAATTGGAGAATATGTGACTGAGATTGAAAAAGAGAAGGAAGCTGAAGCAGAAAAGAAAAAACAGAAAAAGTGATGTTTTACAAACAACATAATTATAGATTTTCTAATTTTTTCTAAAGTTATGATATAAGGGATGAGTAAAAGTGTCTAAGATCATAAAACCTGATATCTGTATTTTGCATCATTGTTAAATGTGTAACATGCCTGCCAATAATGATGGAAAAGTCAAAGTATATTTCTATTGCAAAATAAAAAAATATTGCAATCTTACTATTTAACAAGTGAATATAAATTATTTGGCCTCTAAAAATAAATTATAACATTCAATAATACATATATGTACATGTAATGAGATAAAAATTTATTTTATTTTATAATAAACTGACTTTACATACACACTCCAGAAATTTACATATAACAATACATAAATCGGTATTGCACTTTTTTACTGTAAAAAGTAATAAAGTACAATTCTATCTCACTTAATCAAGATTTTTTAAATTACCTATTTAATAACAATTGGCTAGGGTCTTTTGGTGCACAATAACTTAAAATTGAATAAGTAAAATTATATTATCATTAACGTTTTTCTCGTCTATCTCTTTTATCATTTTCGGCAACCAAGTATTCAGGTGATAACGATCTTCCTCGATGGTTGAATATTTGAAATGATGGTAAATTGCGCAGAGTATCCCATGACCTGTTTTCTAAGTCTACAACAGCTCTGATTTCTTTAAAATCACCAGCTATGTGCATCACACCGTACATCACAATAAATAGACTGATAATGCCTTGTATAATTATCTGTAAAATAAATAAAGATTTATATAATGCTACATTATAAGTGGTAATAATTTGAAAATGTAAATAAAGTATCTAAAGTACCTTAGACTTATCAATATTCTTTATTATGAAACAAAATATTTGGCATGCATTAACAGATATAAATATTACTTTACTTACATCAATTGGTAATGTTGTGAATTCTTGTTCAGTTATCCTTAAGTAAGAACGATCTAGAAAAAAATACATAACCTAAATATTAATTACCTAAAAATATTAATAATTTTTATTTTTTTATTTAAAAATTGGAACACATGAAATTTTCAGTAATATGTAAAACATTACATAAACTTCAAGTACATCTTGTGATTTTTGTATTTTTTGTATATTTAAAAATCTGTGATTATTAATTATTTATAAGACATTGACAAGTAGTTTAATAGAAAAAACAAATGTTTTATAAGAGAAATGTATAAAATTAATGAATGTCAATAAGACTTACGCTGTACTGCAGAATATGCTGCATGGAAAATCGAAATAAATCCAAGGAATGTAGCAATTTTATGTACTGTTTTCGCAGGCATGTTTGTTTATGTACACAAAATATTAACTATTTATTCTATCTACAGGTTAACTATTAACAAAGAATATAGGTATATAGAACACAGTCATTCACGGTATAATATTATCTGTATAAACTACAAATGTAGATTAGAAATTAACCAAAATCAACAATAACGCTTTGATCACATCACGTAGTCATCATATGGCAAATAGGTCTTACAATTATACAGCGTATAGATACGGTAGCCGTGAGCGTTAAGGTGCGCGTATGCAATCGCGCGGTTAACCAAGGGTCTCGGGTTCAAACTCGTGATCTTAATTTTTTTTAAGTTATTTAATTTATTTAATTATTTGATACGTTTATATTACATAATGTTAATAAATAATTGATAAATATCTATTTTAATAATTACTTATATAATAGATTTTACATAACTAAATATTACAATAGTTATTATTATATGAATTTATATCATAAAAATAATAATAACAAATATAAAACAATTTTTAAACATATAAAAATTAAGGAATATATCATTTAATAAACATTATAATTTGCATATTAAAAATAATTAGCTTAATAATGAAGTTTAATAAAAGAGTAATTATAAGTTTGTTGTATAAATTTAAAAAAAAGCTAATTAATTGATACTATAATAATTATAATTTATATAATAATAATAATAATAATAAAATTAATTGATACTATAATAAAATTATAAGCAACTTGAATAAATAACTTAACGTTCGTTTTTTGTATTAATTTTAATATAAACAGTGATTAATGTTACATCAATATTGATGTCACTTAATAAAATTAACGGTGCATAAAATGTAAAATAATATTTATGATTATTTACAATTAATTTGTTTAATCGTTTACAAATAAAAGTTCTATACATTTAAGTGTTATATATTTTTATTTTAATTAATATTTTGAATGTACAAAAGTTTAAAAAGTTTATAAGAAACAAAAATGTACTATTTTCATATACTATATGTATTAAATATTTTAATAAATACCTTAATTTTTTCAAAGGTATTTAAATATTTCATTGTAAAAGTATTGGAATTTTCGATTTCATTAAGTTTTTGTCTTGTTTGTTAAAATATGCAAAAAAATTACCATTTTATAGCTAATACTGTATTATTATTAAACAATAATAATAATAATAATTATAAAATTAAAAAAATGTAATGCATGGGATTCGAACCACGACCGCTTGGAATCATGCATTTGTTGATGATACGATACAGTTTCGCCATCTATATTTTTTGTGATCATCTGCGCATGAGTATTCTATACCTATGTATATATATATACAATTACATGTATGCACAGTGCACATCACACTGTAATGACCACTCAAAGGGTGGCTTTTATTTTGACAAATAGGTTTAATTGTTTGATAATGTAAAACTATCCCGCATTCCTCGTTTGTAAAATTAATTAGATTATTACAGTAAAATAAGCGTTTAACATTTTATTTTCAAGCAAACGCTTTAAAGTTCAAATACTCTGATATGTATATACAGTGCGTTGTAGAACGCATGCGTGAGAAAATATTCGTTCATTCTACATCAGAAAAGCAAATGGTGGAATGAATCATTTGATTACAATGTATATTGAATTTTGCAGTTTAGTTGAAAAATAGTAAAATGTTTTAATTATTTTACTTTAGTAGTTAAATGTTTCTACTATGGAAATCAAATAGTGTTGGTAAGAATATTTTAGATTTATTTTTTTCTTACATATCTTAGAATTTATTAATTCTCAATCTCACACAGTTTTCTTGTAAAAAGTTTATTATTCTTGTAGTTATTTATAATATTTATTGTATTAACTTCATACTTTCTGCATAACTATTAAATTAAGTACTACCTAAAAGTATAAGTACTACTTAAAAAAATATTTTACTATATTATAATTCATGACAATAATTTGCATTGTCTTAGGTAATGTTTAGAAATTTGGAAAAACCATTTCCAAAGAAATGGATAATGTACCAATAAACACAGAATATTCATATTACTGGACAGCTGATTCTTCACAAACACAAAATTATTCTAACACATATTATCCTAATTCATTCAATTGTCCTACACATATACCTCCTCCACAACCACCATACAATGTTCCACAATCCAATTATGGAAATTATAACTATTCCTCACAACCCTATTTTCCAGTACCTCCTCCACATTCAGATATTGCGTATACTGCTGGAACTGCCACATCGTATCCCAATTATAATTACCCAAATCAAGCAACAACTCAAGGAACTCAAGAATACTATAGTGCAAATTACACTGAGCAGTCAAATAGTTATAGTTACAATTGGGATTCAAAAATCCAATGTCAAACGGAAACAAAGACTGATAATTCCCAATGGATAACAGATACTTCATCATGGTCAAGTCAAACAGCTGTTAATAGTTCAAAGTTACAAATTAATTCATCTGATTCAACATATAAGCCTTTGAGCAATGGAATACGTCGATCTAATAGTCCAGAAAATCGGTTTTATTCAAATAAAATTAGAAGTAGAAGAAGGTATGATGATTATTCTACTAGATACAGAAGCAGAAGTAAAGAAAGAAGGGGTTCGAGAGAATGTTCTTATAAAAGACGAAGTAGAAGTTTAGATAAGAAATCATACTCTAGCAATAATTCTTATACCAGTCATTCAGGAAAACGTGAAAGATCTAAAAGTAGAAGTCGAAGTAGAACATCAGCTAGCAGAAGTCGCAGTAAAAGAAGATCTAAGTCACAAGAATCATTATCATCTATACAATCAATTCGAAGTAATAATACTGTAAGCAAACGTAAAATTCTTAGTGAAAGAGAAATGTTATTAGAAAAGTATAGGTAAGAAGAAAGACTGTGAATTCAATTGTAATTTAAACATAAAGATTAAATATTTAATTCTGTTTACATTTTAGACGTAATTATTGTGCAACAAGTGAAGATATCAAAAGAAGATTAAATGAATTAGAAAGTGATGGAGTTTTTGAAAGAAAAATTTGGACAAGGACTGCCCCAGCTGACTTGTATTATAGTAGAGATGATAAGAATAATAAATTAATGAGAGGCACAGAAAAATTATTGGAACTATGTAATGATTTTAAAAAAATACTTTTAGAAAGAGCTGAAGCTGCAAGGGCTCTTCAGGTAAATTATATTTTATTGTTATATGTCTGAATATTTTTAATTAAAAATTAATATTAATTTATATTTTTTATAGCCACCTTATGAACCACCTCCAAGGAAAACAAGAGCCCGTCTTTGTAAACACAAATCAGAAGCATGCAGTAGTTCTTCAGATAGTGAGGATTCTATAGATGAAGATGATAGAACAATGGAAGAATTAATGGCTAAAAAGCAACATCCTCAAAGGCTTCATCCTGAAATGTGGTTTAATGATCCAGGCGAGGTAATTAATATATTAAACAAACAAAATTATTTATCCTTCATCTTTATACTCATGATATTGTAATTTTCATAGAATTTCTTTTTCACTATTGTTTTAATGGGTCAATATATGTTATTAATTGCACAACATTTTGAAGACAATTAATAATACATATTGACTCGTTAAATCAATGGAGAAAATAATTCTGTTAAAATTAATTATATTGAATCAAACAAGAATTCATTAAAGTATATATATTTTTAAATGAATTTAGATGAATGATGGACCATTGTGTAGATGTAGTGCAAAATCACGAAGATCTGGTATAAGACATGGTATATATGCCGGGGAAGGTGCAACAGAAAAATGTGATCCAAATACTAATAATGCTGATAAATTATATCACTATCGTATTACAATTAGTCCACCAACCAATTTTTTAACTAAAACTCCTACAATTATAAAACATGATGAACATGAGTTTATATTTGAAGGTTTTTCTATGTTTTCACACTTTCCTCTAGTGAAATTACCAACTTGTAAAGTTATTCGTTTCAATATTGAATATACTATTTTATACATTGAAGAAAAAATGCCAGAAAATTTTACAATTCGAGAATTGAACTACTTTCGTAAGTTTCTTTACTTATATTTGAATATTCTTGATCAGTACAACAAATGTCTTCTATCTTAGTATATTTTGCAGAGGATTATTTGTTCAAAGAAATTTTAGAATTAGTAGATTTTGATTTAAGAGCTGCTCAAGATAAAAATGGTTGTGGCCAATTTCATTTTATGCCAAGATTTGTACGCGATTTAGCTGATAATGGTCAGGAAATTTTATCTATGAATGAAGTTTTAAGTTACCTCATAAAAAGTAGTAGTTTATTAATTGATTCTGATGAACTGCCAAAGTTAATTGAAATGCCACAGTTTCAGTGGCAAAATTTTGCTGATGAAGTTAAAGGTATGGTTGTTACTTATCCTGGTAAGAAACCGTGTAGTGTTCGCGTAGATCAGTTAGATAGGAGCCAAACTGATCAACCTCCAGGTATTACAGCTCATCCTGAAATTGTACATTTTGGCATTCGACCACCGCAACTTAGTTATGCTGGAAATACTGAGTAAATATTCTCATATTATTTTAAATAATTGAAAATGTAAACAAAATATTATAATCGTTATTATTTTTTCAGTTATCAAAGAGCATGGCGGGATTACGTGAAATTTCGCCATTTACTTGCTAATATGCCAAAACCATCCTTTGAAGATAAACGTAAGCTAGAAGCAAAAGAAAATAAACTTCAAGAATTACGTACTCAGAGTAAAATGAAACGGGATGTTACGGTAGATGTTACGTCAGAAGGCTTTTACAGAACAGGGATAATGTGTGATATCGTTCAACACGCTATGTTAATACCTGTTCTAGTTTGTCATTTACGATTTCATAAATCGTTGGACAATCTTGAAGAAAGTCTTAATTATAAATTTAAGAACAGATACCTACTGCAATTAGGTATTGACTATATTTTATTTTTTATATACGTCAGTTAAATGTACACTGAAATAAATATGATTTAAAAGTAAGTGAAATATTGGTTTGCAAAAGTTACGAAACAATTTTTAATTTACAGTAATAATAATCGTTTTAACAATAAAAAAATTATTGTCAAACTACCTTCTTAATTACAAAATGTATCAATATAATGAATTTACAACTTACTTTATAAATGCTTTTCTTTCAGTGTAGCATAATTTTGAATAAATATTAAATGAAAATTTAATCGTTTAATTATGTACTATTGTTATCAATTAGCTCTAACACATCCAAGTTATCGTGAAAATTTTGGAACAAATCCCGATCACGCAAGAAATTCGCTTACTAATTGTGGCATTCGACAGCCAGAATATGGTGATAGAAGAATTCATTACATGAACACAAGAAAACGTGGTATTAATACGCTTATCAACATTATGTCAAGGTTTGGCGCAAAGAAAGAGACTGAATCGTCGATAGCACATAACGAAAGACTGGAATTTCTTGGAGATGCTGTAGTTGAATTTCTTACGTCGATTCATTTGTTCCATATGTTTCCAGATTTAGAAGAAGGCGGCCTAGCGACTTACCGAGCCGCCATCGTTCAAAATCAACATCTTGCCGTATTAGCGAAAAAACTTAACTTAGAACAATACATGCTTTACGCTCATGGCAGTGATTTGTGTCATGATTTAGAACTTAGGCATGCAATGGCTAATTGTTTTGAAGCTTTAATGGGTGCTTTATTTCTTGACGGTGGTATAAAAATAGCTGATACTGTCTTTGGAGAGACGCTTTTTAAAAATGAATCTGATTTATTGAATATTTGGGTAAACTATCCAAGACATCCACTGCAAGAACAAGTCAGGAATTATATTTTATGTTCTATGTTGAATAATTTTAATTAAAATTAATATAATATATTTTTATAGCCACCTTATGAACCACCTCCAAGGAAAACAAGAGCCGTCTTTGTAAACACAAATCAGAAGCATGCAGTAGTTCTTCAGATAGTGAGGATTCTATAGATGAAGATGATAGAACAATGAAGAATTAATGGCTAAAAAGCAACATCCTCAAAGGCTTCATCCTGAAATGTGGTTTAATGATCCAGGCGAGGTAATTAATATATTAAACAAACAAAATTATTTATCCTTCATCTTTATACTCATGATATTGTAATTTTCATAGAATTTCTTTTTCACTATTGTTTAATGGGTCAATTATGTTATTAATTGCACAACATTTTGAAGACAATTAATAATACATATTGACTCGTTAAATCAATGGAGAAAATAATTCTGTTAAAATTAATTATATTGAATCAAACAAGAATTCATTAAAGTATATATATTTTTAAATGAATTTAGATGAATGATGGACCATTGTGTAGATGTAGTGCAAAATCACGAAGATCTGGTATAAGACATGGTATATATGCCGGGGAAGGTGCAACAGAAAAATGTGATCCAAATACTAATAATGCTGATAAATTATATCACTATCGTATTACAATTAGTCCACCAACCAATTTTTTAACTAAAACTCCTACAATTATAAAACATGATGAACATGAGTTTATATTTGAAGGTTTTTCTATGTTTTCACACTTTCCTCTAGTGAAATTACCAACTTGTAAAGTTATTCGTTTCAATATTGAATATACTATTTTATACATTGAAGAAAAAATGCCAGAAAATTTTACAATTCGAGAATTGAACTACTTTCGTAAGTTTCTTTACTTATATTTGAATATTCTTGATCAGTACAACAAATGTCTTCTATCTTAGTATATTTTGCAGAGGATTATTTGTTCAAAGAAATTTTAGAATTAGTAGATTTTGATTTAAGAGCTGCTCAAGATAAAAATGGTTGTGGCCAATTTCATTTTATGCCAAGATTTGTACGCGATTTAGCTGATAATGGTCAGGAAATTTTATCTATGAATGAAGTTTTAAGTTACCTCATAAAAAGTAGTAGTTTATTAATTGATTCTGATGAACTGCCAAAGTTAATTGAAATGCCACAGTTTCAGTGGCAAAATTTTGCTGATGAAGTTAAAGGTATGGTTGTTACTTATCCTGGTAAGAAACCGTGTAGTGTTCGCGTAGATCAGTTAGATAGGAGCCAAACTGATCAACCTCCAGGTATTACAGCTCATCCTGAAATTGTACATTTTGGCATTCGACCACCGCAACTTAGTTATGCTGGAAATACTGAGTAAATATTCTCATATTATTTTAAATAATTGAAAATGTAAACAAAATATTATAATCGTTATTATTTTTTCAGTTATCAAAGAGCATGGCGGGATTACGTGAAATTTCGCCATTTACTTGCTAATATGCCAAAACCATCCTTTGAAGATAAACGTAAGCTAGAAGCAAAAGAAAATAAACTTCAAGAATTACGTACTCAGAGTAAAATGAAACGGGATGTTACGGTAGATGTTACGTCAGAAGGCTTTTACAGAACAGGGATAATGTGTGATATCGTTCAACACGCTATGTTAATACCTGTTCTAGTTTGTCATTTACGATTTCATAAATCGTTGGACAATCTTGAAGAAAGTCTTAATTATAAATTTAAGAACAGATACCTACTGCAATTAGGTATTGACTATATTTTATTTTTTATATACGTCAGTTAAATGTACACTGAAATAAATATGATTTAAAAGTAAGTGAAATATTGGTTTGCAAAAGTTACGAAACAATTTTTAATTTACAGTAATAATAATCGTTTTAACAATAAAAAAATTATTGTCAAACTACCTTCTTAATTACAAAATGTATCAATATAATGAATTTACAACTTACTTTATAAATGCTTTTCTTTCAGTGTAGCATAATTTTGAATAAATATTAAATGAAAATTTAATCGTTTAATTATGTACTATTGTTATCAATTAGCTCTAACACATCCAAGTTATCGTGAAAATTTTGGAACAAATCCCGATCACGCAAGAAATTCGCTTACTAATTGTGGCATTCGACAGCCAGAATATGGTGATAGAAGAATTCATTACATGAACACAAGAAAACGTGGTATTAATACGCTTATCAACATTATGTCAAGGTTTGGCGCAAAGAAAGAGACTGAATCGTCGATAGCACATAACGAAAGACTGGAATTTCTTGGAGATGCTGTAGTTGAATTTCTTACGTCGATTCATTTGTTCCATATGTTTCCAGATTTAGAAGAAGGCGGCCTAGCGACTTACCGAGCCGCCATCGTTCAAAATCAACATCTTGCCGTATTAGCGAAAAAACTTAACTTAGAACAATACATGCTTTACGCTCATGGCAGTGATTTGTGTCATGATTTAGAACTTAGGCATGCAATGGCTAATTGTTTTGAAGCTTTAATGGGTGCTTTATTTCTTGACGGTGGTATAAAAATAGCTGATACTGTCTTTGGAGAGACGCTTTTTAAAAATGAATCTGATTTATTGAATATTTGGGTAAACTATCCAAGACATCCACTGCAAGAACAAGAGCCAACTGGTGATAGGCAATGGATTCCAAGTTTTGAATTACTTCAGGTAATATAGTATTTTTTAATATTATTATTATTTTTATTATATTATTATTATTAATTTTAAAACTATTACACCTGCTAAATTTTATCAGTTTATTGTAGTTTAAAAAAAGCTTTCTTAGTGATTCATTTAATTAGATTTTGATAATTTATAATTTGATTTATCACAACCAGTATTAGTAAGTTATAATGAGTAATAAGTATTACTTTTTAACTATATAATATTTATTACAGAAATTAACGAAGTTTGAAGTAGATATAGGAGTAGAGTTTTCTCACATTCGCCTTTTAGCCAGAGCATTTACAGATCGAAGTATTGGTTACACAAACTTAACATTAGGTTCTAATCAACGATTAGAATTTCTCGGAGACACAGTATTACAATTGATAGTATCAGAATATTTATATAAATTTTTTCCGGAACATCACGAAGGTCATTTATCGGTATGTACGCTAATATAATTGAAAGATTTTACAGTTTCTAAGTATGAATTATAATACTTATGGAAAAATATATAGTGTATAAAATAAATATAATTGTTTGTAATTTGTAGCTTTTACGAAGTTCATTGGTCAATAACAAAACTCAAGCTGTTGTATGTGATGATTTGGGTATGACTCAATATGCACTCTACGGAAATCCTAAGGCTGAACTAAAGACGAAAGATAGAGCCGATTTACTGGAAGCATTTTTAGGAGCTCTGTATGTTGATAAAGGTTTAGAATACTGTCAGGTATTTTGCAACGTCTGTTTCTTTCCTCGACTACAAGATTTTATTATGAATCAAGATTGGAACGATCCTAAAAGTAAATTACAGCAGTGCTGTTTAACTCTGAGAACAATGGATGGAGGTGAACCAGATATACCTGTATATAAGTGAGTTATTGCAATAGTTATAATGTAATGATTGATAAATAATTTTCATGTAAATGTATATATTTTGTATCTTTATATTTTTTAAGAGTCATTGAATGTAAAGGACCTACGAATACACGTGTCTACACAGTTGCTGTATATTTTCAAGGTAAACGATTAGCTAAAGCATCTGGTCATAGTATACAAGAGGCAGAAATGAATTCAGCTAAAGAAGCTCTAGAAAAATCTCAAGGTGACAATAATTTATATAAATTATTGAAAAAAAATTTTAATTCAAATAATTAATGTAATTATTAATTCAAGAAATTGTAAATTTAGATTTATTTCCTCAATTGGATCATCAAAAACGAGTAATAGCAAAAAGTATGAAAATGCAGAGTTGGTCACAAAGTACTCGTAAATATCGAGGAACGCAGTCTTCCAAACTTGAGGATCGAAATTCCGAAGAGTCCGATAATGACAATTTTCGAAAGCGTCGCAGTCGTAGCCGAGAACGGGACAAAAGGAGTAGTCGATCTCGAGAACGTTACGATAGCGTTGATCGCCGTTTTCGAGATCGAAAAATTAAGTATGAGTATGATAGCGGTACTTCTACGCCTCTAACAAACAAAAATGCTGAGATAAACTCTAGTTCTGACAGTTCTACCTCAAATTGCTATGAGACTGTTGTACAAGACGAAGATGTTAATGAATCTTTAAAAGTAGGCAATAAAAGAAGAAGACTATCTGTTTCGTCAAACTCGAGCAGTAACGAAGTAAACGACAGTAATACATTTCAGAATGATAATAGAAGTTATCTGCCTTCCCTAGAAAAAAAAATGAAAACAAAATTTTGAAGTAAATACGGAATTTATTTTTTCGATATGAAATTTTAATCTATGATTTGATGATAGTTTTTGTTAACATCAAATAAGTTATACAGACACATAGATTTAATCAATTGATAAAAATTGCTAAAATAATAAGTGAACGAAAATAATTGTGCCACGTTCAAAATCAATTAAATTTTAATTTGATGTATTTTTTGAAAATTATAGAAAATTATTATATTTTATTGTTATAATACTTGATTTAAAAATAAAAATGGTCTGAATTAATTATGATATATTTCGAAGGTGATGAAAACAAGTAGCCTTGGAATAATCATTATAGCATTGTAAGATGCAACTTTGATTTTATAAATAACAATCGAAATGATGTGAATAAAAATAGTTATATTTAAAATAATTGAATTTATCGTTTTTTTACAATTATAATTTTTTTTCATTAATTTTTCATATCTAATTGTTGTGATGTTGCTTCTTCGACTAGATGGGCATGTTCTTGTTTCAACATGTATGGATATTTTGAAAAAATATTATTACAAATTTGAATATTATTTAAAATATGATTAACAGTCCAATATTTTGATAACAATGCATCTTTAATATTAAAATGACCATACTGAGAACATTGAATGTAACTGCAATGAGCTGTACTATGCAGCTTCACACCTAATTCTGCTACTAGGGCTTTTAAATACACATCATTTTCATGTATGCATACAATTTCTAAAAAATAAAATAATAATGAATTGAATATATTAATTAAAGTGCTAAAATAACTAAAGAAAATTTATAAATAACTGTTTTTACCTAGTGTAAATTCAGGTGGTTTAAAATCTGTACATTTAACAGTGTATAGCATAGGAACTTTAGGATCCGCTGGCCTTATGGGACCTTTTATAGCTAGATCATATGCAGCTTGACTCTGTATGTCTAGTCCACAAAGCCTAAACAAATTTTATATTATAAAAAATAATAAATTTTTAATTCTTACGATAATGTCTGATTAATCATTTAAATATAAACATACTCAAACATTTGTTTTTGATGAGCTGCTTGCATTGTTGCACATATTCGATCAATGTGATGCCTTTTTATTCCTTTCCACATAGATTTTTCAGTGATACTTCCCGTTGAAAAATTATTGTCTCTAGCTTGCCCTAAAATTCCTTTTAATTTATAGAATTTTGTTAACTTCGCCTGTTTTAATTTTTGAATTAGTTTTCTTCCAGAATTCACTCCACAAACTAAAATGCCAGAAGATTCTTGGCACATTACGTTTGCTGCAGTTAATTTAAAATCATCTACTATATATCGTGGTCCAACAACCAAAGGATTATCAGCATAACTGTTTCTAATTGTGACATTCATTTCTTTGTTAGTTGGTCCATGGATTTCCACATATTTTAAAAATGGACGTGCTTCCATGTCATTTAAATCTAACATTTAGAATATCATAGATATAATATTTGAGTATTCATTTCATTTACTAAAAAAATTTTTTATTTTTCAAATTGTACATTTATATTTATAATGCTTTTACCTCTACATATATTTTGTATTATTGTATCTTTAACATTTAAGAAATGAATTCCAGCAGGTTTGTACACAATAAACACTCCATTTAATACATTCCAAGCAGACGTTGCACTTTTAATATATTGCTTCATTATACTTTACTTTATTTTTGAGTTTACTCAAAAATATTACTTCTTGAAACTACAAAATTTAATTTTGCACATTTTTCGACTTCATTCAGTAGTGTGTGTGATCAGTATAGGAGAGAATTGTAAATATAGAGGTTAGATTTCTTATATATATATATACATATATATGTAAGCACGTGACATAAGGTAGCACTAAATTTAAACGTTTACAAATAGTAAGTAGTAAGGAAACTATTATTTTTTTTTGTTCAATAAATAAGGAGTTTTTGCGTACACTCATTACTTATATTAAATATTATGTTTAATAACGAATCAAGTATATTATTATCTTCTAAAGATAATTTGTATAAAACTTAAAAAATTATAGATTATAAAATATATTAAAGCATTTAATGTAACTTTCATTACATCGGTGGATACAAATATTCTTTCATTCTCCTGCAGTAACATAAGAATTAAATAAATGAATTTATCAAAAAGTTTAATGGAAAATATAATTTAATAATTATAATAATAATATAAATTTATGGATAACAGTAAAATATTTACAAAATATAATTACATATTATTTTACATGATCTCTATGAAGATAAAGAAATGTTGCTTAGTCATTATTAACTAATTATTTACAAGAACTAAAAACATTTTTTCTATAAAATTTAAGTACTTGTATATTTTCCTTAATATTATCAATAGTACTATATTTGGTTTCTAACACTGGTATTTCATTATAAATATCAGGTTTCCAACGTCTAAAAATTGAGTACAAAATCATTAATGAAATTATTTTTCAATACATTTTTAAAATTGATAAAATTTGTGTTAATACAAAAGAAAAATACATACTTCATCAATTCTGTAACTGAAGACAAATCAATTACTCTATAGTGCATGTAATCGTTGGCTGTAGGCATATATTTACGTAAAAATAATCTGTTAATATTGGCATTTTTGCCTGCTAATGGGCACTTGCCTTTTGGTACATACTTCATCAAAAAATATAATAGATTTTCATCTACTGTCTTTTCATTGTATGTGCTTTCCTTTGATAATTCAATAAGATTGAACTACAAAACATGTGCAATATGTACTGATTTATTAAATGTAAAACTAATTTTATTTTAAGAGTAAAATAAATATTTTACCTTATTGTATTTTTCACTAATTAATTTAGACAATTCATTATCAGATTGATGTAAGACCATTTCAAATTTATCACTAATAATATTTAAGGTATCATCTGTAACCAAGCAAGCGACTTCAAGAATACGACATGAATTAATATTTGTACCTGTTGTCTTTGGAAAATAAATAACAAAATAATTAAATAATTCAATTTGACCTAAATAAATTAATTACAAACATACACACCTCCATATCAATCCATACAATGCAATTTTTATTTTGATCATTAGTATTTTCTTCTTTATTCAAAGCTACATTATGAATTACAAATATCAATTTTGTATAAAAGCTTGTTTTATTATTTGTATTTAAAATTACAAAATAAACAAAATAACTAAGTATCTTTGAAAAAATTTAAAACTTATAAAACTGTATATTTTTTTCTTTTTTTTCCTTACATATTTTAGAAAGTTGTTTTTTTTATTTGTAATTACTATTTTTTTTATACTTATTTCAGATTTTGTAATATTAATCTATTATATTCAAATTCACATCTAAATTACACTTACCTGTACAAAAATATTGAGAAACTTTAGGTTGAATAATATATTTTAAACATTTGTTAATACTATTTATTTTAAGCATATTTATAAACATTAAAATATATTCTGTGGTTACTTTTTATTAAAAAATATATCTTATATTTATTAAAAAATTATATCTATGTCATAAATTATTCATATACTCATTATCTAAAACTTCAAAGCAAAAAATGATTACTTATTGAAGAATAACAAAGAAAATGAAGGGTTATTTACTTTACAGGCCGGTACCTAACCTGAATTTCACTGTGAATTTTTTTAACATACATGTGTAGTTTTAGTTTCTTTAGAAAATATACAATCAATCAACATAAAATTTTACAAGGTATGATATCAAAATAATTTTGTACTTCTCCAATGAGTATATACTATATAAATGCATTGAAATTTTATTAGAAAACAGATATGATTTATTAGAGACATACAAAATATTTGTAGGTTAGCTATACGTATCTTTGTTTTCTTCGTATTCGTATTCATTTGTTTATTCATTGCATTTTATCAATTGAATCCTCATCAAAAGAAAAAGAAATAAAAAATGATATTTTTTAGTAAAAATGCAAATTGTCTATGAAAATAAATAACAAAATTAAGTATCAACACGTATAACTAATACTACTTGTAGACAAATACGTAATAATAAATTTAAATTTAGGTTGTCATACTTTTTATCTCTATTAATTTGCATGTCACAATAAAAATTTTATATCGTAATTAAATTTTCATTGTTTTATTCGTAACATTGTAATTTTTACTCGCAAACATTAAAGTTGTATAAATTTTGTTTGTTATATGCAGTCTCGATTGTTGCTCCTTCTTCAAAGAAAAACGTATATAATGCATACAACAAACAGATACGAACTATCGATGTTTAATTTAGTCTAACCAAAACATTTTCTTAGCGTTAATTACTGTGGTAATAATATTTTTTCGAAATAATTTTAAAAAGTGCTGGCATTTTTTGAAAAATACACTAAAAATATAAGAAAAAGCAAAAACTGCCTGTAAATTTTCTTTTCATTAAATTCGTTAGAAAATTATATTTAATATTTTAAGTAAATCTGTTATTCGATATTCTGCGATGAAATAAACACATTTATTTACAGTGTTGTTTATTAGTAAACATAGATTTTCGAAGATGGCTGATTCATTATCTAAAGTAGACGAAGTTGATATCGATCCTAATGGTGTTTTCAAATACATTTTAATCCAAGTCAAGGAAAAGGGAAAGGATGAGGCGAAAAAAATCGTGAGGGGCTATGCACATTGTAATTGGCATGGTAAGTTTGATTTAAAACACGATAACATTTATTACATTATGGTATAAAAGTAATTCAATGTGTAATGTAAAATTTTTTACATGGGTATAGTTTTTATCTCAAACCATACCCGCAAGTTTCATGCTTTATGTATATAAAGTAATGTTTATTCACGTTTTATGATTATAACTTAATTTGAATTTTAATTAGCGACTATTAATGAATACGTTAACAGCGTTTAAAGAACACCGCTATAAGTATATTTTATTTCTGATTCATTCGCGTGCCTCTCTCTTGATTCTAAATTAATATTTAGCTGAAAATATCTCGTAATAATAAAACTATTTTTCAATTAAATGTAAAAAAATTTATGTTCTTGATTGACAATTTTTTTTACATTTTCTTGATCAACGGTTTCATGGACACCGTATTGATTTTATTTACGTAATTATCTTATCATCTTTAATCTCTCACTTTATTCCTAATACGACTTATTGGCAAAAAATCCACCACAGGGTTCAGATTTTCTGGGTTGAAGAGTCATATCCTTACGTTTCAGTCAACCGTTGCAAATATTGCAAAGGTCGTGTACTGTTATTGTTAAGTCATAAGAAAATAATTTTAAAGGTCACCTTGCATAAGTTTGACCTTATTTAAAATAATGTTTTCTATACAGTAAGTATAATATAGTATATAAATAATAAAACGATATTATAATATTTATTTAAAAGAAACAAATTTATTAAATATTTTACAAGAAATACGAAAATTCATTGAATTGATTTATTTTTCCTTATCATTACTTGATTACACTTACAGTTGTGAGGGATTGAGGAGTTGGTTTTTTTAGTCAACTTAAATATTAAAGGATAAAAATTTAAAAAATATTTTTTAAGCAAATGATATGTGCGTGCAATTTATTATATATATATATACTTATATAGGATTGCGTTGTTGAAAAATGTAGCTTCAAGAACACTAAATATTTGGTAGCGTATTATGTTCTCTCTCCAGGCTTTATTATTATATACTTCCTGTTAACAATTTCATAAAGCTTTTATTGTATACAATAAAATTAAAAAATGTTGCATTCGATATTATACTTTTTGGAAACTTACAATAAAACACATTCCAAATTGATTATTTACAATTTATACATTAAAATACAAAAGGGTAACAGTTTCATCTCGTTGTTACGTGAGATTAAAATAAATTAAAAATTTCAGACACATTCGCGCTTTCCAATACTAAATTTTGTAGATTACAATATAATTGTATCTATGGCTATATGATTTTTAATTATATACTGTACATTAATATATAAAATCAGTTTCGGTGGTTTAATTGAAAAAAAAACAATATAATTTCGCTGCTGTTTCATAATCTTATGACACTTTTGTTTAATTCATTTCGTTTATAACTAAGATTCTACTACATGTTATGATTTTTTCATTTTACAATATAATACAGTGAAAGTAAAGAAATAATTAAAAATTTAAACGAATCTGAAAATTAAATAGTGTATTTTAATGACGAACGTAGGTTTTAAACGTTATTTTCAATAATTATTAAGAATACAAAATTATTCCACGAATTTAGCATATTTTTCGTAAGATTTGATGAATTTTTTGATGCTACACATTTATTCTCACGATGTTTTTGTATAAACTTTAATTAAAATTATATCAAAAACTATAATAAGCGTACAAGTCAACTTCTGCGATTTCCATAATATTAGTAACAAAATCCATATTGAGTATATAGGTTTTAGTAAAAAGTTTAAGTAAAAAGTCTTCAATAGCTTTTCCATGAGTTTTGTAGATTAACGTAGTACAAATTCTTTACGTGCACTTGTCATTTCCAAAAATCTTACAATTTAGGTATAGGACTTATTTAATTTAGGTACACCACAAAATTAAACTTATTGGATTTATACTGGAAAATATTGTGAGTTAGTTTTGTGTACCATGCAAAAACATTTTAATTAAATAACGTAGAACATTCTTTACTGATATAAACCCAATGAGCTTAATTCATGAGCGCACAAACAACTCCATGCCTAAATTATATTGCTACATATTGATTAATCATATAGATTTCGCAGGGATGTGATTTTCGGCCGTATATATATACAGAAATGTAAAATTTAAGTAATACAAAATATAAATTTTGTCGTAAAATAATAATAATTATTATTATCGATATATTTCGGACTAATGCTGCGCGTGATTTTCATTAATATACACAATTTAATACTCTCTCCCCTGTATGCCAATAGAAATCGTATTTCTTGTTAAACAATAAACAGCATTAATATAATATAATAAACGTGATATTATTTTGCAATCGGTATCAATTTCTTTATATTTCTTTTGACCAGCATTTAAATAAATCATATTAAATTAAAGTGTATATATATATATGCATCATATATGTGTACAAATATTTCTACTCGAAGAATGGTATACTAAAATTCGGTTTTCTTCGAGAAAGAAGGAACTTTAATAAGCGTATACAGCCTATAGATCAATTCGAATTTTACAAACAGTGAAACGTCATTATGATGTCAAATAAACAAATAGAAAAAACAATCGCTTTTCGAGTACATAAACGGGTGCATGCCCAGGCGAAAATCAGTAACAACTTAGACGAGTACTCGTCGAAACTTAGTAAAAAGATATGGAACTAGACGCCTCGTTAATAATCTTTCCTATTTTTCGATTTGTCTCAGAGTTCCTTTTCTTTCTTTAGTCCAACGTGCAATCCTCGCTGTTCCGACCTTTGTAGTTTTCGTATAACACCAGTTTTCGGTGTGTTTGTGTTGGACACCCATGTGTTGTATCAACGATTCACTTTATCGGGGTAATCGTGGACTAGGAGGCTCTCCTGAAGCAACACCAAGCGCGTTGTATGTTGAAACCTTCTTTGCAACTTTGGGTACCTGCGCGAACCGCCTGGAGCGGAAGCTCTCTCGAATTCCGGCCCGGCATTGTGGATTGACAGGCCTCCTTCGTGAGAGCGATCCATGCCTCCTCTCAGGTGTTTTCCTTTCGTTCCCCATCTTCGTGCAATTCTATCACCTCTGTATTCGATGTGCTCTCCCGACGATCTTTCCTCACTGTCCTTAAACTCGTCCTCTGTAAGACTATCCGTTGTCGTCAACTTTGCGATCGTAACTGCTCGTGTCGTTGGTTGCGGCGAACTCGTGACAACCAATCTGTAAATTTATTTTATTAATGTCTACTCGATACGATCTTCATTTTTTCATTTGTTTAACACTCCTAGTTTCTAAATAAGTCATGTGGTATTTACACTAAACTAGACTGTTATCTCCATGAAACTAAAGTTATTATTTTAAAATTTTAAATTTAAAACACAATGTAAGATTACCACCGCACTTGTAAACGATAAGACATTTTTAAGAAGAAGTAATAAATAATTACTTATTAATATTTAGTTGTTAATAAATAATTTTTGCCAATTTCAACATTACGAGTGGAATAATCATCTTTGTGAAGAACAATAATTGGCACACGTTTTTGTAGATAATTAGTATCTTCTTCCCTCTTCTTCATATGCGAATAAAGCCAATATTTATAAATAAACATAATTTAGAGTCGAGTCTACCTTTTAGTAAGTTTATTTTTTAATTTGTGTAAAAAAATACTCGTATATGTTGTCCTAAACTGAATTTCGTACATAGAGATCGAAACATACTAATATTAAGAGAGTACGACAGTAACGTAACTTAAATTTACTTTTAAGTTTATAAATGATACAAAATATTGAAAAGGACTATATAGTTTTCTATATAAAACTAGATAAAATTTCCTTAGATAATTTTATCAATGAAACTTTAAAGGAAATGAAATAGTCCGTTCGTCACATGCCGAAGTAGTATAATATATATAGATTTATGTAGTTTACGATGTAAATTTTCTATCAGAAATGTATTTGATATATATAATAATATAATATAATAATAAATTTTTAATTATATATTATCACGACAATAATATAAATCTATTCTTACTGATTCATTTTCTACAAATTATAATTAATATGAAATTAAATATTACGTTAAAATCAATTATTGCTGTACACTTCGAAAAAATAAAATTTGCTAAAGACACTTTTTCTCATAAATCACGGTAACAATTGCGAGGAGAAGGTCTATTAATAGAGTTTACTTCGATATTTACTGTGCCGTTGTCGTTATTTTTTGTTCATTCAATACAGCAATTTTTCTGGAACGTCAATACGAATATTGGTGTTGTAAACAATCTACAATAAGATGCAAGTTTTTTTTTTTAATTTTCATAAGAGACTTTTGTAGGACAGAATATATGAGGAAAATGAGTAGCACGTTTCAAGTTCTGCCACATTGTTTGTCGTGATAACATATTGTTTTATTTTGGTAATCAAGTAATTAGGTAAATATTTTATCTGAGGATGCATTACGAATTTTTCAATATAGTAGTAATCAAAGAGTATTTCTTATACTCGAAATTTAGCTTACCCTACACTTTCACCATTTGTGGCGAGAGGTACGTTTTCTTCGTTTTTAGGTTCAGGAGAATCGTTGTTATCCTCGTCACTAGTATTGTCCTTATCTATAAATGGGAAGGGGTCTTCGTTTGGATCGTCTATCGTCTCGATCTTGTCGAGAATGCGATAAGCTAAGCGCGGTGGTGATGGTGTGCCGTTCAGTTCAGCTTCGGTTTGGCTGTGCAAGAGCGTAAACGGCAGTTTGATCGAAACTACGCCACCGATCCATTCGCCCATTGGCGATACTACTATTTTCACCTAGTATAAAAAATATATTAAAATTTATAATTATTTTTTTTAATTAATAGTTTTTGTTTATCCTAAAGAATTAAAGCGTTATTTTTTCCGAAAAAAAAAATGATAAATTCGTCAGCTGTTGAAACTGTATTGAATAGTAAGAAGATTAAACGAATATAAGTACGATTTACCTTAACGTAGTACGATACGTAGATAGGCGAAAACGTTTCTGTCTTCAGGTGAATTGCCGGAACAAACAACAGTGGATGCAAGGTTGGCGCCGCTCTTGGCGTAACCTGGGTCATCCTCGAGGGCGATCCAATTTTTGGTTGTGCCTTTTTCGGGTCTCAAAATGTAGGTTCGCGTTAGGCTGAAACCTGGCTCTACAGGGCATCCATCGCGCGATGACAATTGTGCAACAATATTTTTAAATTTGCCGTTGCTGAACATGCACACATCTACGTGTTGAACTATGTCAGCCTGTAAATTTAAATAATTGAAGCTTAGAACATCGTTTATTTAACGAATCCTTATCATTATCGATACATATTATGGACATATTAATATTGGTAGCACATACAGAGTTTGTAAACTGTGTAATTGTATAAAGGAAAGTTGAATAGAAACGATGTAATTGCATAGCTTATAATACTTTAATGATTTTCATAATTACTTTACAATTGACCTAGTTGTGATGACGTTTGTTGAAACGTTACATTTTCATTATTTTACAGTTAAAGCGACTGTCTTCTATTTTATTGTACATCTATATAATATTTTTATAAATATGTTATTAATAATAGACGGAAAGAAAAGTTTTATAAAAAGCATCTAAATGCTCTTAATGAAAGTTGTTGGGCCATGTACATAGCATGGTAAAAATTTTGAAACAAAACACGAGTTCGAAGCGCTCTTGGTCAGGGAAAAATTACAATTCAGCATAGTAAAAGTTTCTGATCTGATTTTCACTTTTTATTAAAATTCTGGACATAAATTACATTATCTCGCATATGCGCCACCAATTCCCATTGAATATTTGGGTAATTTTTATTAATTTTCCCTCTTGGAAACGGATAGGCGTTTAACATTTTTAACGAAAATACACGAAAGTTTAATCAATATATCCCTATACATGTATATGTGCATATTTTAAAATTTTTATCTTGCACTGATAAATATTAGCTTATATTTATTCTGAATGTTTGCTCAAAGTCCACACTGATCAGAGCTGAAAAATTGCTTTTCTTAGAGAGTATTATTTTTTTTTTTGTTTTGCATGGTGTGCTACGAGAATGAGACGTTGCCTTTATAAACCAGGGTCGAGAACACCGACCAAACCTTTGATCCCACAAATGGGTAAACGAATTAACCAAGTATACGCCCCCTCGTGTTATAGTATTTTTGTTTCGTTGAAGAAAGTCGATTTTGACGGTTCGATTTATTTACTTCAGATTTAGCGAGATTGATCGCCGCAATACGTTTTTTCAATAACAATTCGTTTCGCTTTATTCTTAATCAATTTAATCGGTGTACGATGACAAATGAAACGGATGGAAAGTTGCTTTACTTTCACTGCGGTTACTTATATGTATTCTAAAGTGGAGTTAACAATCATTTTCTACACAAGCATTAAAAGGGTGAATTTTCTATTATAAATTTTTTTATTTGGTTAATCGTATAAAAATAATGGTCAAATATTACAAGCACAATACGATATAAGTACGCTTGAGTAGAATTTATTCCAACAAGTTCCTTTTTAATATAAAAGCAGAAAAAAAACGATGTTGTGTAATTAAATAAATCGAAACAAAAATTGATTTGCATTTATAAAGAACAAAATGAATTATTGATCTATTTAACTAAATCAAAGTTTGTCTGTATTCTAATTTTAAGAAATGAATTTTAAATAATTAATACAAACATCTTTATTTTCTAATATTATTATTTTAAACTAATTTTATATTGTTTAGTATATATATATATATATATATTTAAAGGATTTTCAATGAGCAATTTTGTAAAATAGCGTTATTTCTGATACAATAATTGGTTAAGCAAACGAGTTCTCGCGTTATTATTGATGAAATTTTCACAAATCTACGTGGATTCATATGAATGTTATATATCTCTTTTTTTAATTTAATGCCAAATGGTCAACAAGTTACGAATGTTCTATGCCTTCTGGAATCACATGTGAATATATGCTAATAATCTAATCGCGAAGCCACTCCACCTATATACGTTTGTGTGCTATCGTACTACATTGATTAACCTAATGGCAAAGCTGATTCGAAATTAGTCGCTCAAATTGCGCTTATAAAACCGTCTGCAATTGTACGCGATGTACATTTATTATCGACAAGGAGATTATTTTGACGAGTAATAATTTTATATAGTTATAATATTTATATATAATGTTTATTTTGTAAATACCTTTAGTACGTAAAATATCTACATAAAAAACTTCATTTAAAAGTTGCTTATGTCATTAATTTTTATTCAGATGTAGAAAAGTACGTGAAAAATATGTTTTGTATAAGATTAATAGCTTGAGTTAGCTGATTGGGCTGTTGGGGGTAATTAATAATAACCTTTCACATATAAACATATATTCCAAAGTAAATATTAAGTTTAACACTTTTGTGATAGATTAGCTTCTTATTATATGTAAAGTTGTAAGAGACAAAATATTGACCGTGTGTTTTATGGTACATATTTATGTAACAAATTAGAAAATTATCCATTTTATTTTATAAATAAGCAAAAACTATATATATTAGCATTTAATATGTATTGATCAACGATCAGATTAATTCCGCTGTTACGCTATTAATGGAATAATGATAGAGAGCCACATGTACGTGATAGTTGATTATACTTGTTACATTATTAGTCTAGACTATTCCTCCATTATATAGCACTTCAAAGCATTTAGGACTAAGTCGATGAAGCTCTTATAATTAGGTTGTATAAAACCATAATTACCCTGGAAAAAACGTAAGAAAGCAATTAGACATCGGTTGGCGAAAAATGAAGATGTTAGCCAACGGATTGACCAACGGTTAACCAATGACACGGCTTATTCCGTCACATTTTAGACGGTTCTGTTGGTTAACTGTTGGTTAAATTTTATTTCTTTACATAGTGATTTATTTTCTATAATTATGTGTAAATAATTATTTTTATTAATTGTAAATAGATTCTTTACAAGAAATACTGTATAAAGTGCATAAATTATTTATATCTTTTTAATTGTAAGGTTAAATGAGATTCACAAATTAATACATTGACATTTCGAGGTTACACATTTTGCAAAACTTTTTTCATTTTTTTTCTGTCTCTGTATATTTTAGAGCGACGTTTGCTATCCATCTGTAAATAGTATATTATACAGAAACTATCTTATACGTAATTTTTTAATTTACAGATGATCAAACGCTTTCCTGTGCTTTATACTATACGCAAACAGACCACGCGTCAGCTGATCTGACGCTTCTATATATATATATAACTTATAATACAATGAACCGTAACCTATAAAGTAAATAAAGTTGTTGTTAAAAAATATGTTTTAACAATTTAATTGTTAATATTTATAGTTTAAATAATAATCTTATAATCTACATTAAATTATATAAGTAAAAAACTGTAAAGATTTAATAAACTTTAATCGCAAATTTTTTTTAGTCTTTACCAGTTCGGTTGGTCAATTGTTGGTTAATATTTTGATTAACCGTTAGTTAAAAAAATTACCGAACAATTAGTTGGTCAACCATTTTCGTTGGTTTATTTTTTACCAGGGTATTGCCGTCGTTCATAAAAAATATACAATTGAACATAGTAATAATAAATATTTCAGCTGTTTCTGAATAAAATTGATTTTAATGTCACTCTGTTTAATATTATTATATTTGCTACATATATATAGTACTGAAAATAGAATTTGATCGAAACTCGTAGATGCCGGAAATATGGTTCTGAACTTAACGTTTAATTACATTCGATCACTTACTCAATTACACATCTATTCATCGATCATTATTTTCTTCCTATATCTTTCTTTCTTGTTCCAACTGTATTTTATTTTTGTACGGAAGTTCGGGTATAGTTCATCCGTTGAACCCACGGAGATTGGGTTTACTTTTTGACTTTGGAACGCCCTATTCGTACAATGCTGCCGAGCTTTAGCCATTTGACGTAAAACTCGTTGCGTAATCTGCGAATTTCACATGGCTCTTTTTCTTTGTTTTTTTTTAGAAAAAAAGAAAACAAGACGGGCAGTGGTATAAGCTGGAAAAATTTATCGCGAAGCTCTCGCGCTCAGCTGCCGCACGCGGAGTCGGACGTCACGCGCTACGTCGGACCTCCTGTTTTGATGGATGGTTAACATTTTTTACATTGGCGACCCAGATGCGCCGCACCCGCATTTTCCACGCGAAACACAGCCGCATCGAATATAAATACCCTTGAGGAGAAAGTTTGGATAGCGCAGACTTTATGATCGACTAAGTCTTCCTCGGTTCTTCAGACTGAGAAGTATAGATTTTCGTAACGGCAGGCCCGAAGTGGATTTTTCTTTTTGATTTACATTACACCATATAACTTTCATGTTGGTTTATGCTCAACGGAATTTCAATTGTGGACTGCACGAAAGTTTACTCGCTCGAGTACTTCTCTTCTAATCTTATTTTTTTTTTATTAAATGGAAGTTTAAATGATTTATAAGAACTTTCTTTTTAGATTCGTGAATAGTTTATGTTCTCAAGGAAACGAGAAAATATAGTATCTCTATGTACATTGAACATGATTTTGAACATATATAAAAGAAAACTTTTATGGTTTTTAGCAGTAATTTAATATTGCAAATATATACGATATATAATTAGATTTTATATATTCGTTATACGTATTGTTTAGAGATTGTTTAACGCGTAGATAATGTCGTAGATAATTAAATCATTATAAGATCGTACATGCATTTTAGATTCCTTAAAATTATAATAAATTTAGTAAGAGGTTTGCGCATAGCGAGATTAAAATTGTAATCCTAGATCTTCAGCGTGCAAGTCAGGCTCTTAGACGAACACCGACCTAGCATTTGTATATTCAAAGTAAAGAGGATTTGGCAGAACATGCACTATCGTCATATATTATTAAATACTATTTGTTGCAATTTTTATACGTACATTCTATAATTTCTTTGTTAGCGAAGGCATAGTCCAATATTTTGTTTTATAATTTTATAAGTTTATTAATAATCGTTGTAACTTTAAATAAATATTAAGTAATATTAATCCTACAAGTATAAAAAAATGATAATATTATACTTTTATTAAAAATATACAGAAACAAGTTGAAGTGAAATATTTATCTTGTCTCAGCTATGTTGCAAAACTGTAACTTTATTCTATAAAAAGTTTACTCGATATTTCAGACTCTTCTTTTATCATCAAATGTAAGGGCGCCTTTTGTTTTACGATAAGGTTTATACCAGTAATGCTTGCGACAATAAGCAATAAATTATTCGTTAAAAAAAAGTTTTCTTATACAATCTAGTAACTAATAGCTGTTATACTAATACCTATAGATACCCAAAAGAGACTTTGGCAGCAATAAAGAAGTCTTTTTACTTTAAAAGGAATAAGATTTAAAAATCGTATGATATACGTAAAATTTTCATTATAAAATTAATAAGAATCAAATTCAAATATTATGTATCATTTTATTAATTCGTGCATAGAGTATTGTATATTTATTTAGTATGAGGATAGGATAATAATTAAATTCTTAACAATTTTATTTTTTCGGCATTTGAGAGTATAGCATATTTTAAAGATTTTTAACAGTGTTAAAATAGCAGAATTTAATGTATATAATGATCAATATAATAACAATAGTAATACTCAAGAATTTGAATAATCCGACAGGAAGAATATTTTGCATGTAATACCGTACAATTCAATATACTTTCTAGTAAATGGTAACCGACTATAATATGCACACGCCCATCCTATTTTGATTGCTTAAATAATCCATTAGTGGTTAGTACTACTAGGTCAATAATTGAACCTCTCCCATAATCTGCTCGGTCAGTTTTCAGGTTAACAAAAACTCATTTGCTTGCATTTAATCGAGCATTCCACAAGTTATGGATACGCCTTTCCTCGGGATGGTATGTATGTGTTTTAACGAGAATATCGGCGATGGATAGGAAGTAGGAAAAAAGGACTATTGTTATAGTAAAACGGACTAAATGAAGCTTGCATGGGGAAATAAATCAATTGCAAGCTTGAACGAATTGCATTATCAATAGTATGCGCATTGTTATATACTACCTCCTAACATATTTCGCGATCTCTTCGTTATTTTTTTAATATCGAATTAATAATTAATATCTTACGTATACGTTAATTGCGATTCTATTGTGTATTCAATTATAAGATTATTTGTTTAAACAAAGTTTTACAATTTTCGCATTTATTCGGAGCTTATTTAGGTGCAGTAAGTAGTATTACAAAAAATTAGTCAGACATACCCTAAGAGTACAATTATTATTTATTTATGCGCGGAAAGAAAAATAATTGAACGGTTCTACCAAATTACTACACATGGCGCTACATCCTACTCAGACACATTTCTCGCTCGATATCGGGCGCTTCAGTTGCCGGAAAATTCGTATTTGCATAACTTCATTAAAAAAACAATAATATGTTACTTGATCATTATAGCAGCAAAATAATTCATTCGAAATAATGAAGTGTAAATAAAAATGACTATTATTATTGTAATAAAATTATTATTGTTTAAACAATTTATTTTAAAAGAAACAAGTTATTTAGTACTCGAAAGACAGACTTGAAAATTGTCAAAAGTTAAAAATTAATTTAGCAAACTTTACTTATAAAATATAATCATTTTTATAAATTATCATATCTGTCTTTTGATTATTCAATAATATTGTCATTTATATTGATACCTTTTACTCCGTGCAAATTATATCTACAACTAATAAATAATACGTTAGAAAATGCTTCTATCTTACTCAGATATCGATCATTCACCTGTATATCGCTTTTTATATTTTTATTTGTTTTACACAAAATTAAAAAAAAGTATTCATAGAAAAAATGGAGTCGAATACTTGCCGTTCTCTGCTTTTTATTGATAAAGGTATTTGATGAAATTTCATCTATTAGAAGTGTCACAAAACATAAATATCTCCCGGTAGATAGTAATAATTTGACTAATCTAAAGGAACGAATACTTTCGTCTATCTGCGACCGTTGGTACCTATATAGTAAAAGTGGTAATCAACTGTTTACGTCTCACTTAAACGAACCGTATTTCTACTTTTTTCCGTGTAAATAAGAACTTTTCGCAATATTTTAATTATAGTTTATTCTTTCAAAGTTCTGCAAAATCTTACTTAATTGTAGCATTTATTTGTGTAAGTTGAAAATACTATAAGGCAAACAAAGTAGCGCTGACAAATTAAGTACTTTATTTATATAGTGTCGTTTCTAAAGTAGTTTAAAAAGTAATGATTCTCAAAACAATTAACCTTTGCTACATAGGCGGTCAAGCGCGATTCGCATTTACAGCACACGACAAACCAATTTCGTATAAGCGGCGCCGGCAGCTGTCGATTATTCGGTGCTTTCGAGCAATGCCATTTGAAATTTCTAGTGTCGCTCCAAGTCCTTCAAGAGCCAGCGTCCCGAGTGTATTAACTTTCGATCGCCTTCCCAAATAACTGAATTCCATCAGTATGTGCTCTTGCTACTCATCGCCAAAAGCCAAATAGGTCTATAACCTTCGAATAGTTTTTATATACGAATCATTTACATCATTATAGATATTTTATTTTATGATATTTTTGTCAGACTTCGAAAGTTGCACTTTTTAAATGCTATTATATTTGCAATATATATAATATCACGTAGAATTTAGCGATACTTTTTCTCTAATTTACTTGGCATTTTTTTTAACAACATGTTTACGTTTATTGTTAATGTTTTAATTTTATAAATGTGTGTCGTTAATAAACTATTAGATCCTAAATGGGAAAGTAGTTTACTCGACCGTAACTAATTTAGATAAGCCTTTGTTTAATAATTTTCTGTTTAAAGCATAACATATTTGACGCTTACATATTTTAAATGAATAATAAACAATACATTACGCGATTAAAAGGTGTTGTTAGCACTTGTAATTTGGTGTGAAAACATTTTAATCACTTTGTATAATATTTAAAATTATTCGCGGCTCTGTGTATTTAAACAATTACAAACATTGAGAAGCGGAAATAAAATGTTGATTTAAAAAATGGATGGATTACTCGAGTGTTACCAATTTGAATGTGGAAAGGTTAATTATTACAATTTACTTAATAAAATATAATATTTAATGCAAAACCCGAATGCAGAGGTACTATAGATAATTAAATTATACATCATTATAGAGTGCTGCAAGTCAATAGACAAAAGATACCTACAAAAAAAGTTGACCTGGAAAAATGCATTTCTATTTGAATCTGCATATTTCCGCATTGAATTTCAACTTTGCAGAATGGTAAATTATTTGATTATCTATAGTGCTACTCCATTCGGATTTTTATTAAAACAGATATATTTTATTAAATAAATTTAATAACTGCATTATTTTGCTACTTCCTTAATTTCCTTATTGTAAAATTAGGAATATATATGTAGTAATTGAAACAATGTATTCAAAGTACGTGCGGCTGTTTAATTTGAAAGATAACCAACGTCTAGACCATTATATAATTTTACAAAGAAAATGAAATAATATTTTAAAGTTATTCGTACGTAAATGTTATTCGTCCTTATTTCACAAGTATATATAGAAAAAAATGTTAAACTTTGAAATTCAAGTTACAGTTTCACATTTGAAACATATTTGTTGAATATTAATTAATACATTTTTTACTGTTTCACACATCAATTTTTTAATAATATATTTTCGACATTTTGATTGTTTTATTGTTTTATTACAAATGGTATACAAATAAGCATTTACACGTCAAAATTAGCTGTTTTTCCCATTATAAATCATTTATCATGCATAACACTTGAAATTCGTTGTTATCTTTGCTTTCTATGAGTATACGATATGGAGTTTTCGGCGACATCTTTTCGTGCGATAGCGCTGCAATGCTGTAACCAGCGGCAGTCAGACAATCAGTACCGTTACTGCAACAACCCAGCGCTCATGAATTTCTTATGCATAAACGCTTTTTTTATTTAATCGCGCAAAACGTATTCTTGCGGAAAAAAGGGGCGAGTTGTGTAATTGTAGAAGCTTTTTCCGGCGAATGACATTGTAATTTCCGGATACGCCGGGGATTTGTAAAGTGCTTTTTCGCATGATGAGAAAGCCGATGATACAAGAAGAGGACGATTAATTTTGCTCGGCTCTTTCAGTAATTGTGAATGTGTACTGTACATTGATATCACTTTATCTAAGTATACTAGATATATTTTCCAAACTTTTTCAAAGTCTCTTCGATATTGATTATTCGAATCATATATGTGTTGTATAACATAAAAACTTATTGTAGCGTGTTACGTTATGTTTAGGTAACGTTCGCGCTGGTGGGCTAGAGCTTATAAAATACTGCAATTTCAAATTAGTGGCTAGAAAATTCACAAATGCCTAAAGTGTCAAAACTCGGTTTTTAAATAATCGTATTTATATGCTTAATTCAATTTGATAAGATATATATTTTTTGTGAAAAATTTAAATATTTTTTACATTGAATTTCGGTTTTACGTACTGCCCTAGTAAAGACAATTTTCATAATTAACGTGTATTAATTAATAAATAATCTAATGATAAGTAATATTTGAGATATCATCCTAATTGCAAAAAGAACCTTTTATTGCAAGTAGAAATAAGCTAATTTTTTACGTTGACAGATAAATCTTGTGACAATTTAACCTTTTCCTTAAATGTATACGTGCGATAAACAAACGTATACCATATTATAATGTATTCTGCAAAATAAAAGAGAATACAAGAGTCAATTGTAATAAATGACTTGGAGGTTGAGGAAAGTGATATTGAATCTGTAAGTTGAGATATCAAATGGCAGGATATAACCATATATAGAATTAAGACAGACGGCGTCGATTTGCAGAATTGCGCCATTGACCCACTGGGTTCGTCCGGTCAATTAACAGGACGCGAAGCTCTCCCGGGATAAAGGAATTTAGATTGGTGCAGGATGAAGACTCATTTACATGTCGCCAAGTATGCAAGAGGCGCCCGTTGATATCTCGGGAATCGTAAACTCCGGCATGGCCGAGTCGTCTTTCGTATGCATACGTAAGCGCCAAACCTCGGGGCGCTTACCTTATACCTGGCTGTACTGAGCTCAAACTCGCTTCTCTAATTAATTATCCTTTTCACTCACAATTTTCCATTCATTCGGAAATGTATACCGCTCACCTTTTTTTCTCGCACAATTAAATTAGTTATACGTAAGTCAATAACAAAAATTAACTTTTAAATGTATTCCACTATCTTTGAATATTTGACCAATTGAACAGATATGCGGTAATTATGATTAATCTTAGAATAATATCATCTACAGCGTATTACAATAAGTTGAAATTAAACAAAAGTTTAACTGTATTTTTTTAATATAAAAAGTAGAATAGATAACTAAACATTTTAGGTATTATTACATTATAGGGTTTTTGTCGAATTTGCGAATGTAGCAAAAAACTTCTTCATCTCGTCAAAGAAATTGTTCCATTGTTTAGGAGGTATTTGCGAAATACTTGATTCTTCTCCTGATTCTAAAATAAATAAAATTGAAATTATTACTTTTGTTTAATGTATTCGATCTATTAATTTTTATTGCGTTATTTTGTCATTTTTATAAATAAAATAGTACTTTGCTATAAACAAATTTATATTCTACTCTGTTTTCTGGTATTATTTAATTTAATTAAAAAACTTATGATATTATATATCAGTAGCCTCATTTCACAAGTGATATCATTAAAGAAGTAAAATTAGAAGAAAATCTGGCAAAGAAATAAATTATCATTCATATTATTTACAAAGTGTATGTATATTGCTCAATTTTAGGTTAAATAGGCCTAATGTTAATTTTTCAAAAATTTGAATAAATTCACGAATTTAAACTCATTATTTTTTAAATTATGTCCTTTTCATCTTAGCTTTCATACAAACTTTATTTCTAGAGCCAATCTACAACGGATAATTACTTAGGTTTAATGTATCTTCTTATTAATTTTTCATTAATTCGATTTACTTGTGAAATAAGACTCATTCAGTTTAACCCCACAAGGTTTCTTTATATTTCGACATATCCAATCACCACAAAAAATTCCTAAAATCAAGGACCCGCGACCCCGGTCATCTCCTTGTTAGAATGCCATACAATTATTGTGTAAAATAAAATAATAGTAACAAATGATTGGTGGTCAATTAAATTTAACTTTTCAATTTTGTATTGTTATATAATCAATTAAAAGGAATGACCTCTAGTATTATGTTGATACACAAGGGTATAAAATTAAACAAAAAGTATACAAAACATTAATATTTATCATTATTTGCAATTTAAGTTTTCATTTGTACTTTTATATCAGTAAGCACTTGTTAAAGTTTATTTTATTATTTATATTTATAGTATTATTTATAATTCAAAATTCTGATCAATGTTTCATTAATTTTCATTCATCTTTCTTTATCTACTAGCAATAATAATCGATTGATTGTTGATTAGTTGAAAGTTTTGATGATTTTGTCGTATTGTTTAGGATATTCATATTTATTTAGGAAAAATAGAGTTAATATAATAGGTACGTCACAATCCATTGATGTATATAAAAAAAATAAAATAAAGACTACAGTTGTTATTTATAAAAACAAATAAGTACACGTATATAAAAACACAGGTAGTTATTAAAATACTGTTTATTTCAAGGTTTTTAATCAAATTCTAGTTTCTCATTGTTATTAATTTCATTCTATGTTTATTATTATAGAAATAATATATGATATTCTTTAATTTTCATCGCAAAAGATGAGCTTACGAAAGGTGTGTAGAAAATTTGTTTATATGTGTACAAATCTTGTAGTTATATTTTCTTCCTATTGTTAATATATATAAAATCAAATGGAAAATGTCATAAATATATGCTTTATTAAAATAGTAAATGAAATATTGGTTTTTATGACATTTTATTACATAATAAAATACATCTTTTTTTCTTAAATAAACATAGATAGTCCAAAGATAGTCACAAATAATTCACGAAAATGTAGAGTAAGTGATAATAATTAATAACTACTTATTGTTTGTTTTCTATAGTCATACTACTCTAGTTACTTGGTAGACAAAATAGCAAATGTGCCCCTTTTTAATAGGTAAAAGATTGATTATTACACGAAGGTAATTAGTACACGGAGTGTTCAATTATTCACGTGTTTATTTATTTTAACAAACTCTTTTATTAGCTTCCAGAATATGCATATTTTCAGTGAGCAGTTATTACATTCAAAATAAATTTTGTTATCTGTAAATCGACAATTAAATGTTTGCCTTTTGTACTATAGATTCGGATGTTTTAAATTTAAAGATATCAAATCATATTAAGGTATTTGTATTTATGAAAAATAAACAAAATAACTTTATAAAAATTGCTTAAATTTTAAAGTCTAAATTATTTTAGATTAACAGTATTTGTCGTATATTTGAAAGATGAGAAACTTACTGCAATCGCATGGATCATCATACCCTAGCCATCCAAATGATTTGCATTGGTCAGTGAAAACTGCAATTATTAGTAGAACACACAGTATTGCGAACTTCATGGTACTATCTTGACTAAAAACCAACAACTAAGCCATTCGAATTTATACCCGGTCTTCGTTGAATACCAGATAACGTAACAAAAAAAAATGCATGAAAATAAATACATTTCAATTATTTTCGCATGTTAACGGTCATAAATAAAAACAAAAGAATCTGAGTGCGAGCATTTATTTGAAATACTTTTATTTCTTTTCATTATGTAGGAGAAAGATGCGATAAGATAAGAAAACCAAGAAGGTGTACGAGTTCTAATGTTAATTAATGTAAATTACCATTTGTTTAGCTAGGTTGTTCCCATTTTAATTTTTTTTATTTTTTTTCTCAATTTGTTAAAGATTCAAAAATATATATTATTGCTTAACTTTTACGCAATGTTATTATTGTTTTAAGAATCATGCTCGGACTAAACTAGGTTACACACTTTTATTTGTATATTTCTAAACACGTATTGAGTCGTTCAACTTATGTCGTTGAATATACGTTTTATCAGAATTTATTAAATCATACACATAATAATAGGTATGATGTTAAATAATAGGTTTATTATTATTCGTAATAGTTACAGTTTAATCTTCGAAATATCAATTATAAAATCAGTGCGCACCAATACTTTTCTCGATTATTGCTTTGAATCCTCAACCGTCGACGATCAATGTGAATTTAGTAAGGGGATGGAAAATTTTGATCTAATTGTTCAGTCAACCCATTAAAGCTGCTTCCGAAATTAGAAGCTTTTTGAGATGCGAAAGGGGCAGCATTATGTCGAGAAAACATCAAGCATATATGTACGATAAACTGACGTCATAAGTTAATAAACCCATATTTGTATGGGATAAACCAGCCGTTGAAATATGAAGGATGAATCAATGAGTTCATTGTAAATCTAAAGCTTTTATTTTCGCAGTTATCGGTCAAACGAATAAGCTGGAATATTTTTACAATAAGTAAACGATTCTGAATGCCATTACTTTTAACGTGTGAAGAGTAAGTACGAAATGCAGTTTTTATCTGTTAGATTTTTGTATGCAACAAAACTTGAGGAACTATAAACAAAGTGTTTTGATCACGTTAAACAATGCATTATTGTTTCTCGAGAAGAAAGTGATTTTAATTCCGAGCACATGTTTGTGTCCGAAACGAGGATAAATATAGGTCACACGAGGTTAATAATATTTTTCATTACAGTAGTCATAGAGTATAATATTATAATATTATGAACTTTTTTCGAGGAAACTTTTATCTAACTAATTTAATGAAAAGGTTCAAATTACTAAATATATTCTAAATAATTTTTTCACCATATTTTCATATGAAAGAATATTATTTTCTAGTAATGACATTTCAGTTACTGTTGAAATAATTAAACCTCTACAATTGACCTAATAATTTTTAGATAAATCATTAATATTACTCTATCGCACGAAATTCTTTTTTATTCTAATAACAAATGAGAATGACATTAAATCACAGTAATAACCTAGAACAATAAATAAATAATGAAGATTTAGGAATATCAAAAAATGTATATCATTATTAAGCTATTACAACTTTTATTGTCCCATTGCGGCTTAGACCACACCGCTATCCGATTATCTTCGGAACTATAGGACGTTCCACCTTATATCTCGTGTACCCACGTCATCATGGGGACCCGCATCAATTTCCCTAAAACTAATGTGTATCGCTCAAACTTTCGCTCTCACTCTCTATAGCTATTATAATTTCTCACACGCTCGTAGAATACAACTGTTTTCTCTTTTCTCGGCTGGTTGCTCGTCGTCATGAATATAACGTAGCTTCGAAATATAATAAAAAAAAATGAATCCACCAAAGGTAAAAATTGTTGTCACGTACTCCGTTGTTCAAAGTGGCTGCACGTGCACGACCAACTTCCATAAATATTTTTAATCGTGCATAAGTTTGCATTATCTCGTTATATTATTTATCAACCCCACAAATAGGACGTCAGTGCGTTGATTCTACTATTCTCTGTCTATGTATGAGGGTACTCGTACGTAAATAGATTAATCTTACATGGCTGGTCAATAATAATGGTAATTTATGTTTAAAAATCAACAAAAGTAAGGAATAATACTTATTTATTTTTGCACGACTATTTTTACTTTAAAAAGATATATAATATTTAGAACGTAATTTTTTGATTTGAACTAATCCCTTTGTAATATATCTCATAAATAACTGTATTGAAAACTTACAGCATTCATCAGGATTATTTCAGGATTATTTTTCCGTCGCTGGTACTCGCACGTTTTTACACTTTACGTATTGAAAAATAATAAAATTCCAGTAAAGTTTGCTTTAGAAGCAATATACCTATTTTACGAAAGCATTTTCCGAATTTTGTTTTGTACAAAAAAAAAGTATTATGTAAATTTACTATTAATATATAATTCAATTCAATTCTGCAAGGTTACTATTTTCAAAAATTTTTTAAATAATTTTCCTTAGTAACTGTTTCAGTAGATTTGCAAATTTGCAGGTACATTGTCTGTTATTTATATGTTTGAAACTATTGGTGTAAGTATTTTAAAATAGCGTATGGCACAGTTGTACAGTGTAAAAAATATATTGAAACTTATAAATAGTCTTAAATTATTCATAATTTCGCAATATATTCCACTTTCCTCTATTTTTATATAGTTATAGGTTTTAAAATCATGCATGAAAGTGACAATACCTCGATTCGCTTGACGGATTTGTTACTATTGTTCGTAACATTAACGCTCAGTGTGATTGGATCTCCATGACTGTAAATTGCACGATCTAAGGTGCCCTCCAGTCTAACTCGTCCGTCACTGAGGAGAAACTGTTTTTCCACCACTGCGTGCGGTATTGTTGGCTCTATAAAAGAAAAATCTAAAGAAATGCGGGAAATGGCTTCTGCCAATTCGAATGAAAAGTATAAAATTTTAAAAATTTGCACTCGAATAAATATTTAAATTATTCAAAGGTCTCGTTTACTCCGGCATTGAAATTTATGTTACATTTTTTAAAGATTTGTAATCGTCTTTAATTTTCTTTTCGTATCAGGTGAGCTTTCTTTTTTCGTTTCCTTTTTTTTTGTATTCAAAGGTAAGGTTGCCCGAGTGAAATAGTTTGCGAGAAACAGAAATATTTCCTTAAACGTGGAAGTATAAGCTTTGTATTGCAGCTTTTGAATTGCGTGAGCGTCAAAATATGATATAGCTTAATTGTTAGATTTTCATTTATTGTGGATTCTAGCGTGACTTGTAAAATATATAACAAAGTACTTCAAGCGTTCATAATAGAATCGAAATTACTCGTAAGTTCTGCGTATTAAATAGTTTACTATAGAAATGGTTTATGATAAGCATTAAAATTCCGCATACTCGTGCTTGTGATTGTCTAGTATAAAGTATTATGTATGTGTGTGTGTGTGTGTCAGTGACTGTGTAAACTCAAAAACTATGGTTTTATATATATGTATGAGAGGAAATCAAATATATAACACACCGTGTAAAAACGAGACAATATAGCAGCGCGTGTTAATTTATAAAAAATACGATGATCCTGTTTATATAATTAGTATGTTTGTACGAGAGTTATTAATATTATGAAATGTTTTACGAAGAGGAAAAGCGTACGAGTTCGCGGAAAGAGTTTAATAAAATGTTTATTGGAATGAATAAGAGCATTTAAGACAGTTTCTTTGAGGTTCGCTTGCAGAACGTGTCCGCAAAGTGTTGATGTTTTTTTATTCCCTCTGCAGAGAGGTATATATATATATATATTCGTTTCTCGGTTTACTTTTTACGACGTTGCTTTAATTCATCCAGGTAAAAGAGAAAGCGTTTCTCACCTTCGTCGACCTTTATTTCGTTCTCGTCCTCTACGGTTTTCTCCCTCTGCGGTTTGTCACCAAGTGTCGCCGTCGCCCTCGCTCCTGGGGTAGATTCTGTGGCGGAAGGCACCCCATAAACGCCGCTCCTTTGGGGCGCTGGAATATGCGGTCCCTGTATCACTCGGATACCCATTCTGATGATTTGCATTTTTCGCGTCAATTTCTCATCGGGCCTCTCCGCTGTAATCGTAAATTAGTTCTTAGTTTTATTGTTAGATACCTCTCGCGCAAGATTTTTTTTTATTCCCGTAACGAACTTTGTCATATTAATATTTATGAATAATTTTATAATTCATTAAGTAGTGCATTATAGGAATAATAAAACTGACTAAATGTAGAATAATCTAACATGTATGCATATCTATACTATTTACTTGAAATAAAAACGTTACAGAAATAAGATTATACCATATACTGATACTTTTTTATTTTTATAAATTTATATATATGGGGTATTCCACGTGAAGTGGTCCGATCAAAATTTTAAAATGCGCCAAATTTTGGGTACACATTGCAAATGTTTTTAAGAATACAGAAAAAAATTTTTAGGTACCGGAATCTATTTGCTCAAAAGTTATTCTAACCTCAAAAAGTGAATTTTTTCCAGTTTTTTTCAACACCAGCTGGGTTCATCGCTATTTAACGCAAAATCTATCAACTTTTACTATAGAACATTATATGTAACATTCGTTGCTAATTATGTCTAGAATTTATCCTTCTGGGTTAGAATTTCTAATTTCAAGGTAAATGATAGATAAACTACATGTCAATATTCAACTTGAAAAAAATCTAACTTCGCCACAATTGATTTTTTTATCCAAAAGTCCATAAGAAAGCTTGGAGCAATACCTTTCAAATGATCTGTAGCATTTTTATGGCCTTCAATTCTGTAAAAAGTTATGATAATTCAAAGAAAGACAAAAAATTCACAAAAATTAACATGGTATTTCCCATTTAAATTTTTAAAAAAATTTCGTCTTTCTTTGAATTATCATAACTTTTTACAGAATTGAAGGCCATAAAAATGCTACAGATCATTTGAAAGGTATTGCTCCAAGCTTTCTTATGGACTTTTGGATAAAAAAATCAATTGTGGCGAAGTTAGATTTTTTTCAAGTTGAATATTGACATGTAGTTTATCTATCATTTACCTTGAAATTAGAAATTCTAACCCAGAAGGATAAATTCTAGACATAATTAGCAACGAATGTTACATATAATGTTCTATAGTAAAAGTTGATAGATTTTGAGTTAAATAGCGATGAACCCAGCTGGTGTTGAAAAAAACTGGAAAAAGTTCACTTTTTGAGGTTAGAATAACTTTTGAACTAATAAATACCAGTACCTAAAAATTTTTTTCTATATTCTTAAAAACATTTGCAATGTGTACCCATAATTTGGCTCATTTTAAAATTTTGATCGGACCACTTCACATGGAATACCCCATATATATATATATATATATATATATATATATAATGCATCAACAGGTATTCTTATGTTGTAATACATTAGATATATTGTTTCGGTACTGTGACCTATACTGTATCAGGTGGGACGTTATAAAAAATTCACGTGTTCTCGGTTTCGGGTGGTTGTATATTCGAAGTAAATATTTCCGCATTTAATAGAACGACGAGGTCGCGATTGAATAGCCGCATACACGAAGTTCTGTATTTTGGGGTGGCATTTTATCCTTCCGCCACGTATAGTGGCGATGAAGAGAAGAGCCACGACACGGTAGACGTATAGAGGTCAACCCGTGCGCGTTGGCTACGAAGAAAAATATTGAAAAAATTGACAAATTGAAAACAAAAAGAAAGTCGAAGAAATGAAAAGAAAGAGGAAAAAAAAGAGAACGTGGCGATATGCAAGCATGTTTAAGCGTAAGGGTTGCTTAGCAAGGTAATATTTTTTAAAACAATTCACGTCCAAACGATATAAACCGTCACGCGATCACCACCGATATTGTTACTTCACTACTAATTGTATTTATTTATATAAATTAATATTGTAAGCTTACAAGAGCTAGCGCATTTTTATGTGAGAAACATATTTTATTATTTTTTTAACAATTATAATCTTTCTCTGCTACTTGAACATAGTATGGATATTTTCATATTAGAATAAAAATTTTGCAATAATTCATACAATTGATTTAGCTTTATTTTACAAATAAAAGCACTTATTCCAAACGAATTCAAATTTTAATTTTCTTTCGTTTATGTAAATAGTTATACTGTTTTTTTGTTAATAAGTTCGTGTATTTTACCGGGTTGAAATTACTTCCGTATTTAAAAAATTTTCCGGATATTCTGTATTGATTCAATTTTATCAAGGCTTTGTAATTGTACGAATGGAAGCCGATTGCAAAGCATATCAAATCTTTAGAATTATTTTGCGTTGGAATCTCGCCTTCAAACACTTATTTTATGATAATAGTACATAGTACATATTGGTTGCTTTAATTACTCTTTCAATATTTTTTGTAAATTTAAGAGAAATGTTAAGTACATCAAATTGTTATTTTTTTTGTAAAAAAACTTGAATTGATCAAAAAGTAATGTATACTTGACTGCAAAATTTTCTATAATTTTATTTCTAGTTTGAAGTTATTTCTTTAGAATTATATATAATATCTGATTTAGATAATATGTATTTATCGGTCTTTCCGAACTAAAAGCTTTACATTTAAGAAAAAGCTGGCTCATTTTACTCTTTGTCCACTATATGGTTGGTCAAATTTCCTAGAGTACGGCCTTTTTTCAAAAATTAAACAAAAATTAAAAGCGTTTTGCCCTGATTTAGGTTTTTTAAATGGATTATCTTAATTACTGTTCATTAGCATTATGTTTTTATTTTACATACTCTGTGCATTTTTAGAAATAGTTGATATATTGGTTATTATTTCATTTGCATTTTTCGGGATTCGAGATTCGATGAGTTAATCATTCGCTCTGTACGTATTAAATACACATTTTCACTACGTGTACGTTTTTACAAATAGAACAGTACGTAGAGTTAGTATTTAAATAAATCCAGTAGCTTATATTACATTTTTTTTTTTTTTTTTTTTATTTAAGCTTTATTAACTTTTGTGTTATTTAGCTATATACATAAAAAATATAAAAATAAATTACATTACATATGTTTTGAATTACAAAATAATTATGAGTATATATGCGCAAAAGGCAAAATAGAGTATACATTATTCCATATACACACACGTACATACATACATACATACATACATACATACATACACACATACATGTACATGGTTCAGAATTGAATCGATTGTTGCTTTTTTTTTTACTACACTTTAATATTACATTTTATAATAAATTCGTACACTTTCTCCATAACGTATATATTCGGTTCTTTAAGGTAGTTTTTTATGTCCATTGGTAAGTAGTACTTTTGTTCTCTTAACTTTTTGATTAATTTTTTTCTTTCTTCATTGTATTTTGAGCACTGCCAGAGCACGTGGTTAAGATCTTGATTTTGCTGTCCGCAATCACACCTAGCATCACTGATAACATTAATTTTAGCTAAAGATTCATTTAAGCTGTTGTGATTATTTCTACTGCGGATTATTGTTACGATTAATCCTCTGCTAAGGGGGCATTTAGTAAACCAGGGTTTATTAACACGATGGTAATATCTTTCGAAATACTCTTTACCTTTATACATGCCCTGATTCTCTATAATTTTCCTTGTATTGTCAAAAGCTTTTTTTTTGAAATACATTTTAAAATCGGTGTAAGGTATATTATGGATGGATGGTAGTTGCTCTGTTGCTTTTTTAGCATGTAAATCAGCAATTTCATTACCGGTGATTCCGACGTGTGCAGGTATCCAGTAAATAGTTATTTCTGAGTTATTTTTAGTTTCTTTGATAAATTTAGCATGTTTGTTACGTATTTCTAATATGTAAAAATTAACGTTAACGTCGTTTTTAGGATTTCCCAAAGCCTGTACAGCACTTAAAGAATCAGTAAATATATCAATATTATTATTGGTGTGTAACAGAGCAACGTCCATGGCATCCGCTATTGCGATACACTCGGCAGTGTAAATTGATGATTTATTGTTTATACTTTTGGTTTTAATTAATTTGAGGTCTTCGCTTATGCAAGCACTACCCACCGATTTACCTTTATCAGTTTTACTGCCATCAGTGTAAATTTTGTATGAATCTCTGTTAGCAAAATCAGATTTAAACTGTAGATCAGGATTGGCACTTTTTTGCAGGTCTAATCCTAGTTTAGTATTAGTTTTAATTACGCTCTTTAATATATCGTGAGAATAATTGTATAAGGTAGGAAGCTTATTTACATTGATAAGATGTTCTATGCAAGTGACGCTTTTAATACAATCATACAGTATTTTGTTTTTTTTACTTCGATCGCGTATAATATAAGGAGTGTATTTTTTTATTGTTTCGCGGGTTAAGGAGTTCTTTATACTTAAGGCCTTTAATAAAAAATTTGTACAAAGAACCTTTGCTCTGTATTGTATTAGCATAAGCTTAGATTCGTCTATCAATGTGTTGGTGGGGGTGCTCAATCTTGCGCCTATGGCCATTCTGATGGCAGTATATTGAATCTTTTCCAATTTTTCTCTAATGGTTTTTTGCGAAGGTAAATAAATGAATATACCATAATCCATAATGGCCCTAACATAGCTTTTGTAAAATGTTAAAAGAGTTTCAGGGTGAGCGCCCCATCGTATACCTTTAAGGAATCTTAGTATATTTAGTGCTCGGTTGCATTTTTCTTGTATGTAACTAACATGTTTTTTATAATTAAGTTGGAAATCAAAATATATGCCTAAAAATTTTACTGAGTCTACCGAATAAATTGTTTTATTAGCTATGATTATATGCGTTTCACTCGGTTCAATTCCTTCTTTATTAAAGTGTATATAGTTAGTTTTTTCCGGTGAGACGTTAAGGCCTAAAGAATTTAATCTTTCTGCAATCGTATTTAGCGTAGCCTCTAGTAAGGGCTTTATAGATTCGGGGTTGTCCGTGGTAGTGTATATGACCACGTCGTCGGCAAATTGTAAAATTTTTATGTTACTACTTAGATCTTTAAATACCGAGTCAACATACATGATGTAAAGTAGAGGGCTTAGTACGCCGCCTTGCGGTAATCCTTTATATAAATGAGCAGGCGTGTCTACATTATTTTCAGTGTATATTCGTCTGTGGTACGTTAAATATTTAACAAATTTTTGTACTTTGGTCGAAAGGCCAAATCTGTCTAGCGTATTAATTAGTAGATCGCTGTGTACTTCGTTAAATGCGTTACTTATATCTAGAAATACCGCTAACGCGTGTAATTTTTTGTTTATTGCTACTTCTAAGTCGAGTTTAAGTATCGTTAGATTATCTACGCAGGATAGACCTTTACGGAATCCTGCTTGATTTTGTGATAGTAAGTTTCGATTTTCTAACCACCACCGAATTCTATATGACAGCATCAATTCGAAGATTTTACTTAGGCACGAAGTAAGTGCTAGAGGTCGTAAACCTTTCCCGTTCGGTTTTTCGACGAAGTGAATATATGTATCAATCCAGCTATCAGGATAAATGTCATTTGTATACAATTCATTATATATATCAAGCAATATGAGATGGTACTTAATCGGTAAATAGTGTATAATTTCATAATTTATTCCGTCTTTACCGGGAGCAGATTTATCACCTCTAGACTTCATAGCTATGTTAAGTTCTGTATATGTAAAAGGACAGTCGAGAATGGGATTGTTTTTACCTTCTGATATTTTATTAGGATCGGTTGGGACCCAAGCAGGGCACATACAATTAATGGCGTTATCAATATTATTACTTTTAGGTAAATGATTATTGCAGCTACTATTATTAATTTTGACCCATTTATTTTTAAATAATTTTGCGGTGTTCCAAGTGTGCTTTAAGTTTATATTAAAATTAATTGTTTCGGCAAATTTTATAAATGATTCTTTTTTTTAAGTTTAAAGGTTTTTTTTGCCTGTGCTCTAAGTTTTTTATACTCTATAAAATCATTAAGGTTATTTGTATATTCCCATTTTTTGTATGCTACCTGCCTTCGCCTTTTAATTCTGTCGCAATCTGCATCCCACCATTCGACTGGATTACGTTTATTGGTGTTTTTATTATGGTTATTCAAATTGTTTTTATAATTTCTTTTAGGTGTACATTTTTCAATAGCGATTGTAATAATTTCGATGAAATATTCATATTTTTTTAATGGAGATAGACTGTCATAGTTAAAGTTTTTGTTTAGAAATTTTTCGTATTCGTTTTCTAATATATTAGTAAAAACATCCCAATTTGTCCTTTTCGATTGGAGTTTGAATGTAGTCTTACGATATTGATATTTAACCGTATCTATTTCTAAATAGATTGGAAAATGATCGGAACCCATAGTATCGTCTAAGACTTCTACTTTTAGCAAGTGTGCAACATTCATCGTTGAAAATACTAAGTCAATATTACTTTTTTTATTATTTGTAAAGTTAATATGAGTATATGTGTTGGTGTTATGTATAAACAATTCGTTGTTTTCTATTTGGTTTAATAATCTATCTCCATTAAGATCGGTATTGTCGCAGTTCCAAGCCTCATTATGCGAATTGAAATCACCTAAAAATAGGCATCTTTGTTTGATTTTATTATTACTAAGCAGTATATTCCATTCATTATCATTTAATATTATGTGTGGCGGTTTGTAACAAGCGATTATTGCAATATTTTCTTTTATGCTAGTGATTTCAATTCCGCATATATCGGTTTCCTGATTTACATTCTTTATGTTTTTTATTTCGGAATAATAAATAGATTTACGAATGAAAAATACGATTCCGCCGCCGATAGAGTGCGGTCTATCTTTGCGAAAGGTGTGAAAACCTGGAAAAAATAATTTATCGTCTTTTTGTAGCCACGACTCTACACAAACTAAGATGTCTAGATCTACGATGATTTTTGAAATTTCTTCGGTTTTATTACGCACACTACGTGAATTCCAGAACTTAATTCGTAATTTACTTGTAGATGTTAAATTTTTATTGCAATTAATTTTTATATCGGAAATGTGTTATATACAATGTAAAAAGGAAGATTAATATAAGAACAAGAAAAAGGAAAGACAGCTCTCTTAAAAAGAGTTATATACTTAGGTATTTATGACTTTAACCGAAGAATTTTAATCATAGTATTAATATACGCAAAATTAGTCTTGTGTCTCACAATTATTTGATTCCTCGGTGTCGCCTTCCTCAGTTGAATCTTGATGTAATAGAATATTGATTATTCTAGTTATTCTGTTCTTGATGTCGGGTTTGGTGATGTTATTGTATATTTCTTGTAATGTAATCGCTAGAGCCTCTTGATTATTAATATATTTGCTGGATATGCTTGGCACCTCCATAAGTTTTCCTTTATAAGTCTCTAAGATGAAGTTAATTAAATCTTGTTTGGAGAGTGCTAAGGCATCTGTGTTGGTACTGTTGGTTTGATCATAGGCAGTTTCAATTTGTTTTTGTAAATAGATTGGAGGTTCTTTTTGTTGAGCAAGTTTCTTTTTTTTAGTTTCAGATTTTTTAATAGGATTGGTATTTATATTTTCAGTTTTCGAGTTACTATTTTCTGTAGAGGTAGAGCTTGTAGTAGCTAGTCTTTTCCCTTTCCTTAATAATTGATTATTACAAGGTTGTTTAAATAATTCCGTACCATTGAAATTTAATAATAAAGGTTGAGTGGTATTTTTTTCGTTTCTTTCTATGTTGCCACTTATTTCGCTGTTAATGTTTACGTCTTGAGATAAATTTTCTGTTATACTTTCGGTTTGTGTATTATTATTGTCTTCGTTATTGTATGTGTGTGTTAAGTCTGTATTGCTAAGTTGAGAGGCTTTGGTCATAGAACAGTATTTTGCTGTGTGTCCTTCTAGGTTACACACAAAACAAGTAATCTTGTCTGTGGAGATGTATATGTGGTGGAGACTATCATCGTAATTGAGAGTGAATTCCTTTGGCATCTTGTTTATATCTTCGGGGTCAACGAAAAGTTGTCGTCTAAAGCTCACTATCTGCGTAAAACCGGGGTCGTCCAACCCGATTCTAATGAAGCTCATACTGGATTTTGGAGATATACCGTATTCCACTAGTTTATTTATAATTTCATCATGTGGAATTGATGGATGTACATTTGAAAAAATTACTCTCTTCGATTTAGTTACGTATGGTCGGATTTTTAGAACTAGACCTTCGATAATAATGTCGTTATTGCCCTCTTTGGTTAGTTCTTCCACTAATTTAGCACTATTTAAGTAGCAACAAAAACGATTTTGTGAAATTTTGGAGGCTGCTATTATGTTAGTTGGTGCTGTCTTTGTAGCAATCGCTTTTAAGTACGTTTTGATCTCAATTCCCTCGATGGTATCAATTACTATAGCTTGATTTTTTTTTGGAAATAAACTATTACTCACTACCTTTGAGAACGATGGAACTTTACTTTGTGTGTTCGGTATCATGGTTTTGGCACTTGTCTCTAGACTGCTGCTTGAATTAAACTTTGAGTTTGAGTCTTGCGAATTATTCATTTTAAGTCTTACTTTATCGTTTGCGCAAAGCGCGTTGTTTATAAGTATGGATATGTATAGGTGAAAAAGTGTAATCACAATTGACGACGCGGCCAAGCCGCGTCGTAGACGTCGTACACTAACACAGTAGGAGCGAGCAGTAAACACGTCTTACTCTCACGACCGCTCGAACTAAACTGCTTATATTACATTATATTGATGTATTTGTAAATTTGAAAGATGTGGTCGCAACTACGCTTACTGAATTTCTGCTCTGATAAAATTCAATTTCAAAAACTGTTATTATGCTTTTAGTTCTTATCGCTTCTACTACTTAATTATTATCGGATTTATTATAGGACATATGTTGGAGATTACAATTTGAATATTTTATCCCATTAGAAGCCTCATATATAATGTATGTAATTATTAACTTATAGTATATTTTATTAATTCATTGTTTAATTAATTTTTTATTAATTTTGATAAATTTAATTTAATACTTTTTGCATTTTTTTTTCTTGTTTTATAAATGTGAAATGAATAAAATGCAATTCTTGTCACGGATTCTGCTTTTATGTCTGTAAGGATGTCTCAAATTTTTTTTTATTATAATTATTATTATAAATAATTTATATTGTTTATACATTTATTTACTTATTTTTTATTATATGCGCATACATTCATTTGAAAATTTCTTTAGACATTAAAATCCAGTTAACGAAAGTAATTATTCTTATTTTGTTGAATTACGGCTCTTATCATGTTACGTTCTATTTACAAAAGTGAGCGATATGCAACAATTGAAATATATATCATGTCATTCACGAATATCAGGCTATAATGATTTTTTAACTTCCTTTTGCATTATTATTGATGATGATGGAAATCAGTATAATATGGATATGAATTTATATGAAGTTTTGATGTTTTTCATATACAAGTAGAATGAGTATAGTATATATTTTGGTAAAAAAAAGGAAAATCAATTATATAAATTTACATTGTATATACTAAATACGAAACTTTGAAGTTTACTTTAGATTTTTCTCCACAATTACTTAAATTTAGCCTTATTTTTATTAAAGGATTGGTTTATTATTCCTCTTTACTATTAACAATTTTTATTATCTTATACAAGTTCTTTGCGTACGTCTTTAAAAATGATGCTTGTATTTATGTATTTATATCCATTTTATTAAGCGCTCTAGGAAGACTTTCCTCTTAACTGCGATACAAGAATACAAAATTCAACATTAACATATATCAGCATAACATATTTACATTATAACGGATCACAAAAGTATACTAATAAATTATTAAAAATAATAATAAAGGGGAAAACAAAACCCATGGTCTTTTACTTTTGATTGAATTTTAAAAGTTTGATCTTTTTTTTATATTCATATAAATTATCTTACCCTTTTCTTGTAAGATAAAAATCAGGCTTTATATTTTGCACATTTAAATCATCGTCTCTTTCATGTTTTTTATTAATAGTAAAACAAAAAATAGTTTCTAACATACGTTGTCGCGCTAAGTACGATCTTTATGAAAAGTTTGTTCAAACATTTCATTAAGAAATTTAAGTTCTGATCCTTACTTTTTCCGACAATTCCAACAACTAGAATAATTTTTGTGGCCACTTTTGCGAGAAACTTTATTCAACGTCTCTCCCGCGCCAAGAATTCGATGTGTACGAGCATATATAGAGCCCGCGATAAAACTCAAGCAGGTAGAGTTAAGGCGACAACTTTTCGCACTATCCCCTTCCATCTCTTTCTCTTCCACCCAGTTATTTCTGTATATATACGAAAACTTAGCAGTTGTAAACTTTTACGAGAGAGCGAAAAGCACATCTGTTGCAGACTGCGCCGGTCTTTCAAAAACTCGATGTTCGGATATGCATTTTGCATGAACCAGGTATTTTGGGTGCTGTTATGATTAGACAAAAGCGAAAAATATTTTGATAAACGCGTTGTTATTCCACACCCCCGTCGGAATAGACAGTTTTCATCATAAGGCAACCCGCAAAGAGCTTTTATTAATTCATCGTAATAATAGGGCGCATAAATATTAAAAGTATATAAGGATATGTTTAATTTAAATTTGATAATACGGCAAAAAGTTTCGTGGAATAAAATATGAAGTGGCACTTACTTTAATAGTATTTTAATATTATCTTGTTATAATGAAACTTTTTAGTTTTCAAATAATTCAGCATCTGTAGTGATGCATACTTCATGTTTTAATACATTAAATAATAAACCTTGAGTTACTGCATAACTTATTTTTTTATTATCACTTAAAATTTGAATAATCTAATAATTTAGCATTATTATGAAAACAGTAGTAGACAGAACTTATATTTTAAACCCTATTAAATTTAAAATTGTAGACAAAGCTGAAACATTCAATAGAGTCTTTATTTACAAATACTGTAGCCATTACTTACCTCTATACCTTATAAATTGATTTATGTATACAGCAATATCTCTTTATTATTATAATTAATAAGTGTTTTGTTAAAGTAAATAAATAAAGTAAATACAAATGAAATAAAATGCAAAACGATTACGTAAAATCACGTATTTACTCGTACTTGGGTCAACTAATCTCGGACATTGACTAGGTGTGTAGTCTAATCAACATGTAATGACTTATCGATTTTGTAATTTGTATTGCATCTAAAAGTAGTTACATTGATTTTTAATAGTAAAGTGGAATCTAAGCGATTCACTAAGTGATCTTTATCAAATTTTTAATATACACGAAATAATTAACCCAAAAATCTATAAAAATTTAGAAATCTTTTAGGTGAAAAAATATAAAATATAGTATATTATGCAACAAGTGCGCAGAGCGGATGATACTTGTACACCAGTGGGGTTTATTGCCCGAACGTAATCAGTGTGCAAAAGCTTCGCTCTAAAGCGTCGGAGTGGCTAGTATTTGCGGCTTTCTGGCAAATTGATTTACTGCATATATATATAATCATTTCCATATTAAAAGTTTTTATTAATTTAGTACGAACAGTCAATATACATACGTACTAGAAATTTATGTTATTGATAAGTTTCTCTCATTAAAGAAAATTTTCACTTTATATGAATTAAAAGCTGAATACCAATATTGAAATATATTTCCTTCTTATATAAACATATGTAATTTCCTAAATAATAATTTTTTCTTTAATATTTAAAATTTCAAGTACTTTTTTTTAAATTAAAATTTGTTAATACTTATAATCTTGTTTTTTTAATTCAATTGCCATATGAGCTTATATTTATTTAATTATACACATTTTGGTTTTTTTATCACAATTCTAACCCGATTATTTTTCCGGCCGCGCGACACATTCGCAATCTTAACCGGCAGTATAGAGTATATATAGGGTTGAATGACGGATGCCACGGTGTTTGACGTTTCCTCGCGCGAGCCGCGACTCGATCAATCTTCCTTAGAATAGAAGCTCGTTCGAACGTGTCAAAACCGGACGGCGGTGTATCGCGTATCGCGAACTTTGCACGCGCTTGCTTTGCCGATTTTTTGTTGCGTCGGAGCGTTAAAGTTGTGTGCGCGCCAATGCTTTGGATATTTATATGGAATTTCCTCTTTTTATGCAAAAAAAAGTGGCCATCGTTCGACCTGTAAATTGAGGGTCAGTTTTCGCGATATAAATCAAACTGAATTCAATGCATCATCGTTTTCGATCGTATCTATATAAAAAAAAACACGATCAGTCAGGTCGGAAATAAATTCGAAAATCTATACAACATTATTAACAAAGAAACAACAATGTTACAATGAAAGTATGCGATTTAAATGCAGTATTATGTAATATACTCGTTTGTGTATTCGGTTACTATATATGTTATGACTATATATGATTCGCAAAGTCAGTCATTAATATAAAAATAATTATGGAGGTTCGCTCGCATTTAAATTATATTTAGGATGCTGTTCTCTCTGTTTATTCATCGTAATTAGATTGTAACATGCCCTTTTCAAACTTGGATTAATAATACAATTTATTATTATAGGATGACCAAGCCAGTATCTGGTCAGTTACCGCGAATGAATAGTTTTGTCTATATAGTAAGTAGTGAAGTAGACATATTTATTGTTGCGTAGGATATGCTCAGAGCAAATAATTGTATAAAAAATTTAAGATGTACTAGTTATATTTTGGTATATAATACATTAAAATACACTTTTTCATGAATTTACAGAAAAATCTCCAAAACGGACGAATAACCATGTTACTACATAAACGAAGATTTCTTAAAGATTTTCAACGCCAGTGAATGAATGTGTTAAAAGCATAGGCGAAATTTAAGGTTATAACAGTCCAAATGTATTTTAAATGTGCATGTTCATTTGCTGACTCTGGTGTTCATTCACGAGATTTCGGTCATATTTTTATCTTTTATTCGATTTTCAAATCAATAGTAACATTAAATCGAGATATTATTTTTCAAATAAATAATATGATAGGCAAGCATTAATATTATTCAAGTGTTTTTTTCAGTACTACGTTATATACGTATATATAACTTTTTGGAATATCAAATTTTTCACATTCGTTCATTCTCCTTAGAAGTCGACACTCTGAAAAATGGTATAGTAACGTAGGGATATACTTACTATTATCATAATCTTTACACTCTATATTTTGTAGCTATTATTAAGCCGATGTCGTAGTCTTATACTTTCACCCATATATCGACGTTATCGATCTTTTGTTTTATGCACTCAATTTTTGTTTAAGAATCGCAATTTTACGAACGTAATATTGCATGGTACCAATAACCGGTATATATATACATATTATATTATTGGTACGTTGTCAAAAATTGGAAAATTTACATAATCATCCAAAAGCTAAAATTTGTATAATCGTCAGTTATTACTACGACGTCCCCTTAAGATGTATTATATTTAGTAATTTTTAACGAATTGTTATTAAAATTATTACAAAATATAGTAATTTTCATTATATCATTTTTCTCAATGAATGCATTCCTCAATATGTGTAAAAATAACACATTCGAGCAGATCAGTAACTTTTCTTAGCCGGAATTTCCTTTCTTCGACAAAAATAGGGATGTAAATTATAGCGTGATGCCGCATCAATCTTTTACATTACTAAAATACTTTAAAGTGTATATTCATCGAAAAGTCAGTTGTTAAGTAATTGTATATATCATCCATCAAACGAACAATAATTGTATTTTTAATTTTATTATCACATTGATACATTGTGTTCTATATTTAATACTCCGCAAGGTTTACTAGTACGGCAGTTACAGTTTCTAAAACACAAAGTGGCTTCTGAAACTTACTTATTCTGCATGTCAATTTTCGTACACTGTAGTTTGAAAGTTTATATTATTTCAGGCTAACAATTCATTAACATTCAAACTTTCAAGTACTTTAAGAAGTATAATTTATATATTAACTGTAATATGTATATATATATATAGGACATCGCAACACTGTAATACATTATACTAATTTAATTATTTGAGTTTGATCAAGAATTATAAGTACGCTGTTAACGCGAACTTAATTCATGTGTCATGATCAAATTTGTATCAGAAAAACCAAACCTTGCATTAAGAAAGCAACTTATTAATAGATAAGGCATCCTCCTACACCTTATTAAAATTTATAGACTTACGTACATAAGATTTTATATACGAAAGGGTGATCGAGGATTAAAGTACAGGAAGCTTGGATTTTACAATATCTATATATATACTCCCCGCATCCTACGCAAAAATCGCAATTGCTCAGTAGCAAAACTTGCGGTAGTTCAAAGAATCTGACGGAATTCGAAATAGCAAATAAAAACTTTCAAAAAACGCAGTTGCAATGTTAAACAAATTTTTATTTCATTTTTTTAGAAGTTTTAAAGAGATATGAAAAAATTTTAAAAATCTTGTGTTTTTTTTGACTTGTTGCAGAGTTAGTTCGCGTAACGATAGCTCAAAAAAAACGACGAGGTTTGAAACGTCATTGCTTTAACTTTAAACTGAGGGGTTGAACCTTATTTTAACTCGTTTTTTACTATATATCTAACATATTTTTTGTTAAAAAATACGTTTTTGTAAAAAAAATAGTCTTTCATATTTTTTTATAAAAGAAAAAATGTGTATGTGTATGTACAATTTTTAACAATAATGTAACCAGTACTTTTATCAAGTTTTTTATGAAATTAAAACTCATTTTTATATTTTATTAATATTGGTATCGAAAATAGTTTAATTAAGAGTTTATTGATTTTTAAAATAAAAGAATAATAAAAAAAATTATTGCATTATCTGGTACTTAATTAAAGACTTTTAACAGAGTATTCGTAAGGTACGTTCCCTTTGCGGCTGCAATATGTAAATTCGTACTTTACAAATACTCTATCGAAAAATAATGTACGCGCTTCAGCCGAAAATTTTTTCAAACTGTTCTACTTCTGGCCTTGGCACAAATAGTACTATTTTTTAAATTTTTATATATGTTAAAAAATCGCAAAAAAAAATTTTTTCGAATTTTTTTTAAGTTGTAAATCTATATTTAAAGTTAAATTGCTTCTATTTTTTTTTTAAATTTTTTTCTCTATTACTCTTCTCTTTTAAATATTCCCATTGTTACAGAAAGCTTTTTTTTACATAATATACTTATCTTTGGTAAAAAGTGAGTTAAGAGAACGCTCGGCCTCTTATTTAATAACAATTACTTTTCAAATTCTTGACAGATTTTTTGCAATCTGACATCTATTTTATTACTTATAAAATACTGAAATTAAATTTTTTTAATTATGCAGTAACACTATTTGAAGGTTTCTATCTGATCTTTCGAATGCCGCTAGATTTTTTAACTTACGATATTTTGCTGCGCTGTACTATAAAATTTGTAAGCTCTTGCGATTTTTGCCTGGGGCGCGAAGAAGCATGTGGATGGAAGTATATATATATATTTTTATTAATATGTGGAATTTTAAGTATTAGTATTAAATTTCAAGATTACTCTTATTAGAATGGATGAATTTCTTAAGATAAACTTTTACTAAAAGTTTATATTCATTTATTATTATTACACATGTGTATTATTAATCGCTAGTGTATTTTCGTAATTTTATATTCATCAGCAAACTTTTACAGCAGCAGTTTTTTATCGAAAAAATTATTCATCTAACATACTTAAAATTACCGTATCATCATTAACAGCGCGAAGCTTTTTAACTGTTTGTGCATCTGTATAGGTTTGTAAGTTAGATTCTACTCGAATTTCACTGTGTTTCCCAACATGGACAAAAGCATCATGCGCTTATTCCTACAGAGGTATAGAATCGCTTTGTTAGCGACTCAATTTTAGATGACTGAAGGTATATAAATCAAATCTAATACTTTTATTTTACAGGATAAACATCTTAAATGTTATATGGTTCTTAATTTTGTAATTTATTTTTTTAATTTAAATACATAATATATTTTGTATAATAATATACTAATTTCATTAACATTATATTTTAATTAATATTTTTCTATTCTACCGTTTTTCTTCGTTGAATAGTTATGCGCAATAAAAAGCTGAATTTTATTCTTGCCGTGACCTTTCATATCAATCCTCTATTTGGCGTGAAATATTGAAGGTTCTAAATTTGTATTACGGAGGCTTCGTATTCGATCGCTCGTGAATTAATTATTGTAGAAAGCTTAATGCACATGTTATCGTTATAACACTGTGTATTGTTTTAATAACGGTTTAAATATTTACACCTTTGTAAACAAAATAATCATGTATAATATATACCCGTATAGATCATTCTCAAAATTACATATTTACGCATTTTATAATTAATAAAAATATTGTATAATCCGGTGATGTAGTGTATATATATATATACAAAATATTAATTATTGTATTTATTCTATAAATAAAATAAGAAACCATTATTATTTTTTCAATAAATATAAATAAAGAAAATATTATCGATATTTTTTTGAAAAGTTCTTTTTTCTGTAATATTTACTTTTTCTTGTACTGGCACCTGTTGATATAATAACAGTATTTTTTTTAATTCTGTCGAGCGCTTTCCCTTTATTCCTGAATTGTTACAATATGAATATTGTTCCCACAAATAGTATACACATTGAGCTAACAGTATTTTGTTTTACCCAGTTAATAATACATTATAACTTCGTTATATTCAAAACTCAATATCATGTGAAAAAAATATAATGTATAAACATAGCAAACATTTATTTTTATAGTATGTTGTATATCGTTTGAATATTTTAACTCGGCGTTTTATAAAGAGTTAATAATATTATTTCGAAACATTGAATGTGTGTATATACATATATATACTACATTTCTGTGGCTTATTGTGATAACCAGTCAAGTCCACTTTTCACGATTTCGAGATATTAACGTTTGAAAGTTCAAAGTTAAACGTCAAATCGGAGAGATCGCAACCAGCCTTGATATTGCACAATATAAATAATACATATAAAACTTAGATTTTGATGTGTTTATTGCGCCGCTAATGTGCGAAAGTATTACGCTGAGTGAACCCGCGGTTATTTCGAGAATTCGAACTTAACTGATTTCGCGGCAACTATTTTAGTTTTCCTTTATTTAAGTGTCGATTGAGTAATTATTTCATCTATTATAACTTTCAATAGTAAAGATAAAAGTTAAATATCCAAATTGACCTGGCATTGATACATTTAAACTATTACGATGGCAGTATTGTAGTGGTGCCAATATAAAATTTATTAATTAAATATTATAACTCGCGCACTTTCACCGGCACCCGCTTTTTTTTTTTTATTGCGCATAAACGAAATGTTGTGTTTTAATAACGGTTAGTTAAATATTACAATGTCCTTTTTTATTGTATAATATATAGTCGACTGATCTAGTAAATAAGTTTAAGACGTGGAATATCTAGTCACGAAGATAATTCATGTGTAATCTATAGAAACGTATAACTATACGGCTCGAATCAACAAAATGTCAAACCTTAAATTTGTTTACTTTTAACGCGTTGCATATTTAATAAATATGAAAAAAATTAATTTTATAAAAGAATATGAATCTTCAAATTATAATTCTAAAACTCAAGTTTAGTTATTTAAATTTTATTTTATACCAATTTTTTTTAAATGAACGCTAAATGCTATCAACAGCCTTCTGCTGAAATTAATAGAAATAGTGCCAGCAGTATACAATTTAATCTGGAAAAATATGCCGCGCAAGAATTATTAAACTATTAAGTCAATGCAGAAATGATTGCAAATCAAAAATTCGTTATGAGAACCAGCATCGTATTTTTATTGATTATTGGAAGAAAAGGACTTATTCAAACCGTTTTAATTGTGTGTTGAGCAGGATAAATGTACCGGAAAAACGTGTTCGCTTAAGAACTAAAAAGAGATTGAGAAATTATACAATATCTTATATTCTTAATTAGGATTCACATTAAATTAAAATACGTAAAAACTGCTTTTTATATACAATAAATTGAATTTATCGTTCGTAAATATGTATATGTATATAATATATAATATCGGTCTCTCTCGAACTAAATGCTTTAATTTAAAATAAAGCGGGCCTATCTGGGAAATTCCACCAACCATAGTGGACAAAGAGTACGATAGGCCCGCTTTATTTTAAATACTTTTTATATACTTACTCTTAATGAAACTTGGGCTTTTTATGAAAATTTAATAAGAAAATGTTGGAACAATGTGGACAAACAAATGGTAAATGATAAAAGAGAAAAATGTGCTTGTTATAATAAAACTAAGAAGTGCAAAAATAAGAACTTTTTAACCGTGTAGCTAAATTCTGTTTTTATAATTACATGCGCAGAGGTGCCTCCAAGATTTCCTGCATTCTTCAGCTATAGATCATAATTCAATGAATTGTTTGAAAAAGTAATAAAGAATAAATGCCGTATCAAATGAGTTTGTGTTTGGCAGGATTGCGTTCATAGGTAAGAAAGTAAAGTAAATACTTATATCTGCATAAGTAGTTTAATATTATTAAAGTTCTTTCTATTCTATAAATAGAATATTTCTTGTTCTTTTTAGCGCAAGAGTATTTCAAATATGTGTATCACTGTAAGTGATGGTTAAGTTTCTTCAGGTTTAATTAGTTTTAATTAGTTAATAAAATTGTTAATAAATATTTTGCATTCTAGGTACTAATGAAATATTTATAAATTGTTTACAGAAGTAAAATTTAATTTATTAGCTTAATAATTAATAAGGAGTAGGAAGCAGATACTACACTCGGTTGAAATGCAATAAATATCAATGGATTAGTGCTATAACATTTATTAAATACTCCATCGACAAAAACAAAAAAATACGTATATTTTTATTTTCATCAAAGAAGTTGTCTCTTCGGGCTGAGTAAAAAATTTTATCCGGAGGTCATGTACTTCCCTTGTAAGTGCAGACGTAAATTACATAAAACGCTATACTGACAGCTGTCCCGGACGAAATAAAAACAAAATTAATATTATGTAGTTGATTTTATCGATTTTCCCGAGACTAAGGTGTAGGTGAGAAAGAAAAAATTTTAACACATTTTTTCTTTGTGACGTTTCGGTGATGCCACCCTCTTGAGACTTCTAATATTTAAAAATACTCCGTATACAGTAATATTTTCGTCGTAAGTTGTAAATGAAAATTGTTTCTGCAACGTTTAGAACCTTTGCTATACGAGCAACCAAATTTAGAAATCATAAATTTCTTGAACCCGGTCATACTCACATATAATGTGACTCAGATAACGCTATTATTGAAAAAGTAAAAAAGAAAAATACTATGCCAATCCAACAACCTTCGGATTGGTATAATTTAGTGAAAGCAGCCCAACCAAAAAGTCCATGAGAAACTAAAATGAAAATAAAGAAAAATTCTATTTGAGAGACGAATGAAGTTAAGTGAATGAAATTCGGTGGACTTGACTGGTTATGGCGGTAACTTGTTTATCGCGCGTGGACTTACCCGATTAAGCATTCGGCTATGCCACCGCCGATGCGTAAATTTTGAACTCCGGACCTGATTAAAATGATAAATAAATACTGTGGCCATTCGAAACTGGCTCCAACACAATTTTCAAAAAAATTGAAAACTGGTTATCGCGGTAAAGCTCAGATTTTATTTATATATTGAGTTCAAATATTTGACTCGAAAATTTTTTTATACTTACTAGAAGATGCCAATGCCTTCAAATCATGGATCTTATCTTATTTGTAGGGAATGCTTTCTTACATAAAAATATGAAGGGAAGGCAAGTTTTTAGACTCTACTCTCTAATTTTCCTTCGAGTGAGAGCCGCTCGTTTCGAATGAAAAGTCACTCGATTCGAGTGAAAATTGAAGCACTCGTAGACTCGAGTGTGCTGTTTTGACTCGAATTGAGTGGTTTTTCACTCGAAGGAATTTAGAGAGTAACGTTCCCTTTTATGAAAGCTACTTAACTAAATTTATAAAAAATACCACTTCCACGTAATGGCTAATTACTTTTAACTAATCGGCCATTAATATAGCTATTACATCCGAAGCTCAAATCCGTTCCTGTATCAAAAGTTATAAAGAAATAACAACTAACAACATTTTAGCTTAAAAAATGTAAAAATTTTTTTTTCAAAGTTTTGATTAAGGGGATGTTGAATTCTAAAAAATGTATTAATTTAAAATGGGTTGTTATTTTCAAAAATCTGGCAACGTCAGGCTCTTCTATTTACTTTAATCAATATCTCTGACTCTTTTTAGATTTTTAAATTGTTAATATCAATATAATTTTTGTGTTATAAATAGTACTGAATAAATTTCGGACCAAATCTTGTTTATTTAAAATTAATGAAAATAATGAAAAAAAACGTTAAGTCCTCCGTTATGTATCAAAGTATATTTATGAATTTTTTCAGATTTTTAATTTCATATTTTAAATACAATTCTTGAGTTGAAAAAGGTAGATCTCTGCAATCTGGATTAAACATACCTTTAAAATTCCTTACAATTTTTCTTTCTTATATAATTTTACAACAAATGGACAGATTTGAGCTTATTTTTTTTAAATCGTATCTATTTGATCTACCAAGGAGAGCATCAGGCCTTCAAGAAACGGATCTTTACCAAACTCTAGGATATGATTTCTGCTATAAAAATATAAATAAACCCGAAGTTACAAATGCCAATGCCTCTTTTTATGGAATTTATAAGTAAATAAGAAAAAATTCACAAACAAAATTTTGAACTTTGGTTGCGTATAACTTTCAAACGAACAAAGATACACTCTTAAACTTAAGTCCAAAAGAAAGCTTAGATCGAGTCGATTTGATTTAAAAAATAAAGAAGCTTAATTATCTTAATTTGGTCAAAAGTAATGGAAGAAAGAAGAATAAAAAATAGTTTGGCCTAAAATTCAATAAATATATTTTTTCGTAAATTTTCATTAAAATCAAAATTTTTTGACCATCTTGTAATAAAAAACAAAAAAATACAGTGTTAAAGTGTAGTAACCATGGAAGCTTTTGTTCACAAACAGAACAATTAAAAAGAATTATTTATTATGAAAAAAATTAATTAAAAAAAGAAAGTAATAATTTGTTTGCATTTTAAAAGATCCGTGTTTCGAAGACCTTTTCCTCTTCTGATTAAATGATTCAACACCTAATAACATGATTTAAATTAAACTGCTGCAAAACTTTTAATGTTTAGTTTGAAAATCTTTTATTGAATAATTATCTAATAATGTTTGCACAGATTAAATTATTATAACAAAATAGTTTTAAATCTATAAAGAAATACTGAGGAAATATCCAGTAATTCCTCTGTATATTATTTCAATGAATAATTAAACAAGTCGTTTATTATTACCCTCTAATTCGTATATTTAAAGAAAGGTTTGCTTCGTCGAATAAATCAAATGATCTAGTCTTTACAACGGGGTACACACACGTCTCGTTTGCTTCACTTTCGCATTTTTTCTCTCTAGTTATAAAAGAACTTTTAATTGGAATTCGTTGGACAGATGCAATACGTGACGGCTATCGCTGTGAATGTGCACGTTAACTTTCTATTACTGGGCAACTTCCGGCGAACCGATCGACTTAATTAATCTCATATTTCATGTCGGATTTACCGAATACAGGACACGCGACACTCCTGTATGTAAGGAGTCGTAACGTTTGCTTATGCTACAATGAGTTATCTACATATATAATCTAAATGTGTTTTATATTTCTTATTTTATCAACCTATTTTCTATTCTAATTATGGTCGTCTAAAAATAATTTTTTATGAGAAAAATGTTTTTAGTATTTATCTTAATAATTTTACTTAGTAAGAGTATTATATAATAATATTAGTAGTATTATCTTATATTTAAATATTTCATAAATATATCTATATATATACATGTAATCAGTATTTTTTAATGATCGATAATGACTGTTTAACGAAGAATGATTTTTGAAATATAATTTTTAAAAAGGTAAAATTGAACAAGTTGTTTTATGAAAACAAACTGTAATATCGCTATCGAAAAATAGCAAAAAATTTTTAACAAACCTGCATATATTCTTACGTCGTAACTTGTACCTATAGGTGCTCCATTATATTCTTTAGCAGGTACTAACTGAACGGATGGTGGTGCTAACGGCGTCACTGCCATTGTAAACGGATGCGCATTAGGGTGAAACCTTTTCACTAAAACATCCTGCAATGTAAAAAATTCTTTAACTTTTAAGCATTTTGATACAAAATAAACAAACAAAGATTTCAGGTGTAAGTAATTATTTATTATTTAGTTCATTATGTTAAAATGAGTTTTTGTAGAGAGAATGGTTGACTATTTGAAATTTTAAACAAAAAAATATTTCAGGTTTTTAACTAAATATTAGTACTTTTTAAAACCCGTAATTGTAATGTAAAAAAAGTCTAAACCCATTTCTCCTTACGTTTATATGCATTTTCATTTTTTTTTTTTGGAAAATAATAAATACGAATTCTGAAAATAACTTTATTATTGTGAAAATTTATGATTAATAGTTATTTATGCACTTGAGGAGTAAAATAGAGATTTATTCCCGGGATGGAAGTTGCTGCCCGAGCTTTAGCCTTTGGCAGTAATTCATCCAAGGCAATAATCGTCTTTTACTCACAAAATGCATGTATAAAATTTCACCCTGATCATTTGAAAAGTTACTTTTTGCAATAACAAATTTTTTTTTAATTTCCAAATTTGTTCAATATTGTAAATTTTTTTGGTATTTTTAATTTTATATAGTAAATTAAATTTTTTATTTGTAGAAAAAGAATAAATTAAGTACAAAAAAGAGGGTTTACAATGAATAAAATGTGTCTTCGATGAAAAAATGTGTCTACGATGAATAAATTGGGTGTACGGGGAATAAAACGAGTCTATGGGGAGTAAAGGGAGTCTACGGGGAATAAAGTGATCGAAGAAATAAAATGCAATTTTACTCCACTCGTAGAGCTTAATAAAGTAGATATTTTACATGATCATCAGGGTAAAAAAATAATTAAATATAAAAATATTGTAATACATGTTTTGATAATTATCTTTAGACAAGTGTTCAATATGGTTTTATTATCGTTGCCTAGGATTAAGTGCCGACTTTATTTCTCAAAAACTCTTTATTCGGAAAGCTATTCAATAGGCTATATTTCTTTTGTTGCGTATTAAATGGCATATATTTACACTCATCAATACAGATACAAATTGCTATTAATTTCTTTATTAATGGAACAGTAGATTTAGCGAATGATTAAATAATAAACGGAGAAACATTTTAGTGTGTTTTAAAATTTAATTACAATTTAAAGATTCGTTAACAATCCTTCAGTACACTGTATACACGGCATATGAAAGTTAGCGATAAGATATTTTTTTAAGTAAACCTCAGTTTATTAGACAATTACAGATTTAGTATATAATATTCTAATATTTGATATATATATATACCTCTATGTAAAAACTGAATTGTAAAGAGATTATAAAAAAAGATTATGCAACTAAGTATTTTGTGTATTATAAAGTGTATGTATGTATTGTGCACTCACGCATTAAAATGGCACTTTTCGATTTTGAAAATCAGAACAGAATTCCCACAAACGTATTTGGGGTAATAGTAAATTTAACGGGGCAAAAGTACACATATTGGGACAAAAGTAAAATTAGAGATCAAAAGTAAAATTAGTGGGACGAAAGCAAAATTAGCGGAGCAAAAGTTAAATTAGTGGCACGAAAGTAAAATTTACGAGGGCGAAAGTACAAGTAGCTTATCTCGTGCAGTAAACGCAGCCTTGTGAAAAATCTTCTCGTTCGAGCAGTATAAACCTACCCGTGAGAAAAATCTTCTAGTTTCGCCCCATGTTGCATAACGTATCTTTCTCTATTAAGGTTTTAGCATATCGACACAAAGAGTTTTTGAACTATTAGCTAGAGAAATTGTTAAATTATTTCTAGGCGAAAGTGTACCAAAAAATATCGTATAATAAATAGCTATATTGTTTAGTAATAGAGATACAGTCTTCATATTTTACTTTTAATTTTACTGAATTTCACTGCTTTTTGTCCAACACTTAACAAATTACATTTAGGGATATAGTAGTATAAAATATAGGTTTAATTTTAAAATGAAAATTGTAAATAAACTAAATAAAAAAATGTACTAATTAAAAGTGTCAGATCTTCGGGTGACGGATCTGAACCCAACTCTAGATTGTGTTTTTTAATTTAAAAATATGGAAAAATTCAGATTTTTAGATTTTTCTGGATTTTTATTTGAGTATATATCTCTACTTGCTCCCGAGTTTTAAGCAATTAAGTTAAAAGTATTTTTTTTCAATATTTGCTTAGTGGCTTATAATTTTGATAATTTTAAGCGTTAGGGTCTAAAAATCTGATTTTCTTCATATTTTTAAATTAAAAAACACTACCTAGAGTTTGGTTCAGATCCGTCAGCCGAAGGTCTGACACTCTCTTAGAAAGTAATAATAATATAAATCAAAAGTTTTCAATATACTGAGTTTTAGAAACACAATATTTGTTATACTTTTTCAATTAAAATTATTTCTATATTTTTAACTTCTATGTGCTGATTCGACATTTTCAATTAAAGTTAGACGTATGTTTTATGACTACTATTTCCTAACTGTCTAGAAATACTATTATCTTAGTTTTTAGGTGGGTATTAATTTCAAACATTCAATATTGTTGTCATAGACCTCACATTATCAAAGTTGATTAATATTCTATGTTTCCATTCTTCAACAAGTTAGTTCAGAAATTTAAATAATAGACAAAGTTTTTTGTAATTATTTTCTGTCACTATGCATCCAGTTATTAATGAGTGCATATAATATGTATTTACGATATTCCTGCAGACACCGGTAAACTCTAAATTTGCATATTTTCCACGTAATAATATCATCATTAACAATCTTAAATTATTTAATTAACTTTTGAATTTCTTTAGGGATGTGCTTGAAATTGTGTAACGAATAAAACAGATATTTTGCACGACCTTGTTTTTTTCAATGAATTCTGGTCATATATCAAACTTTAAATCTTTTTTCGTGCTTCCTTTTGCAAGACTCCCCATTATACTAACTTTAAAAGGGTTGTAAAAAAGAAATGCAATACATTTAAATGTAAAAGAACTTTTAATTAATGTCTTACTTTTAACACATTTCTGATTAACGTATATAGCATGTAACAATTTAATAGGAAAAGAGGATAAAAATGCGAAAAATGTTAAGAGAATATATACTATTGGTGTGTTCGTTTCGAAGGATATATTCTGTACTAACTTTATTCTACACATTTCATCGTCAAAGGTATTATAAGTTCACAATGGTTGCTACCACGAGCTCAAGGGGATAAGAGGCTGAAAGCATCTGCTAGACCACAGATTACATACGCTGATATAGTGGTGACCCTTCAAACGCGTACGTCTCCCAGTGCGTTGTCGCCTCTCTAGCGTACTTACGCGTAACTTCGCGTTCCACAAGTGCGCGCTGACAAGGATGGGATGGAGCAGAGAATGAGAGAGAGAGAGAGAGGGAGGGAGAGAGATGGTACAGAACCCGAGAGAACTGTGCTCTGAACGAAACAGGTGGTCCGCGACTCGAGCTTTTCTTTGCTACAAAAGTGAAAACTTTCAAGCTTGACTTTCTTTTCCTGATACAGTCGTACTGTTTTTTTTTAAGAAAGAAATATGCGTGAGTATGTCAACAGCTTTTCCGCAGAACATACCTTTTCCTTTTCTCAGAGTTTACAATAGGCATTTTGTATTATTAATGCGAATTTATGGAAACTTTAAAAATTGGAGTTCATAATGTTTTTCATCGAATTAAAAAAAATATTAAATCTAATAGAATATTCAAATCATGCTGTTATATAAATTATAAAGAATTAAGCTTCAATTTCTTCTGTTTTTTTTTCATATAATTTATATAAGCTCACACTTTTTGAATTTAACAAATTTATTGAAACGGTGGTTTAAAATTTTTTTACATACATTTGAAGTATTTCAAAACATACTTACAAGCTTCATTTAGTAGTATAAATGTATAAACGACAGTACGTAGAATATTGTTTCCAATACTCTAAGTATTGAATTAATTTCAGAGAATAAATCCGGTAGATTAAAGTTTATATTAAATTGTTTGGCATATTTTACGTTTCTTCAGATTTGCTGATTTATGTATTAATATTTTAAATTATACCCTAAGAAATTGTTAGAAACTCAGTGAAACAAAAAGTTTAAGAATTTCCATAGTTTAATTATTTTTCGGTAAATACAGTTCGTTTGGAAAAACGTATATATATTTGAAAGTTTGTTTTGAGCACGTGGCAAGGTAAATTACTTTTTATCAAGAGCATAACAGTCAAATATCAATAATAAAGATATCGTAACCTCGTTGGTAAGAACACCCTAAAGATACGGTACCAACTATCTTTATTTATAATCCACACAATGTATCTTCGTTTACCATCTCGGCAATAAAAACTTTTTCCATACTATTTCTTTTTGTGTGAAAATGCGCAATTGTGCAGGTCTTGTCCCTCGACGAGAAAATACAATATCTCCCAGTTGGGAAGCGTAATAATCTCTTCGAGTTGCCGTCAGTACGTTTGTCGGCCGAAAAATACTTGTACGCCCACGCGAATAATTTCATTGATCGACGCTCAGCTGCTCCGGCAGACGAGTCTCGTAGAAGTGTTATGGGTCCGGCGCACTCTTCGTGTTGCGAATAAGTTTGCCTTTGGTGGTTCGAACCGTCTTTATGAATTATTGAAGATCAGCCCCTCATTTCCTCGACTCCGTGGGATATATGCATAACTCGCGCGGTCGTCGATGCTCTTGACACACATATGCGGTCGATTAAGTCGTGAAAAAAGGTTTGCCGGCAACGTTCACGAGGTAATACGTGGATGCTAAATAAATTCGGACTGGACCGATAACTGCTGTCGAGAGGTCAGGGTCGAGGTCGGGTCGTGAGAATCTTGACGTCAGCAATGGAAACGTTCACTCGAGATGTGCGACTTCTGTGTTGCCACCTCCACCACCGATTTATCCTTTCTTTTACGCAATATGTATCGCCGAGGGTGAATACTACCGACGCATTTTCTTAATCTACTACGTAACTGTTTTACGAATGACTACGTTTTTCTCCACCCGGAATACTCGACATGCTAGTCTTCCGGAAAAGTGCGTGACTCGTTTTAGGCCGTAGGGTGCACGACTGTATAGGGTTACACTTTGATTGGCGTAATTTCTGTGGTAACTTTATCAGCCAGTGATGAACGTATCTAACATAGTTTGTTACTGCTCGACACTAAAAATATTTTGTAAATTTGATTTATGTATCCCGTGGGGAAAGCCGAAAACTAAGGTTGAAATTGGGTAAGCCAAATAGAATGAAAAAATCGTTGATCGATGTTGCGCTTCGGCGTGGTATATTGCACGTATTCGACAGATGTACAATCTGATTAGATTCTCTTGTATTATTGTCAGTATATTTTATCCTTTATATCCAGAACCATTTGTATTTAAATGCCTGCGCGTGTTGTAAAATAACTACGCATTTATAAATAAAATTTGCCTAGATTAATTAAATACAAAAGGTAATCAATTTTCTATTACCGAAAGCTACTTTATTAAAGGTTAATATATATATCAGTTATAATTTTTTGTTAATAATTATTTTTATATGTTTACAGTTTATTAAAATAATTTTGTTTAATTATAATTATTTCTTTAATGTCCAATTACAGTTATATGCATTTTAATTGAAAATTATCGAAAGTTAAATGTATAAAGAGTTTATCAGATATTCCATGGATATCAGATTGACTGCAGAAAAAAAATGTTTCATACCTATTCCAAATATAACTTAATTTACGTTAAGGAATAATCGGAACTGAACTCTCTTATTTCCCTTTATAATTTCAATATTCAATCTACTATAATAAGATTTCAATGTCTGCCAATCGATCAATTTATAATGTGAGTAGAAAGTTTATTGAAGTGAAATAAATTATTTAGTAAACTTCCAAAGTTCAAATTATATAAATTATTAGATCTATCTTTGGATATTTGGTCATAGTGCGACCGCATTAAATCCAAATCATTAAATATATTTCAAGCTTTTCAATCAATTACATAATAAGTTTATTATTAATTATTATATGTATTATTTTACATTTATATTATTATCGTCAAAGTTACTGAATTCGTAATTAATTATCCTTAAGTATTAACAATTGCTTTTAATATAAATAAATAATAGTGATGGTCCACTTTCTCATAGTTTAAAGTGTAGTTTTTAAATTAAAAATAACACCCGCAATATAATATCATCTATTGTAGAGGTACTGCAATTTATTAATGTTACCTGTTGTACGAATAAATCAATTTAAGAAAAGTGAATCAGGATAATTTTGTATTAGCATAAGATTTTACTGAAATCCTTGGTAGCTTCTCAACTCCAAACGATCCGCTACCGGTGTGTGTAACTTTGCAAACCGCCTACATTTCATAATACCAAAGTATGTATAGGTATATGTATGTAGAGGTAACACTTCCCATAAAGGGCCAGCAGTAGCTATGGTCGCAATAACTTCGTAAACGCCAACCTAAACTTCAGTCGTACGCTTAATTCGCTCGTAACGATGTCGTCCTTGGCGATGCTTATTACCCGTAATTGTAATAATCTACTTAGATGCGTGCCTGATTCCCTTTTCTCTTTGACCTCTCCAAGTTTCCGATCTAATTTTGAGAAAGCCGCAGCAACCAAATCCTGCCTCGTAACGAAACCTCTAAGTTAAAGAGACAACCCAGTGTTGAAGCGAAAAATCAAACTAATTTTTCTTAAGCTCTTGAAAGTTTGTACATTATTCTATATGTTCAAGTATTTATTCAAAATTTTTATTTGAGAGACTTTGGACCGTAAAATATTATTTACTCAACCAGTATATAAGTAGTTTGTATTTCTTACGCATTTTGACAAAAAGCACAACTTCTACACAATTTCTAGCGCTCTTTAAGCCAAATGAAACTTTATCAATTGTTTTGACTCCTCTTGATGAAAACTAAACAACTGTTCTATTTAAATTTTAATTCTTATTAAAGAGAATCGAAGATATAGTTTATTGAGTTTTTAATTGTGGTCTATTTGAATGTACGTATTCTCAAACGAATAGATCAAATTAATTATTAAGTTACTATGTGGTCCATCATATTATTTCCGCATGTAAGAGAGACAACCAATTGGTTTAATATATAAATACACAATATATATTATTAAATAAAATCTAAAAAGCTAATTAATACTGTAATATATACGAAGATAAATCAAGGATATCTGTGCAATAATTGTATTAATTTACCTGTTGTGCCTTTTTGTCCGTGTGATTAGACGATAAGCTACATTAATGCCGTGCAAAGCGGTGTAATACCGAGCTATCCCTGGATACCCAAGATCTCTTTAGTTTATGAAAGCCGTCAACCGTCGGACAGTGGTGCGGAACGCAACTCTATTTAATAGAGTGCTATTCAAGCTCCAGCATAGTTTAATAGAGTCACGCGCCCGCAAAGTCTCCCGCGGACTTTGGTAATGGCTACCAACTTCGTTCTTCCAATGCTACCGCCGCATTCTCGACGCCTCCGCGTTTATATTCTCTTTCTCCTTTCTATCTCAAAGAGTTGTCTGGTCTACTTCCTCACCCTTTCTGTTCCAATGTAGTCAGCTGAGTTTCTGACTGCGTGTCATTTGTGTACACGTACATAGGTGTGTGCAGAGTGTTCAAATAGGAATTGGTAAATGCAGCGTGCCGCGTTATACTCTTTATTATTACTCACACGCTATACACGATTGTAGTGTTATACACATGTGTGTAGCTTGAAGTCTAAATGTTTGTTGGTAGATGCTAATTGATTTTTCGTTATTACCACAATATTATTTATTTTCTTAAATTGCGTGGTAATCCCTACTTTCTGTTCATCTACCGTTCAATATTATCAACAGGTGTTCATTTTTTTTTATAGATATCTAATTATTTTCGTCACTATATATTACAGAGCATTTCACGTCAACTGGCCTGATCAACATTTTAAAATGTATCAAATTTTAGGTACGAACTAGAAATGTTTGCCATGATGAACTGTTTTCAGAAAACAGAAACAAATTTTTAAGTGCTCAAAATAATTTGTTCAATTCTAAAAAAGACCTGAAGCAATACTGCTAATGGTTCGCAGCTTAGTAATTGATCTGCAAGTTTGTGAAAGGTTATGTTAATTTAAAAAATTACAAAAAATTACAGAAATTTTTTTAAATTAACATAACTTTTAACAAACTTTCAGACCAATTACAAACTGCAAACCATTAGAAAGGTATTGCTTCAAGTTTCTTTTTTTGAATTTCGAATGAAAAAATAGATCGATCGTTGCGAAGTTTTTTCAAGGTTAATGTTGACATATAGTTCACGAGTCATCGACCTTGAACTTAAATATTCTAACCCACAAGAATATTCCAATGTTCTGTGTAATATTATATAGTAAAAGTTGAATAGATTTTGAGATAAATTGTTGTACGCAGTTACTGTTGGAAAAAACCGTATACTATATATACTCAAAATTATAGTATATATACATTTATATTAATAAAAAAATAAGCATTATCTCGCTTTTATACTTAAAGGCATAGAATGCATCATTTATACACATAGTTTTTTGCTCTAACAGCAGCGTTTATGAATTATTTAATAAAATATGACTAAGCTTTATTATTAATTGGTTAATTAAATTATTTACTATGTACTATTAGTATTGAATATAAAAGGAGTGGATTTATTATGTCTTAAGTATTCATCAGATGATAAAAATAGTTGAGCTACATTGATTTTATTGTTACATAAAAGAAGAAATTGGACACTTTTTGATCCGAGAAAACTACGTACGAACTGTATTTCTCACTTTTCGTCAATAAAAATACGACGATTTATGGCCTCACAGAGGCAATGATAAATTGCATTGTTAAATCGATTTCACGTCGGAAGACTTGAAAATTGGTTTTTTTTTCATGTGATGATCGTTTTCGATTCGAGACAGTTTGTCAGCCTCAAAACTATTATTCTTGTGTCTAAATGTAAAGGTATATATGACTTTTGAGTACTATTGAATGAATGTATATAGGTTTTCTACGAATATCTGTTAACACATGTAATGACATTTCTTGCTTTTATACGTATAAGTATACTCAAAGTTATAGATACGTATACGTATGTAAGATTTAATGAATTTGTGGTTAAACGCGAATAAGTTGATAATAATATAAGAACGCTCATTTGACTAACCTGAAACGGAGTAGTTGACTCCTGGCGATCTCCCGAATGATAAGGTGGATAAAGTTGAGCGAGGGACATAATGGCCTCGTTGCAAAATTTCAATCCCATCACTTCTTCGTCTTCTCTACCGTAACGAAAAGTCAATGTTACCTGGCCATAAACCTTGGATAAAGGATACTTTTAGATAAAGATCTAGTTTCTTTCTTTTTTTTTAATTGAATGTTGAATCAATGATTTCAACGTAATACCTGTACCTTTTTGTCTTGGAGAATCTCTGGATCTATCAGTAGAACACCTTGAAGCTTATCAATTTTTCCGGCAGTGACAACAAGGTCTCGACTTGCTAGATATAATGTTAGCTTCCCATTCTGTGACGACTTCTTAAATGCCCTGCATAAATTAATTATTATTTCTAATTAATGATTTTAGTGCATAAGTTATTTAGTTGGTTCTGTAAATTATGTTCATAAATAACATAAGAGTTTGATTTGTAATGTATTTGCTTCTTTTTAATAATGTTCTAGAATTTCAAATTTTTTTTTAGAAACAGCTGGGTGCGGCTTTTGAGTTTGCGTCTATATTGAATCTATCTAAAACTATAACTAAACTTTATCTATTTTTCATTTTATATTTTTATTTTTAATTTTAGCACTATTTATAGTGGATTAATATACGCTTGATTTATCTGACAAATTGAACTTTATAATATACTTACAATATAACATAGTTTATAACTCTGCTTAATAGAAAATGTTAATAAAAAAATAATATACTTTTAATAAACTGAACAGCTTATCGTCATAAAATAGACTTGTTAATCTAAGGCGTCAATATGCTTCACATGCGCACTTATTACACTTATACTTTAATAAATTAAAACTAATAATTAATACTCTATACTTTTTTTAACATTGAGAACAAATATCTCACATTTTACGTTTTATTATACGAATTTAAATTAATTGTAACTTTTATCTTATAAAATTATTATGATTCTTTGTTTAAGTTTAACTGTAAGGATTATACAGATATAAAAATAATAATAATTTTAATGATTTAATGTGTACAATGTCAAGCACGTAGTCTAAAAATTATTTTGGAGGTTTAACTATAAAATGGATAGAGTACTCCTCTCGCGTAATAAACAACGTGAAACTATAGCGATGTGTAATAATGTACTTGGTTATGCAATGGGACCGACATAATGTTTTTATTAAATAAGCTGTAGAGTATGATTCAATATAGTCAAGTTAGTTCATGTAATGATTTATCGGAAAACACACGCTTTAAATTATTCCTAGTCTCATTGTAAATAATTGATCTGGTATATATGTAAATATGGAAATATATCCCTAATACTCTTGATTTTGTACATTAACTTGCGTATTGTATCGTATCTGAAATTGACACACGTTTTGATCAGGAACAATGTAACAGACGCACCAATGTTCTAGTAACAATAGAATATTAATACATTCAATTGATATAGAATCAAATTAATTTTGCTTCGATACCTCGAAAAAAAAGGTATAATGTTGTTATGAAGAGAGTATTCAATACAAACACAATTCATCGTGAAAAATGTGAATGCAATGTCTCATTTATCGTAAATTTATTTGCAGTACGACTGTTGGTGTATACAGTTTTCTTTATCAGAGCTATTTTATCACACGCTACTTATTCGATCCGTGGATAAAAATATAACAATGGAAAGGTTTTCATTGAGGAAAATCAACAAAGCGTGCTGTTTTGATTAAGAAAACTTATATTCTGATTGTTGTTGCTGGTTCCGAGCTTTTTCAAATTCATATCAAAGTTTATGATTAATATATATCGTTACTTTCGGTATACAATATTTAAATAATATTACCGTTTAATAAGCGTACAATTGAAATGAAGCTTATGCTTGATGAAAATTAATCCGTTTTAACTGCGCATGCAGTTCGAATTTTTAGTTTTAAATTTATTGCGTGTATTAAAATTATATTATTAATATTAATTATTAATTATACATATCAATATTGTATATATAGTATAATAAACTTAAAAATATGTTGTATATTTTGTTGACAAATAAACCCATGAATACAGCTACGCGGTGATTTAAATTTAACTGCAATACATTATTTAAATGTTCATTTTCAATTTTAACACCATGAATTGTAAGCGTAAATATATACCTATACTTTCATAAGTCATAATATTATATACTTTTTCGATGTAACTCATTCGTTAAAGACACTATTAATTAATTTTTATATTTTCGTCAAATACTTCTTAAAATGAGAATACCAGAATTGCTACTTAGAACCGTAAGATGTTGTGCGTGTTACAATCATGGATGCTCTTGATATGTTACAAAAGGAAACGCGGAGAATAAATAGAATTTAATAGTTTTATTAAACTACATTTATTAATTTATATATCTTATTTAATGACTCTATATTTATATCATGCCTTCACTTAATTCGGGCGATTTAAATTATTTGACTGATCACGAATCAGATTATATTAAAATATGCATTTGTTTAAATAACTGATATATAATTTTCCAATTAGGAACATACGTTCAATTTACTGAGAATTTCACCGGATTAAGCTTAATACCTATATTGAACATTCCTATTCTTTCTTTCTTTCAAACTGATATTTTATTAATTATTATTAAATAAATATCTAAATAATTTAAGAATATTAATATAGATATACGCCTATTGTATTGTATAATATTGTATATAGATATACGCCTCTTAACAATATTTTATATTAATGCAATTTCAAATTCAAACTATAAATTTACAATAAATGATATTTTCAAAAATTAATTTACATTTAATGTTTTATGTATACACTATAAGCATTCAGTAATTTACATATATTTTATTATTATTTAAATTATATCGTGGATACATGCTGGCCATATTGCGGTTTTCTATAATATTTATAGTTTTATTATCTTTTTCAGTATAATATGTTCAAGTATGCTTTAATTGAATGAAAAATAAATTAATAGTTAATACTTTTTTATCATTCAAATATTTATATGTCTCGAGAAGTTCATGGCACGACAGTATTTGGATTACTAACCTAATCAATTACCGAGTCTCACGTACGATAACAACAGAGATAGCAATATTTCAACAGAATCAATTGTAAGGTAAAGCTGAAAATACTTAAGAAAAAAGAAATAGAATCAATACCTTGACATTGATAAATGAGTGAATAAATATTCTTATATGAATAATGCACATAGAATATTAGTAATATTATTATTGAATTTAAAATTTCTTAAATTAAAATAATATTATAACTATTAGTTATTAAGGAGATATGAGACTAAAAAATTGGAATTCTTATTTATTTTTTTATTAACAATAAGTTGACTTTTCCCAAAAAATCTCTCTGTAACGCTCTTCTATTTGCTTTGAATTGTATGTACGATTTTTTTCAAAATTTTTGCTTACTAAATGATCGAGATTTTCCTGCAGCTGCAAGGACCTATTTTTCACTTAATCATTGCTGACGAATAGTGGTTATTAGTTTTTGAATAATTTTAAATTATTTATTTCAAAAAAATCTCTTCGTCAGCTTCTTCTATATTACTCAAGTGTTACGCATGAATTTTTCTAGATTTTTAGTTCGATAATTGCAGAAAATTTTTGAATTTTTAAAAGTAGATTCCTGTAATTTGGCTATCACATCTCCTTAAGTGCAAACGGGACTTCTAAACATTTAACTGATTGTAATAATTAGCAAAAAAGAATTCCAACTAATATTTTCCATGTTATTTTAAATATTTATAATTTATATAATAACTTAATTAAATTTAACGAGATTTAGATGCATTAAATGGAATACATTAAAAAATTGAAAATTTAAGATACTTTTTTCATTTTGTGTACCGTAACAAATTACTGAATTTTATGCGCATTTAAATATTTAGTAAGTGGTGTTTGTTGTCTAGAAAATGCAGTAACGACGAGATAAATAAGTTTATTTATATCTCTGGATTTTTAAGTAAAACTACCGTACTTAGGGAAAAAATGAACACATTGTAAATGGATAATGAAAATTGATGCGTGAGAAAATTGAATCCTTTTATCATCCCATAAATTATAGAACAATGAAAACGTCGTAAAATCGACCCTTCTCGTTTCTCCATTCAGCAACTCTCTTAAACATATTCTAAAAAATTTTTTTTCTAAGTATCAATTGAACATATCTCCATAAACATAACAATTAAACAAATTGTAAACATTTTAATCTTGTAGAGAGTTATGTTCATTTGATTATAAGATTAATGTAATAAAAATGACATATTAAAAATTAATTTACCTTTGACTATATAGAAAACCATCTGTTTCACTTCCTCTGTTTGATTCAATTTTCCTGAAACAGAAAAATACAATGTATGTAGTTTTTATGTATCTGGTAATCACCAAATGCGTTATATTCGCACTGTATTTTCTTGATGTTTTATTGGAACTTTGAAGAAAACTCCCGACGTATAAATATATGGTCCCTGGTAGAAATTGTGCCAACAGCTGAACGTGAATTAAGTATTTCTCTATAAAAAATAGCTAATAACTTTTCAAGGTCTATCTAATGTTGGTTTAATCTCTACCATATACGTATAATGTGTCTGTAGATTTCAGCGTTATATTTTCGGAACAAAAAATAATTATAATGAGTTATATTTTTTAATTAAACTTTCCGAAAAGATGTTATTTTATTTAAAAAAAATGTTGTAGTACTAATTTAACTTTATACCACTAAACGTATGATAAAACATTCCTTATATAGTTAATATGAGTCAAAGCACAGAGAGTTTGCGCACTCTACTTTAAAGTTTTCATCTCTTTTCATCTGTATGCATAATATATTAAATGCAACGTCGATCTAAACTTAATCTTTAATACTCTATGTGAATAGGACTGCTTTGAGATATACTCTCGAGTATCCTTATTCGATCACATTTTCGTTGTATTGAAACTAAATTATCCTGGATACCTCGATGTAATATAGATCATCCTTCCTTCGTGATTAATAATAGATAAATAAATCTTTGCGTATAGTTTATTCATTATTATTTAGTGTGTATCAGTATTTGTATTTCCTTATACTCAGATCATTGTTGCAATATTCTGATGGATAGAAATAGTCGGTTTTGTCATGTCTAAGTTATGTTAAAGGATACTTGGTCATGTGGACAAAAACTCGCTTTGGTACAAAATTTGATTTATGTACTTAATTATATACGATTCAACAGATATACTGCAAATACTGCAGGGTAGACAATCATTGAATAGACAAATAGATCTACCGAAGTCCTTTTTGGAATGTCTCTCACTAACTAATCGATGTTGAACCGGATCAATGAATAGGTGCATTTACGTAACGAGACAACTGTCGGTGCGTGCATGAAGAAAGTATATATAACATCTTGAATGGGGTAGAATCGTATTCTCGAAGTAAGTTTCTATTCGATTGTTAGGATATAAAGTTAGGTTAAGAAAATAAAACAAAATTTTGTTTTTTTTACCTTCAAAATTTAAAATATAGTATATTTGTAGTGAAAATATAAACATTTTAACAAGATAGAATCGTTTTACCCAACTCACGGAGTTAAATTTGTCAAAATCAATGAATATTTCACATGCTCCTTGTATCTCGTCAATTTTTTGATTCGTTATAAGTTTTTTGGGAATACTCTTGAAAGTAATAGCTATAACTTTACATAACCTTTTTTTATGTAAACAGTTTTTTCTTTATAAAAAAATATATTATTAAAAAAATTATTTTTTATGAAAAAGTAATAAATTTTTATTTTTTTTAATACATTTTTTTCTAATAAACAAAAATCTTTTTATATAAAAAAGTTTATGTAAAGTTTAAACAATTATTTGAAAGAATACTCACAAAAGATATCAAATAAATCCAAAAATGAAGTCTCGATAGAGAAGTCAACGAGTCAACACGTATTTGTTTACGTTCCGGTCAAAGCTATTATCGCTCAGATTTGCGAGTTCCAACAATTACTAATTTATAATACAATGTCTTTGTCAATTTATAATAATCAAAAAACCAGTGAAAATAACAGTGACAGTTCTTTAGTAAAAACTCAAGAAACATGAGATATTCGGCTGCAACTCAAAGGGATTTATTTCCCAAGAGAGAACAAGGTCTCATTATGGATTGCGTGGGTGATTTGACTTTAACCGACTACACATGTGCTATCGGTGAATTAGTGAAAACAATTAACATTTTGTACGCGTCGAGAATTGCTAATCGCCGTATCAGTTTATACTTATCGAGTAAAAAACTAGTTAGCGATATTACGGAAAAATACAAACAAATTCAAATTGGCAGCTACTTAGACAATATACACGCTCTTGTAGAGAAACAACAAAGAATCATTTTTTCCAATGTGACTCCTCCAATCCCTCATGATGTTATCGAGGATGCTTTAGATAGTCTAGGTATAAAACGTAGTGCTCCTATTTCTACACTCTTAAAGCCACTATAACCAAACGTTCTTAGTTCTAGACGACAAACTTTTCTTAATACAAACGACGTTACAAAACTCGCGGAGTATATTAGAGTTTCTTTTGAAGGAATAGACTATTATATTTATCGAGGGACAGACATCATTAAGTGCTTTCGATGTAAAGACATTGGTCATATAGGTAAACATTGCCCAACTTACCTTGAAAATAATGAACCAGACGAATCAAATTTGGATAGTACAATTCCTAGTACCAGCAAGAATATATTAACTACTAGCCTAATTGTCAATCGAGACCTGCATAACGTCGACGAACTACATCAACAAAATCCCTCTACTCCAATCAAAAACATCGTTTCTAATGCAACATTAACTCAAATAATCAATACGACTGTTAATACTGAGAAATCAAGCAATGACAGCACTAATCATGACCTTCAAAGTGCTATGGAGGTGCAAAATATAACTATGCCTCCTCCTACATTAAAACGTAACCTAGCTAGTATAACAAATTCTACTATCAGCTCAACAAGTTGACAGACTAGTGAGGCTAAAATCGAAATTTCCGAAAAGATGTTAAAAGCATTCCTAAAAAAATCAAGAAAGAGACTGAAAAGCATAGCATGTCTCAGTGACGATACCAGGAGCTTTAATCAAAGAAGACAAGAAATCGAGAAGATTATCATAGATTTCGACAATTTGATTTTCGTTGAGTCTTGGCTTTCACCGAACAACGTCATCAACATTCCAGGTTTTACATGTATAAGAAAGGACAGAAATCACAACAAAGGAGGAGGTATACTAATAATATTAATCCGTAATTCCTTACAATTCTCCGAAATTCTTGATATTAAAAGCCCGCATGAGTCTTTTGAACTCTGTTGTGTTAGAATAATAAATGTAAACCCTACTTTCAACATACTAGCTTGCTATCGGGCTCCGGGCCATACGCTTACTGAAAGACAATGGCTAGACCGAGCGGTTAATATAAATCCATCAACTAATTGTTTACTTGTAGGCGACTTTAATGCTCACCATTCCTTTTGGAATAGTAGTTATATAGATGTTAACGGGGAAAGATTTGCTAAAATGGTTAACTCTAATAATTTAATTATACACAATGAAAATACATATACCCACGTGAATGTTCATAACGGCAACAAATCCAACCTTGATCTCGTCCTATCCACTATTTATCTTTCTGATAAAATAAACGTCGAAACATGCGATGAAACTTGGTGTTTCGACCATTACCCAAAATGATTTCTTTTTCTTAAAAAATCCCCTAGCTAACTTTATGAGATTAGCTGATATTGATTATTGACTTCTATAAATATATTTATATAATAATAAATATTCGTTATGCAAATAATTATATCATATCAATCTATTGTTACAGAATTTTGTTTTTGTTTGGAATAAAAATATTTGTTTAATATAAGGTTTCCTAGTAAAAAACAGTCGGTTTAAAATGACCCGGAAAGGTTGGGTAAACTTGGCCCAACTTATAAAGCTCACTTTATAAAGTGTGGCACAATTTGGTCAGTAGAAAATTTCCTAAACTTTATAAATCACATATGGTAAGTGTGAGAAATCTGAGGAAAATGTATCCTAAAGTATGCGATAAGTTTAGTTATACTTTTTTTAAATTGATTATTAACGTAAATATATACGATTTTTAAATATCTATTTAATATATATATATAAAACGTTATAATAGTTTTATTTTTTGGTTTTTATTTACTCAATAAAAGCTACTTTTAGGAGATTAAAAGTTGCTTGGAGATTGACAAGTGTTATGGAATAGCTGTTTAAGTTCTTAAAAATTGTCAAACAATGTGTTTAAAAAAAAAGTTTTATTGCAAGAAAAAACTAAAAACACTTTTTATCTATTTTTATTTAAAATACCTATTTTATAGAGATGGAATCAACTTCCACTAAAAATATTTTGAAGTAGTTTACGAAAGTTTAATTTGGTATATCTGATTGTATAATACTTTACCTCTTTTACTTTTGTTTCCGTGTACATTAATTTTGATTTCAGTATTATCTACTTTCTTTATTTTCTTTTCCAAAGGCATTGTTCTGTAGACCTAATATGCACGTCTCATTTAGTTTAAATAAATCTTGTAAATACAAAGTTAGTTAAATTCGATGCTGACGTATAAAATATATATGTTTTGACAGGCTATACATTATAGTGTTTAAATTATTTTAAGGCAGTTACTACACTTTAGTTGATTACAGTTTCCTCGCTCCAGACAGGGCGACATTGTAAAGCATAAGACTTTAACTCGAACGAAATCCAATAAAGCAAGATTAACAATGACATAAAGTTTTATCTAAAACTTGCTTTAATATTTTACGAATAACAGTATTGCAATAATTTAAAATTTTGTAACAGTAATCTAATAAGAATTGTAACTTGCTAAGAATGCAAATAGCTTTACAATTATAAAATGTCTTATGCATTGATGCTACTTACATAATAATGAATACATAATAAGCGTAACCTCAAATTTATTTTAATTAAGTTTTCATGTCACTCAGTTATTAATGTAAATCACTTGTTGTTTTCGTCCTTAAGGGGAGTTAGTGCAATTGATTTTTCAAATACAGTTTTTAATTTTTATTTTTTCTAAATTTTTTGAGCACACGCACAATTGTTACACATTGCAGAATGTGCCTTAACTCAAAAAATTGAACAAATATGGAAATTAAATGATAAATTTGAAAAATCTATTAATATCGGTAAGTGTGTATTTTAACTGAAGGTACTCTATCCCCTTAAAACAATCGTCCTAACAATGTGCACGATTTTCTAACATCAAAATCAAGTTTGACAAAAACATTATTAATCCCGTTTAAGTATCTTATTTTTTGTTTCTAATTGAGCGAGAACGATGAAAAAATATTTCACCAGTAAGAAAAAACTGGAAACTTTTTACATATACGTATTTATAAAAAGGCTATATTTGATACATAAAAAATAAAATCCATCTCTATCAGGGATAAGTAAATCCTTCAAGTAAAAAAATTAATATAAATATTATGTATGTATATATTATATATAATTTTTTATACTTCATTTGATTCTTTAATGTGATTCTTCATAAAAGTGATTAAGCAACGTAAAAAATAGAAATATTATTATATTGCATAAATATACGCTTAAGTTTATATAAGCATGTTAATTTTAATAAGCGTATCTTTCTAAAAAGATAATTACTAAAAAAATTAATTCATCATATTTAATGAAACTGCGTAGAAAAACATAATTGCGTATATTTAATATATCGTTCAAGCATATCATAGAGCGTTCTGCTTTTTCAATAATACGAGACAAGTGCAACGAATTACGCATATCTCCTTAATGAGAAAATTAATTTGCACTATGAAAAAACTTTAGACGCCTGTATTTTTAGTCGACAAAACATCAACTTCGCTAAGCGTGCCTTCAACCAAAAATACATTGGATAGCACGTTAAAGCAATTACGTCAATCGGCTCTGGGAATATACTTTGTTTTTTTTATCAACATCAGTTTTACGCTCGCCTTACAGACTTATTAGAGCTTAAGAATACAGTAACGAATAATGTACGAAATTATTTTCGAAAATTTTTTTTGTATTTACCTAAAATTGTGTTACAAAATTATATTATTTTTAGTATCTACATTCATAAAATTAGTACAATTTTTTAAATAAACTAATCATCTATACGACTTTTAATAAATATATAGCAATTAATAAGTATATTTTTTCAAAATCTACCAATACAATCATCATAAAAATTTCGAAATTTCACAAAGAATATATTTACGTTATTACAATGGATTTTGATAGGATGATGAGTTATAATGTAGGGCTGTAGAAAATTCGTGACTGTAAATTTACTCATAATTGCTCCGTCGGTATTCAATGTTTTATTAAATTCAATTACTATTGCCTGTCATGAAAAAAAAAAATTTAGCGGCCATTACTATATTTTCCGTTAAATGAGGTAACTTAACGAAAACGAACTGAGTCATGCTCTTCCTCTTCACTTTATATACGCACGAAAGTTTTTTGCATAATCAGCATCTCTTTCACAAGGTTAAAGCTGCCTGGCTTATATTTATATAGGGTTAGAGAAAACTCTACTAATAATGCTGACTCATTTTTGAATGCGTAAATACATCAAAGGAGTATTTTGAAACGAGTTTAAAATGTTAAAAACGCTGCATTATATTATAAATACTAATTCGTAGTATACCCTTTATACGAAAGTACTAATTGAATATCTCGCTTGTTAACGCTCGCTTGGTTTGTCGTGCACATAAAAAAAAACTGTTTTTTTCCTCGTGGAATTATATCCTTACTTTATAGGTTTTTTTAAATAGAAATTATCCGCTATTTGTGATCGAGTGAATCTTATATAGAGGGTTATATAGTACAGCAAGTTAGGATTCAGTTAGGTATACATTTAATTACTAATTAATATATATTTATTATTATAATTGCTGTTATTATTAATAATGTAAATAGATTTCTATATGAATATTCTTTCGAGAATACTTATTGTTTTTATAATAGTATAGAATTATAGATTGTAATACGATCGAGAAGTAATAACGAAATGTAGAGGTAGAGCATAGCTAATGAGATTTTAAATAGATTTATTCAGTGCTCATACTGCAAACGATTAATTTATTGTAAACTAGCTGTTAAAGCAAAATTTCCAAAAAAAAGAGACTTTCCTTTAAACGCTTATAACTTCTGACCTATCAAATATTGACATTCAAACCAAAGTTTTCTGAAAAGCTGAGATAAAATAGATACATTTTAAAAAAAAGTACGTTCAAATCCATTAAAATGGAGCAGAGTTATAGCCGAATTAAGAATTAGAAGCAATTTTAAACAAAAAATGAACAGTACAAATTTTATTGATTTTTTTAAGCTAAATTTCTTTAAATTCTTAATTCGGCTATAACTCTGCTCCATTTTAATGGATTTGAACGTACTTTTTTTTAAAATGTATCTATTTTATCTCAGCTTTTCAGTAAACTTTGGTTTGAATGTCAATATTTGATAGGTCAGAAGTTATAAGCGTTTAAAGTGAAGTCTCTTTTTTTGGAAATTTTGCTTTAACAGCGTATAACTTTTGAAAAAACGATTGTTAGAGTCTGCGGCTCTGGCTTTTTTCATATTTTTATATTAGAAGTGCCAAGTATCGATATTTATTTATATATTTTGTATTAGTTAAATAAATATCAGTTGTTGTATGAAATAGCATATATTATTCTGTAATTAACAGTCAAAAATTTTATATCTTATACTGATAGGTATTTTTATGCAATTTACGTAATATTTTTATCATATACAAGTATTACCAACACATAATTAAATGAGCTAGAATTAAAATTTTCTAAAGTATGTAAAGAGAAATTGACTGTATTAAAAATAATAAACATTTTGTTGACATTAAGATAATGTAATTATATACGGTACTAGAGTTTATCCAGATGAAATTATTTTTATGCCATTAACCGAGAAATACATAAATTATTTCTCGTCACTTAAAGCCCGATGTAGTATCGAGAACAAATGCAGAACTGCTGGTTTAAATTTTTAACACTATAATATCTTAATTACATTCATAAGTATTTATTTCAAGTGTTTCCTTGTAGTAAATCTTTTTTCCTCATTATTTTCTTCCATTTATTGCAACGAAATCACTGTTCCGTCATGTTAGTCAATGTATAAGGAAAGTTTATTTTTGTTTCAATACCAAAAGCACAAACTATTAAAACGGTATTAAAAATGGTTTTGGCAAATTTGTTTCCGATGTTAGAAAAATGATTTATAACCTTAGAAAGATTGTTTTAAAGACAAAAACATTAAGAATTTAACGTTAATAATTGAGTGACTGATCCTAATTAAAAGGACATTTAGAATTTAGAGATCCATAAGCGTTGGAAACTGAATTGAACGAATTTCGAGGTTATGCGCGCTCTATTAAATGGGCGTTTACAGTGAACAAAACCATTTTACGACTACCAATTAATTGACTAGTTTTTGTACTTATTTCCTAGCAATACGACTATTTTAAATATGTTGATTTCTACCAGGGAATATGGAGGTTGTTCTTTAATATTATTAGAATTTACCAAACATTTCTGTCTGCTAAAAAAATAATAAGTTTATTTCACGTACATGTACTATACTACATAAGCTAATCATACAATTTTATTTTGGTTTCACAACATCCAATCATGATCTTTATATAAAACGATTTGTTTTGTATTTTGAATATATTAATGCATTTTTATTTTGCATTAATTTTCTCCTAATTATAATACCTATATGGTAATATTTGATATTGTAGATTCCACATACTAAAAACATGTAACTTACGTTAATTAATCGCAGCGTTTGTTCGAGGATATTTAAACACAACGATGTATAATCATAAATTATTCATATAAGAAAATATACATTTATAGTCAATCGCTAATATTTTCAGCAGATTGTCTATATCCATCATCTTATGTTATTGGAATAATATTTATTTTCCAATAAAAGTAATCGTTACTAATAAACAATATTTAACTACTAAAAAATTATGGATGTATTTTACGTTTAATAACGTCTTTACAATTTGAATTCACTACTATCTATATTATTAAATTATAATTTTGTATTTATATCTATATAAAGAGAACCGACGTCGACACGATCATCTTAATTTGATGTCTGAATAGACTTGACTGTAATATACGAAAAGTAATACGCGCAAAAAGTTTCCGGAAAATCAAAGGTATACAGGTACATGTACATGTACATGACTGAAACGTGTAATATGAAGTTATCAACGCGAGCAGACCAAACTGTAAAATCATTTACAAATATTATAGTTGGAAATGCGGGCGGTGAGTAAACCCGAATCCTCTGTATTTGTTAGACTCTGTAATATAGGGTAGTATAGGCTCAATATGCCGGTTCCAGCAGGATGAGTTTTTTTATCGACACTGTTATAGATTTAGGATCGGAATAGTACGGAAAAATGTGGTATCCACACGTTTTGTTGCTGAAGCTCGTTTGGACGCCGATAGCGCGAGAGAGTAGTTTCAATTTCCGGATGCATTCCTATCGCTCGGTGGGGACTTGCATAGTCCCCCCAAAGGACATTTGCGTGGTGCTTGGTGCGAATTAATTATGTACTTGTTAATTAGCCCCAAGCTCTTCGGATTTCGGCTTTCCTGAGTTGAACAAGAATCTCGGGGACTTCATTAAGTGACGTATAAAGACGCTTCAACTGTAAACCTCCTTTAGTACACCTCGAAGGAGACTGGTAACTTCCTCAATGTATCCGCTTATGAAGCGATCCGTCAATCACACGGTCAGACCTCGGCTCTTCTCTGGCTTAGAACATCTTGTGCTTGCTTGCGTGAGACTAATACGTCTTCGCGTATTGAACTCGAAATTTAAAAATATTTTTTAACTCCGATCATTTTAATTTTATTTATAAGATAAACTTAATATTTCCAAATATTTTGAAACTAATAATGTAAATAATTGCTTAATGAAGAATTACTCGACTCACGAGTATATTCCTCTTATTATCACATAATTGTATTTCGTGCCTCCTCAATATCAAAACGTAGTACCCCTACTACTCTATACCATTGTTGCCACACTTTAAAGACAAAAAAAGGAAGATGCTTGTGCTCGCTTGTCAAAATCTTATTATATTTCTTTAATTAATAATTAATTTTATAACCTGAAGAAAATTGAGTAAAAAACAGAAAACAACAGAAATTTTTAATATAAAATTGTATCCGGTTCCTTCAATTTTTCAAACAATTTTTTTCAAAAGTGCGTGCATGGATCATTGTGAAATTTTGTGTGATGATAGTTTGCATAAAGGTAAGGACAGTATTCTCATTATTTTTCTTAAATTTTAATCCATCAACTAACTTTTAACTAAATAATAGTTTTCTTTCGATAACTCCAACTCTCATACGGTAACAACAACTGGCCTTGATTCTTAATCTCAAAGCCTTTATCACTTAATCCTAATGAATATTTTTTATTTTCTTGTGATAGAGAACCGTACCCACTTTCGAAGAGTTTTCCCCTGTTTGTAGGAATATTCTTAGGGAGGTATTAACTCGATATGAAATTCCATCAGCATGCATCTCAAAAAGTGTCCTCAAAAATTGGTGGTATTTCTGTTCATCGAGAATCAATTGATACGTTTAAACCGCATTTTAGTTCGATTTTGTCTTTCCTCACTATATGTATATAGTATAAGAAAGGGCTTTCTTACAACTCAATTAATAGCGTCAGATCAGATATATTGTTAATTATAGAATTTAATATATCTGATGATGCAAGATTAAAACGTTTTTAACGTATAAATGGTAAAAAGTAAAAAATCGAGGTGTGCTTGTTAGCTGTATATACGGCTTACGCGCCTTTTGATTACTAACTTAAGAACTATATAACTTAAGAACTATATCAACAATATAAGAAACTAGGACACGGAAATAAAAATACAAATTCCTGCGTATTGTAAAACATCAAAAAGTTTTTTTTTATTTAAGCGGGTTTAATCTTCATTTAGATTATTTTGCTAATATCAAAATATCTGCCACAGTGCATACGATATTTTTTTTATTATGAAACCAAAATAATTGTGTTCATTCACTAGTGTACCTAGATGTTACGAAAGTTACACACAACCATAAAGAAGAACAGTTTAATTCTTACAAAAAAACCTTATAAACCACTTGATCAAAGAAGTATGAAGTTCATCAGGAACAATATTCTCAGCGCATAGTATACAAAATGCTTCTACTTCAGTGACAAAAAGACAAGGTATTGATATTGAATTAATATAAGAACGACCGGATGGAAAAACAATTCGCAAACCTTTTGCTCGTTTCTACGATCGACGAATCGTTCCTGACGATAAACAATATGCTCTGTTAATATTGAATCAATAAATCTTGTTTGCTTTATTTCCTTGTACTTATATTTGCTATTTTATTGTCGTAATGTTTATTTTTTTAAATATCTACATGTTGATCTTGTGTGGTATACAATTATAAAATTATAAGAACTTACCTGTGTGATTCTAATTCTATACGAGTGTCTCCTCTGAAAAAATCGAACCCACTCATCCCCATATCTATATTTTCAAATATACATTTTATTACTTTAGTGAACACGGTAATATTTAAAAAAGAACATTATTTTAGCGAGCGCACAAGCGTCTTCCTTTGTTGTCTTTAAAGTATGTCCATAATGGCATGAATAGATGTACTACATTTTGATTTTAAGGAGGAGACGCTCATATAATTACAATCGATCTTGACTATAATAAATTCGTTTAATTTTATAATTATAGTAATTAATATTATATTTTTTGGTGTATAACACAATAAAATTATATATAAAACATGTATAATTTCAAATTATACGATAAATTTTTGTTAATATCAGTAAACTAATTAATATACATATGAATGTGAGTCTTAATTAATTTGATTCGTAGAAATTGGGTGCAGCAAACGTAATTTAACTGAAAGGAAATACCTTAAATTAAACGCAGTTCGTCACTAAATTTTGAAATATTTATACCACCTGCAGTTTATACTTTTATCTTGCATTTATAAACGTTATCATTTATATTTATTTTTTCAATTATACCGCGCGCGCGCAACATTTATTGAAATTACAATAAAAATTGTGAAATCTCGAAGTAAGAATTCGAAATTCGAAAAAGTTTCTCAAAAAAGAGGTCTTAATTTTTTTAATTAATTTGGATTTCTGGTGGGTTGTTTCCACAAACGTAAATCTATAAATCTTTGTTCGCGTGATTTAGGGAAAGAATTTAGTTTATATCGAGATTGCGGTGACGAGGTAAGCCACCACCCAGTTTCTTTAATTATCGCGGTTCTGTAATGCTAATCTAGCGGCTTGCCATTTTACAAGGTCTCGTTTTTCTACCGGCTCGTTGAGAGCTGCGTAAACTACACAGACTTTACGAGCTCGTAAAACTCCGTCATGCATCGAAAGGAATTCCGTTGATGTTTCAAAGGGCGAACGGATCTCGTTCGAGATTTAATTTGCGACGTGCGGCTGGTTATATAAGATGAGAAAAGATTCGAATCGTAAAACTAGAGGTTTTTCTTTTTAACCGATATAATCGTGAAACTAGTTTTTCTTAAATTCATTCAATTATTTTACTATAAATATTAGAATTGGCTTAAAAAGGTATAACGATCGATATGCTTGTTTTAAACCTTTATGCAGATCAATATTTTATAATTCTCGGTGTATTGATCCTATCGATTTTATATTGAATATTACAGTAGAATGTTTTTTTATTCACAAAATACAGTGATGCGTAATGTGCTTTAGAGGATTATGTCTTTGTAGTCGATGGTATCGCGGAGTTCCACGTGGAATTTCGGCAAGCATCTATGCGTTTCCGTATATGCGTATGCGCAACATATATCAAGCAAAGATTGCGTTGCGAACCTTGTATCCTTCGAGCTCCGATAGAATTGCGATTTGGTTTCATTACATTCTTGTTTGCTTCGCCAATTCATTTATTTTGATATCTGGCTTTATGTAAATAATGAAAATAATAGTACTAGCAATTGTAAACATATTAATACAATTTGTTAGTTATAATTAGTAAATGATTTTATCAATGTTTAGTTACTAATTTGAAATTAAAATAAATTTAATATCAACAACTCGAGTTTCTATTAATATAAAATTTATCTTCTGTTACAGGTAAATAAACTACTACATAAATATGGTGATCACGTAAGATTAACAATAGAATTAGTATATTATAAAATTTTATACCCGAAAGTCGATGCGAAAAAAAACAATTATTTCAAATAGAGTTAATCGATAGAATCAAAATAGATATAGCAAAGTGTTGAAATTAAATAACAACTTTATTACAATGAGTGTTATTAAGCTCGATATAAATCTGGCAGGATTATTTTCAAACAGTCTTGGGTATAAAGTACATTACACTAACTTTCCCTTTCTCTAATTTTAAAGGCAAAGTTACGAAAGCATATCGAAAATAATGGAATGCATATATATACGAATAATATTCAGTTGATCTGAAATAATCGATGTAAAATCTTTTGACGTCTAGAAGCATCTCCGAAAGTTTGCATGAAATTCTCATTCGTGCGAGGAAGTCATTTGAACACGCTCAGATGAAAAGATTAGGTGGTCCGTGAATACAAGCGGAAGGCGACGTGTACACGCGCGCTCTCGGCAAAAACCTCGCGCAAATTTCCCAAGAGGTCGTGTGCGCAGTTGGTTTTAAAAACTCGCGCGACCATGAATATTCCTTCGCGTCTGGCGAGAATCGATCGGTGCACTCTCGTGGAAATTTCGTCTCGGTATATAAGTTGGGCAAGCTAAAACCGAGGCACCCGGCTGCGTCTCGAGGTCGACGAGGGTCACGTTATACGGTATCCGACCGCGTACACCTCCTTTGAATTTCCTAGCAATGCTGTCTCACTGACTTACCCATTTTCTGAGGTTATTGTGGTACCCAGACGATCCTGTTCGTATAATCATACTAAACTAATCAACATGATTGATGGTTTTGTCAAAGAAACAAGTTTTAGTAATCGTGGTATCAAAATATTTTATCGATCGATTCGTTTCTTTCTCATTGATAATTATTTTATCTATTTTAATTAAGGGTATGGAGTTTAGTCGGAAACTAAATTTTTATCATTCAAACTTTTATGTTATATTTATAATAAAAATATCAACTTTTCTGGAATTTTTAACAAAACCGAATCATTTGATGCAAAAAATTTTTCAAAATAAGTATTCGGTGTCAAATTTTCCTTGCATTAACATAAATTTTTGGATTTAGTTGCAATATCTTGTTAGTATTCTTTGAAGTAGCTGTTCAAATGTTACATAAGCTGTTTTTATTTAACCTATTAACGCCCAAAAAGACAAAAAATTTTTTCGATTTTCGTAAATGTTATTTGATACATAAGTCGTAGCTTACAATAATGTTAATTTTTTTCTGATATATAGTTCTAAATACATTCTTTTAAATGTCGTCGGGAAAATTAACCAATTTTATTTAAAAAAATTGTAATTATTTAAATATAAAAAATGCAAAAAAAATTATTGCTTTTTTGGTTAATTAATTTTTTTTCTATAATAAAAAATGCATATAAATTATTCGGAACGTTGATGGAGAGAATAGTAACACTTTGACTCTGTATTTTTTATTCTTTATTCTAACATAGTTAAAAAAATTGGTTCAATGAAAATATACGAAAGAAATAGCTAATTATATGTTCATTTTTTTATATATTTGCATAACAAACTTTAAAATTTTAATAATATATTTATTTTATTAAACAATGCTAATGTAAAGTTGTAGTAATTACTTTAAGTATATTCACAACAAAATTTACAATTAATCCAAAAATTGATAAAATGTAAGGAGTATTTGGCACCGAACATAAATTTTGCCACATTTAATTACATTATAATTTTGGTTAATATTCTGTCTTGTTGAAAATTTTTAGAAAAATTGATATTTTATTTATACTATATTTTCTCAATGTAACTCTAATCATAAATAGTAAAAGTTGATTTATAATTCAAATCTCAATCTTAGTTTCAATTAAATAACATATATTTTAATGTTACTAAACTTGTTTTATATATCTCTATAAGTTTCCAAAATAACGAGATACTTATCAACAATGAAATATACATAATAAAACCATCAGAATTCACAATAAAAAAGTGTTTTTAATTATTTTTTATATTTGCATGCAAATGTTTTTCACAGAATGGAGGTGTACGCATAAGTATAAAGAAAAAAAAAACGTTACGATAGCTGCTCCAATTTCGTACGGTAAATAATGCAAACAATTTAAAATATTCAGTTAGTAGTAAAAATAAAAGGAATAGTCGATAATCGAATAAACCATAATGATATTAAAAAATAACCTTGAAATACATAGGTAAATGTGTTTGCATTTGGTTTTGAACCTCGGTTTCAACCCTCTGCGACGTAAGAGGAAAGAGGTGGAAACAGTAGGTTAACGTCGACGCGACGCGCGTCAACGTCGTAAAAAGTGAGTTTACTGTCAGGCCATTACCTTACTAATGGACGACATTTCTATGGGCGAATTGAACAATAAAATGTATGCCGTGGACTGCGTCTCGTCTGTTTTATCTTCGATGTTACCTGCCGGTGCAACTGAGCGTGTGCACACGTATTTAACAGGTTGTACAATGCGCATCTGTTATAATTATTTCATGGTGTGACGTCATTGATGATAAGCACATAAGCTTTTTGGTTACAAAACAGGTAACCCTCGGGGATTTATGGTTGCCGCGAGTTCCGTGCTTTGTTTTGATACGTAGGTTACTATTTCATGATAATGCTTCCTTCCATTCACTCTATATTTAAACGGATGGTTCATGGTATTTTTGAGTATTCACTGCGTTTCCTCAAATAGATATAACTTATATGCTAGAACGTTATTTAAATAATTTACGTAAACCTCGGGCGGTGAGTATAATAAGAGGTAGTGGGATATCCAACGAATCTACAAATAAATAAATATATATACTATATATTTAACAGTTTAAAGTCAAATTTCTATTTATCAACCGAGTAAAATATACCGATATTTATAACCGCATTATTAATGCAGAGAAAGCCTTGGTATGTAAATATAAAGTGTACCTTTATTAAAATCAATACAAATCGGTGAATGAAAATATAAAAGAAATATTACAACCAATAATGACATAGCAAGCTTACCAAATAATAATTCTCGGATTAAATGATCATTCGTATTTTATTTATATAGTAATATATAAATATGTTTCTATATCTTACAATTAGTCGCGTAGTTGAGATATAATATCTATGATTGCTGCGTTGTGGGCTTTAAGTGTGGTTTTGCTCTAGCCTAAGACTGTACTATGCTATATCGAACCGTCTACTACGCTCAGAAGTTGGTAGGAGCATGACCAACATATGAGAAAAAAGGGTTGACCTTGATACCTGGATGACAGTAATCACATTGTTGCTTAAATATATGACACCATGAGGTAGCTCACGTTCACGCACGCTCAGATAAGTAAATTTTTGCGATAAATGAATATTTTTATATAACTATTAAGGCACTGTGCATTTTTTGTATGTAAGAAATTTCTTTTATATGAGAGTTATACATGGTGTATTTACGGAATGAAAATATAAAGAAATATTACAACCAATAATGACATAGCAAGTTTGCCAAATAATAATTCTCGGATTAAATGATCATTCGTATTTTATTTATAAAGTAATATATAAATATGTTTCTATATCTTACAATTAGTCGCGTAGTTGAGATATAATATCTATGATTGCTGCGTTGTGGGCTTTAAGTGTGGTTTTGCTCTAGCCTAAGACTGTACTATGCTATATCGAACCGTCTACTACGCTCAGAGTTGGTAGGAGCATGACCAACATATGAGAAAAAAGGGTTGACCTTGATACCTGGATGACAGTAATCACATTGTTGCTTAAATATATGACATCATGAGGTAGCTCACGTTCACACACGCTCAGATAAGTAAATTTTTGCGATAAATGAATATTTTTATATAACTATTAAGGCACTGTGCATTTTTTGTATGTAAGAAATTTCTTTTATATGAGAGTTATACATGGTGTATTTACACCCGGAGGTCTCGTATTCGATTCCCGGTCTCTCCCGACCGATATAAACATCACTGCGGAATGTATTTTCAACAAGTGCTTTCTTTACAAAGACATCGTATAACTTCCGTCACTGATTACCACCAAGTTGAGAGCATAAAAAGAGTGACGTTAAAATAATAATAACAAAAAAATCCATAAACAATTCATTGGCACGTATATAGGTTCCTCAAAATTAATTTATCACTTATATATGTAATATATTATGTATTATGAAATTTAATTAATTCTATAAAATTATCTAACGTTTTTAAAATTGTTTGTATTTCTTACTAATTTAATTCAGACAATTTTAATAAATATAAACACCAAAAGCGTGATTGAAAATATCAGAATTACAATACATGATTTTAAAAAATAAAGCAATACTATTAATTTCAATTCAACTTCCATCTGTTTTGGGACAGATTAATTAATTTTCCGCAAGTCTCCTGCTTTAAAAAGTACATTTAGGTATTGCCAATACTTCAAAATATGTTTCTATATTTTTTTAATAAGCTCAGATGTTATTATAATTTGAAACATATACGATAAAATACATATTTTTTACAAAAATCGCATTTTAGATTATATTTTTTTCTCAAGATCCATATGGTGAAATATTCTTAAATCTATATAGTATATAGTCACTATTATATTCATTACTACGATTTTATTCTACCCATTTGGCCGATTAGGTTTCGAGGTATGATCAATAAAAATCCAAAATATTTAATACTCAATACCTTCGCCAAGAAAAAATTTTTTGTGTTGAAAAAGAGTAGGGATTGTTGTTACCGTAAAGACTACTTTTTTTCAAAATTTTAAGTAAATTAAATAAATAACTTTTTTCCCCTAAAACGTTGGACTCAAAAATTCAATTTTTTCATCTTTTATTTCTCTTTATCAAAAACTAATTTATATATAATTGCTGACTTGCAATTTTTACAGCATAATTTTTCAGTTCATTAGTTATTAGTTTTAAAGATGTAACTGATTAACAAAATCAGTATTTTTAATTTTTTAAATGTAACATTAAAAATTTTCAAAAATAATTGTTTGAATAATTGAAAATTGGATATAAAACAAAATATATCATAACCAAAATTGGAAAAAGTAAAGATAACTAAATCCCTAAGCCCAACGATATTTACCGGGTAGATTCAGAAATACAGCAGTATATATACGTACACGTACACGCAGACATACACACGGACATTTTCGAAAAACACGTCTTTTGAGCTCTAGACCTATTACAATAAAACAAATTAAAAAATTTTACTATTGCAAAATTACCTTTACCAGCAAGCAGAATTGAAATAGTGAAATTTTTTCAAGTTACATAATAAAAAATTTTTTTGTAGCTAAAGTAGCGAATACGATGATATGTAATCACGCACTAGAATTTATTCGAACCACTTGTAGATAGCCAGGAACCATAGTTTGGTTTGCTACCCAGGGTCCACAAATCCATAGATATTTTGATATCTATTCGGAAACTTCGTCGACCATTTCCCTTTATGACTTATTATTCCAATTCCGAATAAAGTACAGATATATTCTAGTCACTAAATAATTCAATTTTTTAATATTGTAAGATATTGTAAATTTAAGTAATTTATACAAGACTGTTAAAAGCAATAGCAGCGGTACGTGTGTATGAAGTTTATACGTATATCGACGTAATATTCGTATAGATTTTATTTTTTAACAATTTTTTATGTTCATGTTCTTAACTTTTGAAACGCAGTTTAATATTCGAGAAATATATCATTATATATATATTTGCAATTAAAATTTGAAAATTTATAATAACATTTTTAATTCATCATATATGTGGCACTTAAATGCATATATCGACATTTAGTAAATCAAGATATCAAACACAATTACTTAATCTTTTTACCTCTCGAAGTAATATTCTGCAAAATCTAGTTAAAATTCTATTTCCTGCATTTATCGGCGCCGTAAGCTATAATTCTTTAATCGAAAAATTCCTGATAGCGAATACAGCCATATCGTTTCCTCTCGCGCGACTAAGCGTAATACAATTAACCGAACCGGAATAAAATGAAGAAAGAAAAAACTGCTATATTGAGAATTTTTGAGAAGAAGAAAGTGTCGTTCAATTCGTCGGTATAATCAGCATAAAAACCGTAATTACGGCCGGAACATAACGATATATACCGAATAACTTGGTAGAAAATTAACTCTTGGCTTTTTCACATTTTCCTGTATAGAAGACAGTGCGCAATACGGTTATATGAAAGTCTCGAGGAATTGCTCTGTTACTCTTTCTCATTTTTCCTACCTTATTCTCATCTCCAGAAAAACTCGGAAATAATGATTCTAGGATATGTCGAGAATGGCCCAAATCGTCTGGTTTCCATTTCTCTAGCAGGAGCAGACTGCTTTTTTGCGCGTTAAATGCTCGTGCTTGTGAGTTTAATTGTTCGCTTAGTCAAGCCGGCGCGAAACTTTCCCAAGCTTAAACGAGGGTTATACGTATGGATTTTGTTTGCGAATTGTGTAAAAGAGTCGAAACGACAGAGATGAACAGGATTATGCAGATTTACGAAAATTTAAATGTATATACATTGGATTTTAAATGCACTTTAACGCGTTTTGCTACAAATAATAATTACAGTTTGTATGATATACAAATACTTTTAATTGCATGTAAGTAGATGTACGACCTGTTCGATATATAGAAAACAATCATGCTCGTTTGCTCTACAGTGTAGTAGACATTGTTAGAATCTTTCTTATCGAAGTGCTAACAAGAAATGTAATATAGTTATAGATAGTGTCAAAAACGGAGCATGTGGTAAATACTGTCGACTGCAAGCTTCTGGATAATATCCCACTGGCTGATAGCAAATATGATCACGTATTATTCGAAAGAGTCAGTTTAAATGTTTAATTTTAATATTACATGGACGTCACATTCTACCACATGTTGTAGCGATCTTTAATATATTATTGTCTTGAAAAATAAAAATATTAATATTCTTAATATATTATTAAAATTTTTATGTTTTATTATCCATAAGAAATATTATTTCTCTTAACAGTGAAAGAAACAATACATAATTAATTGTATTTTAATGGCAAATAATTTATGATTGATAAATATATAATAAATAAACTGAGTTATTAGGCAAATTATTTGAAAAAGAAAATATTATTTTTAAATTAAGGTGACTCCGTTATGACGGGTCAGTCTCTATTACGGAGCTTTCGAAGAGTCTAGTAATATTTTGCTTATAATGCCATATGATATGCATCTTAAAAGTGTTTAATATCTATTTATAATCATTAAGTACACTTGAAATGATAATATTAGCGAAATAAAAATTAAAAAAAAATTTTTTTTTCAACATGAAAACTTATGCTTCCTCAGATATGTATATGTTTGGTAAGAAATGAAATTTCTTTCTAATTTTGTTTAATATATAATCTTTATTTCATTACAATCTACAAATAATTAGCTATTATCTAAAACTCTATTTATAAGGAAATTATGGGTTTGAGCTTCTTGTTTGAAAATCGAAATTCTAGATCAAATCCTCAGAATACATAAAAACCTTCGTTAAATCATACATATTTCTATATTTATTTTCTCTTTGGTTTGTCTGGTAACCCTATATAAATGAAACATGATTGAAAACCTTGTACGTATCAGCTTTCGGAACGTATTTTTATTTTTCGTTTCTTATGGATTTACAAAAACGACGGAGCCATTTTTATAGATTTTAATTTAGTATAATACTTATTAAATAATGATTTTTATGATTAAAATTAAGTTCAAGCAGTTATGTAATAGTACATTATTCCTTCAAAAGAGTGAGATTAATATAATAATAAATAAACAATGTTTGGTAAGAACTTTATATTAGAGTCATTGTAATTTTGAAAATAAAGTTTTATGTCTGAACAATATATATCGTTCGATCCTCTTCATTTGTTCAAGAGAAGGAAGCGTTTGCCGTAAATTAATTTTGTAAATCCTCTGACAAAGTGTCTTGAATAAGAACATTGGCTATTTTTTTAACTGTATACTTTTCTTTTTTCATTCCGACACTTTTATATATACAGGTACTACTTTTCAGATAATCGATTTTTAAAGGTCGAAACCCAAGTGGACTATATTCAATATCTACAATTGCATCTTTTAGGTAGAATATATATTTATTCGATTGTTTCCAACTTTTATTGTGCATAACGATTTGACTGCAAATGCATTAATCTAAATATTTTTTTTTTTACATTATAGTTTCGTAGAAATATTTTATGTAACAAATCTTAATATCTTATTTAAAACTTATACAAACAAAGCAAATTTTTGATATTTCAAAAATAATTGAACAATTATTAATTATTGATAAAGAAGTCATAATTAATTTGTCGAGTAAAAAGTTGTTTACTTTTTTTTTAATTTTAATTTAACTTTTAATTGTATGCAAAAACATTGAATTTCTATCTAAAATTAGTTTACGCGTTTAAAAAGTTTCAGTAAACAAAAAATGTGTCTTTTAAATTTTTCTTTTCGGATAAAAATTTAATCGATTGTTAAAGTTGATTAAGCTGAGAACTGCGCATTAACTATAAATGGACCGCTCTATTTACTAATTGTTGTAATTCATTATGCTTAGTTCTTTTCGAAACTGATACTGTACGACTCATCCTAAACTAGTTGAAAGAAGATTGAAGAGCCACTAAGGGCGCGAAGAAGGCTAGTCATTCAAAACATTCTTTTTTGTCTTTCCCGACTCTGCTTAACTCATTCCCTTTGCCTGTCATCCCTCTTTTTCAGTCACTGGCAGTTTCTTTCCCTCATTATTTTTTCAGTATATATTTCGGCTTCTTTTTGTTACACGATCAATTCGCGTTTAATCACCATAATATTACCATATACTTTGTTTTCTTCAAGCGTCCGCAAGGATTGGGTGCTATACATCAATTAGGTGCATTTATAGTTTATAAATCGTCTCGAGGATCCGAAGCTAGTTCGATCTCTATTATTTCCTTCAAGGTTTCTCATTATCTTTCGAAATAAGATTGTTACTATTCAAATTATGTATGGACGATCGTCAAATTCGAGGTTACTTGTAAGTACTAACCTCGGTAACATTTTATTTCGCGGTACGTGTCAACAGTTATCATCAGTGTTATTTGGAGTTTAAACAGATTTCTCACATACACATAAACAGTGTATATCAATTTCATATTTTTTGTATGTATCACTCTCGTTTAATTTAACGTTATTTTAAACGAATGTATTATGTTGTTTGTTTCGATTTTATTTATCACCGATAAAAGTCACGTATAATTCATAGAGTTCATTTGATGTAATGTAACTGTTTTCAAAGTATATACGATTGGACGATTTCCAAAAGTGAGACACATCGTGGGAGTTAAATACCAGTCGACAATAACAGACTTTAGCAAATTGTTAGATAGTGTGAATACCCGAGAGATAACTGACAGCAAAATCAAGTTAAAACGAGCTACTACTATTATTGTTAGCAAGTTTTATTTAGTCTCGCTTATATACTTAATAAATATCCAGTTTATTTGCTTTTACAATTAGTAGCTGTGAATTCTTGAGTCCACTTTAAAACTAAAATATTATTTACTTTTGGGTCGAAATTTCTACTGTGTATTAATACGATTTATTTTACCTTCAAAATACATCGTATATTTATGTCTTTTTGAAAGAGTACTATGCATATACACATACGTTTATTTATAGATAATTCGATCTGAGCAACTATATATATATATATATCAAAATACGAAAATCGATCTTTCCTAAAATTTCAAGAATTAAATTATGCATACACGTATTTTTAAATGGAGTAATTTTAGCTGAACGATGTGTAAATATTAAAATTTATTTCACGTGCAAACGTTATTTCCTAAAAAATTTAAAAAGGTAAATGTAAAATTAAAAATATTAATTAAATACACACATGTAGAAAAAATGTAAATAATTTGTGTTTCACAACTTCATATATTATAGATAGCAATTTTCATTACGGGTCACGTGTTTTATAAAACTAATAATCAAAATGTAATTTTCATTATTTTCTTTTTATAAATTTACAATGAATACCAATGCCGAATAATTAAACCTACAATGCGAGGTGATCGAAATACTGTCTATATAGACTAAAATTTATATCACATAATTTCCTTAATTTAGAAACTAAAAATTGGTAATAATTTGAAATAGTCTTACTTGTCGGTCTGAGCTGATTCGGCGGACTGGTGTAGTGCCTTTTTCGCCAGGCTGTCACTGATAGTCCGACTTACTCGACAACCCGCGAGGGAAGTTTCGGTTGTGGTTGGCGGCGGCGTTGGTGGTGGTGTGTCCACACTCGGGCCTGATTTGTCTGTCATTGTAGCCCCCTTCGCCTCGCCCCGGCCACAAAGGCCCAACAAACGGTTCACGATCACGCGGTCAACTTTTGTGCTTGAAGATTATCACGATGTCGTTGCCGTACCGTGACGTATCTGTAACGAAAATAGAACAAAATTATGTGTTGTTATTCCAATTTTACTATTTATTATACCATCCACTTCCTTCGAATAAACGAGGATTAATTGTTTTACATAACCAAGTATTGTCATGTGTCAAAGAAATTTTGTAAATTTGTTATTTAATAATGTAACATTAAGTTGTAAAAATTATAATATAACTCTAAATAAATATTTTCATTGATATTGTATCCGAAATTTCAATACTTTATCATTTTTTAAAATCTTGCTGGGTTGTATATTACTTCCTAATCCGCGGGTAAGGATTTAAGGATGTCAATGTCTTAAAGATATAGGGGAACCTCCGCAAGTTAAAGGTAATTCTCGAGGAAATATTTTACTCTGACTATCGTGAATATAGTATTTTTTAAAAGGTTGAAGAATCTTAAATGGAAATAAAAATAGAAATATATTTTAGATAAAAGATGATCAGTATTTGTGGTTAATGAGACAACTCTAAGAATATAAACCTATATGAATATAATGAACCTTATTATACTTATTTTTTCCAACATTTAGATAACTAAAATATTATTGTTAAAATTATTATTTGAACACAAAGTTTTTCCGAAATCGTTAGAACATAACAATTTGACTTTTCGCGTGAAAACTTTTTAGTAACAAAAGAAATAATGTGTTATTGTTGTTTTTTAGTTCTTGTGAAATATCGATTCTTTGGTGGTAAAACAGAGATAAAGCGAAACAATGATGAGAGTATGATAATTATTAAAGTTTCTTCGATAAATTATAATGTATATCGTGCACATTATCAAAGAAATTTTGATAACTATTTAAATTAAAATGCTTCTAATATCCTTCAATGCATATTTAAACTGACTTTGCAATAACATTGAATAATCTTTAATGTATTGAACATTCCGCAAAATATGTGTCGTCAATAATTAACACGGAAAAAATGTACCTATTATTAGCCCTTATACAATATTTTGTTCTCTTGATTCATCAAACCAATTGACATTGATATAATTTTATATCTTATTTAATTAAGTAGCAAACTTCAGATTTTATGGACTTGTTGGAACTTGCGAATCAATCAATTATAGTTATAAAGTCATATAGTCAACTATACAGTATATTAAATTATACGAAAATATTATTAGTTTAAATTTAGATTCATATTCAAATAGATTTTGAACAAAGGTTTGGATTATACATTTGGGAGAAGTACAAACAGACGGATATTTGACTTTGCGATGTACATAAAAGCGATGGGAGAAGGCGACTAGAACGCGCACTGCGTTTAATGAACACCCAAGTACTTTTCGAGTATCGTCAAAGAATTTAGAAAAGTTTTCAAGACCGGTCTTTCATACATACGTAATGAGCAGAAGTTAAGTACTGAGGTGAGAGTCTTTGTCTTAATTAGACTGATTTATTGTTTTTGATAGAATTAGCTAGTGGTTTTCATTGATTAAATCGTAATTGCTTTTCATGACTCTCAAGTTTCGCGTGTCTATACGTAAACTTTATGTGTTTGTAAAAGTATGTACAGTGAGGTATTTTCGTTATAATATTTACCGTGAAAATGCGGTGAAATAGGGACATTTGATCGTCAACCTAAAAATTAGCGTGATAACATGGTACAAATTGTAACGATTTCATTACAAATATACTAACTTTTTAAATTAATTTTAAAGGTAAGGTAAATAAAATCTTAAAATAATTTTACAATTTTAGTTAAATAAATGTATAAATATCGGATAAAAACAAGGAATATCATACTTGCAATACATTTAATGTGTTAGTCGTTGAAAAGTAAAGTAACCTAGCAAAAATCTATATTAGCAATTATTAACTATACTATTCACTTGACTATATTATTAACAGGTGTCTACTTTTTTAGAACTAACTTTAGTACCGGGGACCTTACTTGCACTAAAAATATGCATCTATATAGTGTACGCAAGAGGGAAAAATTATTATCGTCGAGATTCGAACACACGGACTTTGAATTACGAATCTCGTACACTAACCATTGCACTAACGACCGCAATGCTATATACACCACTTAGATTAGTCTACGCGTCTTATCTCTCTGCACTCTATCCTTCTCATACCTCCTAAGTGTACGTCGCGCGTCGATACCCGTGACAATACACATAAAATTGTGATATAGATCGTCTGATAATTACACATGTGGAATAGACATTATGAATATATAACTGCCAAAAATTGTCATGTAAAATTGAATGATAATATGCTGATGTATTAATTGATATAATACAATAATGAAAATATTACCGATGCAGATCTGATATTAAATTTAACTTGTAAAATTTTATTCCATATTTCATAACGAATTATAACAATGCGTAATCAACGTTTATCAAAATTCATAAAATTACTTTACTGCGCCAGCACTTAATGTGCGCATTTATATTTTTTCTTTGATAAAGCTTTTTACCACGGATATTACACTTTTATTTATTTTAAAATGTAAGACACAGAGAAAATTATTTTTCGACGAAAATTATTACTGGCTTTACTAATTACAAGTGTATCTTACGCGAATTTCGTTCTAAGTTTAAGAAATGTTTTCAACTACAATATCAAGTAACCTGCGCCCGTAAACTCCATACTCGATTTTTCGAAAGTTGCAGACCACTAAAGAAAATTGTTTAAAAAAAACCATAGTTAATTCGATTAGTTATAGTGAATCGTAATTTACAACTACAAGTCGTAAACTAATTTAAAATAAATATAGGGAAAACATTTTTTTCTTATAATTGTATAAATAATGATATTACAGTTTAAAAAATCCTAAATTTTAATAATTTTGATAAAGTTAATACAATGTTATTATAATTGCTGATTCGTCAGTTTATTTTTATAAATGTATCTTGAAGGTTAATTAGGTTGACCCATATTTATAAGCAAAAAAGAAACATCTTCCATTGTTAGAATAGATTTTGCTTCCTATATTGTAATCATCAAGTATTATTTGTAAAAAAGTGATATTACTTTTTCTATTGTAATTCCAAGAAAGTAATCTCAACAATGTACGAAAAAAAGTTATAAATTTTCATAAAAAATTGGCGTTTAAATTCGTTAAAAAAAATAGCGTTAAAATTGGAAATTGCGATTAAAGTATACTGCAGCTGTGGGAGTAGATTAATGTATACGTCCATACGCCTCCTTTTTTCTTGTAAATTTAATTGTTTTAAATTCTTTCGTGTTATTCACCGAGATAACAAGGATAGCATTTTTTCATGGTAGCGAATAAAGAAATGAGTATATTTCTTCCTTCAAACAATTTAATTAACGTTATAGATAAGTCTAAGAGGTATAGAAGATATATATTATCCGGAGCATTATTCGCTGTAGTACCAAACTAAAAAATCTATTCTTTTATAAAATAAAAGTAGTTGTTCACAGTATATACTATAGGAAAGTTTTTCCCATTAGTTTCGTCGGCAATGACAAGGCTTTTTCTCTTCTTGCAAGAGATCCTTTGGCCGGTGACGGCAATTTCGCAAACATGATTTTACGTTTTCTTTCTTTCTCTTAAACGGAATGTTGGCACACATTAACTCACATCCTAAAAAAACCGTCTCTCTTTAAACGTGATATGATTTTTCTCACATTTTATACAACTTCATGAAAATGAGATAAATGTGCGCAAAAATTATGAAGTGTTGTTGATGTTTTACCAAGTTTTAAAATCATGTATGTTATTTGCCTTCTAGACATACAAAAAAAATAATTTATTTTAGTCAAGGTAGTTTTCTATTTATATAGTGTAAAAATTATCAGTCAAAAGCGTTATACTGATTAAAGTTGCAAGATGGATTGCTTCTTTATAGAATTAAACTATATGTTATTTATACAATTATAAAATATTTACTCGATGTAAATAAACAATGATCGCATAGTTTTTTTTTTGTGTTAATTAATTAATATTTATGTGTAGGTGTATATATAAACGAAATAATTATAATACTTATACAATAAATTAACATTACACTATTTTACTGCGTTTTATTATATAAAAGTTTAATTAATTTTCCTTTATCCCGTATTATATTTCTTAAAAAAAAGTGTATAAACACTAGAACTGCGATTAATTTAGTAAATGTTCTCGGTCACCATAGCCCCGTGGTATTATATGGCCGTCTTTCGTATATTAAAAAAGAAATATTGTATCTCCTTTGGAACACGCAATCCCGGTATACTCCCGTACAAAAGCTTTTACTAGCTGGTTCGCTTATATTACAAGCTTGTCTGTTCGATTCTACCGACGTTATCTTTAATTAAACGAAAATGTTTATTAAAACGTATGTATTTATTTGTATTGGCAAAACACTCGATCCGAAAATTTATTTTTCACCGCTTTTGCTTTCTTCATTTTATAACAACTTATATTATTTATTCAACGTACGAAAGGTAACATAAACGAATTTTTTTTAATGATTATACAAATAATTATCATTAAATATTACTATTTAGGTATGTATATATATATATATATATATATATATATATATATATGTGTGTGTGTGTGTTATGTAATACTTATTATACTTATAAATGATGTAGTAATTTGCATTTTATTTTCAATATGCATTTATTTCACACTCGACAAAAAAGGCCACTTTTCGACCCTGAAAACCGAGTTGAAAGTAGCATGCTTCCCGTAAACGCATAATTCCCATAAACGCATAAGTTAATTAGCGGGGCGAAAGTTAATTCATATAGTAGAGCAAATGTAAAATTATAGTATAGTAAAAATAGATTTAGCGGGGCGAAAGTGAAATGTAAAAAATAACAAGAGTTGGGGTATACGCGCGGGCTATAAATTTGCAAACATATCGGCCCCATCTCTCAAGGTCTAAAAGGCCATAGTCGAATGTGGAATTACAGTGCATTACGTATCAAGGGCGCAAAGTAGGTGATTGTCGCTCGAGTCGGATTTGACGTTGAATGAGACGAGAGCGAGAATTACCTTACACTCGTATTGCGTATACTATTAGTTGCACCCTCTGGTACAAGAAATACTATTTGCAACGCGTGGCGAAAGTAGATTTATCCCTCGAGTAGCTAGTTCTTGCATTCGCGAGAAAATTATTCCGTCGCGTGATTACTTCCCACCCTCGTGAAAAATCTTCTTTTTCAAGCAATATAAAATTTTCTACTTTCGTCCCAGGTTGCATAATGTACTATTAAATAATCATTAATAAGTATAATCTTTTAACCGCAATAATAAAACTATATAGTTATACAAATTTATTATTGTTACGCCCAGTTTTTATTTTGCGTAAAAAATGTTTTTATTTATTCGGGTAAATCTGTTTTGACGAAAGCCATTAATTAATAAAAAAAATTATTTATAAAAATATTACTCGTTCTAATAGATCCGCGGGTAGTGATACATTTGTTTTCAATAAAATTATTATTTGGAAAAAATAAATGTTAAATTTAAATTCATTAAAATTAAACGGGAAACTCGAAAAATTAAAAGTTAGGTGGACTAATTTGTAGGTCGGTTTATTATCATGCACATTCAAAGTTTATATCTGCACAATAGAATGTCAATTTTAACTTCCAGCAGGTTAGTAATGCCTCTAGTGGAGCGACACTCTCTCGTATCCTAACTCCATTTTATTCAAGGCTGTGTATACGTAATCCTGGCGCGTCCCCTTGTGGAATTTCCGTTTTATGCCAGAAACACACCAAACCCAACAACTCGACACCGACCGCTCGCTTCACTCTTTTGACCGCACAGCTGCCTCGTAGGAGGTATATGCTTTAGTGACCTTTACGATTATGAGATACTACCAGTTTAATTTGTTTATTCTACGCTATCGGAATTCAATGTTGACAATACCTTGTGTATATAGTTTTAGGAGTACAGACTAATGAATTGAAGATAATTTTAACTAGAGTTCTTAAGATTTGCGTGACGTAGTTCGGAGTTTGCTTTTATAACGCTTGTTAATAATAATTAGGGATATATATATATATAAAAAGTTATGCTAATCGTTTTGAAAGCAAACTCGAAAGATAATATTTTCATGATCTATTCTTTAAATTTGAATTATAATATAATTATTTAATATTTAATATAATTTTAATAATAACAGCGTATAATAAATTGATAAACAAACGTAATTTTGAAACGTGTACAAAATAATGAAAATAGATCATAAATATCTGTAGCTATAATATATATCTATAATTTTAAACTTATATGTATTTTAAACTAAATTCAGATGTAATTTAAAGTTAAAGTAGAATTGTACGAAGGACCAAATTTTATGATTATTAATGCAAATGCAGTTTCGTATTTGCTATCACGTCAACATAAAGCCAACTCTTTGGCTTTTAGTAAAATATTGCTCTTCGCTTGCAAATATTGCATTTAAAATGTTTCCAACGCATGAGAAAATTGTGCAAACTTATACATCTTTTAATGGATTCACATTTGATTAACAAATCGAAACTATTAGTAATGTGTCAAAGAATTTTGTTGCATATAGAAATTTACGGTTTTATAAATTCGATTACTAATACTAGACGATTGAAAACATTAATGTATAATACATAAACCATAACGAACAAAAAACTTTATAAAACAATACGAATTCAGATTATTGGAAGTATTTTGATACTTAATTTAAGTGTAAGAAGTGTAATCACAGTGATCCGAGTTATAAATCAGTTAAGTTTAAGATTCAAGTTACGCCAAAACTGTAATTATGTAAGTTCGATAGTTCTAGTTTTGATGAAGTGAAAACTTAATCTTTGCGATTAAGTCAAATATTTTTTTGATAAATAATATTTAACCTTTTTCTAGTTTACATTTCTTGTTTTGATTTAATTAATGCCCTAGTAGAAATCAAATCTATTTCAAGAAAAGGAACTGGCTAGCTTTTCAAAAAGTGGATGATTGACTTCCAATAATGAAAAGTTATCATTTAAGGGGCTACCAAAGTCAAATTTTATCCTCCCTACTGTACCAGCTTCAAAGGTCACAGAAAATTAGTTATAATTAAAAAATAAAGTCGATTTACGTAAATCTAGGAGAGAGTCTTCTTCCTTTATTAATAATGTACCCCAGTTTAAAATTTGAAGGAAAAATATCTATTAGTTTTTGAGTAATCCCTTAACAAAATTTACGATAATTTTGTGCAATTTGAGGTTATACGCTCGTCTAATTAAAAGGCATGTCAAGATTTTTGGTAAGGGTTTTCTGTCGAAAACTAATCCATATTTTTGCTTGACAGATATATTATTAATAAAAGAAGGGCACTGTTCTCTCAATTTTACGTAAATTGATTTCTTTTTTAATTATATAACTAATTTTATGTGATTTTCAAAGTCGGTATGGATAAAACTTGGCTTTGGCACCCCATCTAGGTATTAATAAGGTCGCAAAAATGCTTTGCTTTATTTTGTCCAACATATGAAAACTGGCTCATTGTATAAAAGAGGTTTTAAAAGTATTTTCGACAAATTTCGTGCAGAATTTATATTAGTCCATATATCTTTGTAACGATGATTTTGATGACCCAAATAATTAACTAATTTAATACATGCATGCGTAGAGAAACTATCTAATTTTACAGGACTCGGTGAGTTTGTTGTACGAGCTTAGCCAAAAAATATATTAGTCAATGATATGAGTGAACGGCCTAAAAAGTGTTTTATTAATATAAATAACTAAGTAAATAACTAAATAACCAAAAATTAAGCATTTTGTCTGGTCATTTTTGAATTTCCAGGCCATTTTTCTCGGTTTAATTTCTAAGAGAGTGCTTTGGTTATTATTTATTATTTTGTTATTACTTGTCTTTGTTTTTTTGAAGAAGTTGCGAAAGCTCTTTACACTTAACCAGCGATTCACTCGCAAAAAGGAGCAGCATTTCAAGTGTGGGATTTAGTGGAAACTGTGTAAGCCTATCCACACTACTTGAATTCAGGTGAAGCATCTTTACCGAATATTATGCAAATAGGCCCAAAAATGTACGTGTCCATAGAAAAACTGGATGAGGTAGAAGTCTTTCCCCTGACCAACATATAAGTCACTATTACTATTCAGAATTCCATGTTGTTCATCCGTTCTTTTGTTGCAGCGTCAGCTCTTCCTGTGTCTTTACGCTTGTCGTAAACGCGATTTCGTTCGACCGCGAATAGGTCAATCAGAATCACCCCCGCAATCATGAGAACATCATTTGCATATCTATACAGGAGAGCGAGCTGTAGTCCGTGTTCAGTCATCCACTCGTTTACCCGCCTCATTACTTGATTCAGTTTTAACTGAAGCAGAGAACTATCCCTGGTAACTATTATAGCCGCTATATCAACGGCGTAGGCAATGAGGGACGTGTCAGACGACATGTCATCGTATACTACTATTATCAAGGGGCGTGTGTCGCGCACCCGAGGCAAGTATGGGTACACGGCACTAGACCTTATATACAGCTAACACGAATCTCCAATTTTTACTTTTTTTTATTACAGTATATTCCAGAAATCAGGATCTAAGATTGAGCCCTGTGCACCCCGCGATTATTCGTATTGTTCTTGGTTTGTGCTTTGTCTCATAAGTGATATTTGGGTTTCCAAAGTAGTGTTCCATACTCGGAGAAGATAAGCAGGCATCCTAAGATTGTTTCCAATACATTCGGAATGTCCACCCACCTTGTCGAATTAAATGCATTCCTGACGTCCAGTTTCGCAAGCACTTCTTTCTTATGTCGAAAACCTTTTTGACTTATTTCGTCTTTATTGTCCTATCTGCCGTCGATGATCCTTTCTATCAAGTTTCCATCCCTTGTCAACGGCGGAGATCGGCTCACGAGTTGTTGCGTTACACTGAAAAAAATAATGTCTTACTTCAAACAGATTTTTTTTAAATATGACCCAAGAAGAAATCTTCTCGATATTAAATAATCCTTTAAAAGCAAACTGTATTTCCTTATATTCAAAACTAGGAAAGTTGACTTAAAGTAGATTAATATACGCGGTCATCCACATTCTTCTAAATTCTAGAAAATTCATTTAATACCATTTCGCTTAAAGTAAGAAATTATTGTTTTTAGTGTATAATTTTATAATCTGCAAACCAACGGTTCAAATTCACCTCAATCTGCCAGTTTTAAACAGCACCGTTTTGCTGTCGTTTATGGAAAACCGGCATTTTTTTTCTTGCATTTTTGTATTTGGTGACAACACAAATACGGTCTTCCTTGTTGTTAGCCGGTACTCGGACGACACTGCAGTTTGTACTCGAGTGGACGCTGCCAAAAATGACAGCGTCCTCTCCAGTCCTCTGTCATCCAAATAAAGTCCTCTGCCAATCCATGTCCGTTGATTTGCGTCGCGTTTTCTCTACGCATTCATATCGCCACCCTGTTCTAACTGCTAGCGAGTCAACTCAGCAATATCTTAATTGTATTGCTAGTAAAGAGCAGGCCAGTTTTCAGTTCTGCTGTACTCTGAGGGAGCAGCATTATGCCTTGCTACTCTGATTTATATTACAATGGAGTACTATCAGTCGGTTTTCTCATTAATCCTACAGTAGTGCTGCTTCAAATGCTTCGCAGCTACCCGATTCTATTAATATTATTGTTATTGGAATTATTATTATTGTTATTATTAACTTGTTGAAGGAAATATTATTAAATATATTTAATCATGTACACATATGATTTATCGATATAAAATTATTAGAATTAGTAATTGTTTCGTTCTCGTCCTTCTTTAATACAATTTCACCCAAGACAAGTTAAAGTTTCGTTTAATGGTTGCGCGTCTTGTTTGTCATTTTTCTACATCCATCGAGAACACTAGTTTTCCAGTTTTTTATTTGTCGAGCCAATATTGCGCAATGTACTCTATATATTGTGAAAAAGTAATACTACCTTCTGCTATGAGTTTTATGTAGCTGATGACCAGGCTTTAGAATCGGCTATATACCAGATTCTAATAAAATTGGATAAAACTCTTTACAACTGATGACTATACCCAGATCGATCTAGTACACATATTACAATATAACATAAATATTTTTCCGATTTATACGGATAGAATACTATAAAGATAGTTTTGTTGATAATTGATTATGAAACGAAATAATAAAATAAAAAAAATTTAAATTTTATTACAGACGTATTCATATTTTTAACTTTAAAACATTGGATTTACCAATAATATAATTTTACAATTGCATATTTTGAAAAATTATATTATAAATTGAATTTCAAATATTTATTCAATTGGATAAATATAATTTGTAATAAGATAGATTTTTTATGACATGCTTAATTTATTAAAAGTAATGTAACTTTTATGACGAATGTGTGTGTATTTATTACGTATTTGAAATATTTTGTTTTTGATATTTAATATTATAGTTTCTATAAACATTATTTTTATAGTTTGTTTTGATCCTGATTATTCTGTGATTGACAATCCAAATTTAAATAAATTTTATTACGTACTAATTGCACATTCTATAATAAATGTAACGTTAAAATAAATTTTTAATTTGTGTACAATATTTTAATGGTTAATACGAACGTAAATACGCTTAAGAAAACTCAGCTCGACATTCCTTACTAATGATAATGAACGTATATTACGACATAGCGTGTTCTGTACGGATAATTCGCGTGCTCCAGCAATTATTTACCATATACGTACACATAGCTTTTCTATGGTGTCTAGACTGCATTCGACGAGCATGTTATTTTTCTATTTGTTGCTAGATATTCGCCGTTGATTATGATATATTCATACAGAAAATTACCTATTTATATTATTTCTATTTAGCTCATTTTAATTCCATTCAATGATTACTCTACTTCATCAGTAATTTAAATTACAATTTCTACGAGTCTCATGGTGACTACTATTTCGACCATTAAAGGAACTTAGCAAATAAACATAATTAGAGATTTTAATTATAATGGTACGGATCATTACGATGCACACATTGAAAGAGATTATTCGAAAAATCTTTTTCTTTCTATACTCATACTATTTTACATTATAATTAAAATTAGAATTATCTTTGGCTTTTTAACTGTAATTTAAAATCTAAAGTATTTTTAAAGTCTTTATTACTTCAATAAATAAAAATAGACCAAATATTATTCAAAGACATAAAATATTATTCTTTCATACATTCTAAAAGAAGAAGGAACACAACGTATTAAAGTCTTATTTAAAATTAAATAATACTTCGTATGTATAGTATTGCAAATCAGATTACCAAGCAATGTCATAAGAAATGAGGAATGGGATTATAAAAGAAATAAGAATTAAACAAAATGTTAAAGAAAATGTAGTATTAAAAATGGACTTTTTATGCAAAAATTTCATCTAATTCTTATTTCTTCCATAACTTTTGACTAAATTGAGATATTTAAGATTAAGCCCTTTTTTAAAAATAATATTTACTTAATCTTACATTTTTACTAAATTTAAATTTGAGTGCGTCTCGCTAATTATTTCCGAGTTAGCAATTAAACTGAAGCATACTTTTTCACAAATTTACATTATCTACGTAAAAACTTTTTGTCAAATAGCCAATGAGATTGAATTTCACGTGAATTCTTTTCAATTTGTATATCAGAAAAGAGATCCCAAAGTTGCAACGAAATCCGTGACCCGTAGAGACGAAAACCTCTTTGTAGTATTTGTAAAATTAGCCAAGTAGTTGTAAAAAATACTTTGTAAAAATAATCTAAGAGTCATTTTTTGGTAACTTATTTATTTTACAATTACTTTTGGTATATTTTACATGATCACTAAGCTACATGAACATATTTTAATGAAAATAAGAACCATTAATAAGATGATAAAAAAGTAAACAATTTGAAACAAGTTCAAGTTCTATATAGCTTCACTTAAATTTAAATAAGGTGTTAATTCCGCATTAAATATTGGTCTCCGAACTCCATCAAGGTATAAGCTGTCCAATTATAAAAATTAAATTAAATTAAATTTATAACCTTTTAAATTACTTCCACGTTGAAGTGCATAATCAATGTGCAACTAAATTTGTTCCTTTTACAAAGTACTTTATTATAATTAGATTTATAATCGTTTGTTAATTTAAAAAAACTGATATTAGTTAATCCGGTAAGTTATTTTTTTTCTGTACATTATTAAAAATACCGTGTATAGTATACAAATATTTAAAGGTAGAATATGCTTTCCCCAAATTGGCAATACTCGACAGATAAGCTTAACAAAAAAGAGTGATTAGCCTACTAAACCAAAATTTGTTATCGAGTACAATTAAATTGTGTAAGATAAAATAATCTCAATGGCAATTTAATTATAGAATACGGTTATGCTCAGAACGTATACACATTCTCGCACAGCCATCGTTAAATATTGACTCGTCACTTTCCGAGATACGCTTGATATGACGACCAGACGACCGATCGATCAAGAGCGCATTTGTTTGCGCAATTCTCTGCTCGCCATTGACGTAGAACATATAAACAAACGTTCATTTCACACCGACAAACATCGATCGATAAAAACTTAGGGATAGAGGAGATAGGTAAAAACGAAAAGAAATAGTCAAAATGCCAAAGTGAAAATAAGATATCGTAAAGCTGAATGTATATGCACGACAGAGAAAAGTAGAAAGGTCAACCCTTAGGGTAACGTACGTTTATTTATGCGGAATCCTGCGATGGGAATAATCAGTGTATATAGGACTAATCAAATTTAGCGGACTTTCAGGAAACGCGAGAGGACTTTACGAGCGTGCAAGAAACTTTCGTGCAGCCGAGCTAAATCATTTATCCCCGCGATACGAGTGCGTAATCGTATTCACCCTTTAAATTATGACAAAAATGGACGGATCAAGCGAGCCCGCCGAAGGCGGGCGAAGCTTGATCACTATTATGCTGAGGGTCCCGTTCGAAAGATCACTTGGTAGTACCGCTAGTGTACGTAGGTGTCGCCACAATCTTCAGCTTCTATTGTTTTTCCTACTCTTTGCCGATCTGCCGTCTCCCGCTCGACCTCAGGCTCGTCATACGTTTAGAGTTGTTTCTTTATATATAGAGGGTGGGGAAAATATATTTTGAGATATTATTCTTTGATATATGCATTTTTGCATATGAGGGATGGGAGTGATCTTTCGAACGGGACCCTCAGCATAATAGTGATCAAGCTTCGCCCGCCTTCGGCGGGCTCGCTTGATCCGTCCATTATGCCTCGTGTCCCGTTCTCCGATCACTTGGTAGATGTTCAGAGTTACATACCATACAAATAATTTTTCATAATTTTTATTTGCGAAAATATAAATACAATTTACATGAATACATACATGAACTTATTTTAAACGCAATTATAAAGTGTTTTCGGATTCTTTTCGGAGCAACACAGCTTCCGCAAATTTACTCTTATTACTAATAATAGGTCTGTTATAAAATCGGTTAAAGACATTCGACCTCTCCGACCAACCTGCTAAGCTCTTAATTACAGATAACTCAACTCCCTTTTTTAAGGCTGCTGACGTAGCAGCATGGCGAATACTATGTGGAGCAAACTCCTTACCTATTCCACATTTTACTAAAAAGGTTCTCAACCATCTGCTAATCGAATCTTTTGATGCTTTTTTAAAAGGCTTTCTTGTGGTTATAAATAAACTATCGCAATCCTTGCGTAAACTTTTCGTTACTTCTAAATACCTATCCAGTGTAGTTACGATGCACATTTCGGGTTTTTCTGTAAATTTAGGTAACTGTAACAATGGTTGAAATGTCCCTGCTCTTGAATTTTTTATTTTATGAGGTATCTCTATTTCATAACCTGTGGTCTTTTTTATAATATTACTAGTCTTAATCAAAGAGATAGTCTGCTTTCTATGAGCAGTTACTAGAGCAAACATTATGACTAACTTATCAGTCAACTCCGATAAACTCAGACTCTCAAGAGGATATAATTTTTCTATTCTTAACAGTACAGGATCTAGATCATATATTCTATCATATTTTGGCTTAGTCGGTTTATTATTATAAACACCTTTTAATAACCTACTAATCGCTGGATCTTTGCTTACCTTATCACCTATTATCAAAGATAAAGCTGCTCTACATGTATTGAGCGTACTAAATGTCGCTCCGTTTGAATACTTATTACATAACCAGGTAGCTACAGTTTCAAGTTTTGGATTATATAAATCACAGTTAATATTCTTGCAAAATACTGCCCATTCCATCAGTGGTTTAGAATACTGTTTCAGTGTTGCTTCTGAAATCGATTGGATCATCAAGATAATTGCTCGATCTCCAAATCCTCGTCTTTGATAAGCTCTCCAGATAATACTCCTGCCATCAGTCGCATCTTGGAGGCCAGTGGATGCTGGATCGTCCTACATGGAGATAATAATAAGTTCTTATTTGGCGAAAATATTATGGGCTTCTCTACTAACATAGTATTCCATAATGGAAACCAGGGTTGTGAAGGCCAGAAAGGCACTATTAGAATACCGCGCGCCTGGTCATTTTTTATTTTCTGTATTGTTCTTAAAATTAATGATATCGGAGGGAACGCGAAAAAATCTATATCCGGTCCAGGATATCGTGAATGCATCTATGCAGAATGCGTTAGGATCTGGATGCCACGAGCAATACCTATTGCATTTTGTATTTGAGCTGGAAGCGAATAAGTCTATGTCTATATGGCCGAACCTCTCGGTGACCGTCTTAAATGCCCAATAGGCCAGTTCCCATTCAGTATCTACATTATTCGAACGCGATGCTGCGTCCGCTTCGATATTCTTTTTCGACGCAATGTAAGACGCAAAGACCCACAAGCTACGACTTTCGCAAAACTGCCAAATCTGCCTAGCTATTTGATTTAATTTCGGATACTGAATGCCTCCCATTCTATTTATGTACGACACTGCTGTCGTATTATCGATTCGAAGCAGTAATTCGCAATCCCTCTTGTTTTTTCCGAAGGTTTTTAGACCATAAAATGCCGCTGTTAATTCGAGGTAATTAATGTGCTCGCTACGTTCGCTTTCGCTCCATGACCCGAAAATTACTTCACCATTGCAAGCAATACCCCAGCCCGAACTAGAAGCATCTGAAAATATTTCTAATTCGAAAGTAAATTGATGGATCTGATTTTTACTTGATGAAATATTTATTTCCCACCAATCCAAATCAGCTGACAAAGATTGAGGTATGACCATCTTCGCCGAATAGTTCGCGTTACTCCTTAATAAATTAAGATACTTTATTCTTTCCAGACTTTTGGAATACAACCAACCGTACTGTATAGCTGGGCATGCTGCAACTATGCACCCTACGAGGCTCGCGAACTCTCTAATACTACAATTTCCTTTACTTCTCACTTCTTTTATTAAGTTGCTAATTTGCATTCTTTTTATCTGTGGCAGTTCAATTGACATACGTACCGAATTCAAAATTAGCCCCAGAAATTTACAGCTGTTCCGAGGGATCAAACTACTTTTTTGTTTATTAATAATGAAACCTAGCGACTCTAATGTCTGCATTGTTATTCTCAAATTCTGAAGACAATCGTTGTATGTATTACCAAAGCATAACCAGTCGTCTAGATAAACAACTGAAATTAAATTTTTATATCTTAGGAAATTAATCACGGGTTTCATAATCTTGGTATATAACCACGGTGCTACGTTAAGACCGAAAGGAATGCAATTCCATTGGTATCTATTATTCCTCCAATCGAAACATACATATTTCTGGCTCGCCTTATGCAAGGGTATTAAAAAATACGCGTCCTTCAAATCAATAGACCCCATAAAACATTCGTTTGAGACTAGTTTTGTTGCTGTTCTAAAATCTTCCATTTTAAAATGAATTGTAGGAATATAATTATTTAATTTTTTTAAATTTAATACAAATCTCATGTTCCCGTTAGATTTAGGCACTAAAAAATACGGAGATACAAATTGTTTGCTTGATTTTTGTACTTTTTTTATTGCCCCCAATTTCAATAAATTCTCTATTTCGTTTCTAATCAGCTGATCATTGTTTATATTTAAGCAGTTTCGCTTTGGTCTTTTTTCCTGAACTGGTTTTGAACTAAATTCTATTTTATATCCTTTAAAAACACTCAAAATAAAGGGATCGTTTGTTATGTCCGACCAGGCACTTACAAAATGTTTTAAACGCCCCGCTATCCGACTTACCGATTCTACTTCTTGGGGTTGGTTGAGTTGGTTACATTCTGTGAGGAATGATTGCCGTTTAAGCGATTCGCTTGGCGGTTCCTTCCTTGAATCTGACTCCCGTACTGGCCGGAGTTTCTCTGGTAACTGTTGTGCCTGCGACCCGCCTGACCTCGACCTCTTACAGACGGGCCTCGCCAGTTTAAAGATGTTGAAGCCTGGAAGACTGGCTTCTTACTTGTCGTTGGTGGCATTATGGCTAAGCCCAACTTCTCCACCGCTTTGGCTGATTTTATCTTTTGTGATAAATCCGGTCCAAATAAAAATTCTCCAGGCACCGTCTTTTCCAAAATAAGTCGAGCTTTTTTATCGACACTGGGATAAAGAAATGCCTTCCTTGCTTTTATTAATTGATTATGCAATTCGCACAACAGTTTACCTGACTCTACCAATTTTGTTAATAAATCTTTGGTATTAATTTCCTCGACTGAACTATTGAAAATCATGGATATTCCTAGGCCCAAAGCCGTTAGACTAGATCCGCACAAATCCAAATCGGCGACGAAAAACTTATCTCTTTTTTTGCTAGTCTCATTGATGCTCGCTTCAATTTCCAAATTGAGTTTTGGCGTCTGCAAAAAGTAATTTCCTGTTCTCGGATATTTATCCAACAGCGCAGCCTTTTTATCCTTTTTTAATCCATCAGATAAAATCTTTTGCCATGTGCTCGTTAATTTCGGATGCAACGAAAATTTGTTGGCATTGTCGGATTCCTCATCATCACTTAGAATTTGCAGAGTTTCCTTATCCAGTTCAACGAAATTTGCCGAATTTTCGTTCTCTGTCTCTCCTAGAACTTTTAGGTTATGCTGGTTATTTTGGCTTCATTTTCTTTGTTGTTGTATCCTGGCGAGTCAAGCTCATCCTCCTCAGCTCCTATTGACTGTTCTAAAAGAGCAAATGATCTAGGTTATGTTTTGTCCCTTAAGGTAACTTTCACATAATCCCAGTCAAGTGTACGACATGTCTCACCTCTCGTGTGAGCTCGTCGTCTAATGTACGACCTGTCTCACCTCCCGTGTGAGCTCGTCGCCAAAGCAGAATAAAAACAAAATCTGACTTACCTAAATCGCTCGAACCGTCAGCCCCGTCGGATGAATCATTTTCATTAACGTTCCGTTCCTCGGATCGAGTATCGTCCTTCTTTAGCTTTTTATTAATATGTCCTCGAAGGTCCTCCATCTTAGCCTGCAACTCCTCCAACGAAGGTGAACGATCTCTTTTTCCTTCTACCTTATCCATACTTAACCTCAAAAACTCCCCACGTGCTGAATTGTGGCTCACGCTTCGCGCACAAAAAGCGTTATGACGAGCCTGAGGTCGAGCGGGAGACGGCAGATCGGCAAAGAGTAGGAAAAACAATAGAAGCTGAAGATTGTGGCGACACCTACGTACACTAGCGGTACTACCAAGTGATCGGAGAACGGGACACGAGGCATAATGCCGCGCAGCCCGCCTTCGAGTTGAAAATTTAGCTGATTTGGCGAGAGCACGTTTTATTTTAATTTTTTTCGAAAAGAACTTACAACTGAGATGAGCGCGATGTATGCCCTTTTAGCTTTGACTGCAAGTCTTCTTTACGTGGGTTGACTTTTCATGAGTACCTACCTAGAATTAAAATACTACAAAATATTAAATATTCGACTTAGAAAAAAATAGTGATAATAATAAGAAGAAACATTTAAGAATAAGAAGAATAATATCAATAACAATATCAATAATACTAATTTTTTATAAGGGGAAAGCGTTTTATCGTCAACTCCCGTTCACTTCTGACCACCTACTAAAAATCACATCCCCAGTGTAGATACGTCAGTCGCGGTCAAAATTGTTATGAGCAGTCTGCGGCCGACGGTTGCCCAACAGTAAGACCCCTCCGACCGTGACTTTTATCCATCTCGACGCTGTCAACTTCGGTCATAATCATTAGAGGACAGCCCGTTTTAGCCAGAGGAATCCCTCGACATAGAGGGTCACCTTCCTCCAGTTCTCTGCGTGAGACAATAATATTATCTTGTGTCGAATGACCAATATGTCTCTTTTGGTTGGCCTTAGCTATCCTCTTTACACACGCAAAACGCTTGAAAAGCAGAATCCCGTGACATTTCCGTCATCCCAGATCGTCCGCAGTGTCATTCGAGGATATGCAATCTTTCAACTAATTTCAGATGATGTACAGGAGGTACCTTGGTATCCCAAAATTTTGTAAAAATATAACAGTTACATAAAAATTATCACTCCAGCATTAAACAATTTATTATACGTATATAGCTTAAGGAGAGTATTCGACCGTCTTCGTATTTCAAAGTTTTTGAAAAAAATATTTACTTAATCGACTCAATTTTAAACGGAAAATGTTCATTGTATGGAGCTCTATGGTACTCTACTGTTCGTTTTTTCACCTTCATCGATTTTACAATAGTTATAAATATTTTTGATGTAGCCTCCCCTTAATTGTAAAGCGAAAGTAAAGTAATACTAATGATTGAAATTTATGGTCGTGAATAAATTTGTCTTTTATAGAAAGTTAAATAAATCTCAAGGCTTAATAATCTTCTAACAGACGAAATTCATCATGAATTCGGAATTATAATATCTTATAAAAGAACTTCTCGATACTTATTACAAACCTTAAAAATGCACACTCGTATTAAAAACTTAAAAATTTATCAGTTGTTACGTTAGTTTGTATTATATACATAAGATACAATCACTAGAGTAGACAATTTCGCAAGTGAGGAAAAAAGTGAAAGCCGAAGTATTCCTGAAAAATCAGACTTAAGGATTTCCTAGAGTGGCAACAGTGAAATTGACGATTAACCGAGAAACGGCGACAAGGCGATGCAGCAGCTGTTCGGAAAGGAATTTACTATAGGGCGAGAATCAGCGCGGGGGTAAAAGTGAAAAAGGGAGGTAATAAAGTAGCCTGGAGAAGCATCGAGAGAAGGAGAGAGATGAAGATAAAGTGCGCCAGGTGATAAAGGAGGATTGTGGATAAAGCATTGAGGGATGTGAACAAAAAAACTTGAGGAAGAATGGAAATCATGAATACATAAGTAAGTGAGAGGAAAAGAATCAAGGAATTATTGGTGAAGGAAAATTACTCTTGACAAAAATGTTAAACCCACCAGCAATTAGTTTCTTGTTTCCAATTCCACCTGCTACAAGGCTTACTGTTTTTGGCGCTGACCCGGATGTTAAAAGTGGATATTGCATTATCGGATTAGGAGATTTGGAAATGTGTTTGTCTTTGAAGGTTCATAAATTAAATAATCTATTGCACGACATTAATATCTTAAATCTTAACTTGATTCATTCTGTTATATGTATGTAAGAAATACTATCTAAACAATCTTGGTTAAGAATTTATTTCTAACATAACCAAAACTTGATAATTTATAAACTAAAATTTATATAACACATTACTATTATACATTAATTAATTACAAATTTGTGTTCATAAAAATGTGAAATATATAGTTTATGAAAATTATTATTGGCTATTCCTATTTTTTATTCGTGAAGAAGAATTACAACACATCGTGTTAAAAGTAATATATCGAAGCATAGATTTTCGAACTCGAACTACCACTATTCTTAAAATTTAGCATCGTATTCGAGTACAATATTCCATGAGTGAGGATGCAACCCACAATAGTACCAAGCTATTTTGACGTTCCATTTGCTTCGCGAAGCGTACGTTCCTCTGCAAAAAAGTAAAAAAAGATCCGTGGGACCAGTAGATTGTAGAGCGGGGCAAATTACAGTTGGTGAAACGCATACGTGAAACGAGAGGAAAAACTCACTGACAAAAGGAAGAGTTCGAAAGACCGAACCGAGCAAAGGCGTCAAATATTCGTGTTCATTCGTTAATCCCCATCTTGTATTTCTGCAGAGTTCTTATTTTATCTTCAACACATCTCTGCGTGAATACTTAAAATATTCGATGCCAGACTCGCGTGTTGAGTTATGAAAATAAAATGAGGGCAGATAAGCATAGTTCTTTCGAAATCGATATGTATAAGATATAAGGTGTGTTATTATGTGCTTCTGATTTCCCTCGACTAATAAAAATAAATTTTACGAGTTGTATTTGAATATCAAAAGGGATGAGACTACCATATTATGCCATTGTATTTCGCTGTTTCGTCTGTTGTATACACAATTCATTATTAATCGTGATCATTCCGATTCGATTGTTACGCAAGATTATAATTTGTAATAATAAATTTTCAAATTTTTTAATTGATTATTTCAAAGTAGTTTCTTGTATTTAGTTTGCAGTGATAATTGTACATCATTGAATTTATATTTGATCTAAAGAAGAAAGCAGTAAAGTGTAATTTTAGGGAAGAATAAATTTACCCGCAAATGAATAAAAATTGTATTAGCTGTTTCGTACAAACGGATCTATTTGATCGAACAGCTTGAACCTCGACTCTAACAACCCATCCTTAATTCCGTTTAAGTACGTTTTAAAATATAATGAAGGGCTCGTAAAAGTAAATAACAGAACCTACAAATAAGTTTTATACATTATTAAAAGTTAATATTTACCGCGGAATATATATTAACTAGAGTATTACTATTTATCTTTTTTTATTTGGATAAGTCATTTAGAGACAAGTTCGTTTGATCCAACAATTTTACATAAGATATGATACTGTAAAGAAGTTATTTTATTTTCTTTGTAATACATAAATACTTCTGTTTAACTATCATTTTTATGTTCAATAATAATGCATTAATACTTTCTTCTAAAAAATTTACTTTCAGCTAGACGTGATTTATCTGTATTGATTTTGATAGATTTGGATGCTCGTATTCCTTAATGTCGAAATAAAAAAATTTGTAAAAAAATACGTTTGATTTAAAATTTAGTGTTACATCGCACAGATTATAATGAAACTTACCTTGGATAATAAAGTTTTGCAGAGAAAAGAGAAATCTTAAATTTGAACTATAATTTTGTTTTCAATTATTTGATATTAACTGTAGTAAATGCAGCTTTGTTTAATACACTTTTAACAAAGTAATTTGCATGAGGTTAAGTGAGCTAACTATTAAATTGAAGTTTCTGTCAGTACCATATAAAGCTATATTGTTGAAAAAAAATGAGCGAAGTCGAAAAAGGCGTGAGAAATCCTCGAGAAGTCTTACTTGGCAAGATCGTAAAGTGGATCAAGATGATGACGGGACGTTGTTTTAAGTTTTATTTAATAGCCTCTATTTATATATCATTCTAAGAGTAACCATTTTATTACCAAGATCATATTTCTCCGTTAGTAATAAGAAATTTGCGTTGCATTAATAATAATTATTCCTTCTAAAACTATTTTAATTTATATACAAATACAGCGTAGTAAACAATAGTTACTTTACAGTGATCGATATCGGTTATTAATAGCTATCCATTATATATTTTCAATATCGATATCTATATACAGTGTCATTCAATTTAGAATTTCATTTTACCTTATTAAATTTATAATTAAACAATTCTTAGGTATTTCAGATATATTTCAGACCCTGTATGTTCAATATCGTTAATTCCATCATAAAATAAATGCAAGACCAAATTAAAAATTTGTGTTTCCTTTTTAGTAGATATAAATGAAGGTTTACATATGCTTAAATAAATAAGTAAAATTTTCCTATTTTACATATGTTGATATAATGCTTATGTGACAGTAAAAACTCGTTTAGTTGTTAATAAATCTTACTTTTTGTAAGAATTAAGAAAAATGGACTATAAGATAAAGTAATAATTCTACTCGGTTGGAATAAGAAAGTTATTCGTTCGTTTCATCCTTACCGCACGTAACGATAATCAAGAGAAAGTACCGACTGTAACACACGTTTTTTCACTCTCTGCGGGATTCTATGGCGAATTTGGTCAACCAACACTGATCTACCTACTTACGCTTTCGGCCTCATTAAAAATGTACACGTACATTAAGGATAAGCTCGTCAGAAAACCATTTTCGATGTTTTTTTTTTCATTTCTATGTCGAGAGTGCCTATTTATTCTATTTAAGTAAAATATTTATTGACTTTAACTTAAGATATTAATAAATTTTTAGATGAAATGAAAATGATAAGTTTATTAACAAATTAACAATATACTTAATTATTAATTTGTTAAAATACATATTTTAGAAGCTCGTAAATCTATAAAGAATACTATTCGATTATCGGGATTTTCATCAAATGTATATGCATTTATAAATATCACAAAATTTCTTATTTTGAACAATAATAAGAAAAAGTATGGAAATTCACGAAGAGTACTAAAAACAAATAAGATCTAATAAAAAAATTACTGAAGGCGTACCTTTTATCGGAGAGGAATATCAAATATTCAAGCAAATATTTTATTGAATTCATTTAAAATTTTTTCGAATGTAGTAATAATTATATTAATTTTAATATTCTAATTTTTGAAGAATAAATTTTATTTTTCTTATTTTGGAATTATTATTTATTTTATTTGCAAATTGTATTAGTGAATCATCATGGTTTCTTTAAATGTAGAATAATTTAACTCTAGCCACTTGAATCCACCACTTCGTGTCAAGGTATTAGAAGTAATTAAATTCGTCTACGAGGATGTATTAGCCGAGGCTGTAGTTGCAGCAGTGTTTTGCCACAGAAACGTAAAATAGCAATGAAGCACTCGAACCGTTGATTTGTCTTCAGTACGTTTGTGGTTGTCATCTGGATTAAAATTAAATTTATGTAAATATATATTGATTTAAAAACTTTGTCGAGCAACTTATGTTCAAACACAGTTAAATAACTATTAGTTTTATCATTTAAATATTAATATAGATGATTATGCAAATTGAATTGAATAATATCTATCGTATAATTTTATAAATAAAAAAATATCGAGTATTTGTACCAACGAAGACACTAGCTAAATTAATATAAATTAAAAAAATATTTAATAAATATGTAAACAATTTCTAATTCAAAGATATGCCACCCAAAATATCTTGTAATGGAAAAATGTACATTAAAACTATACTATCTAAATGATCATTGGCAAATCATTAACGTATCATTAAATTTGATATTACTATAACATTAGGTTACAAAGTGTAGTATTATCAAAATTTTAAATTATTAAATTTATAAACCACTATCATAATATCAGAAATAAGATTTGTACATATTGTACTACAGTTATTTACTATACTACATTGGAAAAGTCTATATAAAAGTATGTAAAAGTATGCTGTGGTTACGACCGTAAATATTTGATTACCATTTCCTTTGCACTAAAATAAAGGTATGATATTTGAGTAAACGTTTATTTGTCACGATTCTAATAAATATTTTGATGTGTATGTTCATTTTATATTTAATAAATCTTTTATAAATCCATTTTCTGTATGCGGTAAATAAATATTTCTATTCTTTACCAAATATTAGAAATACTTCCCAGGCGTATTTATACATTTTAATATTTATGATTTTGTATTTACAATGAATAATTGGAATATCTTTTAACGAGTCAAATTGACAAATGGTCTAATGTTATTTATGTATATTGAGTATCATTAATGTGTTATGTTAACATAATTAAATATTGGATATTATCAACGTGGTGCATGTGTATAGATATACGTATACACATACACAGACATTTATATATGAATGTATGTATATAAGTATATCTTGCCAGTAATAGCTGCCCTGCAAAGGTCACAATGGAGTTAAATCAATATTTTCCTGAAAGTTATGAATGTGTAAATTGCGTGGTACACACATATTTACACTAGTAGTTAAACCACTAAATTGACTATACTTGATTCTTTGATACAGCATTACTCAATCATATATGTGTTAATCAATTACTTTATATCAATTTGTCATAATTAACAAAGTTCTTACATTCGACAAACAAGACTATAATCTTCTTATACTTATAAGTTATCATTTTATTCGCGTATGGGATTGTTTACTATTTAATATTAATAATTTTAGATACTGATTATTTTGTTAATGTATTATGGAGCCATTTGCGATAAATTGTTTACACTTTCTCAGTGCACGAAAAAGTAATCGACAATTTTATTGAATAAGTGAAGTATATATCGTTAAATTTTACAATAGCTGTATCGATTAATTTTAATACAAAGATTCGTGAATCAGTTACAAAAAAGGGGGTGTAATTTAAAATAGAGATAAAATGTAAATGATTCTTTGCTCTGTTAGTTGTGGTCTATACCATTAAATTTATTTGAGCGACATTGAAATGCCGCGTAAGGAAAGCCGATTGTTGGCTACAAAAGAACTCCAATACTAAAGAGATTTAATGACCGTACGAAAAGCTCTCGGTTACCTTCTAACGAGGGTGAAAGCGAAGTTGAAAGGGTGTATACGAATAACGGATATAGAAAAATTGTTGGTTGGTTAACAGAACTTGGAAAAATGTCTCGGAGTTGGTAGCGTTTCTCTTCGTAGTTCGAAACGGCGTGAAGGGTGTAACGCGTTTGCAACGCGGACACGCGAGATAATATAGTTGCCCGGCACGGGAACCTGTGGAGCTGACAGCAGGAGAATGGCCCGTTTTACGGACGAGCTGGGCGCATGAATAGAAATGGCCCAAGGTCTTCAAAGTATATATCGATAAAAGAGAGAGAGATTGTGCGTAAGAGGTGAATATTTTGTATGTAAAAATCGATGTGCCTTGGCGTGAAACGTCTATTTTGTATATGCCAAGGACCGCAGGATATTTTGTGACTTAACCGCCTGTCACGGTTCATTTTGCATATCACTTTATCGTTTTCCGAGAGTTCATTTTAATTCACGTCTGCATTCTTCCGAAGCTTGCGCCATCGAGGAGAGTCGAATATCCTGCATATTACTTATAACGAAATGTACTCGTTGTCAAGATAAAAGTAGTCATTGTTAACTAGTTTATAACTTTGTGTGTACTTATTTTTTAACCTTGGTGTAACTTTAAACTTTAAAGTTAACTTTAAAGCTAACTTCTTCTGTTTTAAAGTATTAAATAACATTTTATAATCGAAAAAAAAGAATCGAGGATATTGTTCGTCCACCTTTATATAGAAAGAAAAAAATTCATAAAAATTACCCAATTATGTTCCTATCAAATATTCGCATCCAGATTTTATAAATTGAAATTTTTACGATGTTTTTGTTTTAAATTTTTGACCATGTTGACATTGCAACGTCTATCCAAAACATTTAGATAAGTACTTACTAAAAAACTTTTCTCTCAGCATAAAGCATTTTGATAACAGCAGTTAAATCTTTCATTATTTTTCAATTTTTTCCCGCACATCTTATTTTATACGAAACGATTTATATATATTTCGGATATATTATTTTAATATGACACATTTCAATCATTGTAAAAAATATTAAAATCATTGTGAAAATGAGTTCCTTCAACATATATAAATACGAAGCTTTGAAAAAAATGTCATTTCGTATGAAATAAAAGTAAAGTTACATTAAAATAAAAAAGTACTTTATTTCCACATTCATATAAATGTTTCTCGATATATAAAATGAAGTGGTAAAGTACAATGATTTAATAAACTTTATAATTTTTAAATAATAAAATTTGGAAATATTTATACATATATTTATATACATCTGATCACTTTAATTTGAAAAATTTTAATAACTATACACACACAAAATGACATGAAATGTAAATAAAATATGAACAAAGTGTACCCTCTTTGACATCAAAGTGTATGTCCGTGCATGTTTTTAAACAAGAAAAAGAACGTTGTATCGTTGACAGCGAATTTCTCGAGAGTTTATTTTACGTATAAGCATCAACTCGCGACAACCGCGATATTATCTAATTTCCTCCTATCTCTTACCCTCGGTTCAAACGTTCGAAGCTTCTTTCGATACCACAAGAGGGTTGTTTGTAAGCGACTCTTGATTTATGAGATGATTACTTTTCTTTGTTTTTTAAAGAAGATTGCTATACATTGACGCAAGAATTATTATTTTTGAAAGGGAAAGAGACCGTATTCAAATATGTACTTATAAATTACCACCTACGTTTGTAATAAATGTTCCCTTTTTTGCAATTATACCTTATTTATGATTATAATAATCCAAGTATATGTGATGATAATTGATCATTCGTTAAACAAATTACAAAATAAAATGATGACATAATATAATTCAATATAATATTGCAAAATTCATGTACATAATGGTTTATACTTTCAGTTACGTATTACTTGTTAAATTTTAATAATAAACATATGGACCGTACCGTTTAAACGTAAAATAACAAATTATGAATATGAACGTTGATTGTCATTAATTTTGATATATGCGTATCAATCTTTATCTCATGCTCGTTTTTTTAAATATCTTAAATGTTACACGAAATTCTTAGAATAATTCATACGCGTAATAAAGCTATGATACTTATATACACATGATTTTATACAGTTTTTATTCCTAATATTTTTTTATGAACGTATACCATCTTTTAAATTAGCGATTAAACTGTTTTAAAAGTCAATATTTTATAATATAAAGATTGTTAAATTTACGATGCAAATTAACTCTGAAAAAATTTCAAAGTAATAACAAAGTTAATTGCTTTTCAAAAAGGAATTTAAATTTAAACCGCGAATTTAAAGAGGAATGATTTTGAATTCAAAACAAATGTAAACAAATATGTCGTGTAAAATCAAAGAAATAGATAAAAAATATTAGAATCAATTGTTTGTAATTTAAATATAGCTTAAAATTATATTTTTATAAAACTTACTTAAAATGTAAATAACTTGTCGTTTTTTTACAGAATAATATAATACCTAATCCTTTTTTCTCGGGAACAAAAAAATACTTCATTTAATACATGTGATTTTGCGTATGCATTTAACACTACCTCATATCCGTTCACATTTTGTAGAATTTATTTTGATTAGAATTTTTTTAAAAATCGCACGAAAAATTTATTAGTATAATAATTTTATTTGTGAATGCGTAATAGAGACATTTTAAAAACAGTGCCGATTGGTATAACTTGAAAATGTTTACTGTATTGTTATAAAGCAAAACGAAATAAATAGGATTTATAACGAAAAGGTTCCTTGCATTGGTACATAAAAGAAATTATTGAAAAAAGATTTATTCATAATTAACTTCATTGTTAAATTTTTGTAAGCTTTCTTTATCTCGTACAATAGATACGGTCTTTACAATTTTAAGAATTTCAGTGTTTAATAAGTTTTTTTTTACCACAGACCATTTCGTTATAAAGATAAACGTGTATATATTCAATAGGAGTGGAATTTTAAAATACTAAAACATTTCAAAAGTACATACTATTCATTAAATCGGCTGTAAGCGTTCTTTATAACTTGTAATCTGCGGTATTTTAAAAACTATTGCAGTGAGTGGTTACAATCTTTCTTAAAATCAAGGGTTTTTAAAGCTCATAAATAGAGCTTTGAAATATGGCGGGGAGGTCTCATGGGAAAGAATTTAGTCACACGAAACATGTACTTACCTTTTGAAACTCGAGTAGTATTTTAGCATCATACACTTTTCTTTAAATCATTTTACAATCTTGTATTTGCCACTTCACCAAAACGAAAAACCTCCGAACATGATCAATAAACGGTGGAAGTTGTATCTGACGAGGGAAAAGCCGAATATCAAAGCTCGCACAACAGCGAAAAATAACTCGCTCGCCGGGAATTGGATAAATGACGCGTGCTCCGCAGTAGAAAAAGTCCGCGCTCGGCCAGACGACCGTCGACTATCGCGGCTAGCCGTGAACTGAGCTCGCGCGGATCGCGTCTCGCTTCCTCGGTCCTCTCGCTTTCGGCGCGCGGTGAGCGCGTGTGTACGTTATAACCGTCTAAGTGCGCAATACGGCACGGCGTTCTGCGCAAAACCGTTATTATAAATTTTCTAACAGATACAGTTTGTATGTTCCAAATTCTTTGTATATTATTTTATTCAGTTAATTTAATATTTGGGATTTAAAACTCGTTTTATGCCTACTGTTTGTTCAAGATATTATTTCAAAATTATGTGTTTATCTGATGAATTTTAATGAATCTTAAATAATTTGACCGTTATTATTTACTTTTCTTTTAAAATTTATGGAATATTATTTATGAATACTTTTTATTTTTAAGTGTATGTTTTTTAAATAATAATTTAGATCATAAGGAAATATGATTATTAGTTCATTATTCATCGGTATATAGGTATATATGTTAGTGAAAAAAGGCTTTATTGATCGAAGAGAAGCAGCGGTTTGTTAATTTGAAAAAAAACCAACGTTTTGTATGCGATAATAATGCATCTTTTTCAGGAATATTAAAAAAAGCAAACTAACATTTGGGTGGAAAAGCCTTGGGAGAAAGAGAGAGATAGAGAGAGCAATTACCATGTTCGAAACGTTGGATACATCTATTTTAAATTTAATATTTACAACACATTCACTTCAAATGAAAATCAGTTATGATATTCACACGTGATGTGTAAAAACAAATAATTAATATTTTACATTTTATACTAACAAATAATATATATAACGTTTAAAAAATTAATTAATTTGGATAAAACTTTCTGACGTTTGCTCTAACTATAAAAATTGCTTTTAATTTAACTTTATCGATCGTTAAATTTAACAATGTCTATATTTGAATGTATTGATTTATAACTATTATACCGTTCGCCACGTGTTTGTGTGGAATGAAATTAAAATCGTGTGTTATAGGTGCGCAACAAAAGTTAATGTAAGCAAATGAAATTTTACTGATTTTCAGTTAGTAGAATATTTTTTAAATTGTAGGTCTCGATAACCAAAACTTTTAGCTGAAGCTTTTTTGTCTCAATCTGTTTGAATGTATTTTTAAAGACATGACAATTTGTGCAATACTATTCTCATAATATTGTTTACTTACTACTAGTCCGAAAAATTAGATGTAAAAATTAAATCAATTTTGAAATAAAGTGGAAACGACACATTCATATCAATATTTACTTATAGGTATTATTCTGAATTATACTTATTAATCTTTACTTTTTATCCTTTTTTGTTTATTATCCTTATAAAAGAACAGATTTAAAATTAACAAACTTAAAAATAATGACATTATTATTAAATCAATGAAAGTATAGCAAAGATACAGAGAACCCTTCGATGGCTCAATTGGTACAGCAACGTGCTCGTAACTCAAAGATTCCAAGTTCGATCCCAAGTAATCTCCTTCGATTCATATACAATACCTCTGTAGAATTTATTTTTAAGAATTGCTTTATTGACAAATATATTTGAGATTTTTAAGTAGTTTCTAGATAATTTTTGTCGAAATCAATTAATTTTTAACTAAAGATTAAAAAAATATTTCTTTACTGTAAATAATACTAATTCATTACTTAACTCACATCAATCATATTTAAGTGCAAAATATAATTATTATACAATTGGCGGCATTCAATCGTGTTCATAGTTTTGTTTGTTGTTAGTGATAGCTGGTTTAATAACAAAAAAATACATTTTCATATTGTACCAATTTTATAATCAAATATATTGCTTAAATAATGTAATCAATTACTTCTATTTTGCTACAAAATTAGTTAATAATAAAAACGTTGTATAACAATTTAAAAACTGCACACTCTGTAGAAGTTTTGTTTGTGATTCTTGTGAAAAATAGTGTTCGATTGTGCCCGGGAGGCATATTCCATTCTGCCCGACCAATTTTGGGACACATCTGAAAATAGATTTATTTTTGTTATACAGTACAAAATTTTATTTTCTATTTTTTTGGTAATATAAGTGTACTGTTTGGTATATTTAACGTCTGGAATACTCTGTGTTGTTATGCGTTAAAGTATTTTCTGTAAAGTAAGTAACAATCAAACGTAGCAGTTGATAAGTTTATAAATATTTTTATTAATTTTTTTTTATTAAAGTTTTTGTCTATCTTGCTCCGAATATCCTTATACGATTTCACGTTAAATCAGGCTAAATCTAAAATCAGATAATTTATAAAACGTAATTCGCTCTTATACAAATGCTATTTAAAATATTTATACGCAGGCCTTAATTGCATAAGTCGTTAAATTCTAGCAGAATAACATTCTTAGTATATTTTCATAAAGTTATGAGTTATTCAACCCCTTTCAGATAAATGAAGTTACCGCTGTCCGAAAGTCAAATATTCACTATTCAGCAAAAAACTAATTTTATTACGGATTCATACTTAAATTCAACATAAAACAGTACGTATACGCAAAAGTAAAAAATAATACTTTATACGTGGGAAAGCCAAAAATAACCATCTGACTTGGTTGCTGCTATTTTTCATTAAGATTTAGGACAAGATTGCTATGCGATAGTATAAATATTATCCACTGATTTTCGTAGTTAAAAATAATTAAACTGAATATATATAACTTTTAAACTTTTTCTTGAATCGTTAATATATACCTTTAATCTATATCGTAGATTATAAAGAAACCACTAAGTGGTTATAACTTGTTATCGCCGCATTACACAATTTAACGAGATAATTCGAATTCTATCTATGAAGCATTTACGTTATTACAGTTAGTAATTGGACGGCATTACGGTATATAATGCTCACTTATTATTACATTTTTATCTCTTTCTAAGTGTTTGACGAATGAATCTCATAACGTCGCGAGATGAACTAGTTGGAAATATACTTTTATTACTAAAACTTTGGCTGTTCGGTAGAAATTGCTTTTTTAAAATTTTAACGTTTGACATAGATCCATGATGCAGAGTTTATGTTCAAAAATATATAATCTTTGAGAAAACTTGTACCTTTATATACATATAGATACTCGAGTATATATATATATACCACATATATATGCCAAGATTAATTCTTTACGGAATTTTATTAGCCTTTATTTTCCATTTCATCGATTTATAAATTTGAAGGAATCGTTAAAATTTTTCGTAACCACAAAAATGGATAAATCGAACGGAATGAACGGAAGAATTTCATGAATTTACATGTATAGGAAATTGATTTAATTACATTTTTCAGGTGAATTTAGGTTGCTCGCGGGTTGGGGTGGGGGGGGGGAGGGGGGTAGAGATATACACAAGAGGTTTGTCAGTTTACGTGTTTTATTTATTTTCGAATTTAAACAATGCAAGTTTGAACTAGCTATTTCAATTTACATGTATGAATCTACTATTTGCAATTCGATTTTCGATCTCGATATCCTAAAAGTACGTATCCGAAGACGCAGCCTACATTCCCGTAGCTCCGTCCGACATCGCGTATGCGCATATTCAAGGAAGTACAGAGAGCGAGACTCGAGTGTGGCACGCGTAGAAAAACTACACTATGCACGTACATCCACGTACCGGTTGTACGTGTACATTTACACGTAGAGACGTATGTGCGAAGGATACGGATCGGCTAGCGGTCGGATGGGAGGAATATACCGAATCCATTGTATTTTTACCCTTGGGATCGTGGGTATATATATAGGTATACATACACACATCGATGCACGCGCTTATACAGAGACAAAGTTTCCTCGAGTAGTTGAGTTGCTCTGCACCTTTGTCGTCCGTGTATGCACGTATATGCACGTATCCGTAAATTTCGTAGGATTCCAAGGGCATTGCGCGCATGCACCCACCGAGCTTCGGTTTTTGTATACCTATATAGAACGAAACGAGTGACGGTGGGACCTCGCGTGACGCCCGACAATATCGGGGCGAGGGTGCGTTCATTGAAAACCGGAAGTCGAAACTAACTTTCACTGGTTCGATTCCCTCACCTCGCCCTCTGTGACCTCATCCGTCCGCATATATATAGGTATACAGTTTCGCGAGTTTGTGCCTCCTGACCGTCGAGACTGTCAAAATCTATACCGGTCCGGGAGGGAAACTTCTTGCGTGGGTGCGTATCCTAGGATTATCGAGACTTCGATAGAACACATGTCGCTCCAGCTAATCTAATTGAAAGCTTCCTTTTTCCTGGAAAATCCTTCTTTGCAATTCCTGCAGGTTTATATCGAATGCCCGTAAGGAAGGAAGAGAGGGACCCGAGAAATTCGAGATCGCTGTTATCCTTCTGGCATTATTCATAACGCGCACTACCACTTTTCTTAATAATTTTATTATTACATAAATTTGAATGCTTGCGCTTGAAAAAGGTTTATCGTGTCACCGTCGTTTCAAATATATCTATATGTATATATATGTATATTGTACATACCTATACGTGTGCGTGCGTGTGCGTGCGTATGTGTGCCCAACTCGTATGTATTTCTATTAAACTATTTTTATCGGGAAGTATATACGTATATCGATTTAACGATATTTTATAGAATACGATATGATTCGAGCTTTACTTTTCGATACTGCGAACGGCTATAGTACTTTCGACAAATCCAAGTACGACGAGACCAAAACGCTTTTTACGAACAGTCTACTTTACTTTATTAATCTTTTTTTGTTTTTATCGACAACTACAGATTTTAATTATATACAAATATTGATTCATTTAGTTATTTATTTCGTTATGTTTGTTGAGTAAAATTAGCTGCAGTAGATTCATTTAGTTGATTGAGAACGTTTCTCACCGTATTCAACAAATGCATTTGTTTTCATTTGTTATACGCGCGCATTAAACGCAACCAGATTTATTCTATTTCAAATTGTATTACTTCGCATCACGATAACGAAATTTCTATTTTGTTCAAATAGCGACTTGATTTCTTCGGTGAAAATATTCAAAGTGGCAGATGTACCATTTTTTTTTGACTGTTTCTATAAACAAAATTTAGTTTTTCGTTTCTCCAAAGTTCTGAAATATCAAACCGAATGAAATTGTAAATTCTACCCATATTTTATTTTAATTACTATTTCCTTTGAAACAAATTGTTTCTGCGCACGTAAATATTATTAATTTTAACAGTACATTTGACGGAATATGAAAAAGTAATTTACTTGAACGTACGAAACCATTAATATAAATAAAAAAAAAATAGGAAGAACCTAAAATAGAATAGATTACTCGAAAAAACCGAAATAAATGTCAGTCGAGGTTCATTGCCCCCCGTCCGTGAATAAAGGGACCTGTATCAACTGACAGAAACTGAGGGAATATTCTATTTCTTCCTATCTCCTTCTCTTTCCTCGACGTCTGGTAAATAACGTTTAGGAGAGTCCTGAGCATCGAAAGGTGACATCAGCATCTATCCGTCATTCCGCACATTTACCTCGATGTTATCCCCACAGGGGAATATTTAGTAAAAGGTACATACAGTTGAACAGAGAATACATAATGCAAAAACAAAGAGAATCAATAAATGTGGGAAAAAAAGAAGAAAATGTGCGAGAGTGTGCATGTGCGAGAAAAGGAAGTTGAAAGATCGCACAAGACTGATAACGCTAACCAATATTGGTAAAAGTCCCTGAGTTTTCATCGACCGCCTTGTTCGCTTTTGCCTGCTTTCTGACACCCATACCACCGTATTCTACTCCTTTCCCTGTACGCAGACTGTGTATCCCCTCTTCTTTTCTTCAACCCTCCTAAAGTCGGTCGGGCTTTCGATGCGCAAGGTCGGCTGCCAACATTTCGTTTAATGGGTTAACTTCCTTTTTTTCGCATTCGAGTTTAACGATAAGATAAAAAAGAAAACGCACACATTGACCCTCCAATATGGACCCCATACGACTGACAAAGAAAGTAAAAAAATAAAAAACGCGTTGGTATCAACGAATGAGAGACAAAAAGAGAAATTATCTGAAACTTGATAAGTTATTATTGCCACGTAATTTGTATTCTACGTTGGATTCTTTTGTTCATAAACTTCTTATCGATGCGATATACCTATTTTTTTCCCCCGTAATTATTTCTACTTTTTTCCTTGTCCTTGTACACCTTTTTACGTTATGATACAGCAGGGGACTCAGCAAGTTTTCTCCTGATTATATTAAGCTCGCTGACTGTGTGTTTGCGAAAGTTCCGCAGACTCGTTAATTAAAATACGTAAGTTGGTTAAAGGAACGTCGGAGGTATAGAGGCGTAGCTAATGAACGAAGTACAACCTCATTTTCATGATTCCGTTAGGGAATTAATACCAGGAAACTTCAAAAAGATACTTATTTGAATTATCACAGATATAGGTATACATGCGTACAAGCGGTCTATTTGATCGCAGTTTGACCAAGAAAGGCATTCAAACAATTTCTAAACAATGTTTTCACTCGTGTATGAGCGCGCACACGTGTGTGCGCTCGCGCGATCATTTATGTCGTTACGTAGGTTATCGAGTTATTAAACGTTATCGATCGTTAATTGTATAAACGTTTATATAACATTCTCCTACGATTACACAAACGTCAGTGAATTTTTTTGTATCCAAAGTGTACGAAAAATTCACTAATTGCAATTAAACCCATGTGCACAAATAGTGTTACATCGATGCGTTGGGAAAATTTAATAGAGTAAAAATTGATACATATACTGCTAAATTACTACAAAAAATAAAAGAATACACGATTTTTACTTATTTTGTATAGACTCGATTGAATAAAACGGAACATATAAATCTGCTCTTTAAATATTAACATATGTAAATTTCGTAACTTCTTTATTCCGTCTTTTTTTTTAAAGACCTTTTTAAGCGAATTCAAAGATGGATTCGGTTGGCTGTTGCTTATAATAGAGATAACGTTGGAAAAGTGTCGAAAAAATTAATCGCTTGCGCAACGTTTTCGGCTCCCCCGCACTATTCTAGTTGTATTGCATGAATTTACATCAAATCAGTCTTGGCATGATTGACATCCTATGTGTATATTGGGCGTGTGGTTATTTAAGCTGCGTCGTGTACTGATGGGGTTCGACGTTACGGGGTGTAGTAGTGAAATGAGGGAGGGAGGCGATTATATATATATATATGTACCTAATGCAGAACACGCGAATAATGTGGTTTTAAACTATATAATCTAATAATGGTAAATAATAGGTAAGTCTATACCGTGTTTAATGTAATTAAATAGCATGCCTGAAGAAAGCAAGATCAGCGTGTATGGCTATGGAAACGAAACGGTATACAGGGAAAATTTGCTACAATGAATCTTTTGGCATATTATCTATGAAATAAACCATCAGAATATTCTATAGGTTTCTAAAATTTTATTAATTATACATTTTATGATAAACTTTCGAAATTAATATTGATATTACATTAATATTATACTATTTATAGTTAATACTATACATTTTTATAATTGTAGAATAATAGGATATTGATTATGAATATTGCATTGCTACCGTTTCCATTTGTGCTCAACAAAGATTCTAAAATAATATTGAAAAATTTTACTATATTTTACAGTTTTGTTAAGAAAAATGTATTTATAACAGATATCTTATTATACATTTAAAATAAAAAAAAATTGTAATAAAATTTATGTTTATGAAATTGATATAATTAAAAAAAAGTTGATAATTTTAATCATTTTTTGAAACATTTAACTTAATATATTTATTTTCTTAATATATTTTGCATTATAATTACATTTTTCTTTAAATTTTGTAAAAGGTTTACATAAATGCACATTAAATTAATGCATGCATATGGAAAACATTTATGAAATTAATTTACTTTAAATTTTATACGAATAAAATTATTTTATTTAAATAAACGATGTTGAGTACTTTAAGAGTCCGTATTAACAATTAATTTCATAGTTTTGCTTTTTAACCAATGCAAACTATTTTTTACTAGTTCACGTATAGCTTTCCTCATACCGTATCTGAAAGTCATCTCCACATTGTACAGGAATAAATATTTACCATTTTTAAATTCAAGTGGTGACTGTCTCTTAAAGTGTATGGAATATACTTTACTATAAATTCTTAGTAATATTTTATTTTATATATGAAAAGTGCGAATTACTGCATTGAATAATACTAACGATCACTTAAACCAGAATAAATCAATCGTGTTCTCTTTAATTTATATGCGTATGTACGTTAAAAAGTAAGTCAATACAAAAGAAAGAAAAAAAGTATGTAATACGCGTGCGTGTCTTTTTACATATAACTTATAAACGTGTCATTTTCCAATCTCTGTCTTTTTTTTGTAATTTTTATAATGTGGATCATTTTCTTCAAGAAATTAATACAGAATATTATCCATGTATTTTAGTTATTTTTTTACTTAAATATAAATAATTAGTAAATAATTAAGATTACGTTTAAAATGGTATACATAATACTTTTATTGTTATATATTTTTTAATTTGCATACCTATGTGCGACCAATGTTTTTATTAAAAATATTGTGACACATTTTTGTATTTGCTTATAAAATCTATACATAATTATGTTAAAACATTTTAATTTAAAATTTATACTTTAACATTATTTCAATGTCTATTGATTTAAAAAAAAGTATTGAATAGTAAAATACTTGTACAATCTGTTATAAATAGACATAATTAGAATTGAAGAACATAGTAAATTAAAATACTGTTATTCAATTTATAGTAAACCTTACATTAATCGTTACCTACTTTTAAATTATCTTAGTATTGTATTTCATATTCAAATTATTATAAATTAAAACAGAATTATTTCGGTTTTATAGTCCATTAATAATTCTGTAACAAGACCGAAATAATTATATTTTAATTTATATTATTGAATATTCGAGTCAAGTTCAAACGCGTAAATTTACAAAGAAATTCTTAAATTTTCCCTCAGTTTTACCATTTACATATACAAATTCGACAATTCACTTGTATCGAAAAAAGATTTTAATTATATTTTTTATATTATATATGCACCAATAAAATATTTGTTACAAAATATGCAATGAAAAATGCGTTGTGAATTAAGCATTTACATTTGCATTAAGCGGATAAAAATCGCATTATTGTATTTTATTTGAATTAAACCTTAATACGCGTATAAAATGTATTATACATATATTTTCATACGTGAAGACGGTCGTAAAATTTACTTGGTTTAATCTATTTAGAATAGAAATCAATAACTTCGTTGATTGGGATGCTCAGCGAGCCTAAAATACAAAGTAAATCTAGTAAAAGGATAACATCTATCGATTACCTGAATATAAAAGGTATACAGTTTCCAGTATTGTTAAAAATACGCATTTATATATTTTAATTTAACCCTTTTATTTTAATTCTACTAATAATAAATATTATTTGCTTCATTACAATATTCTTGCAGTAAAATTAATCAAACGCACTTTGCGAGGTTTTTGTAGCGATGTAAATAATTTTAATATTAATTAACTACGATAATTCTAAATATGTGGGTTTTAAAAGAAACGACTCAATATACTATGAAGTTATATTACAGTCTTATACTACTGAATATTATACACTAGATTACGTGACTTGGATAAGATGTATTTTATGCCTTTAGACGAGGTTGAATATTTAATATTAACCGATCATATGTACAGATTTAATATCTGCCTTAAGAATATTTTCAATCGTCGAATATATTAAATATCACGAAAGACGTCAAAGTCCCAGTAGAATAACGATTGATATACTTTGTATACTCAAGATGAGTACTTGGCTGATTACCTTTCTGAATCGCCGCGCGTTGTCTTACATCCTATCTCTAGATACGAGCAGGAAAAGCGCACTGCACGACCAGAGAGTGTAGGATAATGAGTTCTCGGCGCTTGCACGAACTGCAAGAAAGTCGAACGAATTCTCAATGAATACTCGATGAACCTAAACTTTTAAGGTTACAACAACATACCTTGCAGGCTAATGCTTTTTGACTTTTGTAAAATTACTTTATTTAAACAAAAAGTGTAATGTTGAACCTATTTAACTTTTTTTATTTATACGTACCATTATAGTTTCGCATGAGAGATCAATTAGAAACCTGTTGTAACACATATCTTTTTTAATTTAAAAAATATTTTGATTTTAAAATTGCAAAGCATTGTTTATTATTGTGAAATAGATTTTGTTTTCAATTTCATTTTTAATTGACAATGTTTGTTCACGTATACGAATCGATTTTGTAAATGTATATATGTATAATAACTTATAAAAATAATAAATTACAGATATTTCAATTGTGGTTGTGAATTATTGACAATATATTTATTCTGGTAGGATAAGTCTTAAGTTTTAAGTACGAGTTAACAGTACTTTTCTAAAGAATAACAATGAAAAAGCAGTTAACAATGAATGTTCTTAACATCATTCGGGGATAACAATGGACATTAAGGTTAAAAATATTCATTGTTACCTGCAAATACGAAAATAAAATACGACGATTTACCTTCCGTTGATTTTTATTACTTTTCACGTACTATTTTCTTTTTCATTAACGATATCGTAGTTAATTTAAAGGTAGATTGTGTCGTAGATTTCAATAAAGCTTGTGACACTTCCATCTGCTTGAAATATTTTATCGATTTTAATTAAAGAAAGATTGCTATTTAAGATATATTATCTTTTCGACACAATCATCGCTAAAGACATTGAAAATAAATGTTCTACATGCCCATACAATGTTAAATGTAATGAACCTGCTCGTAGATTAAACAACTGTATTAACGTTTGTTACTTGGTTTTTTGTTGATTAAAATTATATTATTAAACGTTTATATTTAAATTCAATTTATAACTTTACGAATAAAGTTTAAGTAGTAAGAAACCGCTTTGAATTAAATTCACCGGTATGTTAAATTAACTTTGTATAGTATCTGTCAATTTCCTTAAGAAAGAAAATTCGAAGAAAAAAACAAAGTTGTGTTTAAGATAATATAAAGCAAGATTGAATTGAAAATTAAAAACATATAGTGTTTACTTAAAAACTCTTGAAATAGTAAATAAATTATGATTTTTGTGAATTGAGATACATAAAATAGTGTTTAAAATATTTAATAATTACTGATAAACAAGGAAGGTAAAAATAGAATTATTGGTACAATCAACTAGTCGCGCAAATACTTACAGTCTTGTTTCTCACATATTATAATATTTTTTTATTTCAAAATAAAACCTCATGATTGAATGAATCCTTTGTATTAAATTCATGAATCTCTAAACATTATAATTTGATATTCCTTATTTTTACGTAATCGAATACATATTCGTAAATAAAAATGCTCAGTTCGTTATAATAAAATAATTGATTAAGTATTCAAGAAGAGAATAATCTATCGCTTGGAGGTTGCGACGTGTATATACCACCTATATACCGAATGCATAATGTAATTGCATATTATCTGTGCGGTTGTAGATACATATTCGAAAACAATGTACCATACCTTAAACGTACGTACCAAACGGCATTTCATATCGGATGATAGATTGACATTTTCCAGTTGAGTTGTCATCTATATCTTAAAGAGATAGTTAGAGATATGTCGTAAAGACAAAATGATACAATGAGTATACTTTTAAATACCAAATCTTGAATATATACACGGAGAAATTTATCGCTATAATATTTCTAGCGACAGTCCCTGTAAAATTTACAGTAATGACATTTAAAGTTGGAATGTCAATTTTAAAAGACATGGTAAGAATGACTACGCAATACCCGGCCACAACGTTTACTCTTCTGAAATTCATCTAATTTACATCTAACACCTCATTACATGCGTTCTTAATTTAATAATAAAAAGTGTATAATTTAACTTAAGACATAAATTATGATGAAAAAGTTGTCAAACGATCGAAAGAGTTAGGAGGTTAAATTCAATTAAAATCATTAAAAATAAAATTTAATAATAAAAATATTAATTATCATGTTGAGAAGTTATCATCTTTTACCTTTTCTTTTTAATGCGATAAAATAATTGTGAAAGAATAGAAAGAGTTGATGTTATGTGCTTATCATCGATAAATTACAGGGGCCCTACCGTAAAAAATCCCAAACTGTTTATTTATTTTATAGGTAAAATTTTCTCCGCTTGGGGCATTATTTTTTAGTGAATTTTCGATTTCTAAAAGGTGAAACGAAGAAAAGCGAAGTTTGAGCTTATACGCTTATTACGACGCAAAACGACGAGTTTACTCTATAGGTATCGTGAAAATAATATTTTAATAACAACACATCTATATACATTTACCTATACATTTGCACATCTGCATGTTTCGGTAATAAGTTTATGATTATCAAAAATCAATTTACACATGACAAGTATAATAATTGGCTTAATATTAAATATATTAAAAATTAATGTATCATTGTAACAAACATATATTAAATTACATAATAAATAGTGAAGTGTTATGCAATATGCCTAATAAAATAATAAATTCATTACACATACATTGTTTATATTATACAGCGATGAGTATATTTGCACGTAGTTGTTTCAACAATATATAGTACAATATAGACGTACACCTCGATTTAACAAATGTATACTCTTCAGAGAAACGAACGCGTCTCACACGTCTCATAATTTTCATTCACTTTACGTAAATTTCCGAATGAACAACGGAATATTCAACTTTGACTTGGCGTTGAGTTGAGCGCTATATCTAGTTCACGCGTAATTTCGAGCGATTGTTATCTTAAATGAGTCTTTGGTCTGCGATACAGGATTTGTCCTCGGAAAACAGGAAAAGCAACACGAGAATCTCGAGATAAGTTAAGGCATGCTTCAAAAGTCGCCGACGTATCTATACCACGAGTTCACTTCGCCTTAAACGAAACTTTTAATTCGGGTTTGGACTGTAACTTAGGCACGTATATACTTTCTTATCTGAAAACATTGAAATATGAATGATATACGGTCGGTTGTCGTTAAATAAGTGATAAAGGTTCACGAAAGTTTTACTAGTTCTGAGTTCCGAGTTACCGAGTTCCTTTCTTGTAGTAACAAGGAAATTCAATCTATCTCTTACTGTTGCCATACATTAAATAATGATTTTTAAAGTGAAAATTGTAAAGCTAGTACATATATTCTAAATTGGTTAACTGAAATTTCGTATAAAATATACCTTATAATATCTTCAGCTGCGGAGATTTTCCAATTCACCGTTTCTTCTCTGTACTTCGACATCTAGGTCCAAATACTTTAAAACTTAATTATTATATATTTTTGAAATAATAAATAATACAAACACGATGTAACGTAAAATAACAAAATCTTTTTGTACAAAGACGTATAACATTAATCTACATTTTGTGTAATCCATACGTACCGATCTACGCGTCAAGAGTACGTGATGAGTTTTACGACACAAGCTATCGAGTGGCCATACATTTTAATTTTTCTTTCTTTTCCATCATGAATTTACCGACTCTCTTTCACGTCAAGGTTTTAGTCCAATTACTTCACTAAACGATTCGTATTAGTTACAAGTCGTCGAGTTCATTGGACCAGCTCTAGATTTTTGGTTTTTTGAGAAAATTGTAGAGTATTGTTAATTTAATAAATATAGTCTAATAGAAATAAACGAGGTATAAAAATATAAATTTTTTGGCTAACTTCAATATTCTTGAATTTTTACTATGAAAAGATAGATAGATATTTTCTCAATTTTAATAAAACATTGCTCTACTCAACTGATGGTTAGACAGTAAACTTTAAGATTTCCTTGTCACACTATGAGATTGTATTTTTATTTACTTAAAATTTAATTTAATATAAGCATGTTATGGTTGACTGTGAACTTTAATATTTACCATCTTGAGATTTTCTGTTGCGTTGATGAAATAATCAAAAATAGTTTTATAATATAATATACTTGAACGGGTATTCACACTAGCAAATAGTATAATTACGCATAGCTATTCGTAAGTAAAATATTTGGTAATAGTAATTGTTCTTATACGTCACGTTGATTCATGACATTTCGTCGGTACCCCGATTGAATAATAATCGAAAAGAGAGAACGGCTTATTCCTTTAAAAAGTGAAAGAAGTGCAGTAAATTAATCAAGTCACTCACTCGAACATAAAAGCGCATTCACAAAGGACCTTCTAGACTTACCTCCTAGGGCGAAGCAGTTAATAAATGCGTGCTTTGCTTCGCGCAAATCCAAGTCCGTAGAGAAAGAAAAGCGTTTGAAGGAACGACTACGTAGAAGCGCGCAGCATCACATTAAACTACGTCGATTCGCGCGTTTTTAATCGCAAGCTCTCTCTCGAGAGTACTTGGTAGTCTAATAAAAAGCTGACGCTTAAGGAGACGACTGGAATAAATGTATATATATGTATATATAAATAATATTATTTATATATACATATATAGAATTATAATAATAAAAATTATATCTTATAAAAGCATGAACCATATATATATATATATATATATATATATATCTATACATATATATATTTATACATATATATATTATTTATATATCTATTATGTTGTAATATCATACATGAAAAACAAATTATTCAATTAATAATTAATTACAAATTTATATTTATTTACTATCAATTACATAGTTTTGTTTTAATTATAATATTTTAAAAGTTTTAACATAAACAATAAACTAAACAATATCAAATTTATTTTTGTCAAGCTCCCTTTTCCTCCTGTATCCATCCCAATCCTTAGCATTGTTCAAAACAATTCCAATTGCTTGTTAAATTAATATTTCATCTATGTTTTTATTATTTGTAGTGAACATAACTAATAACACTTCTTTAAAGTGATTATAAAAACATGTATCTTTAAAAATTAACTTATCTTTTGCTTTTTTGAGCAGTAAAAATTTATTAGTACATCTCTTTGTAAAAAAACTTTTAAATACACTAGTAACAACTTCAACTAAGTCTTTGTTAGTATTAACAGATGATTTGAAATTTAAAACAAGATTTTCATTTACAGTTTTTTTCTTATCTTTTAAATCTAACTCAAAGTTAGTAAATCATTAACAGTCTTGAAGGTAGATCATACTCATACATATCTTGAAAAGCTTGTAATGTTAATACATCATTACCTAGTGTTAATTTTTGTGAGTTTGCAATACTGTTTTGAATTTCTGAATAGCGTGTTTGAATATTGTTTAACTTGCCATTTACAGTAATAATTCACTTCTGAGACTACGAATAATACTTTTTTTCAACTCTTCTAAGTCACTTTTTTTTAAAATATCTTGTGTAATGTCTAATACACTGTTTTCTAATGAGAGTGTGTCATCTTGGCTACTGAGATTACTTAAATTTACTACAGCAAGCTCTGGTACTTCACATTTATCCGATGACATGATTTCGTTATTTACCTCACTTGCATTAGTGATTGATTCCCAGAAACAATTCTTCAAGATCATCTTCATTTTATTCGCTGAAAAGTCATCTGAATTATTTAAAACATTCCTTTTTTTTATTTCTTCTTTGCTTTTTTTTACTGCAACGATAGATGTTATTTTAGATTCTATTTGAGAGCTTATACGCTTCCTCTTGTTTTAATCAAATTAGAATCTGATGATTCAGGCTTTATAATACTTTTTTTTTTACTGTCACTATCCATATACTTTTGTAAAATAAGCTTCGCATCTTCATAAGTATCTAAATGAAAATAATTTACAATATTATTTTACACACAATTAATTATTAATACATTCAAATATATTAAATACATTAAAATCTTGATAGTTAAAAACATACCAGCATAAGCTAAATGGTCACATTCGTAGATCATCCAGCTTCAGGTATAGGAAGTACTTGTCTTCGTACCATTTCTTCAATGAATTTTAAATCATCCTTGCTATGTGGAGGCGACAGATACTTACATAGTATTGTGGAATGTTGCAATTGTAATTCACATATTTTTCTGGAATAATAATAACTTTGTTGTCTAATTCACTATTGTCCAACAGTGTGATTTTTACAATTGAAAAATCTCCTTTCTTTTCATTCATCTAAAAAAATACTTCTTTTTATATAATAGTAGCATATAATAAATATACTACTAAAAAATACAATTTTACTAAATAGATATTATTACTAATATTGTTATTATTAAATATGCACAGTTGATAAACATTGATATTAAGAATCTAAGCTTTCAAAAATAATTAATTTTTCTTAACCTAAAAAAGTACAAACTATAAAATAAATACTATAATTATGAATATAAATTTAATTATTTACATGTAAATAAATATTACGTACCTTGTACGAAACTTTACTAGTTTGTAAAATTTGTTGTGTGCAAAAGTATCTCTAAATATTTCTTCTAAATAACTATTCAAACAAACAGTAAAAAATTTTCATCATATTTGAATATTCTAAGAATTACATTAAATTGCCGCTTTACGTTTGACGCAGTTGGCATTGTTGCCATCACTAAGGGTGGACTCGTATAACCTACAAATTGAAGCAGAAACAGATCTGTCAGGCTGTCATGAAATGATGTATATGCATATGAAATTAAACTTACTTTAATTTCGTCCAGGAGGAATAAGCAACTGCATAAATTTTAATAAATAAGTTTAAATTTAATAGTTAATTTACATATGTAGCAAAGGTAAAGCATAATTTCTTTGTCGTCATGAATTAATTCATAAATTTTTAAAACTACAAGTTTAATCTAACTTGTGTTAAACAGTATTGCTCATCAGATACATTGTTATTAACTTTAATTTTAAATATTTCTAATAGTGATGAGTTTAGCGGATAGGTAAAAGCTAATTTTTCTATATTACATTTTTTACCAGTGATGTAAATATTATTTTTTTCATAATTTGGAAACGTTAAAGTAAATATATTATTGACTAACAAGATGTTTCCATTGTTTAATAACACTGCATATTTGGTGATTTAATATCAATTTCACAATCACCAAATTCAATTTATTTATGTAAAACGTATTTCTTTTTAGTTTCTTTGATATATTACACAATCATGACACTGCATAAGTTTTGATTTCCACTCTCTAATTGTTCTTTCTATTCTATTAACTAGTTGTGACAATGGTTTGTACCCACTACGCAAATTCTTTTTTAGCTTGCCTAATGTATTTTCAAATGGAAATGCTGTTATTTCACTTAGAGAACAATCAAAATTTTTAACGTCATCTGAGAGATGTGTCAAACTATGTACATTTAATACTTGTGAAGTTGGACCGTACAATTTTTCACATATTTTACAAATTTTTCTAAATAAATTCTGGCATTATCCAAATACTTTTCCTCAGTACTTCACAGGATAAAATTCTACATGAAACATGTAAAAGTAAAAAGTGTTTGTACAAATTATCTTCAAGAATGTCTTTTAAAACATAAGGTCCATATATAATAAAAATAATCTATATTCTGAAGCTTCCATTTAGATATTTCACCCAGTGATCTTGTAGTTCGTTGAAACTCAAGTAGGATTTGACTCGACAAATTAATCATTCTTTGAGATACTCTCAAATCTTGTTTCTACTTAATATTTTTATTTGGATTGAGCCAATAATCTGTTAGTAACTTTTTCATCACTCCTAGCATCCTAAATGCATAAAATCTAAAACAAATTGATTAATCATATTTATAGGAGGATAATGTTTAATAAAGGTGAAGTATAAATGTGATGATCTGTGTCATTTTTTCTAAATGATTCATCGTTCTTTTTTCACAATCAGTAAGTGGATATATTGTTCGATAATCACATCTTATTCCTTTTACAGTTGCATCGCTCACAAGCATAGTAACCTGTGTGTCCTTTTATTCCTTTTATAAATGAACGAGCAGGGCGGTCACAGATAAAGCACATTATTTCAATACTAAATTGGTGGTTACGAATAGTGATGCCACTCATCAATAATTTATTTAATTCTGTTATGAATTTTATCTAAATATTCATTTATATTCTTGGCTTACCTTTGCCACAATAAATAGCAATAGCAAATGGTTTGTATACAATCAGGTCTACAAAAGACTTTTCCCAATATTGGCCATAATTCTGTAGAACTTGCTTTAAATAATGGAAGCCCATCAACATTAAATTGAGTTCAAAAATTTGTTCAGCATGTAATTCTGGATAACTGTTCTTGGCAAGTTTTCAGTAATCCCAAGATAAACAAATCAGAATAATTGTCAGAACTTAGTGTAGTTATAGAAAAACGTGACGGGTATTGAGGCTTTTGTAAAGTTTTTGCTGTCGAAGGTAATTGAGGAATCCAAGTTTCAATATTTTAGAAGTTTATCTATCGATGGTCTACTTAAACCACATTCATAAGTCCAATGTCTTAAATTAAGTATAATATTTCCTGAAGGATTAAAATTACTATCTTCTGTGTCACTAACATCACTATAGTTTTCATCATTAGAGCTTTCATCAAAATTATAACTGTCATCTGTATGCTCCAAATCAGAATTCTTTCCAGAAAATAATTCATCAACTTTTTAAATTTAAATTCAATATTTTGAGATTGTTCACTCACAAGGAGACCCTCATATGTTTGGGAACGGATCGTGCCCAGCTTGTAGTATATGTTTTCTAATATAAAAATATGAAAAAAGCCAGAGCCGCAGACTCTAACAATCGTTTTTTCAAAAGTTATACGCTGTTAAAGCAAAATTTCCAAAAAAAAGAGACTTTCCTTTAACGCTTATAACTTCTGAACCTATCTAATATTGACATTCAAACCAAGTTTACTGAAAAGCTGAGATAAAATAGATACATTTTTAAAAAAAGTACGTTCAAATCCGTTAAAATGGAGCAGAGTTATAGCCGAATTAAGAATTTAAAGAAATTTAGCTTAAAAAAATCAATAAAATTTGTACTGCTCAATTTTTGTTTAAAATTGCTTCTAATTCTTAATTTGGTTATAACTCTGCTCCATTTTAATGGATTTGAACGTACTTTTTTTTAAAATGTATCTATTTTATCTCGCTTTTCAGTAAACTTGGTTTGAATATCAATATTAGATAGGTCAGAAGTTATAAGCGTTTAAGTGAAGTTTCTTTTCTTTGGAAATTTTGCTTTAACAGCGTATAACTTTGAAAAACAATTGTTAGAGTCTGCGGCTCTGGCTTTTTTCATATTTTTATATTAGAAACATATACTACAACGCTGGGCACGATCCGTTTCCCAAACATATGAGGGTCTCCTTGTCAGTTCACTGGTACTTTCAGTATTAACGACACTATCTTCTGATCTAGACCGCTTTATTTTATTAGTTTCACGAAAATTAGCAGCTCTTAACTTTCTTAAAAACTTAGATTGCTCCAATTTTTGACTCATTTTAAATGAAATACTACTTTAAATTCTATAAATAAAAATTAACAACACAATTGATGTAATAAACATTTTAATAAATAGTAAATAATATTTTCTTTTTTAGATTAATACAATTGTAATCAAGAATAAAAGTTTAAAAATAAAAAATTACCTACAATTTCACAAATAAAATTCACATTTGTATTAAAGAATAAATGTTTAAAATATAAAAAATTATTTACAATTTCACAATTGATTACTTTATTTAATACTGATAATTATACTTATACTGGCAATATACATAAACTTGAGAATATCGAACACTTGTCAAGTTTATTTACATTATATAGATTCGCTCTACAGTTACGTGTCGCGGACCACCACATAAGAGCCACGTAAGGTCCGATACAGGCATTCCTTAAATCTATCCTTGCCATACCCGGGCCTTAAGATCACCGCGTTACGCGCCTTACAAGGCCCTTATGCGACGCCTTATCAGGGCCTTTTGCGCGGGCCAGGCACGCCTTAAAATATTTCCGATCGGGGCACCTCGGCCGGTCACGGAAGTTAAGCAGCACTGAGTGCGGTTCGCACTTGGATGGGTTTGGCTTTCGTGGCGGGTTAGGTGTTTTTTCACACTTCACAACGTGAGCGGGAGGTGTGAAACATTCGGTTTCGGTGTCAAGGCCTACGCAATGTGACTTTGACACCCAAAAAGAATGTTTCGAATACACCGGCCATCTCGGGTGAGGTTTTCCCTGCTTCACAGGTTTCCCTCATCCACGGGCATAACCCCGGGCGAATGCGAGATGGTGGGGTTTTTAAGGGAGGGATAAAGCACCCACACATAGGTGGTAGGTGGACACCGTTCAAGTCCCCCAGGGGATAAACGGTAGGAAGTGCCAGGAAAGAGAGCACAAATCAAGAATAAAAAAAAAAAAATATATAATATACTTGAACGGGTATTCACACTAGCAAATAGTATAATTACGCATAGCTATTCGTAAGTAAAATATTTGGTAATAGTAATTGTTCTTATACGTCACGTTGATTCATGACATTTCGTCGGTACCCCGATTGAATAATAATCGAAAAGAGAGAACGGCTTATTCCTTTAAAAAGTGAAAGAAGTGCAGTAAATTAATCAAGTCACTCACTCGAACATAAAAGCGCATTCACAAAGGACCTTCTAGACTTACCTCCTAGGGCGAAGCAGTTAATAAATGCGTGCTTTGCTTCGCGCAAATCCAAGTCCGTAGAGAAAGAAAAGCGTTTGAAGGAACGACTACGTAGAAGCGCGCAGCATCACATTAAACTACGTCGATTCGCGCGTTTTTAATCGCAAGCTCTCTCTCGAGAGTACTTGGTAGTCTAATAAAAAGCTGACGCTTAAGGAGACGACTGGAATAAATGTATATATATGTATATATACGTAAACGAGGGAAAATTTCCACTTGAAAGCAATGGGCTTCGTCGTCTATATACGCTGTTGGTGTATATAGAGAGACCCTCGATCGCGAGTTTTCTCTTCCTCGTTATCTCGTTCAAGAGTTAGAGGTGAGTGAGTTTACGTTTGATTCATTTCTCGCGTCGATAACGCGCATTCGAGGAAGCTCTGTTCGGCGCCTGATGTCGATGAAGCAATGCCTCGATGTTTCCGTCGAGTATATATTCTCTAGCTACCTACCATTTCGACTCAACAATATTTTTCAAGCGCTTCTCTATATACGTTTTTATTTTATTATTATTATCTACACGCGCGTCCCTTAGTTACATTTTATTTCCTTCTCTTTTATATTATAATTATTTTTATTCACATCGCATAATACGAATAAATAAAGTATCATATTTCTTACTCCTCTCGTCGTGTTAAAAATAGAGATCTCTTTAATTTTCTCCCATTATCGCGTTGCAACGATTAATTAAATAGTTCGTGAACTAAAGATAATAATGGATTGGTATAGATATGCATCGCCTCGGATTACCTTAATTAAAAGTTCTATATGCTCCCTCAACTTTCAAAACTCTAAATCCATCTATATGCGTTAAATAAATCGTCTTTCAAGTGAATTTTAAATCCTGTTGAAATAGAAAGTATTGGTAATAATTATGTATTCTAGATATAAGTATTCAAGTAAAACGTCTCATTTAAAATCTTTTGACTGTAACCACTTTTTCTTATTAAACAATGTTCTCGTGCACGTAAGCACTTGTAAGCTGTTTTGAATTCCTTTAACTTGCATATAACAAGCTCGGTATGTGTACGTATATTGGTACATTGCACCGCTAAGGGCGATGAAGCACATATATATATCTTGCTCTATATACATATTTGGAACTTGGTCAGTAGTCGATTGATAAGCACATTAGCACTATTTCTGAGTTATCAACCGAGTAGTTTGAAAAACTTATTACCTCTGGTTGCTGGGTACTTATTAGTCTATCACTGCGTACATTTGTTCTTCTTATTTTTAAGCTAATGCGCGGACACGTAAACGAAATGACGTCACTGATAATTCGAATTTTGCAAAGCACGTGCTAGTAATAATTACTAGGCGATACGGCGATAGTTACAACGTTTTTTAAATGTTTAACGATGCTTTATTTATGATCTCAACTGGCATTTTTTTACGAAGAAAATATTTGTTATAAGTACATTCTCCAGTCGCGGACCCGTTATAATATCTAATAGAATGTTAAATTTATAATATCATGTCTAAATGTATTTTTTTTATTTAAGCACATTTAATCTTTATTTAAGACTATAATGCTGAGATCAAAATATATAATTTACCATTTAATAGTTCTTAACAATTCTTATAAATAAAAATAATGTAGGTTTTCAAACTGCAGTCTTTCTATTTGTAAAACGTAAAACAGTAAATATTAAAATGCTAACCTACATTTATTCAAACGATTTTGTTTGTAGTTATTTTATTTATACAAACAATACAAAAATGTATTATATAAATATAAATTAAGGAACTACCATCAAGTTTAGTTTTCATGTATTATTAATTGTATTGTCAAATTTTATTTTTTGAATTTAATATAATATAGTTAATTTAATTAAAAAGACACTTACTCTGCTAATAATATATAAAAAAATTTCACTCGAATTTTCAATTACAGGGAGCGCTTCAGTGTCTTTCTCGTCGCGTGATATGCGAGACTGATCGAATGCAAGCTTGCACACCCGAAGGCCAATAGTGAACCGCGCACCGAGCCTCCTCGTACCTATTCTCTCATATCTGGCGTTTCGTCTCGAATCGACGAATTCGCTGTTTATCTACATGACCTCCTAACGCTGTCTTCCAAAACCATTGAACCTGCTGAGGAAATCGTGTTTTGATCGAGATACATCGACTGTCACATTAGGTTCAATAAACAAGATTTCTCGTCGTTGATACGTTTTTGGAGTCTGATGGATTTTAAATTTATGACACTTGACGTTTCTCTTTGAGTTATTTGTATTACTATTTTTTTTAAAATACTCGTACACTTGTAGTAAATTTTTTGGTCTTATTCTTTATACTACATAGAGAGGTTTAAGAGTTTTGTTTAAGAATTATAACACTATAAGTTTATTGCTGCTTAATTACAATTATGTATAATTCATATTTTAATGAATTTTATGACCCAGGAACAGTTAATTGAGAAGTATATGCACTGGAAACATATACTTTATGCAAATCCTTTGCTTGTTTTTTTTTTATTTTAGGTAAACATTGTAGTGCCAGGGAGGTAAAAATTAAAAAATAAAACTCGAAGCGATGTCGTCTGCAAATAATTACTATCCAATATAGTAAGAACTTATAACGTAATTCTCAGTTTTAACAGAAAATTTTGAACAAAAATTACACAAACGAACGAACTTCAGCATTAAATCCAGCATATTCGGGTAATATTTATTTAACTTTTCTCTTCGCGTATATATTTATATATTTTCTCGACAAACGAATTTGTTATTTAAACATCGAAATTGAAGTTTTTTTTTAAATAAGTAGAATATAAAAGAAATAAAAGTAAGCATATTTACAGAGTTGAATGTGGTCGAATGTCGATCTAACAAAGTCCGAAAAGTTCACATTTGTTCAGAGACATTCAACTTGGAAGTACAATAAGCTCATCAGCCTTGATTCTTCTATTCAATTATAGAAAGATAGAGTAGGAGAACTTGGAGATTCGAATATAATATTCGTGAAGTAAATTGTTCGCGTACACTTTCTTAAGGCTTAAGGAATGGCGCATAAAATAGGAAAACTTAGACCGAGACCGAATAAACACAAAGGGAAAGAGGAAGAAAAGCTGACTGTTATGAATATTACACATACGCACGTCAAACTAAAATCTTTCCCGCTATTTCCTAAAACTTTTGTCTACCTACTGCAAGATCGAGTAGAACGACTGCAATTTGAATAAATAAATTTTATTTTTTAGTCGGCTGTACATTCATAAAAACCGATTATTTCTTATTTACGTTGAAAACTACGTTGTATGTATATTATTTAATCAAATAATACGATTATATACTAGAATTAAAGGGTATACTGCACATTGCATTAGCAGTGCGGTCAACAAAATTCTCTTATAATAATAACAATTCAAATGTACTTTATATACTTGCCCAACAAATTATAATAATATTAAAATGTATTTCGCACAATTCGCTCGATCTACAGTTTACGTATATATATGTATAAATCCCGAGAAGGTGAGAGAGTACGTAAGAGAATCGATCGATCGCAAATAGTTTCGTACACGAAGTAAAGGGACTTTGTATCCACATGGGAAATCTCGATCAGCTACTGCATAGCGGGCAAGCAAAAACTTTATTAATTAAAAAAATTGACCATTGCAAAAATTGTTTCTTTGGATAATATTAAACCTATTCTGTAAAAATTGCCTAAACATATTCTAGTGTAAAAATCAATAAATTTGTTGGGTATAATTTTATTTCTTCGGTTAATACATGATTAGGTAATTCAAATATTAAAGATGCAGAACATTAAATTTATTGTATATTAGTTTGTGTACGGGTGTAGCTTAATTATAAGTTATGAATCGCTGTTCGGTCATAATTGTGATTTTGCATTTACTCGTATGTGCGCATATGATTTGCAGCTAATTATTTGGTTCAATTAACATATTAACCTTCGAATTTCAAATATTTATCGAATAATAGAGTAACGTGAAAATGTTAATAATCGGATATTAAATCTAGAATTGGAGCTTGCAGTCGAAGTAAACTTATCTCCTTTTCTACCTTGGAAAATATAATGATCGAATATATATTACTTACAATCCAATACATAACGTTAAATATTTATTCAAAAAATTCGGATCATTACATTATACGCATATTAATAATGAGTTTAAATTAGCTTTTTCTCCGATATCACGTATACGCACCGTGATTTTTTCAAACAATATGTACTCTTCACAGAACCGGTTAAACTGGATTTCCATGCAAGGTAATACAATATTTACACTGATATATATCTATCATTTATTAAAGGGATGTAATTCTAAATTAAAGAGATTTTCGCTTTACAATTACAAAACTTGGGCTTAAAGTATTATTATTATGAAGGAAAATATGATAGGACATAAGGTAAATAACACTTTTAAGTTCAATTAAATAATTAATACATTGAAAAAAAAAATAGAAAAATCAAGAAAACCTATAAAATTGTGATCTTTGGTGTGGATATCATTGGCTATGCGAGCAGTGTTCTCGACCACGTATCGGAAAACATTGAACTTATCGACCATGCGTGAAATGTTCTTCTTTGCTATGTTTATCGCGCCATAAAAACATGGTAAAACAACAGCAACAGTGCATTTGGACCGCTGAAGTAACCCGGAATGAGCCCCTCGGGATGTTTAGTTTCAATTCGATTACCGCCAGATGAAAAAATAAATTCGATTATTACGTTTAAATGTCACTGTTTATACGGATTAACATAAATGAATGTATATTTCGACCGTAGAAAGGAATTTTAATTTCATTTTTTTAGTAGAATTCGATATTATTATTATTTTACGACTCGGTATTTAAATTATTTGATTATGTACAATATTAATATTTATTTTTAAGTATTGTTATAGGTAAGATTTGTAAATTTTATTTAATTCTGAAAATAATCTATTATTAGCTTATTAAATTAATATACTTCAGTGCCATTAGTGAAAATGCTCTTGGGACGTTAATATATGTTTTAATATTAAAATATAATACTGCAGCCAGTGTTTCATTATTTTGTCAAATAACGAACGATAGATCAACACATATATAAATCAACTATGTAATATTAAATTTACACGCAATTCCCACCAATTTATAGTAAATCTGAACTTTTTTAGTATCGCTTATACAATTATCTATTTTATTTTATTTTCGTTCGTATATTCGTCATATTAAACAAACACATTTTTAGCATTTAGACGATTACCTTGTTCCAAAAATATAAGAGCTTTTTAGGTAATTCAAGCTTCGTAATTCTCTGCTCTCACCCCAGGGAACAGCAGGTACGTAGGTTCGAAAGATCCAAGAAACCACTTACACCTGCACCAGTATACGCGTGCGGTACTAAAGCAAAGTACACTAACCTCTGAAACAACAAGGCCAATGTTACAAGACGAAGGCAAGTGCCTACATAGATTTACCAGCAGAGATTTCCAGCGGCGTACCACTGCTATTCCTCCTAAACCATTAACCGCTTGGATAGTAGAGTTCGTAATTCCATTAATACTTCGTTATATAATTCGAAGAAGTTTATCCATAATACCGATAGTTTCCTTTGGTTAACAGACCTTTATGCCTCTACTTTTTTTTTCTCCACTCGATTGTTAAGCGAGTGAAAGAAAGCTTTTAATAAATTTTTAACCTTTTGTATACTTTGTCAAGTCGATATTTGAAATCGTTTACCTTTACGATAGGAGGCAACGTTTGTTCTCGTTTATTGTTCTTAAATAATTATTTAAATCAATTGAAAATAATATTTAAAAAATTTAGTGATAATGTAAGATGGATTCAATAAAGTTCGATGATTTATCATAATTAATCATACAGGATATTTATTTCAATTGTTAAATATTATTCTTCTTTCTAGTGTCTGTACTTAAATTTAGTGGGATTCTATGTACTTCACTCGTGATATATATATTGATTTAATTGAAAAGTAATTATGAAATGTTAAATTTGTTTCATCGAGAATAATCTGAAATAATGGATAGTGAATAGTAATAATAATAATAATAATAATAATAATGTGGAACTGGGTCAATGCGATTCTTTGATTACAGCAAACTTAATTGAAATACAGCATATGCACGGAGAAAAGTCTCTTATAAAATTATATCTTTTAGATTAATTTTTCTCAAACAGCTGCTATATCCCAGAATTACCGTTCCGTTACGAAATTTTTATTAAACAACTCTCCGCGTGATATTGAAAAATGGTACTTATGTATGGTAAATATATAATAAAATTTGTCTATGCTGAGACGTACAAAAATTTTTCTGTACTTTTAGATTTTATACTGGAAAAAGTACTCAGTTTATTTAACTCCAAAAATATTTTAAATTTCCTGAAAATTTTATGCTACATTTACTACAAGGAGACAAGATATATATATGTAGTACTAAGAAGTTTGAATGCACGTATTAGACTTTATTTCAGTCGTTTTATTATTTAAGTGTAGGAAAATTGATTTCCTCTTTTTTTCTCTCGTTTTTATCATTCAAAATAGTTAAACATGTTTATTAGCAACGAAGATTCTTTATGCTATAAATTCTTTTTTACTAAAAGATTTTCGCTAATATAACTCATCCGTTAATACATTTTCTTTTTGAAGGTTGCTACACAACAAACTTTACCCCAAGATTGATATTCAATATAAAATCTGGTTAAATTGACGGTGTAATTTAATGTAAAAAATAAAACAAGAATAATAATGTAGAGGAAAATATATATCAGATATTATTTTGATGATCACTCATACACTTCTACATCAAACTTTTCAGAACTTATAAATTGAGCCCCTCAGGATTAGTTAAGGAAAATCAATATTTCGGCGGAAAATTGGATGATGTGAATCGTAAATTTCGAAAGAGTATCCGGTGAACAAACACGTATAATTTAACAAACAGTATATTATTTTATATACAGTTATTTTGAATCATTCATAATGAACCATTCGGTCATTAATAATTATAAAATTTCGTCTCTCGATCACAACGTAGCTGTATTATAAGAATTTTTTTTTTAAAGTTCAATTTATTTAAAATACATACACACGCACATAATTATATATACACACATAATAAGTTAATCAATAACCTATCTGATACTGAACAAGTAGATTTAAAAAAATAAAGAATGTATTTTATTTGGTTGAGCATTCAACTCGGGATGTAGCGTTTTCGTGATTGATGTACATTGAGAAAAGTAATGTTCTGGATTCTTTTATTACTGATTTTTTTTTCATACGCATCAAGGATAAAATTGAAATTTCCGCATTATTCTTTTGTTTACCCGTATAAAATTACTTATTATACCTTAGAGAATAAGGTCGAAAAGTGAATATTAAATATTTTAATGTGATGATGGCCTGTTCTGATGCGCAAATGACGAAGATGAAGTGTTTAAATACATTATCTTTAATAATAAATTAACAGTAATAACAAGGATTTGACTGTATTCTACGCGTAAAATATACGATATCTACAAACGGAAAAATGTTTTCAGGATTAGATATATCGAGTCTTTTTCAATTGATTTGTGGTTACGTTATAGTCACTATTTTGATTGGAAAAATTGCATTAAGAGAGAGCGCTAGTATAAGCGTCAAATAACGATAGTGCGGCTGTCAATTCATTGAAGAAGTCGAGAGTTATGGTTTCGAGATATTGACCAGGGTATTAATACGAATAACCACAGGTGGAAGTTTACATAGGTGTTTTTGATCTCTCTCACGCTACCTATTCAATTTTTGCATTCAATAGGTATACACTTTTCGGGATTTTGATGCAAAAGTTATCGATTTGTAAATCCGATATGTAACATCATGCAATTGCATGTAGGTTGAATTGCATATGCTAGATATACCGATTAGTTAAATTATTTAAACGAAATATTATTGACATCTATGTTTATTTTTTTAAATCAATTCACCTTTATGCCGAATTAAACGATTACATAAATATTTAATATAAATTATATATAGATTATATAAATATTTTAATTATTGTTTATAATATTTTTATGTATAATTCTTGGGTGTATACGATCCGTGCTACACCTTTTAATTAAATACGTTTTATAAACTGATAGCAAGTACATACATATAGTGTATTGTTTGCGGTGTCATATACTCTCTAACGAGTGCGATAGATAATAAACAAACATTTTCACAAAGTTAACGAAGTATCGTATGCGGTTGGCGTTTATTAACGTCTCAATTGAACAGATAATTTTGAGCTTGCATTTAATCACTTGATAACAATATTATCTTTTATAAATTATAATAATGCAATAATTATATTATTATTATTATTATTATTGTTATTTTTGTGGAGAGTCTGTTCTCTAAATGCCAAATCGTGGAAATTCACTATTTTATAACGACTATATTCACTATTTGAATTTCTGAAAAGTCGATCACTACGAATTCGTGATTATTCAATTTTCAAATCAGTGGATAATTCAAATTTAGGAATAGTGGATATTCAAGCTTAAAATAGTAAATATTCACTCTTGAACTTGGTTATCATTTTGGTTTTAAAAGTTAATATTTAATGTTAAAAAAAATAAAGTATTAAATAATTGTAAATTAGTGACTTTTTGGCTGTGAAAGATGATTTGTGAAATAATGAAATTTTCATTATTTTGGCAGTGAAAATAATTTCACTAGCTGAAATAGTGAAATTTTCACTATTTGCTATTTAGAGAGTGTGAAAAGCTTTCAACGCCCTACCGGGAAACTATCCACCTTCTCGCAAGAGTGGACGACTCTTAGAGTGTGGGATTCGCCGGAAACTTTGCCCCTACCCACCAAAATACATGTCTCCTTGCCTAATTGAAAATATATTATAAAATAATTATTTTAGAACGTAAACTTGAAATATTATATGTCATTAAATTAATTTTATGAAGTTAACATAATGTGTATAAATTTAATGATAATAATTGTTGTATATGTTTGTCCTTATATTTATACAAATATAATTGATAGAAAGAGAAGTATCGATATTTGTGTATGAATAAAAAGTATAACATTTATTCGTACGTACGATATCCTATATGTGATAGCGTACAATATATTATAATTCTTAATATTTTTTATGGTATATTAAAGTAAGATGAAATTGTAGAAATAGATAGGTATTAAGTATCATTGGTTTATACTCGAATGGTGAATGTGATGGGCCGCACAGAAGACGTTAAAAGCGCGAAGGAAATCGCACACGGTATAAGTCGTTTAGTGGGAAGTCGCTAGTCACTCGTCAAGAAAAATAAAAGAAAAACAGTGCATTCACGATATAATTTGCGTAGGCATCCCCGTAAAAGCATTTGTGGCATGACGGAAGCCACTAATTACGAAGCATCGCCGAGCACGAGCCGTTCGTTTGCCGCGGATATGATTAACGAACCCGTCTAGAATTTCGAGCGTCACAACTGTACCGAGTTCTGCATCCCACATGAATTTAAAACAAAAAACGAACCTCACGATCTTCTACGTGAAATTATGCCAAGCATTTTTCAACGTGGATGCTAACGATCATCCACCAAAATTTTGAGTAATATACGTCAATCAAGTTATACGAGATATGTATATAACTCGATTTTCGAATTAAAATGTCGACGTTCAACTTTCATGCTTTCCCGACGAACTTTATTGTTATAACTTGACTTATTTATGTGTATCCCAATTAAAGTGTCGAGTCCAACGAGTAATCAGTATCGTTACTCTATGTCTACGTTATATCAATTTTATAATAATGCAAATTGAAGAAATATGCACAGGTAAATGTATCGGTTGTGTTTTTTGTTTTAACTTTGATTTTGTTATTTCATTGAAATAATTGCTTTGTTACATTTTCGTGTTATGTCGATAAATATAGTACACGCGAACGCTATTTTAATAAAAATCAAACATCCGTAGAATGTACGTTCAAAATAAAACAAGTCCTTTTTATTGAACAATCAATTAATCTTAAAAAATAGCTGATATTCCGCTGTACAATTTAAATCTTCATAAAATTGAAATACATTTGTTTGATATACCTATTATTAATAAACGTGTGAAAGTTATATTTTATAATTATATCATCCATACCATTTGTGCAGTAGATAAAGTTGTAGACATTTAGCACCTGTGAAATCGTTACTTCTTACACCAACAAAGTTGCAGACGCAATTAATAAGGATACTTTTCAATCTGATGCATAAACTTTTTCTTATATACCTTCCACTTTTTAGTTCTCTTCGTTTGCAGCGAAAGAACTTTCTCATCATTACCTTATAAATTCTAAAGCTTTAGGTTTTAAGCAACAATTTTTTCTTATTTACTATTCGTTCATGAATTGATTCCAAAATTAAATATACTCTAATGGTTATTTATTGCCCAAGTGTGGTGTAAGTGTAAACTGTGGAATTAAAAATTCACGTAACTTTTAGTTTTCGCTTAAGCGCTTAACAAGCTTTGTTAAATTTCGAATTTTTTTCTCTTTCACTTTCATTAATCGGTATATGGACACAAAAATAACTAAACCAATTATACTACATTTAAATAAATGCTATATTTTGCGATACTTCATCTATATACGAAAGACGTTTATAACACATATTGTTATTGCATATTTTTCTCGATAATAAAATTTAATTTTTTTTCATTGAAATTTTAAAATCTTTGTGTGTTTAAAGATTCTTGTATAAAAATAAAATTAGTTATTTTTTAAGGGTTATTATATGTTCTTATGTTATTAATTATTATTGACATACGTAGAACGAAACATATAATTTAATCCTTTATGTATAAATCATTTGAATTATTTATCATTTATATTGATATTTATTATATAAATTACGTACATAAGTATGCGAAAAATTGAAGCAAATGTATTAATAATGCGTTGAGAAGAATGCGAATAAAGTATTAACGAGCAATCAAGAAACATCACATACGTGTAAGTGTGCGCGCGTGTGTCCGTGTGTGTTGGAGATAGAAGTTTTCAATTAAATTTTATTGCAAATTTGTTATGGAGTTACCGTTAAAATCCAATTTTCTTAATAGTATCATCTTGTTAGAACAAAGTAAACGACATTGTAACAACTTGAGTATGCTTCGTGGAAATTGGTATAAGTTAACGGTATATCCACATCTGCTCGAATGTCACTGGTTTAAATAAACAATGAGCCAGGTAATTCGATACAGAAACTCAGTTCTACGTAACGCCAACGTCAGATCTGACTGATTCGCGGCTAAGTTCGTAATTAATCGCTGGTTTCCCTAATACATCCACGTGTCAGAGGACTTCGGAAAAGGTTCTCGCACTCTCCCTCCTCCCCCTCAGTTTCTAGTAATGATTTCTCTGAAACGGCCTACGCGAATTTAGGGTGAATGTGCCGGCGCTCAACGTCGTCGAAATGTAGTCAACGATTCATCTTCACCTTTCGAAAATAATTACAACCAAAGAAGAATGATCGTTTTCCGTTTCTCTTCACTTGGCAAACTAAAATTTTGATTGCTTAGTATTGCCACTTACAATTAAGATTAATTAATGTACAGAAATATGTCGATCGTTCGATACGACGTCGAGAAAAAAAAATAGTATTGAATTTTTATTTAAAACAATAAGTAGCTTACCTTGTACGTATATATAGTAGTACATTATGCAACAGGGGTCGAAGGTAGAACATTTGTCTCGGGGGTCTGATTACTGCACGAACGAGAGCGAAAAATTTTTGCATTGGATTAGTCCTTTTTAAAATATAAAAAGTTAAAAATTGTCATAAATGTCAAAATTAACATTTTTGACTTTAAATATCTTTAAAAATATTGAATTTTAACCTCTAAAAATGTACATCAACATTCAAAATGAATGGGAGACGATTTTATCTATTAGAAAAAATGTTTTTGGTCGCTCGATTTGATATAGAAAACCGCTTGTATATATATATATATAACGAGAGAGAGAGAGATTATTACTTTAAGTTGACAAATGTGAATTATCTGTGCCTGCATTATTTCATTCAATTTAATATTCCAATTGAATTATATAATATTATGCGCAATTACCTCATCATCAGATATCTTATTCTTGGATGATTTTAGAATTTTCGACATGGAAAATATGTGTAAATAAATGGTACATAATGATAACTTGGTACTTAAAGGTGAATACTTTACCAGTTTACAGATAAATTATCTACTTGTAAAATATTAATTAATTGTTTGATTTGTAGTATACAGCATTAGGAATTGATGAAATTAGAGGTTTAATTTCTTAAGAGACGATTCCCTATGGTATAGAATAGAGAATGTGAATTACCTATGGCGTGAGTGCAGTCGATCGCTTTACCAATTCGATTTCGAGAAACAGCGTCGAGGGTGACGAACACCCTGTCAAATGGGCTAGCGCCACCCCATTAACCGGTATATTTACATAGGTTTTAGACTGCTCAGCTACCGCTCGGATATGGGAAAAGCGCACGGTCACCGGATATACGAGTCGCGGCTTGACGCGTCTCTGATTGCGATTCGAAACGTCAGCCAAATATCGACGGCTGTGTAGGTATGTCCAACTTTGAAGACCTCATGCATACTTTACAATCGTTTATTGATTTTTAAACCTATAGAGCGAGAAAATATTCGATTACAGATAAAAATTTTATATGATCACCGTACTTTTATAATACCTTGCGACTGGTAATAAATGGAAACTGGGTTTAATATTAATAATTAATATGTTACTATGATTTATTCTTATGGTTATTATTTAATCAAAAATTCATTCAAAGTCATTTAATTTTTACGTTAGACTTAGAATTATTTAATCGCTAACAAATAAATAATCATTTTACTTGTCTATTACTATTTTCATAGAAAAAATATAAATTTCAATATTTTTCTAAATAATTTAAAATAAGTAATACAAATGCAATAGTCTTCTTCTTTCATATATGTATCGGTCCAGTATAAAAATTGCAATATCAAACGAAAAAATAGAATATAATATTCAGCGAATTCGCTTCTATTCATCGAAGCCGTACCTCGACTCCCCATTCGAGGTCACTGTCTCTTTACTTTTATTTTCCCAATAAATATCTATTACCTTAAATCGCATTTAAATATTAATTAAAATATTACATTTTTAGTATGATATTATTTTTACTATTATTTTTAATTATTTTATGTTGTTTTACAAATAGATTAGTGTTATTATAGTAATCAAAATTTTACTACCGGCTGTTAAGCCTCTAAACAAACAAATATTTTACTATTTTTTCTAATTATTAACATTTGTTAAAAATATATAATTTTTTTAATTACATCAATAAAATTTGTTATTATTGTAAAATATGATTTTATTAAATTATATATTACGTTTTACAATGTATATACGGTTCACATATCCACCAATAATTATCTTTCAAGTGAAAATTATTGATATCGCATCGCCTACACTTCTGGCATGATCTTGACGCAATCAAAACAAAACCAGTGCAAGAAACTTGCTATTTGGCAACTATCCAATCACCGAAACGCTCACTTACTTCTCTAATATTTGTTATTTATTCAAATGAACACCCTGATTTTCGAGTGTGGGCTCTTCACCTACTACAGATTAAGGTGTCTATACTTTTCATTAACTTAATAGGTAAATATTTCAGATTCCCTAACATTTAATCGACACTGTATCTGACACATTGTAAAAAGTATATTTGAAGCGACTTGCATGATGAGGCAGCTTAGCGCAAAACAGTTTTTCCCATCTTTCACAATTTATTTACAATGTTGAATTGTAATAGTACGCTCAATGGTTTTCCATAATGTTTTTTAAAAATATATTTAATTTGCAGAAATTAAGGTATTTTATATATTAGATATAGTCATTTGTGAGCGATAAAAATATTGAACTGGGCATTAAATAAATAAAATGTCAAAATTATCATTTTTGACTTTGAATATCTCCACAACACTATACATTTTTAATCTCTAAAAATGTATATTAACATCTGAAATATGTAGAAGCAGGTATTCTTTAATGGAAAACAAATTTTTTGGTCGCTCGGTTTGACGGAGAACCACTCATATAACTAATTAATTTTGGATATCCCTTGTAAAGATACACAAAATAAAGTATTAAAATATCACTTGATATAAGTATGTTCCACATGACTTCTTAAGTGATGAATTCAATTTTACCCAACATTTTGATCACGTTTGTAGTCCAACCGACTTTCATGGCGCGAACACAAAATTAATTAGTGCTCCAATTAATCGTTGTAAAGCCATACTCGAATAACATTACACCTGTTTCGCATGACTGTTTAATCTCATGGTGGATTTATCTCTCTCTCTCTCTCTCTCTCTCTCTCTTCTACTTTCCCCATGAATTAAGCGCTAATAAATTATGCTGATTCTGTCTTCCTATCCGTATACCTTCCTTATATTTCCTTTTGGTGGAATAAAACATCGCGGTATTTAAATATGAAAGTCCAATATAATAAGATAAAAATATACCCTCGAATATAAAGTTTTTTATAATTTATATGTGTATTTATTAAATAATGTTGTAAAAACACACAAAACTGTTCTCATTATATTTTGCACTAACCATAAATAAAGATAAGTATATAGTTAAAATGCAATAAATTAATTAAACGCATCGAAATATTTTATACAAACCAAGTTTGTCTTAATTATACTTTTGAGAAATATAGTTTTCAAGTTAAGATGTAATTTTAAATTTTAAAGTAAATTAGGATTGAGTCTGCTTAATTGATAATAGCCTTACTTTGGAACATTCGTATTTTAGTCCTCAAACCTCAAATTACTAAATTTTACCTTGAATGTTACAGTTGTTAATTAATTTGTTAACTTATCTACACGAACATTTATTCAAATAATAATGAGTTTGAAGTGCGTAATTGAATTTAAGATATTAAGTATTAATAAAATAAGAAGTAATAATTGTTTAAATAATAAATACAAACTTTTATACTATATTGCAAAAGAACGAATTAAAATTATTTATCCTCTTATACAATTTATTTATTATAAAAAAATATACTCTCTATTTAATTTTATCTATATTTTATGTCAAATCCATAATAGTTATTGATAATTAATTAAAAATGTATTCTTGCAACATTAGCATGTGAACAGAAACGTGAGCAAAGTGTTGTTTAACAATGTACAGACATATTCAACTTTAATCCTAATTATTATTAGATCTACTTTTAGTTCCATTATAAATATAAAATAGTAAAACCTTGTAGTAAATTATTTAAACTTTTTCTTTCGCTAAGTAGCGTATCAATTGGTTTTTAACATTTATTTAAATAAATAAACATTGTATATATACGGTCATAAAATCTGACCTACTGGAAAACCAATAATCCTCTAACAGATTTCTCACTTTCTGTAAAGTCGCAGTGCGAGCTACAAGACTCTATTCAACTTTTCTTCATCCCTCAACTCGACGTCTTGCACTACCTGAAGCGCCGTAGATAGCTTACGAAGGGATTTATAATTAAAAAAAGAAAAAAAATTCTTTCTTCCTAACGCTGCGCAGGCAAAATCTCGTTAAGGATTGGATGCTCGGTCGCGGTTAAGGCTCTTTCAAAGTAATGTTATACTAATATCTTTTATTCTTGTTGTATCGAGTAAGTGTTGTGAAACAATTTAATCTTGTGTAAGCAAATCTAGCATGTAATATGATCATACGATTAATGATACAATAAAAATGTAAATTTTTTATTAATAAATTGATTGATACATTTATAACACCACAGTAGATTCAAAGTACGTAAAATTTGATTAAATATATTTTATAATTAATATGTATGTTACATTCATATTTTTAATAATAAATATAATGTTAGATTTATAAGGGTTTATTTTCCTAGGTTGAGAACGTTAATCGCCGAGTATTCTCCGTAAAGAATAAAGAAAAGTATATTCGAAAATCTGTTTATAAATGATTAAAAGATAGAAAACGAATTCTTGACACTTCAACTTCGGTCATGCAACATCTTTCAGATCTCATAGTATTATTCATTCGCATTTAAGTTACACATTTTAAATTTGTATTGTAATAATAATTATTATATACAGTGTTTAAAATATTATTTTTTATTACACGCATAATAATTAACTGATGGATTCAACAGATAAATAATATGTTGTGAATTGTGCATATATTCATATCGCCTAGCGAGTTTACGATAACCATAGAGCGTAACATCCTTGACATTTTAAAAGGAACTACGATAGATATGAGCTTGAACTCTGAACCTTTATAACCAGTCTCGCACGCGAGAAATTTGCGTCTGGGGCGCGATTGAACGTATATGCATGTACGTAAACGTTTCGTTTTCTTGGTAACAGTGACTGCACGCGATCTTAAAATATTGGTCGATCAAATCGGTTTTATAAACTATTTGAAGATCGAATTAAATAAGTGGAGTGCACTCACTAATAATAATCTCGACTATCTCGCTTATAACCGATAATTTATTATTTGGCATTAAATTATTATCTATATAAATTGGCTACTTTTGGCTCGCTCGCTAAATGCTCACTCGAAAATATTCTCGTATAAGTGTTTATAGTTGCTTTACATTAAACCTAACCGCTTGACAAAATAGTCGTTAAAATCTTAACTAACTACCGAGCTCGTAAACATTCTCGGCGAACTTGCGGAAAAGGAAGCCAACTCTTCGTTCACAGTTATATGCGAATCAGTGCTTTTCTGGATCGATGCAGAATTTTGTGCACTTGCGTGCCGAAATACACTACGGTTGCTCTCGTTCTTGACAAGAAAACGAGCTACTGCTATTCTCTTTGAGCCTCTTCTTTTCTTTCCTTTTTATTCGGTTATTTAGCTTTCTATTTACGGTTCTTTCAGTTACATTGTGATGTTTCTATAGTTTCTTCCTCATCAGCCTTTGAATAAGGTAATACTGTACGTATACACTCTTTTTCTTTAATACATTATATATCAATGTCAATTTAATCGAGTATTTATACAACTGAAACTCTGATTTTGTTGAAAAATGTTTTTCCTGACTCGTAGAAAAATTGAATACGAATGTTACGTGGATAATGAAATAATATTAATAGTAGTAGTACTAAATATTTTCTTTATCAAACCAATAAATTAGAATCTTTAGTATTCGTGTGAAATATATATTTATTCCGACAATCTTAAAAATTGTTTTAAATTTTGAACAGATGAAAAAAATATATTTGCACATTCATTATACAAAGTGAAAGTAAGTAAAAACGAACGAAAAATATAAACCTATAATACAATAATTTCCGAAGTTATATTGTCGTGAAACAGATTACACTTTCACGTTGTTTGTGCCAAATAAAGTCTAAGTTTCAGAATAAAAAAATGTAAATTCGTATAACGAGGATCACTAAATTCGTGGACCACTCATCTTACAGCGAAGAAGTAAAGTGACGGCACGTACTTTCGCGTACTTTTATAAATTCGATGTAACGTGTCGACAGTGATGCACTTCCATTTTTCCATAAGATATATATATATATATATATATATATACCTATGTATACCTATGTGACAATATAACGACGTCGAGACGTGTTGTTATGTATACGAACTTACGATTTACTACTACCCACCCTGGGACAATATTTTTACGAGTTCTTGGCTTTTTATGGCTTGACACGGCACTAGTGAAAAACGATTGACATTACAGTGGCGAACAAAAACTATATCCTGCTCCTTGTCTTCCTTGCGTTCCGGTATCTATACCTACCTATGTGAGTGTGTTTGTGCAGGTGTCGCAGAGTAGAAACAAAAAGAGTAAGTGCAGTACGTACTGCGATAAGAATTGCATCGTCGATCAATTGCATCGTCGAAGAAATTTGTTGTTCCTTTGAGAAAGATTTTTCATAACGCGATCGATTATACAATTTTCTCTTTCAATAAGCTGGACATTGTAAATGCCGCGTCTTTTGTTACAACAGGCGGTCTCATATGTGACGACAAAATAAGGTACTTGGTGTGTGTAAGTGTAGTAAGTGAATTGATATTAATGATATATCCCAAAAATACATTTTAAAGATACTCACCGAGTAATTATGGTTTTAGCGTATATAATTATTAGTTTAAAATTTCAATGAAATCGCTAAGATTGAACAATGGAGAATGCATAATATAGTAAGGCAATTACAATAAAATAAACTGCAATAATTGATAATTAAATTATATTTGTATACATATATCTCAGAAATGAAAAATCAAAACTGGTATGAAATGTTTGGAAATATCAGAAAATTTTGAAAAAACGTTATTTTCTGGGTTTAAGAATATTAAAAACAACTTTATAATTAGATTCAACAACTATTTTCACGTGAAAATATATTGTGAAGTGGTATTCAACAAATAGTATAGGTATATAAATTGTTTAATTATTTTGTATCCCAGAAATGCTTTATTACATTTAAATAATATGAAAATATGAAATGTCAAATGGCACGGATATTTATTAATACTGAATCAGGTTTACTCTTTAGAAAGCGTTGTTTTTAGGGTCTTAGAACCGAAATAACTATATATATATATATAGTATTGAAAATAAAAGAAAAATTACCGCATATTATACCGCCTTACTTAGTTAGCAAAAGTATATTTACAATCGTAAATAAATAAGCTTGACAATTTACACTAGAAGCTGCATCCGGTTTTCTCGTCATAAATTAAAAATAATTATGTTCTAGAATAACTTACATTAGAGCAACATTCTAGACATGTCGTAAAAAATAACTAGCGCGGCGACACATAAAAGTATACACATGAATGTGACGCGATTCTTTTATTTGCATGTTGTAAATGACAACTTATGTTACTAGATTTTTGAAAAAATGATGTATACACAATTTCTATATTTTTTTTCTCAATACAGCATTTTCATAGATAACATACTTTATTTAATACTTAAAATTATTACAATTTTTTAATTAATATAAATATATAATCATATACCTTCACCCAATGTAAATATTACACGGAGAAAAAAGTTATAATAAAAATTATTATGTTTTCTCTAAAAATTGTTATATATTATTGAGGAATTAAAAATTACTATATTACGTAGTCAAATTTACTATAAAATTTGGCAAAATTCAATAGATTTATAGCAAAAATGAATAAATTTGTATAATAAATTTTACTATGTAACATAGTAATTTTTATGATTTGTCCACTTTGTTCCTAAATTCCTCAACAACATAACAATATTTATTATAACATCTTTCTCCGTGTAATTATATTCATAAAATATTTTTCTCTATAATCATCTAAAAAGTATACGAAAAGAGTAAAATTGTATTTTATTTCTTTGATGATTTTATACTTTGTAGACTCACATTTTATTATTCATAGACCTACTTTTTCATCATCAAATTTCACTGTATTGTTTTGAACACTTAATTTATCCTCTTCCTATGAATTACAAAATTAAATTTGTTACATTAAATTAAAATATACCAAATATCTTAAAATATACAACAAAATTGTTGAGGTTGCAAAATTTTATATATGCACAGTTCGGGAGTAAAAGGCGATTATTCCCTTGGATGAATTACTGCTAAAAGCTAAAGCGAGGAAGCAGCAACGTTCATCGCGGGAATAAATGCCTATTTTACTCCCTAAATGCAAAAATAACTATTATTAAGTAAAATAACATATAAATTATGTATGTAAAATAGGCTCTTATGTAAACAATATAATGTCGCTGAAATAAACATTTTAACAATATATTTTGAGTTTGAATAATAATTATTGTAATATAATTTACCGACTTGATTGCAAATGATAAAATATTAATCATTAATTATTGTTTGACAATTATTTCTACACTCATGTTGTTTTGTACATCACAGAGTCTATTTAGTAACATTTTTGTTAGAGCAAAATGTAACACTTATTTTATACATCGATTATAAATAAGTATTTATTTATTATGTTACAGCTGATATATTTGATGAAACTGAAGCTGTTTTGAAAAAAATCAATTCTAATCTTAAGGCCACTTGCCTGGGTGGTGGTAGAATCCAGCACGATGCTGCGGATAAGGCGCTCAAAGTCTATGGGTACTCTCAGGTAAAGAGATTCTTGACATAACATGCTTTTACGTATTTTGTATATTTCTATACATTTCTTATATATCTACGTATACTTTTGAATTTCGTTGCGCGAAGGGAAACAGATTTCCGTCATGCATCTCTTCATGAAAAAAGCGTATTTCCTCGAGTCGTCATATATAGACGAGAGCTTCAAAAAGCCTCGGTTTGAAAAAAGATAGGGGGATATATACATTTCCATCGATTTGATCCGTGATAAGCCTAAAAAAATAATGCTTGCCGAATCGTAAAATGCAAAATTCTGTGGAGCGCGAAAATTCGATCTCTTTGAATTTTCCAGTGTCGTAAAAAAGTAAACATCGGGTGACTTGACGGCGATCTCCATGTGTGAATTCGGCATCACTGGGGGTTTCTCTCTCACGTAAAATTTATACACTATCCACACGTGTCAACTTAAGTATGGACATTTTCTGAGCAATAAATTTAAACCAATTTAAAAATTCAAACTTTAATTTGTACGCTACATACTTTTTGTTATACCATTATTCAAATGCGTTCGATTAAACGACTAAAGTAAATGGTTCATTATGATTATAATAGTGTAAAAAACATAAGTATGTACACATTTTATTTTCTCAATAGTTTACATTCTGTAATATATAATTTCTCCTGAACCGCATAATATTTTATATACAATCATATTTCATATTTCGTACAGTTTCGCGGTACTTATAAAATATCAGGTCGAGTAATAAATTTTATAATTTCAACCTTGGCAATTAATATCGAAGTTTAAAATCTAAATTTAGATCTTGAAGTAAATCACAAATAAATGTTATTCCCGATTTGACTACGCGATTTTTGCGGTTCAAAATTACGTAGATTATTATGGTTCAAGGTGACAAGATATCATTGTGCATCAAGCATGAAAGATATATATCTACGTAGGAAAAGGAGTTTAATCGTTCAATGCCATAAGGCGCTTAATCCTACTTTGAATTGCTAAACTAAGATACCTACCCACGTACCACGTTCTTTCATAGTTAAAACAGTTTTTAGAGGGTTGAAATTATTTCGAAGGTGAAAAAGTAATGGGTTCAATAAAATATTCAATGACTGCTCGAAAATTTTGTATATATAGTATAAGAATAAGGAAACAGTGTATACTTTAATATTATTGATTCGCATGCTGGTTCATTCTAAAAATCTCATGCTCAACGGATTTGACAATTGGAAAACTCGTTATATTGTTTCATACAAAACATTTATCGCATGTCTACTCGCTGATTGAAAAAAGGACTATAACAGGCTTACTGCTCACTTTTGTGAAGTATTGAAACTATTTCGTTTTTTTTTCACTGCATCGTTTTTCAAGTTTACTTTTTTAACTTTTAAATATAGAATCTCTGCATTCTGCATATTTATATAAAAAGAAAGAGGACCATTAGAATTCATTAATAACAATTATATTTCTATCATATCATATTGCATTTCGTGAAATAAATAGTACATTATGCGACATGGGGCGAAAGTAGAAGATTTATCACGAAGCGTGCGTTTAGGTTGCAGAAATAACCCGAGGGATAAATCTATAATTTTTCCATCATGTGTTGCATTTAGTATTTTACTCCACATTCGACTGTGGCCACTTTTAGATCCAGGGAAGAGAGGTCAACAGGCTATCTAAATTTTACCCCGCATATATATACTCCAGCTCTTGTTATTTCTTAAATTTTCTTTTTTCACGAGAAAATCTCTTTTGCCCCGCTAATTTTACTTTCGTCCCGCAAATACGTTTGCGGGAATGATAAGCTACTTTTGCTCCGAATTTCAACGTCGCATAGAGGTGATTCTAGTCGAGTGTGGAATAAACATATTTAATGTACTTATATGTTTATAAACATATCGATCTATTGCAATAACTTAATGACTCTTCTTCTACATTTCTAAATTAAACATTTGCATACTTCCGTATAGATGTATTTAAAACTGTTTATAGGTATAACATCTTAAAAATTGGAATACGTTATTTTATTTTTTCAATATCGGATAGTAATTCAGTGTGAGAAGAAAAATATGTTCCTTGCTCGCGCTCACGACTTATAATAACAGCAGCTCAATGCCAGCTTCGTGGGAGTCCTCGCAAACGCTTTATTATTCGATGTCATCCTCTAAAGCCTTGCCAGAATTTTATCATCTCTTCCCGTTCATCCCTGCTTTAACTCCGTGGCGTAGTATTTTCGGTGCGCTTTGCTTTGGAATTTATGTTTCATCCGGTTACTTTTCTCAACGGGCTCATTTGGGAAAGCAATTAATTCCTCAACGCATTTAGCAATCTCTCCTTTAACAATTGTGACTCTTACGAGTTAAAATAATTTGTACGGCGATTATGATTTTAAGAGAATATAAATAATTTAAAGTAATCTCGATCTATATATCTATTATTAGTAAAGCGAAATCTTAACAAAACACATAAGTATACTATTTTCTAGTATTATGAAATATGAAAAGTGCGAATCGTTCAGTGGTCGAAGAATGTTTTATTTTCCACTATTTTCTATTGTATTTGTTTATAAAAGAAATATATGTATAATTGCAGTAACGATCGAATGTAATAAATACTATTTTAAAGTAAAACTAATATATTAAAATTATATACGGTGGCATTTTCTTCATGTTTCACAAAATATGATTTAACGTTTTTCAGGGCTTTGGTCGAGCTGACCACGAAATAAGTGTTGGTATTTTGAAGAAGAAATATCCAGATTACAACATTACTTGGTCAGATGACGGATACTAAAGATTATCAAAACAGCTTATTTATTATTTGATTACCTATAATATTTTAAATATTTATAGGATCATTTTGTAAATGCTATTTTTAAACATTTCAATGTATTAATTCAATTAGTATCAATAAAATCCTGCGTTTATATTGTTTTGTTTTGATGTTTGAGTTATGTATATTTTTAATTTACTATATCTTCAATCAACTTAGACCCATGCTTATCTTAAACTTTTTGATTAGTTCAAATTATTCATTTGTCGAAATAATCATTATTAATAATCTATTTATAACAATATATTTTTTAAAAACATATGTTATTTATTATTTTTTTAGTTTTTTAAATATTATTTATTTCTATACGAGATTATACTTTTTTCTAAATTTTAACAAGTGATGCAATCTATTGGTAGAATATGAAAATAATATTTTCTAATTTGCGCATATATACTTAAAAAAGTATGTTTATTTAGATATGAATTTACTCTAAATGTTTAAATGGTATTAAAATATTTCATTTATAGTAGATTGTAAATACGACATAAATTTTTATTTTTATATTATTGATCATACAAAGATAATACAATTGTATGGAAGTTCAACATTTCATATACCTTACTGATAACTGTTAAGAAGGGCGTTGACGTTACCGACTGTAGGAAAGCGCTGTAAAGAAAGAGAAGAACTCCACCGCTAGATGCCACTAATCTACTATATAAAAAATGTTATTACAATTTTCATTGTTTTTTAGTATGTTAATACATATTTAAAAGTTTTATTGTTTTTAAAACTTATTATCAATTAATGATAATAACAATTTTGTACCATGCGAGACAAACAACCGAATAAACAGTTAACAGCTGTTGGTTGGCAACGACATTGACTTGTCAAATTAGTTTGGAAAAATTAAATGACCGATTCAGACGTTTAAAAAAAGTCTTAAGTAACGTATCACTTTAACCCCAAACTCAACGTCATGTTTCCCCGAGCTGCAAAATCTGCTATGCAACTTTTGAATCAACGAAATTACCATGTTACCAAAACAAATTTAAAGGTGAGTTATTATTAAACGAATGACACATTTTCTATGCATTATTTAAACAGATTCTAAGTATTTTATTATTCAATATATTTCATATTTATTAATATTTATTATGAAAAATATTATTTGCATTGAGTTACTTCAGTTATTATTTTCGGATTGAGGTTATTTTATTATAAATTTATTAAATACAAACAAACATTACAGTTATAAATAAATAACAGTTGCTACAAATATATATTTAACATCGATTTGTAGGATATCCTAAGGCCTGCAGAGAAGGTTACAAATTCAGTACCACTTTTACAACAGAGCAGTAAGACGGGTTTTACAAGTACTCAAAACATCATACCCTTAAACAGCCTCAAATTAGATAACGTGAGTGTTAATAATTATTATGTGTGCATGTAATGAAATTTTGTTTATAAGTTTTATTTTAAAATTTACTTGTTCTCTTCATTTATTGTTTACTAATATATTCGATGTTAAAATTGACTCATATCATTTTCTTTAACAAACTATAATCTATATTTATTTAATTGCTTTTTAGTTTAGTTTATTATTTATTTATTCAATTTCTTTATTTAAATACATTTCATTATTTTATTGTCTTTACAGTTAAAGGCGCCGTCACAAGAAGGGCAAGCACTGAAATCTAGGATCAGTACTGGAGCACACAAAGATTTTGTTGCTGGGAGGAAAGTGAACATCGATTTGGCTCAGGTAAATGACCTATTACCGATTGCTGTTGATGAAAACATGAAAAAATTTATGAAATTATTAAATACTGAAAGTACATTCGAGTAGCTTGATATTTTAATGATATTAGTTAAATTACACAAACAAGTGGTAGCTTCATTTAGATAAATTATTAGAACATAATACGAGTTGAAAATGATAATGTGATAATTTTGGTAGACATTTTGATAAATATAAAATAACAGGGTTTTTTTTTTCTCGCACTATTTATCCGTTACGAGCGTAAACGTGTTTATTTTGCAAGAGTATAAAGGGGTTATGAGAGAAATAGAACAGATTTTTTCCGCACGCGCAACTGAAGAGAAAGAAAGAGAGAGAGTTCATGACAGCCGATCTCCGTGTCTTTAGGCGGCGGATCACCGACTTCAAGGAAATTTATGGAAGATGTTCGTGAACATCGTGTTGACTGAATCTCCAGAGAAAAAAGCAGTACTCGCATTCTTACGAAACAGTACCCGTACTGGAATTATCCTTGGCGGCATCGCAGCTACAATGATTCTAAGATTGCTGGTGGAATTTCACGAGAAAGCTCTTCTTGTAATTTATGCTCACGTTAAAAATTATAATTACGCCGAGCTTGTGCGCAATTTGGAGCGAAATGATTCGATCCGCAAACTTATGTATCAAGAACATATACGTAAAATAATAAACGAACAAAAGCTAAAGGAATTGAAGGAAATGCTAAAAGGTCTTTTGGAGAAAGTAAATAAGAAATTAGCTGAATTGAAGCTTAAGGAAAAACTTATTGCTGCAGAATCAAAGCTTAAGGAAAAACTGAAAGAAAGCAAACTTGCGAGTCAAGTAGAAGGTCAGAAAAAAGAAATTAAGAAGAACAATGTAGAGGAAGCTAAGAAAGAAGGGAAAGAAGATACTGTAAAAGAAAAAAAAGAAAACGAAATTAAGAATAGTGCATCTAGTAAAGATAAAAAATCACAGAAGGAAGAATCTTCAAAATTAAATGAAGCAGAAAAAAAGCAATTTTCGTCAATACAAGATAGTGCGTGTAATAATGTTTTGACGTCAGAATGTCTGCCGAAATCATTAGAAAATAAATAATTGTTTATCAAAGTCTTAGATGAATAGTTTTAGTAGCTATTATTTAATTATTAGAAAGTACTGTGACCCATCTTGTGTTTGGTTAATTATTAAATGTAATTAAACTTAGAATTGAGAATCACAAAATTATTTGGTATTTTATATTGTATTATGATATCGTTAATAAAATAAAATAGTTACATCAACCTATGAATCATGTATTTTTATTTTCATAAATCCAATAATACAAAAGTGTGAGTTTTATATATTTTTATTTTTAGTTTGGAAGGTTGGATCCAATACCGAGCGACTTTGGTAGGGATTCATTGCCGCTTAGAGTAAGTTTAAAATATCGTTAATAAAATTATTTTACTACCAATTAGTTATCATTGATCTACCTTTCTTCCGCCTCTACTTAGTTATGAAATATCTTTGTGCCAATGTTTTCTGTTTATAAAATAAAATCTGGACAATCATATTCTACTTTTACTTTTTTCTTAATAAACGGATAATATAAAAACTAAAAATATTTTGTCATCCACGCGAAAAAGATTTTAAGTAAATGTATATGTTATTTTCGGTGATCTACAAAACCACATCATTAGCTATAAGTACGATAAAGAGCATTAGAGTCTAAAGATTTGGATTTCTTCATATTCTGTATTACAAAACGTATCCTACGTTTAGTTACCAGAAGGTGGGACATTTTCATAATTAAACATTTTGGTAGAGGGTGAAAGAAGTATAGTCAAATATTTTACTTTTCTCAGAGTATTTTGTATAATATAATCATATTTGAGACTATTTTAATAAATATTTAATTTATATTTTATTACACTCTAATGATCTTTATTTTATATTAGTACTAATATAATATTACCATACATATATATAGAATTATAAAATTACGAATTTCAGAATATTTGCGCCACAATAAAAGCGGATGCTAACGTACCTAAAAATTTAGCACCTTTTCGAGCTGAATTGTCCAGATACTTCTCCAACATTTCTGATAAGACTAATAGCGGCGACGCAGCTAGGAAAAGAATAGTGTCTCCTTGCAGTAATCGTGCAGTACCATATGAAGCTAAATCGAAATGTCCATCAAAATGCCCACCTCCGAGCCCTCCCCCTCCTAAATGTCCTCCTCCGTGTCCACCTCCATGTCCACCACCTCCAAAATGTCCACCTCCTTGTCCTCCACCTCCGAAATGTCCAACTCCTTGTCCACCACCTCCATGTCCACCACCTCCAAAATGTCCACCTCCATGTCCTCCACCACCAAAATGTCCACCACCATGCCCACCGCCTCCAAAAAACCCACCTCCATGTCCACCTTCTAAACCAAAAACATGCTCCAGTACTTCAAAATGTTCACCTCCGTGTCCACCCCCGAAAACAAAATGTTCAGCTGCTATACCTCAGCCTTGCCCAAAGCCTTGTTTGCCACCTACTTGCCCACCGAGATGCCCATTGGATATGCCCCCTTGTCCACCAGCAACACAAACGAAATCAATCTGTGATATGTACAAATCAAAGCCATCGTGTGCATTACCTGAACAGTTGTATCCGTCCGACTGTTCCTTAAAGGCTCCACCGGTGATGCCTACGTGCGTACCGCCACTAGTACGTATTTATCTCCGAAGAAATATTTATATTTTACGAAATCGAATAAACTGTACAGTAAATGGTCATTTTTCAGCCATCGCATTGTTTGCCGCTTCCAGAAACGACAGAACCAATACCGAAAACTAAAGGTTTAGCAGTATGCTTCAAAGGAATTGGTAAGAAAAAAAAGCAAGGTCAAAAATCTTTTTGGAAAAGATTAACTCGAAGAATGTCTACGCTGCGTGGGAATTACAGATTATTAGAAACGTATCAGCAAGATTGCAAAGTAATTTGTAAGCAATCAAATCTCGGTACTAGCGGCATGAATTACAGCAAGGGCACTATAGCAGGTAGTTTTATATATATTTTTACTAAATGCAATTTGATTTTTTTAATGCAATCAGAATATGTGATAACACATAATATTTTTACGAGCTAATGAAATATAATGACTTAAGTTTTATCAAATTATATTTGATTTGAAATATCAATATTTTTTATACAAGCGTCTATAAAATAGAGTGGAATATTGGCTCGGATTGTCTTAATAAGGATGCCGCAACAAAAAGAAATTGTAATCGTAAAAAACCATGGCGCGAGGATTATATGCAACATGGAAAATTGCAAACTTCTGTTCGTTTATCATCGAATACAACATGTCAACCACCAGTTCCTCCGCCAACAACTTCAAAGGTGGAATATTTGCCTGCAGTTTGTCCACAGAGTTCCTGCCTACCTCATGCTAATACAGTACTGAATTATCATATAATAGTTTATTTAAATACATTTTATTATTATAATATATTACACATTTTGTTATTCACATACTGATTAAATCACGGACATCAGTATATCGAAATAATAATTCGTTTTAAAAACAGTATAATGCTTAATTTTTTTTTTAATAATTAAATCAAAGTATTTCGATGAAGCAATTATAAATTTATTCTTTTAATCAAGCAGGATTTTACTTGAGTAACTTTTTTTTTCTAAAAGGAATACATAAAAGATTTATTGATTAGTATTACAAATGAAATAAAATTAAAATCAATCATAAAATCACAACTATAGCTATTTGTACGTAAAAAATTTGGTTAACTAAAAAAGATTAATGAAAATGTATAAAATTATTTATTAACATATCGATAAGATATTAAATAAATATTTCGTTGTATCGTATTATCAAGAAATTCGTAATGGTGGTTTATATCTTAGTTTTCAGAGGTAAATTCACACAATTTAATAATACGTTACCATTCATTTATAATCTTTTTAGATTTGCGAGGAACCAAAAGTCAAATGTTTACCGCTCCCGAAATTGCCAAATCCACCTAGTCCACCAGTAGTTCTTCGTCCCTGTCCACCGCCACCAAAACTACCTCCAGGAACGTGTCCCGGTCGCAGTCGAGCCCGCCGACCTAAAACTCCTGATCCCGATGCACTCGCGTCCATGTTCACGAAAATCCAATCACAATCACGTAAAGACAATCAACGCGTGCGCGAATACGCGTAAAAAGAACTAAGGATTACTTTTAAAAGTAAACGCGAGATAGGAAATGTCACGCTGGTCACTGAAAATACGTTTACTTGATTAGACGGAAGGATATTTATTTGATTATAAGATAAAAAAAAACAATTAAATTTCAAGTGTTAAGCTATTCAAGATATTAACCTTCGAATAAGTATTCGTTTGAACTCGGTAAATCATTTTCGCTAAGACAGTGTACTTCGAAATAAATAACTAGCTCGGGGGAAATGACGTCGACGTTGATCAAAGACATTAAAAATCAATAAAAAATAAAATTGTAATTTGTATTACCGTGCAAAAAAAAAGATAAATACGGAACCTTGTAAGAGTGAAATAAAATGTTTCCAAGAAAATCTGCATATTCATTAGTCAAAGTTTCTCTGGTGTATCAAAGTTTCGGATGGTTTGGAATGAGGGGTCAAAAAATAATTTGTAAAAATCTCCCTGAAAAAAGTAGTTTCTTCAACTCTATTTTGAGAGAGTCGTACACTACCGAATCCCTCTCCAACGATTCACCAAAAGATTTATCGTCACCGACGTGCTCTTCCGCTTGCAAAGACCGAGCGCGAATCGTACCGGCGGAAAACCCGAGAAAAGTCTCTGCATCGTAATCGCCGGATAAATGCGAGCTCGCCCGGGCGAGTCGAGCTCGGACGCTCGGGAGCGCGACTTCCGGAGTCGCGCGCTGCCGAGTCACCAAACGGGAAATCGATCTTGGCCGGTTTATCTTTTATATTATTATTATTATTATTATTATTATTATAGTATTATTATAGTTGTCACTTGCATCAACATTTCTATTAATATTATTATGTACCAAACAAGAGATATACATTTCTGATCTAGTTGCATTAACTTTCAATCAATATTGGATACATATTATCCAATATGCAATCTGTTATGCTAGAGTACTTCTTTTTATATGTTTTGCCATAATAGTAATATAAATATATAAAATTAAATAAAATTCAAGTATTCATTTATACATGCTTTTTAGATTTATCTATTGAAATACAGAATCATTTAATTATAAAACTATATAAAATTAATTGTATAAAGAAATAATGAAAAATTAATAATTCATTGGTTCTCATAATTTTTTAAGTAAATATCTTAGGTGAACTTTTACTTTAATTTTTTGTACTTAAGGCACTAAGATAATTATTTTCTTTTGAAATTGTCGAAACCTCGTATTATGATTAATATGAATGGCAAAGTACGAACAATTTATTTGAGGATAAGAATATCGAAAACGTAACTGAAAATACCAGAAAGATCTAGCTCACCGAAATTCGCCGATCAGTCTCGTGTGTGTGTATATATATAAATTGGGCAGTAAAAAAGTGGGTGCATGTAAATTATATACTGCAGGGGGATCCTCGTTGTAATAATACGAGGATTCGTATACAGACGATAACGAGAGAGGACGAAAAAGCGATGCGATTCTCGGAGGCGACGCAGGGAAATGGTGGCTGTTATCGTTTCATTGGACGACATAGGCGATGAGAGGGTGGATGTGCCGCGCTTTCGCCGTTTCGCGAAGCGTCATTTTATATACCCTCTCCCGGCACGAAGGGGAGACGCGCGGCTTTGTTCGTACTCGGTGGAAGCAGCCATCGCCCATGAATTGCCTCTCGAGGGCCATTTCCAGACGCTTAATTCGATTATCCGATTTCTGAGCTGTTTTACTTTCTTTTCTTACTCACGTTTCCCTTAATCGCTTGTCTTTTATAATAAATTTTTATTTTTTTTTCCACCCGTAAAACTATGTTAAATAATCAAATATACGCACACAATCGATACATTACACCAATTGTATAAAACGTGAAAGTATATAATATAATCATAAACATCTTGATAAAAATGTACATGTAACTGTTGGGTAACAAACACACGTATAGAACCGATATACTATACTGTTGACTAAGTATTTTTAACTTATTTCTCGTTTACTATTTTTAACGTTATTACGTTACTTCCATAAATTGTACACGTTATACGAATATTCTAAATGGTTACGAAGTTCGTCACTTACGGTATAACCTCGTCTATTATATTTTAAAGTAACTTTCTGTTTCTCTCTGTTCGTCTTTTCTCCTCTCTCTCTCTCTCTCTCTCTCTCTCTCTCTCTTCTAGAGGTTGGTCAAAAGCTCTACTGAGCTTGCGATGGCTATATCAGAGCGGGATGGATAAACTTTGAAGCGACTGTCTCCTAGGGGGTGAGAACGGGACGATGGGACTGATGCATAATTCAGGAATCGTCACCCGCGAGGATATTGCCAATTTGGCGTCGATGAAAATACGATCGGATTTGTTGGACAACCGGGGAATACCTACACCGCGGGTGTTCGCTCGCACACTTGCTGAATTTAACACTTTCATTTGTACCATCGAATGCATTAATAAAACACCTAAATTTCCCGACTTTAGTTGTCAATTTTGTTTTTTACTCTTAATTAGATTTATATATATGTTTTTTCAATTTTCTGAATAAAGTGATACAATTTTGCTAAATTAATTAAGGAGACAAATTTAGTTATCAAAATTATCATCCTAATTTCCATATTAAACGAATCTATTTTGATGTTTATTGGAGCGTTCTTATTTCTAAGTACGATTAAGTTAAACAAAATAGGAAGTACGTGCAGTAAAAGAGTACTGTAATATAGGCAAAGAAACTATAATAAATTTTGTAAAACAGTTGAGTAATTCTTAAAATAGTAATTCATAATTTTCGTTGAAATTTTAAAATATTTTTTAAGATCTTTTCTGCTATTGTATAACATATTAGAAAGTTTTGTGAAAAAGGATGCCAGATTGGCAAACAAAAATACGAAAATTACTGTGCTTCCGAGATATCGACTAAAATTTTTTTTTGAAATAATTCATAATACTTTTTAATTTTTTTTTATTTATCAGTAGTTCATAATTTTATCAATCTGGGTTCTAGTAAATAGCCTGAGCAAAATAGAATAGTAAGAATTAAAATAAATGTAATTATTAGATTTATACTTTTCATATAGGCAATTAATTTATTATATTATATTTTAATACAATATACATATAGAAGTTACACGTATATTATAAATGCATAAATTTTTATAATAAAAACTTGGTTCGAAGGGAGTCAGGTAGGGGCTACTTACAAGGGGCGTACTTGAACTCCGGGAAACAGATCTTATCCTAACTTTGGTATGTCTTTTGTAATGTAGAAATATGAAGAAAGCTGAGTTATTAGTTGCCAATGGCCACTTATAGGAAAGCTATTCGACATGTTATAACAATAATTTAAATAAAAATTACTTTCACTTTGATCGTTTATATATCAGAAATTAATAGAGATAGATACTCAGACCAAAAACCATAGGAAGTTGAGTTTAAGTAGATATATGGTACTTGATTTTAAGCAAAATTATAAAGAAAATAAGAAATTGAAGAAATTATAACTAAAATTTAATATAAACAATTTATTGTCTATTTTTAGTCTAAAATTCTTTGATTTATTATTTACTTCATAACTTTGCTCCAAATTGAGCAATTTTAGTTTTTTTTTAAACCATATCTACTTGAACTCAACTTTCTTTGGTTTTTAGTTTGAGTATCTATCTTTTTTCGTTTCCGAGTTATAAACAATTAAAGTGGAAGTAATTTTTATTGCTGTTATATTATTAGATGTCGAACAGCTTTCCTATAAGTGACCATTGGCAAGTAATAACTCAGCTTTCTTTATATTTTTATATTACGTTAAATATTTCAAAGTTACGATAAGATCTGTAACCCGGAGGTCAAGTACTCCCCTTGTATGTATGCTAATCTTTTATACATTTTTATTGCTTGGGCCTTCATAGTCAGTTTATACTGTTTATAATCTAGTTTGGCAAATTGGATTGTGTTAGTCTAATAAAATTTAATTTTTAAAATAAAATGTACTGATTCTTTCTAATAAGACATAGTAAAGCAGTTAAGTTGTTCATTTATGTAAGACTTTATTTTTGATTGCATATTTTTGTCTCTACTTTTTTATTCAAAGAAATTGAAACATTCCCAAAGTCTAATATAAAACTCGAATAACCAAATCTTGCACACCAACATGATATACTTTATAATGAGCAGTAAAATCTTGCTAACTTATTGAAAATAATGATTCCATCTGAATTGGCTTTTTTTACTATTAAGCATGGACCTTTTACAATATTTTAAACAAATAAAGTGCTCTTTGAAATAGTAATCTTATTATCATAGTTTTCATTTTGTTATTTATTATAAAGCTGTACAATATCCGCATGAAAATGAAAATTGAAATCCTTCAATTCGAAAGCCTAAAAATTCATTAATGCAGTGCCAAAGTCCACTTGTATTCTTATTCCTATCTATCAACCGATTTAAACAAAGATTTCAATTATAACTTATAAAATAGGATAAAATTTGAAAAAAGCACACGAAGACATACGCGTTTGTTTATAAACAATTAATCTCTGTACACAATTGAAGAAATCCCTTACGAAATATATGAAACGGGCGTAACATAACCAACACTTTTTAGTAGGGGATTTCGAAAACCCGATTAAATGTCAGTCTCAATTTTTTTTTTCAAATTATAATTAAATTCAAAATTGTTGATACCCCCTTATAAGCCTGATATATAATGGGATATCAGAATTAGAAAATCGGTATTCCTTATATTTGTTTAAAAATAAAAAAATTTATTTTTCGAAAAACCACTTCATCGAATAGGCTAAAATTTCAACAGTATCTTTTAAATATGATTTTAATCCCCTTGAATGGAACAAAATTTCAATAAAAGTCTAATGTTTATTTAAAAAAATTATTTACCTGTTATAATAATTTGATAAGAACAATTTTTTTATTCAATGTTAACACAGTCTGTTCTATTTATCATATTGATGAAGTGGTTCCTGATATATCCTTCGGTAAGTCCATTATGGAAAAAATCAGAGTACGGAGTCTCATAATTAATTAATATAGTTTTGTTACATGTAAATTGGCCCAAAAAATTAAAATAAAGGTTAATACTATAATATAATTTGTTTAAAAAATTAAGAAATGTTTTCAATTGTTATGAAAAAAATTATTATTTGTTAAAATTGAATAGTTTTGTTCCAATTTTAACCCAGGCTTGTTGTTAAGCATCATTTTCTGCGGTTGGTACTTGGATGAGTAACTCAAGCGGGTGGTGTGAAACATTCAGTTTCGATGCTTATAAACAATGTTTAATACTTAATAAACAATCTACACTCAAACAGGATGTTTCAATACAGCTACCGTTTTGGTGATAGTTTTCCTACTGGGTTTTCCTCACGGACATGTTTGACATAACCCCCAAATATTATTACAAAAATGATTTTTTAGAAGAAAGTCAATCGTCATGCCTTTCATTATGCTTTTAAACTATCCATATGAATTTTGTTCAGATTTTTAATTTAATATTTTAAATATAATTTTTGGGTTGTAATGTGTAAATCCCTATAATTTTGGTCCGACACCCCATTAAAGTAAATCAACTACTAACTACACCCCTTAAAATTGTAGAGGCAGCTACAATTATATAAGTCATAATCCAGTTCCCCTTCCTTTGCAAAACTTTTGGATCGTTGTGGTTGCGCAAACGACAAGATATAATTCACTGATTCTGATTGATGAAAGATTATCGGCACCCCCTTTATCTCCCCCTCTCTTCCTCTCTCTCTTCTCTCTCTCTCTCTCTCTCACTCTCTTCATCTTTCTTTTCCATTCTTACTGTTGCCCGGTTTTCTCATATTTTTGCCCTCGGATTTCTGCCGACTTTCTGGCGATTTTCCACGGGCATATAGACGGGTTCATGAAATATTAATGGATATGTGTATACGCGGGGCTGGAACATCCCCGACGCATCAAAAGAATAAATTGGAATCGATTCAATTTGTCAACGCGCTCGTGTAATTATGTTATTATGTCTGCGTGTATACGGTACGTCGGGTTTCTCGGCCATCAATAATCCATGTAAAAACCTGGAAACGCCCGCCCCTGAGACTCACAATGGGTATTTCGCGGCGAAGGACTGATATTGCTCCTTATGAGGAATGAATGAGTCTTTTTTAGAACGAGCGTGTATTTACTTCTCTTTTGATTATGCGATGATAGGTTATTGAAGAATAACGCCATGATTTGCGGTTTCTGATTTATCTCTCATATATAAATACGTGTAGACGTGATTTTCACTTTATTAACTTGTATTACAATATGACACGCGCGATATATTTATAACTCATCCTAAAAATTCACTCCCATTTTATTTTATCAATTTGTATAACTAAATTGCAGTCAAACTGCAAATGTATATAATATGCGGATTAGTGTTCAATTGGGGTGGTCAACCTGAAAGGGTTGTAATATGTTATGGTGTACTTACTCAGATTCTTATAGCAATTCATTATTTTATTTTCTTACGAATAGATAGATTTATGAGAATTAGAATAAAAATTTGGACTTCGGGGACTGCTCTCCTTGTGCAGAGTATCTTTCGTTTCGCGCACCAGCAATATTGTATAAGCAGGCGGATCGTCTGTCCATTTTAGAGACTCGGAGAAAAAAGGCGCAGCCCCTGCGCGACAAGTAAAGTTTGTCGCTGGGCAGGAAACGGGGAAGTTTTACCGTATTTGGGCATCCGGTGCAATAAATCTTCTTGTGGCTTTTCCCGCCTTGTGCTACCGGCCAAAAGGCTCCGAACGAATAAATTTGCTAATCTTTGTATACGTATATATCAACTCTCTCTCTCTCTCTCTTATATCTTTCATATCTCTACCCACTACACTCTTTCATCTTTAAAATTTTTTTTTAAATTTTAATCTCTTTCAAACTCCTTTTTTCAGATTCACTTCATAAGTATATTACACGCATCAACGTTACGTTTCGCAATTATAATTTCGCAAATAACTAAAATTGAATATTTTGAAAATCAAATCTATATTGCGTTTTAATTATTTTACTTTCTATACATATGAAAAACCTCTAGTTGGAAACAATTATTTATTCATCGTAACAAATTAAAATTTCACGTGGAATTAGAATTTCACACGGGTCGTTTTTAAATATATAACTTTGCATAACAATCGAATACGCTAAAAATTCATATAGCGAGATATAGTCTCACGCGAATTAATTCGGGTATAACTGAATGCGTCGTCCTCGGGTTTTTATGCGTATATCTTAATTAGAAAGACTTTAAACAGCCGGTGGAGATTTTCTCACTCACGTTCTCCCTTCCATCTTGGTCGTACCTCTCGTTGATGCAACGAAGCGAACTAGTTTTCGATGCCTTGTACACCACACGAAGACTGACGCGCGGCCTCTCAATTAACTACGCGATTTCGAGTCCCTAATTGCCGGGATGATTCCCACAAGCAGCACCCTCGTGGACCCTTGCGCGCGAGAACCACTTGACTTTCGCATTGAGAGCCGTCGCAAGTATTTCTATTTACGCGCTTTAGGAAGGAGAATCCACTACAGCACCCAAGTGAGCGAGAAAGGAGGAAGAATTCAAAATCGAGGGTTACTTCAAATCGCCAAACTTTTCGGTTCACGAGACTCACGTTTACACTTTTCATTTGTTTAAAATTAGAAAATTAACAAATACAAATATCGCTCTATTTTTGTCTTAAATTTTATTAGGTGTGTCGTTTTATTGTAACAAGTGATTTCAAACATATTTAAATATATTATACGTGTAAAATTTTTTAAATTCGTAAAAATATACTGGAGAGTTGAATAGTTGATTATTTATTAATTCAAGATCATTCAATATCCTTAAAGGATATGTACATTTATATCCTTAAATTTAAATTATGCATTCAAATGATTTTGTGTTTTACAGTAATTTAATATTATCTCTCCTTTAGCGCATATTTTTATTAGAATTAGATTAATTATTTGATTATGTCAGAATTGCACAGCATGTTCTCACGCAACTCGTAGGCCTCTTAGTATTTTGTCTTCCCTTACACAAATATATAACTTAGCGAGTGAGAAATGAAACGAAAGAGAGAGAGAAATCGAAACATTCAAGTACCACCCACTTGATCTTTGCACAAACCCAGACTGAAGCTCTCGATCGAGATTTGGAGGGGTTGTCGGAGGGTGCCGCACAAGAGTTGCGACGATGTTAATACATTTACAAGCAACTTGGACGATTGTTTTCGATCGGCCGCGGTTCGACCCAAGGGTCCGCTTCTCGACTTCTCAAGAGTGGGTATATATACTTTTGACTTGCAGCGCGCGAAAAATCCAACCTTCCGTCCGATATATATATATAGTGTGTGTGTGTGTGTGTATGTCAGACCCTTGTAAAAAGTAAGGGTGCCAGAGAGCAAGCATCGAATCGAGGACCAGTGTATGTGTAAATCAAAGCCACGGGCGGTCCAGCGTTGGCTATGCCCCCTTCGTTCTTCGTTGCTTATGGGATTTGATTTTATGTGCGTAACGCGCCCTTTCACTGTGGTTGTTTGCTCTTAGGGTTACGCACGCACGCTGCGTCCACCACTCAACTTGGCGTAATCCGTATCTAATGCTGCAATACCGCGACGAATTATTGACCTATTCAGTTTCTGACTCCTGCTAATGCTCCTACAAGAGGATTACTTTAATCGCTTTTAATTTATTGCGAACATTATCGCTGCTGCTGTTGCGGTCTAGTTCAATTGATTTTGATCTCTTCATTACCCTTGGAACTTTTCAATCGTCTACATGATCTACGCGTCTATCCGTTTCTACATCTCGTCTCATCTTGGTTATTCTTGATATTCTATGTATACAAGAAAAATATTATATAGTTCGTAATATTTTGCCGCTATTGAATCTTCCTATATGTTTGCCATCAATATATAGAATGAAAAATCAGATCTTAATAATTCAAGCAATAATATTTTCTCGATCAAATTAGAATTATAATTCTGCTGGAATAGTGCTCCAAAATTATTGTTTATTAAAAGGCAATGATTCTATACAGTAAATCAATGTAAGTAAATAAGTATATATAAGAGATTATAAAAATTTAGTAAATAATTATAGCATTTGAATTCTTATCCAATGAACAATTTTGATTAAAACTTTGACGAGCTATTTCCGAGTTTATTACCAGCTTTTCCAAAATTTATTATTATTTAATCGAGAAATGGCTAATAATTATCAATAGTACTTGATAATCGTTACAAACTCATCAAGGTGCATATTCATTTGAGAACACTTAATTAATTAAATTTATATATCAGATACTACAGGTTTTTAATTTGTACTTACTTGTACTCGATCAGTAACAACATATAAATTAATGTAATATACCTATATGTGGAAAGTCACTACTCAAATGACTACTTGAGGTGGTTTAATTTTTACCAAAGTATGCACGAAATGTATTGTTTGGCAGTAAAAACAATTTTAACATCGAAATCAGTTAAAAAACTATTCAAACAGTTGTGGCGAGTCTATAGTAAGTAAACGTCTAAACTGAAAAGATTTAATATAAATCGTACACAATTGTCGAGGCGTGAAGATAGAAAATCGTATAACTTTTAAAATGTATCCAAAGTGTCTTGTTGTATGTAAAATTTTCACTTTGCTGTATTGGTTATAAAATTTAAATTACATTTATAAGCGCAAATACATCAGTGTACTGTCTCAAGTAATAATTCCACATCTAAATCAATATTTGTAAATTTCTTGAATGGAGTAAAGTTTATCGCGTTAGATACTCATCGAAGTAAAAGAGTATGCAACGCATACACCCACTATTCTCATTTCCAGTGCATGGTAAAGCGAGATCGAAGCAGCATCATCCACTCATCTAAACGGGAAATCCGCTCGCACGTTTCTATCCCCACCTACACCTCGGTCGTTCCCAGGCGAATTTTCGAGCGGCGATTTCACCCCTCGATCTCAATGGAGAACTACCGGGTACTCTCTCTCTCTCTCTCTCTCTCTCGCTCGCTCTCTGGCAGTGTCTATTATCGGGTCGAGAAGCCAGGGTAGGGGAGGCGGTCCGCCAGTCGGCGAATCTCGAATCCCAGCCCATGCATAGTAATCGCGGCGACCGGAGCAGCGCGAATCAACTCTAACAACGGCTAACTGCAGCCAGTCGAGCTGCTGATAATCAGGAAATCACACGGTATACCCCGCCGTCGCAACCCTCCGGGAATTCCACTATAGTCTACGATGCTACTGCTATGCACCACAAAATTAGAGAGAGAGAGAGAGAGAGAGAGAGAGAGAGAGAGAGGCAGGTATATATGGACAAAAAATATGAACGCGCGTGTGTATTGCTACGTTGATGCGAGTTGCCTCGAACAAATTACTCGCGTATAGATGTTATAACTACCGGTCTACAGGATTTTGTGTATGCGCAGCTGGTATAGAGGAAGCGTCGATAGGTATATATTAGTTATTTATGTACCTTGGGTGAGCCTCGCGTCATTACTGTTCGAGGCGGAAAATTGCGTGGATGGTTAGTACGTCCGCGGTCGCGAGCGCAGCGAGCGGCCAAGGATGTTACTACCATCCACGAAATTTGAGCCGAGAACTGTAATGACGCGATGCTTACCCATGGTACGTAAACAATTTTTCAGCCTTATAATTCGTACATACGACTCTTTCGTTGCTCACAAAGTAATTTATTATACATTTAAAAGTAATGTAATAAACACTTTTTTAAACAATATAAATAATTATATATTATGTCAATAATTTTTAAACATTTGTATACTGACGCTTATAAAACATTTTAACTTTTTAAATTCTGCATTTAGTATCAGAGAATATTAAATATTTAGTAATTACTTATTATATTAATCGTAACATTGCAGTTATTAAAGATATAGGACTCATTTTGCGTTATTATATATATGTATGCGGAGACAGACTGACACAATCCAAAAATTTACTATAGTGTATAATAAATTTAACTGAAGTTGTAGTAAATATTACCAGAATTGTAGTAAAAATTAATAACTTTCTAGTAAATTTTATTATACACTACAGTACATTTTTGGATTGCGTCAGTCTGTCTCCGCATTACTAGACAACATTGTCATTTTTACTTCAAATTTTTCTCCGTGTATATATATATACACACTATATTATTTCTAAAATATAATATTCTAATATATATGTATAATATATAGTACTTCCGTATCTGAGCAATATTAAGATAACTATGATTAAAGTAACGCAAACGTTACGTTTAAACTAGTTGTGTTTACGTTTGAAAAGCCATAGATATATCTCCGATACATGTACTACGCGTTTCAAACACGTTGACTCTATACCGTTCGCGCGGCAAAGGTTATATTGCTCGCCGCATATATCCTACGGAGCGCTTTGCATACAGCCTCCTAGGATGTATAGACACCTTATACGTCCTAGGAGGATGTATAGAGGGCTCTCATACAAGCGAGGAGCCACTTGTATGTACGCAACGTATTTACAAGCGGAGCGCGCTCTGCACGTAAGAGTCGTTGTACGAATTAGTAGGCTGAAAAGTATACATACAACCTGGTAATTACTGGCTTAAATATCACGTGGGCTAATAGCTACTCAATGAAGCGTCGGGGAACCGCTTTATCGTGGGGGTGCCCTATCCAGCCCAAGAGGGGAGGTTGCGGTGGCACGCGAGGTGTGCGCGCGCGTCACTCGGATGACTTGTCCGATCAATTTATTACGCTTTAACTCTGATACGCTCGCGACAGAGAGAGAGAGAGAGATAATCGATGAGGATTTGCCATTCCAATCAAAATTCCCGTCATTCTGCGTTACGCGGCTCGCTCGTGTGATCGACCAATCGCATATTTTCCCATTTAATTGCACGACGTTAATACAGTTACGATCCGCAAGTATAAACAACATTATTAATACCATTATATCATTATTATTAAACAACCACATTTTTCTAACCTACGATATATAATGAAACATTTTATTTTTAAGTTGGTCATTGTACTCGATCGAAACGAATAATTTCCACGCAACTATACTATAAATTGGATATTTTTAACCAGTTAATTACACCGGATGGATCTCAAGATTCTCTGCGTCAAGTGCTTTGAGAAATTTTCGTTCAACCAGAATACAAACGTGGCAATGCGATCTCCTCATCAGTAATTCATTTTCGGTTGGAAAAAGCATTGACATGCATAACAATTTATATATACATATATACCTGTATAAAGATCATAATGAAGAGGGTAATACGAATTTGCAATTCGAAGGATGCACTGATCGAAAAACCAATAATAGCGCACCTCCTCTGAAATTCCTTTCGACGTGCCATTGAAGATAGGAAACTCGGAAGCGAGCTACAATGACTAAACGTGTATGAGTACGTACTTTGTATAGGAGAACTGTGTACTGTGATTTAGGTTCTCGACGGTATTAATCAGTTGTACGAGTTGTTGCCGTTACTCAACTCGCAATACCTTTGGGTTCTATCCCGATATGCTTCGAGAGCAAAAAATCCGCACGCTCATTTTTCAAACCGCTTGACTTCGTTTTTAACATACGCGCATTCAACGACTTCTATACACGTATCTACTTCTGCAATACCTACATAATTATCTATGCATTCTCTTGTTCGAAGTACTTCTTAATTGCTTTTCCTCGATAAATCGTAAAGAAAAAATAGTGATGATCTCTACTTATAAGAACATTGTATACTTGTAGGCACAATTATTACTGTTACAGATGTCCGTATATAAATACATCTATACGCGCACAGTTATTTCTAATACGATATAATGAACATTTATACATTTATATTGCATCAACTTTATTCAATTATATATATATATATACGTAGTACAGCTGTTTCGCATGAAATTAACATTCGAATAAAAAAGTCTATCAATTTTTAGTCAAAATTTATTTTAATTTATTCTTGGACAAATTTACAACTTCAGGATATTGCGTATTTCGTTCGTTCGTATTCGCCACGAATTTCGTCAAGTCTGTAACACCCGTGTTACGAAATTATTCCCTTGCATTAGCTCGCGATTCGTTCGCATGAAAATATACATGTACGCCATACGCGTACCAGTAACGAGAAAGAAAGAGAACGAAAAAAAAGGAGCTCGAGGGGTTACAATTTCCCATGGATAATGGGACTTTGATTACCCTGTGACGCCGTACCTCCCGTCAAGTGGCGGTTTAAATCGAAGTAGCTGACGACGTTGAAAAAAGTATCCTACTAATACATCGTGTTTATTCTACATTATTATAACTTAACTGAAAATTTTACGTTAACGATCGTATAAGATCAATTATTATTTAAGGGTTATGTGTAATTATTTTCTTAACCGACGTATAACTTTATTTTAATATTTTAGAATGAAATATTTTATTATAAAATAGGCATATAAAACAAAACACTTATACTCGTGCACTGTCGAATTCGCGTAACATAAAGAAATACTAAAAATTTATTTAAGGTAAAAGGTAACATTAATTGTCGAAATATTATATAGTCTTCAAAAATTAAATGTTCTGAAAGAAAAAATCTTTTGTTAGAAAGACTAAGTTATGGAAATATAATGGTAAAATCAATTTATTATTTACATTAATCAATAACTGATAGAAAATTAATTTTGTGTATTCTTTTGGCTTTTTGAATATTTTTCGTTTGTATCTCAATTATACGTACATCAGATTTTACACCAGCAGAACCGCTTTTGTGCAACGGTATTCGAAATCTCATTTTCGATTTTCGGATTCTTTAGTTTCCCTTTTTTTGCGATCCATTATTTTCCCTATTGAGCGCGTGGCGCCCCTGTCGACAGAAGAAAACAGACCACCTACGCATTTCTTCACGAATGAGTACAAAACTTACCCCCCGCGGTTCAGCCTGACGCGCGATTTGCCTGCGCAAAATCCAATGGCAAGCAAGTATCGAAGAGAGAGAGAGAGAGAGAGCGAGAGAGAGGGAGATACGTTTATTAATAGTTATGTATTCAAAGAATAGCTCGGTGGAAGAATCGACGAGTGCAGCTTGACTTTTGTACAACACTCAAGTGTGCAACTGGTAGCAACGGCGCTCGACCCCTGGAGGGAGGCCTCTCTTTTTCGGTACATAGTTGCGAGAACATAAAGGGACCTGCGAAATGAACAGACCACAATCGACTAGGAGTAACAATGAATACATATATTCGTGTACGAGTGGAACAGTCGAAACAGCAGCGAAGTAAAAGAGGCGTCGAGCGCTCTTGTACTGTCGTATAGACCACACGAAATCTGCCGTTTGCCTTTTTTTTTCGCAGCGGGTTTGCTTTTCACTTTTATTCTTTCTCTTTCTTTCGAACATTAGAGATGGTAATAAAGAACACTTTAACTTACACTCGAAAATTGATTTTTCTGCGGCACGGACAAACATATACTCGATTAATCATATAGATATACCCATTTCCGTAGGTATAACAGTATTTCGAATAATAATTATGCGGTTGGAAATTATAATTTTATAATATGACCCTCAAACAAATAATCGTCGATTTATTTTAAAAAATTAGTCGTTAATAAGGCTATTATTCCTGTATGATTTTCGTACCGTTGTTTTTTCCCAGCAAAATAGATAGATATTTTTATAAGCGCGAATGCCAAACTCATTAACAATTGTTAGAAGCTATTAATACGAGTGACAATACGTACATTAAATTCTTGTCATTGAACAGTCACAAGATAAATAATAGTCGTATAAATGTATTTTTCTTTTTAGATTAGTATACGTACCTATACTTACAACATTTTAAACGGTTAATATTATTATATATTAAAACAATGTTGTTAACAATAATATTATTATCAATAATTATTAACAATAATAATGTTTTAACTGTATTTTTTACATTACGCGTAAATAATTATATGTATTGCACTTATGTACATTATGTCATTACGTTGTTTTTACTCAGAATTAAACAAGCAAATACGAAAACACATTAACATTAAATTTCCACTCAAACAAAAATATTTACGTGTTATTGAATATCGAACTTACTAAAAAAAATCGTTTCTGCATTTGAATACATACATTGTTCAAACCGAATTTCTATTTCATACACATTGGAATTGGATATATGATAGGTAAAAAAATATTTCCGAATGAGAGACGATCAACCTGTAACAAATTTAAATTAAAAATAACATTTATAATTTTTTTGCTTAGAAATTCTTGTTTGATTCCCCAGTAAACGTTCAGAGTCTGTTAAATTTATAAGAACAAAATAATGAAGTTAAAATAAAGTGTACGTTAGCAAGAATATTAAATAAAAAACAGATAGAAAATTATTGAAAAATTATTGAATGCGATTATCGAGCGTAACGTTTTTAAGTTTGTAATTTCGTATATGTAGTAAACGCTTAAATTCAGAGATGTAAGAACAAGACAAAACGTACGCTCATAGACACGTGACGACACGTGGCGCGGGAGTCGATTTATTTGGTCCCTATACATATAATACACGTATATACGTATATACATGTACCAAATGTAGCCACAAAAGAGAGCCACTTTTCTGCAATGATGCTCCTTTACTATATACTGCCACTTTGCAAAATTATGAGTTAAGCGTGTCAGCTTGTATTGTCGATATTTGAGTAATGGGTTTTCAGTTTATTCGGCAATATAATTTCAAATATTTTGTTTATAAAATAAATAATCAAACTATTAATAATATGTGAATAATAAAAGAAAATAATACACTGGTACGTGCTTAGAATATGACAATAAAACAGTGGAAAGATGTTTCATTATTGGTCTCCCTATGAAACTAGTTTTCTCTCATTTTGTAACTATTTCTTGGAATAAAATTCAATGTTTGTCGTGTTACAAACTGCTTTTAAATTAGTAAACCTAGATTTTAATACGAATAAGTTTTACAAAAACGAAGATATTAAAATATTAAAAATTAACTGAATCTGTGTAAAAAGTTTGAAGCTTACTACTTATAAAGAGTAAACAATTAAGTAAAAGTTTTAAAATTTGTTAATTTTGTTAAATTTTAACGAAATCATAACGATAAAGAGTTTCAACGCAACTTATCTGAGATCGATATCTCTATAAACATTAAAATGTCATATAAACAAATGATTAGTACAAAATACCGAATAATTATAAGCATATATATGTGTGTGTATTTACTTACCGAGTAAAAAGTAAAATATAATTAATTAATTATTGTTTGGCAAATATGAGTTAATAAATGGTTTTGTATGATTTAATTTTCGCGGCATCGAAAAGTTTCCTTAGTATCTATATACCTATTGTCCTTCTGGCGAAATCTCACGTAATGACGAGCTATAATCCGTGATTGCTCGTCTCTCATTTTTACGAGCAGAAACAAACGTTGCATTAACACAAAGAATATGGCGTATTTTACGATGCGAGAGTTTATTCGTTTATTTCGTAATTACCACGACGACCGCGTTCACATTGAGCCGCGGAAGATTGCTTTATGCAACGTACACGCGGGGTAACCTAATAATGTTTCTTTCAACTTTCGGTGCAATAAATATTTACTATTACACGAATTAAAATGATACACACCAAATTAATAACAGTTTCTTCAATACTATACAAAACAATAACTAATATGATTTGTATATACTTGTATGTTTATCGTTACAATTTACTCGACTATATAACGACTATTAACTATATTATATATAATTAATGGTTCAAATTGAAAAAAATAGCACAAAACCAAAATGAATGTATAATCAATTGCTTATTTCCTCGTATATTAAAATTTATTTACTGATGATACATCTTATATCTTATACTTTTCACGAAATTAAAAATTCGAAGCAAATTTATAACTCAAGAATATAATAATCTATTTTATTCGTGGTTACGTGCTGTTGATTATTTATTAAATTAATCCTATATATGCCCCGTAATAAAATGCAAAACAATCTTTACTTTTATGATAAATAATTTACGATCCGTAATTGCTATAAATTATGAAAAATCATCTTTAAAATCATAAATAACGTCATACTTAGCGGACTACCTCGACGTTTGGAGCAATTGGAACGCAAATCGAATTCTCGCTCGTGAACGCAGTTATCTTTGATGCTTGGACATTCGAAGTGCGTGCATTTCTCAAACACAGCCTGGTGAAATCAATCACTCGTTCTTGTACCCTTATCTCGCGAGAAGCTCGCTTGCAATCTCTTTAATACGCACACACGCACACTCGTGCTCTACATACACACACACGCACACACGCGCACACACGCACGCACACATATTTATATACAGTTACCAGGTGCAAGACTCAGCATCTTGTCACCCAGATATCGCGTGAATTTCTACCGATTACGAGACATTTCTGTAACTCGAGACGGTAGCGTAGATAGTACAGAAAGAGACATTTTTTCAACAATTAAATAACACACTGTTTGCTATCTATTTAGTCCTTACATAAATTTTAAGTTTAACTTTGACTTGTGAATCATACGCGAGAATGTAGTATTTGATATTATTGTACGAGCATTCACTCTGGATAAATTTACTGTGTAAATCAATCAAGCAGCGCAACTTTTTAATATGATAAATTTCTAGTGATTCGCGAACTATTTCCTATAATTTCCTGTGTTGCAAAAAATCTGTCCAAATTATTTTAGTAAAAGCGATTTCGCTTTTCCTCGTTTTAAGCTATAACGAATTCATTAACCACAAATTTTCGTGTCAAATAAATTGTTTGTTAGCTGTATTTATAGGAATCATTTGATTTAAGTGTCGCCTGATCAAAACGTATGATTTATTCGAAAAGATAAAGATATACTGATTTAGCGTATTAGGCTATAGTTTGTTCTCGATCGGAAAATATCGGAGCGTCATTAGTTCGGTCGGGGAGGAATTGAGTACATTAATGAGATTTAGATTTACGAGCGCGAGAATAAAGGGGTGTTATTCGATAAGGATGGGTTTGTACTGGGACTCCCCGTGATTTTTGGGCTCGGTCTACTCGGCCCAAGGAGCGATTCAGCGTTTTCCATTGTCATCGAAATTGCCGGGTACAATGCGCGCGGATTTACGACGTCATGTCAGTAGTACCACCGTCGACGCCGTAGACGTCTCTCCTTAAAGTCTGAGCTTATACTCTCCGAAGAGAAGTTGACCTATCGATCGGTGTCTTCTCGTCGTTTCGAGGTTCATTTCTGTAATCGGTGCTCTTCCGCTTCGAACTGCTTTCGCGGATGTTACAACGTGATGCCTGCACCCTTCGATATACCACCGTCGCAAACGTAAATATATACATACATATACACTGCCTGGGATACGTGCGCGCGTGTGTCGTTTGCCTATTGCCATGCCTATAATTCGCATTCCCATCAACATGGTTTACGAGTCGTGATGAAGCTCGTTTACCGAATAAGATGAGCATCTGACGTACTTTGTGCTATTGTTTGTATTCAACCCTTTACTGTTAAATATATAACCTGCGAGTTTATGAAGTGTAGACGTTTTTTTACATTTTTCTATTGACAGTAAGTGAGTGTAAAAGTCGTCTTTATAGCAAGTATCATTGCCTATTTGAAGGTTCAGCGTGTATTTCAGCCACTGTAAACTTTTTTAAATATTGAATGGACGTTAAAGTTGACTAGAGTAAAGAATATGTATGTACAATAATTTGTAACATACATGAAAAAGGCGAGGAGTAAAAAAAAAAACGAACTCTAACCTTCGAGCTAACGTCCGCAGTGTTATATATTGCACCGCTTAGATTAGTCGACGCGTCTTATCACTCACTCTATATCCTTCTCGTACACCTAAGTTGCGACTAAAAATTTACAATGACATAAATATTATAGTATTTTTATTATAAAATTGTAGTTACTGCGCATCGCTCAATCTCGTTGAAATATTAATGTTGCGTAATTTAAAATTATAACGTTTATTTATTTATCAGTCAGTATACAGATATTATGTATATTCTATAATAGTATAAAAGTAGACAAATCTAAATATGTATATATAGAGGCAATCCGTTTGAAAATGAGGTTCAAATATTCTAAATCTGCATTACCCAGGAAAAGTTGACAGAATAATCTGCATAATGTTTTGAGTGATATAGGAAAGTCGTTGAAACGAGTGTAGGGAATAAAAGAGGGAAGGTTTCTGCGTATGAACGTCTGATCGGGTGGTCACCGTAACATTACAGACCGAGTTCTTTCTTCCCTGGAGAACGCGAACTCTCGCTTCCCCGGAGCCTAAGCACGTCGAATGGAAAATGCATGATCGGCTGTGTTTGATCGAGTCTCAAACATAGAATATATAATAATACCGACAGAAAGCGGTCGCGTCAGGTCCGAGGTGGCACGCATGGTTTTGGTCAGTCATGATATTCATGGTCTGAGACTTGGAGCACGTTGCTCCGAGCCACGCGCCTCAGGATATTCGATCCGAGATTTGAATACCTGCGCCGCATACGCACTCATGTATATTTTATTTTTCTCGAGGTACCACGAGGAGAGTTGTTCTGCCGAGGTTATATATAGTCAGGGGTACGACCATCGAGCTTCGGCCAAAGGAGGACCCATCTCGATGAATAGATTTCCATAATTCGCCAAAAGTATAAAGTCACGCGTGATACGTCTTTCTCAAGGGATAGATCGCGCAAGCGAAACCCAACACTCCTATAAAGGAGGATTTTCTCCAATCTTCGTTTCCATTCGCTACTCAAATTTTACGTGATGTGGTTAACAAACCCCTCTTTATACCTTTCGAATAATTTTGTATCATTTTTATTTAAATGCCTTATATATATACATATATCAACCGTGAGGAGTAAATAACTTCTTTAATCAATATTAATAAGTTCCGTAAACGTTTATATTATTTCATCCACTTTTCCCCATATTTAATAATTTAACTTGTGTAATTATCATTTGCTCATTTGTTTCAACAAACTTTTATATATATTAAATCATTATACTCTCAAATAAATATAATTCATTTATATATAATATAACACATACCTATATCATCTATATATGATATATTATATAGTATATAATATAGTCCAGATCATCGCCTTAGTGCAGCAATGTTTCAACTCAAATTTTTCTTGAATAAGGGTCGAATTTAACTTTTTATTTTAAAAAGGTTCCAATTCACTATTTCATTTTATTACTCTACAAAATTTTTGAGTCTCTGCACTTTTTCTTATAAATTGTAATCATTACATTTATTATAAAAAAATAATAGTGTAAAATGTAATTGTTGCTTTCATCCTCCTGACATTATGTCGAAAATTATTGAAATTTTTCCATTTGAAAACTAAGGTGCTTTTACAATTTTTTAAAATAACAAAATAAATAAATGAATCGGAACCTTCTTGAAAAAAAGTTGAATTGTAGGCTTTTTAAATAAAAAATTTGAAAAACAACTATATTTGGAACGGGATGTCTAAATTGACTAATTTGTTTATTAATAACCAAGTTGAAACCAAGATGAAACGTTGAAAAGATTACTTTTGTGGTTCTACATTTTCCCCCATCCAGATCACCATGTACTAATGTATTAATAAATAAAGGAGGGTGCTATAGTAATGAATGTTTCAACATACCTATTATAAGATCATTTTTAAATCTATGCCTAAAATTATTTAACTCACTATTTAATTCAGTATACTTAGAAACTATTAGGCAGTGTATAGCACTGCGTAAGCACCAGCAGCGTAAGAGCTTTTGTTCATTTGAATGGATTTAGATAAAATATTTATTTAGAAATAAACATTGACGCAATCATTAAATCAAATATTAATTATATTATAATTTATTCAGGGAAATAAACAATGTATACACTTACACACAATCCCACACATATGCGCACACATGCACGCATGTATGCCTGTATATATATGTATATATGTGTGTAATCGTGTGTATATGTCGGTGTACGTGTGTTCCATGATGTTTATACACGTATCAAAATTTACACAATGTCATATATGTAAATATTTTTATATTTTATATTTATTAATTTAATACAATATGACTGCAATGTACATTCGTGTAATTGTTGTAAAATATCCGTTTCCATAACTTTGTTTAAAGCTAAATAATCAGTTTTGCATATTTTATACATGTGTCTTCATTAAATGAAAAGGAAGCCTAAGATAATTAGAGCAAGGTAATTAAATAATAAAATTAGAGGTAGTTTAGTATTTATTGTAAAACGTAGGGAAATTTGCAATAATCTAAGTGTGTATATATACTCACATTATTACAAAATGCAGAAATTATTTTTAATATGCCATTTTGTTCATCGTATGAAAAATTCTGAATCTATATTTATGTATTTATGTGAGTTTAGTAGTATTTTAATTCGATTAAATACTACTATTATATGCGGTGAGGAAGGAAATAAATAATTTTGTGATAAACTGTTTGAGAAAGTATTAGTACACGGATGTTGTAAAACTGTGCCGAAAAAAGGTAGTTTTGTTGTTTTGAATAACCTGTTTCGACGAGGAACTTATTACCCACGTTTAAATAAAATTCAATTTTCTATTACTGATCTACCGATTTTGAATGCTTTGTATTTGAAGATTAGAATAACAATTTTGCGGTTTACAAACAAGAGCAGTTATCGGGAAAATTATTTTTAATGGGCAGTGCAGATACATATATTGTTTCCTTGACAATGAACCCCAGGATACAGAGTATACAACACGAAGGTGCCAACTCGGTCTATAATAGACGAACTCTCAAGATATATAATTTAGCACGGCATAGAAACGATTCCTCGCCTATTTACCTCTCGCAATTTCTCTTCCTTCATTTGAAGTAAGAAACGACGGCGCGCACACCAAACTTTTTCAGTATCTCTATTCTATATTCTATATATACCTATATTCAATATTCCACATTACAACGAAATTTCGGCGTATTCATCGGTTAAAGGAAAAGTATTACTTTCGTTATATGAATGGACAAAATAATATATCCTGCATCATCAGAGTCGACATCCCGTTGCGAAACGTTCTTTTTGACCATCAGGCGGAGAATAATAGAAGATGCACGCGCAGGTGTCTCACGTCCACGCGCCAGTCTTTTCGTACACACGCTGACAGCATGCGATTTAGCGATTTCGACATCGTAACAGATTTTTTTTTTTTTTTCCTCTTGCCCCAGAAACCACAGCGACGAAATCGCATCGATTTCACGGCGACATATGCCGAATCGATTATTCTCAAATTTAGTCTATTCTGCCTTATATATATTTGGTTGTCTTCTCTCTTTCGCGTAACGATTGGTTCTGTTGTTTTCGTTTGGTGACCGCAACCTAATTCCGGTTCCAACTGTCATTTACCATTGCTTCCAGAGAATACGCGCAAAGAGGTCCTTTAAAAATTGTGACTGCAACACGCGATCTATAGGTAATCGTTGATTCGATTTTGTGAGAACTCAGATCTACACGTGCACCTTTTGTCGATCGTTCATTCAAAAAGTTTCTCTTCCGTTTTTATTCTTTTCCCCATAATGCCTACTCTTGACTATCATAGTCTAGCACCTTTTCAAATCAAGGATTTTGCCGAAATTTTGAATAGTAGTTTGTAGTATCAAATAGTGAGACGTAAAACCTGCGTTTATATTAACAGATCATTGTATCCAGCTGCAATATTTACTCGAATAATATGCGTTTAACTATGTATTAACAATTTTAAATACTGATTTAAACCAGAATACTCAATAAATTTTATTTCATTTTGATTTTATTTAAAGTTATTGTACATTGATTTTTTGTTTTACGACCTCTAAAAATACTATTAGTTGGAGGATGTGTATCTTATTATTATTATTTTACGTATTTTAGTTTTGCTTAATTTTCAAATATCATATTTTTTTCTGTATTGTAAAAAATGAATATGCATATATATTATGCATATAATGATGTTTATAGGAAACTGTTTTTGATAAATGGTAAAATGAACAAGTTCTACAAGTGAGGGAGTAGTTTCTTCAACGTTTTATAATCGATATTATACAAATAATAACTAAAATAAAACAATTGAATAGAATAATATTGTAATGAACTTAAACTTATATGAAAATTTTTAATTAAATGTATATATATTTTACATGTTATATATAGTTTATAGTCTTGAAAAAGAATTTTTACCGTTTTCGTGCAGAAGCTGAGTCAATTATAACACTTAACATCATTAATAAAAGATATTCTTACATATTCGAAGCAATCATTATAATTGATTAATTTTCTGTTTTATCAACGAAAATATAAATAATTTGATAGGATTATAGACTTTGCGCAGAAACTAAAACAATGTCACTCTAATAGGATTTATGTAATTCAATTTATTTATTACATTTATTGTTGTGTTATTATAATCAAATATTTTTTATAAAAAATTTTACATTTTCTTATAATCAAATGAATAAATTCTTAAAAAATTATGAACGTCAGGCTGTTAGGTATGTTTTAAATAATGTATCCAAATTTTTCCAGATTTTTAAATCTATAATTTGATTACGATGTATGGGTTGCCATTTCTGACTAATAATTCCCAACCAAAAATTGTTTACTCAGTTATTATTAAAAAAATGATTTTTTCTTAAAAAAATCAAAACGTCAGATCCTTCCTGGATTTTTAATTCCATGTTTTAGATATAATTTTTGTGTTAAAAAGTGCAGGTAATTTGGGTCCGACATACCGTTAAGATTTATGTTGTGCTTTTTTGAGTACGCGTACCTTCACTTTGAAGTACTAAAAAAAATTAAGTTTGTTATGTATTTCACTTTTAATCAGTTAATATAATATAACTCCAAAAGGTTAAGAGTATTATTGTTGACGCTTTACTAAGAAAAAATTAATATTAGTAATATTATTTTAACGAAATTAATTATGAGAAAACTAAAAAGAAACTAGCATTCAACGTAACGTAAAGAAAACGAGTTAGCATTACGTAAAACGTCAAAGTCAAACATATAATTCATTAAATTTGTCATAGGTTCAGGTTTTCGTTAGGTAAATATAAAACGTGTAATACGTTGAGTATTTATTATCCTCAACGGAAAAAGTGATTCGTTCATCCAGTTAAGAGAGAGAGCCCTCGTAGTTTCCCCTTTTATTTAACAGAAATCAAGCGAGGATATAATTAGAAGCATTAGCATTGCAGGCAGTGGTCAACCGCGCTTGTGCACCCTTCCCTCTTCTCCTTTCACCCACTGAACAAATATTTGCCGCTAATATAATTCTCACACGCACAACCTCTGTACGTAAGAGCTGTATATATAAAACTCCTGTACAGCCGTAGAACCAAGTCCTGGTGCCGTGAAAAATCTGCTTTGCCGAGCTGCCTGGATATCGAAGAGTCACGCGAAATCAAAACAGCGTAACTAGCATTCGAAAGTACAATGACTAGCTACCACCTGCTTTCGTACACGGATCCACATATTCACAATTGAGGTAATGTCATGTAGTCTCTGAACCCTTGGTCGAATAAATTGTATTGATTAATTTATATTAGAATTTTAACTGCGAGTAAATTAATAAACGAAATTCCTTATGTTTTTATGATAATATATTAATACTATTTTAGAGAGACTTGCGACGGTTCAAAGTGCTTTTTTATCAAAGACATCGTATGACGTTGAACTAATTACAAAAAATACCATTTTAATTATCAATTGCAACCTATATTACATAATTGTATAATATCATATTTGCTACGTTGGCTAGATTATAAAAGAAATTAAAAAATACAGTATTTTCATAATAATGATTTAAGTTATTATGACGTACGAAACTTATATATACTGTATTATTAAATTGATATAATATATAATTTTTTCTACTTGCAATTTTACGTCAATGGTAAAGATTGTAATACTACCCTAGTAGAAATTTAAAACTAAGAACTAGGAATTAAAAATTGGTAGTAAATACCTTGTGATGAAACGCTTTTTCTCCCATTTTACTAGCATTTAATAGAATGACCATAACCTCAAAATATTTAAATATTCTTTCCAGCTTTCCGGAAAGAGTAAACTTCAAAATTCCTATAGTTTCGGATGGGTTTTTAACGTTTTCGTCTGATTTACAACTAATTTCTGTTGTATTCCCAGTATTTACGAAGATAAACGCTGTTTTATTAGATTTTTCACTTGTCCATTTTTAATAGATATTTAATAGGACATAACTAGACTCAACTGTAATCTATATTTACAAGCTCAAAAATGGGAGAAAAATAGGATTTTACTTTAATAAATGGTCATAAAATGTGAGAAAAAGCGTTTCATCGATAGGAGAAAAATGGGCACATTTTTCGCCTATTTTTTGCCCATTCTATTCAAACAGTCTATTTAATACTTATTTAATGGAATATGATTTCTACCAGGGATAACTGTTTCGTAATTAATTTTAATAATTGATTCCTTCCCGAATAATTGTGATTACAAATTAAAAATTTGTTTGTATCTTCATAAATACAAGAGAATCAATTTTTAATGGTAATTTTTCTTTATCGCTCAATACATATAAATAAGTACGCATTTTTTTAAAGACTGTTCGGTTTATCTGGACGTCTAAACCGCTACACGAAGAAAGCTTAATAAATTTAAGATAAAATGTGAATAAAAGGTATGTTAGAGATATCTTAATTTTATGCCCGTGATAATCTTAAGAAAGATATCTTAATTTTATTTTTGTACGATCCAGCAGAGAAAACAGTTTAGCGATTGCTGCAGCATTCGAATTTACATATCTGTAATGGCCACAATAAAATTCAGGCAATTTCGTATTCTAATTGTCGATGTAACTTTTATATATTGATATAAAAAGTAATACTTAACTATAAAAAATGAAAACGATCAGTGTTATAGTTCGTATTACGACTTGCAGTTTGATAAAGTTATTTCTAACATTTCTCCGTCCTCGATTTTCCCTTTTTCTTCTGTTCCATTTTAGTGATTTTTTTTAATGTCGTACATCATTGAATTTCTCGATCAGGTCGTAGGAAATATAGTTTTATCAAATCCAAGCTTTTTGCTAATCTATAAAAGTATTTACATTTTGACAATTGTAAGGATACTTGCACTATCGTATTTTTTTCGCCTTAAACATTCCGGACTCATTCTCTCGTGTTTTAAATGTATAATCTATTGAACTTACCGGTAATTGCTTTTTATCGACATTAAGTTTTACTTCATACTAATAATATAGATTTTTCTTTAATTTATAATATAAATGTTATTGTATGTTAATTCATTTGATCATATTCGTTATTTTATTTTTAGGCTATACCGAGTCGTTTGTGATCTCAAAGAAGTATTATTGTCACTTTCAATAACGCGGATTTTAAATATTGATAATTATTTATTATAATAATAAATTAATATTAACATTAATAAATTATTTCGTAATATAATAATCATATAAATGTGACAGGAAACAGAAAGTGTAACCGAGTGTAACAAACAGTTTTATGCAGAGTAAATCATCCGTACAAAAAGTAGTTTATTTATATTACTTTGCGTGGCTAAAAAGAAACAAGAAAAAAAAGAACTTAGGTTATACAGAAATGTTCTATCTTTTGATTGGACACAATTAGTATAGGCACTCGGGTTATCTTAACAAAAACTATGGCATTCACCGTACGTGTCTTTTCTTCTCTTTTTTTCTTTCTCTCTGGCTTGCCTACCTCTGGTTCGCCCACCTAATCATGACTCTATTTAAGTTTTCGAGGGGTTATCGTCTCACTTTTAAGAGGATAACCATGTAAAGACGTCCCTGATTCTCTCGCACCTTCTTTACGACGTTTTAATCGCCCGAAATTTGTTTAGTTCGAGTAAACGTTTTCCCACCACATTTGCTTCGGTTGTCTTTTTTTTTTATTTTTTTCGAATTCCTAATCGGTCCTTTCAAAATTCACTGCTACACTATAAACATATATAAACTTAGCGACACATTTCAAAGAATAACCAAGTATTTTCACGTAAAATCGTAGTTGTTGATTTTACGTAATAATTGATATAGCCTTTTCGAATAAAAAAAAAAAAAAAGAAAAAGGAAAATTATATAGATACGACGCGAAGTTATACGTTACGTTAGTGAGAGGAGAGATAACAACGAAATGGTCGTTTGACTTTATCGATACATTATTATTAAAAAAGCCGCTATTTACGCGACGACTATGTATAATAATGGATAATGCCGGTAAATTGGTCAGATAAACCGCTAACCGTATAGACCGACAGCGTCTTTGAGCTTTGTACTTAGCAGTTAACGTGAAAATGGTGATTATACTTGGCGCATATTCTCGCAGGTTAAAACTACCAGTAGACCGCTATCGCGCATTTAGTCGAATGCCACGTTATAAATAAAAAAACCAAACGATATGCGATCTTGCACTAATGATAAATTCATTTAGAGTTTACCATGCGCGAACGTGTGTGTAGAATAAGTTTTTTTTTAACAACACTTGAACTTTTATAAATAATAGTATAAAAATTAATATAATATATCATTTATAAATAATATGCTCGTATATCAACGAGGAAAATAATTTTATTCTTTACTGTTCTATATTCTATATATTTTTTTCGTTTTAGTTCGGTGTACACGCTACCCGGAGAGAATTTTAACGAGAATATTTGCGAGGAATAGATTTTTAATCCAATGTCTATCCAAGAAGTATTAAGCTGGACAAAAATAAATTTACATCGATCTATATATTTTCCATAAACAAATGTAGATTCGCGATTAACGTTATACATCTACTTAATAAGTTCAAAGATCTAAAAAGTAATATGCATATAAATATATATATATATATATATACGTGTGAAAATGGTATGAGAAGTGGAGGGCGATCGAGTGTTTAATAAAAATAACGATAATATGAGCATTTCGTGTCACAGTAATGAGAGTCACGCGGGCTCCGTCTCTCGTTTCGCACCGGGCGTTCTCCTCTTCTCGAAGCTCCGCGAAGCCTGCGCGTATCTCGCCGGGGCCCATGTCCCCCGATAAGCGCCACGCATCGATCATCCCCCACTCTTACGGCCTTGGCACGTCTCGACTGCTTGCCTCTTCCCGTGTCCTCAACGAGACTCAACGCCAGGTATAATAAAGACGAAAGAGAGACGGGCTCATCTCCTTCTTCGACGTAAATCTGTATATGTACTAAAATCTCCAAAGGATCTCTGAAATAGAATATATTCAATGGGAATAAGAAGATAGGACACTGAACTATATACCTAAACGTTATTCACTTCTTATAATTATATTTTGAGTTTGAGCATCTATAGGTCGCGACTGAAAAAACATTTTTTAGTTCTTAAACGCTTTATTTATGAACTTTATGCAATGTACATATTTACTGAGATTTTCATTTTTTTTAAAGGCTCTTGATCACAAAATTGAGCTTCATCTTACTCGTTTCAATCAGTTTGATAAGAGTACTTCGTTTTAATTACGAATACATCAAAGTTAATGAAGCGAAAAATTCTCCTTGGGAAATTAAGTTGTCAAGATATTATGTTGCGTCGACGCAAAATTATATTAAACAAAAATTTAGTTTTTTTTGTTAACCTATTAAAAAAGCTCGTATTAATTTTATGTTTGTTATATACTTATTAGTTTATTGGAGAAAGTGTTGAAGAGTTAACTGGAGCAAAAATCGAATAATTAATTGGCAAAAAGTATAAGCATTACCATAAATGAATGTAATGATTCGAAACACAGGTATACCCGTATATATACACAGCTTTATTTGAAAACCTTGTTTCGTTCAAGCGTCAAAATAATTTTGATGTAGAGATATATAAAAATCGCATACTTACATTTCCTTGATAGTGTGTAATGCAAATGTACATTGGTGCGTATACAGTAGCCAAAGATCGTGCGAGCGATGCACAGCGTCAAGTAAACCGAGAGCCAGACTTGAAGAAAAAAAAAAAGGAAAAAAGAAAAAAGAAGTTTGTCTTGTGGCCGATCCCCCTTAGTCGTATCATCCGCAGCGGCGTTTTATTTGACGAGGGCGCGCTCGTTATTTATTATTTTGCCCGTCATTTATTACCCGCGGCCACTCTCTCTCTCTCTCTCTCCTCTCTTCATTCTCTCCATTCGCCTTCACTGTTAATGAGTACAGAGATTGATGCCGATCGGTCTCGGGTTATATACATACATACGGTGTGCTGCTCGCTCTCTCGCAACGATTTTCGCCTGGATTGTTGATCGGTGCATGCCTACTTTATGCTACTTACAACCGCAGCCCGGCCGATAAGGAACATTTAACCGCGTTAACTCACCAACACTGAAAGTCAATTAAATTTTTATCGCGTGATTATTCCGCGTTAGATATTGAAAGCTTCGATTTATTAAAAAAAAAAAAAAACGTGTGTGAGATTCTTTTGAATTCTGTTAAAGTTGCTCTTTCTTTATTTTCTTGTTTTTTAACGGTCTCTCATCACTTCATTAACGATGAGCTTCTCGAGTTTAGATTTAAAGTTTCATTTCGAACTGAAGATTATAAAACTGATAATTATTTCGAAAAACACGTTATTTTTACTTTAATTATTAATGACATCGAAATTTTATATTTTACTGTTGTGAGACAATAATAATTGTATACTTTATTATTTGTTCAGATATCGTGTAAATATATTACATCAGTCAAATTATATACATAAATACATTTTATTTATCATTTGATTGATGCAGGTATGTTAAATAATAATTTTAATAATGTACAATATTATGCATTGGTAGAGGCCTGCGATGGCTCGGTTGGTATAAGCGTGATGGACTGGTACCCGGGTTCGATTCCTGGCCTCTGAAAATTGAAATATAGTTTCAAGTGCTTTCTTCGTAAAGACATTGTATATTGCTTCGGTCGCTGATTACCAGCAAATAAAAAGAGCGACGTTAAAATAATAAAAAAAAATTATACATTGTGTTTGTTTGCAAAAATATTTATGAATATAATTAATATAAAAATACATTCGTGCACTTGTAAAAAAATAATTAAATTTTTATTGAACGTATCACAATCATTCAGACATAATATGACGTTTGGATACTTAATGATGCAAATCAAGATAAGTAAATTGAACTGGAGAACAAAGTGAGCTGACCAACTTTCAGTTCTTCAATTTTAATGCAAATTTATAAAATTATCTCTGCATTAAGTAACAAAATTCAGGCATCTTCTAAAGTTTCTGTAAAAAATTTGTTTATCCTTTATTGATAATAATAATACATAACAAAATAGCTGAAAAATCGAAAGAAAATAGATAATTAAAACAACTGACGAATTATAAAAATAGAAATGTTGATATATTTTTTAAATAATATTATAAATTTAAATTATTGACGTTAATATCGAAATGTAAATACTATATAAATTTTCTTCTGCAATATATTATCGTTAAGTATGCTAAAATTATGTAACGATACTAAATGCGAGATTCGTAGCAAAACATTGAACGTTGCAATCTTTTACAAATATTTGTTTCGATTCATCTAAAAATAAAAAAATAATTACAGGATAATTGAAATTCATTTACATAACAGTAAAATATAATTGTATACAAGTTTCCATCAAATGAATGAAATTAAGAGGAAAAAGTGCGTTTCGTAGTCAATTTTTTTTTAATAAGCACACAGTCGCGCACGCGAAAGTTAGTTTTTCTTTCGAATAATTAAGTAATTATAATTGTTACAACGAAAATAAGTATCCGAACATTAATTACGGAAGCGGTCGTCGAAAGAAAAAAAAAACCTGTAAAAAGAGAAGAAATATAAATTAGAACGTTAGGCTTAATGAGATCAGAATCTTAGTGCTCGAGCGTCGCGGAAAAAAAAGCGTATATAGAAAAGACAGAAAAAAAGGAAAGAAATAAATAGTGAAAGAAAGAGGAGAAGAGATATGCGCGGTTAATGCGAAGTGGGAATAGTCACGGGCGCACGGCCACGCAGCAGGGCAATATTGAATTAATGACAATGCGTGTAAACCTGCAAGATGGCGACAAGCTCGCAGAACGGATAATTAAATAACAATTAGGCTCTGATGCCCATATTCAAGAATAGCCCGATTGTGCGCACTGCGCTTTCGAACTTGCGCGATTAAAAAATGTCTTCGGATCGCGTTATTATTGCACGTGAAGCGTATCGATTTGCATATAGTGTTTTAAATAATAATTGTTATTTCGTGTATTTTATACATATTTAACTTCCTTGTCGTGCTTTTTTACATAAGTAAGTGACAACTAGACTGTATTATATGTTTTTTAGAATAAAATATTTCTTGAACATACTACATTATTTTAACCGATTTCCGATTATACGATCAATGACATTAATATTTCTAGATGCGTCCAAAAAGATAAAAAAAATGTTCCTATAATATATGCAATAACAATCAGATAAAAATAAATAAATCACACTAAAAGACAATAAGAAGTTCGTAATATGATCGAAATTTTATTAATGTCTATAATTTAGTATACACATATAAGTGCATAATATATGAAATGGGATACATAAAACGGGTTCAATATAATAATAATCGGAGATCTTGACGTCGCAAATGTTCGCAAACAACTAGTGGGCCTGCTTTGTTATTAATAGGAGAAACGACAAAGTATACTCCTCTATTATCCTTAGGATTACTGCGGACATAATAACTAAAAAAAAAAAAAAGAGCGCAGCACAAAAGAGGGCTTGGAAAATATCGGGTAGTCTGATTTATCGAGGCATTAATATCGAAACGAAGACTCGATTCGTTTGTCTCGTCAAGTTTGCCATGTGTGGCCTTTCAGAAATTCAATTAGGTACGTGGCTGCGCGTACTCGAGAACCCGACGAATCGGTCAATTGCGACGACGACGAATGTTCATGAAACCTCGTACACCTTGTGAATAAACAATCTCAATTGCTCAAAATGAATACTGCAGTTTCAATTAATATTATCCACAGTCACGAAGTATAATAATATATAGTAGTCGTATACTGACAAACATTACAATAATGGAGCCGCTAAAAATATGAATACGCGCTGTTGATGTTTGAGCTTACGCATTTACTCGATGATTTGACAATTAATATATTTATTATTTTTGCAAGCTGGAGTTTCATCCTTAACCTTGCAAGGATTATTTATTTTACAATCAATTATTTGACTTTAGAGATATTTTTGTAATAATATTTGTATTATTCGATTAGCAAGCTGATTATTATATAAATATTAAAATATAAACGCACTAATAATAGCTCCATATAAAAGCACTTGGTTGCACTTAAAAAACAAGATAATTAAATTATATTTTATTATTTTATATCTATACGAAAACTTATTAAGAATCTCAAATAATTTATGAATCATCGAGAATAATGATCTTTTGAAAAATACGAGAATGGTTTCATTAATCTACATCCTGTGATAACAAAGACATAAAGAAGTTCCCAATAAAGCTATCGAATAAAAGATTCAAAAGCCGGGAGCAGGGAACGCGATTGACTCTGAGAAAAGCAAAAGAATAAACTATATATACGCGCTCCCTTATATATATAACTCGCGTCAATTAGACCCGGGTATTAACAACGCAGTGACACGTGTATGCCCGGCACACAAAACGGACAACACACCTGACCATATGCCGCGCGCGTTGCGGCATTTTAGTATATATATATATATATATGCGGTAGACCCATCCACGTATATACCGGTCTATATCTCGGAGTTTCCGCTACCGTTCGTTGCTCGTTCGCAGTCTATAAGGGTGCGAAAAAAAAAAAATGAACGAGTACGCGTGGGAGAAGGAGAATCGAGCCTACAAAGCTTTCATTGTGTCGTACAGAAGAGAAAAAGCACGGCAGGGGTGCGCGCACCGGGTAGCTTCGAAAATCTACTACCGATCCGATTTTCCCATCTTGGAGTCGTGGCTTCGTATACGATTGTGCAATCGATTGATATAATGAATGTGAAGAGGATGCCGAAATACGCCGTGTCAATAGGATTTTACAATGAGACGAGATCAAGCCTCTCCAAATTAAAGGGCACGATCATCGCACAACATAACTCCGGGTGTTCTTTTTTTTTTAACCTCTATATCTTTATGATCTTGACTTTTTTTTGAGGGGCAGTGAAAGGCGCCGCGTGATCGAGGAAGTAGAAAAAAATAATGTCTCTTTGGAAATTGAGCGGAATTAGTGAAAATTCTAGTCTACCCGAATATATTCTGGTATAGATGTATACATATACACACATATATACACGTGAGTATAGCTAGAACGGTTTCATTCATAAATTGTTGAATGCGAGGCGTGTGTGTCCCACTTTGATGTCCCGCGGTTAGGATAGAAATCACTTTTTAATGGACGCCCACCCATTTTTAGAGTTTCTAAATTCGGTGTTTTTTTTCAGTTTTTTGGAAAAGATAATTCTTACATCCGGTGACTTCTGACTCTTGAATGATGTAGGACTATTCTTTGATGACAATTACTGTTTTGAAGAAACGGCTGTTTGAATCGACTATTACGGATTGTTACAATATATACTTCCACATCCGCGCAAAAAATCCAATCAGCGCTTAGTTATTAACTAAAATTATATTTATTTAATAGCTACGTTTTCTAAATGTTAAAAATCATAATATAGAAATAATAAGACAGGCTGTTTCTACATAATTTCAATAAAACAAAGGTTTACGTAGTAAATGATTTATTTATACGGATATCATAAAATATTTATTAAACTTTGAAGTACCTTTTTTATATTTTATAATATAAAATGTTCTTATAGTCTGCACGTATAATTTCACGTAGAGTATAGCATAGCACACATTGATTTTCCACAATCAAATGAAGCAGATAAATTTAACATTATTAACGGAAATGTGATGGCTGACAATATAGTAAAGTTTTATTAATTTAATAAGAACGCGAAACAGGAAACAAGAAAAAAACGCTTTCTCACGTGTTAAAACGAACGTATCGCCACTTAAAAGTAATTCGCCGCAAAAGCCAAGGCCTGTGATTTCGACCGATAAATTAACTTTGGCCGACAAGCGGCTGCGGCGGCGGCGGCGGCGGCAACGTCGGCGACGGCAGCCGCGGTCCCCTACATTACCATCGAAAGAACCTTTTCTCACAACCTGTACTTTACTCATTTTCTCAAATATCACCGTGAAAAGCTCGTTGAGTGCCCATTATCGGGTAGACGCCGAGATTTCTCGCGCGCACGCGCTCACGGACTGTAGGAAATAATTTATTTATCAGACGCTCTCGAATGTTAAGCAGCACTTTGACAAACTATTTCTCAATCGAGTGAGCAACCATTTTCGCTTTGCCTAATACGATTTTACAATGTGGCCAATATATTTTTACTATTCCGAAGCGCGTACGTGCGATCGTTTAAATAGTTTAGACGATTTCTCGCGATAAACTAATCTGACGCGTTTATGCCTCGTATAATTAAGTTGCGTCAGAACCGTTATACGAATATTTCTCAATCTGATGTTACACGTATTTACTGTTGTATTTTAATTTCGTACATCCTTTTTATAAATGAATATTAAACTATCTCAAATAAGTTATAATACAAATATTTTAATTAGAATTATTCCATTGTTTACGAAACAATGTTTAGTTCGAATTATTCGATAATAACCCATTTTAGCAATGGTGAATAGAAATAATAAGCACATACCTATATACGTGTACATAATGAAGAAAAAAAAAGGTCGAAAAGGAGCGAACGCGAGTGACGCGTCAAATCGAATTAACCGTCCGCGATTACAAGCAACAAATCCGTGCGCGGTGTTAATAAGCGTCACCGGAAGCGACAGTTGTTCTCCCTCTTTCTCTCCCGCAGCGGGCTTCCGGTCGCTCACGGGGGCGAGCACACAATCACATGGCTCGGACAATCGTACGGTCAGTGGCGGTCGCGATAAAATCACCTACGTAATTGTTTTGCTAAGCGTATGCGAGTGTCCAGCGTCACTGACCACCCGAGCTGCGTGTGACAATACGTGGGTTCCTGCAAAACGGAAGTTAACTTGGAAAACAAATTTCTTTCTTTCTTGCTTCCTTGCTTTCTTTCTTTCTTTTTTTCATCTTTTATTTATTTATTTCTTTTTTTTCGAAAAATTAAACAGTTCTGTTCCTGGAATATTGTGGGGGAGCTTTTGTAATTCGCAAGGGTACAGCGAGGTATTATACCAACAATTATTATTTCGGAGTTCAAATGTGACTATCCTGAGTGAGAAAAGTATTTCTATCGAATATTATACATTGCATTTCAATTACGTATAATAAAAATAAATAGTTTTTTTATTTAATTACCGACATTATAGTTTTTGGTGAACGAAATAGCACGAAATATCATAATAAGAATGTATCTCTACACGACGTGAAACGAGATTCTATTTTTCTCTAATTTCTATTATAAATTATACCGTAGTTTATAATGTTACTAAATATTGAAATAATACAACATTGTAAAATTTATTTTTAAAAATTAATTATATTTTAATTATATTTAATTATATTTAATAAATATTTTTTAAAAACGTAGTTTTCATTAAATTTTACTCAAATGACAATTATTGAGAATATTTTAAAAATTACGTTATTGTAATCTTTGTTCCAAAGACTTTTCAATGAGTCGAAGAAAAAGGTCGACGTGTAAAGGAGAAAAGAAAGAAAAAACTACGACGAAAGTTAAAATGAAAGAGAACGAGCGAGAAGACAAGCCGAAAACCTCGTTCTTAGTGGGAGGACGCGTTCAGGACCCAAACATAATTGGATGTTGTACCTTCTCGGGGTACCGATAAGACCCGGTCATTATTTTAGTGTTTAGATAACACGAAGTGGTGAATGGAGAAAGGCTCTTCGAAAACAGCGAAAGACGAAGTGATAGAAAGACAAAAAGAGAAAGACAACGAAAAAGACGGAAAAAGAAAAAAGATCAACTGCTTTTCTTCAACCAACGAATTATAATAAGAACGATGATATTTTATCAATTTACCCTTACACCTTAAGTCTTTCATACAATTTTATATTAAAATTTTTCGTTTTAATGATTAATGATTTATAGAATTCGATTTGTGTTATTATGATATTATAGATATAATATCGCTACTCATAGAGACTACTATATCTGCATACTATTGGAAAATATTGCAGATTGAATATGTCTTTATAAATCACCTATTTATCAAGTGTATATATATCTAACAGATTTGAATGCTTGTAAACTTGCACTGAACTTGTATCTTATTATGATATTGACATTTTTATAAACTTTATTTTTTACATTTTAAATTTGTTGAATAAATTTTTACTATTCTTTCTAATATCTTACTTAATTTAAAAACTAACCATCACACAACTCAAATTTAAACGAATTTAAAACAATGTATAAACAATATAACAATTTCATTTTGGAGATATTTCAATTAATAAAATCTGAGTCTGAAAATTAAAATGATTTGTATGTTTCGCCTCGTAATGCTACGAAAAATGTTAGACCTCAAATAATCTCCGTGCCAGTTCGAGTCTATTCCCATGATGTGTGTATGGCTGTCTGACCAATTATTATAAAAATTAAACGACGTTCATGCGATTGATTATTAAAATTACATGTTATTTTGAGTTCAAGTGGTTTTATAAGCAGAACTGCTGGTTGGTCTCTATGCCGTTCACACGACTCAAGTTCTCATTCTATAATACTCCTAAACATAATAAGTCCTTCTCCAGATAATCAAAGCATGTGTGTGTGTGTCATTCATTCCACGTGTTATGGATGAGTAGAACCCACTTTTTTTTTCTTTTCATCTTTCTCTCTCTTAATTCTCCTATATTTCGATTGATATCGGAGACAAAAAAAGTACGATTTTATTCGAAAATTCTTTCCAAATAGTCGATCCTAGTAATTTTATAAATTTTTTCCAATCAACGAATAAGTGTTCAATTTCGATTTTCGAAAAATGCTCAAATAATGAATGAACGAGCAATGGGTTTTAGTTACATGTATCTAATAAACGTAATAAATTAATACCAACATCGATACTACTGATATTCCAAACAATATTGCCGATTGAATGTATTATTACTATTTCATAGATGAGCATTAGCAAGTAATAGCGGTTAAAACTGGCGGGTGGTATATATACATATATATATATATATATATATATACCGTGCGCTCGAATGATTGCAAGCTTGGCAAAAGTCACAGAGAAGATGGTACATCTCGAATTAAATGGCATTAAAGAAAAAGAGAGAGGGAAATCTTTGTAATAACAGCTACGTTCAGTGGCGGTAACGTCGAACGCTGTGTTTGGTAGGTGGAGAAACGTGTGATTACTCGTGGGCCAATAGCCGCATTGAGCGGCCATGATGGTCCAGTCGCCAGAGACGTGCAATCATGCGCTTCGAGATTGTGGGAGAGATAAGTTGGGGCATCGGATACAATATACTTATAGAGACCATCGTATATACAGTACGAATAAGAAATGTTCTTGGTTAACGCGAAACAATCAATTTTCTTTCTCTTTCGCTTACTCGTCGCTTAACGGCCGACTTTATTATTATCATTTCAACCTTTTTTTTCATTATATTTCTTTTTGTTTTAAATGATCATTCATTTCTCTGGTGAAGTATCACCGGGATTTTTTTTATTATTTTAACCGGATTGAATTAATTATACTTTATACTATAGTTGCATTTATATCGTACCAAAAGTATTTATATATAAGCTTTACATTCCCACTAAAAAGTTCAGTTATTCGTATATACTTTGAAAGAGGAAAATATAATTTTAATCAAAATATGGTGGTATCCACATTATCATGTTAATACTCAAACGAGGATCTAAATTATTTCATTAATAACAATAATGATACTCTCGATGGTCTGTATGTGTATCTCAATGTAACCTAAAGTTTATAAAGACAAATAACATAAAATAATTTTTTATGTGTATAATTAATTATTTTTATCTCTGTCGTAACGCGCAAATAATTTAATTTGTCATAACTATTTAAGATTATTTTGTTATAATATGCTAAACCTATATTTAATCAAAAGACGCACTTAATCTTAACTTAAGTTTTAAAATAGTTTAACATATCTTTTTTTTTCTAGAAATGTATGAGATTCTTAAATTTAGATTACTTTAAAGTTGTATCAGAAATGTATAAAAAACAGAAGCTATATTTGAAATACTTCTGTTACTGGTTCTGATTCAATTATTATAAACATGGAATGTTGCGTGAAATGAAAAGGAAATATCGAAATACGTAACGATTGTAAAATCAATGTTTTACTGAATATTCTTAACCATTACACGTTTTGTTGGAGTAGGCACCTTTACCAAGGTCTTTAATTAGCCAATCTAGAATTTTTGCTTTTAAAATTCATTCCTATACTAATTTGAATAAAATACAATGTAACTAAAAGTACTAAATATAAACGTAGTACTATGAATAGGAGACATTTCCTTGAACGGTCTTGATTGTTGTATCTAATCTCTCGATTGAAATAAACTCTCTAAAATTTCACAAGTACAATTTTAAACGGTACTGGTTGAAATTAGTTACGCGAAGTTAGATTAGATTAAATTTCAAATAAGCCTACAACAAAGTATAATATTAATAAGAAGAGAACACGCCACGGAGGTTGCTTTTCACTTTAAATTGCTCAAAGTGAACTTCCGCAGTGTGTAATAAAAGGCGCCTCCGCGCGCGCGTTTATATATATATATATAGAAGCGAAAATATACGTAAACGCTTAATTTTCGATGATTTAATAAGTTCTCACTGCTCGGCTTGGATAAAGATCTTTCAATTTCAAAAAAATTTCTCCTCCATTATTTGGCTTAAGCGGCAACGAATTTCCCCTGATTAAAAAGGCATTGATGCGTGGGCGCGAGCGAGCGCGCGTACTTCCGGAAATGGCGGAAGAATCACACACGCCTGCGCATTTACAATGCGTTCGACGGAGTTTCGGGGAGGAGAGGAGGTGTTATACTATGTGTTCTTGAGCAATATGGAAGACTAGATAATGGCCGCTTTCACGTGCCCGTGCCCTCGGATCGGTACGCTCGGTTCGCCGAGTTCGCGCGAGCTTATCCGCGAGAGTCATCATCGCTAAGCACTCGAGATTCATAACGCTAATTACCGTGACCAGGGGTTCTCAACTGCGCTTTGCACTACCCGGGCAAAATCTTTACTCCCTTTTATAACTTTTTTCTTTATCTACATTATATGCCTGGCAGTTTTACGTAAGTGACTTTTGCATGTTCTCTCGCAGTTACACACCGTACGGTTTTATACCTTTCCCGCGAGTTAACTCGTAAACGCAGTAGCTACACTGATCCCTCTTATAATTAATCTGGGAATATATACATATCCACTTTATCCGATAATCGCCAGAAAGTATACGCGTTCATTTCATTTTACTTGGAAGATCTTTCAAAATTTCAAATGTTTTTTTACTCGTGGCTATAAGTATTATAATATACGAATTTAACTGTATGTATATGGGGTATTCCACGTGAAGTGGTCCGATCAAAATTTTAAAATGCACCAAATTTTGGGTACACTTTGCACATGTTTTTCAGAATACAGAAAAAAATTTTTAGGTACTGGAATCTATTTGCTCAAAAGTTATTCTAACCTCAAAAAGTGAATTTTTCCATATTTTTTTCAACACCAGCTGGGTTTACCGCTATATAACTCAAAATCTATCAACTTTTACTATAGAACATTATATGTAACATTCGTTGCTAATTATATCTAGAATTTATTCTTCAGGGTTAGAATTTCTAATCTCAAGGTCAATGTTACATAAACTACATGTCAATATTCAACTTGAAAAAAGTGCAAGTGCGCCACCTTTGATTTTTTCATCCAAAAGTCTAAAAGAAAGCTTGGAGCAATACCTTTCAAATGGTCTGTAGCATTTTTATGGCCTCCAATTCTGTAAAAAGTTATGACAATTTAAAGAAAGACAAAAAATTCACAAAATTTAACATGGTAATTCCCATTTAAATTTTAAAAAAAATTTCGTGTTTCTTTAAATTGTCATAACTTTTTACAGAATTGGAGGCCATAAAAATGCTACAGACCATTTGAAAGGTATTGCTCCAAGCTTTCTTTTAGACTTTTGGATGAAAAAATCAAAGGTGGCGCACTTGCACTTTTTTCAAGTTGAATATTGACATGTAGTTTATGTAACATTGACCTTGAGATTAGAAATTCTAACCCAGAAGAATAAATTCTAGATATAATTAGCAACGAATGTTACATATAATGTTCTATAGTAAAAGTTGATAGATTTTGAGTTATATAGCGGTAAACCCAGCTGGTGTTGAAAAAAATATGGAAAAATTCACTTTTTGAGGTTAGAATAACTTTTGAGCAAATAGATTCCAGTACCTAAAAATTTTTTTCTGTATTCTGAAAAACATTTGCAAAGTGTACCCAAAATTTGGTGCATTTTAAAATTTTCATCGGACCACTTCACGTGGAATACCGCATATATCTAAAACCGTGTAAACTGTTTATGCAATTTACATACGATACTATATTGGGTTAACTACTCGTTTCACTTTCGACAGGGCAGAATTAAGATTTCAGTCTATGCGCGCTGTACGAAAATCAGTTTAGGTTTGACAAATCCAGATCCAATATATATAATAATAATAAGAATCAAAAGCAAAGTTTTAGAAAATGTGAAAAAAAACTGTTTATATAAAATTTTACGTGAGCACAAATATAGCACGGATATAAACGAGCGCTTCATAATTATTTTTATCTTCGCTTTCATTCACTATTTCGATAGGACGATAAGACATTCACCGTTCACTTTCGTTAACGAAGGCGCGCGCGCGCGCGCTAACACAAAGTTGAGGATATACACCTACACGAAACAATTTTATCCGCGCGGAACGATTAAGCAGCCCTTCCAGGCTTCATAAATTTTAACGCTAAATAAACCGCGCATAAAACGCGCGTTTTTCATTATCTACCTTGAGAATCGCAACCACAACAATGAGCTCCCTCGAACTCCATTTGTTTAACTAAATCTCGATGCGCACTCGCGATACTCAAGAAAATTCGAAGATTCGCGCGAACGACAAACGATACTTGTACGATGCGATGGCGCCATATAGACGTTTTTACCGAGAAACGAACGATCGAAATCGCAATGCATAAATTTTGGTCGAAACGATAACTCTTACAGACGTACTGCGTGTATAATTGCATCCTGTCCTTACAGTCATTGCTCGTATACGCTCCTACACTCGCGAATTTCTCGTTTACATCTATATATATATATATGTATTACGTTCAGGGTATGCGGGAAAGATATCTCACGCACTTTTGAATCTTATAGGAACTGCTTGCGTTTGTTCTGCAATTGATATTTATTACCATGTCCGAGAATCTGGGAGTCAATTAGCGAAAACGTGGCTACATGAACTCTGTGTGAATCTCTATATATCTACGCTACATTAGACTCTAGAAAAATATCCTATTGTACGCGCAGTTTCTCTTCCTTTTTCATCAATTTTATAGCTTATGTACGCGAAAACTTCTTTTTCTTTAAGACGTACGGCGCATATTTTTTTTTATTTTAAATAAATATTTTTTTCAAGTAACGAATATTAACTTATAAATCGATTTAGCTTCATAATTTAAATTCACAATGTTAAACAAAAAGGTATTTTCATTTTTTGAAAACCTTATTTTTACTAATTTACTTATATGTATATAATTAATACTCCGGTGCATAATGTCATTATGAAATATAATTGAGTTATTTACTTACTACTTATTTAAGCTCGGTTTAGTCGTTATCGCGATCCGCAAAATGAATAAATCGAAAGTAAAATCGGTACAAAGAAAAAAGCTATGTACAAGTACGTTGATCTAGAAAAAAAAAGTTTAAAATTGCAGGATGCATAGTTTACCGCAAGCTTGAGCAGTAGGAAATGTTTATACAACGACTCACACGCAATAAAAGTTGCGACGAGTAGTAAGCAAGTAAATACTGGTACATACCGTCGTCATCGCAAAGCGCGACGCCGCGTTGGACACGCATGCAAACCTATATATATATATATATATATATATGTATAAATATAAATACACGTAAACATTCTTGTTGCATATATAGTATGGACGTGTGGGTGTGCGTGCGTGTGTGAGTGTGGGTGCGCGCATGTACTATCTTCGGCGGATCGCGGCAAGATTTCACTCGGCGCTCGTGTGAAACGCCCCGCGAGTCTACAGAGCGTTATGTGCTCAGCATAATAACGAAGCGTCGAAGAGGAGTTAGCTGGCGCTTAATAACTCGTTAATTATCATTTTAGGAAATCCGCGAGTCCAATTACTTTACGTAACCCCCCCGTGTATATATATATATACTCGCGCCTCTTCGTTTCTCTTAATTGAATAAGCGCGGTAATTGGTTTAATTGCGCTTTGCGAAAAAAAAGGCACTCGGAGAAGAGTCGCAATGAGATATATCGCGTCAATAGTGTAAAACAACTGCGTAACCTAACAGAAACACACACGAATATAATAAGAGAATTAGAAGCGAAGAAAAAAAAAGAAGAAAAAGAAAAATAATCAAATAACTCGGTGGATTTAGAACTGGTTGTAGTGCAGTGCACGCGTTTCGAAGGAACTTCGTAAGTGTCGGTACGGAACGTCTTCGAGGAATTCTCGATTGTCGTATAGAAAGAGCTTAGATCGCACAATGTCGTGGATACCGCGGCACTTCACGGTTTCCGCGTGCACTTCACAACAACCGCGTATTTTATCCTTGTTATTTACCGCGTATATATATACCTATATCGTATGTACAGTTTTCTTTGCTGTAATTCCTCTAATAACAAAGAGTACCTATTTTCATAATTTATTTAATTTATTTTATTATTTCAACTTATTTTTACCAACTGTACACGTTATCCTTTCGAAATTTAAAAATAAACACTAATTAACACTAAATTGATACCCGACAATTATTTCCTCGGTAGTTCTTTTTCTTAATTTTAATTGTTACGAATAGAAGACTACAAAACTTCAAAATATTATTCGAATTGTCATTTTATTCTGCAAAGCGTATACAATCAAAGAAAATGTGGCATTGAAATTACTAAATTTAACGACGAATTGATTATAGATGAATTGTAATTATGACATAAGGACAATGTTCTTCATTAATTTTTGTGTAAATTATTTAATCCATACTTCTTTTCAATATTTTGATTCTATATTTGCGTATCGCTTTTTTTAAGGTCAACGAACTGAAAACATAATAAGCTATAAAATCTATATATTATATATATATAGACAAATGAAGCAATCATTTTTATTAAGAAATAATTAATAAATATTAATAAAAGGTATAATGTGATGAGGATGGAGGAGGATCCACCGAAACTTCGTTAAATAAACAAAATTATTTGAATCGTTGAACATCAAATACTCTAAAACCAATTTCTGTGAAAATCAATTGCAAAACTATAATTTAAATTTATAAGTTGAACGCATTTGTTTGAAACCTATAATAATAAAAACTTTAATTCGGAGAATAAAAGATGTATAAAAGTATAAAAGTATAAAATGATTTAATGATACTAATAGGTTGTCATGAAGAAATATTGAATCGTTTGAATGTTGTTTAACAGGAAACGTTGTTGTAAAGAGAACGGTATTATTTTCTTTTTATTTTGTCGAATGGGTGGACGAGCAATGTACAAGTGTGCGTTTAACGCTTTTTAGGCAACCGCTTCCTGGGTTCGTCTGGCTATATTATAAATTCTCGTGATTCTGCACGAGAGCGCAACAAAGTAATGACTGCCCGACAGATGGAACGCGCTTTTGCGGCTATTGGCCGATTTAAGAAATTTATGTAACTCCATTATACGTGATGCGGTTCGTCGATGCGCTCCCGTTATGCAGATATCCGCGAAACAAGACCGGGCGCAGTTGCGTTATGGGGGCGCATTATATTTCGTCCTCGTTTTTATCAACGCATGGTCATCTTTGCACGAACGACCATCGCCTACTCAATTTTCCACGAAGAGCGAAATTTGATAAATAATAAACTATCCGTATAAAGGTCCAAAAAAAAACGATTTATATACACTACGAAAATATTTCCGGCATAAAATGTATCACGTTTTTAAATCGTTTGCGTATAACACGAAGTCATTAAAGGTGGTACGAAATAAAAAAAAAAGAAAAAAAGACGAGAAATAAGGAACGATCAACGAGAGAAATAAATAACACCGGTGAAATAGCGAAAATCGTAATTTTTCTAATATAATAAAGTCTAAATTACGCTTCGCGTGTGTTTTGCCGAGTTATTAGACCCACGTCGTACACGATAGTTATACTTCTGACTCGCTTTTTCCTTTTCTTGACCAATCTAAGATCTGTACAATCGCGGTAGTATTAGTGAGTAGTCGCGACTTTGTTATCTCGATCGCGTCGCATTTGAAGGTAATGAGTCTCCCATTTTCAGAACGGTTTAAGCGTGTGTCTGAGTCCCTGGGTCTCTCTCTCTCTCTCTCTCTCTTTCTCTGTGTGTGTGTGCGCGTGTGTGTGTATTTATGTGTATATGTTGCTATTGTTGGCGTAACATTACGTCGGTTTTAACGGAGTATAACACTCTTAACAAGAAGATCGCGTGCTTTGTATTTCGTTCGAAAGAGGGTCGAGGGAGGCTCGAGTGAGAGGGACTTCATTTGACCGCCCGTAACGTCTATCTAACGCCTGTGTTTTACCTCGCTTTTCCCTTTTTGACTAAACGTCTTTCGTTTATTATTATTCACTACCCTTTTCATAACAAACAAAAAAACGTACACTTTTGAGTTGTCACGATATATATACCTATATACTCTACAAATTAACTTACAAGAATTTGATAAAAATAATGCTTCCTTTATTCTTAAGCAAGCCTATAGTTTTATCTCATTATTGATTCGAAAAATCTATTAATAAATCTACTGATTTGTTTCGCAATGAAATAAATAGTTTAAATTACTCGCGCAACGAAGGCATGCGGTCATTAAAATTATTATCAGGGATAAAAGTGACTATGCGTGATCATTTATATAAATTTGATGTATATATATCTAAAAAAATTGTCCTAATACGTAGAATACAATAAGTTCTCTGTACAATAAGTTAACATTGTTTACTTATCTTTTAGACTTATTTAGGTAACAATTAGTTTTACGCAACTTGGCCGTAACTAGCGCGTGTTCTCAAAAGCAAAAGTTTCATAACAAAAGGCGACAGACCGAAATTGCCAAACATTTTCTTTTTGGTGATGGTTTCGATTACGTATTCGTGTAGTTGAAAAGAGAAAAAAAGAAAAAGATAATAGATGAAGGGAGAAAAAAAAAGTTAAACCTGCGAGTTAAAAAAAAACGGAGTAGCTTTGCAAAAGTCTCGTTTCGCGCTCTCGCGGTTTCGTCCTCCCGGGTTAAGTCGAATAGTGGAAGTGACGTAAGAAAATCCGCTAAACCGAGCCGCCGGAAGTCAAAGCCGACGCTGTGCCCGCGGAGACAATAGCTCAAAGTCGCCGCGGTCGACTCGAGGAAGTAATCCCGAGCGGAGTCTGGCTGCGCCGGTGTCGCCGGACTGAGCGCGCTACACCCGGGCTCGCATTGTCTTGGCAACTTAGCGGTTATTTTACACGCTGTTAGCTCGGTAAGCTAGCCGAGTTAACCGCTGTTTCTATGCTAATGACCGAGTCACAGCGCCTCGCGTCTTACGACGTAAGATCTTGGTGATACTAACCTGAGTGGGTGTCGCATGCTTACAACTCCCCTTCGAGTTTACCTGCGCGAGCCAAAACTTTGTCTCCTTTTCGCTCTTGTTCCTTCCTCGTTACTCCTTCCTCGTTACTCGTTGTTTACTATGCTCCTCGCAACTGCTTGACGTGCTTTCAAATGTAAACGATTTGCTTGCCCTTTCGAGGGGAAAACTGGAGTACTCGCGTGTAACTGCAAAATTTAAGGATGTCCGCTTTATTTAATCTTTAGTATATAATTTCTTGGGAATTTTGCGTCTTATAACATTTTAACATTCCAGGTACTCGAGATGCTTTTAGGTATCGTAGCCTATTTAAGAAAATTCTATTGCATTCGAGTAACGTAATTTAGTTTTTATATATTTTAAATTAATTTTGCACGATATTATTTAATAAAGTTGCAGAAAGTATAAGATATAGAACCGCGTAAGTTTGGAACACGGATTGTGCTCTAACTCTAGGAAATTTTTTGTGATGTGAAAATGAAGAAAACGAGACGCTAACAAATGTTTTTACGAAAATTATATGTCATTAAATCAAATATTTGAAAGAAAGAAGGTTTACTTTGATCACTTACAATTCCTGAATGGTTACAAATAAACAATCGAACAACAGTTTTTTTCTAAATTGAGTGTAAGTAGATAGATTTTAAAAAATCCAAAGTTATAAAAATTAAAAAAAAATTATCATTTAAATTTGGTTAATTTTTAGTCAAAATGTATTTTAATTTTTTCTGCTATAATTTAGCACCAAACTAATTGAATTAGAGCTTATTCTTTTTAAAATCCTAGCTATTCACACTAAACTTTTATTTTCAACTTTACACGAAGAGAAAAAATACAGTAAATTTATTAAACTTTCATCTAACGCGGTAGCAGAACGCCAAAATGCTGTTAAATTACTGAACATTTAGTAAAAATTAGTAGAGATTCAGTAAAAGTTACTAGAACGGTCAGTCAAAATTAACATAAACTTCAGTAATTTTTTGGATTTCGGCAGTCTGTTACCGCGTTAGTGAAAGTTCAGTAAAATTTACAGAAAGTTTGGTAAAATTTACTGAAACTTTTCTTTCTATATAAATTGATTGCTTGTAATCTGTAATCGTTCAATAGTTATAAGTGATCAAAGTAAATATTTTTTCCTTTCAAATATTTGCTTTAATGACGTATATAACTTTCGTAAAAATGATTGTTACGGTCTGACTTTCTTCATATTTTCACGTCACAATATATATCGTAGAGTTAGAGCATGATCCGTATACGAAACATACGAGGTTCTCTTCATAAGTGTTAATATCGAAGAAACATTATTTTACTTCAAGTTACAATATCAATTTCCAACAACAAATGCACGATTTCCTTACAACAATTATTTGTTTCCCTCAGTGCGCAATTATAGAATACTTTTATTTTATAAAAGTAAAGTGTATTTAAAATTGTTGTACAATTTGTTATAATACATTCGACTCGTGATCTGTTTAAAAAGCAATTTTAAGAGCAAATAGAAACATCAAATGCCAATATCCGTTAGCATTAGAATTCAATACGAGCAAGTGAAATTGATAAAAGTGGGATCGCAACGATAACCAAACCTGTAGTTAAGCGAAACGCGCGCACGATTATTCGCCGTGGTAAAACCGTCTGTCAATTTGCCTCTACGAGAGACACGAAGTAGACTCTCGATTGGAAAATAAAAAAATTGTAAATCTTGATCGAGAATCGAAACAACTCGCGCGAGGATTAAGTCAGTGCCGATAGGCTTCCGGAGTTATTGGCTTCTTGCAAATTGTACACACGAGACTTTTCAGCGGATCGGAACGGAAAAGAAACCTGTACATGTGTATATGTATATGTATATATACAATAACGATCGAGCAGATGTAACATAGTCTGTACGGTACAACCCATCAGCGATCGGAAATATCCACAACATTGCCGGCGCATCACGAACGAATCATCGGATCTAACGCTTGGGTGGTATTATAGAGCTCGGGTGAGAAACTCGACTCTAGGATTTCGATGAGATGCGCAACTCTTGCGGTTCGGTAATTGTGTTAATTATTCGACGCTCTTTCATTTGCGTATATATCCTTGATTCTTCGTGAATCAACGTATTTTACGACCCTCGCATTGCCAACATATCGTTTCACAATTTCTTCATTAGCCAAGTTATTACTACAATAACATTCTGTTAATTATTTAAGACAACAACCTATTTTTTTTATTAGTCTTATGATTCATCTCTATATAAATCAATCACCAAACGATGTATCATTAAAGTTAACAATACTTTCTTATAATTAACGATTATTTATAGCTTTTATTCCACATTAATTATTTTATATTTATTATTTGGCTTTTGCTTCCTCGCACATGGAGAGAAAAGTGGAATAAAAAATACTCAAACGGTCAGGGTAAAAATCTAGACAGGGAATAATGCGAGATTATATATTATTTTTTCAATCTTCATAATTTTAATCAAAATAAAGAATTAGATTGAAATTGGTTCCATTACAAATAATATAATTGTTTTTTAAACGAGAATTTTTATCATACTGGCAGCACAACAATGTTTGTACAGAAAATATAGATATTTTTATAAAATTTTTTCTTTAAATAGCGAAAAATTAGTGATAGTAAACTAATTCTTTACATAAAAATGTTTTAAGTATATCGCAATGCCAAAGAACATTTTTTTTAGATAAGCAAAAAAGTGTGTGTGAATATAATTGCAATATATTTGAATATTCAAAAATAAAATTCAATTTAATATATTACTTTTTCTATGTTTTCAATGTAGATGGCAATATATTATATCGTTCGTTGAGTATACGTAATTTTTTATTTTTTATTACGTTTTTTCTATTGCTTTTAATCAGTTCCAATTTTTACATACATTATTTTGTTAGTTTCTTGAGAGATTTTATAATCGTCATATTTTTATTGCAATATGTAAATAAAATTTCTAAACCAAAAAAATCTTGATTTACGATTTTATTAAAATATTGATAATTACAATCAGCGGGAATTTCTATGTTTATCATGTGTTTAATGAACACTTTTCATATTACGTTTTCGAAAAGTGGCGAAACACCTGCATTATTACTATAATAAAAACAATTAATTCGAAATATAATTTTTAGAGCTCTCGCAAAATTGATTAAATAATCATACTAAAACCTAAGAAAAAAATAACAATGTTGATATAGTTGGAGATAATTTATGTATAACTTAAAATTGTACTAATAAACAAACCAAGCAAGCATGTGGTGTAAAAATTTAGTTTTCAATATAGAATAGCTTTTGAGAAACCTCAAACCAAAGATAAGTTTCAGAACTATTAATGTCATTACGTTTATCGTAGCACTTAAATTTTCAAGTTTTATCTAAGCAGTTAACAACATAATCATTATATAACCATCAATAGCTTGTTTAATACATCGGCATTCAGTGCTTCCAGTGTAACTATTAGTTGAATATGTTGAAAATAAAATATATTTTATATGCATTTGTTTTATATAATTTAATAAATATATATTCTGTGGGTATACTTTATGCAACGATAATTTTTTGTAATATTCTTGGGCTCAGTTTAGTATTAAACTTTCTATTGTTTCGTTCTAGTGCGAATTTGACAACGTATCGGATCAATATTCTAGTGAATTCGATTCCGGACCTTTGGTATATATAAATAAAACTGTATAGTTGTAGTGATTATAAATAAAATACTCATTAACAAGATTATCTTATATTTATTACAGCAAGAAATCGTTCCAATTGATTTATATAATAATAAACCAAATGCTCAAGCATCACAATTTAATTTCAATGATAAGTCAAAAAGTAGTGGTAACTATGAAAAGTTATAAATAATATGTAGAAAATATAATGCATCAAAGTATAAATCCACCAATCGTAATATAAATTTATTGTAATTTAAGCTCGCAAATATTTGGAACGTACTCTTGGTCAAATGAAATCAATGAAAAATTCAGTTGGACTTCCTCCACAAGGTAATATATTAATATAGTATCTTTAAATTAATTATACATACATATTTTTTTTCTGTTTCAATCACCGAGTAGCTATAACTAAATCCGTTATTGTTATTACGTTATTATAAAAATAATAATATTTTGAGTGCGTATTAATATTTACAAAAGTAAAAATATTATAATTATGAAATAAAAGCAGTTTTTTAATTTCTAGATAATATAATAGAATAATATTTCCAGGTAAAAAATGGTATGCCTTTTGTAACAATATATTCACAATTAAAAGCGATAACGTTACAATTTTTTTTTAATTACGTACAAATAGCCGCTGCATTTTCTTTGGTATTTAAGAGAGATATGCACGGATACGTATAACGTTTGTAAATATATATTTGTGGCAACTATTCATTATTATTAATCTATTAATTAATATTAATTTGCACACACTTAAATGCGGTCTAACCGATTTATAGGTTAGGTACGAATACTATGAAATTTTAGTACAAAAAATTTAAGTTTGTTGTATCAAGTCGGTCTCTTATTTGTACTATACGCTTTGATATTGGTTAAAACTATTTAAATTTCAAACATGTTTTAATTTTATCGATCAATAACATGACTGCAATATAATAAAAAATTTCTAGAATTAATTTTTTTAATACTAGAATTTTTTGCAATGCTTAGATATTTCATCTCAAATAGAATCACCATTGAATATTGGAGATAATGAAGAGCAACATTAAATTTTAGGATTCACAGTACGTTTGGATAGTTCGGAAGTCAAAAGTAAATCAGAAACAACGGATACTCCATGTTCGTGGTTTACCTTGAAATTGTCAGATAATTGCATACTTCGACCGTTGAGAAAACCGTTTAAAGGAATATAAGGAGCTGCCAATTATATCAAATATTATTAAATTCGTATTGTTTTTACTACAGCTATAGATTATAAGAAATATAATTTTCTAAATTATAAATATTTAATCTTACATTATATTAAAATTCGAAATTTATTTGACGAATATCAGGCTAATGAGAAATAAATAATCAAAACTTTTTTACCAATGGATAATTAATTATTTTATAGTGCTCTAAATGTATAAAAAAGAGAACGAATTATATAATTTAATTTTTCAATTACTTACACAACTTTGATTTGCAAGATAACATCTATGAGGGAAAAAAGGTGAGAATGTATATATAATTATAAATATAATTTACCATTCGTAGTACATTTTTATACTTTATACTTTACCTATCCATTTTAAAGAAAGGTAAACAAAATTTTTATTATAGTATTAACCAGCGAATTGACACTCATGACTTACTTAATATAAACTGCCGAGGATAATAAAGATTATTATTTTAAAATGCCATCGATTTATATTTCATCTGTATAACGATATCAAATGCAAATTAAAAAAAATTGTTGTTCTAAAAGAAAATTGTATATATTCGTTGGTTATTCGAATTATTATTTCGAATTATAAACCGTTAACAAATGCGTTGCTGTGTGTGTGTGTGTGTGTGCGCGTGTGGTTAAAACGATGAAATAGCTTGTGTTTTATTCAGGATCCTGGTGCATTTAAGTAAAGATCGATAGAGAAATTGAGGACTGTGAAAATAGTAAGGCGCGTTACGTTAATGTAAAATCCGCTTAGCGGGCAATAACGGCGAAACGAAAGAAATGGAGCAAAGAACAGCGAGCGTGAGGGTCAGCTAATGGTGAAAGTTGGGGAGGTCGGTGTAGAAGGAGGTGGTAGGGTCGAAAGCACCGAACGCGAGATTTATCGTAGTGATAACGGGCTGGCTGGTCAGGGACCCATGAAAAATAACGAAAAATTTAGCCAAAGGGCCTGCCGCAAAGCGATTAAGTCCATTATACAAGGTTTATCAGCATGAGAAAGATCTAATAGCAGCACCTTCCCCCTCGACTAATTCTCACTCTCTTATTCGTTCGCTCACTCGTGTAGGTTATTCGCTTTCGCCTCGTAGCCGCACTGGAGAGCGCGCGACACCGGACCCTTGCGCGATGTGTCATACACGCCACTCAACTCGGCTGTTCGCCCTCTTTCGTATATCCCTTGCGCGAGAGCGCGAGGGCCGCTTTTGTAACCATAAGTAACGAGTCCGCCACTGCGAGAGAGAGAGAGAGAGAGAGAGAGAGAGAGAGAGAGAGAAGGGGCGAGCAGGGAAGAAAAACACCTGCAGGAAATCACTACCCCCGAGAATGCAAATATTATCTTAATTGCTCGAGAAAACTGCCGTTCGTTATCTGAAAATGTGTTCGCTTGCTTACGTTTTCGTTTATTTCCTTTTCCATCCTTCTTCATTTTTATTTCTCTTTTCAGACACTCGAACTGGGGTATCGCGTAGTATTATACTTTGATCTGGTTTAACTCGTGGCCTTAGCATATTCCTTTTAAAATGTTATGATCTACTACTAAGCTATCTTATGATTTGATTTATTCATTTAGTAATCAAATGATTTAGGTTTTGATTGTGGTGTCTAAGGGGTCTCCTTTCGGAAACTTCGTAATCGTCACGACATATTTTATTCAACCTCAAACTAAATTACTTTTGAATGTTTAATCGTTACATTTGTCTCGATTTTTCATTTACCCTACGTCAGTTTAATAAATTATACACTAACAAAATATTTTAGTACAGATGTGGTATATTCTTTGATATAACAAAAGTATACAGACTGTCAATAATAAAAAGATTATTATAAGTGTAATTAAATTTACTAGGAAAATAATTAGAAAAGTTTACATAATGTTTTTCTTTTAAATTCTGATAATCTTTGCTACCACTATTAAAAATACTCTATAATTCTCAAAAAGTGACAATTACTTCCTAAGAGTGAGTGAAAACCGGAACACTCGTACATAGAGTGGATCGGTTTTGACTCATTTGTAATGACTTTTTACTACCTCGGATACAGATAATATATTGTTAATACAATATTTTTCCGTGTATATATATATATATATATGTAAACTTGGAAAATATCTATTAATTTTACTATAACAGACTTTTCACTATCAAAAAGAATATTCCATTAATATACAGTATTGCACTTATAAATGTGTTTAATCGATCAAACCCAAAGACTCAATCCATAAAATAAAAAGTGTAACGATTATTATTCTAAGCTCTAGAGACCCTCGTAACTCATTGGTTATGCTATTTTCGTTAATAGTGACATTCGATGTCAAATCCACTTAACGCATTTAAAAGTCATTGGTTTATCCTTTCAAGAATTGTTGCAGATAAGGGCATCACCGAGCCGAGCGCTAGATAACAAAGTGGCTCTTAGATCGGTTACAGAGGCACTTGCTCACTATCAATGCAAATTGCCGGTAATGGAGGCTCTTAGTCGAAACGCGATCTCCCGGAGAATTCGCTGATAATTCGCATCCACGCAGCGTTGGGTTGTTGAAAACTAACCCCCTCACTTCGACGATCGCGTGAATACCTCTTTGAATTGGACTTTTTAAAATGCACATTATTTTCATTTGAACCAAAATCGTTTTATACTTTTTTACGTAGATCGTATATAACGTTATTTATAAACGTGATGTCTTATCCAAATATTTCTTATTATAAACTAATTTTAGGATTTTAATCACTCTAAAAAACAATAAGGAAATCGATGTATAATATATTATAGTATTATTCTGGTTGATATATAGTAAACTAGAATAGCAGTAGATTGAAGTGTCAATAATGCGACATTGGTGCAATTGATCTAATGAATAAAAAATAGTTAAACGTACCACAATATTTTTGTAACGGTTTGTCCGAAAAATAAATTTTTAACGGACTCCGTTACATTTTGTAGGAAACTGAAATTTATTTTACGTATAATAATAAAAGACGTTATTTCAAAAGAAAGTATTGCAATTTTTGAAATGGAATTGACATAAGAATTAGCAGGCGCTTCACGAGCAGCTCTGTCAACAACATTTAGGTATATATAGAGAAACCTTTCCGTCATAAAAATGTAATGACCAAGTAGATAGCATGAATTTGGAAATAAAATTATAGTTATAGAGGTAAATTAAGCTGAGAGAACTGTTAGTTAATATGGTGCCGATACGATATTATCGTGTATACATAGGGCAATAAACGCGAGATAGGTGTATATATATATAGGTATATATACACGCGCCTACACCGACTGGAAGGTTTATATGCTTAGTTTACATGCCACTTGGAGCTCCGTCATTATTTGCCAAAGCAATAGGGGTTAAAAGTGATACATCAGATTTTTCTATACATTCGTGTTGGGCCGGCCCGCGACAACGGAATTTTCCACTCGTTAAGGAAATTAAGCGGGCAGCGCGAACTAGCGCTTTCCGAGCAAGCGAATTCACTTTACGTATATACACACACACACACACGTTGAATACGCGATCGATACAGCCCCGAAACGTATCATTAGTTACACGAAACCTTGCGTACCAGCGTAACCCAACTCTAATCGTCGATAGCACTAGGAGATACGCACGCCGTACAAACCGAGAACGAGAAAAACCCTCGGTTGGACGTTCTGAAGGAGCTCGAGACCAATAACGGTATATCGATTCGTACAAAACCTCGGACTCGTTAGCGGCCGCTCCCGCGCAATCCCACTCTTAAAATCGCGATCACTCGCAACAAACTACCTACGGCTATTACCCTTACAACCAGAGAGTAGGCGGGAGGCTTCGGGGGCTAACCGCACAAAAAATTGACAGAGAACTCCTTTTTTTTTATTGCTCGCGTAATACCGAGTTTAAAAGAGGCACTCGTTTATGCAACTGACACATGTTTAGCTCGGTCGTTTGCGATCCTTAAAAAACTGTATAACGTGTACCTGTAATACAACAACTCGCTATGGCCTCTTTGATTTCCTTCATTACTTTATCTCTCATCTTCTAAGCTGAATATATTTTTAGTATTTGTTTGATGATCAATCATAAATTAATTATTACTTACACTCTTTATTTTGTTTGACTTTACTTTTATCGCATCGATATAGCTATATACAAACAGTTCCGCTATACGTTATCATTATTTTATTTTATACGTCGAGCCATTGGATTTTCCATTGCAATTAAACGTAATGTTATTACTATTGATTTGTATTTGATACGATGTTGACACAAATAGTATTCTATATAAATGGATAAAATTTTCCGATAAATATGATAGTGTCGTTTAAGGCAAACAACGTGTTTACTGAATGTGTTTAAATTTACCTTGTATTCTAATGATATCGTATATACATGTACATATATCTTCAAAGTGAAATAAAAATTAATTAATCGAATGTCATTAAAGACAATCGGTGAGTTATAAATAATACATATCCATGGCTATTTTTAATTTAATTTTAGATTTTGAACTTATGGTAACAAATTCAAAGTATTAATTGAATATAATATTAATTCAACATAATACTTTAAGTAATTGAGCAAATTCGCAAAACAAAGGCGAGTTAATAATATTAACAGTGCATAGTATAGAATGCGTATAATGTACGTGTATCGAATGTAATACAAAGCAAAAAACTATTATATAGTCAAAGGATATATTATACGGACTGAGAAAACGATCATTTTTTTACTTTTTTTTATTCATATTTTTTAAATCCCTCAACCAGCTCTTAAGTAGGTTTTAAATAATATTCCTCAATTTTCCCAGACTTTTAATCCATAATTTAATTACGATGTTTGGGTTGAAAGTTTATGTATATATTTTTCTCGACTAATAATTGCCGACCAAATATTGTTTACTTGATTGTTTTTAAAAGAATTATTTTCTTAAAAAAATCAAAAAGTCTAGCCCTTTCTTATATTTTAAGCTATCCGTATGAATTTCGTTCAGATTTTTACTTCAATATTTTAGATAAAATTTTTGGATTCAAGAGTGCAGATTCCTGTAATTTGTCCAATATTCGTTACCATGTTGATTTACAATACGTTTCTCGATTGACATATTTTCTTACCAGTACATTAAGGTTCTGTATTAAGGTTTTCGTTAAAATAGTATAGATGTTGTTGAATAATCGTACTAATTTACCAATTATATGTAGGTATCCTCTTAAACTTGTAAAATTTATATAGCCCAGAAAATGTGACGTGTGTATTGAAAAGTAAGTTTGATAAAGTTTTACAAAGTTGATAATAATAATTTGAGAAGGACAATACTGAGTTAAAATTAGGAAAAACTAATTTATTATAAATAATTTTAAACAAATTTTGTTACATTAACCTTTGCTATTAATTCTTAGCTTATTTATTATTAATATTTTTATGTTCTCTTCTATTTAAGTAAATTAAAAATCACGTTTTATTGCTATGTTTTCTGACATATTTTGCAGAAAGTGCATTATGCTAAATATATGTACTTATTATCAATTCTACAAATCAAATTGTATTACATATATGATATATTTTTAGAAAATTCAGTAACTAATATGTTATTGCAAAATACCAAAAATCTCCCTTCCCTGATTTATTTCCTTTTACAAGGCATTTGTCGTAAAGTATACTTGGAACCACTGAACTATTAATGTAATGTCCAAGTTCTTTTAACTTATCGCAGTTATAGATCTCTTCAGATTACATCAATGTAGGAATATTTTGAATAATATAATACAATAGCACTCAGGTTTTTAAGCGTTCTATATAAGGATTATAAAGATAGCTTATGCACACATTATCTAATTATATAAATTTCAAATAATCATTCCAATCATATAACAAACATTATATGACTATTACAATATAATGTTTTATATTTCATAGGGCATAATATTATATTACATATTATTTATTTATAAGAATTCTTTATTCATAAATATAATATGCAATACATTTGACATATATGTACATAATGTGAAATAATTACAAGAGTATAATTCAAACAGTCCACTCTTGCGAAAGTAAACCGTATCTTAATAGTAGTAACTCATTTATCGAATTGGTTTGCTTTCTTCGTTTTTTCAGCTTCGCTGGTTAGAGGAATATATCATAAAAACTGATAGTCAGTTTTCCTTCGATTCATCGTTATGCACGTAGTAAGAGCAATCGTATGACAAATAATGTATGAGAATCATTGTATACCAATATTTTTCATAAACGATGAATAAACCTTTAATTTAATCCTTACCAAAGTTTTCGAAATTTGCCGAAAGCTTTCGGCAGCATTGATTATCCTCAAATATAATTATTTCGTTTGATCTTTCCCTCCAAATTTTAAACGTTGTGAGCAACGCATGTCTGCTTCCAATATGCCCATCAGCTAATTGATGCAACTTTATATCGAAATAAATATCTGGCATTATAGATTTTCTGGCTATATTAATGATGTATCAGATGTAACTAATGAAAATTGCATAATATTATCGTATGTGGATGGTACAGTTGTGTTTAAGCTTACGTTTAAATGTGGAATCAAACTGATTTTATATATGAACAATTGTTTACTTAAGCTGAATGACTGAGAGATAAATAATGATCTATCGCTAAATTTATCTCATACTGGGAACTATTGTAATAGTCTACCGGATAGCTTTAAGTATAAAATATGAATGATATTTAATTAAGAAATGATATCAAATTAATACAGGGTTGCATTTACTAAATACTTGGAGGCTATGGTTGATTGCCTCTTATAAAATGCAAGCTGGTTTACATAATGCGTGTATTAAGGAAAACAAGATATCTATTTTTCACTATAAGAAAGTTGAAACTAATATTCAAACAAGAATTTCTATTGCGCTGGTTTACCACGCTTCTTTCAAAGCATAGCAACTTATGGTATAATTGCTTGGGGTGAAGCGTATACAATAATGTTTTAGACGTAATTGACTCATTACAAAAGAGACTTCTTAAAATTTTTCATGTTGAAAATGGAAGAAATCGACGTTTACTTTTAAAATAGGTTTTTATACTTAATTCAAAGCTATACTATATTACCATTAATTAAAAGATAAGTGTAATTTAGCATGTTCTATTAGGACTAGAAGTTATAGATGTTTAATTTTACCAATAATTATGAAATCTCTTAGTCAAAAAGGCAGTACTTTGAATGCAACAAAAATTTTTGAACGCCTGCTAAAAGAAAATTCGCGTCGTGTGTATATTTATTTGACGTTTCATTGTTTATAATGAGGAAAACGAACCGGAGATTTAGATCGACTCGCAACGAAATTTTAATATACAATTTGAAGTGCTTATTTTAGAAGTCTGAAGAAGGTAAGTATTAGCCCATCAAAACGTTGCAAAAGGAAAAAATGTGTTAAAGTTACTCAATGTATTGAGTTAGTCAATTATATCAATGTTAATCAATGTCAAGTTAGTCAATGTACAATAAAATAGTGCCTGAATAGGATATGCTAGACATATTTTTTTTGTCTTTTTGGTACTTATTCGGAATTTGACCCCCAAAAAAATAACGTTTTTTTAACCCAATCGATTAAAAAATCAATAAAGTAAGTTTCTCAATACTTTTTTTAGTGGAGAAATGTGTTTTCGATCGTTTTTTAGTGATTTGTAGTTCGCTTAACCCAAAAGCAAGTTCAACCCGATAAACGGGTTTATACCTATTTGGGTTATTGGACTGATACAAAAGCAAGTTGAAACTAGTGTAATAGAAATGATGAAATAAATCGGGGAATAAAAATTATTTTTTTGCTAAACATCGATCGGAAACACATTTCTCGTAATTACAAACTTATTTTATGCACCTTTTAATCGATTCGATTAAAAAAAAAACATGATTTTTTTGGGGGTCAAATTCCAAATAAGTTCCGTCTTTTTATTAGCAATGTCTAAATAAATAAAGAAATGAATATCACATAAAAGTATTATTAACGTAAATAAATATTGCGAAACGTATATGTAAGAACTGAAGGTATAACGCGATATACGTCTATAATGTGTGTACAAATTTAAAAATTCTTACCAATATCAATAATAATAATATGATATATTTAACTTACGCTACATGCGATTTATTCGAGTAAATAAAATCGTAAAGCAGCGTATTAAAATAATAATGTCCCAGAGAAGAGGTAATAGCGTGGAGCGACGTACGTCAACATACTAAAGGCAGTTAACTTCATACTTAAAAGCTCGTGACAACGCCTTACTCGTTTTGTGGCAAAGGCAATATCGATCTCTTTACTCTGTTATACAATATATAAGAAAAAAGGGAAGAAAGAAGGAAAGAACGAAAGCAGAAACGAGTGAAAGATTTTGGTAGCCGATAGGCTAATACTTCCGGCCGGGCGTCGCGCGCCGCATTCTCGCGCGCCCAATTTCCGCGCACGCCTCGCCCCAGGAAAATGCATTACAATCCTAATGAGCACTTAGCATAACAAACGCTGCGGAGATCGGATCTTGGTTCGCGGCTTTCCGTATAGATACCTCAACCACCACCCAACGAGCGTGTGCGCGCACTTTTTTTTTCTTTTTTTTTTTTCCTTTCTTTCATTACTATACACATACATATATATATATACATACCGAGCGCCAGAAATTTACGCATAAATTTTGAGAACGGGAGCGGGAACGAGCCACCCGTTTTCCGAGCACTTATCTCCTTGAATAATTCAAGAGACGAAAGTTTATGGATTTATAAATTTAGTAATTGTTTGATGCGGCTCGAGGATAGGAGAGACTATCGCCTTACGTATCGCACCGGTTGTGCGCTTTTATTAAGATAATTATAGTTTCATCGTTTGTTTTTCTCTTAAACGCTCAGGGTACCCAATGGAAACTACATTTACACTTGGTAGTTTCACAAATTTAATTCCCGGCAAAACGGATTTCGAAGAAAAAAAACAATCGGTGTGCTACGCGCCCAGGTATGAAATAATTATCTTGTTTTGTATTAATAACTCGGGTTAACAGTGTAACTGCAGGTAAAAAAAAAGTAGTAACCAGGTAATTGTAAGTATCGTACTTAAATACATGTCTGCTGTAATATAAAATTGATAAAATTTATTATCGTTAAAAAATATACATATATGTATTTAATTCGATTTATCAGTTCGCTATACATATAGTAAAGGACCGGGTCAACAATATTCAACGTTGTGTTACGCGGGGGCGGTATATGTAACTGATTGTATGTTAACAAGTGGAGAATGAGAAGAAATGGTTGATAGCTCTATGTCTCCAGGTTACTTTCGATCTCTCTTCCTCCTTGTTTCGTCTCAATTCCAACGCAGCAATTTAACTGTCCAAGCGACTCAAGGCTGTAGATCGTAATCAGAAAGCGCATGCCCCGTACGCATTCCACGCTTCGCTCTGGCAGATTTCCAAACAGAACTAATTTCTTTCCTTCGGTCGCAGCTCCTCTTCCGTGCTGCTTCTTTTTCTCTGTCGTTGCGTATTCCCATTATCTGTATAGTCTTTCCGTCCTTTTCTCTTTATATATATATATCTCCCGCTGTCATCGCGATCGCATTTCTGATCGCTGCAGTTTACACCAGCAGAATGAAAACTTTTTCATTTCATAACACGAGTAGATATAATGAACCTACCAGCCGAGCTATTTTTAATTGGCTTGAAAATTGCGCAAGATATAGTCGTTTAGAAAATTAACGGAATATCGCTATTAAATGTGTGTACAATATGTATTAATTTGCTTAAGTTCCACATCCAGTGAAAATGATCATACATTTTTGTTATGTTCCATCGAAACTCCATCACGATGTGCCTTCTAATTATTAGATTGTTTTCATTTAACTGACTTATAGTTTAGGAAGTTTTGGACGAAACTATCTAGATACCATCTGACCGAAATATAAACCTGTCATATTAGCATAATCCCATAAAATATAAATATACATAAATTCGAAGGAGTCTGACAACCTAAGTTTAATTCAACGATCGCTCTAACTAATGTATGTAATACGTGTACAATAAATATTGTTGTATATACTTCAGAGTGGTACCACAAAGTTGAATTTGGTTTTTATTCACTTTTCGTGGATCCTCGTAGGAATATTCTCGCACTAGAAAGTGCAACGAAAGCAAATTACGTAATCAATGCGCGGTTAACTTTGTAATTGAATGAATCACAACAGTTAAAACTAAATTATATTGTGTGTTTTCTAACTTGTAAACTCCCACACTTGTGGGAAAAATATATTGTTCTAACTATAAAAGAAAACCCTGTTTACTTGTTAAAAATATAAAGAAAGTTACGACCGCGTGCATGATTATTTAAAAATTGTCGAAAAATCGTAAATTCTGAAATAATCGTTATCACAATTTAAGTATAGTGCTACTAGACTGTGCCAGTGATTAAAAATTACACTTTTACAAATCGTTTTTAATTTAAAGTTGGAAAAGCAATCGGTAAAGATAATTTATATAACATCGAGGCATTTATATGAATATATATTTTTTGAGAATCAATTTATCACTATAATTATCTTTACCTCAGATTAAAATAAAAAACAATACCAAACTTTTCCTAAAGCACTTGCAATATATAAATAATTTTAAAAAATCCTAATAATTAAATTACAGCATTGAAATAAGTGAATAATACGACTAGTGTACGTCAGGGAAAGAATCGATAAAAAATCGAGTAATCCGTATGTATATATAACTAATCGAAATTCGAGTTGTAGAAGGATTGTGCCAGGATACTCGGGACACATGGGAGGTTTCGTAAATAGGCGAAACGTTCGCGGTCTCCCGTAGGTAGTTATACACACACGTAAAACGTGAGCGCGATGCGCATGCGAACGCTCCCGCCTTATGGAGTTTAGCCGTTAACTTAACCGGCGTTTACCTTAATCTAAGATCAGCGAGCGAACGAACGCGCGCGAGCAGGTCTAACCGTAGAGCTCGCGCCAAGTAATGTATGGTCGTATGAATATGCATCGGACACGCTGCGTCGGGGTGTGCGTATATATCTGTATAACTATATATACACATATATATATATAAAACAGAAACCGAGGGAGAAAGAAGGAACGAGGTGCAAGTGCGAGCTCACCGTTTATGCCCTCTTTGTAAGTGTCCATGGAGTCCGCTTGCATGTACTGTGCATTACCAGAAAGAGATCAAATGAGAAGTCGATAAAACGTTTTTAATATATATATATATCTGTCTAAATAAACTTATCTCCTGCAGGCTCGACCCGTTCGTATATCGCATCTGCTTTTTTATATTTTTTGTTTCAGGATTTAATAATACTAATCTTTAATTATACATTTATGTAATGAATATCAAATCCTCTGAAGGTGTTGCAGTTAATTATCAATAAAATAAATTTACATGTACAGTCAATGAAGCTATTTTTATGATTCTTTCAGTTTTGACAGATTAATGCCTGAGAAAGTGTAAAAAGTGTGTAGTTCATAACAATAGTGGTGTAATTAATGGTTTAAAAAACGTAGGATTCGCTTCTCTTAAATAAATACATTTGTAATACAACACTCGCCAAGACATGTTGAATAATTCTTAAATTGAATAAAAAAAATTTCGTACATGGTACTCATCATGTATCTCACCTACTAATTGTTCCTCACACTTTTTTTTTATTTTCCATATTCGTACTTATAATTATCCCTAAGAAATTCTAAAAATAGTGCTATGGATTATAAATATAGAATGCTTTTAGTACACGAGTACAACGTACCGGTGGTTATAAATATTATATTTTTGTAATAAAATAGTATGCATTATAATAAAATGTATTAATATTATGAATTACTGGTATATACGTGATTATTTCCCTCATTTATGTAACACTTTATTCGATCTCTATACATGATTTTCTTAGTACTTTTGTCTTGATAAACGCGTAACTTCTTAATTGTTGCTTACAGATACATATTTCATTTCTTGATAAATGCCGAAATTTCTGAAAAATTTGACCAAAATAGAATCATTTAACCAAAGTTTTGTTTGGCGAGAAAAGTTCTTTACGTCACATCAATATTTTTATTTAATTTCTCTCAAGTGATTATTTAAACTTTACATACGTTTATTTATTTAAACAGTTTGTTGTCTATTAGAAAAAAATACATTTTTTAATATTAAATTTTTTTTTCTGATTTACAATAAACTTTTTACATAAATAACGGTAATGTAAAGTTGTAGCAAATACTTTAAAAACTACTCACAAAATATTTCAAATAAATTCAATAATTGACGCAAGGAGCATTTGGCAACGCCGAAATGCATAACTTCGGTTAAAAAAACTCTGTCTCGTTGACAATTTCCAGAATCGTTTATATTTTTTCTATACAAATATGCCACAAAAGTTTTAAATCATTGAGTTGAAAAATAAAATAGTTCTTTTTTCTATTTTTTCTCAATCAAACTATAACTTTAACGTAATGATCGAGGTAAATTTGATTAAAGCGGTAGAAATTATAAATTGCATCGCTTATATTTTAACGTCTATACATTTAATATGTTGCTTGAATATTTATGTACGTGAACATATTGCATTTGTGCAAATATATATGTACGCGTAACTGAGTGTATAACTCTATACGTATAAACAATAGAGATGTAAAAATATTGCGTATATAAAAAAGTTTCCGATAATCTAAAAAAAAAAGATTATACGTGAAATATATATCCAATTAAAGTATTTATAAGTAGTAATTAATGTTTAATATGAAGTATACACGTCAAAAAGTCCGCAAAACTGACATTTAAGTTTTTAATTGTTTTTAATTAATCAACGCGTGCATTTAATCATCTTGATGTCAAACGAGAATCCAGCAACAAAACAGAAAAGGAAAGATAAAGAAAGTTATATAAAGATAACAAGCATTCAAACCGTACTTAAGATACAACCACGAGATTTTTAAATTCAAAACTTGAACATTTATATATGTATGTATGTGTGTGTGTGTAGGATATATGTGTGCATGGACGTACATAGCGGAGAGAGCCGCAACTGCGGTAATATGTGTATATATACTTTTCACTTGGTCATTTCGATATATCTCTTTCTCCTGGTCTCTCTTTCGCTCACCCACTCGAACTACTATATCCCTCATGTATATTTAATGTTTGTAGGAGCATTTCCACTGGTGCAACAGCAAGCCGCACGCGCGCGTCATAAATGCACACGATACATTTATATGCGTTTATATACATATGTACGCACGAACACGCGCACACACTCTCACACGTAATTAAATACACACGCACACGCACACACACGTATGTGTATACGAAGAAATGTGCAGTTGAATCGTATGTGCTACCTCGGCAACCTCTAATGTAGAAGGAGACACGAGCCGTGAGAGACAGGGTGAATAAATAAAGCAGCAATTAAAAGATGTATGTACACCTTGTTTTCAAGTAAGATTGATAACGATTTTATATTTTTCCTATATATACAATATAGCAGGCTGCAATTTTGATTTTTCGATTTTAAAATTAATTGCAACTGTAAACCGGTAATTCAAATATCTACTAATTTTTCCCTAGTAGAAATTTACCATTTGAAGGTTAAATAAATCTATAATTTAGCCATTAGTTGGGCATTTATTGAGTATTTTATGACACTTGGCCATTTTTTGCCTTAAAAACTTTATGTTTATGGTCAGGTTTTTACTGGTTTCTCTTATTGTAATAAAATAATTTTTAAGCCTGATCATCTAAAAAGTCTACTTTACTGATCCTCTACGAGCTGTGGAGTAAAATTGCATGTTATTCCTTCGAGCACTTTATTCCCCGTATAGACTCACTTTACTCCTCACTGTAAATTTACTATTTTAAATTAAAAATGTTAAACAAATTTACAATATTAAACAAATTTAGAAAAAAAAAATTTTTCATTGCCAATAAGTGCAGACTTTTCAAATGATCAGGGTGAAAAATTTCATATGGACTTCGGAAGTAAAAGGCGAATATTCCCTTAGATGAATAGCTGCCAAAAGGTAAAGCTTGGGTAGCAACTTTCATCCCGGGAATAAATACCAATTTTAATCCCTAAGTGCATAAATAACTATTACCTTAGACACATTGCATTAAACATAAATCGCTTCGTAATGTTAGATTCACAATCAGAAAATAATGCTTTCCAAATGATACTCGAATAAAATGGTGGACATCGATCGATCGATACGTGAGATTTTTTTTAGATAACTTCTCAATTAGATAACTTTTTTTTAGATAACTTCTCAATTAGTGAGAGTCAAGCTTGATAGGGCTCATTATTGGCTTCGACAAGCAGTTTCTTCACGTATTACGTGCGCCTACGGAAACGGCGTTTTGTAGTACTCGTTCCTGCGATATGTGAGTTCGATGCGTATACGTGTCCACAACTACGCCCGCTAGCGCACGTGACGATTCCGTCACGAGGTATATGTATATATGTATATACGCTGCACTGAATTCACCCGCACACTGACGCTGCGTTATGCTAATTATTCTAACGAAGGAATTTGTCTCGTCTGCAATTGAACCGAATGCTAATATTGACGTTTCGTCCAAAGCTATAATATTTATGGTTATTTTGATCTGAGAGAAAAGTTTTAATATAAATAGTATCTAAGTAGTTTTGATAAAAATTGTATAGTAATAATATGACGAAAATTTTGAAAGAAAACACGAGCTCGAAGGGCTCATGTCTATTAGGAATCGAGGATAGATTCCTATAACCAGCATGGCAAAAAATTGCAATCTGATTCTCACTTTTTATATAAAATTCTCAATAAAAATGACACAACCTTGACATCGCCAACTGTTTACCCTGAACATTCGGGTAATTTTTATTCAATTGCTTCTCTCAACTATTTTTTAAATTATTGTCTTTATAATCAATTATTTTTAATTGTGAACCTTGCTGTGTATGTTCGCTGTGATAAAAATTTTGATATATTTACTTATATTTATATACATATACCGACATGTATAAACGTCAGTTACACCGCATGATAATCAATTGAAAACAAATTAGTAATGTTTGGTTTATTTAATATCCCTGAAAACGAGAAGAAAGATAGATAAGTTTTGAAAACTAATTTGCTTCGCATTATCGCATGCAAATGTAATATAATTTTCACTAACACCGGTAAATTAATATTTTGCAACTCAAATATTAAATTAGCTCTATGCTCGCGATAAGTGAAATAATAAATGAAAAATTTCCCTTGCAAATGTATGCAAATTGTTAATGTACACGTCATGTCCATTTAATAATTCCTTAATTTATCGAAAAATCGTTATTTATCAAATAATATGCAGAGACTGGGTTTAATCTATATATATATATATATATATATATATATATATAATATAAACGCCATCAGACTCGGACAATTCTTTGTCCTCTCATACGCGCGGGGACACGCGCTCGAGTTACACGTTCACGCATACGTGTATATATATGTATAGTTCGTTAGAATGTAGCAAATTGAAAATGAGCTCCTTATCTCGCGCTCCACATGATACATAAAGCAGCAGTAGGAGCAGCAGGAGCAGCAGGAGCAGCAGCTTTGATATGCAATCGCGGTGAACTAGAAGGCTACGCAGCCAAAAGTGCTAAAAGATATTTTATGTTAATACGTCGTACGAGCCACCGAAGCGTGCGCCTATTTTACAAAGTGCCATATGGGCATAACGAGGACGAAAAGCATACGCGCATTCAGTAGGGTATATATATGTATATATATGTATATATATATATATCTATAAGGAAGATCGGACACCCCAAATTAAATGATGTCGCCACCCCTAATTCACCAACTCAGCCCATTCTTGCCCAGTGCCTCTTGGCTAATTTAATTTGGATCTCGCGTACGTCTGCGGCAACTAAGTATTCCGATGTTCGTTCGAGCACCGACGACGTATATCATTGTGCTCATGTCGAACTGAATCGTGTTATTACGGGTAGTTCCTTCATTCGAGTTCCCGTTTCGTATCCGTCGATCGAAAAATAATTAAAGACGCGCCTTCACGGCGGTACACACAAAAAATATCTATATCGACGGTTTATTACGTCGTATTTTTAATATCGCGGTTCTTAACGAACGCGAGACTGCAAGTGCGGTATGTCGAATGCTACGTGTCGCGTGATTCACGTTGTGGATATAGTGGTACGCGTGGACGTATCCAGATGGTCAAGATCGGCGTTAGCTCGGGTGTTACAGTCGAGTGCGGCCCGACAATAACCGCGTCATCTTTCACCGATTCGCGCACCGGCGATGGACACGAGACCGCACCGAATTATTAATGTGCAGCTAATGACTTTGTCATTGTGTCGGAAAACCGGACGACCGGAAGCGATTTGACAGCTCGTCACGTTCGGCCCGTACGAACTTTTGATAACCCGCGTAGTACCCGTGTGTGTGTGTACACAAAGCGAACCGCACTCGACAAAAGACTGTGCGATATATATCAGTCGGTAGGAATCTGCATTCGAGTCCCACGAAATATCGTATAACAATTACACTGTGTATCGGCCCTGCGGAGGATATACTCTACTCCTAATTAAACAAAAAGTCAGTGCACCGTATATACGTATAGATTTTCAAGAGCATCGATTCCCCGCGATAAAAGCTCGCCTCGGTCACACGCACGCGCACTCGAACCCGTGCACCCGTTGCAGGCATCAAGCTAGACGGTCTTTAGCTCCTTCGCAGCGACTCGTCGGACCATCAACGGTGAAAGAACGATCGGCGGGGAGGGTTGGAAAAGAAACAAAAGCGAAAAACGTGGCGGGGCAGAGAAACCAGCGATTTGGAGGAGCGCGACTCGAGCCATGGGATTCGTTAAATCGCAGGGGGAGAGCGAGAGCGATAAAAACGAGACTCGATTCTTCGAGAGCGACAGCGATGGGGAGAGAGAGAGGGAGAGACGAAGAACCGACGACTCCCTCGCAGCAGCAGCAGCAGCAGCAGCAGCAGGAGCAGGAGCAGGAGCAGCCCTCCTCCAACTCTCCACAACCCGCGAGCGAAATTTCCTTCCCCGATCCGCCGCGATCCTTCTTTTCGATCCCTCTCTCTTTTCCCCTACCACGGGTCCATCGCTCGGTCTCTCTCCGTCTCGCTCCCGGTCGAGAGTAAGCGCACCCTTCGCTTCGCTCCCTCTCTCTCTCTCTCTCATTTCTCTCTTGGTTTACCGCCCCACTACCGAGAGTTCTCCTCCCGCCCCGTCCAGAGCGCGGCTCAAGACCGACTATAATGAAAGATATTAACTACAATTTTATATCAAATTACTGCTGAAACACATTTGAAATTATCTGGGCGGGTATGTCGGTGGCGGCGCTCGGGAGGCTCCGCCGATTGGTCGGGCTCGTAGCGTCGCCGCTCCTCGATTCGCCGGGGCGAGCTCGCGGTGGGGAAGCTCGGAGGCGTGGCCGCGATCCTTTGACATGGCCGATCGGCTGGCCTCGCGCCGCCGCTCCTGCCAGCCAGGCGGCTCAGTTGTCTGGCGCAGTCGGCCCGAGCAGCAACGGTCGGTGTGTCGCTCGCGCCCCGTCCTCTCTTTCTCTCCCCTTCTCAATATCTCCTTGCTTTGGTTTGTTATTCTTTAAGGACCGCAAGGACGAGGTCCGAGCCGAGCCGGTGATGCTCAGCTTGATGGGACTCTGAGAAGAGAAGTGCCGTTCTCCACCGGGTTTTTGACTTTCCCGTCGGATCAGCGTACCGAGTGTGACATTGTGTGGGGTCTTGGGCTTGGGCTTGTTCAGTGCCGACATAAATCAGTGTTTGCTCAACCCTGCATGCCAAGTGCGATTTTTTATACATGCGCGAAGGGGGTTAGGACACGAGAGGAAGTCCGTGAAGGAAACGGAAATGGACTGTGCGAGAGTGCCTGCGTGCAGTTAATTGGCAGCAGAGATTTACGGCCGGTAGGCCTCGTGCGTGCACCATATGCCACATGTCGAGGAGGAAAATGCGGATGCCCTCCTATCGATCGGTTAGCTAGCTGATCGGCCAGCCCATCACCGATGAGAGTCCTCTCGAGCTAGCCGAGGATAAGATACGCGTAGACCCTCGCCGAAACCGTGAGGACTGAGGAGGACGAGTGTCGAGTGTCGAGTGTCGAGTGTCCCGAGCTCGTCGGACGCGAGATCGGACCAAAGTCGCAGGGTCGGCAAAATTCTGTCTCCCAGGTACCGCGCGAGTCCTGGGGTGGTGGCGACAGAGTCAGACGGTGGAGGAGGCCGCGGCTCCCTAAGCCCCGAGATGACGGTCCATCATCACCGTCCGAACCACCACGTGGCCGCGCTCAGTGGCATCGCATTGGCGAACGGCGTGGGCAGCGGCAGCAACGGGCTCAACCTCACCCGCATGTCCGCTAACCTTGAGGCGCACCGTGGCCTCGAGGGTATCGTCGATAGGAACAACCCCGGGGCATCAACCTCGAGAGGCTGAGCAACGGCCTCGACTCTCGTAGCCCCGGGAACGCGATTGGTCTTGGGATCAACATCCACACCGGCGGCGTCGGCAACGGGAACAACGGACTCGAGAGGGGTGACGCATCGACGACGATGCCCCAGAGGTCGAGGTTCATGATCACCGATATACTGGCCGGTGCTTCGAGCCCATCGAGCTTGCAAAGCCAGGAGCCACCGGGTAGCCCGCCCTCGACACCTCGGGACCTTAGCGTCAGGCACCAATCGAGATCCTCTTTGAATAACAGTACCGTCGACGAAGACAGCGACGCCAGTCATCACGACACGGTTTCTGTTTCGTCCAATGGTGAGTATTCGGTATCCCGCTTTTTTTTTCATCGCTCACTTTATTTTTACCAAACATATCTCGATAGGCCGTCTTTGATCATTCTATCATTCTAACGGTTTTTCTATAATCTCCTTTGTCTAATGTGACACTTACAAACTTAATCGCGGTATTTGAATTTCGAAAAGCAAATATATGGATTAACGTGAAAGCCTAGTCTGTCATGTGTAATGTGTCAGAGTTGAGAAATAAAGTTGTACATCTTGATCTTATATTCACGATATCTAACATTCCGATACAGTTTATATCTTTACGCTTCACGTTAAATTTTAAAACAAATACTCTTAGCTTTTTGTTGAGCGCGATAAAATTTATCTTTGTTATTGTAGTTGATACATATTAGTGTATTGTTAAGCAAAACGTTCCAATTAATTGACGAACGTCATAAATTAAATGTAAACTAAATTTTGATTAATTACGAAATTGCGAGTTCGTGTATACGTATGTGTCTAAAAATGACATTAAAAGCAATCCCAAATTAGCGAGATCGAAGCTAATTTATAATCTCTCAATCCATCACCTAAAAGGCTAACACGAGCGCCTGTAAAAACAAGCCGAAACGACCAAAACTAAAAAGTCAGAAAAGAACTTAATGTCAAAGTCCAATCAGCCGCAAAAGATTACCATCTCCACTTCCTTTCCTTCCAAAGTGGTTGCTACGAAAAAAAAGAAAGAAAGAAAGAACGAAAGAAAGAGAAGAGGAGAGGATAGTCGTTGGAGGAAAAGAAATTAGTCATCTAAGTTAATCGATTGCGCGAAAGGTCGAGGCATAAGACCGCAAAGCTATGTAGGATGTCAACGACACATACTAAAAACCGGATGCGCGTATCTCGTCGGGTGCGACGGAACCCACCCATGGGAATGATGCGTTACGTCGCAGGTCGATCTTTGCGGCGCTCAAAGGTATATTTAATAGACCCAAATTGGACCTCTTCCGCGGGTTTGCCGAGCGTTAGGCTTATATAGCCGTTTATACCTGGGACGCGCGTGTCTTTTACGGTAAAATATTACGCTTCTAGGCTACGCGTGATTCTCGTGGTTCCGTGAACGCGGGTCACTCGGTGTGTCTGTGTGTTTTACTGACCAAGTTGCGAATTTGGCGGTAAGTTGATTACAGGTCGAATGAACGAAAAACGGTATTTTGTCGGTGCCATTAGCTATTATACGTTCGTGGGTTTGTTCTTCGCAAATGTTTTAGGGAAATGTGTATGTATACAAAACTTCGGAATATTATATATATGTATAGCTATTACGAATTTCTAACGTGAACCCCGTCAATTCCGTCGCGCAGAGAGGTTATATATACCTATTTATTTTCATCTTTTCTACGTATGCGTGATCTTATGTTTATAATGAGCGGAAGCGATTACAACCCAAGTGACTATATACGCGGACGATTTTCGTAAGACATTAATTTGGGTGGATTTCTAATTTTTTCATTAGAAATCGAGAATATACTAAGCTATATCAAATGTATGGTTATATATATATATATGTATACGGGTTTTGATTTTTACTAAACTTCTCTCTTAGAAATCATATACAAGATTTCGGAGAATATTATTTCGATATATTTTTATGATACTCGCGCGATTCAATATGTATCTTCGGCGATATATAACTCCTACTTAACTTTCTGGCTTATTCTATACCATCAAATTATTACCGACATTTATTTTGGATATCGAAATGCTCTTTTAAAATCAACAAACAGACCTATTTTATTGTAATAAAATTGTATTACACGTAAAACAGTGAATCGATACTACATTTTAAACAAATAAGATAAAATCATACTGTTTTTATACGGATGGTGTGTATACCCCATGTACCGAGTTATAAGCGAAATATAAACCAAAACGAACAGTTAAAAATAAAATATGAAAATGTACAACGTTTTGCATAATTTTAGTGAATTGTATACAAATTAGAACGGCCCAAAGTATAAATTTTCAATCGAAATCTTTTGCTCCGCCTGTTTTCCTTTTTAACGAAGCATCCGAGCACATGGTATGCTTGGTGCGCAAATACGGAAAGCGTAAGTTTCTGTCGCTAATGACTTGAGCTCGGCAGCCAGACCAACCATAAAGCAGCGTGCGCGCTGCAAAGAGAAAAAAAAACAAGAGGAACATGGTAAAAAAAAGAAGAAGAAGAGAAGCGAGCGGCATCGCGCGTAGCCTCCCGCGCCGGCGATGAAATTATCGCGCGTGATCTTAAACACGGCGTTTCATGTGCGCGCCTCGTATATAGTCGAGGTCGTGCAGCCGCGAACAATCGTCTTCATTAGCCGTCGGATATACAAGCGCGCCGCGGCCGAGCTCATCAATCGCGCGTTCGGCCGGAAGCGACGCGTTGATGAAAAGAGTAACATTATCGTTTGACTTTTTTATGTATCCTCTTTTTTTACCTGTATACGTTCGTTCCTCTCACGAGACGGGCCTAAATTGTTTATTATGAGCTCGATCTATTATCTCGGCGTCCCTCGTGGATTAATTAATTTCAGCGAAATTTAAAACTTTCGTTTTAAAATGCATTCACTAATAATTTTAGATTTAAGATATTAAAATTTATCTTGTTTGCGAACAATTCTTGATTGCTGTATTAAAATCAAGTATCGTCGATTAAACAATTTTTTTTAGTGGCGCACGTGGAATTAAATTCGTATTCGATATATTTATATGATACGCTTATTATAGAAATCAGGTTATAACGCAAGATATTTACAAAATGTGTAGTAAAAACCGATAAAATATATGTCGCAGTATTTATTGCTATATTTAAAAATAAAGCGTATGTACACTGTAAATTTTCCATAAATATAAAAATCTATGTTACAAATTGTAAACTGCTAATTATTATTATCGTTATATCAGTAAACTTTCTCTTGTAGTTATTAACTTACATTTTTGAAAGTATATTCTATCTTATACATTGAAGTGCACCAATATTTGTGATTCTAAAGATAGATAATTGGTTCAAAGACCTTTATTATATGAAATTTTTATACTTATGATTTTAATTTAATTTTAATGACAAAAATTGACTCATTTTAAAGTATTAAAAAAAGTACAGGACCAGCGTCGTGCTTGGTACAAATAATTGATTGTCGATTAATTATAAGTTTTTACTTTAATAAATTCAAAATACACGGAGATCGATTAACGCACAGAAAACTATCATCAGAATGTCAATCGCATCATTAATTTCTGTTAATTAATTCACAACTTAAATCTAATTTTCACGAAATCGAAAATCAGAGCATCGTAGCTGTTATTATTATCCATCATTTGCAAAAGATAAACATCAATCAGTGTCGTAATTAATTCATAGTACTTGAAATACAAAAAAAGTTCGGCTATGAAAGAGGGTACGGGGCTTTGGCCTCTACAGATAGTGAAACATTTTCCAAAACATACAAAATAAAATCTATATATTTAAATAATCGAAGTAAAACTGTATAAAAATGAATTTCATAAGAACTAGGAATTAAAAATTCGTATTAAGTACCTGGTGATGAAACGCTTTTTCTGCCATTTTATTAGCACTTATCATATAGAATGACCACAACCTCAAAACATTCAAATAATGTGTCTACCTTTCCGCGAGCATTATTCTTCAAAATTCCTATACGGATGGCCTTTTACAGTTTCCATCTGATTTACAACTCATTTCTGTAATATTTCCAATATTTACGAAGATAAACGCGATTGTATTAGATTTTTTCACTTTTTCATTTTTAATACACATTTAATAGCACATAATTAGATATGGGAGAAAAATGGTTACATTTTTCAACTATTTTTTGACCATTCTATTGAAACAATCTATTTAATACTTATTTAATGAAATACGATTTCTATCAATATAATGCCATAATTTATCTATACAAAAAATGTTACTTGGAAAAATTGCGCTTTCGTTATGTTAAGAAATGTAATAAGAAGTGATTTTTCAATCTGCTAGATCTAACAAAACATGATGGTTTAATACGCAAACATTTTACTTCTTTAAGAAAGTAGTAAGTTGAAAAAATATTATTTCAAAATATATAAATAATAATAAATAATGTTAGTGTATAATTGCATTATACATATACATACGTAAATACAATGATAATACAGGAGTGATAATATATACGAGTATATCGTAAATCGAATAATTTTTTCGTGCATACATCATTTAGTAAAAATAACAACGAGTACAGCGCGCACTTAAGTTTCCTGAGCGGCCGCGACAATAATAAACCTCGCAAATCATTGGCCAGCGTTGTTATCGCGACGGCGCATTTAAACGCGCGTTCGCTAATGGTTTCGCATGTACGCTCGCGTCGCACGAATTAAATCGCGCGAGCCGACCGATTAGGTATGTACGTCGAGAGCAATGGGTATAATTGCCCGCGGTCGATATAACGCCGATGTCGCGCGGCTGTCGCTCGTAAACCACGCGCAAAACGATCGAGTCCCTCCTACACACCCCTACTGTGCGCGCGCTCTCGACACGAAATTAGTCCTCGCGTCTCTCGTCGACTGCACAATTTATCGGTTTCGGCTGCTATATTATATTTTCTCTCTTTACACACGCGCGTATTTTCTTTTATATATATCCTCTGTCGTTATAAGACGGTATATAAATTTTAATCGAAAACCTTTGGTTTCGTATATGGTCACCCGGTTAACAAACCCGATTAATTCGCTATATCTCGTCAAAAGTATATAATCGTTGTATATGCTATGTGCGAATGTCGCGTCCATTAATTTGAGATATTGTTTCGAATATATTTTATAATTACCGCTTAATGCAATGTATTATTTTATACAGTGTGCGTGTTGCAGTGCTTTTATTAATTCAAGTTATCAATCTAGAAAAAAACTTTCACCGCGCATTTTTCTCTGGGTTTAACACACATTAATGTTAATGCAAATATACGAATATAATTTAATGTACAGTTATTGTATTTTAATACAAGCGAACTACAAATTAAACTCTCGATAATTAACGAAAAAAGAAAAAGAAAAAAAAGAGTTAAAAGTTAATAGTTTCATTAGATGGTATATATATGATGGCTAATAGATACTGTATATATAATACACGAAGTTCGTTAATGAGAGAACACCCTAAAGATTCATCATCATTACGGTAGTATTATAAATCAATCTTTAGAGTATTTGACGCGGTGTTATTACGGAGGTGAAAAATGTGACGAGGTAACAAAGAAGCTCACTAACAAAACAGTATGAAAGCATATCTTCCGAAGGAAAACTCTTATTGAAGGAGAATCAAAGTGGAAAATAACAGGGAGAAGCGATTCGCGACAAATTAAGGCGTTAACTTTCACTTCCTCTTGTCAGGTTTCTCACTCGCGAACGCATATACTTACTTTCGACTTCTGACTCGCCGACAAAACCAACTCGTCATCGTCGCGTCCTGTGCACGACCGTTTTTCGCACACAAACCCATTATACGCGCATCTATGCAGGGGCTCTCGCATACACTTATACATATGTACACACGCACACACACGCACACGAGAACACGAACACACAGGAGTCAAAGAGCATGAAAACTCGATCTGAGATTTTTGAATGAGGGCCTCGCTCTTGGTTCTCGCGCCTGACTCGAAACGACGCGTATAATCCGCTTAAGCAGTCTCACTCACTCTCTCTCTCCCTCTCTGGGACGCTCGCATTGTAAAGCCCTTTTACACGCACACGGCCGGTCAAAAATAAAGTTTCACGCCTCGCGCGCGCGCGCGCGCCGTGGCTCTCTTTCTGACTTCTCTTTAGTTCGCGAGACTAATCCGAAAACCGGAAATGATTGGCAACCGTTTAGATTTCGCCGTGGATTAGAATTGTGCTTTTTTGTCGGATCGACACCACCAGAGCAAGAGAGGGAGAGTTATACACATACACAGAGAGAGAGAGAGAGAGAGGGAGAGAGTAGACGACGGCTGTCAGCTATATGTGCCTTTTTTGACGAAACAATCTCGGCTCTTGCGGGATTATGAGTTTGGGATGTACCGAAAAATGCCTTTACGAACGGCCGCCGAGTTTATACACGCTCGAGAATCAACGAGCCTGCGAATCCGATAATTTCCCGCGATAAACACCCGGAATATATCCTTTGTGTATTTACTTATTTTCCCATTTGTATCTTGCGCACCTGGTGAATATATTTATCGCTTTGATATGTATTTCGTAATCTTAATCTGAATATGCTTTCTCGTATCGCCGTATTCGAAAACGTATTTACTCGCATAAAGGTTTTTTAATTAGTTCTCAATTCTAACGAAACCTTTTTAAAGTGTATACCAAAGTGTATATATAATAATTTGTATCACAAAGTTTAAGTGAAAGTGAAAAATGATAAATAGTAAAAATTATATTTTATCGCATAATTAAGTTGTTGAGTGTATTTAATTAGATTGTATCGTAAGAATTGCTTACTCCAATGTGTGAAAGTAGTGTAATTAGTTTGAGTATTTTTAACTACGATACTATCGTATTCGAATTGTATATGCATAGTAATATCGCAGTAATAAAACAATTATTCCAATCCATCCTCAAATTTATCATGGCTATATTCGTAGCGTTATATTATGTATAGTATATATATACATAGGACTGTTGGACTGAAATCAGACGACAAGTTAAAATGTGATTGCACAACGGTCGAAGAAACGTTTGGAAAAAGTGATTAGAAAATTCGAAATAGTAGCAATATGTCAAAGAAATGATAAAATCAGCTGTAGAGAATGAGAGGATAATCCAAGCGCATAACCCGCGTGCGAGTACATAACCGTAAGTCTTGGGGTTTCACTCGTTTGGCTTTCGACGCCCCTTTAACGAGATCTCGATGGGCCGTAGAGCGGCAAAGCCTCTTACATTTCCGCGTGTATCGTGAACGAGTTGACCTCGAGGTTCGGAAATGCGCTTAAAAATTCCGCGGATTATCAGGGGGCAGGGTGGATATATATCGTAACATTGATGTACCTATATACGATCATCGAACGAACCTATATATAACGTAGTTGTCGCGCGCGCACCGATGAATCACCAATGCACGCGCGACAACGGCCTTACGGCTCCTACACCTTGTTTCATTTATGTTGCTCATTATTGTTCGTTATGCAGGATTTACGTAACCGCGCTCGACTTTGTTCCGGCTAAACGACATTTTTGAGAATTTATTAAACGTACCTCTATACATTGCCGAGGGGTTTCTTTTCATTCCTCTAACTGAATATGTTGCGATGACTGTTTCTTTTATTGGTTTTCCTTGTTTCAGTGATTATATATTTTCCTTAATTCATACCTCTTTGTTCACGAGATTGTGTAATATTGAAATACTTGGAAATATCTACACACTGCACTTTTGCCTTGAGATTTTCGTGGAATACATACACTGTTTTAATATCATTATGATAAGTAATTTTTAAACGCTCTTACGTGTACATTAATCTGGTACAAATTATACAAATTATCGTTTCGAACCGTTTCATACAATCACATTGACTAACTGGAAACTCGTTCTTTTCATTCGCATCTTATCAAACTGTAGTAAAATGTTGACCCAAATATACAACGTTTTTTCACTATTGCAACTATTTCGTAAATGGATACATTATTTTTCAATTCTCTTCAACTTTAAATGTTTCATCTATACATATACCCTCTATCATAATGACACCAACTGTTGACTATTAAACCAATTTAAAAATTAAAAAGGTATAGAAAATCGAAATTAATTTTTTTGAACGAGCTTCTAACAAATAGAATGTCGTACACCACTGGTTACGCAGTTTATACCAGTCGGTTTGAAGTAAAAATAACAGAGGTTGGGTGTAGTCGCGACGATTTGTATAGACGTTCGACTCGGCACGCGACGATACCTGTTAAAAATACAAGAAAAAACGAAGGAAAGGAAGGAATAAAGGAAGAAAGAGAGAGAGAGAGAGAGAGAGAGAGGGGAACTCGCGTAGCCACCCGCGGACCAGAGCTCGCCGGGTTGCTAACACAAGTTTCGCGTGACCGTCTCTACCGGGTGTTCAAGAAACGATTCCGCACAAAAATCCCATAGGTACAGGCAGCCATATTCTAGTGTTGACGTTGCTCATCAACCTCAAGATCTTACGAATGACCGATTATTATTATCAGTTTATTTAAGAATTCGGCAACGTTAACGCGGTATAGTATACAAAAATGAAATTTATTTTAACATACGTTTCCAAATATTTAAATATATTACTTGGTGAATTATTGCATTTTTAATATAACAATTAAATTATTGAATATTCGCAATACCGCTTGAATGATATTCGTTTGAAATTATATCACTCGATAGATATATTTTTTTAAAATAAATGTATTAGGTAAAGGATAAAATATAATAATAGCATCGAGAGTTTCGTTTTTGCGGAAAACCATTGCATCGTACATTATTTAAGCTAAGCAACCTTTCAACGATACACACACGTAAGTTACCTATCAACTTACACTCTTACATTCCCTCTCTCTTTCTCTCTCTCTCTTGTTAGTTTACTCGCATTTCTCTTCTCTTTTTCGTATAGGGTTTTATGTATATATATATGTATCCATATATATACATATACCGTGCGGTTGAAGGGCGATTTCGTTACGACTGATTTTTTGACCCTAACGTTATTGCCACGCGGGGAATTTCGACTGGAGTATATTGTATATGCGCGCATCGTTACGTCGACAAATTACCCCGCGTGTTCTAGTCGACGTGGTAAAAGAATTGACGATTCCGTGATCTGAAATGTTTGTGACGAAAGCGAATTTTCTGCTTTATGCGCTATATATACTGTTTATCTTTCGATTTGAATGTAATACGTGTATATATATATACACATGTTTGTTTGCTCGCGTGGTTTGCATATCGATCTTATTTACACATGCACGATTAGCGAGTATAAGTATATATCTTAACGCATGAGTGTTTGTTGCCCTCGTGGTTGATGGATCTTCGTGTTATTATTCAGATAATCAACTCCAATTTACCGCATAAAAGTATCTTTTTATTATTTATAAATCTACGTTTTCTTTTTTGTCTTTTCAATTTCATCGAAAGCTCTTACGTAAGGGTTTACGTAAATATGTACAAGTACGTTGTGTGCTCTACGCTCAACGATCTCGTTAATCTATTATCAACTGTGTAATTTCAATTAATCGTACGATTAAATCCTACATTTAAAATTACACGAAGATACAAAATTACTTTTATTATAACATATGTATATATATATAATATATTAATATATAGGTATGTCCATGTGTTTTTAATCGTACCGTTAATCGAATATTCAACGATTCAAATCTTATTCGTTGCTCGAGCACGTTGATCGAAGAAAAAAACGATTTTATAATCAATCAATCTATCGTAAGTTTCACTATTACGGAATACTTTTACTAATTTACAAAATTCGCTTGTCCAAATTGATTGATTCCAATTAGACCGAATTATATACAAACACATATATACACGTTACGTGTTTAGCCGCGAAAGCTATACACTTACTATATATATATAGATCGTAAAAAAATAAAGGAGAATAACGAATTTGTTTAATAATCTCATTACGTAAATATCGTTCCCGCGTTAGTTTTTTAATTAAACGTGATTATAACTTGAAACAATGTAATTATAAAATCCATCATATATGAATGAACGAGCTGCGTAAACCAACGAACCACAGGAAGAATTGTGAAGAAAAGTTGGTATATTTTTGAAATGTCCATATCTTGAGTTTTGCGAGACGCAAATCCACGTTGTTCGAAAGGAAATGAATAGCCATTGTCAATTATAATACTATTATTACTACGTTACATACTGGTATTCCGGAGGGGATAATTTAACTTAAACAAAATGAATTCAATGTAATCATCGAAGAGACGGACTCTCGGAATATTTACAGATATAATTGCGGGTAATCCGCGGGGAAGGCTGAATGACGAAAGAGCCTCGTCTAATTGAACAAAGGGAGTCGGTGAGTCCTTCGACGCGCGGAATGCCGCGAAATTGAAAAGTAATCGCCGGGCATTAAAGACACTCGACGGCGTCGCTTAATAGGTACTATCAATTTCACGGCACAACGAGTCGCGAGATGGACAATAATAAGCCCAGTGAGGAGGCGCAGGTGTACGTTCAATCTGTGCGAATATGTATACATATACACTCCTGTATAAGAATTGATCGAGACGCGAGTAATTGCCCCGGCAAAGACGTTGCAAAATTCGTAAAGCGTTCCTCGCATTATCGTTGAGAGAATATAATATATAATACACGTATGTACATGTATACGTCTGCATGTGTGTGTTGTATATAGTATGCATATAGAAATGTGTGAACGTCTACCCGCACATTCCCATTCCGATGGTCGCGCCGAGGTATTCAACCCGCGTGAAATTTGAGAATACTAGCGCGACCTCGCTTAATACGATGTGACAGTTACCGGCGATCGAATTTTTCCCTATAACATTTCCCGAGCTCTCGGCTGGTGATTATCTCGACCGTCGTTGATGGGATTCATCTCAGTTGACTTGTCATGGGAAAAATCTCAGGAATCAAAACTTGTTGTTTCTTTTTTACGCGTCATGTATATATATATTCTCATTCCGTAAACAAACTTTACCAACCTACCGTTGCCTATATTATAAACAATTTTTAATAAATAAATATATTTTTTAACATTACCATTTAATAGCTCAATGTTGTCTAATTAAGATCAATAAGATACACTTGAATTTAAGAATACTCGCGAGATATGATGAGAAGGAAATTGGGTTACACATATCCTTCAAGTAATTAATGGAAATGTATATAATTATCTTTGCATATAATATATAGCATATAATGAAATACATTTTGCTGTTATCCTAATGAGCTGCTAAAGAAAATCCATGAGTAATATGTGTATAATCGCTTACACAATAACGCGCATATGCTATATGTACATTTTAAGTAATAAGTATAATTTTGTACAATCGTTCGAGCATATATATAAAAGAAAAAACAAAAAATAAAAATTGCGATTACATAATTGAACCGAAATTAGAGGAAAGGATCTCGACACATAATGCGTAAGACTATATTGGAGTAAAAGGAGCTGACGCTGTTCAAACTGTAAGGGATTTCCAGGGGACGCGTAAATCACTCAATTAGAAGCCATCCCATTGAAAATACACACACGAAATTAACCAGCAAGAGATCCTCGTTCGGTCCTCCCTTCCTCGGGCTGTTGACTGTAGCTTCGAATGTGCAGACACCCGCTGACACGATACTGGCTCGGAATTGTCCACGAGTAACCCCGAAACAATTGCCCCGAGAGGGAAAGCGATATATAACGGAAAAGGGATTATTCCCGAGATTTGGATAGAGTACGCGATGAAGGCACGCTTTGACTATGTATATATAGCTATATGTGTATGTCAATGATACAAGGTTACGTGGTATTTTGCGGTCGTTGATTTTCTTTACAATGAGAAAACCTTTTTTTTTTCATACATTTTTATTGTATTTTTTGCTTCAATGATTTCGTGACAGTAAACTATTCAATGTATATATAGGATACAATCTTGCAAGTAATGTTTACTAATAATTTCATTTAACAACCAAATATATACCTGAGTTGTAGATCGTATCACGACCTCATAATTAATAAATTTAAATAATTTTATATAACGCATAAAGTAAATAATTTTATTTATAAATATCCAACATAAATTTACTATCGCGAATGTAAATACATAAATAAATGACGAAAGTTTAATCAATTATATCCTAATCATCGAATCATCGCGAGCAAACGCCCTTCGTAAATAATCAATGGACGAAAAAATAAAAGGAATGTTGGAAAATAGCGAGAGGCAATAGAAAGAGATAAATAAAAAAAAGGAAACAGGTTGAAAGAGCAAAAGTGATTTAACGCGACGAATAAAATCAGAAGACTTCGGTAGCAATCAGCCGCGGAATCGAAAGAAGACACGCCCTCCTTATTTTCCGAAGTATAGAGATAGCGATAGAGCAAGAGAGAGATAGAGAGAGACGATTGCCGTTCTTGCCCTTCCTTTCACCGCGCACATTCCTCATTGCGAGCACGTATTTCGACGTCGCGCGCGTAACTCACGCTTACACGCCGCTTGAGGGGGGAGGGGAGGGAGGAAAGAGGGAGGCGGATTGAAAAAAAATGGAGAAAAACGAAAAGGGAGAGAAGTACTGGGGTACGTGTATGCATATTACGCGTGCGTGGCGGAATAAAGCAATAAGCAAATAAAATCGCGCAGCCGCACAATAGACTCAGAAGAGGCAACCTCTATCTTTCGGTCTTTCGCGTTTTGCCGCTCTTCCCTCGCTCGTAAATCGCAAAGAAACGCTTTGCGAAAGTTTTTATATTTTCATTTTTACGATCGAGTGTGTGGGGCTCGTTCGCCAGTTGCGTCGCCGACGCTGACTTTTTCCTGAGCAACCTGCGAGTGATCGTGCGAAAGCTTCGGTATGTATATAAATAGAACGGTTTATCAAATCTGGTATATATATATATATATATACGCACCGCCTCATCTTTGTGATCCAACCGGTGCTCCAATTCAATTTTGATTTACGACCTATACCTATATATCATATATGTACATATGTGTACAGTAATTATTTTATATTTTCTTCATATATATAAATACATTTATAAAATGTTTTCTTTTTCAATGACAATACCTTTACAAACATACATATAACTTTATACGTATACATTTCAGAATGATGGTAAATAAAAAAAAACATCAATTGTAATATTTACCGGCATTCGGCCGAGCTGATTATCGGCGCATCTCTTTCCGGAAAAGTGAAAAAAAAAATCATTGACGACATCCTCGAATCGGATACTAGTTCAAGCGACTTTGTGACCACAATAATTGCACCGGGGCGCATAATTGCTCGATAAACATCCTGTTAATCACGCCTTTTATGCGTCGGCGGTATAGTACCCCACCTCCTTCCCTCTCCGCCCACCGCTCGCATAATTATCATACGCGCGTTACAACTGCGACGGCGCACGCGAGTCTCGCGTTGCATCCGGAGGAACGTATGCTTGCTCGTCGTAATCGAGGCCGACGTGGAGAGGAAACGCCGGAATATGGCCCGCGATGAATCCCAAAGGCGGGAAGTTAATGTAATTTAATAACTTTTTATTTATTTTTTTTTCGTTGTATAATTATTATTAACCGTTTATTTAATTAATTATCTATCAAATAAATTATATTTAATTATTCCAATATCAAATTTATTGATCAAAGTTTAAAGAAAATATCAAGGGTTGCAATTAATACTTCGAAAAATGCATGTATAACATTAATTTAAATTCTTATTAACGATATTTGACGTTATTTGAACAGTATTTGTTTAATATTATGTCAAGTTGTTAGAAACTGTATCGTTAGAATCCCACTTGAGTATATTTTTAGCTTCTTTTTTTAACCTTCGCTGCAATAATTTCCATAAATTATAAATACAGTGTAATCATAAGTAGTGCATTAAAATAATTTTTATTATAAACGTTCCTTTTGTTTTTCCGCAATAATTACTAAGATACGAGGAAAAAAAAAGTATATTGTTGTTTTTTTAATAACTATACGACTCGCATGTATATATACATATATATATATATAATAAAGGTAGAAATGTTTTATTGTATTCATTAAAGTAATGCGATATGTTTTGAAACGTCGTTGTATATATTGTCGAAAAGAAGTTGAGTAATAACGGTTGACGTGAATAAAAAATATTTTGTGCCAAAGTTGTGCTACAATTTCTATGCAAATTCTTGTTATGTATGAGTGTTTTTTTACTGGAAAGAGCGGCAAACGTTAATTTGATTACGGTAATTATTCACTCGAAATGACATCTACTAGGACCGACAGAAACAATGCGCAAGAATGTTGAGTAGATTCTCCTTAACACACCTGTCGTGCAACGCACAATAAACCACACGGCAGTCCAGCGCGAGGAAAAAGTTGCAGTCCACAATTAACCTCTCCCTCGTTATCTCACGACGATGTTTAAAGTTCCTTCAACCCAAAACGCGGAGCATGAGAATACTAGAAAAACTACATCTCTCTCACTCTCACTCACTCTCTCTCTCTCTCTCTTTTTCTCTCTTTCCATCTCCCCTCGCCCTCCCCCCAACTCTCTGCGGTAGCAAAAAACGGCGTGCGCAAAAAGCTTGCGGTATTTTATACATTCCTCGAACCTCCGTCCTTTTAGTTTCCCAAGTACCCTTAGAAGCGGGAGCGGAGGAAGAGGAGGAAAAACGAAACTAAAAGAGAAAATATTGCGGGCTAAGAGCGCACCTATATCTCTATCCCCGAAAGGATGAAAGTTTGATAGAGGATGGAGAAGGAGGGTAAAACGCGAGCAAACGCGAATAAAAGTGAGCACTGGACGAGAAAGAGGGAGAGAGGGAGAGAGAGATAAAAAAAAGGAAATAAAAGAAAGAAACGAAAAGAAAAGAGAAGAGAAGAGAAGAAAGGAAAAGAAATGAAAAGAAAAGGAAAGAAGACGAAGTGATGGAGAAGAGTAGAGACAAGAGGAGGGGTTGTTCTCTCTTTTTCTCGAGTTACTGCTGGAAAAGCTCAAGGAAAAGTTCCGCCTAACGTCTTGGAAGTGTCTCAAAAAGAGAACTCCGCGGGACTTCTCCTCTAAGTGTATCACATAGTAAATTTAGTTTCACCCAATCTCCTCCTCCCTCTTTCCCTCTATCAGGCGGAAATCCACAGAAATACTCCTCGGGGAGGGCAGAGCGCGCACAAGAACGAGTAGGAAAACGGGTACATCTCCGCGGGGGTGGTCGAGAAAGAGCAAGAGAGAGCGAGAGAGAGAGAGAGAGCGGCCATGTTGGGAAAAGATGGCGGCACTGCAGCCGCGAGCCGGACCGTTCAAGCGAATCTGGCCGATCAAACGGGGACTAAGAGCCGCGCTTTCGCCCGGGTTAACTCGATATATACCGCCCGAGCTTTCCGCCCCCTACGAGGGTTATAGGTATTCGCTCTCTCCCTCTCGCCCACCCATCCCCGCGGGGGATACCGCTCCTATTCCCCTCTTCTCTCTCTCTCTCTCTCTTTCTGTTTGCGGGTGTGGGTGTAGAGGGTGGACCACCCGTTCCAATCGATGGATGCGGCAACGACGTTTGTGTGTGAAGACCCGATGCGCACACTTTTGCCAAAATCGACCCAACAAGTTTCCGCTTATCCCCTGGGACATCCTACACTCCACCTACCTCTTTTTTCGATTTCCAATGTGTGCGGGTTCGTTTGTGATGCAATACTCAGACGCTCATAATACGCCAAAACATTTTGCGTTAACATAAATAAATATACTGAACCTGTATTATTTTAATATATTCTCCTTAAGTTTAAACATTTTTACCATTATTTTATATATTAAAACTTATTTTTACTCATACATTTTTAAATAACAATCCACACTTGTTTCAACTGATACGTAGATTATTTAGAAAAATCAATCGAATTTATTATATTTATTATAAAAAAAATCATGCAAATAATTAAAAGAATTTTTATATATTTCCATTAAATAATCTTGCACATGATTTCACACTTATAAGCTTACATAATACAATAAATTCATGCTCACAGTATACCCGGGGCACACGTAAGTTTTGCTGAATCACACAAATTAATTTAATCAATTCAAAATACATAGTTAATTTAAATGTAACTTGAAATACACTTTGTCGGAATGAAATCGAAAGTATCGGCGATACATAAAAGAAGGAGAATCGAAACTCTTAAATTTGGGGAAGCTATTAACGAGTACCCCAGCTATACACGCCCACGCGTATAAGGACTTAATCGGTATTCTTAGGGAGTAATTTCATGTTGAGCGGGTAGGTAATTTGCGGCGCTCATTGTCCACCAAGTATGGTTGGCGCGTATACCGCGTTAAAAATTCCACTGTGCAACGAAATGAAAATCGATTATCTCGGTATCTGTGTGTAAAAAAAATATCAAAATTGTAATATCTTGAATATAAATTTATATACACGTCTAATTTAGTCGGTATTAATTTGTTAATAATATGTGTAACATAACTTTTTTTCTTTTTAGGTGGTAAAGAAGATGATCCAAAAGGTTCATCGAATTCTCTAAGTTCCTCGCAAAGTAAAAAGCAGAGAAAAGCACGAACGGCGTTCACGGACCACCAGCTGCAAACGTTGGAAAAGAGTTTTGAACGACAGAAGTACCTTAGCGTCCAAGACTAGAATGGAGTTAGCAGCGAAACTGCAGCTCACGGATACGCAAGTCAAAACGTGGTATCAAAATCGAAGGTAAACAAATTCAATATTTTAATAATATATTTCTTAAACATATAATTCAATGTAATTGACGGTAGAAAAATTTTCATTATAATCATACAATCACATAAGTTTATTAAATACAGATACATTAAATTAGAATTCGTTAGAATAGTGCATTCATTTTAATTAGATGGAAATAGACATAGCACAAATACAGCATTGGAAATTAAATTGATGAAAAAGGAATAATTTTTTAAAGTAAACCGTGTTTTAAATGCGACGAAAGATCGACAATTATGTAAATTTTGACTCTTTCATAAACGAGTGCAATTTATTGTATATGAACGAAGGTTCGTAAAATCCAACTCACACTGTATAAATAGCGATTTTAATTCCAGTCCTATACGATGAGTCGAAAATAGTAAAACAATCAAGAAAAATTAAATTTACCACCGTAACGAAAGCAATATACCCGAATCGCGAGGTAGGCTTTCTCCGCGCATGAAACTAAACTAAAACTCCGTGAAAAAAATCTCCCAAACGAAAAAGTAAGCTATATCGTGCGGTATAGGCCGGTAAAAGTCGGTGGTTGATCGATTGCACCTAGACAAAGGGAAACACCGCAACACCCGCGCGTTTACCGATCTCCCGGACTCCGGAAAAAGGGGCCAGACTATATCGCCGTTCCAGCCGGTCCAAAGTGCGTCGGCGCGTCATCTTCCTCGACGAGAGCTCTGTCCGAGACTCATCGTTCTTTTGTACGAGCGCCGCGCGTGTCGAATTCGTAAATGGAAATCACGGCGGCCAACAAAGCCCCTTGTTTACGTGCTTAAACGCGCGGCTTTTTGCAGACTAGCCGTTTAATCGCGCTTACTCAACCCAAGTAATCCACGAGGCTCCTCGACACCTTCGAAAAATAACATTTGGCTCACGGCTGAAATCCGTCGAATCGATTTTTGTAACGCTGGCCGATGCACTAAAAACCATCCGATGTTTGCCGAGTGAATTTTTTTTCATGGAGGATACCGATTTTTGGTGAAAGGGTCTCACTGGTATTATTGATGAGCGAGAAATTTTACAAGATTTCGTATAGCTTCGTTGTACTGCGAAACCGTTTAATGAAAATATTTTACTTTCACGTTAGTGCGTCGCTTACATTTCTTGACACGGGGAGAAATTCAAAGTAGAGTTTGATGTTTTACTCGTGAGGTAATTACCTGTTAGTCTAAAATATAAATAATGCTTCAGTAAATTACAACGATAAACCATAAATTAAAAAAAGAATCTGTTAAAGTTAATTGTGAAAGTAAGTGAATCTATATTATAGGTTATACGAACAGTAATCGATACTCCTTACCGCTTAAACTAACAGAATAAAAAACTGATGGCAGATGTACTTATAAAAAGCCGAACGAATGAAAAAAAAGCTACATTGATAATTACCATTCTAAATAAGATAAAAAAAAAGTTCCAACTGCGTGGTTGAAAGAAAAAAAAGGAAAGAAAAGCAATGAGAGCCAGATTTGGAGCGGATCGGTCAAACAAAGGGCTCGAGGGGCTAATGACGCGCAGCGTTAATTACTCAGGACGTAGACTGCACCATTAAATTTGTCGGGTCTACCCGTGAACTCTTGCACGAGAGGATTTTCGGTGAGGAGCTCGCGGTTCTCCCGTTTACGCTAATCGGAGTTACCGTGAAACGGCTCGGGCGCCGTTCGAGGCGTCAAATTTAAATTTTGTACGGTCCCTCTTTCTTAATGTATGTACTGTTGGTTGGTTCTCTCGGTCGGTGCGACGCTAGCGGTAGAGGAGGCGGAGATACCACGACGGCAGAAAATCGAAGAGAGGCGCGAGCCAGCGAATCGCAGGCGCCACGAGATGACGCTGTAAAATCCCCTCGGTCGAGGTGGCGAGAAAGATAAACCGAGATAGACCGAAAGAGAAAGGGAGACCGGGAACCAAAGGATGCCGCAATCAATTGCTGCTTCGGCGCATGACTCTCGGCTCGCGCAAGGCAAAAACTCTCGAGGATAAGTGTACACGCCTACTTCTGATTAGACTGCCGTTTTCGGGGGCTTTTACGCAATGGGCTTGCCAGATCCTCCGATACATACGATTCTTTCTCCTTTCTTTTTTATCTCTCTCTCTCTCTCTCTCTCGTACGTTTTTATACCGCCTTTATATCTATACTGTTCATTTTATCGATTTACAATCAACCGTTTGTATTTTGCTCTCCTGTCAGTCTCACTTGATTTTATTAAATTTTATTTTCCACCAAATACACGTACACATCCAAGTGCTTTTACAACTTCGATATAAAAATTAAATACTTAATTGGTTCATCAAAAGTTATCTCAAACTCAATAAAGTGAAACATATAATAAAATATTTCGTTCGTTACATATAAATCTACGTTGATCGCTAAACTACTATCATCAATAAATAATTCTTTATTACGCGAATAAATACGAATGTGCGATTCAACATTATCGGTATATACTTAACGATCAACAATACAAAGCAAGTCGCTTCCCTTTTTCAAGCTTTGGATCCTAGAACGTAAAGGGATGAGAAGCGCACCCGGAACGGACTGTTCTCTTCGTAACGCGCTGCCAATTTTCGGGCTCCTCACCGCGCCGTTAATTTGCCTGCGTTGAAACGGGCCGCAGGCCTCGTCTTCGAATATTGATTGTTTTTCACAGGCGGACCCTGCCCCGCTCACTAATTAAAGAGGAGGGAAAGAGGCCTCGTTCAATGACTCTTGACTTTTCGGCGTAGCGTCAAGCCCGACACCGAGCGCGCATACTCACCTCGGCTTCCTTTTGCTTTGGGAATCGCTAATAAGCGTCTTCGCGGTGCACTGCCAGCTTATGGAAACTGTCATTAAAGTGTCAATTATGTGGATTCTTCGCGTTGACGAGGTGTATATAATGACGGGACGAGCGTCCCGTGTATACCGTCTACATGTAAAATGATACATATTTTTTTGAGAGGAGCCTACTTTTTTTTTCTTCCTGTAATCGTTCCTCATCGTTTATACTTTGCCCTTTTAATTTCACCGCTATGGATTTAAGGAGGCCTCTCATTAACTTTAATCTTTTCGTTCCAATATTCTTAGAATTATTATTTCAATGAAATTATAAATATACGTTCTACACGTAATAAGAACAATTAATCGCAAATTAAATTTATCATCGTAACTTTTTGTAGCAACCAACGGCACTATAGCTACATTATATTTATATAATAAAGTGGTTAATTAGATTATTAGTGTATGTTTTACGTTATCGTTAAAAAGTAAAGGGAAAAACGAAAGTGTTAAGCCTTGTGCGAAGCAAATGAATTATTGTTATGCGGTAACGTTAAGCACAAAATTTAAGAAAATAAAACTCCAGTTCTAATTAATTAATTCATTAGCGAATAAGATTTTAATGCAAATGCTCAATTCATCATTAGGTACATCAAGATCACAAGATCGTTTGTTTGAGGGAAAGAGCGATTACTTAATTTTCAAGGCACGCAGTTAAAAAGCTCTGAAACGATAACAATCGCGGAGCAATTTACGACGCTATCCATACGAAAGAATGCATTAAAGCACACGCGTTATAACAGGAACTTAAAAGAGCTCGAAGGAAGGAAAGTTATTTCTCCACGTCTCGTGTAAAATAAGCCGTCATCGCATTACACTACTTCTCGTGGATAACAATTGAAAACATTCTCGGGACACTTCATGGTAGATAAGGCAAGAGAGGACGGAAAAGAGGGAACCGAGAAGGGTGGAGAAGGAACTACGAGAAACGAATGTTCGAAATTGGGCAACTCGATTCTTCCACGAGAATAGAGACAATGCTTTAACCCGTGGATAACTATACCTTTGAAAAATCCGACAGAAAAATATACATTTTCTCAAACTTTTTTTTTGTATTTCATTTTTTCATTCGTGTTGCACATAATATTTTTTTTTACAAATATCTAGTGTCACAACGAGAAATTTTGAAACAAGCAAATGTGTAATATACAAATAATATTCGGATAATCCGTGTTTTAATAAAAGTGTACGGAAAAAGAAAGGAGAAATAAACGATTAGAATCCGATTAATTACACAGTATTATGAAATAATTAAAATGAACTTACAAGACCATTAAGATGAAAAAGCAGCGTAACGAACGTATATATATATGGTTCGGGCATGAATAATTTGGAGAGGGGTCTCGCGCGCGAACGATCTAAAACTGCAACGGCGCCTGTAAAAACAAGGAAACTACGGGAGTTAATCAGCTTTGAGTTAAAAACAATGCTTACGCAGCAAGATAATTTATTCGACAAGGTAGAATAAAGGAAGCTGGAGTAGGGCCGGGGAAAATTAATGTTGGTTTCGAACGGGCCCTCCGAGTCCTCTAAGAGCCGCTTAACTTTCGTTCTTCTCTCACGCAGCATCAATTCTCATAGCTCTTCGTGTCCGTCTGTCTCCGTATGTATTACAGGCCGGTCGGTGACTCGTTTGCTTTTTCGACAGAGGCGCCAGTCAGCACCTTGGGCGCCACAACGACGCGCTCTCTCTTTCCTCGTGGTGTATATAGCTATCCACGTCTCAAACGTACGACTCGGGAGAAAAAAAAAAGCCGCCGGAAGTGCGTATAAGCGACGACAGGACGAATGTCTATCCGAAATCTAGATTCCAAGTGAATTAGGATCTGGTTTGGACAATCGCGCGTCTGGAACGTGTGGGTTCGAGCTCGACTCTCGAAATTGAGGTATAAACTGTGTAAACGCGAGATTTCGGATCAGTATTGGGTTACCGGTGTGAAATTTTTATTTGTCTCATCATTTTTACAGAGAAATTCCTTCGTGTAACAGGTACTATATACATTCAGGTTTTATCTAATTATTTATGATATTCGTGTAATGCGATCGTACGATAATCACGGTTTCTTAAACTTTTACTTAATGCATCATTACGTACGACGGTTTTGTAATCCCCGTATTCTTGCTTTTCCACGATATTATAATTATTAATCAATATGATCGTGATTTTCATTGTAAGTAATACAAAACCATATTCGAAACAGAGTTAAATATAGCAAATGATTTATAATTTTATGTGTAACATATTTTTTAATTTATTTTTTTTCCTATACTAATACATAATATATGTACATAGGTAGATCGATTTACAATTGATCGAGCGAGAACAAATAAAGCGGTAACAGAAAAATACGTAGGAGAAATGCAAAAAGTAGGGGTGAACACGGTGGACCATCGATCACCATAAAAAAATTCACATCGTCAGGTACGAAGCTGATGATCGCAACGTAATTTGAAGAGATCGCGGGCGTTTGCGCGAAGATGCACGCGCGGCCATAATAACGAGTAAAACGAAAAAGTAGCCAGTGCAGTTCCGTGATTCGCAAAAGCGGCCTCGTCACATCTCTCGCGTAAGGAAGAATGAGCCCTGGCGGATAGCGACAGTTCGCTCTGGGGCCGTCTCCTCTCTCGCGATATTATAACCGTGAGAATGCACGAGCGCGCCCGCACGGCGGAAGAAGGTGCTTCTTGCTTCCCACGCTATTGCATTCGCGCGGGCGCGCGTGTGCAGGTTATAACTGCATCATAACGGATCGCCGCTTCGACGAGAGAAGACGAGCAAACTGTCGCGAAATTGTCAACTATATACCTATACCCGATTTCTTGCACGCGTATATTCTCGAGTTTCTAGAAACGCAGTTTACAAAATAGATAACGAGTTTATTTCAAATGCTATTTATTCATTAGATATTAGTAATGCGACTCGTCCGTCTAAAAGATATTACGTATACATATATGTATATGGGCTATTTCACGTCAAGTGGTACGATGAAAATTTTAAATCGCTCCAAAATTTGAAAACAGTGCTGAAGTAGAAAAAAATTTTAGTGTAAAAAGAGAGTTTTCCACCGTGAAATTTTTCTTTTTTAGTTTTATTTTCAAAATATTCTATGACTAAAAAACATTAAATACAACTTTTGTCAAAATTCTAGAACTTTTACTGCTTACATTTAATTTTAACAATTAGGGCTGGAAATTTGAATATGGCGACCACGCCACAATCGATTTTGATCTAACACCGCTCAAAAGATCACATTTTTCGCGAGCTTTCGAATGGCGGTGGTTAGATTATTGGCCAAGACCGTTGGTGTGAGTTATACCCCATAAACCTCATAAAATCACTAATTTTCATGTATTTTAGGGCATAACTTACACCAGCGGTCTTGGCCAATAATCTAACCACCGCCATTCGAAAGCTCTCAAAAAATGTGATCTTTTGAGCGGTGTTAGATCAAAATCGATTGTGGCGTGGTCGCCTTTTTTTGATATTCAATATTTCCAAGTGCCCTATCTCTTCGAGGTTTTATCTAATTATTTATGATATTCGTGTAATGCGATCGTACGATAATCACGGTTTCTTAAACTTTTACTTAATGCATCATTACGTACGACGGTTTTGTAATCCCCGTATTCTTGCTTTTCCACGATATTATAATTATTAATCAATATGATTGTGATTTTCATTGTAAGTAATACAAAATCATATTCGAAACAGAGTTAAATGTAGCAAATGATTTATAATTTTATGTGTAACATATTTTTTAATTTATTTTTTTTTCCTATACTAATACATAATATATGTACATAGGTAGATCGATTTGTAATTGATCGAGCGAGAACAAATAAATCGGTAACAGAAAAATACGTAGGAGAAACGCTAAAAGTAGGGGTGAACACGGTGGACCATCGATCACCATAAAAAAATTCACATCGTCAGGTACGAAGCTGATGATCGCAACGTAATTTGAAGAGATCGCGGGCGTTTGCGCGAAGATGCACGCGCGGCCATAATAACGAGTAAAACGAAAAAGTAGCCAGTGCAGTTCCGTGATTCGCAAAAGCGGCCTCGTCACATCTCTCGCGTAAGGAAGAATGAGCCCTGGCGGATAGCGACAGTTCGCTCTGGGGCCGTCTCCTCTCTCGCGATATTATAACCGTGAGAATGCACGAGCGCGCCCGCACGGCGGAAGAAGGTGCTTCTTGCTTCCCACGCTATTGCATTCGCGCGGGCGCGCGTGTGCAGGTTATAACTGCATCATAACGGATCGCCGCTTCGACGAGAGAAGACGAGCAAACTGTCGCGAAATTGTCAACTATATACCTATACCCGATTGCTACACGCGTATTCTCGAGTTTCTAGAAACGCAGTTTACAAAATAGATAACGAGTTTATTTCAAATGCAATTTATTCATTAGATATTATAATGCGACTCGTCATCTAAAAGATATTACGTATACATATACTTTTGTTCAAAATAATCTTTAGAACTTATCTACCTGGGTTACAATTCTTAATTTTAACATCTCGAAGAGATAGGGCACTTGGAAATATTGAATATCAAAAAAAGGCGACCACGCCACAATCGATTTTGATCTAACACCGCTCAAAAGATCACATTTTTCGCGAGCTTTCGAATGGCGGTGGTTAGATTATTGGCCAAGACCGTTGGTGTGAGTTATACCCCATAAACCTCATAAAATCACTAATTTTCATGTATTTTAGGGCATAACTTACACCAGCGGTCTTGGCCAATAATCTAACCACCGCCATTCGAAAGCTCTCAAAAAATGTGATCTTTTGAGCGGTGTTAGATCAAAATCGATTGTGGCGTGGTCGCCTTTTTTGATATTCAATATTTCCAAGTGCCCTATCTCTTCGAGATGTTAAAATTAAGAATTGTAACCCAGGTAGATAAGTTCTAAAGATTATTTTGAACAAAAGTTGTTTTTAATGTTTTTTCAAAAAAGTCAATAGATTTTGAGATAAATGGCTTTGAAAATAGAAATTTTTCTAAAAAATTGAAAAATTTCCATTTTTCATGGTGGAATAACTCTTAGGCAAATTATTTTTAACACCTAAAAATTTTTTTCTATCTTCTGAAAGATATTTCCAGCCTGAATTCAAATTTTGGAGCGATTTAAAATTTTCATCGTACCACTTGACGTGAAATAGCCCATATATATAAAATATTTTATCGATCATTCGATTACGATAGTAAAATTAGATCATGGTACCCGCAATGTATGTAATACAGAGATTACGTATGAGAAAAGAAGGATCTTTAAACAGTGACATCACACTCTCGTTGTGGCTCTACCTGTCTTCTCGAGACACGAGGAACATCGACGGGATCGGGACCGCAAGCGGAAATCGCGTCCTTCGATCGAAACGTCTCGTGTAACCGCAATTTTCCTACACAGCTTATATATATATATAGATCGAAGCCGTTGCAGATCGCGCGTAGCGGCAAATTTCGCGAGGCAACCGCCCGAACGAGGCTAATTGGGAAGGTACGATAACGAGTGGGAGTACACGCAATAATGACAGTCCTTGTACAACGAGCATCGCGATACGCGGATAAGAGAGCCGTGCTTTCGGCAGCTCGAGACAGTCACTGAAGGTACATCTATATATACACGTACGGTATACACATAGAATAAGAATATAGCTCGTTTACGTGCGACTCGCGATTGTTATTTATTTTACCTGTCTTTTCCTCGCACTTGTTATTCGCGCGTGTGCTCTTGGTATCGCCTATGACTAATATGCCCGAGCATAGAGCCATCGTCACGCGACGCAACTCGTTTTATGTACTATATATATATATATAATAGGTATATACCTCGGAGAGTAGAGTGTATACGCGTGACGCTTTCGATGATTGCTTTATCGCTCCATTCTTTTGTGAAGTTATACTCATCAATGTTACGAGGGTGCGCTTTCCTTTCTCGAGTCGGTACACCGCGTCCTTATCGTGTCTACCTTTATTTTTAATGCTCCCTGGGAATAACGGCTCCACGCTGATTCGTTAATGAATTGTGAAATGAAAGTAACTGCGGGGAACGCACGAATTATAATAAGAACGTTTCTCTCCTCTCTGATTACTGATGAGCATACTACGGTTTGTTTTACGCTATAAATAGACCTCTTGTACTATTTCTCAATACTAAAATTAGTCAAACAATGCTTATTTCTCATACTTTTATATTTATTTTTCAAATTTATATAATTGAGATATATATATATACCTATATAACCGATTTATAATTTGATATAATTAATATATTATTGTTATTAGGTGCTTTCGGAACGACGTTACGGTATATTTTGTACCTAACTACGCAATTGTTAAGTAAAACTGTTAAATATTAAAATTTTCACAGTTCCTGCATGCGAGCTACTATATATTTACTCTCGAAACGTCATTCGCTAGCTATACGTACTGCATTTATAAAATATAAAACGATTTAAAATTTAAATATGAATAAACTATATGTGTTACGCACGCGTTAAGTTAATTAAATTAATGTACCTAAACGATTGAATTTAATGAGTATAACTTATCGAGTATACAACATATATTTGTTATTCAGTAGCTGTACAGACGGGAAGATAATAACTGATTTTTATTTTGGGCATTTTACACAAATCATACTTCGAAATTAGAAAGATAAATATACGGTTGCAATTAACTCGAAAGCGGTGAATAAAATACATAGCCATTAAGAGAGGCAACAGGAAACCCAAATGATTCAACAAGACAGCCAAAACACGGCAACACATGGATAAGTACAGACATTACGTGACATTACTCAACGTTCGTTTTTCTCACTCTTGTGCATTGTCACACGGCGTGAAGCGCGCACACGGCCCTGTCTCCGGCGACCGCAGAAGCGCGCGCCTCGAGTGCGTGTGCAGCCACCCAGGTAATAATTCGAAAAATATGTCGGTCCTCCCAGCACCGTTACGCGATTGTCGTAGGCATTAGGACCCTCCGTGCTATTATAAATGCATTAACGCGCTCGTATTCAATTTTTCAACCCGCGCGCGCGCGCGCTCGAACCAGGAAGATGAAAAACTCCCCGACGCGCGGGACATCACAGACGTTTTCCGTCATTTTCCACCGCGGGAGCACTCGAGGCCGTCAGGTGTGTTTCGTAAATTGAACACTAATAGCTGGTTTCGGGACTTTCCAAGCGCACCGATATTTACCGTGTGAGAAAACTCGCTCGACGTAAATTGGCAGGGGTGGATGATGGATCTTGCGAGGCCGATTAACCGACGCCGATGTCACGCGAACTTTTCCCTCTTCCGACTTCTTTAAGCCACTCCTGACAATTTCTCTCGGAATCTAACCGTCTTGCATGCGTTGCATTATTCTATCACCTGATCGCACGTTATAATTTGTAATAATCATTTTTTAATGGCTCGTACGTTAATCAAAGATTTATACGAATTTAGTTTTGTTCAACTCGAATTACTTTCTCAAAATTAAACGTAACGCGTCATCAATTATTGGAAGCACAGTATACGCTTATACTCTATAATAATATTCACTTAACCGAATTAATTGGATGCTACGTGAATAGCCGAACAAACAAATAAACCGGTAGTTAAGTATGAAATAAAATTATGGTCACCACTGTAGATGAATAAATAATATTATGATTAGTCGAAAACTTTCCTTCGATAAATAGGTGGGGGGAGGGGAAAAGGTAGGAACATTCGAAAATTTCCACGCACAAGGTTTATTGTAATAAATAGGAAAAGTTGCAGCAGAATTAGGAAGGCATGATGGTGTATATAATACATATGTGTATAACAATCGATTTTCCAATTAGACGAACCAAAAATGAAATGTAAGTATCGAATAAATGTCAGTTTAGAGTTTATATCATATTCCATTTACAGTGCAATAGTTCTCGGTCGCGCGCTGATTAAAGAATTCATTGGACGTTAATGGAGGAGAAGTCGTTACTGAAACATTCATAAGGGAACGTGGAAAATATGGAAGGGTAACGCTCGTATACAGGGGTGAATATTGTGTTGAGACAGGTCGTTTTGCTATCGGTTTATAAGTAAGGGGGAAAACACACAACGTGAGAGGCGAAAGTAAGATCGATCACCCAGTTTCTCAATGTGCTCGGGAAAAACTTATTTCGACCCTATAACTATAAAACCCGTACGTGCAGCTTTGGGATTCTGGAACTCGTGTTCAAATAAACATCGATACGATACATAATTCTTTTTTCGTGTTTACGTTATTTAGAATAAACTTCAACGATATGGGGATACCGACACAATGTGTTTGTGCTCCCGCGATTATTATAAACTGATTGATATTTATTGCGATGCGTGCGCGTGCACGCGTAAAGTCTAAATTTTAGAAAATTTAATTAAAATGTATTAAAAAAAGTTTATAATATGATTTATAATAATATTGGAGAACATCTATATGTGTATTATAATTTTCAACACAATTATAATAAAAAGTATACTATAAATAACGTATAGAAATCGTGACAACTTATAAGTATATATTTTTAAGTAGTACAAAATATAGTAATTTTTATTATATCATTTTTCTCATAGTAGCTCTTACGAATGCACAGATTAAATCTTATTCTAACGAACAAATGGAAATATTATTACAATATAAGATTCTACATATCGTTATCCTTAGTGGTATTGATGACCCAATTTGAATAAAATTTTATTCATAAATGAAACATTAAAATAATTGCCGAGATTTACGAACTCACGAGACGTTCGTATATCTGGGAAATAATAGCTATTATGAGAAAAAATCATCATTACAAGAGCGACTGCCGATATATATATGTATACCCACACGCACACACGAGCGCGCGCGCATATGTAAAGGCGCTTCATAAAAATTCTCATGCATAACGCTCGCGCCGAGTGATTTTCATTTTCCATTACCTTTCACCCAGGTTCTCCCTGTATATACGTATATAGATGTGTAGATGTGTAGATGTGTAGATGTGTATATAACCAAGCGCAAAGTTTCGCCAGGTCTTGCGCATTATCGTCATCTTATTCAATTCCTCCCGAGCGCTTTCTTCTCTCGAAAGTTGCTTTTTCTCGGGTTTCATCAACCCTTATATACGCACGCCGCCATAAATCAATGTGCGCGGTCTTTCTCTCGTCGAGTGTTTGTCGAGTCACAAAAGGGCGAACACGGCAATTAAGGGTGTTTTAGAGTGGTTGTACTCGACTCGAACACGACTGTCACGGTTCGGCAAACGGGGGTATTAAAAAGCATTACTCATCACATAATCGTGCCGCCGGTGTTGCACTCCTCGCATAATACGAGCCGCGCGCTTTTATTCCGAGAGAAAGTCCCGTGCACCGCTAAATGTCGGCCGAAATATGAGAAATGATTCGGACGAGGATCGAGCTGCTTAAAATTCATGAACGATTTTACAACCCCGAGGGCAAACAACACACAAAGAACGAGTTGGCGAGCACATCGAGTGGCCCAAATTTGCCAGGTTTTGATTCGTCGGAGCCAGTAGCCTCTCTCTCTCTCTCTCTCTCTCTCTCTCTCTCTCTCTCTCAATTGCATTTTTATTCCTTTGTACGCAAGCGATACACGCTCGTTAAGAAGGACCGCGCTTTCGAAATTTATTAATTGCCAAATTTCTCGCTCGCCCAAACGAAATGTTCTCGATATATATATATAGCCAAGGCTCTTATGTCCGATGTAATTCGGGTCACAATTGCGCGTCACGCGGAAGCTCCTTGACAATTTGTTTCCTAGCGTGCGCACTACTTTAATCATTAGTCAAATTTCTGCGGTTTTCAAACGAACGACATAGTTATGTAAATTACGAGCCATAATTACCGGCGATGCAGCGCTCGCTCACCTATATGATTAAAAGTAAATTTTCCATTGAGCTGCGCCGCTGGGCCAGCAGCATATATATACCCTCGAATCGAGCGAGTCCGCGTATCGTTTTCAATTTTTTCTCTATAATTAAATGTCCGTTAATTTCGGTGTCGAGCTGCCGGATTATTAAATATCTTGATGGATCGTTTGAGCCCGGACTCGATGAGGTTTGTCATTGAAAATTGAATTCACCCCGTTTTGAGCTACATGCACTCCTTCGAGTGTGCACGCGGGAACATCCGGCCGGGAAAAAAGATCCCCATGGGTTTCGTGACTATAAGACCGTGGATAATGATTGGTTATATGCGCGTTCAAAAGGACTTGCGTTTCCTTGATGAGGAATTTAATATTTTTATAGCTCCGCTCTTTTTAAATTAAACTATAACTCGATAAATCGCTCACTCGTTTCGCTCATAATTTAATGTTTCCTTTCAAATTATTCTCATTACTGCATAGATTTAACTCTATCTATTTTAAAACAAACAAGCGGCTTTTACTGAAAGCTAGTTGTAATTATTCACGTAAATGTTAAGCAACACATCGCTTTGAATAAATGTTAAAAGTTAATATATATGTCTCGTGTCGATCACTTTGAACCTAGTGTTATTGTATATAAAACTGCTACTTACAACGTAAATTGTAATCTATTTAATAAAATTTGGTGTATCAAACCGTTTCATTTGGTACATGACCGATAAAAACAATGCATCGATAATGGTACGTGTTATATTTCTAGCCTCGAATATCAATCTCGGTAATCGAGTCGCGCTTATACAAATTGTTGAATGGCGCTCCGAATATTATCGTAATAATTATCTATACGCATTAAACGATACTAAATGTTAACCAAATGTAAATGTGCTCGATGTTAATTGGAATTTGAATAAAAAACGTAAACTACGAGGAGAAAGCAAAACAAGTATGCGCAAAAAAGTGTAGTTTAGCATAAAGTGTCTATAGACGCGTATAATCGTGAAAAAAATTTCAAAGTAGCAGAAGGCGAGTCGCGTTGAGAGTTAGTAAAGTAAGCAATTCGTAGCACGTATATCGGGTTAAGATAAAGACCAGTTTAAAAGTAAAATGTATAGGAAAGCCGTTTTCCCGTGGAGGTGTAAAAGAAGCCGAGATACATATAGGTATAAAGTGGGGGGAAAAATCGTGGAGGATAAGAGACGGTTGGTCGGTGATCGCGTCGATTGAGTGGAGGAAGGCCGTGGTGGTATGTCCTCCATCGACGACGAAGAATCGGCGCACACCCACTTATCATCGAGAAGGAAGAGGATCGTTGCCCGACCGGTGGTGTATCGGCCCTCGAAATCAGCGTAACTCACACCTCTCCGGGTTCTTGGGCAATTTTCCGCGCCCAAGAGGCAATTATTCAAGAACATCGCTCGCACCCCTATAGCTTGAAGAAACGGAGCGCCGCGTCCCTTACCCAAGAGCCGCACCCCTTTCCATTTGGACGGTTTATGCGGGTGGCTCGGAGTTCCCGGGTATATAGGAGGGCTACACCGTGGCATGATACGCGATGATTAGGCCGGTGAGCCTCCACGGGCTATTTGTTAGTATAATAAGGGCCGGTGGCGTCGACGGCGCCGCAGTGTGGCCAACGTTGTAACCACTTGGCGGCACGCCACTCCGTTTTACCGTAATTGTCCCAGATCTCGATTTACATACACGAACGCGAGGGACGTCAACTACGCGGGAGCGCGCCGCGAATTGTTATGCTAAAAAATCGCGGTCTTTATCTGTCGCTTTTGTGGAACGCGAACCCCAAGCGAACCGCGCGAGGCGCAAGGGGCCGTTGCACAAAACCCAACCGGATCGCCCGCCCTTCCGGCGATCGCGTATATATATATACACGTGCGAGTTGCGCGACCCTACCTTGTACACCTACACCTCCTATCTCGAGTATCGACTTACACGCGTATGCACTCGCGCGACCAAACGCGAAACCCAGCCATATCGACGCTCGATCCGACTCTCTAGGCTGGCATACGTCAAAGACCAAGGACGCTCCTCGCTATATATACTTGCACATCTATCCTTCTTTCTCCTTTCTTACGTATATTTTCCTTGGGAAAAATTATACTCCTTTTACGTACGTTCAATACGCTTATACCATCGTTTATACCCATATATACTTTTGGCAATAGATTCGCGGACCTATACGTATATGTAGATTTGATTGCCGAATTTGCATTTTTACCAGTTCGCTTAGTCCCTCTCTTTAATTCCTCCTTCGAAAGCGTCTAAAAGGTTTTCAGAACATTTTTTATTCAACTTAGATTTTACCATCCGAGCGATAATACTACAATTTATTTTTAGTTTTGAATCGCTCAAGCTACACCAGTATGAGTGTATTATTACTCTTTATTTTAGCTGCATAGATCCACTGTGCGAGGGCAGAGAAAATGAATTTGATTTATTAAGTTGCAGCTTCATCAAAAATGTTACGAGATAAGCTTACCTCCAGTGATTAATTGCACTCTGTATTACACAATCGAAAATGAGAAATAATTTTGAATTAATAGCTTTTCTTTCTTACACGAGAGGAGAATATTTGTTAAATTTTACGCGATAAATGGATGAAATAAAAATATGAGAGTATATATAGTTTTGGTTGAGTAGTCGTGTTGAATCCTCATAAATTTGTAGTAAAGATAACTATCGCTAGGTAGATCATTGAATTATTTTACAAGTACAAAATACACGAATTATTACGATTGTCTTGTCAGATATAATACTAAATTAGATTTTTACATTCTGCACAATATTGATATTAGATATACCAGAAAATTGCAAATAGTAAAAATATCTAAATTATATATTTGAATATTCTATATTTAAATGTAAGGTGAAGGGTAAGTTTGATCTAACGAAAAAACTTTTGATTTGTGATTGCAGGACGAAATGGAAGCGACAAACGATCGTAGGATACGAGATAATGGCGGAAGCCGGAAACTTCGCGGCGTTTCAGCGGCTATATTCGGCTCCGTCTGCTGGACCATACTGGCCATACCCAGGAGCGGCTGCGGTAGCCCACCACGCGCAGAACGACCTCCTGTACCGGCAAGCGGCGAGCGCCGCGGTCACTCTCCAGAAGCCGATGCCCTACCGGCTATACCCACCGGCGGCGATGATGCTCGCCGGTCCGAGCGCGCCTCTGGGCAGTCTGGCCGCCGGTTCGAGTATCAACAGCCTCGGGAGTTACTACAGCAGGGACAGTCCGACGACGGAGACGATGGAAGTAGCCAGTCGAGAGCAGCAACCTCTGCGACCCGGGGGTCTCGACCTCATGCGCCGCGAGAGAAGCAAGAGCCTCGAGAGGACGCCGCCCCCGCGAGATTCGAGCGACACGCCGACGAGTCTCTGCAAACCCGACAGCGACGACGAGAGTATACACGACGTTTAAAAAGCCCGCGCAAAACCGGGGCACGGACACCATGGAATTGGAATTGGACCCGGGGTGCCAAAAACTCTCGTCTTCGTTCTCCTTTGTTCTAGAGGGGAGACCCGTCGCTTGGAAAATCCCGCGCTTCCTCCGTGCATATAGACCGTCCGATGGGAAATACCCGTTTACCGTAGCCAGACTATGGGATCGATGGACGAACGGACGGACGGGCGAACGGACGAGCATCCAAAATGACCCGATCATTTTTACATTGGAAAAAATGTTCGAGACGGAAGTGACTCGGCGGAGAGCGAATCATTCGGCGCACAGGAGATTGAATGCGAAGCAGGAAGTGCGAGCGAACCGAGTCCGCGCGCGCGCCCCTGTGCAAGTGTGTGTGCGTGCGTGCGTGTATGTGTCCGGTGGCGACTCTGTCCGCTGCGATTGCGACTGTACCTGCCAGGATGCGCCGTGCGGTTAACCGATATACGTACGAAAAAAAAAAAAAGAGCGCGACCAGGGAGGGAGAGGTGGTGCACGCTTAATTCGAACTGAGGCGAGCGCGGGGGGCACACGAGCGATCGTTTACAATTGTCTCGAGAATCGAACGGAACGGCCGGATGGGGTTACGTTTACGCCATTCACCTCGGGTTATATATGTATATAAATATACAACTGGACGGCCTATGCACGGTTAATGCGAGGTATACGCGAACCACCGACCTGCGTTTGATTTTGCTTCCTTTCTTCCTCTTCTGCTTCTTCTTTGAGGGTTCACTCAACCTTTTTCGTTGTCCTCCTCCGACAAGGAAGCTTTGCTTTTCTCTCCACTATTTATTTCCTGAGACCCTCTTCGGTCGTTTCAACGTTAACGCTAACTTCGATTTCCTATAGGTATTACCGCCATATCGACTAACGCTGGCACACTATACGATTCAACTCTAATTAAATATCTAAATTAGCGTTGTACAATCGGCATTAATAACTTCTATCCTATTATTATATATTAAACTTAACCGCGGTGAAGATTTTGATACTTTTCAATACAATAAATTGATCTAAAAACACAGTGGCAACCTATAGTTTTGTACATCGGATAGCGTTGAAATTACTAAATACGGAATATCCACAAAAATTTGCTAAAATGGCCAAAGACACAATAACACGATAAATACACATCCTGGAGGAAAAAAGAATCAAGAGATACTGAAGAAACGTTCGCTTCCTACGTGTACCACCAAGTTCCGCAAAAAACGAGTTAATGAAAATCCTCAATTAATATGACATTAGTTCACGAATGAATCGCTTTTGACGTTATACTCGTTTTGTGACGGGTTAAACGACTTATATCGGGCATTAACTATCTTGCTCGCCTCAGTTAGTATAAATATATATATGTATATTCGTTCTTTTTGTTCGTTCCCTTTGTATCATATTCTACGTTCGCTCCTTGCGTTCATTTATTTTGTACTTAAGCGCGAAAATTTAAGGTACACAAATATGCTTTACGCATTCGTAATGATTTATTTATTTGAAACAAACAAAAATAAATAATAATAATAATAGTGTAATAGTAATAATAATAAAGAGAAACGATGAAAAAACAAGTACTCAAAATGAAAAATATGTTCCGTGTAATTATAGTACTAGTTACGAATGATATTTTCTATTGATTGAAGGAGTATGATGGAAGTGTGGTTTAAACACGTCGATTCCGCTGATCATGTGCAATGCCGAGAATCGTCATCCGACTGTTCTTAAGGACGCTAAACTATCCGAACTATGTAAATATAAATATACGAGACCGTTCGTACGATGTTTTTTTTTCTCAGATGCAGTTGAGTTTCTGTAAGAAAGAAATGAATAAAGAGAGAGATAGACGATCAGTACGACTAATAGTATAATGCGAGCATGCTTGTGGGTTATGGCTCCGATTATAAGTAGAACTATCGTTTAAGTTTGTACACAGATCCCTAGATGTAATATGAATTGAGAATGTAGAATTTGCTTAAGTTCGTACTTATCGACGGAAAACGAAATACGGTAAAATAATATTAGAGTTGAGTTCGTAAATTTGTCGTCAACGCGGCGAATCCGAGATGAGGTGTCGAGTCATTGTTAAGAGAGATGGAGAATTCATTTGATCTGAAAGGAGCGAGGGGAGAATCAGACTATTACAACGGTAAAAAAGAATTAAATAGATTGTTCAGCGAGCCTAGAAAATAATTACGTACTGCAGTTTCGTAATCGTCCATCCCTACGAGCCCTCGATAATCATTAAAATAAAAAAGTGGATACGAATAAACACGATAAAATATATATATCTAATTTTAGGTATAAAATGAAAGAGTGACCGATCTTGAAAAGAGTGCGGGCACAATTTTCGACGGAGAGCTCGAAGATCCATTAAATTGAAATTCAAAAAGAAAAAGAAGAAAAAAAGTAAATAATCCATCAACTCCTTCCACGCGAAATTCTCTTCCTCCCCTCGTGATAAAATACTCCTTGAACCCGTCGACAATCCAAGAAGCAGTTTTCCGATCGAAAGAAAAGATGCAGAGCGTTCGATAGGTGGGAGTATCAGTATTATGAATGTATAAAATTATCTATAGATTTTATCGAAAAGTTGAGAATGAATGCGTGTGAATATGAGAAAATGGAATATTTCCGTTATTTATGCATGTGGCATGGTCGATAATGCGATTAAAGCAGATTAAGAAACCGGCGTTTTCCGATGCGTTTCTCCCTATGTTTTTGATTGATCGGTCGAAAACGATCATGCGTGATGTGCATCGGTCGATCGATTCGATTTTTCCTTTCCAAGCCGGTTCGATAGTAAACGTTACAAGTCCCCAAGCAGCAAGGAATATATATAGTAAATCATGCTTTGTAACATAATGTCTGTATAGCAAAAGATATATGGAAAATATATTATACTGAATTTATATGGTCATTCTATATTATTTCTAAACAACCTATTGCATTTCCTTCCTTGATCAATTACATCGCACACTGTTATTTATACATTATCCGTGAAAGCACGTATTAAATTAGTTGAAGTAACAACAATTAATTAAACCAACACATACACATACATAAATACGTTAATATAAATTAAACAATTAACAATTTTTAATAAAATTTGCACTATAATCATATCGAAGGACACGATTACCTTTACATAATATTTACTACTAGTTTTAGATATATCATTGAATACAATATTACAACTTACAGAAATACGCGATATATTGTAAATAATTCGGTTATATTCTAAATTTGGATTATATTTTATTATATAAAAAAATCATTCCTGGAAGTTTCGTATCAAAAGTATTTGATAATTAATAAAGTATAAGATAATAAATAATATTTTGAGGAAAATAATTACAAGCTTAATACTTTATAACTAACTGACCATTAGAGATTATCCAACGAATTTAAAACAAGCTAATTATGTGTATCCTTTACACTTGTAACGGTTACATACAACTTGTAACCTACTTTCCTCAATGTAATGATAAAAAATAATACAAATTAAAAAAATTTAGATTTTAAAAGAATATTTCATCATAATCATAAATTGGTCACTTTTGTGACCTGTTCACGTTGAAAACACCTATTCTGATAATGAACTTTTGTATAGTTTTGAAACGAACATTTTGTAATCCATATACTCCAGTACACTTTTTATGTGGAACCGATATATAATTTCAATTAATACCTTAAAAAATGTTGCTTGAATCACAAGTGTTAAATGAGATAAAGTATTGTAACTTTGAAATGAAAATTTTATTCAGGTGTAGAAACGGTATTTTTCGAATGTCTGTCTCTAATTGTAAGATAATTGTATAAGAAATTAGTACTGATTTTCTTCGAAAATTTACTCTAATTGTATATAACTTTTGATCGAGACTCCATGGAAATTACTTATGGTGGCCTTTTTTAATTTTTATATTGTTCATTTAATTACTTTTCTACTTGATACTGATACTATCAATAATTATATATATGAATGCGTATGACAGCAGAATAAATGAAAACGCGTGCACTAAATTTGTTTCATATTTTAAATAAATTCAACACTTATTATTGGCGCATTTATAATTTTTTGTTACTAATCAGTTATATTTATGTCTATAGTTTTAATGTTATAATAATTATCTATTATTACATTTATTGGTACTAGAATTATTTTATAAAATATATTAAACATACAATACACAAAATTCAATTAATTTGAAAAACGAAATATTTAAACGCACGGCATATTCCTTGATTTTTCCGTAAATGACTTTGAGAGTTTAATGTCAATTAAAATTTTAGTACGACAAATGGTAATTTCTACATAGAGAAAAAAGTTGAATACTTAAAGACTACCTACAGGTTCTGGGTAAAATACTGATGTTTGCATGTTTTTATAAATTTATCCAAAACTTTATATAAAAATCGAAAAAGAGATAAGAATTTTTACTATACCAGATAGTAATTTTTCCCAGACGGGTAGGCTTGGAGCATATATTTTGTTTTTAAATTTTTACAATATATATGTGCATTAATAAAATTCATCCTATTATTAAATCAGTCGAACGAAAAAAAAAAATTTTTTTTTACATCGAAATCATTCAATCATTTAATTAAGAAAGCTCAAATAATTAGGTCGTTACGCAAAGTTATTCGGCATAAGTCGTATTTCAGAACGCCTTAATCGCGGAAGTCATCGTTTTAATGCGATTTTTAACGTTGACCACACTTGACGGATTAACAATTTTTCGCCGATACATTAAGCGGTGCCGATAAAATCAGATATATACAACAACACAGGCACACCATACATACACGTATATAGACGTATTATACGATAATCCAAAGAAATCGGCGTTCGAATGCGAGTATAGGTAGATATGTACATATATATAGCTATGTGAAATCCGTGGTAATTGAAGTTGCGCTCGCAAAGAGCCGCCGGTGTGCAAACTGCCCTTGGAAATCAGATCAAAAAGCCATTTACACGGAAGAGCAGCCGGTGCGAGTGAAAACTTAATTCCGGGCGATCTCGCCGCGCGCTTAATTCCAGGTTTATCGTGCTTTTATCTCACCGCGCGCTCCCGGCCAGATTAGCTACATGACAGACTGGTGAACTCGGCCGGGCCTTTAGCGCTTTGACCGTCGAGGAGCGAGTGCCCTGCCCGCTCGACAACCCGCAAATTTCGCGTCTCACGCGACGAGAAAGGAGGAAGCTCCTTCTTCCTCGCCTGTTTGTACCGCGTTCGGTGTTCCGTGATCGGGAGCTCGATTCCGGTACGTATTCCCTCGTTTCATCAGTGTCTCGAATTTGTTGATTACTTTATTTCTCTCTATTGTAAAATTTACAAGAAAAAGGTATAATAACATTACTTTTTTATTGATAAACCATAGTTTTACTTATATTATAATACCTGTACTATATATTATTTAACAGTATTAAATTAAATTTTGAAAATGTCAATAAAAATAAAAATAAAAAAATCTCACGTACAGCTAAAAAACTAAAAAAAAATAAAATGGTGAGACATGTAGTTATCGTTGCGTGTGTGCGTGTGTCTGTGTGTACGACGCGTTAACAATATCAGAATTCAGAAAATTGATAGAACGTCGAAGAAGGGCCTTAATGAAAATAGCATAAGAGGCCCAAGTATTCGTACACGCAGAGGGTCGTGAATACGAAGCGTGACAGGCAACTTAAGGCTTAATCGTATTTGCTCATTTCCGTTTCTCCGAAGTAGAGGAGGAAAGCATAGCCCCGCTTGCAGTGCCATTACTGCAAAAAAGGGGTTATTTTATTCCTATTAGGGTAAAACGGGTAGCCCTGCCGGTGCTCCCAATTACGAGATATTAATTTGGGCTCCCATTAGCAATGTACGCGTCTCGTCGGTCGTTTCGCTATATATATACATATACCTATAGGAGATAGAGAGCACTAACGATTTTTCCAGAGTACCGTCCACCCGACCGTGAATGCCCGACCACGATTAGTATTCGCCAACTCGAACGAAATTTGAGGCCTTCTACGATTTACTCCTCTGCCTTGCTTAATAATCCTTCATTATACCTATATAAAATTAATATTATATACATACTAACAAACGCTTATTGTCTTCTTTAGGTCACCATATTTATTAATGGTATTCAAATGTGGTTTTAAAATATACCATCAATTTTTATGATTAAATTATATTTATACAAAAACTTTAAATATAATCTATAAGTTTAATAAAATAAATTATTATTTTTTAAAATAATTTCAAGTAGTTTGAATAATAATATTATTTTATATAAATTGTTCAACAAATATTAAATAAAGTAACGCGCGAACGCTGTTATTATAAAATTACTAATAACAATATTTAAACTGAAATAAAGTAACACATTTTATTAAACGAATCCATATAATTATAATTATACAGATGTATTCGTAAAAAAAAAAATTATGCGCGTATAACATAAAAAGCACAATAAGGCAAATTCCGATAATCTTTATATATACAAACATACGTTAATTTGTTTTGGAAAAATCACACGAAATAAAAAGCAAGACAAAACCCATAAAACCAAGAACTAATATAAGTATAAAAGAGTAACCATAAGAAGCAGGTGAAGTTACACCCTCGTATTGCACCTGGACGATCGACGTCATACATGGTTCATACGAAGATAAGTACACCGACCTGTCAGAAATCGAAGAAGCAAGAAACTTTTGGACTAAAAGAGAGCCACGAATATATATGGAAAAAAAAGTAGGGGGTAACGTCGGAGGATGTGGTTAACCCGTACCCGGTCAGATCACTAGTCGAAAGTGAAAGAGAGAGAGAGGGAGAGAGGTCGAGCTTTTGCTGGGCTTCTGCATCCTGAAGCGCGTCCGAGCGAGCGAGCCGTGTAATAACAAAAGCGAGAGAGGCAACGGCCCCAACCAGCGGGCGAATCCCGTCCGGAACACGAGAGTCAAAGCAGCGATTCTGCCCCCGCATTCTCTTCCTTTCCGTGATTGTGTTTGCGTTGACGCGCCATGCCGATTTTTTGCGCTCGTTAGCGAAGTGCCCGGTCTATGCGTGCCCGGTTTTGTTAAACCGATCGCGTGATCTTATTCAACAACTCGACGAAGATTTTTCTTTACACTGATTTTTTTTCTTTCAACGGCAACCGACTCCTATTTCGAACCGTGTTTGCAAAATATAATGAACGATCAAGCAAATCGATTACATCGTGTTAAAATAAAGTTATATACTATATCCTGCATTTTACTTTAAATCACTGCAATGTGGTGTTAAATTTTTTAGATTATCTTGTTCCTTCTTACAGAAATATGTATAAATATTGATGTGATAATCAATCAAATGATTTTAATCTGTCGAACCTTTTTAAGTGTACTCGCGTAATTGTACGAAAAAATTAAAAATGTACGTTATTTAATATTTTTGCAACTGAAACACTTATAATTATTAAATAAAAAAAAAGTTTATAACGCGCCTTTGAAATTTAAACATGACCTATATGAATAAAATATATTATTCAACCAGAGTCGACATTCTCTCATTAATATAAATGTCGTTAATTAAATATCGAATTATATATAGGTAAAGTAATAAATTTAAAAATGTGACAATATATATTTGATAAAATAGTATCGTTGGTCAGATCATTTTATTAATGAAAATTCATAAATCCTTCGAAGTTCAAACTAGAGCGCGGATATATTTAATACGTTGCACCTGCACTCAAGAGAGCTCGTAGTATATATATATACATCGAGTCTCGTCCTGTTCGTCAAAATCTCCCCCGAGCAAGGAAGCAACGGCACAACATCTGTCAATCAGTACACCCTGCGGTGTAACTCAGCGTTTTACACGCTCGCTCGAAATGCATACCCTCGAATGACACAAAAGCAGTTGGAGTTAAAGAATAAAAGAATAACTTTCTATTACACAAGGAAGAAATAAAAAAACAAAATACAAACAAAAGACATAAAAGTTCACGGGTAAGAAGAGCGAGAGTGATAATAAAGGGATGTGTGTGCACTAACTAATGTTTATTATCAAAACGAACTTATATATACGTATATGTATATATATATATATGTATAATATATTATTTCGGCAAATTATTGTAATCTCCGGGAGAATTTGCATAACATTTTGACTGGTGATCGTTCGCGAAATTTCATCCACTTTGTGTGACTAAGCTTAATTATAGTAATTTAACATTTGTAAACACGCAGCCCAATTTTATATTTTTCTATTTATCTCAACAAAAGTCGATAATGATTTACTCTACAAAGCGACAAATTAAAATTAGTTCGACGTTTAAGACCGTTTCGTAGATTCTATACAACTGTATATAATTATACCCCGTATTTATGCATTTATCGTCAATATGTCGGAATTTCGGTTTACTTTATTTATATTTTCTTTATCTTTTCCTTTTATTTCATTTTAAATAAATTTCGAATAACGTAAAAAATCGATTGTCTCGCGCGAAATAATAAGTCGGCAGCGTATCCACACGAGAGAACGAATTTCTATTTGTTCAATAATACGAAATTGAATAGCATGATATAATGATAACTATAATAGGGAGGATCATCGCGCACAATCTCGTAGCACAAGTTCACTTTAATCCCGTTTGTGGAAATGTATAAAAATATAAGTAACGAGCAGAAAAACGACTAATAGGCCAAGAAAGAAAGAGGAAAATAAGCGACAAACGAGTCAATAAAAAAAGTGAAGAGAGAGAGAGAGAGAGAGAGAAATGAGAGTGGGCAAAAAGTAGGGAGCTCGCTACGAGGGAGCATATACGGAAGAGTGCGCGGGGAGAAAGTCGAAAGAAACGAAGAAAGAAACGACGAGTGAAGGTGAGAGAGAGAGAGGGAGGGAGAAGAGCGTATAATGTGTCGAAAAGGTGCAGGCACCTGCCCGCGTATGCCGGCTATCTCCTACCCATCGAGTTCGCGAGAAGTTCGAGAGCTGCACCGCAGGAGAAGGAGAGAGGGTCGGTTGAGAAGGAGTCCTGATGGAGGCGCGCGGCTCGCACTCACCCAGGTATACGTGCGCATGTGTACGTGTGTACGTGTGTACGTGCACCAACACATTCACATAAGGGAGCGCTCGAGGAGTCCGAGTGTCGGCGATCTTATCTCCGCGCCTCGAGAGCAGCGGACCACTTATATCGTTAATTGCTCTCACTTCCGTTGTGGGCCCGCGTGCGTGAGCAAGCGCGAGCACCTCTGATACGAGCATTAAACTTGTCGGGTTCTCTCACACTTCTCTATCTCTCACCGTATAACCCTGTGTGTGCCTAGATACTTCTATGTGTGTATCACGTTACAATCACCACTTTACGCGTATAGCTATGCATATATATATATGTACCTGTGCCTCGTGCGCTATGACTCGATCTCTCTTTCTCTCTCTCTATGTATATATATATTAATCTGCCGCCGTGTGCACGTCCTGCACTGGAAATATACTTAGCATTCGCTACGTTTTACGAAAAGATAATTATCTTAACTGTCCGATTTACATTATTGTGACTTCTGAGCTTAAGTAATCGTACTCACAGTAAATCGCAAATACATATTCATTTAAATAATATACTAATTATACCTTAATTAGATTTATAAAATGTATAAATAATGTACATAAACACCTATACGAATTGTTGATTCGTCACAAGAATATTATACATGTATATCTCGATCGACAATCGAAGGGCAAAGTTTTATGTGGATTTTAGTGTTAGATCTATAGATGGACTCACCGTATATATCGTGTCAGGATAATGAAAATTAGAGAAAAGAGGAAACGTGAGACAAGCACACCTTTCAAATCTCCTTTATTTACGATTCTGGGATATATGAAAGCCAAATGTTCGTGTTTCATCGGTTGTTTATCTTTCAACCAAGACGCTCGGTTTCACGGATTTCTCTCACATTTAATTATGTACAAGTTATAACGCGTATTATACATATACCTATATAGCGTTGCGATGCTTGTCGAAATTTCGGCGTTAATTAGGAAGCCGATGCGCAGGTGATGCTCTTACATATCTACAACCGACGAGAAAACGTAATTATTACCAGTTTTGATACGATTGTCTTATCTTGATGAGTTTATTATTTCTCGAGCAATTTCTTACAAATGATACTTGTTACATTTTGACTCGAATTTGCATTTTTGAAACATGCGTTCCTTGAATCTTCGCGTATTACACACGCCACACACACACATATATGTATATATATATATATAGTTACGCACACACGTTTATATGTATACTATGTCGTTTCGTTCGAGAGGCGTATAAACAAAGCGCATAATATCGCTGCGATGCTATCTGAAATGCGCGCACTTGTTTCATATGAGGAAATAAAACTTGGCATTTTTATTTATGAATTTTTCCATGTGAAAATTTCAAACGAGCCTTTTTATAAGGTATTAGGAAAAGATTAAATATATATATATATACACACACACACACACACACATTTTTCCTTTCCATTTAAGAACTCATGTTAAATGCATTCGCGTAATTGCCTTGAATTTGCAACGCGTACCATAAAGATTTGTACAATTCATTAAAACTCTTATTCGCCCTCGAAGCGATAAAATAATAATTTGATTCATTTTTACATTTACGATAATTATTTATTTTATAATGTACACATGTATGTATGTATATATATATACGTATCGAAGAAATGTATAATTTATAGTTTCGGTATCAAATTCGTATAATAAAATAAAAATAATATTTACCTTGACAGAGTTCCGCAGGAGAGAAAACCAGTCCACCGTCGTATATATATATATAAATTCATGATACATACGTAGGAATGCGCGTGATGCACACAGACGGTAGCGGCTGCAGCCCTCTTCCTTTTTTTTCGCACGTGCAGCAATGACTCCTCGCGAGATTTAGTGGTAAAGATTAAGGCGTTACTTCGAGTGTTGGCGTGTGCGAAAGTGAATGCAAACCGGAGAGAACCACCCGAAGAAGAATTGCGCTTTGCAAACTTTTCTTTTCCTATTTAGCTTTTTAAATACCTACTCTCTTTTTTTGCTAACTACCCGATTTATCATCTGAATTATGCACCGCCAGTTTATAAATATCACAAATTTATTACCTTGTAAGTGGAATTGAATCATTATATTATCATTTCGTGTGCGCGCGTGTGTGTGCGCGCGCGCCAGTGCGTATACCTATACAGAAGCAAGGTACATGACCTGCTGTATATACATGCACGTAAGAACTAAGATGGACTTGATAAAAAAAAAACGACCAAGAGAGAAAAAAAAAGAAGAATAATTACCGCTTAATTACGTATGAAGCATTACATAAAAAATAATTTGGTTCAATTAGTTTTGAATCCCATTCGAAAACCGTTAGCAATTAATATGTTACAGTAATTATTTAACGCTTACATTAAATACAAAAATGCGTGAATTGCGAAAGTTGATGTAATTATTCTAATATATATATTCTAACCAATTACTTTCACGTCTTTTGAAAATGGCCCTGACGAGGTATCTTATTTCGGCATATCTTGTCAGATGCATTATAAAACCAAACTGACTACTCCTACGGTCAAAAGGAACTCCGCGTATGAATGTTATGTATATATATATATATATATACGTATATATAGCCCTAAAATAAATATGAGTAATGGGATTGGTGTGTAAAAACATGGAGGTATAACCACGAGAAAAGCACATAAAATGCTATTTATCGCTAAGGAAACGAAAAGAAAGGAAAAAGAAAATCCGTCATTTCGTCACGCAACAAGCGTACACACGTGAATGCACCGATCGAGCGAGCTCGCGCTTCTTGCGCAAGATCACATGTATAAGCAGCGTGAGATTTGCATTCGGGCTAACGAGCCTGGTGCTCGTGTAATCGATGGGCTTTGCTCGATTATTAGTACAGTCGACGGATATATTGAAAAGGAAGGCGCAGAGAAACAGAGAGATACAGAGAGAGAAAGAGAGAGAAAATGCGAAGGGGAAAAGATTTGTCGCGAGCGGGTCGATGACAAATCAGCCAGGATTGTCGAAGAGTTGTGCGACCAAACCACAACTTGATCGGCAATGTAATCTGACTGAGCTTAGATTTTATTACGGTCAAAGATATATCTACATTAAATAGATATATACGCCATGGTATATGTTGATAAATTGAATTTCTATTATGGACTGCCAGCATATTCTACTTATATATTTTTATTAAATATTAAGTTACTAATCAACTATAGCTAATATTTAGAAAATCTCTACAAGACGATGAATAATAAGTTGACTAGTTTTGACACCTCTTTAGGTTTATAAAAATATTTTAAATAAATGGTACGGTATCTCTTGATTTCAAGCTTCATTTATTAACTCTTTAGAAATATTACGTATTGCTCAAGACATTCTTAGCGCTTTGCAATTTACATCTCATTCTGCGAGTCAAAATACCAGCGCTTGTAATTTTAAATTGAACCATTACGCCTTTATTATTTTTTTTATATTTTTGATACCATTTTTTCGCATCCCTATACCGCAATGGATACTTATTTCTACTTAAACACTTAAACAAATTTAGAAAAGTGAAACATAATAGTAATAATTAGTGGTTATAAGCAATACTATTAGCAATTTATGAAAATGAATTCCGTATAAGGTTTCACAGTTATTTCCTCACCTATCAGTATAAATTAATATATCCGAATTAAGACACTATTTTTGCAGAGTCCAATTAGTTATATCAATAAAATTAATTTACAAAAAAATTATATTATAACGACAACACCATATTTATAAATAATATAAAACGTCAAAAAATGCAAAGGAACTCGGTGCTCATAGTTCTGCAAGATATAAATTTGCAAATAAATAGTGCCAATGATAAAAATGAGAAATAAAGACATAAGTCGTATATTTAATTCGGGTGCAAATTTACGAAAAAAAAGGTATAATGACTGCACGACAAGTGGGGAGAGGGAGAAGGAAACATTTTCATGCGAAGCAACCGAGTCCTGTAATATTATGGATCTCGGGCCACGATAAAATGCATTGTCCCTCGGCAGTCTCGCTACACGTTTACTGAACCAAAAAGCGAACGCTCGGACATGCCGAAGCGACCATATGCCTGCACAATCATAAGCCCAGTCACCGAGACATTGGCCACAAAAAAAAAAGAGGAAGGAGGAGGACGAGCACGAAAAGTGTTTCGAAAATTGCGGGCCGATAGCATCAAGAGAGCGAGCAAGAGCGAGAGAGAGAAAGAAGCTTCACTAGTATTCTGCGCTAATTAGGACATTTGAATTTTGGATATACAGGCGGCATGTGCAGCGACCCCCGAAAAATAACGAGGATGCGAGGAGCGCCATAACTGTTGGCTAAACATTCGCTGGTTTATCGCGATCGCCATAATTAATTAGTCGATGCAGATAAACAACCGCTTACCGACTCCTATATATATATATATATACACACACACACGAATGCATAAATGCGCGAGCGCGAGCCGCTTCGACTGCGAATTACGGGTTATCCGATTACGCGATCGCGGGACTGTCGCTCCGATCCTCGGAACTTTTTATTTTTACGTGGGTGCGAGCCATTTATTTATTATTATTCTTGTTATTATGATGATGGGTTCGAAACAATATTGTGACGTTTTCTGGCTTTTGCATATGAGAATGTTGTAACAGCCGTTCGCCGAGGGGCCGAATAATATATACGTATATTATCTATTTGTGCACCCGAAAGATATGGGTGCAGACTTAATTAAATCATCTGATAATATCTGACGGATCTACAAACGGTTTTGCATAAATTACTAGTTTACTTTTGTAATTACATGTATCTTGTTCAATATTTAAAGTATAAGAACTATATTTTAGGCAATTGAATATATTGTTAATCATCAATTGCGTGAATTATATTGAAAACATGATATTTCATGGACCAGATAATCAAAATTTACTAGCACATATTAATCGGCTATATAATAATTATTATTACGTTAATTATCTTAAATACATGTACTTTAAATAAGTAAATTATTACTAATAATATATCGGTCTAAATAACGTAATTAAAATGAATAATGATAAGTATACATTTTTTAATTTTTATAAAAAAATTTACATAATAATAATTTTATTAATAACTATTAATATTAATAATTTATATTTTAAATAATACCATAAATTTAAAGATCTACTGCAGTTTTACGGATTTAATTCGAATTATTAAATTAATTATATCGCTTAGCATATAGAAAAGTATTACCCAATACAGACGCAAAATTGAAACTGTATATACTCTGTTTCAAGTTAATATTTTTACAATTCGGTACGATAAATCGAGCATTACCATCAATTTATTACCGCAAACATGTATACCTCGAAGCTATAAATGCGACGCATTAACGGTATCCAGCAACTAGCCATTAAGCACCCGGACGCACTAATAAAGGACGTCAATGCGCGAGAGGCCATTATAATTAGACACGTCGGAGAATCATCAATAATGTCATTGTAAATCCAACTGTGTGACTTCGCCATTCAACGAAATACCAAAAGCGGGTTTAGACGCATAGGCGAACAGTAGTGGCAACCTGCTTGCTGATAACCACGCGACAATTTGTTTAATTGCTGCTGCTGCTGCTGCTGCTCTACAATAAATTTGTAATATCGACTTGACATTAAATCGATGTACGCTTTTATTCGCACTATAATTATACATTCGTTTTATACGATTATTATTATTATTAATATTAATAATTACGCGCGTTTAAAATAATTAATTTTATTAATCAAAAATATTGAAGAATCAACCAGTTATTCGATATATTTATGAATTATGAAGACTGAAGTATATATATGTATATGTATATAAAATTTATTAGAGTCCAAAATACTCATTACCCATTAAAGAGAGAAAAAAATGTTGAAAGATTAACGATCGTATTAACGCATTAAACTCTTGAATGCACACTACAAAATACATATAATTTTGTGGTCCATTTTATATCCTTCAAAAAGCTTTACGTAATATAGACCCGGATCCTTCAGTATTGAACAGATCGATGAGAGATTGAATGGTGTTCGAGGTCAGCCTATACTCGTTTGTACATATATATGCATGTGTGTGTGTGTGCGTGTGCGAACGTCAGCTCAAAAACGGAGTGGGGTCGATGAGCGAACGGGCTATATAGAGATGAATATCCAAGAATCAAAGCTCACTGAAAGATGGATGAGAAATTATTTGGGAGAGGATGAGAGATAGAGAGAGAGAGTTCCGACTTCGAGGGACTATTAATGACAAGGGGAGCCGCACCGAAGCGGCGATCTTAAATCGTCGGACAATTAGTTACTTTGACCAAATTATCTCGCGAACAATAGAGGTCGCAGGTGAGTCAAGTTCTTATAGCTTCACGCCGCTTTCGCGGATATCTTCGTACAACAAACGTTCAAAATTGACTTGGGGATCGGAGAGCGTTTACGCGTCTATTCAAGTTGGAATTCGTCAGAGACTTCGTCCCGACTATTGCCCTTCGTTAAACGGTCCCTCGAACCGTGACCATCTTAAATTCGATACGATTGCGTGAAAAACGACAAGTTTATCAACGACGGCTGCATTAATCAACTATTAAAAAAAATTACTTTAATATATTATATAGGTATACACTGTTCTAATAAATTAAAATGTATTTTTTCTCTGATTACTTTTATATATATACATATTTTTTTCTTATTAATTCGTAGAGTTGTTTGCCGACCCTTAAAGCATAATCAATCATGTTCCCTGCTATAAATTTGATAATTTTTAACGTTTTAAGGTCAAACGATTGAGTTAAAAGATTATTAAGAATTACTTTGATTTCTGGTATATACCGGATTAAATTAGCATCGCGTATAATTTGATAAAACGATTATGTACACTAAGAGTATTATTTATAAATTTAATAAGCATGTAAATTAGCAATAAATGTAATAAATTATCGATAAATTCATATACATAATCAAGAGTTCACTCACACTCACAGAGCACTTTTCCATACAAATAACATATGTATATGTGCGTTTACATTGTAATAGTTGATTGCAAAGAAATGTTAGTTAACCGTGGGTGGCAAACCTATAGGAACAGCCTGCCATGTTACAATAAATTCGATAAACCGTCAGTTTATGATCTAGAGATAGAAATAACTCAAACTATCAGGAGCATAAAATTAAAATGATTTCATCTCAAGAATCGAAGTTGGGTTTCTCCCTCTCTCTCTCTCTCTCTCTCTCTCGTTCGTTCACAGCGTGCGGTAATTGCCGAGCGGTCGTGGGCTTAATTGTTCATCCTGGTCCTTTATATACAACGCCATCATGTTCGAGATGATTATCGGGAGTAGCGGCGAAAAAACGATCGAAGCCTGCGCGCGGCTCACTCCGCCTTACGCAGCACATTACCGTGCGCGCGCGCTCGCGCGAGCGGCTCTATACAAAGTCGGTAGCAAGGATCGAGATTAAAGACGAGCCGCCGAACTTTGCACGTACTTACGTGTCTGCGCGCGTGGATATCTTCGTGATTTCATCACCTTTATCCTATCGACCAAAAGTCGGATTTAATTTATTACAATTTACTTATTTTCCGTTTTATTGTTTTTTTTTAATAGACGCTTAAATAGTCCTCGTGTATACTTGCGCTTCGGTTTAATTTTTGTTTCGATTAGTTCATAATCGACTACTGTATTTACTTTATCAACAATGTGGATTTATATAATATAAAACTATTTTGAAATTTAAACATTATATTTACAAAGAATATATGATATGAATCTATATGTATATAATAATATATAATGTATTGAACAAGTTGAACATTATATTTTTTTAAGAGAATCTGAAGTACAAATTGTTTACTTTATAATTGTGCAGTTTATAATAACTTGTAATAGTTTCAAGGTTTTGTGAGCATGAGGTGGGGAAGTATTCGACCGCAACTTTTCGTCGAATACTTTTTGAATATTTTTTACAAATGATAATAAAAGCACAGCAATGTGATATCTAAATGATTGGCTATATAAGTGAATTTAAAAGAATTTCGAATACTTTTTGAAAAGTTGCGGTCGATTACTTGCCCTCCTCTGGAGCAAATAACACTTTTTAAAATTTTAAAAACCATGTTAATTTATTAGTATATAATATATGTATAATACTTCTTAAATCAATAGTAATTGTGAATACTAATTCAAATATACACATAGAGAAATTTTTATTTACAAATTGCATGTATAGTATGAAATTGTTTAATATATAAAATTGATAATCTGTAGATACTTACAAGTATATAACGCGCGGATATGTTCTTGTGGTGCAAATGTATATATAACGTATAAAGCGATGCGCATCTTGCGGCCGTCATTTGTACCTAGCGGGCGACTCAGCCGCGCCTGCGGGCCGTGTAATTTCGCATGTCAGCGCCGAATATTAATTTGAATTCCGGCGCGCAGTGACTATGAACCGGCAACGAAAAAGAAAGTTTTGCACTGGGCAAAGTAAATGAAATATCTGCGGTAGCCAGGATCGTCCCAGAGGATACGATGATAGTCGCGAGACACGGAAAGCATATACCCCCCACTGATAACGAGCTCGTGCTTCGATATTGGTTAGGAATTTCGGACACAACGGTGAGTTAATCTAGATGTAGGATTTGTAATATAAGTTCATAGTACTACTTATTTTGTAGATTTATATTTTTGATAAAATATTCGTAATTTCTAACGATGTTGCAGAGCTGTCGATCGCTTTAAAATACATTGTTGACAATAATGAGTGACAAGTTCTAAAATATTAATATTGCGTTCACTTTATCGTCCCATGTAAATATACCAATAATTTGACTTAGTTTCGTTATTTGTAAATATTAGATACATTGAAATAGTATATTCTCCAGTAAAAAATTGTGTAAATAATAGGTTGAAGTAAATCATTGAAACCTTTTTTATTTCTTACACAAAGTAAGAAAGTTAATGTTGCTCAAAACAATTTGCAGATGTAGCATGATGTATACCACTCTTAAACATTGCGTAATTTAATTCGAAAAAAGGAAAATATTAAGCCTATTTACTAAGTACGATAAAATTCAAGTTATACCTATTCGTATAGATTTGATATTAAAAAATAATTTGAATAATTGAATGTTTATATTGAGGTGAAAAAAATGTAATATGTAAGAACGGTTAATCGAAACAGTCGAACGTATATATACACGAAGACATATGTTAATTAATATTAGTGTGTGTGTGTGTGTGTGTGTGTGTGTGTGTATAGGTGGTGGACGCAGCGGTTGAGAGAGGTCTGCTGAAAGAGTGCGAGATAATTAAGGCGCTATGTTGTAAATATGGGCCGGTGTATCGAGGTGAATACATATAACTTCGTGACACTTATTGATGATGGTAGCACTGCCATCTTTTAACTACCGCCGCATCGTCTTGCGAGCTTTTGTGAGGAGGAAAAAGCGAGACAGAAAATGAGATGTTGGAGAAAGGAAGCAACGAAGAAAGAGAGAAGAAACGAGAGGCGAGTGAGTGGATCAACCGAAGAGAGGATATTAGGGGCTAATTTGGCAGCGTGCCGGTTGTTAATTTTAATTATAAAACTAATGCGATAAGACTTTCGTGTTAATTCTCACTGACGCGCTTTATATACTTCATTATATTTCTCTTACGTTATTAATTAAGAGAGTTTACGGTTGAAAATTGTAAGGTTTAACTTATTCAATTTTTTCCACCTCTCCCTCTCTCTCTCTCTCTCTCTTACTGTATAATATGTATATACGTACATCGCAGTGCACATCTCATGCGTTTACATTCCCCTTTTCAATAAAAATTATTTCTTGTAAGTATAAGTCCGAGTTTTTGTAAAACTCAATTACCACTTAATTTTAGATGAATATTCGAGTCTAATGAAAATTCGAATTATTACGAGCGCGAATGTTTTGTATTCTAATGATACAAAAGTAATTGCGTCACGGTGCTCGTATACCTGTAGTACCTGATCTAAAAATGAGACAAATTCCCAAATACGATCGAAGTCGAAGAATGTGCTCAACGCTGTTGTTGCGCGGGTCCTAAATCTTATGGAATAAGAACGTTCTCATGACGAAACGTTGAGAGCAAGGCACGACTTTGCACGCGCGTGCGCACTCGACTGGATAAATCGTCAACGTGTTTCGTGGCAAAATTTTCGACGCCTCATTAGTCCGTGACGCGGTCGCGCCGCTGTCCTTCTTGACAAGTTTGACAAATTATTCCTGTCTCTCGTTCACCGTCTATGGTTCTCTCTTTCTAAGTCTCTTTCTCGGTTCGGTTATATCTACTCAGCTGTCTTCTCTCCCAATCGGGCCCTCTTTGGATTACACTTCGCTGGATATGCTTACTTAATTTATGTGCTCACACCACTCGCGCGTTCACACACAAACGAGCGCGCACGCAAGTTTTGCATATATATAAATCTATATACTTATTTTTCAAAACTATTCTGCATTTCTGTTTTGCAGGTTTTTTTTCAACCAGTTGGGGTGCATTGATTTCACGTTTTTCATAATGCATTTAGGACGGTTTTAAGTTCGCATCACTATGTACGGTCTTAAAAGAATATGATACAATTAACACGTATATGTTTGATACAATCAATACAATATTAAAATACAAGTATTTTCTGTTAGCTAACGAATGGGATCGTTCAATCATTATATATATATACCGAGTAATTAACGTGTAGTTTACGCATGTAAATGTAAAAATGAACGGAACGGTTTTAATAACGGAAAATAGCATATATACCAGCCGCGGGAAAGAATATGGCTCACGAAACAGAGTGTGCGCTCGCGCAAATAAAGCGAATACCTATGGGGCACAACCTACGAGACTCTCACACTCGTGGAAAAGTTGTATGCGCGCGATTTCGCGGGCGCGAACGCGATATGTGGGTCATTCGCATGCGGTCCTCGCGCGTCATTATATGTACATATCTATATATATGCACACATAGACGTGCATTCGGGCATTCGCGCCGCGGCAAAAGAAGAGGCCCCCACGACTTGAAGTATCGTAACAATGCTCGAGAGCTCGGTCGAAACTACCAGGCTTGTTAGGATAATGACTCTAATTGCTCGCCGGGACTTGGGACTTGGACACTCCTCACCTTTCTTACACTCTTTCGTGCGTTCTCCCTCCTCCGCACAGCTCCCACTCTCCACCTCGTCTCTCTCTCTCTCTCTCTCTTCTTCTTTCTCTCATTCTATCTCTCGCATAAGCATATGCATATATGTATAATGTATACACGCATATACGTATATACACATTTGTCACTAAGAAAAACGGAAATGCGCGATATTGCAGCTATTAGCAAGGCTTTAACCCGAGGGTTCTCGGAACATATGCGTAATTGTCAGTGATTTGATGATGCGAGAAAAGTGTTCGCAGGTGCTCTTGAACTGCGGCATTGCCAAACCTATTTTTAACCTACTGCGCGGTTTATTTATTTATCTTATTTTCGAGTAACTCCTTAGTGAAATTAATTGCTTAGCCTTATTACTTTATAACCGGTTTGAAACGCGCATGATCAATTATATTCCGGAAAGGAGCACTCTTCGATTTACCTCAGGCTATATCTTTAACTGTAAAAATTGTTGATGGCTAGTTTTCAACTTTTTCATATACGCGTACATATACGTACGTTTCTGAATCAATTTTAGAAATTGGAAAGGATGTGCGTATGAATAAGAATTTTCAAATTATTTTTTTAACAAAGATTTTTACAATTTTTTACTTATATAGTTGGGTAACACAGATTTATCTGCACAACACATAGGTTCAAATTATAATTGCGTAATAAATATTACATTTTACTGATAAATATATTTAATAAATATGGCATAATATTGAAATAACATTTTAACTTGTAACAAAGATGCAATACGCTCAATAGAATATAATTGCTTTCATAAGGGAAACTATCGGTTAGACATGAAATTGATCATTACAATTGTATTTCGAACAATAGCCTGAAAAGTATCGGAATAAAGTGTCAAAACTACTTCACTTCTTCTCTTCGAGAAAAGTCGAAAAGTCGATTCTTAAGTCTGAAGAGGCGGAACTTGGAAAAAGTGTCTCGAGATGACCGGTGGAAAAGTCTAAATGGTTTCGGTTTCGGTTTCGGTTTCAGTTTCAGTTTCTTCGGCGCTCAAGAATAGGCAGAGACCGCGACTCAGCGCGCAAACAATTCGACTTAAATCCAATTAACTCGAGCCCGTTCGCCGGTGGCGACCGCTCGCGGTAACAATGTTCGAAGCTCGCGCGCGCAAACCCTCCGACAATGCCGCCCGCACTCTAATACCCTCGGGGCCACGCCCAGCCCGCCGGCTTTGTTTCGCGGTTCATTTGTCTCGTTCTTGCTCAGCCCACTCTTTTGCTTTCTCTGTCCACCCCCACTCTCCTCTTCCCTCTCGCTCTCTCCCTTTCTCTCTCTCTCTCTCTCTCTCTCTCTCACCCTCTCTTCTCCCGTCCCCGACGACCCCGCACCTACTTTCGGGACTCGGCCATAAAGTGATAAATTTAATCTCGAGTGCTCGACTGCCCGAAACTCAGCAAGAGAGAAACGACGATGATGACGACGACGACAAGAGGAGAAATCATAAAGACATCGTTCTACGGTACACCGCATATTATTGCCGATAGTCGAGGTCTATTGGGATTGCGGTGGCGTTTCCTTGCTTCCTCTCTCAGCCTCTCGTTTGCCACCCTCGCTCGAACCCGCCCCTCTCTCACTCTCTCTCTCTCACTCTCTCGTTCTCTCCATTTCCCTGTTGGTTTTTCGACTCTCGGACTCTCGACTTTTACGATCGGGTTTGACTGTTCTCCTGCTTGTTTGCGAATTTTTACGCGAGCTCCCGGTTTACCTCCCTTCATTTTCCTTGCCTCTTTGCGGCTTTTTTGTCTCTTCGTTTATGCGAGACGTCAAAGCGTCCGTTATCCTATCAATTTTGATTTAGTGGGACTGCGGTAATAAAAATTAATGCTATATCCGAAATGCAAATATATTTTATCAAGACATGAAACTTTTTATTAACGGCGACGAAGTATATATCGAGATTACTAATATTTGTTTATTTTTTAAAACAATATTTTAACTTTAAAATTTTCAAATTAAGAAAAGTACATTATTGTAAAATTTGCTATAAAACTTAATAGATTTATAGCAAAACTTAATAAATTTGTAATAAATTTTGATATGTAACACAGTAATTTTAATGATTTGGCCACTCTGTTCCCAAATTAAGTACTCACTATTTATTATAACATTTTTCTCCGTATACTTACCTTCTTATTACAAGAGTACCATTTTTCTACAATAAATAATAAAAACGTATTTAATAAATAGGTTGCCGAACTCTCGTTTGGTACTTATATAAGAGAATTTAGCAATGAAAAAACGGAATGACTAGTACCAATATATAATACCGAACGCGAATCGTCATAATCGTACCTCTATTTTATGAGTGCAACCGGAGAAGGTTTTATGTGTGTGTGTGTGTGTTGTGTTAGTGTGTATATATGTATATGTATATAATGAAAATAGTCGCAACGATTGGATCTCCGCAATCGACGATAATAATATAACTCTTACACCGAGAGGAGAAATAAATCGGTCCGATCATCATCGGAATCTTGGAAGTATCATGTGCGCGCATCGCGCGAGAATGTCCAAGAATTAAAGCGAGCGAAAGTGGAGTATAGCGAAGGTATATAAAGAGAGTGAGTCGAGCGGGTCGCCCCTAACCCTTCGTCCGAGGGTTAATGCTATTAAAAAAAACTTGGCGGTCGTTGTTTACGCGGCGGAAGTAAGGTATAATCAAGAGGTCTTGATGCCCTTGGCCAACGAAACCGCAAGCCCCGTATTACTGTCATTCGAGAATCGAGACGTGAATATGCCACCAACTAGCGTCGATGTGTCTATATATGTATAGGTATATAGGTACACGGGTGTATATGTATATAATATACTCCCCCGTGCGGCGCGCGAGACCCGTGGGACGTGGAGACCGATCGGTCCGAGTGTATATCCAAAATCGCTCGGCAAATTAAATGCTCGAAATCGTCGCCCGATCATTTCTACGAGACGCGTCGCCCGCAGTATTCGAATCGTAGCACGCCATGTCCCCTTAATGATCACGTACGCGCCATCGATTCACCGGGATCGACGACGATCGGCAATCATCGGTTTTCAAATGCACAACGACCAGCCGAGATTAATAAAACGACTGAGCGTTCTTGTGCACCAAAACTCGTAATAAAGGCTGTGTGTCGTGCTTCGTATCTAAGTAACCCCTTATTACTTTGCGGTTTCGCGGGGTCATGCGTATATACACACCTATATATATATATATATATAGATACACACACGTATACGCATCAAGTACCTCTTTTTTTCGTAGAGTCGCATAAATGTGATTCGAGAGTTGCCTTTATAACAAGGATAAACTTTACACGAGTTGAGTCATTATCGTTTTTGAATTCGATATATACGTGCGGGCTGTTCTACCGGCAATCGGGTTACGTCGACGATTTTCAACCCATTGAATTGAAGATTCTATAATGATAGATTGACCATTTTATTTTGAATCCCGTCAAACGTGTCATTTCGTTCGCGTTGTCTTACTGTGTATGCGAGTCCCTCGCATTTTGATATATTATTATTGAATGAATTGTAAGTGCTTCTAGGCACGCTACGAAAATCGAGCTAATCTACGACTCGACTACTATATGTTAGCACTATTCTAATTAGACTTTCCAACAAATTGTTGGTTTTTTAATTATGCGATACATAATGGACACTTTTATTCCATTATGCGCATCCTCGTTTTATAGAATTTCTCGCTAACACGTTAATAATTATAAGAAAGCTTTTGATACATTTCAATATAAAATATAAGGGTTATTGAGTGATTTTTTATCGTCCATGCAGTGTATTTAGGAGTAGTTTGGGTTTTCCTCGATATTGATGAACAAACCATATTTATTTATTTATTTGGCGACGTTTCGATGGATATCCTCCATCCTCATCAGACCATACCTTTTTTTATTGAAAAAATGATTTCATTTTACAATATCTTTTTAACACCATTATAGGTATAAAAAACATTAACAGTATCTCTGATGCGTCGCTCTATAATTGAAAACCATGATTAAAATAACAATCCTTTAACAATTTCCATCGAAACGTCGCCAAATAAATAAATATGGTTTGTACATCAATATCGAGGAAAACCCAAACTACTTCTAAAAATACAAGGGTATTATTTTGTTTTCTATGAATTTATCAATTATTTTTTCCAAAACGACAAGAACAAATTGAAGCTTCCCCTTCGTGTAAGCATTAAATTATACTGGTAAAGCGTATACAAACGATTTTTCACATAATTAAAATCACAGATATATTTCCATTGATCGAAAAGCGATAAATATATAAAAATTATATAATAATTAAGAACATATTGTAAACGTTATCGTAAACAATCTATGACATTGTATCCTTCACTTTGAAGTGAAAATTTTTAAAAAACATAAAAATGATTCGAGAAACACCCAGCGAATAATGTGGTTTATACTTATACTATGTAAACTCGGATTAGTTAACGTGTTAAATGAAAAGGAGCGTATCGACGAATCTCGTGAAACCAGCAAGGAAGTAATCATTGTAATTACCAAGATCCGGCAGGAACGCCAGCTGCGCAGAATCCTCTTGGAGCTATATCAAAGGTGTATTTTCGTGTCACTGGAAAGTCGGGAGTAAGAAAATCCCTGGTATATAGGACAGCTGCGTATATCGGTGATAATTATCGCGCATCGGGAATTCATAGGCGGTAGGACGAACGTGTCCTCAACGCATAATGAATTGCGTTTCGTTTCAGTTCCTCCGAAACGTGTAATTTTCGTGAGCTTTGCGTTTTCGTAAGGCACCACTGCGTCGTCGGTCCGCCTAATTAGGCGGGGACATCTGTGAGTACGACGACCGCGCGGTGTCACTCGAAACTAGGACTGCTTGTGTATGTATATATGTGTGTGTGTGTGTGTGTGTGTGCGTGGGTAATCGCGGCCACTATGGCGAACGCTCGATCATTCGGGAAACGGGATTAGATTAAGCCGTGTATAACCGTGTAATCGAGGGATAAGTACGCGTGTACCTCGATATTTATAAGAATTCTCTATCAATGCCACGACATTGACTAATACTACGGTGTTTTATGGCATCCTTTTATTTAAAACTTTTGATCGATTAAATTATTACTATTATCGTTTTAAATATATCTTTGAGCGTTCAGCTGTGACGCACACACTGAGAAAAGTAATTATTTGGGAGAAAGAATCTTCCTTAACTGTTAAGAATGTGGATCAAAATACGGCGAAAGACACATGACTTAATAATAAAGTTTTCTATGAGTTTATACTTTATATAATTTGGCAAGGGCACATTATATTTTAATTATTTCTAGTTAAAACGCATATCATTTACAAGTAAGAATTCTGAATTGATACGAGTTCAGTGAATTAATCAGTTATCGCAATTGACATATGTATTAAATTTAAATTAAATATGATTATATTAAAGAAAATGAATAAGAATTAATAAATTAAGATCAAATTTTCACATATCTGTAAATAATTATTAATGTATTATATCAAATAAAAGTTTTTCTTGCAATTCTAAATTTTCTAAAAATGATTTTTTTCTTCGAGTCATATTCTGTAACTATTAAGAATTATATACTTCGATAATGGATATTTTTATAAGATAATGGATATTTTTCTATTACAAAAAAAAGTTTGTAATAGTTAAGGAATATTTCTTAACTATTAAGAAATTAACATTTGCTACAAATGAAATAAATAAAAAAAAATAAATGAAATAAAATTTTACGCGTTTTTCTCAGTGCACGTGCCAACTTCTACGATCATTCTATATTCATGAAGTATGCAACACATTCGATGTTACATTTTATAAAAGCTATACGCAACCTTCTTTTTATTGTGCCTTCTATATACTTTTCAAAGTTGAAATATTTTGGAAAAATCGATCAAATAAATTGTATACACTCTAAATCGATATTTAAAATCAAATGATATCAACAAATCCTAAAATTGAAAGTAAAGTGTTTCGTCGATTTTTAGTGAACAAACCATAAAATTTATTTAACAGGCTCCTAAGAATCCTAAAATTCTTACCTACGATTTATCAATTTTCAAAAGTATATTGTTATCTCGAATTTTACAACGTAACAAAATGTAAGAATGTATATATTAAGTAGTATGACAACAATATAAACTACATAATAACAGATGTTTTAAAATATTAAGATTCGAAAAATTATTTTCATGACATTAAGAAATCTTTTCAAAACAATTTTGCAACATAAAAATAAGTAGAAATTATTTACAAAAAAAGACCGTTTAAAATTTAAAAATAAATGTTGAAATTATTGTGTGGGTAGAAAATATTAAACTACGTCGTTTGTTAAATACACAGAAAAAAATGTGTAGTCGGCCTTATTACAGTTGTGGAACCATCGTTTTCTTACTGCAATTTCAGACTTATACAATATCAATTGCTGCTTACACGGGTATAATTGACGATACTGCAGTTTACAATTGTGCAATTAACTTTGCAATGACAAATCACGAGTTGTAATTTTGCGGATCCTAGAGCCATTTAGAATACTTTTTTCCGTGTAAGAATATAATGGAATACCTGGATAATTGTTTTACTATTTTGCGATATACATTGTACTGTTCAGGAGTTTACGTAAACCGATTTAAATTATGAAACATACGGTCAATTGCACGTTCCACGCAAAAAGAATACTTTGAATGGAATCTAAATTCATATTCGATTCAAAGTTTTTTTTATTATAAAATGCACCTGCTAATAGCATAGTCGCGCGCAACTGTAAATACAAATTATAAATGAAATCTATATATCCTGTAGGATGTTTATCAGCGATACCTGTGGTATCGTTCAACATTATATTCTCACAACTATTATAAAAGAGACGATTAAATTGACACTCTTTTTTATTATCGTATTCCTCTATATTGAAACGGCGTTCTTCAAACAATAAAATGCATTATAACCCTGGCGGAACATTGTGAGAATATCAGGTTATAAGTATATAGAAATACAAGTATATCCTTGTCTTTCGAAGTTCAGTCGATGCGCGGATCACGGTTGGAGGCACGTTTCATCGTATCTCTGTAATTTTGCACTAATCTTTCCTTCGTCGATGAGCCGTATATAGAGAAGAAATAAGAAAATATAACTCTTCTGACGATTGCAACGTAATCGGTCTATCGATTACGGAATGGGAGAAACGGAGTGGTACAAACGTATCGGTTCGTTGCTGCTGCTGGTGCTGCTTGTGCACGAACGAAGACTTACAGATAGACGGATGGACATTGTCGTTCCGAGCAATTTTTAAGAAACGTTGTTCGCGTACAGTCTGATTCCAGGATCAACGATGATGTGCATTAAATTTTTTGCTTTCACGTACGGCATCAGCGATTACGATTTTGAATGATCGGATTCTTACCTATTGACGATTATCGCATCGGAACGATGGATAGTTTATATGGAATCATATACGACGGTTATATGTATCGAAACGAAGAACATAGAGTTACAGTAAAATGTAATAATGATCTATAGGAATTTCTTCTTTTTATGATAAATTACTTGCGATTGCTTGATTGAGATAGTGTACTTAATAATTTATTGACTCACTAGAAAGTTAAGAATTTGCTGTTTAAATAAACATTCATAATGCGAGGCTGCAGGCTTAATTTAAAATCATAATGCAATTAATAACTATAACGAGTTTCGGACTGCTTAAAAAAGTAATACTTTACTCAAGCATGTATATACGAATATTATCGGTTAACCTGCATTAAACGAGAGGTGTTGCGTGGTGTTGCCACACCGCAAGAAATATTGTGCAACCAATTCTACTCGAAAGTGAAATCCTCGGTTATAAATAACGATTGACGCAGGATCGGCAACTATTTGTATGCACAAGTAATGGAAAAGGAAAGAGAGTAGGAGGAGAAGGAGGAAGTTGAGCTGTGGAATCTGTATAGGTTGCTCAACTGCTAATCCAAGTGACAAATTAGCCGAGCCCCGTGCACGGAGAGAGGGTCGATGGTCGATCCCACAGGCTAACCACCGCCCATTAAAACCCAAAATTCGCAATCCTTTATTTAGTCAACAAGGCGGGGACACCCGTCGCACCGCGGCGATCGCGCCCTTTGTAAGCAGTGATTTACCTCCATTAGGAACGTCTCGCTCTTCCGTCCTTGAATCAGCCCACGAGAATGCTAAACTTTACGAGTCTCCGGAGACACTTGGCAGTCAATTTGCAATGGCTCTTTTCTCCGTTTGTACGGTGCATTCGAAAAATACCGTAGCAACTCCCTCGTCGTAGTGTGCGAGAGAGGGCTCGCTGCTTCGGGTGTGGCGTGGGCGTAACCATAATGAGCTTAAGCGGCGCTGTTACGTGCAGGTTATGGAAATCCTTTGACTCGTCATTGTCGCGGTAAGCGCTCGTGAATTCTCATCCGTCAATTATGTACCCACTTTGTTGATCATTTTCGACCCACGAATTTATGGTCCTTTTCAACGAGTCAACTTTCTCCAACGTCAAATTTAACTCTTATAAGGTTGTAAAATATGGAAATTCATAATTTACAGCCATACTGCACATTATAAAATATATATGTATATATATAGATATATATATCTACATGTGGATTTTTATCAAATAATTATATCATTTTTTTTATTTACAAATCACCTACAATTTAGTTTGTCAATAAAGGACGGGTTGAATAAAAAATTAAATGTAATGCGCGTTTACGCATTTTAAACAATGCAACATTCTCTTAGGGGTAACTTTCCGGTAAATATATTAATATGAAAATAAAAATCGACGCGATTCAAAGATAATAATATAACATAACTCTTGTTAAAAATTATTAAGACAAGAGATATAAGGTTTAACACTACTCGATTTAGTTTAAGTGGCTTCCGTCAAGATGTTATTGGATTAGCACAAAAAAACCGTGCAAAACCCATTATACCATACACCTCCTAACCCTTGAGAAGAGTAATTCTCTTACTTAATTTCCTTAAACGCGGGTATTTACGCAAGAAGAACGTCATAACGCAGCGGAAAGCGCGTTAGCCACAACAGTTGCGCGCATCATCGTAAAAACGGGCGGCCGCGTCGCTTAAAACACATCGAGACTCATAATAATTTTTTTCGAAATCGCACGATACGCGCTATCACCCGAGATCTTTGTAATTGATTTCAACCTCGTTACCCTCGGTCTAAGTTCCTGCTCGAGATTCGTCCGCTGGTATATATATGGCATTGCACTTTAGTCTTTCCCAGCTCATTATACGGAAGAGCGCGCGCGCGCGTGCGTATGTGTGTTGGTGTGTGCGTAGAGGGCAAAAAAGGCGCGCGGTAGCATCGCGGCGCACGCTCAATTTTTTCCGTCATTAATTTTTATCAGTCGTCCCATTTACTTTTACGACCATTAATTTTCCAGACGCGCGGGGCAATGGCATGTGTGTGTGTGTGCCTGTCTGTTTCTATGGACGGTTTGAGTATCAGGTTTCGAATTCTCGAGCAACGCGCAGGTGTCTAAGAGTATATAGGTGCTTTGCCAGGAAAATAGATATTACTCGTTTGTCTATATATTATGATGGTAAGTGTCTTCTTCCTTGTCCGCAACGTCTTCTCTTATTTAAAAATATATCGTTCTTTACACTTTAGCCCTGTTTGATTTACTTATTTTATCGCGACAGGTGATCATTCTAGTAATATAGTTTTTTTAACGTGTGAAACTACATTTACATATATTGCGATCACATCTCACACTATCGATGGTTACTTACAAATTTATGATAAAACATAGTTGCAATTATGATTAATTCTAATTAAATATTGCATGTCTGATACATTTTATAAAATTAAAAACAATGTTTGATAACATATAGGTTTCTTTTAAGATTCACATTCAGAAGTCACTGTTATATAAAAAATTTAGTTGCTATATGTATATTTGTGTGTGTCTTTTGTATAATTTTCGTTACTAACATTTTTTCAATTAAATCAAATAAAATAGGAATTCCTCGATTAAAAGTTTTTGTCTACAATTAAAATAGTTAATTTAGTTCGCAAACTGAAAAGCTGATAAACATTTATCAAGGAATTTTATCGTCCTTAATTTTCAAACTATCCAATACCCAAAGTAAACGACATTATAGTCACACTCACATTTGTCAAAATTTAGATTCAACAACACCTTCTCAATTTTATAATATTTTCTTTTGAGCTATAATTTCGTAATCCACTTGTGGATAAAATGTTTCAAATATAATTTCTACTTTAAATAAGCTTATGCATATAGTTAATTAAGCATAAAGTAATTACCTTTTACGATCCTCGTTAAAAACTACATGACTATATTTTAAGTTTAATAATTATATTAATATCATGCACGCGAAGATACGATTTCTATTTCCGGTTGTTTAATGCTACGAAACACCAGTATCAGCAATGTAATGAAAATGTTTGATTGTTCATAAATGTTATGAAATGTAACATCAACACTCATGAGTGTTAATTGAGATTATTGCAAAATAATAAACTGTGCACGCTGCTTAGATTTTGGTATATATATGTCTAAATTAAAGGGAAATAATATAGGAATAACCGCTAAATAAAAAGGTTTGGTTAATTTGCAAACAACACAGATCGAGACATGAAATATTCATATTTTCGCACTAACGCGATGGACATAATCTTCGTAAGGTATATAAGTGTACAAAACATTATTTCATATGCTCTTACATTTCCCTCCCTATTTCCTCCCACTCTTTCTCCGTCTCGTACTGTATTCGAATTTTCGTTTTCTCGAAATCCGCGGTATCTTTTTCTGTCTCCGAGTGGCTGGATTCTTCGTTATAGCCCTTTGGTCTCGTTTAACGACAGCCGCGGTAATGAGTGCTGCATAATGAGGTGAGCACATATATATACATATATATATATATATATAAATAACGGCCCCGGCGTGCTGCCTCGTATACCTACACGGTGCGCAGCTCTTCCGTTTCAGAATAATCGCGCACTGCAGTGAAAACGAGTAGAGGAACGAGAGAGAAAGAGAGATTAAACGATCAGATGCATTAACGCTGTTAACATTGTTAGACAGCTTATCGAGAGTGATTGTTTTGTGCTCGCATGCAAGTCATTTAGTGCAATTAGTGCGAAACTCGACTTTTATGCATCCACCCATACATATATACATATATATATATACGTACAATTCGCGTCTATTAGAGTTACATAATATTTGCAATTCCATTTCGTGAATCGAATGCGGGAACAAACCGCTCGAACAATGCTCGACGTGTTTAAGGGTAATACAGCCATCAGTGCACCATCACACACACACGCATTAAAAAGTAATTCATCTTTTGAAATATTTTATACACAGGGTGTTTAATTACGGAGAGTTTAAAACGCGCATGAAATCTTTAGAAATATAATTGTTCGAATCGACGTATTTTTTTTCTTATTGATATGGCTCTTCGTAGTTGAATTTATATTTCGCAATTGAGGAGAGAGACCGATGAAAGCTGTATACGATATTACGAAAACAAAAGAGAAAAGAAGACCGGGTGATCCACAGACGGAGGAAAAAGGTATCGCAAAATGGAAGCCTCTTACCAAGTTCCAGGAGCTCATTCTCGTGGAAATGATTGGGTGGACCTCCCACGTTGTAAAGCGAGGACAAGGGGTAACCCGATATCATAAAGCGCAGAGCTTCAAAAACGTCGTCACTCGTGTGGGTGAGGATCCCAATCGCTAATTGACCGTAGACGTACGGCGATGATCTTAAAAAGCTGTCCTCGTTCGTAATGAGCAGGGACGTGGAACACTGTATCATCCTAATTTAATAAACTCGGCGTGCGAGCGCTTCGACGAGAAACTCTTAGAAACCCAGAGAGAGAGAGGGAGAGAGAGAGAGAGAGAGAGAGGAAAGAGGGAGAGATGTCTCTAAACGGAACTTTGGACGAGGAAATTCCGTCGAAAGGGTGGGTCTTGTGGAAACGAAGGCATCGTTGCCCACGGGTGGCTTGTTTCTACTGGGTGACCTATTCCTACTGTGATTAATGGACACACGCATTCATCTTCAAAATCTGAACACATATACATAGCTTTATATTATTTTAATATTTATAGAAATTTTAAATTGTTGCATTCGTCATTTATCTTTGTAACCATTGACTCAAATAGTATTAATCTATATATCTGATTTCCTAACTACTTTTAAATTAAGAATCAATCATTTAAATTTTACTCAAATTTTCTAAATCATTATGTATCGGAGGACACATCGTGTATTTTGAAAAAATAGCATCATCTTATAAACTGATTTGAATAAATTTTTATTTTCTTCCATCACTCAAACACATTCTGCTTTTCGGTGAGTGACATGTTTAAAAATATTAGAATATAATTTGTTAAAACGAACATACGTCCATATAGCAAGTTTACGTAAGAAACTGAAACATAAAAACTTCAGTTTTCTATGAAAATATATAGTCAACAAATATAATGGAATGAAATTTTTAAGATATGACTGTTTTTTTATTTACTAGTCTGGAATGATAACACAACTCAAAATACTTTAAACTGTTTCCATAAGGAGTACTAAAATAAAATTTGTAGTTCTTTTGCACAAACATTTTTTCATCCGTAAAAACAACTAATCCATAAAAATAAATAGAAAAAGGCGTAGTGGTTCGTACAAGAAGTATTATCGATTAAAATTTGTGTTGATTTGTCAACAAGGAGACCATCAATTGTTTGAGAAACGATTCGGGTCCAGCTTGTAGGATATCTTTTCTAATATAAAAATATAAAATTAACCCAAAATTAAAAAAAAAGAAACTTCACTTTAAACGCTTATTAATTACATATAATCAAATATTAACAATCAAACTAAGGGTTAATAAACATAAGCTAGATTAATTAAAATAGATATAATGTTTAAAAAACGCTTAAATCTGTTACTATCGAGCAAAGCTATAGCCGACTTAACAATTTGAGAAAATGAAGTTTAAAAAATCAATAAAATTTCTAATGTTTAATTTTTATTAAAATTTCTACAAAATCTTAATTCAGCTATAATTTTGCTCCATTCTAACGGATTTCAGCGTATTGTTTTATTTTAGATTCTATCTATTTTATTTCAGTTTTTCATTAAACTTTGATTAGAATGATAATATTTGATTGTATGGAAGTTATAAGCGTTTAAAGTAAAGCCTCTTTTTTGGAAATTAATTAATTACTTAATTAGCGTATAACTTTGAAAAAAAACGACTGTTAGGGTCTGCGGTTCTGCAGGTTTCTTTATATTTTTATATTAGAAAACATATCCTACAAGCTGAAGACAACCCGGTTCATAAAAATATGATGGTCTCCTTGTACGTGTTCTTTATATTAAGTTTAAAATATATGAATGCTCGTTTATATACGGACAATTGACCACAAAATGGTAGTCACATTGATTTCACGTAATTATTTTGCAACTATTGTTATTATCGATTGTTATACGTAATTAATTTATATAGTCTCCCCTTATTTATTTATTGTTATAAAGATACTTGGATTGACAATAATACGAATCATCGACTAGAAAAAATTAATTAAGAAAATTTGAAAATCAAATAAAGAATAAAATAGACAATTGTTCAAAATACTTTATACCATGTATTATTTTTGAAAAACGCAGACTCTAATCACGGAAATTCCAGATAGTGGAGTAAAACGAAGTAACGCATGTATATGTAACTTAATCGTGTAAAAAGTGGGAAGCCTTCAAAGCGAAACTGAGTTTAAATTCAGTTTAAATGAAAGACACCTCTCGCAGGCAAAACCTTCAATGGTAATATTTCATCCAACGATGAATTCTCTCCCTTCGAGTGAGACCCGGACTCTCCAATATTTTCCATTCTCACCGCAGAATACATCATCCCACAACCACACGCTCGCACACAGGCTCGGGCATTGATTGTTTTAGCGAAATCCAATTTCGCAATCATCAATGTAGAACGATCGCAAAAACAGTGCGCTTATGTACTCTTGAGGTTCTCGGGGTCTCGAGAGATACCCTCAACACATTCGACTTGTGCAAATAACAAAAAGTACTCGACCGCCGCACGCACACGAGTTCAACCTCCAGGTTTGGCGCGCGAACTCGGGGCTATACGCGTAGCTTTGTCGGCAGGGCGCTCAGGAAATATTATTCAGTAGCAATCATATCGGTAATTCGTCGAGGCTCGGGCTCGCGTGATTGTCCCTGACCGCAGAGGAGCGCCCGTGAGTGCACGCTGCCAAAGAGGAGGGGGACCTCCTCACCTCCTTATTTGGCCGTGTCGATAAGTCAGCACAGCCTCGCAGTCTACTCTCCTCGTACACAATCAGGTGCACACGGAGCCCACGCGCGAAAATTATCATGGCGTTAGGGTGATCTCTCGCACAAGGACGAACATACAAGAATCCATTCGCATAAACGATCCAATCTGCCGAATAATTCGCAATGATTGCTCACCGGAATTTCGTGGGTCTACACCCGAGTATCGAACCCGGCTACTGTGCACCCAACTAACACTCGAGACTCTGGAACGATCAACCGATTACCTCGATACAGCTAATATCGAACCTTGCCTTTGAAACAACACTTATTTTACTGCACCGGATCTTTTAAACTTATTACATCGAATTATTCTCTTCCATTTTTTTCCTACGTTTAGACAATTTGCCATCAACTGTATACGCTAAGATGAACATAAAACGAATTATAATTTTCTTTTGTTTAACATACAAATACAATTAATAATGTAAATATGAATAATCTATCTTAATATATACCATACAACGAACAAATTAATCATTTTGATAATTACAAACCTTATACATTATTCCAATCACAAATAACAGTATATATGAAATATAATACACAGTCACTGCTGCAATAGATAAAAAATATATCCTAATAAAAGCCATGATAATTAACCGAAAATTTTTTATTTAAATATTGTGTCTTTAAAATATTGTAGCTACGACAATATACCAAGAATATTTAAAATTTAAAGTATTTTTGATAATGTATTGAGTCATTTTAATTAAACAGTAAAAAATTTAAAAGAAACAATGGAAAATTATAAATCAGTTTTCTAAGCTATTCTAAACTAAATTACTTATTATCAAATATTATAAGTATTATACTGTCGAATTTATTAAAATATAGCGTTTTATTTTGATTAAGAATATAAAAGAATCATTTGTCATAAGCTTGTTACATTGATTCTGTATTCTCGTTCGCAATGGGTACTAAACTGGATAGCGTAATCGACTTAACGGATATTAATAAATTAATATAATGAAACCGAAAATTAATTATTTTAATGAATTAGAAACTAAACTTTACCCAAATAAATATATAGGTATTTCTTAAAATATATACCATTTAGAAAGAGACAAAAATTTTTTGTTAATTTTAAATTTGTAATGTTTTTACGATATACTTACTTTACGTGAAATATATAGAAGTAAAACATCAAGTTAGATGAGCTTAAATAATATATTATTATGTTTTAATTGTCCATTTTGTCGACGGATTGAACTTTTGTTACTAATTTAATTTATTTTAATTTGTAACTTATTTTTGTTACTCTAAATTACTTTCTACAATCAATTTTGGGCAAGAATTTGTTGTCTCAACTCTAGAACTACGCGCAGAAAATTTTCATTTTCATTTTTTAAATATATTTTTATGTGCTGCAACTATGAAAAAATCAGAATGGCACTTATTTGAAGCATTGACCATATATTTAAACGAAATAATGCAAATTTAAAAGGGAAATACAATGATACAATATTAATACAATGTTGCATACAAGCCTCGCAGAAATACACTTCCATATGCGCGCAACGTATGCGAATGCATGAGAAGTCGACAAAAGACCCGAGGAGGCTTGGGTAATCGATGGATTTGCAGGCTGAATAGTTGTAACGCGTTGACGATGTAGACGCGTGCGTTTGCGATCGTGAGTATTATATATATATATATGTATATATTATTTGTAGGGTTTCTGCGATCCAATGCATTTCTAGACTGACTGAATTAAAGAATAGTCTTCTCGAGCTAACCATCCTAAAGCCGGAATAAATGAAACGTTAACGTGGCGGAAGCACTGCGTTGCGTAAACCCGATAAGTAATGCGCGAATGCTAACGCAATTTGTATCTCTTCTCAGAATTTATTCTTCTTTGTTTTTTGTTACCTAAATGCCAAAGTCAACTTTTATCCTCCCTATCTTATCAACCGATGATATATTTTCAACAAGTGCTTTCTTAGAAATAATACAATGATATGTATGATAGTATTTGAAAAAAGTATTTTACATAGGGCTGGGTCGGTAGAGTGCCGGACTCGATTCCTTCCGATTGATACAACCATCACTGGGGAATGTATTTTCAACAAGTGCTTTCTTAACAAAGACATCGTATAACCTCTGTCGTTGATTAACACCAGTTTAAATAGAGCATAAAAAGAGCGACGTTAAAATAATAAAAGAAAAAAATGTTTGAAAAAATATGAGAAGATGCGCCTTTATTTAGACATAATTAAGCTCTGGTCGAATTTTCAGGCTAAAGGACAATCGCGTTTTTGAGAAATTCCTTAAAACATGTTGCTTAAAAAATTGCTCAAAAACGCAATTGCACCTTAGTCTGAAATTTTCTATAGAGATTAATTATTTGTAAACAAATGCAAGTCTTTCCGTATTTTTTCAAATACTATCATATATTATAAATTATAATTGAAGTTTTGTTCAGCTTGATTGATAAGCTAGGGAGGATAAAATTTGACTTTGGCAGAACTTGTTTTATTCTTATCATAATATACCTACAATGCATAAGAGTAAGTCCTTCAATAATTGTAAATATATCTATAGTGTAAAACAACCATAATTTATAAATTAATTTTTTATAATAATTATTATTATATTACCGTCAGTGATCGTTTATACTCTCAAATTGGTGCTAATCAGCGACGGAAGCAACATACGACGTCTTTGTGAAAAAAGCACATGTTGCAAATACATTTCGCAGTTGTGTTTCTATATCAATAGGAAGGAATCGAACCCGGGACTCTATCGATCGAGTCTTGCATAGGTCTCTAAATTAATCCTTAAAACAGTTAATAATTTCTAAATCGAATCAAGAATAAAGATGTAATACTTTTAACCAATCCGGAAAAGTGATCACATTTATAGCTTGAATATGAAGAATTTTTTAAAGGTTCACTCAAGCATTATGCATACCCAAAAAAGAAATGTTTAAGTATTTTTTTAATGTGCTATAATAATAGATTTCTGCTTTCATTTGTAGACCAAATTGAATCAATTATAACCAAATATAACCGTGCGTTACTACTTGACGATAGAAATTCCCTAAACGTCAGATTACGGGAATGTATTTATTTTTTTTTATATCACAATGCACTTAAAATTAAAGATATCCTGCAGGCTACATCGTCATCGACATTCAAAAATCTCTTGGGTACGGTCGAATTTGAACGCGACCATGCGCGAAATCTGCTCGAACGAAGTGGAAAAGACGGAGATCCGCGGCAAAAATGTATTAAAGCTTAGTAATATGAGATGAGGATCGCTACGATTTGATCCATCGAGCTCACACGTGTGAAATCGAAGTTTTAATATCGTCTCCGCAATCGCGACACCTATCATCATTCTCGATCTCTTTCTTGATCTCGCGTGCATTTTCATAATCTTTCGTTACTCTCTAGAGCGAAACTTTCTTGATGCGTGCATCGTCGAGTTATGAAAAAAGAAAGCACAAACGATTATTACTATCTGCTAATGCATGCACTTATTGATATTGTAATTAAAGAATACTAGTTTTAAATACAAAAATATTTGCATACGTATACGTTAATGAGATTTAAAAAATATTCATCGGGGGAGAGTGAAAAAAACGTTCTTTCGCTTAATATCCATTTCGAGCCGCCAAAGTCGGGAGACTATTTAAAAGGTTTCTTGCTCGGCGGGTAGTTTCCAGCTGGACTGGCGGGATTAATATTCGCGAACAGCGGCCACCTTTAAACCGACTGATGACGCGTGGAATCACACAGCATGCATTTAACTCTCCACTTTTTTAGTCGGTCCTCGTTTTGCAAAATTTGCGTAAGCGGCGTGTCGACGATTTGATTCGGCCAAATGTCTGCACCCGTCGTGTTCTGGGAAAACTTTGGTTGTCATGCTTTTTTCCAACCATAACACTTTTGACAATTTTATTTTCGTCAATTTTGTCTGGATTTTTTTTACCTCGAATAACAGATTTTTCATTCTTCTTTCACACTTTTTTTATGGCACTTTAAAAATAACTGCCCGCTAAATTAGAATGCTTTCTCCAAAATACGTCACGGAAAGAGAAAAAATTGACTTGATGTAATTTTTTTTCAGCATTTCACATTTTTATATTTCAAAATTTAACTATTTATCACGCGAAGCCTCACACATAATATATCTGCAAAATTGAAACAAAAAATGTAAGGAAGTTTTTGAGATGTTGATATACTTTTATTATAATCATCAAAGTAATTATTACGCCTGCTAATTTTTTCTATAAATATATATGCGCAGTTATGTATGTAGATAACCAAAATATTCTCTAAATTCCTTCGAGTGAGAAAAACTGCATAACTCAAGTCTACAAGAATGATTTATTTTTTACTCGAATCGAATGACTCTCACTCGAAGGAATTAAAAGGGTATTATTTCACTAACAGCAGAATTTAATATTACTCGTCTGTTTCGTACAATTAGAAATTGATTATCTTTCTTATACTATAAACAATACCTTAAACTTAAGGAAGTTCCATACTCAATTTTTGATGAATTAATTAATCAAAAAATAAAAGAGTATGTGTGAAAAAATAAGAGAAGTGATGCCTTCGTTTATCGATAATCTAACTGTGTACTGAATTTCAGATTAACGGGATGTCGGACCCAAGTTACAAGAATTATGTTGGAAACATTGAATTAAAAATCTGAGAAAATTCATATCGGTAGTTTGAAACAAAAGTGAGGGCATAACGTTTTTATTTTTTACCAAAAAATAAATTTGTTAATAATAATTGAATAAACAATTTTCGGTCGATAATTTATTGGTCTGAAAAGGCATGACATTCAACGCAATTTCACGATTTCAACGCAAAATTCAGAATTAAATTACAAATTTAAAAATCTGAAAAAATTTGAGTATACTGTTCAAAACATGCCCAAGGGCATGGCATTCAGGATTTTATAAAAAATTAATTCTTTGGTTTATAAAAAAATATTAAAAATAACCATTTTCTGAGTCCGACATCCCCGTTTTCGAGAAAAGTCTTACCAAAAATATCAAATCATTCCACCTCGTTCATTTATTGGTAAAACTTTTCTCGTAAATACAATAGCATTTCAGTTTAAAATGCAGAACATAATTAGATTATTGACAAACGAAGCGGCGCCTCTTCTCTTAATTTTCCACATACTCTTTTATTTACAAATGTATCACCAATATAATCGCATTTGCCGATAAGGTATAGAGGATACATGTATTGACTATGTCACCCCGTTATAAGTAATACACTTTTAAATGTCTCTAAAATAAGATATATTATTTTAGTTGAACTAATGAAGCGTAACGCAACAAAATAATTTGTTTTGTTAAACAGGCATACATAATTTCGTAAGCCCAAGGCAACAATTACAAGGTATCAGTATCTAAAATTGCAAATACCATAAGTATACATAACATGTTAATCTTGAGCAAGATCGAGTGAGGTCAGGTGTGTATGGGTAATCGGGTACGTTACACTCGGATAGCGTATACGTACATATACTGCATATGCGATCACATATTAATATACATATATACATCTATCTACATGTATAGTTACTGGTGCGGAGAACCACGGTCCCACTCCCCACCTTTTCTCTCTTTTATACCGTTCAACCGCGTTATACTGGGCCGAGCTGTTAAAACGGCGTCGGCGGGCAAAATGATAAAATTTATAATTGCCGCTGATTGCCGGCATTCACCCGACGCATAATAACGGCCGCGAACCCGATGATCGCGAGCCCCGATTGGACCTTCGATCGGCACTCGTATACATTTTATTGCATCGATTTGTATGTGCTGCATGCTAATGAACGTTTTGAACGTGCCCCTTTTTTCACCGATTAATTCTTTTGTAATGCCCGCGTCGAGCGAGAGCGCCCGCGCGCACAACCGATGAAAGAATAATACTACGTATACCGATACGAATTTTATAAATAATGATTATCGCACGTGGTTGCGTAATTTATTTACCCTGTTTTAACGCATTAGCAATAATGTACCTCTACACTCGTTATTGATTCTATATCGTGTAGAATCACACATACGAACGTGCACGCGCCCTACACATTTTTCAAGAGTATATAATAAAGATATTAAATCGATTTATTTATTCGTTGGATTTTCAAGTACGTGATTACACGAACATATTTTATATACACGATTATATGCGTATATACCTATATGCGGATAAAAATAATGTATGTTGAATTGAAATAATATGCGAGCCGAAAAAAAAGGAAACACGTATATTTGGACGCACATTAAGTATATCCACGTATATACCTTTATAAACAGCTAATAAATTATGTATTACCAATGCGAATTTCACATTTAATTAGGATCTCCGATACGATAAAAGTTTTGGGAAAATTGAAAATACTCAAAATAATATATGCTATGCTCAATAATCTACTTATGGGTATATATTGATGAGATTACTTATTTGTATTATTTTTTAAAATATTTATTCAAAATTACTTTCGGTAGAGATGATTCACGTTGAATTAAATACGTGGACACTTAATTGTTCGCACTGATTTGTTCATTTCAAAAAATTAGATTTAAAATATAATAATGGATCTATTTCGCGTAGACTAACGCGAATTCGCATATGTACACGTACAGAAATTTTGTATTTAAAATTAAAAAATATTTAGTAAAAATTCCAATAGTTTTTAGTAAATAAGTCACAGACTGACAAATTAAGGAAACTGACTAGAGTTTGTATTAAAATTTACAAAAATTATAGTAAATATTACAAGAATAATAGTAAATTTTCCTAATTTTTACAGTCTGTAATTTCAATACTAGACAGAATTGTCATTTTTACTACAACTTTTATCTCGCAAAGGGAGTACATGACCTCCGGGAAACGGATCTTATCCTAACTTTGGTATGACTTTTATAATATAAAAATGTGAAGAAAGCCAAGTTATCTCTTGCCAAAGGCCACTTTTACGGGAGTTATTCGACATTTAATAATGATTTAAACAACGATTTGATCGCTTACAACTCGAAAACAAATAGAGATAGGCACTCAAACCAAAAACGGAAGAAACTTGAGTTCAAGTAGATATGTTCTGAAAAAAGAAGCTCAAATTGCTTAATTTGGAGCAAAGTTATGAAGAAAATAATTTTGCTCCAAATTGAGCAATTTGAGCTTCTTTTTTTTCAAACCGTATCTACTTGAACTCAACTTTCTTCTGGTATTTGGTTTGACTGCCTATCTTTATTTGTTTTTGAGTTATAAGCGATCAAATTGTAAGTAATTAATATTATTATTAGATATCGAATAACTCCCGTAAAAGTGGCCTTTGGCAAGAGATAACTTGGCTTTCTTCACATTTTTATATTATAAAAAACATACCAAAGTTAGAATAAAATTCGTTTCCCGGAGGTCAAGTACCCCCTTGTCAGTGTATATCCGTAGGAATTTGCAAGACTCGGGCTTCAATTATAACATTGATACGATAATATTAATTTCCACACAATGTCGAACTAGCCACGAATCAGTTGTAAAAACAAATATTAGGAAGCAGCCGAAGTAGCGGAGAATACGCGACTTTTAATGAAGGTAATTAAGTTTTTCTGTTCGTCGAAACCTTGCCGTCTCCCACCTCCCGCGATTAATGACTTATATACATCGTCAGCGCGAAAAACCCGAGAGCTGTGGGCAAAGGTGGTAGCTGCTTCAGCCTTGGCGGCAGCGAGCTATACCAGAGATGGAAGACGGTTCGAATGAAAAATTGGCTCGTTTTTGCGGAGGCCGCGTGAATTTCGAGGGCGGCCTACGCCCCCAAGGCAACCATTCAAATTAATCCTGTAGGTATCTATATATATATATATATATATATAGTCGCGCGGGCGGCGAATTCCGCGGAGGCTCGTCCTCCGATGATCGTCCTCGAATCCATCATCCTCGCGCCTCGGACCGACTTTACAAGGATGATTAATCTCTGTGTGTGCAGTGCACTAAAGGAAAAAGGGGATGTCGTACGTGGAATATTGTATGCGGTTCGTACGGAAGGTGAGAGCCAATTAACTGACTTTTTTTCTCGCCATTTTTTTAACGATCTACGCACCGAGCTCTACTAGGAGTAGTCGACTAATTATTAGATGGAAGAGTTATATAGCTGCAACCAGCAGCCTGACCCGTGAAAGCTGCTTTTGTGCGTTGTGTTTAACTACGACGAACGCGTAATAACTTTAAACTCATTAATTTAAATGATTCTACTTTTTGAGTTTTCGGTGAACGGACAATGAGAAATCATAAACAAACAGTCTGGACGGTTTGCACTTGACGTTTTATATATTAAACTCAGATCACTGGATACTTGTAATTAGCATGAAGAATTTTCAACATTCGTAACAATTTTATTAGAATATATTCTATTATATTTATATGCGCACATATCACCGTTTAAGAAATATTACTTTTCATTCCAAGCTTTTAATTCCGATATTAATGTAACAAAAGACTTTTTACATGGGTTTCATGAATTTGGGATTCAGGACTTTAATTACGAAATATTAATTACAGAAATTCATTGCGCATAAAAAATTAATACAAAATTATAATACATATATATTTTGTGATCATGAATTTTTGGAAAAACATATATCTAAATTAAGTGCTGCACCCAATTTTCAACCTCCAATTATGAGAATTCTACTCAAATCCCAATTTACAAAATCGATTACTATGTATTATCGATATTAAATAAAAAATAGATATTCGTGAATTAGAAAATTCAAGATGTGCGACAGTAAGTCGACTCTGGTGTTAGCCTTGTTTAAAATCGATATACGTTACTGATTACTCGTGTAAAACCAACAGCATTTTGGTATTATATAATTATCATTTACGTCTAATCACTGGGTGTACGGGTCATCAAGGGCCAGGGTGCAAAATACTATCAGCCTGAGGACCAACTTTTTATGTTTGAATTACCTTTTACATTCATATTTGTAGGATAAAGAATAAAAATTGTTATACCGTAAGGTACCCAATTATTGATCATGAACCAATTTCTGATCAGTATATTATTTCAATAAAATAATAAGATTTGCATAAATTAAAATGTGGCTACACACAATTTAAAGGTTAAAAAATCAATAATTGGATAGTAGACTTAACTGGGAATTGGCATACGTACCGAAAATTTACTGATCAGAAATTGGTACTTCCCGCCTTTTTTTCTTAGATTGTTGCTTACTTTAAAAATAGCTGTTATTTTATTTTTCTGAGATGGCTAAAACGAAGTTTAATATTTGTACTTTCTGTATCCGTAAAAATATATACGATTATTAGTCTTTTTAACATTAAATTATTCTATAAACGTACGAATTTGCCTTAATTGATCAACAATTGGGTATGTGACGGTACATACACTGAAAAAAAAATTTAGTAATAACAAAGAAAATTTTTTTGATTCAAAGAAATAATTTTGTTCAATACTCCTGTGACAATGATTTCTTTGAATCAAAGAAAATAACTTACTCAATTTTAAGAAATATTTAATAGGACCAACTTTATATTTAATTTAAAGCAATGAAATATTTATGTAATTGAACTGATCATTTGTTTGTTTTTCGTAAATCGTTTCATGGGTTTGAAGAAATATTTCTTTCGTCCAAGTAAATATTTCTTCCATTCACATAAAGTATTTCTTAGTTTTAAAGAAATATATCTTTTAACTAAAAGAATATTCCTTTGACATCAATATTCAATGTTATCATTGCAAGGAAATATTTTTGTGATTAAAGTAAATATTTCTCCAATTTAAATGAAATATTTAATTGTTTTAATGGAATATTTCTTCTAGTTGAAGAAATATTTCTTGGTTTTAATGAAATATTTCTTTGAGCTGATAAAATATTCCTTTGATATCAATATTCAATTTTATCATTGCAAGGCAATATTTCTGTGACTGAAGTAAATATTTCTCCAATTTAAATGAAATATTTCAATGTTGTAATGGAATATTTCTTCGATCTCAAGAGATATTTCTTTGTTTTCAGTATTCGATTTTATCATTGCCAAGAAATAATTTGCTCATTCAAATTAACTATTTCTTAGTTTTAATAATGTATTTTTTTTATTCAAATGAATTATTATTTTGTTTTCACTGACTAATACTACTGTATTAACAGTAGTATTAATGTTTTACGATACTTACTGGGAATAATTTTTAGGAGTTTGTTTCAATCACCAAATTTCTTCTTCGTTGCTTTATTTTCTAAACGCATGACTTAATTTACATATAATTTTATCGCACTCGGAAATAAACGCATTTATATATTCGCACATCGCATCGGTACAATTGTATACGCACATACTCTGCAAGTTGTTAAATTTTCTTATATACTAATCACGAGAAAAGTTAGTCGTTTGCGTGTAACCTGGATCCACCTAGTGGACGTTATCTGAAACTACTATTTTTAACAAACGGTTTATTTAATTGTAATAAATATTGCATATATATTTATTTAAAAATTCGTTAATTCGTAATAAATCATTTGTTGTGAGCAAGTATATATATTTATTTGCTTTTACTAAATATTTATTAAGCGTATAATAATTTTGAATAATAATTCTAAATAATCAATTTATTAATTCTTAATAAATCATTTGTTGTGAGCAAGTATATATTTATTTGTTTTTACTAAATATTTATTAAACGTATTATAATTATGAATAACAATTTCAAATAAATCAATTTATTTATTCCAAATAAATTTTTTGTTGTGAACAAGTATATATTTAGTTGTTTCTACTAAATATTTATTAAGCGTCATATAATAATTACAAATAAACTAATTTATTCGTTTCTAATAAATCATTTGTTTCGAGTAACTATATGTTTAGTTATTTCAAATAAATTATACTTGAATCAACTAAATACACATTTACATAAATCAAAAATGTCATTTTAACTAAATATTTATTTCATTCAATTAAATTTCATTTGTATTAAATAGATATTTAGTTGTTTATTGTTCAACAAAATGATTTGGTTAATTCAAATAAATTTTTTTTTCAGTGTAGAATAAAACCTAAAATATTAATGCAATCTAATTCCAGAATACTTCACGAACTATAGTACGAACTATGTTAGGATTGGTATATAAATTTATATTATTTTATTATTGAATAGTTCAATATTATTGTAGTATAATTAATTATTTTTAAGATAAAACAATACTTACTACACCATATATACACTGAAAAAAAAATTTACTGAATTCAAAAAAATTTTTTTTGAATCAAGTAAATTATTTCTTTCACTATATTTGAAGAATCCGTTTTGTTAAATTAATAAAATATATTTATTTGAACAAAATTAATCTATATTAAAAATAAATAAATATTGCGTTGTATTGACCAACATATTTCTTTTAAACAAGCAAATTATTCATTGAATTAAAATCTGCTATATTAACACACAAGTAAATAATTAGTTATTTGTAACAAATATTTAGTCACTTAAACCAAACAATTTTATTAAACCAACAAAAATTTTTTTCGATCGAACAAAATATTTCAATGTTTTATAAAATTGATGTGTCAGAAACAAAGTAATTATTTAATTGTTTTAAAAGATATTTATTTAATCCTATTAGTTTCATTTATCTGATACTAATAAAATATTTATTCAATTTCATAATATTTTGTAATTATATTAATAATAGTGTTATTTGCTTCAAGGTAAATATATTTAAAACAAAATTAATATTTCTTTTCCTAATTACTGCTCTGTAAATTTTATTAATAAATTTATTTATTTGAATGAAACATTTATTTCATTTAATTGAACTATACATTTAAATCAAGAAAATCTTTTTTTAAATCAAATAATTTTTTATTTAACATAAAAAAAAGTTATTATTTCCTTTGATACTATTTTCGTTTCTTCGATTATGTTCAATGGCCCATTGAATCCAATGTACATTTAATTACATCGAGCATCCTTGAGTTTGTAGTTCTAATGCACTTGTTTTCTTAATGTAACGCATCTTCATCTTTTATGTAAATTATCTGTTACTTGAATCCAGTTTTCATACGACGACCGAAACACTGAAATTGAGTAAATAGTTTATTTAATTGGATGAAACGAAGAGTATTTGATTCTATAACTGTATTTAATTAATGTTTCTTACTTACCTTAATATAGTGCAGCGAATTTTAGTAAATTATTTCCTTGATTCAAGAAAACGTTTTTTCAATTCGCTTCTCGATTTTATTTAATCCTATTAGTTTCATTTATCTGATACTAATAAAATATTTATTCAATTTCATAATATTTTGTAATTATATTAATAATAGTGTTATTTGCTTCAAGGTAAATATATATTTAAAACAAAATTAATATTTCTTTTCCTAATTACTGCTCTGTAAATTTTATTAATAAATTTATTTATTTGAATGAAACATTTATTTCATTTAATTGAACTATACATTTAAATCAAGAAAATCTTTTTTAAATCAAATAATTTTTTATTTAACATAAAAAAAAGTTATTATTTCCTTTGATACTATTTTCGTTTCTTCGATTATGTTCAATGGCCCATTGAATCCAATGTACATTTAATTACATCGAGCATCCTTGAGTTTGTAGTTCTAATGCACTTGTTTTCTTAATGTAACGCATCTTCATCTTTTATGTAAATTATCTGTTACTTGAATCCAGTTTTCATACGACGACCGAAACACTGAAATTGAGTAAATAGTTTATTTAATTGGATGAAACGAAGAGTATTTGATTCTATAACTGTATTTAATTAATGTTTCTTACTTACCTTAATATAGTGCAGCGAATTTTAGTAAATTATTTCCTTGATTCAAGAAAACGTTTTTTCAATTCGCTTCTCGATTTAATTTTATACTTTTGAAAGTTTCTTTTATATGAACCGATAAAATTTTTGGCCGCTTGCGGGAAACTTGGATCCCCCTAGCGGTCGTTGCCGAAAGCTCTCTTATTTAAGTAAATGGTTTATTTAACTTAAAGAGCAAAAAAAAATTATTTTAATAACTTTATTTTTTCAAAAATTGATTGGAATATTTTTACCAAAACCAGTGAACATTCAAATAAATTATTCCATCGTTTCAAAAAAAAATTTATTTAATTCAATAAACCAATAATTCTTTGTTTCAATAAAACATTTCTTTAAAATTACTTTATTTCGTATGAATTTTATTTTTTCTAATAAAAATGCATTTAATACAAATAAATTATTACATCGCTTCAAAAAAGTATTTATTTCTTTCAATAAGCGTATGTTTCTTTGTTTTAATAAAATATTTCTTTAAAATTAATTTATTTTATCAAAACTTTTTTTTTAATTACCAATTATAACGGGTACTGTTTAGAGAGTCGGTGCAGGTAGGTCCCTGAATTATTATAGGTTTTATAATATAACATATTATTTTAAACCAACGTAAAACTGAACGCGTTTTATAATTTTCAATTCATTTAGTTACAAAAATTAAAGTAATAAGTACATACCAAATTAAAAACACAAATTTGTTTACAATTAAAATATTTAATTATTTATTTCACTCAAATTGAGTGTTGAATTAAAAAAAAATATAGTTGAATTAAGTAAATTTATTATTTTAAAACAAAGATTCCTAATTTAGTTAAAATAAGTATACATTTTATTGGAACAATAAAATATAATTTTAACTTTAGCAAATCCACATTAAAAAATATTTATTTAATTGAGAAAAATTATTTTTTTAATGTTACTTAATTGTTCAAGTAAAGTTATATCATCTTTTAAAATAATTTACTTTTTTGCTTTTATAAAATCAAACTTCTCAATTGAAATAAAAATAATATTAAGAGAAAAAAAATTATTTATTTAATTCAATAAACCAATAATTCTTTGTTTCAATAAAACATTTCTTTAAAATTACTTTATTTCGTATGAATTTTATTTTTTCTAATAAAAATGCATTTAATACAAATAAATTATTACATCGCTTCAAAAAAGTATTTATTTCTTTCAATAAGCGTATGTTTCTTTGTTTTAATAAAATATTTCTTTAAAATTAATTTATTTTATCAAAACTTTTTTTTTTAATTACCAATTATAACGGGTACTGTTTAGAGAGTCGGTGCAGGTAGGTCCCTGAATTATTATAGGTTTTATAATATAACATATTATTTTAAAGCAACGTAAAACTGAACGCGTTTTATAATTTTCAATTCATTTAGTTACAAAAATTAAAGTAATAAGTACATACCAAATTAAAAACACAAATTTGTTTACAATTAAAATATTTAATTATTTATTTCACTCAAATTGAGTGTTGAATTAAAAAAAAATATAGTTGAATTAAGTAAATTTATTATTTTAAAACAAAGATTCCTAATTTAGTTAAAATAAGTATACATTTTATTGGAACAATAAAATATAATTTTAACTTTAGCAAATCCACATTAAAAAATATTTATTTAATTGAGAAAAATTATTTTTTTAATGTTACTTAATTGTTCAAGTAAAGTTATATCATCTTTTAAAATAATTTACTTTTTTGCTTTTATAAAATCAAACTTCTCAATTGAAATAAAAATAATATTAAGAGAAAAAAAATTATTTATTTAATTTAACAAAATAATTATTTTGTATAATCAAAAATTTTTTATCAACCCATATAATTTTTTTGAACAAACATTTACTTGAATTAATTTAATATTTGCATTAATTTAATAAGTGAAAGAAACATTAATTTATGTAGTTCATTTCGTTAAATTAAAAAATTATTTAATAAATTTAACCAAATATTCTAGCATTTTGAAGAAATATGTACTTATATGAAAGAATATTTTCAGTTAAATCCATTTTTTAAATTAATGCAATTTTTTCATTGAACTAAATAAATTAATTGCTTGATTTATGTTTACCATTTTATTGGGTATTTTTAAAACATGGGAAAAAATGGGTTTTTTCATTTCAAATAAACGATAAAATAAAATTGAAAAAATATTTTAATGATTCAAGTAAAATTTATTTGATTTAAGTAATAATAAATCAATAAAATTGTGTGCATGAAAACAAATAATTAGTTTTATTATTTCAATTAAATTTTATTTATATCAAAAAAATATTTATTTGAATCAAATAAACTGAATTCAAACAAATATATTTTTTTGATTCAAACAAATTTTTTTTTCTGTGTATATTGCATATATCTTTCTGGTTAAAGTAATATTGATCATTTTAATCAATCAATCCCGTGAGCCTCGCGAAATGTTACATTTTCTATTACTCGTTCAAACGGTATAGGCGGAAATTATCTGTGTCTATTATTTACCGTGATTTTTCGATTACCAACCCTAATACTTGATGCAATACAAGACAATGATAAATGCATTCAGCTTGAATTTTTAAAACAAGCAATCTGCTACTTATTATGTTGTTACACATGTAAAAAATTCTAAAATTGATTTTTGATCATAGGAGATCTATTTGAAAATTGAAAATTCTAAATAAGTACAGAAAATACAATTATTTCAAATTGATTGATGTTTATCGCAGTGCGTTTCTTTTCTTTAACTATATTTGTTAAAGAATTAATAGTTATGTATAATTTAAATCAATCACGCTTAAATTATCATTTTCCTATTTTTTATATTTTTATTCCACCTTTTCCTAGTTTATAAGGATTTAATAACAAAACAAATTTTAGATTTATCAAAACGTGTTATTCAATTTTATATCAAGAGGATATTCAATTAATTAAAGATATATAAATAATGAAAGAAAGTTTCTTTCACTAAAAAACCCATCATAAATTCGAACATATTTCTAGTATGTAGATATATTTTTTTTATAAGAATCCACAATCATACATATTTTTTCAAATATATATATAAGTACTGAACAAATCAATGTAAATCTTTAAAACGTCAATCTCTATTACAGCTGCAGCAATCGCAAATAATCATCTTAAGTAAAACGAAGAACGAGATGTACTTGAACCATCGAAGGATAAACAATGGGAAATGAAAAAAAGATGTTTATCAAATGAAAAATAAATGTTCACTTTTCGTAGGTACAGTTTCGATATGCGATCAAACTGTTCCATTACTGCAATGAAGGAATAATCGAAACTGAAGCCGAGGTGGATCGTTAGCCGCGGGGTGAGATGCGAGACGAGACGATCTTTCATGATTCTTACATGTGGTGGAGTGGAGATCAAATCGACTAGCCGTGCCGGAGACCGGTTAACTTAACCGTGCAGACTCGGAATGTGGTCTTACCGCGCGGTATGGATATACTTTGTAAAAGCGATCGGCCAATCGGTACGAGCGCGAGAGCGTTATTACGCAGGCCCTCGCTCGCGTCTCGATTGCGTGGGATTTCTGCGAATCACGTCGATTCTTGAGCCCTCTTCCAACGCGTTGTTTTTTAATACGCGCTCATAGTAGTCGGTGTACTACACGATTTCTTTCTTTCGCGAAGATTCTGGAAATTAGAAAATGGATGACAACGTCGGTATGAATAATATTATGTTTTACAATTATATATACATAATCGGATTATTAAAATTGGGTATTTTAAGAATACCTGCACACTATAGTGAAGTTGGAAAAACCATATCCTCCAATCCGTGGCGAATCGATATTTCCCATTCGGAGGTAAAATGGTAGTAATCAAACGGACGAAACCACCATCGAGGAATATAGGTATATCGTACAAATTTTCAGTGAGTTTGCGTATATAGCTAAAACGTTGCACCGACTTAACTCTTCCTCGTCGCGTCTTTCGGCAAGGCTATGAGAAAATATTACGGTAATGGCTTGGCTAATGGTTCGCGTGAGAAACGATTTTCTGCGAGTAGTCTCGTAAATCATTTTTCCAACCTGAGTGTATATGTATATATTAATGTATCTGTACGAATGCGTATACTCACCGTTTGTGTATACACCCCGCGCATACCCATACACACGTACCTATACATATACCTATATATCTGTATATGTATACGTCCTTTTTCATTTTGAAGCCGATCATTTGGTGCTTTCTCGTCCTTTGATCGGGCTTCTCGGCGGCCACACGCTACGGGCTTCTGACCGCAACGAGCTAACGTTCCCATATGTATCATGTGTTGTCCCACCCGTCCGACCATCCTGGCTGGGTGATTCGCGCGACACACGCGGATCTACCCACGAGATCCGGACGATCAGCTTCATCGCGTCCGAGGATGCGTTCGATATAGCCCGCTAGACAGTATGCAGACAGGACATTCTACCTCTTCCGATATACTTATACCCTTCACTCGTTCTATACGTGTAAATACGCTTTTGTGCTTCACCGTCTCTTTCTCTTATATTTGTAAGCGACGAAAAGCGCGTTTAGGCAAATCGATATTAGCATCAAAGTATCGCAAACAATTTAATTAATTTTATCGTCCACGCATATATATATATAGCTAATTATCAATAGTTATATTTGAAGAAATAATGCAATACGCATATAGTATTCGATTGTGTTGCACTCGACGTTCACTTGTATATATTATTAATTCTTTACTTTACACGGATAAACATCCTTATATTTCGAAGGTATGTTATTTAACGCAATTGTAACTATGGGAATAACTATATCAATTATTATTATCTGGTATATACGTAACGAGTATACGCGGTGTATAAAATAATGGTTATATTTTAATACCTCGATATAACGCACACGTTTTGATCGAGTAATTGGAGCGTTAAGTCAATATTGATTAAAGAAGCTAGAGATTATTCTACTCAAATTACTCGTGTATTACTATATTTCCATTTGCCTAGAGGACATATTACAAACGAAAGCGGTACAAATCTTATAGATAAATTAATCAGCTTATAAATTGTAGATATATATATATATTAAAAAAAATGAACGCTCACCGAGGATGTTTTATAAACTAAGGGGTAATTAAGAAGATCAAATAAAAATGGATTAATCGGTATAGTAAGGAGACGTTGCGATTTGTCAGAAGCTCGCGATATATAGCGACGGTCTCTGGAATCGAAAGAAACGGGAAACCGCACGCGGACGGACGGGGCACGTACCTCTAAACTGCTACAGAACAACTTGCGGTCGGACTGCGCGTTATATTCGTTTACCTTGCGTTAATCATGGCGTTTTAAATGGTAACACGAGCTCGGCCTTCCCTGCTGCTCGCGCGCGCGCGCGCGCTCTTTTTGATACACGCCTCGTGCAATCGATCCTGGCATCGACACCGACGATCGCCGAGTATTATAGCTCCGAGTTGACGTAACCCGATAGATCGGCCCTTTCCGTCGCGCGTTTGCCTCTTTACCTGCAATCCGTTCCACACTTGCGCGAATTATGCATGGATTTATTGAAACTCCGCGGTACACGCTCTTGCGACAAATGAACCTATTGGTATATTTTAGTATTTTTCCATAATTTATCATCAGTAATCGTGGCTTTTAATTATTTTGAACTATCGCTCTTACTTAGCGCAACGTCGTTGAGTAACACATTTTTCGTTGATTTTTGCAGTTTTGCATTAGTATAAGAACAAGTTTTACTTTTAACATCAGGAGCCGTGATTTACAATTTTCACAGCGTAACAAAAATTGGAACTGTAAACCTTTTAACTTGGTGATTTAAATGCTTTTGGTCCATTAATCGTCTGGAGGTATAGGTAACTTTTCATAATCGGCTGCATCATGTTTTCCTCTATACGCTCGGTAGAATTAACTAAGCATAAAATTAGCCAACCGCTACTAAACTGTCAAAACGCAAAAAGAATCTCGATCGACAGGCATAATCCAAGCGGTCGCAGGATGTTATATCTCGTAGGAAACGAAAGGTACTCTTAGTAACACACACGAGGTGGAAAGGGTAAAAAGACGTAAGCGCTTGCGCGTAAGCTCATTATAAGCGCTTACCTTATCTCTCGGGCCAGGCGTTTGGTCGCGTTCTCCTGTCGACTCGGCGCGGCTTTCCTCGTACCCGGTGATCGGAATCGACGGGCCGAGCGAGCCGGCTAACCACCCGGAGGTATTGTGTGTCAAAGAATTTACCCGGGCTCTGCAGCTAGCAGCATATTAAAGCATAAGAGGAGATAGGTGCAACGACACCCTTAAACTTTTTCATGCGCGAATTTTTGCAAGATCGTCACTTTTGCCTTTTTGATTATATACCCGATCACTCGGATCACGTTAATACGCTGCGACATCGATAAGACTGTTTTTCTCGATCAATCTGGGTATCGAGTTCAACCGTTTGCGAGAATCCCCGAAGGTATTTACTAAATTAACAATGGAATATACATAATTGAAATCATTTGTTGCATTTTAAGTGTAAAAATAATTATTCAACGTTGAAAATATACTTTTTACATTTATTGGATTGGGTTGAACATAAAATATCTTTCAAATTCATTTTCTTAAGTGTACTTAAAAAACCTGCATATTTCAATATAAAATATCTTTAGCAATTAACGTATTACGTGTAATGTAATCCAATCCGGATGCATTCGATGGCGTAATTTCATCGAATATACGTCTGATTGTCAATATAAAAATATATCGTGCAAGAGTACGCGATAATCACGTTCCCATACATAAAATAGCAGGTAAAGCATATACGCGAGATATAATATTTCACGAGTAAAGTGACTTTTTGTTGTAAAAACCGAGCGTATATCCGCAACGCCACAGTTTCACACGTCAGGCTCTGGAAATTAAAGTAAATATCGCAAAAAGCTCAGAAGCCACATATCAATATTCCATTTCTCGTGGGTCCGAAAACTCCTTGGAGTCGCAGGGAGAGAGAAGCGAATCAAGCGATATTTTTGCGGTAACCAGCTATACTGGTCTCGCTCGAACGCGAGAGCCGCGGCTCCTTTACCCGGAGAGCCGGGGAGCAAACGCCTCGACCGGCCGCAATAATCTTCGGGGTCCAATTTCGCGAGCCCGTTCAGCCAATCTCACGTTGAACAAACAAAAAGATACTCAACCGGGGCACGTAGACTTTGTCGGTCTGCGGATATGAATATACATATATATATATACAATATATATGTATATGTATATACCTATATATACATCTGTATATATCAGTTGTACACGAGGAAAAAGATCGTTCGGTAGCAATCGCATCGATAATGCCGTCGATTCTCGACTCGCGAACCCGGTAACGTTCGGGTAATACGAATTGCAACCGATGAGCCGATCGCACGGAAGCGCGCGAACGCAATTTGCAAAATAACGATCGTTTCTCTTTTTTCGCCTCTTTGCTCTTTTCTTTCTCTTGGCTCTTGCGCGATGGGTTACGCGGAAATTCGCATCGCTGCCTTTAATTTTCCGGTGCATCGAACTTATTGTGCACGTACATGGGATTATTTAGGTAATAGCTTCGGTAATTTTATTACCTCGCGAGGCTTTAGGAGAGTAGGCTAACATTTTCCTTCGTGCGGTCTGCGCGTCTTTTCGAATTATGGATTATTTTTTCCCTTATTGCAAAATACGCATTTTTCATTTGTATTACGTGAAAAATTAAACAAGTGCATAATATATATATATATTAATATTGCACAAATGGAGTTTATATAAAAGGACTAGTAGTCTGGGTAATAATCTGTGCTATCAAGTCATTTTATACTTCCACTATGTAAGTATAATTTGTATAAATTACAAAATAAAAATATTTACATAAGTCACTTTTTTCAAGAACATAAAATATTATATTTTCGGTATTTTCGGGATTTTCGGTATGAAAGTTTATGTACCTATATGTATTAACTTAACTTAATATGTTATACGAATAAATGAATTTAAGTACAATTAAATGTTAAAGAAACCAGCTTTAATTAAAATATGAAAAAAATTAAATAATTTAAAAAATTAATAATATTTTATTATGCAATGATTTCGAATATTTTTTATTTTTCAATCAAATTTTGTTACTGTCGACTTTATTGCAGAATATCATGGGAATTAGTAATTCATCGAATTTAAATTTTATAATTACAGTAAAACGTACATGTTTTTATAATAATATATTTTAATAAAATTAAATAACAATAAAAGTATGAAATGTTTATATGAATAATTATTTATGTGTTATTTACATAACGTAGGACGTTTTTATAATAATTTCGAATATTGTTTTATTGTTACTGTCACGAATTTCAGTCTATTTAGTAAGATATGTCTTCTGAAATATTTTGCAGTTAATGGATTATGTAAATGGTGTAAAATTCGTATATGTAAAAGTAATACAATATGGATATAAATATTATATTACAAATAAATTACCTATATAAATATTCGGATCCAAGTTAATATAGTAATACCGCTCGTTCAAGACATTAAGAAATGTTGGACGTAAGTGCATAACAAATAATTTTTGTATAAATGTTAAATTACAAGGGTTGTCCCCTTAAACGATTATAGAGGGATAATTTGTCTCTTCGAAAAATAGTTCGACAGCGCTTAAAAGTGGGTGGGTTAAGACATCGGGGCATTCTTTCTTTCTGTTACGCAGCGAGGGAAACAAATGAGCCTTGGATCGTCCCAAGACTTGACGTGGCGGTCTCTTTTGACGCTTATCCTTTGACGCACCGGGGTCAAAAACTCGCAGCTACGGTAGCCACCTACCTCTCTTTCTTTCTCCCTTCATCATCTCTTCTTCTTTCCGATGATGTTCCAAAGGTTTATGCGCGATTCTTTTTTTTTATGTTAGTATACCGCTCGGCCGTCATCTCTCCTGGCCGTTGGGACGTGTAATAATGAGTGGCGAGGGACAATGGACCGAGAGATGCCGCTGAACTTCCGCAAAGAACAGAAAGCCAGAGAGAGAGAGAGAGAGAGAGAGAGAGAGAGAGAGGGAGAGTTAATGATGCTGCCCTCTCCGATCGATCGTGATTATATCGTGTTCACACTGCACGAGAGACGGAGAAAAAGAACGCGTAAGATAGAGATGGAGAAACAGTGATAAAGGACCTCTTTTATACACTTTACGAGCGTGTCGATTTAGCATTAATAATAATAATGGCGACTTGTCGCAGTAAAGAGGTGAAATTATTCACTGGTCGGACTATATGATGGGGTCTCCTAAAGAAAGAGGAGAATTAAGCATTTATTGCTCTTGTGGATGAGCGTGTAAATCTCTCCTTTCAAAAAGGGTATTATAGTCTCTTTGTGAAATACTTTTTACTTTTTACGCAGGTATCAAACTACCAACGCTATTATCTTCGAATCTTTCGATGTCGATTCAGTCGAAACTAGAAAACATTTGTATATACGTGTAAACGTTTTATCAGGTTATATCGTATTTTAATGAGAGAATCTTTTACTTTTCGCATCGTTTGCTGCGCTAATTATAATTTATCATATATATGTATTACATAAACGTTTAGTATTAATCCTACGGATATATTGTACAACTCAAAGTACAATATGCGTTATATAGCGCTTCCTTATTTTCATATTAAAACATCGTTTCTCTAGTGCAGGCCATAAATATACTTACACTGTTCGCTCCGTAAAACCAATCGCTAATAAATCGTAATACGCGCGCGCAATTAAATATTACATTGCAATTACGCGTAATAACGCGCATGTGCGTCGAAACAAAGAGGTGTGACATAACAGTAAGGATTGCATTTTCCATCCACGTTTACGTTGGTTTTGAAACAGTCAGGCTGCGAATCGACCGATCGATCCATATAGATATGTATATATATAAGTCGAGGTTGATCGTCGCAAGATCAATTAACCGTCCGTTATTAAAGGACATAATGCGCGCTCGATTCTTCTTTCCTTCGAGAGTAAAGTTGCCGCGTATAGATGTGCGTGTACGCGGATATACACCGTAAGTGTATATACATCACGCAGACAACGATAAGAACGGGAGAGAGGAGAGAAATAGGGCGCGGTAGTAAACTGCAACAATGGCCCGGAGGGTTGACGGCGGCCGCATCCATTGTCGATGGTAATATTGATTAATTATAAAGTGAAAAGTCGCTTATGCACTGCTCTTCTTCTCGTGACTCGCGCTAGCTTAAAGATCGTTAGACCGTGGCTTCATTAGGGGCGTTGTCGCGCGCGCCTTTTTGCTACGCCGTGTCGACGTTAAACCAGTTGCGCCTTGTATTATTCTCCTTCCAATTTTTGCACGGCATCCAGTCTCTTTTTGCCCGAGCGGCAAGACTTATAACTAGATGAGGAACTTGCGAGGAGGGACGAGCCGTCTTATACCGACTGAACCCTCGAGCTTGATTATACGCACCTCACCCATCCCCCCCCCTTCCCTACCCTCACTCTACCTCTCTCTCTCTCTCTTTCTTGTCGAGCCTCTTCCTCTTCGATTAATCCCTTAAGAAAAACATTAATTTCGCTTGTCTTTGATCAACTTGATTGGGATTTTTTTTTTCAACAATATTGCGTTTGTTCCTATTTTCATTAGAGTAACAAGTTTTTACACTACCCAAATATCGGATTCGTATTTTTCTTATATACTGTTAATTCCGACGTGATTATTTTATTCTTTGTGGACTTTTATTATATTCACCATCAATTACCAGGAAATATTATAAAATAAGGCCTGCAATGGTTAAGTCAGTAGAGTGGTGGAGTTGTGCCCGGAGGTCCTGGGTTCGATTCCCGTTTTCTGTCGATTGATACAAGCATCTCTTGGAAATTTATTACCAACAAGTGCTTTCTTAACAAAGAGATCGCATGACCTCCGTCGCTGATTAGCACCGATTTGGGAGCATAAAAAGAGCGACGTTATTAAAATAATAAAAAAAATGTGAAATATTATACTTTATGATAAATTTCAATACTATATGTGATCTTTAAGAATATTATATTTTTTCTATTACATCCAAGATAGAAACTCAGTCTAATTTTTTAAGTATGAAATAGTTATTTTGAATAAAAATAGGTAAAAAAAATATTCTACCCTCTCTTACGATGAACTTTATTACACTTGTATTATTACAATGAAAATCATTATTTCACGACAGTTTTCATTTACAAGCTAATTTTAATCTTCCAAAAGTGGTTTTCATCGAGTAAGTAAATATGATTGCGAATTAAAAAAAACATCAAATATATAATTGTGTCAAACACGAAAGTGACCAATCTGGTGTGACAGGGAATTCAGACTTTAGAGTGCCATAAACATTGGTAAATGAATTTAATTAAATTTGAGGTTATACTCATTCTATTTAAATAAGTTGTTCCGGTGACAAAAAATGCATTGCAACTAACTAAAAGCAAAACGACAAATTGAAATAGATTTCATTAAAATAAATACTTCAGAAAACTGCAGTTTTGCTTAAATATATCACTATTAAAAATTAATACAAAAGTACAACTTGAAGGGATGGAAAAGTAGTTTTGTAAAAACTATAAGCAATAAAAGTTTAACGAAATAATATTGTATATATTGCAAAATCTATGATTTTAGTCGAGTTTCAGATGTTAAGAATTTAGAAATAAAACTATTAAACTTTTTTTTTATTTTCTTTCGTTCCAACCCCTTTTAGGGTTCCCAGCGTCGGCGCGAGAGTAATTAATTAAGTTTGACTTGCCATGTTAATTACGGGCGACTTTGGTAGATTAATTAAGCGAAACTCCAGGCACCCTTGCGGCGAAATCAGCCGTCAAAGGGATTTTGTCACCTTTTAAAAGCTGACTTCCCCAAGAAGTTGATACATTCTTCGAGGAAAGAATTAATGATTCTCGTTGAATTGTTCGAAAAATTAGTTGAGTCCTCTTCTAGGCATTACATCTTCTTCCAGTTATTACACAATGATAAATATCAACTTATGTTACGCCTAAAATACGTCAGCGGAGCGCACTACATTTATTAATATTAGTAACAAATAGTTTTGCAAATACCCTGCGAAAATTCACCTAGTAAATGTTCTAAGACGGTTTTTCATATAATACACGAGATGAGTAAAATATCCGCGTTCCCGTTCCTCGAGAGGTTTTATATACACAAAAGAAAAATCAAGGTTCGCATAGGGAAAATCTACTTGAGAAGACAAACGAGGAGATAAAGGGAGCGAGAAGAACTAGCTGATATAATAGGGGAATAAAAGAAAATGAGCGCGGAAGAATAATGTCGGGGGAAGCAGTTAAATTCGTTGCATGTGTGACGCCCCCGACCCTAGGTCCGCTTGCGAGAGAGTCAAATCTCCGGGTCGTCCCCTCGCCCCCTTTTGTTTCTACGCTAGCTAAGCTTTTGTTTCGGTTATACGACCGAGGATATCTCGCTCGTTCTCCAATAAAACGAAAACCCCGCCACTTTTGTGCAATCCCACGACATTTGCATAATTTCGCGTAATCTCCGCCATTTTCGTTCGAGCTCTCTTGGCTCTCGTGCTTCGGTCCAATGTCCAACGAGATCGCGGGCCATTTCGTCTGTAAAACTGTATCTTCTTTCACGATCTCGCCTATCTGTTCTCCATAAATTTAAATCTATTAACAACTATTGTTTTTTTTGTAAATAATAGTATATTAAAAATAAGGACTACACATGTATCGTTTATATAGAAGGACTCTTAAACTATTTTCAATCCTATAATTTGTGTTAAACGTCAACAAAATAGTAAGAGAATAAAATGAGAAATCGATATTTGCTCGCTATAATTTTTGAATTAGAGAAAGTATTAAAATGCAAATTAAACGACAGTATATTTCAAACGATATTATTGATTGTTTCGTTATTTTTTTACACAAATTTTACGTTTAATTTTTAAGTATTTCGAGTTTAGTTGACTATTGATCTTTATGTTTTCTCTAGTGAACTCGTGTACACAGTAATGTGCAGTCAGTATCCAAATACTTAAGTACAAATAATAATATGTAAGATATTATAAAGTTTTACATATAATTAATATTAAAGTTTATGTACTAATTTTATGCAAATATGAAATATGTGGATAACATTATAAGCTTGATTATATCAGGGTCCTTAATTCTGCAAAGATGATATTAGTCAATATACTGAATTGCGTTTGTACATTAATATTTATTATTATACAATACTGCGAAACCAAAAATAATAATGATTTTGTTGTATCGAGAAGACAGAATAATTTAATACATTTGACTGTAAGTTACTAATCAACAATTTATTTTCATACGTTAAACTATTTGTATATGTTTAGGATGTAGTTATAAAGCATTGTTTCAATGAGAAGAAAAAGATAATACTTTATATCAGTGAAATGGATGAAGACGATTCTTCTATTTTACGGTCTTCTTTTACATCCTTTATTCCATCCAACAAAAATATTCCACGTTAATAACACGAATGTTTTTGAAAAGCACAAACGTTTCCAAAAAATTGTTCTATTAAATGAAACGCACGTTCGAAGGAAAGTTTATCCAGCTAATAATATTATCATCGATCTTTCATCTGTAAATATAATGGAAGATCTTTTGCAACGTATAAAGAGATCAATTTGGTGGAACAGTGAAGCACATTTTCTTATTGTAAACAAATCAGTCGATGGTTGTTCGATAGCACGTAAACTATTACGTACATTTTGGTTTTTTAATATACTTTCCGTTATTTATTTGTGTAAAAATAATAGTAATATGTTGGTACTGTACACGTATAATCCATACACACACGTGGCTCCAGAATTTTGGATTGCAACACTAGACGATAATTATACAAATAATCCTTGGACATTATTGGAACACAATCTCGAAGAAAATCGTTTTGAAAATAATTTGTTAATTCCAACCAGTAAGTATTTCGATTATTATGATTGTAAATATAAACCTATGCGCGCGTTACTTTAATACTTCATTGATAGTTTGAACAATGTTACTTGTTAACCCATTAAGTCCCAACCGACCATTTCACAGTCGATTTGTTTTTCGCTTAGAAAAAATAGAGAATAGACTAGAATAAAAAAGGAAATGACTGTTTCTTATGTAAAATTACCTGCTCTATCTGAATTCAGCATCAGATTTTTGATATTTTCCATGGAAAATTCAATATAGCCGCTCAAAGTAAAAAAAAATTCCATTTTTTGAAAATCGACTGTGGGCCTTTATTTTCTAATTTTGACGACAAAATCAAATGCACATAGTAAAACGACCATTTGAAAAAAATGAAAATCTGATGCTGAATTCAGATAGAGCAGGTAATTTTACATAAGAAACAGTCATTTCCTTTTTTATTCTAGTCTATTCTCTATTTTTTCTAAGCGAAAAACAAAACGACTGTGAAATGGTCGGTTGGGACTTAATGGGTTAATTCATGCTTGCTTTTAAAAATACATTTTTAATAAAGCTTTATTTCTGTTGGAACTACTCAAATAAATAAAAATATATTGATTACAAACTAACCGTAGTTTATGTTCATAAATTGAAAACTACATAATGTTATTAATATTAATACTAGTAATATTGTATAGACATAATAGTAATTGTAAGAAATTTAAATTTTCCATACATTAAGTATGGATTTTACCGAATTATTATATTATATTACTTATTTAATATCGATAATGACCTTTCTGTAGGTTAGAGTATGGTCGAAAATGATAAATAAATCAATTTTTTTATTTTAGATACAAGTTCTGTATGTTATGTAGAATGTGCGAAAACAATTTTTAAGATGAAAATGTACTTTTATAAAATTTAATTGAATAATTTTCAACATAAAGCATTAGAACGAGATACATATTTTAAACTTTAAAGTTAAATATTTTAAAAACTTTTTTTATACCTTTAAAAAACTCCTTGCTGGACAATTTTTATCGGAGCCTGCTGAAATTTTGCACACATCTTGAGATATGTATTAGTTATAAAGTTACACAACTATTTTTGTTTAAAATTAAATGTGATATTTTTAATGCTATTTTTTAATGAAAAATATTACAATTGTTGCCAAATTTATCTCAGGATGTGTGCAAAATTTTAGGAGTTTTTTAAATGTATAAAAAATAGTTTCTAAAATATTTAACTTTAAAGTTTAAAATATGTATCTATAAGTTGAATGTGTTTTTGGACTCGAAAGATTTCTTTTCATCTCCCAAAAAAATTTCTAATGATGACGTATGTTTATATAGAATACTATAGAAAAAAATAAATGTACTATAGTATTATAATAAATCTTTATCTTATTTAAATGTGTGTTGATGAGAAATGTCATTAAACTAGGTACATCTTTCTGCAAGAATATCTACTTTAATAAAGTAACGAATTTACAAGGATATAATCTCAAAACAGTTCTACAAGAAGATCCACTGATACATCGGTATAATAAATCAAAAAATGGATTTAACAGATTGAGCGGCCTTATTTTCGATATGCTTCTAATTATATTTCGTTACATTAACATCACTATTACTATAAAAAGGATTAACGTCCAAAGATGTGCTATTCAGCACTGTCGATATGCGTCTGAACGTAGTTTTTATTCGTGATTACTGGAAGTATCAAGTTTACCCTTTAGTCACCGATGCATTGATAATGGCAACACTCAAAGATTTGTCAACTTACTATGATAAATTGGCCTTCATTTTTAATTTACAATTTTGGATTGTATTAATTATAAATAGTTTCATTTCAATAATAGTTTTGACATTAATTCTAAAGGTATCAGTACCATCAGCCATTCTGGAATTTATACGAATATTGACAGGCGGAGCAACTTTGAAGAAACCATATTATTCATCCGGTAAAATATACTTCCTCTCTTTTATTTTTGGAATTTTTGCTTGTAGTACTTTCATACAAAGTCGAATGACTGCTTTAAACACAGCACCAAGTGGCAAACCAACTATCGACACGATAGACGATTTAATTCAATCAAATTTAAGCATTTACGGGCTTGAGGGATATAAAGAATTTATTTTGTTTGAATCGATTCGTAATCGATTTGTACCAACGAAGGGTTTCTCAGAGTGCGGTCAACGACTTATTAAACGACAACGCGTAGCTTGCTTGTATCCCGAAACGTTGGCTGGATTTTTCGTCTACGAAAGTTCATTTGTGCACGTTTCAAAGTATCCTTTAACAAGCCGAACTGTCACCTTTACTTTATCCGAAGATTCTCCAATACTGACCAAATTCAATTGGGCGTTTTTGAGAATTTTTGAAGGAGGTTTACTTCAATTAATTATAGAACGCTCTAAACTCAACAAACTTAAAAATTATGAAGTCGTTGAAGCTGTAAATATTATTAATTTGAGCGACTTAGCCGCTTGTTTTGTACTTTTATTACTGAGTTGGCTGACGTCGATTTTGTGCTTTTTCTCAGAGATTATCATTTTTAAATGTACTGTCCAAGTGAACATTAGAAACTCGCATTAACTAAAAGTTTGGTGAAATAAAATTGTAAAGTAACAATACATGTAATTGCTTAAAAAATAAAGCCATTTTACAATAATGTCCGCTCTAGACAACATTAAATTGGAAAATGAATAATATACATTATTTTTTAAATATAATCTAATTGTTAAATTACTTATATGTATCGGATTCTATGCCTGATGTTTCATTTTTAATATCCTAAATAAAATTAAGTATTTAACAATTGATTTGAAAAAATATCTTATATATACTAAAATAACGTTGTATTCGTGATTGTTTATTATAAAGAGGTTGGAGATTAAAAAACATAGACGAAAGAATTGTAAATGATGGCTTATAGCACGACTAGATCATCTACTTAATATTTTAAATGATGTGCTAAAATATATATTATTAAGCAATAATACTGACATCGAGAACCTCATATATGTTTGGTACACAGATCATGCTATACCTGTATTTTGTCATGTGAAAATATGAAGACAGCTAGAGCCCTACACACTAACAATCGTTTTTACGAAAGTTATACGCTGTCGGACCCTAAAATATTTTATATATAGCAATTTTCTTAATTTCTTTTTAATGTAATGGGGTTAATTTTAAAAAAACCGAACACCGTCAGGCCTTTGGGCTAGCTTTAAATAATATACGTGAACTTTTTCAAAATTTTTAGTTAAGAATTCATTATGACTTCATTATGACTTTTGAGTTGGAAATATTGCTATTTTTTTCGATTGAAAATTATCGACATAACATCGTTTGTTCAATTATAATTACAAAAATTATTTTTTGTTAAAAATCAAACCATCAGGCCCTCCCAATTGATTAAAACTCTCTTCGCTCTGAATTTTTTCAGATTAATGAATTAGTTTTTTGAACAAGACGTTTGGGTTGGAAAGGGAAAATCCCTGTAATTTGGGTCCGACATGTCCTTAAAGCAAATATTTGATAAAAAAAAATGCTTTACTTTGATCGCTTATAACTTTTGAACGATTACAGATAGACAATATATCGAATTAAAATTTAAAAAAAAGGTGGAAGAAACTTTGCCTAAAAATTAACCAAATTGAAGTGCTAAATTTTTTTATCCGTGTAACAAACATATATGAATTTCTCATTGTGAGTATAAGTTTAATAAAAAATATATCAAACATTTATAATATTAGATTATTTTAAGAGTTATACCAGGTTTAATTAATGAGCTATATATAAGAGTGAAAGAATGAGACGATAATAATTTAATCAACAGATTATTTTGGTACAAGAAGAATACCATTATCTAAATAAGAATTCCTTAGAAATTTTTTTTTATACTTGCATTAACAAACGCATATAGAAATTCTCTAGCACATAATTTGAATCCTATCACGTTACTCAATTTTGTATTCTTAAATAAAACGACGAGCATGTATAAGCATAAGAAAGCAAGGTACAGACCAATCAGGCGTATATAGCGTTATTTCTTCGGTAGTAAGTGCTCAATTTAGTTAGCCATTCGATGATAAGATATACATATACATATATTTGTGCGGTAGTCAGTTTGAATGCGCGAAAGATTATTTTTACATGGAAAGAAACGAGCGGAGCCAATAATATATCCAAGCATCGAATGATCACTCTGGTTGTCAATTGCGTAAAAATCTTGACTTTATAACTTTAAATCATCATTGCGTTGTTTGGTATAAGTATGTATGCAACCAACGAGTTTGGTTATGCGTACCGACGATATGTTTACCCCTCATTTTCGAACACTTTAAAATCAATCTCTTTAATTTCACAATCACGTTGATTAACAACAATCATCGTCATTAAGTAGCTACGCGGTTTATTTCAATTTTCTCATCGCGAATATATATATAGTAAATTTTGCGTTCGAGTATATCTCTACGTGTTCACATGTATAAAATTCAATATTCAATTCAATAACAAACTGATAGATTTGCGCGGAATGCAATTGAGAAAACGATAATCGACTAACTTGTTGGCCATGTATACACTGACTGTTAAATCAATTCTATTTGTAATGAATTTTCACGAAAAGAATATAAGTTACTCGAAATTACTATTCCTGTAGTATACGTGACTTTTCACTTTAAAGTAGAGCAAGCTAATGAATTTGATTGTAAAAAATTACTCTTCTTTGCAATCATTATAATAAAGCCAATTCCATTAATATTTTTGCATTTGATTTTACGTACGCAGAGCTATATGTATTATGAGGATGGAAAAATCCAACAATTTTATTGACCGCAGAAAAATTTAATTTAATTATTTATTTTATTTTATAATGAAATATTTTATACTATTTTTATGTTATCACTAGAACAAATTTCAATTTTGTTATTAATAAGTGGTTGTAATTGACTAATGCGAGTATTCCCCCGTGGAAAAAATTTCATGGGAAAATCTTCGAAAAAAGTTTCCTTGCAAAAATTCGTGGATAATGGCCCAAAGCCACGATGTTACTAGGTTTCTGCTGTTAATAATTATTCAAATTATAATAAAAGAAATTTTTATTTTCATTGCAAAAGTTTAAATTGTTTTGAAGTCAAAAATATAATTATCATTCGAACATTTCAACCTTCACTCGTTTACTCTACCAATTCTTTCTCTCTACCAACTTAGATATTTGTTTTGTTTATATCAATGTGCTAATTCAGGTTGAATATAAAATGCAGTTGCTGCTTGAACTCCAATTTAGTTGATAACCTGAATTAACAGATTGACAAAACAATAAAAATGCGAAAGACATTAGAGAAAAAGATCGGAGGATCGAATTTCCAAAGGGTAAATTAAAGTTTTTTAATTTAAAATAAGTTTTATTAATAAAAATTAATCATTTTTTATTGAAATTTAAATAATTTATGACAGAAACCTAACAAAATCGTGGCTTTGGGGCATTAGATAGGATTTAGCCAAGACTTTACAAGACATTTTTTCCAAAGATTTTTTTATAAAATTTTTTCCTATAGCTGGTATTCAAAAGCAAATCCAACCCTATAAATTTTCATTTCATAAGTATATTATGTTCAATATGCATCTAGTAAATATAGATATACCACGTATTCTGGATATAGTTTAATAATTTATAATGATGGGTATTAAAAGCATTTTTATACATGGGATTTTAAAGGCGTAAGAGTACAAGAATGTCGCTAATTCAAAAAGGAGGGATGAAAAAGAGGAAGCATTACCCATAGAGGGCTGTACGTGCAGCGCAGAAGCGCAAGCGAAAGATGCGAAATGCGCTCGCTCGCGCTTGGCGTTAGACGTTTGATTAATGGCGTCAGCACTCATTGGTCACGCTACTAATAAAGGAGCGTTCACACGTATTAAAGCTGGACGCAGTCGCGGGCGCGAGGTCTCTCTCTCTCTCTCTCTCTTTCTCTCTCTCTCTTTCTCTCTCTCACCCTCCCTCTCGAGTCTCCGTCGTAACGAGGGAATGGCGTGCCACGCTCATAATTGACCCGACCGGCCACAATCCAATCGCTCTTAATCATTCGAATTCATCTCGCCGCATATTCATGCGTCCGAGTATATACATATATACATACATATATATATCGCTGGACGACGCCATTACCGCCTCGTTTCGCGCAGTCTTTACCGCAAAAACGGATTTCTCTCTTCTGAATCTGCGGGCAGTAGAAGTAATCGTTACGTTTTCTGTGCAACGATACCTTCGTAAGTTACGAGGGCAACACAACTGTCGTATTTGATTTTACTCGAGCGTGTAGGATAAATGCACTATTTTATTTTATCCCTTCAAAGAAATTATTATTCAGATCAACCAAATATTTTTTTATGTTGTGGTGTTAATTTCCAAAGCTGAATTTGATGTATGAATTTCTTAGCGTAAAAAGGTATAAGGAGTTATTAGATGCGAGATACTGTGAAAGGGGTTGTAATTTGTAAATTAACCATTATAACTTATCGCATGTAATTATCTGTTTATAGAGTAATTTTCTCACTTGAAACGAGTGAAAATAATAATGTTACGTTAAAGTTCACGTATATGAGTCCACCTTTTCTTGTAATTAAATTATGTGTATTTTTCTTATTTTTAGAGTCAATGAAAATGTGTACAATCGTATAAGTCTGAATTGTAATGAATTTTTGAAAATGTACTAATCAAATTAAATAAGGTGATGTTTTTTATACCTAATAATCTTTCAGAGATCGAGTATGTACCAATTTATTTTTAGTCGGTTTTTTTTATATACTTCGATAACTATATGTACATTCAATTAAGTTCTACAGACTATTATATTATTGTAATCCTCTATCACTTTTTCTTATTAAAATTTACAGTAACACTGATCAATAAATAATAAATAAAGGAAAATTCGATGTATTTTTGGAATCGCCGATTATGAATTTGTTATCAGATCTTTCAAAATTCAATATGACAGATTAAATAAATCAATAATGTAAGATGTTAAAAAAATCATCAGATTATTACATATTATGCAATCTCAAAAACCTTCCTATGTATAGTCTTTCTTACTTCTGACGAGATCTTCGAATGGATCGACGCATTAATTTAAAATATCAGAATGTACAATCATTCCCCGACGGTGGATCGTACGAACTCGAGTATACGCAAAACGGTATAATGAGTATATAAGTAATAACGCCGTGTCGGATTTTCGTTGGTGCCCTAGCGAAAGTCAGTGGAGCGTCAAGAGCGAGGGGCCGCGCAAAGCGTAAAGTAACGTAAGTAACATTATCTATGTCGAAGATATAGAGAGTGCAATATCTGTGGAATCCGCTCGCGATCTCTCAATCGCGCGAGAAACCCCACGATCGTCAACAGACGAGAGCTCGGCTTTCCATGTCTTGGCAATCGATATCCCGGGATCGGCGCGTAATGGTCGAGCGGTTTTGCATTTGCGCGATCGATCGGTTTTGAACTCGGTGCGTGTACACGTATTGTGCGCGGATGACAGCCCGTGCACAGATGCAATTACACACGATTATTAACTGAAAACGAGCGATATATCGAGGATCAAGAGTCGTGGATTACGGACAGCGTATCCGTTTACTCTCTACGTCGTGCGCGCGGATCTATATACACGGCCTCGCGGGAAAAATGTTTATCGCCAATGATTAAAATACAAATTCAAATAATTGCACGCTAAACCGTCTTGAGGTTTCCCCCCATCCCACCCCTCTCTCTCTCTCTCTTTCTTTATTTCTATACACAGCTGAAAATTTGCCAATCATATAAATTCGTTAACTAATATTATATTTGATCCAAAGTGTGACGCAATAATTTAAGAGAAACTGTTATGAAGAGCTATTAGTTACGAGATAAAAATGATTGGAACAATCGAGTCCTCGAAGAGGGGATTATTATCTTAATATTTTTTCATTTCTTTAAATTTATAAATTAATAAACGTTTTTATTTAATTCTTATTTCTAGTATGAACTCATATGGTTAGCGTGTCTCTAAATTTATTTTTAGATGTTAATTAACTTGTACATTTATTAATGTAATGTTTTCGTTATCAAATTAATTTTAAAAATTTATCAACAATATGTTCTTTCAACATTCCATATATTGCTGCACATATAGTTTGAGAACTGTTTTTTTTTCAATTTCCTTAACTTCCTTATAAGTATCAAGAAACCATTCGATAATAGTAAGAATTTTACGTTCGAACATGTAATAATCTTACTTTTTCGTTTTTTCCCCTTTTATAAGATTTAATGCTATTTTGCGCAGCCTACGTCCATTGATACGTCGGGCTCAGAATGATTTTCATATAACTGTAGATTTTTTATGAGGTGTCGACTATAATTTCATTCGTTTTTGCAAACTTCTACACCGTAATTATCCATCGAATCAATTTTGTATTACTTTCTAATGCACTAGAAATACTTGGTCAATTGCGGTTAAGTTCCTTCTATATATCACTATATTCAAACATATGACGAAAAGACTCGTGTACAATATAACCGAAAAAACCGAAAAAATTACCAAACTGCTAAGTAAAATTTACAGTAAATGTAGTAAAATTTACTCTAAATGTAGTAAAATTTGTGGAGTTAGCGTACTAAATTTTACAATTAGCTTGTAAATTTTATTAACTCTGATTTTTTCCTATACTGTTTACGAAATTCTATAAACAACAGTACAGCACGAGATACCGAAAAGAAGCGATAAATAAAATTTTTATTGGAATCGCGTCGTTCGTTTGTTTACTTTAAAAGGACGATTCGATGAAACACATGCAAGTGACGCGGTGGCGCAATGGTAAGGACTTGATTCTCAACCCAAACTTCGCAGGTTCGATCCCGATGACATCCAGAATTTTTTTCACTAATTAAATTTCATTTAAATATTTAAAATTTCCATAACACTTGAATAATATACATAAACTCAAAAATAAATAATATGGGAGGAATAAAATTTTTTTTCTGATGTTAAAAAAAAAATTAAAATTACAATTTAGTTTGGTAATAAATGAATTTTTTTATATTCTCAGTGTCTATAATAACTACTCAAACGCGAGCACGTGAAATGTTTTTGAATATTTTATCACAAAAACACGAACCTCTAGAAATCGAATATTAGAAACTAAGGATCATAAGCTAAAATTAACGTTCTCCCGTGTAAATACGGAAACAAATTGACGGTTAATTGACCATCTGTCAACACGTAGATTTGCGTGTTCAGCACCTCTGGTTGAAGTCGAAAAGGAATTATAACACAAACAAGAGAAATGCCGGTGATGCTGAACGCGCACGCATAAGAAGTAGAAAAGAAAAATTTCGAAAAGCCCTGTGTGTATATACGTGTGTTCATAAGGGAGCAAGCAGTAAAAGCGGTGCAAGCGCGGCAAAGGAACCGTAAACGTATTTCTTTTCCCGCGGCGCGTAATTCGTTTATCGCGCGCTAGTCCGTTTTTCGACTGGCCGCGGATCCGAACGCACGCGCGCAAATTGTTTAATTACCTGGCCGGTGGTAGTGCGGAAACGGTTTACGGCACTTCGCGGCTATATGCACCTTGAAAGGCGAGAGAACCTTTAAGACCCTTTCACGTTCCGGCCCCTTAGGTGTCACTGCTATTACTTTTTTTTTTCAAATGTTCGTTCAAACGGACGTAGTAAACGAATTATTGTTCATCGGCGTGCCTTCGTATATATAAAACCGAGTAACAAAATACTTTGTTTAGTTAAATTATCGATATAGTCATGACTATGTTTGTAGCACGTGTATCTTCAATCCTCATTAATTTAAAAATTCATATGTGTATCTGAAATAATACCATTTTTCTTTTGTATTTTTCACGCACATGTAAGTATAAGTATTTATTATCTTTTTTTTTTAATTTATTAAATCAATTTCATCTTATCGATTGATCATTACTAAAGAAAAACGAAAAATATGCAAAGTGCCAGTATACGAGTAGTAATTTTTTAATACATAAAATATGCTGTCGACGCGATGCGCATTCGTTCAAATGGTAAACCAACTATTTCATTTTGTTACAGGAGGATAAATTTTCTTAAAGAAAAAAAAATGGTTTAGTTCAAAGAAAATATTTGCTAATGCAAGATTCATCTCGCTAAGCACCGTTCACTTTTATACTCCCTTTATAGAGAGCCGCAATAATTTTTCCAGGGACAGGCGAGAGAACGGTTGTGTATTACGCAGGAGCGACATGGAGGCGAGCGCTTAAAAGAGCAACTCAAAGTGATGTCGAGACAAATTACCGAGAAGTTTACCGATTCGAGATTCTCTTCTTTATTTTTTATTTCTCTCTTCAGCCGCCCAGTAATTTCGAAAGGGGATTTTTAAATTGGCTTCTTTGACGCGACTCTAGTTGGGATGAGTTTTATCATCATATTGGAATAATTTGCGCCACCCTCGTTCCTTTCATTCGTATATTATATACCAACCGTCGAGGTGTTCATACCCCTGACGCACTTGTTAAACGACACTTTTTCACTAGTAATATCAATAGAAAAATGAATATGATAATAAATAAAACGTATAAAATTATTGTAATTATTTATACATCAAATATTAGAATAATAATAGTAAGATCTATAATCAATTCATGTATATAATATATTAATAATTATATAAGTAATTTTAGTCTATTGATTTGTTTGCAATTATTAAGTATTATTACTTTAAAGTAACAATCTGCACTAATTACAAATTCGTTGGTGTTGTTATTATTTTTAATAATACATTTTAAATTTTGGTTAGTACACAAATTCTTATATTTTTAGGGACTTGATAGATCATTTATTCTTAAGATAAAGAAATCAATAAAAGGTTAAATAATATGTTGTCACTGTTTGTTGCGCGTAATATATATTAAACTTTTTTAAGATATTGGCGTTATAACAGTAAATATTTCTAATATTCATTGATTTTCAAGCATTTAATATTATTTGTCTGTAACACAAAGTGTACTCTATAACATTATATAAGTGTGTCAGTTTTGTTGTGAATAATACATTTATTGTCAAAAACAATACAAATAAATTTTCGGCATGCTTTTGCAATAATTTTTACTTAAAATATAAAAATATCGCAGAAAAAAATAAAAGTCCACGTAATAATGGTGATTTAATGCCCAACATGGAGTTTAACAACCTTAATCCGTTTCTTTATCTAGCTTGCGACCGAGCGCGCGTGCCAAACACATAAAAGGCTCTCGTCAAGCGCGCGAAAATGTGATTTGTCATTCGATGGCGCATAATTACATGGGGACCGCGTTCCAAGTGTACGTCAGTAGCAGAGACTTCTTAAACGAGAGTGTCTTTATATGAAGGGCCGAGAGAGGAAGATGCTTATATTGTTGGTCAATTAAGCCTCTCCAGACGCTCAAAGCTAAAAGGGGCTCGCAGGTGCTCCTACTTTATGTCTTTAGACGCTTTGAAGAGAGCAACACCAAAAATCGAGAGCTGCAAGAAAAGTGGCGTGAAAAAACGCGAGAATTACTGCGAAATCTTTATTAAAAGAAATTGCAAAGTGAATGTGAAGCAATTGCAGGATTAAACTATGGCTTATCGACGCATTTCTTTTAGAGGAAAAAGTGCAAATCAACTTCAGAATTATTAAATACATTCAACATGTATAAACTTGAAACAATGCACGCTAGGTATAATTATTTAAATATAATATAGAGAAGTAATTTTTATTTCTACGTAAATCCAAAAAGTCAAAATGCGAAAGCTACACTTGAAGCAGTTTTTACGCTAATAGACGTGTAATAGCGTATAATTTTTAATCAATGTTGTAATTAATTAAATCATATAGATAGTACTGTTAATCAAATTAAATAAAGTATTAATTAATTTTTTAACTATTATATTCATTGTCACTATATAATAACCATGTCAGTATACATTATGGAAATGGCGGAATTACAAATAACATAAAAATATATTAATAGATCTTATGATTACAATGTGTTTATATGTAATCTATACCTATGATAATACAATAATTTTTTTAATGTTTTGTATTACAATTCTTTTCAAATATGCCTTATATTTTCACAATCACAAAATGTATGTGAAATTCGGTTTAAATCATACCTGTTCAATTTTACGAAAATTATTATACATCAGGACCGAACTACTCATGACAAGTGTCCAACTTAATCGGTGGTTGATGTACCGACAATCCCCGACCTGATCTTTACAACCAATGCAAAGAAAATTAGTTTTTTAACATATTGGTTACAAAATAAGTAGCTTCTGTTCTGTTTTACGCTAAATGTACCTTTTAAATCATTTGCTAATTGAATATACTAGAGTTTAAATCTGGAGTATTACAGACAAAAAATTTAGAGTGAATTTCGAGAATTGATAGAAATTAAAAAAAAATATATAGTTATTTGATCACAGACTTTTATAAAAATATTTTTGTATTGTATTTTAATTTTTCGAAGTTACTAAAATTCTAAATAGTCTTAATTAGATGTTTAATGCCGGAATGTAGATCATCACATGCAGCTATGGTATTTTTGTAGAATTTTTTTTTAAATAATAAATGCAGCTACGAATTAAATTTATTATGTTTCTAAATTTCGGGGTGAAATATATTTATATTATGTAAAAGACAGTATTAGAAGATCTGTTATTCTTGTTAAATGCTAACTTATATATTTGTACGATAATGCTAAACCCACATGTTATATACTTACATGCTAAATAAAAATTAGCAATTTTTAACAGGCATGCTTTTTGTTAATAAAGGAAGATAATTTTTTAGCAATATCGTCTACACTGATTTAAAAAATCGGTTACATATATATTATTAGGTATACATTGCAAAATTTATCGTACTACACCAACAAACCTGAAAACAAATCCTGATGCACAGGTACAAAGCAATAATAGTAATCAAATATATCGCAAGTAGGAAGAATAGATAAAACGAATTGTTATAGTTATATACGTTTATTAAAATTATTTCCAAGAAAATGTTTAGAGACTCGTTTGCTTATATCGATAAAACATGCGATTCGGCAGGTAATACGGTCAAAATAATACTATAATTTCTATTAAGAATTGAGTACGTAGAAGTTGACTTAAAAATCATTATTTTCTTTTTTTCCAAAAATTATTAAAACTTTAGGAAAAAAAGTCGAAATGTACGTCTACGATCATATATTACTATGTGGTTAAAAATTTTTTATTTAAATTTACTCAAGGGTTCCTTTTCGCCGTAATAGAATTGTATACACACGGTTTGTGCAATCAAGCATATAATCACATAAGATTTATCCATTAACATTTATGAGTTAATTTTAAAAATCGGAAAGAAATATGCTGCGCAATAATTCCATTATTTTTTCATGGTGCCAAAAGTTGACTGATAACTTTTTTACGAATAAGTCGCATGTGTTTGATTTTTTCGTGTATAAGCAGCATATTACTTAGCGAGATCCTTTTTATATGACTCTTTGTAGAATAACTTTTAAAATTAAATATTTGAGTTAGAATCTTACGAATACGGGGTGTCGATGAGTGTAATTTTACGTTTATATTTATGAGATTACATTTTACGTAAGACAGCACGAGATGCATAATAAGATAAAGAAGTAGGTAGCATCGCGTCGAGACAGTCGATTGAAAACCTAAGAAAATCGAGAGTCACACGGAAAAGCCTTCGAAGCAATCCACGTGATTACGAAGACCGAACTACGTTACCAAGAGAGTGCAGCTGTTTACATCACTAGTTGGAGAATGAAGAACGCACGTCACCGCGGGTGTATAACAAATCAAGAGAAAAGGCCAACTCGCTCGCAAAGAAAAGAAAGAATAGATGTATGTATACGTATACATATTTGGAATGGATGAGCGTCATTGTGCCGATAGAGCTTCCGTAAAAGGACGAAACACGCGAGTGAACGAAAATCCGTTGATTTCTCGAAACAAAACGTAAGATCGTCCGGGCGCGATATCTCTCAAGAGGCGTATATATAAAGGTATATATTTATGAATTACGCGAACTCGAGGAAATGAAATTCGCCCGGGCTGTAGGCCGTTGAAGCTTTGAGAACCGGGAATATGCAGCGAGGTAAAATAAAGTAATTGTTGCCATTACGGTGCACGCGGCGCGTGTAAAACTCGGAGAGCTGCCGGTGATGTGAGAACTCGCTCAATTATGCCTCAACGCTATTCAGATCGCGAACGATTCGCAACCGCTCGGTCTCCACCTCCCCCTTCTCCCGCTCTTCCCTTCTCTCCTTCCTCCAGCATGTCTTGCGTGTATGGGCGAATTAATTTAGATGTCTTAATTGCATCGGTTAATTGTTCTGGAACGCGGGCGCGGGTGCGCTGTTAGACGCGAATGAAGAGCCTAATTCGCAGATCTCGCATTGTACGAGTATATTACCTGGTTGTACGAGCACCGCGAGCGAGATGCCAGTCCCTGGTATTTCTGAAAGGAGATATTATTGCTTTCACCGAGGCACACTTCCGCCTGACGCTTCTGCCGCGCTTCGTGCCGTTGACTTCTTGATGCGCGTTAATGGACCGCCGATTTTGCGCCGAGTCGATCGATCGAGATCGATATTACACGAAACCTACCTATATCAATCTGTTCTTAGATTTTATAAAAACAATCTAATTAAATTAACACGTACGATTGAAAAAAATGCACCCACGTTTGTTGATTTACTGCTGAAATAGTATAGGCAAACCATAACAACAAAGAGTAAATAATCACTAAAATTTTAAGACTAAAATGTTAAAATTTCTTTCGCTTATGTTCCTACTCCTATACATTAAGTAATCCGAAAAAAAGAAGTATGCACAATAAAATAATTAAACTAACCACGTTGAATAATTTAACTAATAACAGCGAATTCTTTTTAACAAACATATACTATTCGCGGTGCAAAATAAGAACGATTGTCTTTATATACGCGTCTGTATACAGTTTACTTGTATAATTAACGAAAAATAAACCCAATAATGCGTAATGTATAAAATAATAAAAAAAATGTATATAAAAGGTACAAGTTCGAGAAATGAATAGCACGTGAAATGTCAGTTACGGTGGTTGCGGCGAGGCCATATTGTTAAATTCAAATGTGACTTGATCAAATTGGTTTAATAAGGCCCGGATGGTGTTCGTATACTCGAGGAGTCGCTCGGGCGGAGCATGATTAGCGTCTGTCCGGAAATTATAAAGCTTGGAGAATATACGTGCGCATACGCCGCCGATTATACAAATGTACATTACTCTCACTTTCCTCCTGGGAAAGTTGCCACTAATTATAATGGACGTTAAGTAATCGCGTTGAACACTCGTCTGCAGACCACACCGTCTATTGTATATATTTCTTATATATATATATATATATGTGTGTGTGTTTGTGTGTGTATGTGTACATATATAGAATGAAAATTGCATGAGGAAAATTGCGGTTAATACGACGTTAGACTATAACAAATAACGATTAATTAATCTCTTGAAATAATCAACTACGAGTAAACATCATGTGTATTTTTCTGTGAGTTTGATCATTTTTTGTCGAAAAGGTTTGTTTATTCTATATAGAATTTATAACTAGTAAAATCTTGGAATTTTTTTATTATATTAAATTAGTGATGCTATATATGCGTGTCGTGGGAAAAACATCATACATTTATAAGTATAATTTTAAACACATTTAATAAATTAATCGTGACTTGGTTAATTACTTTATAAGTTTGTTACGGCAACACATTCAATACCTGATTTGAAAATTTCAAAAGTATGTAAAAATATGTAAATATTATATGTAATAATTTATTAATAATCGTATATGATTATCGTTATACTAACTATTAAAATTATTAAAGTAATTTAAACTGCTCACAAGTGAAATTATTGAAGGAGTATGCGATACCTATAGTACATTTTAAATTTATATAATCAAATTTACTATTATCAAAATAATTTTTTGATAATTCAATGTCACGAAGTAAATTCGAGTAAATTTGAGATGTAAATAATTCCCGCATACGTGTCTCAAAAAATAAAATTTATAATATACACACACATATATACATTTATATATAAAAGGACAAATGTATATTTGAGTTAAATAGGTCGTGCAGTAATAAAGTGGCTATCCGCGCTATATCACCTAAGAAAGGTATATATAGGAAATAAAAATGTTCCCGCACAAATAGCGAATCGTAATCGCGTTGGAAAATATACATATACGAATCAGGAAATCCCGTACAATCGAATACCTGAATCGCGCGCCAATAAGCGGAAAGGCGAAAGAAAGCGGGCCGAGTTGGCAAAACACGAGAGCGTATATAGTATCGTATAAAAGACAGAAGGTCTCGTTGGGTCATGCAAGGTTCGCGCATCCCGTTGCAATTTGATGCGCGCGGGTAAAACCAAGGGATAAGAGGTCACGTCACCTACACCCCAAAAGCTAGACGGGCTGAGAGGTAAAAGAGGGAGGGAGGTAGGCGATCGATGGGCGCGATATCGCGAGCTCGGATTAACACGTCCAGCGCGTTAAGTAGCGTGGCCGATACGATAAGTAAAGCGAAGCAAGTCTCGGTATAGTGTGGGGTGCCGCGGCACGGCAGTTTAGGCGAATGTGCGCAAGGCCCTCTGCGTTATACATGCACCGGGGAATAACGAGTGGCGCGGGAGGAACGGAGGGATATGAGACGGAGAAAGAGAGAGGGAGAGAGAGAGCCTGTATATTGCGCTGCGGATCTATGGCTTCTTCGCACGACAGGCCAATAAACCGCTTCCACCGAGAACGAACGAACGAACGCCTGTAAAATGCTAATTTCGCGCGTCTGCCGATTCCGACGCGTTTCCAGACGGATTTCACTCGTGCGCGGCCCGCGGAAATGTTTCCGCTCGCCTTGAAAGAGGCGCGGGGTCTTCCGGGCTACGAAACCAACTATGCGCTATACACCCTAGCCGTTCTTACGATGAAACTCTATAATTGCCACTCGATAATTTCCGATGTGCATATACCTCTTTGCTAACCCAGTATGCTCCTTTTTCTTTTCTTTTTTTTTTACTTTTCGCGTTACTTCACACCCTGGCTTAGACCCTGCAAAACTTTTTCTTTCTTTATTCTGGTAAAGATAGTGCAAAATGTCTTGGAAGATTTTTTTGCATTTTCACGTAACTCAGATGTAGAAGACAGATTATTTTGTACGGGGATAACATAATGAACTCTGTGCTTTTCAGAAATTCGGGATATAATTATCAAAATAAAATAATGTATAAAGTATTTAATAATCTCATAATGCTGATTAAATACGTGCTCTCTGATTACCTTGTTATAATCCGTTATCACCACAATATTCAGAAAATTATAAAAAAAAATTATCAAATACAATTCACGCATATCATCTTTATTTTCGATAACATCTTATATTTATTTCCTGCAGCAAAGAAAGAACGATCGATCATTTCTATACTTCCTGTGTAAGGAATAAAAAAATAAAAATTACTTGGAAATCCCATTAACTAGAATTAATTCCACATAAGAAAGTTATAATGTATCCAGTTTGATCGTTGATAATCGGGTTGTTTGGACCATTTGGTGAGTGAAGGGTCTCTCACTTTCCCAACAGGCCGCGCGCAAGCTCCTCGTGTATCACTTTTTCGTAAACCTCGATCGGCGTAAGCGAGTGGTTTTTGTTTCAGCACGGTATAATTTTCTTCTTAAATCGTCATTAATTCCGAGCGTGAAATCGCGGAACTCGTCGACAAGCATATTACACATTCCAAACTCTTTTAGAGAGTTCAAAAGCATCAACTGTCGCGTCACCGTATTATATATATATATCTCGCCCGCAATACCGATTCTCCGTGCACACAGTTACTGTATATACAGGTATATATATATACTGTACACCCATAACAAAGGCGTGGCTCGACAAAAATAGGGAAGATTAATTGATGAACCTTCGACATCGCATGATAAATCGTAGGCAGCTTAATGAAGTAATTACTACGCGTTAACCGTGGACAATGAGCCCGAAATTTCGTCGGAGTATTTTTGTAAAGAGCCACCGTACGTATGTATATATATGCATCCACGTATACATTAACACACGTATGTATATATTCCTATAGGTGTGTGTACGAATATAAAAGCCGCGACGATATAATGATAATAACGATAATCGTCTTGAAGAACTCGGTCGGCTCCAAGTCATTATTATGCTGGAGATACCGGTTCCTCTCGATCCTCTCTATATACTGATATACACCGACGTACACCCGGTAACTTGTGTGCCGCGTACACATATGTGTATTATACCGACGCGCTTTCAAGATCGATGCTGATTTCCAACCGTAAAAACGTGCGAAGCGCGATGTAAGGGAGATTCCGAAAGTCCGCGTAATGCGCAATTATATGTAAAGGCTGCAACGATTGAAAAAGTCGTTAAGTGCGATGGAATCGGTAATCGTCCGCGGAATTATCGAGTCCTGTTATAACTCCTTAACTTTTTGCGCGTTACACGGGTATAGGTATATGTATATCCTTTGTTCGGAGACAGCTCACTTCTGAACCCGAGAATACCAACGATTCTCACTCCCTATATTGCTGTATATTTTCGCTTCAATATTCAAATTTGTATTATCTTATTGACTATATAGTAAGATATTATACGACTGTACAAACGTTTTTTTATTCCTTTTTACCTCTTTTAATTCTTTCATTGTTGGCCCGAGATACGTAATTACGCAGAATCCGTATCCCGCTGATTTTAATTTTCAACGTTCTTTCAATTTAAATTTGGTGTAACGACCTCTTTTTCTCGAATTATATACTCTCGAGTGTTACTTTTGAATTGATTTTGTTATTACTACAAAGTTGCGGTAATTACAGTACATTGGACGAACCAATTTGTAAATTAAATGAACTTTGAGCATTCATTCTTCCCAACATAATTTTTCGATAATCATTTTACTATTGTATTCGCGTGGAATTTTATATATACACTGAGAAAAATTTTTTAGTTAAAATTACTATTTTAATGGTAAACGGAGGAGAGACTTGCTCAATTGTAAAAATGACTATTAATAATTGCCATAATAATGGTAAAAATTGCCATTATTAATAGCCATTTTTTCAATTGTGTAAGTTATACCATTAAATTAGTAATTTTTACTAGCAAATTTTTCTCAGTGTAGAAATACGAAAATAATAAAATTACTTAAAATCTATTTTTTTACTCGAGATTTGTCTATATATACATATGTATAATAGAATGTAAACAAAAAACCATTAGCGCATAAACAATTTGTTGAAAAAATATAATATAATTAAAAATGAATTTACATGTAATTTTTTAAAAATTATCAACTTTGAGAGAATATATAATAATACTACGAAAATTGTGTGTAATTCGTGACACCTCTTAATTGAAAAGTTCAAACTAAAAGACTTGCTGAGAAAGACAATTTCTCACTGGCCGGCGTGCAAACCCATTCTGTAAGGCATTCTATCATTTGTCGTATTCTCCCTCGCGTGTCCCCAACCACGCGCGTCTTACTTCGCATCGTGAACTCCTCCAAAACCATTCGCCCTGCGCCATCCATCTCTTGCGTAGCTTCGGCTTTCGAGCGTAGAAAGGAAGAATAATTAAATTAAATTTACTCTCATTTCCGTTTTCATCGTGAAGGTTTCAGATCCTCGCATCACCTATATATTCGTCTAACGTATTTTGCCCATCGATCTCGTACTGGTGACGGAAAATTCATAACAACTGAGCTGTGTACGAAAATTTTATATTTTCTGTATAGTATAATACGAAATGCTTGAAAATAATAAATGGATAATTTATTACGTGTAACTCATCGTGTGTAAAATTTTGTGGAATTTTAGACAACAGTTTGATTTTGCTCAATGAAAGATACAAGTATCAATAATAAAACCAGATAAACACTAGTAAAAGTATTATTTTCGTTATAGCTAAATAATTCGACAAATTTCTTAAGGCTAACAACTCATCACGCAAATAATACAAACATTGCTCTGTAGAATTAATTTGGAAGAGCGAGGTATTTTATGACTACACGTTACGACTATTATTAACTTAACACGAATATGATGATAAAAGTAAAGCTAACTAAAATTTTGACTATTCATTAAGAAATACGTAAAGACGTAGCGATTGAAGCTCGTAAATCGATCTTCGTATATAGGAATAGAAATAAAATAACACGCGGAATTGTAGGTGCGCCAGTAGGGTACAAGACTAATTTTCCTAGTGGCAAAGAGGTATAAGGACGAAACGCAATTACCCGCAAGGTAGAACTACAAACTCCACTTGGCATATAAAATCTATTTCGAATAGCTTTGGTATACCCTTTGGATCGTATAGGACGTGCCTTATCGAAAGTTGTACGCGGACTCGTCGTAATAACGTAGACTCGTGTCCATCAGGACGCGCAGCGGCGTCAAGTTAGTTCGTAGCGGTGCAGCTTTATATTTGCAAGCAATTTGCGCCCGGTCGCGGAGGCAAGAAGTCACGGAGCACAGGCCGATATCAATCATGCAACTCCGTTACCCTCTCGCGCAAAGCTGCACTTTATTGCACCTCGGTCGACCAATCGGGATAGCGAGTGAGAACCATTCGCCCTTTCCGTTTCGTGCATTAAGCGGGCAAATATATGCAAGTGCGAGAACACGCGCGCGGATGGACGCGTAATTACCATTGTAAGGTAACGTGCGCGTGTGTATGTGCATGTGTGACTACGGCCGCGAGCCTTTCGAAACCTTTTGGATCTCGTCGCTTATGTGCACTGCAGGTATAGGTGCCTGCCGACGTTCACCCGCATCTGCTTTGTTCCAGTAAATCTTTCTTTAAAATCCACTCTCTTCTACGATTTGTCGCCGGGTTCATTTCGTTTTCTTCATTACTTTGATGTAGGTAGTGAGATTGTAAAACGACATATTCGTAAAATGTAATCAACTTTCGAGGAAATTGAACGAGTACATATATATAGTGCATCAAGTCAGAAATATATTAGTATGATTAATTATAAGGATTTAATCTATTCTGCAATTTCACTGTGATATTTTGATTTATTCGGAAATTAACATTTTTTTATACTTAATTAACTAACCATATTATTTATTTATTTGCTTTACTATACGAGTATATATACGATTAAAACATTTTAACTTATTAGTGCTAATCCTTCCATAATTAATAAAATAGGTTTTAAAGTCGTACATTCATAACAGAATAAAATCAATGTAAGCAATATTTATACACATTTATTTATACAAAAACATCGGAGATGCTTAATTCATTTCATTAGGTTATTTATAGATATGTACATGATTTTATTTACAAACATCGTAAATTTCATAGATTTAAATGTGTAACAAATATTTTTTGTATAATAAATTTTACAATTTGATCAAAACAATGCATTTCATGGCCCTTAATAAATTAATATGGTGCTATACAAGTGATTAGTAATTTCAAAACATTAGTAATTATATAAACTTATTAAGATAAAATACCTACAATATCTAAATACGCTCTCAGATACAAAAAGTATTTATAAAAAGTAATGTCGACCATAATTAATACTATTTCGCATAAAAATATATTGTAAATATATATATAAATATAGATATACCTGTTGTCTTTGATTAATTAAGAATCCTTTCCGCCTGTATTCAAATCGAATTGAGGTAAATGTCTTAGTACGTAAACATCAGGTCATAATAGATAAATAAAGTTATTGAAAATGATTGTTCGGAAAATAATATACATTTAAAATATAATCATGCTGAAATATAATAATCGGGAATGACTTTGAGGCAATAATCACGTATCACTCAGTAATAGTCGAAGTCGAAAGTTTGTCACTACATTTTCACTGTCTTTCCTCATGATTTCTTGGGTTTCTTTATGGGCTCAAGACCGCTGCCGTACTCGGAGGTGTTAAGCATTCGGACGTTTTTGAGCATTCCTGTATTGCGATCCTGTTGCCGCTGCGAGGTGCTCGGCTGCGGTCGCTTCCTCGACGAGGTATCCTCCCTAAAACCAAAAGCAGAGGCAAAAAGTGCCGTAGAAAAATGAATAAAGTCCCGGCTATACGGTGCTTAACTGTCGCATTAGGGGTAACCCGCAATTTCCGATAATTCCCGAGGAGGCGCGACATGTGTACCCGTCGTTCCTAATGGAAAATTGACAAAAAACAGAGGTCGACGCGCTTTTTAGAATAAGCGCGAGGATCACGCGAAGGGGGCTACCAACTGGCGCGTCGAATCCCTCGGCTCTTTTCTTTCCCTCTTTGTACCTTTCTCCAACTCTTCGTCTCCCTCCTATTCTCTTTATCTTCCTTGACCCGGGGAGCCTCGCATTACACGCGCGACGCGCTCACGACACGGCACCACTCGCGTTCGAACACCTTTTATTTATTATTCATTTTTTACACCCATACATAAGTATATATATATACATACATATACAAGACTACCGTTGGCCTAACCAATAATTATTCATATCATATAAGCGCGATTCGTACTAATGCAATAACCATCAGGAGAATCGAGCAGCATGCAATCTCGCGAAACAAATTTCTTCGACTCATTCGACAGATGATATCGCTCGATCGACCGGATAGTCGTCACGAGAATATGTGTTATTTCAATTCTAAGAAATGACTCGAATGTACGCGTAATCGAGTGTGAAAATTTGTAATGATTGTATAATATCAAAACGTACGCTTTAATATTTTCATTTGTTTTTACAACGCGATACACGTTTAAACCCATACGTACAATTAGAACATTTAATTTTTAAATATTTATAGTGTACTTTTTGTTATGTCCTATTATCTACAATAATTAATAATTATATTATATCTTCCTGTATTTTATAATTTACATTTAGTAAAGTTTTGAAAAAATTCATACGAAAAAACTAGTAATATAGGATTTTTGACAATGTATAATTTACAAAATATATAACAATTTTAAATATGACACAGGACATCCAAACAATCCAAGATGTCCGAGCAACCTGTTGCGTACGTCTCAAAACACACGACTTGACCAAGTCTTTATAGTAGACCTTTGTATGAAAATAATAAAACTATACTATACCATGCTAGGTATATATTTTTAAATTACTATCAGTTCTAAAGCGATATATTATTTAAAATGTTCAATTTTGGAGAAATTCATTGAATCTGCTTAATACTAACAAATACAAATATTTCTTAGTTTTAAATATAGTATAATAAACGATGTTAATTTTAAAAGATATTGCTTTTTTAAATCTGTTTTTAATCCAACCTTATGTAATTTGTATTTTCGCTGCTCGTAAACTCATTCAAATGCAATAAATTTAAATTCGAAAGATCAACCATTTAATTATAGATACATCGTGTTTTAAAAAACGACTTCTCAATTAGAGCAATTAAATCCAAAATTTAATCATGAAGTTAATCATTACACGTTAATTTGTACATCATCGCTAAAAATATTAATTATCTATTTTGAATAAAATTTGCATAAATTATCAATTTCTTATCTAGAAGTAATTTAAAATCTTAAGTACGACGATTTAAATATTCATGATAAAGGTATAGGAAATATGTGAATAAAGTATAAGAATGTTGCTCAATAAATTTATTTAACTTATCGACATTTATCGAGAGATAACTATATTTAATTTAAAAAGAACTCCTACGTCGCGTAAAGTCAACACGCTCGTTTGGTAATCTTGTTTCGAGTCTGACTTCGAATTAATTTATGCGTAACACATTAGCTGATTTAGTGCGATGGACGTCAGAAATTGAACTACTCGGTATATAGCGAGTAAAAAAAAATGTAAAAATACTAAAAATCTCGGTACGTGTCGAGGCAACACTGAATTTATATCAATAATTACAATGTAATATAATAGAATAATTGTTAAATTAGTATCTTTCGATGATGTGGTTAACGTGGTTCTCTGGCACGACGTGATAATAATGGCGTTACACGTGTATAAGTTATGCTCTTATAAATAATGCAGTATTATAACGTACAATACGAAATTGAAGTGAAGCAGACGTTTATATAATTACGTGAAACGGAAAAAGTGTAACATTGACTTTCACACGCAGAGGAGAAAATAAAAACCGTTCGATCAACTAATCTGAACTAAAGCGTCAGAACGTGTAAATTTACATCGCGACTCCTGTCAACGAGTCCACCATGCGCGCTATGTCGATGATAAGGGATCAGCTTAACAAATGAGCTCTCTGGCTAAAATTACTCGAACAACGCGACGTAACGTTAACGCACTCTCTTTATATATAAATATATATGTATATACGAGTGTATGGGTGTGTACACACACCATGGATATTATAATGTCCGGGGCTCGAAATATTCTGTTATAATCTATATGTATCGAAGCGCACCTGCCCCTTACCGCCACCTGCCGAGAGCGCGTATAGCGAAAGACCAGCTCCCTTGTTTTTTTTTATCCATAATACACATGCAATGAATCGTGAATATTAAAATCCGAGATTGTACGGCGTATGAAGCGTGATCATGCGATGTAACAGATCTGGGTTAAATTGAACTTCATTAAGAATCAAATTGATTACAAGATATTTATCGACTTAGTATCGGAATTCTCGTGCAGCCTTGAGCACACAACGTATTGTCCGTACGCGTCTTCATTACTTATTTTTTATTTTAACAAAATTTTAATTCAAGATCTTGAATCTCGCGATATAATGAATACGTAAGTATATAATTAAATATACTAATGATATCGCATCGCGCACCATAAAATAATAACATAATAAACTTTTTATACTGTATATTTAATATAATAAATGAAGGCATTCATTTACTTAAATTATGTATCTGTATCTTACTATCCCCAAATTATCGCGTAAAATCATTCAACGTGCGAGTGTATTCAAATTTTTTAATTTAATAATATTTAATTTAAATGATAATAACTTTTGGTGAAAATAAATTAATTCGACCGGTTTGTTTTGTGGTAACTCGACAGTTTTAAGAAATTGTCACCATCTCCGAGTAGGTAAACCTAACTACAAAATATTTTTCCAAAAGCTCGTGTCATTATATTCTACTAATTTCAAAACTAATGGATACTTTACTAGGATGATGAATTTATACTTTAATGTAATATTAAGTATATATTTAATTAATCCACTTCATAAATGATTGTGCACCTAAATTGTGTCTAAAAGACATTTATATCTCTTAAAGAGATTTATACCGAGAACTCTTTATTATTAATATGTTCAATATATTCCTTTTGTTGACCAAGTAATATTTAAATAAATTTCATTAATGTAAAGTTGTATTCAAAATTAATCTACAGGATCAGAATGAAAATACATTGGTATATGCCAACAAATTAGCATAGGGTATTCATCGTTTCGACTTGAAATTTTTAATACGTACTTACGAACGTACAACTATGAGCACGAGTAAGACGGAGAACGAATGTAGAGAAGCAGGAGAAGGTGGTGGAGGAGGAGGAGGAGGAGGAGGAGGAGGAGGTGGTGGGGTGGAGGAGGGAGGTAATCGCGCGCGGCTCGGCCTCTCGACTCATTGGACCGTCACAAGCCCGCCTTTCACCCATTAAAAGGCACTCGCGCACACCGCCACATCCCGCCTGTGTGTACCAGTGCTCCCATACACTGTCCCGAACCCACTTCCTCCTCCCGCACGCCCACGCGTTTCCCGAGAGCGGAAAATGGAAATTTGCGTTTGTCGACCTATACATTTGACCAAAATGCTCGCAGCTTTTCTCGTCCGTGTGCCCAAATTACTACGGGTGGGAAATACGAATAGTGTCGACGGTTTTTGATTATTACCCATATAATCTCAATTTATCCATTGTGCGATGGTTTTGTCTGATTTTCGTTTACGATCAGGGAGATGGGCTGATACTATTTTAGATACCACTCATCCAGTCCGTCCATTATAACGAGGACCTGCACCATTCGAAATTTATAAAACTCAACTGCGTACAAATTACAAATTATACTATTCTTACTACTCTGTTCCAATATATTTTACAAAGTTCACTTATGTAGTGACAAAAATTAAATAGAAATAATTATCACTTTCATTTGTGATTATTAAATTAGTTTTCTTAATCAAACAGTACATTGTTAGTATTTAATTATACTACGAAAGAATACATGAAATGTATTACGACTGGTGGAGTGAGATTATTATAATCTATACAATATTAGACTAATCCTAATAAAAGAGACGTTAATTATGAACGAAAAAGAAAAAGCAAACGCGACATAAAGGAAAAAAGATGGAGATACAGGTTGGTCATCGATTCGGAAAAATTCAAATTAACCAGTCGAACCCTCCCGCGCAGCCGTCCGATTCGTGAACGAGTGATTGAACCGACGAGCGAACAGGCCAATCATCCCCCTCGATCAGCGGTCACGAGAAATAGGGAAGAACGTAATAACCGGGTTCTAATAAAAGGCATATAGAGGGAGAAAAAGTCAGTGATTTCTGGCTACCGGGTATTATGTGCAGGTGTCCGTATACAGTACATACATAGGTTTTCGGACACCCTCGTACGGCCAAGGCAGAGCGCGAGCTCATACGCCGCGTCGCCGTATAAATGTCGAGGCAGTCCGGCAGTCCGGTCTCGACGTTCTTGACGGCCGGAAGTGGTGGTCGCATCAGTCTGTTTAATAGCCGTATTGTACAATTATGTACAATGCCGGAGGACCGAAGAGGTGGAAATGCGCGGGGAAGGAGAGAGAGAAGGTGTGCACGAGTGCGCGTGTATACGCGAAACGTCCGCGGAGAGAGAGAGAGAGAGAGAGAGAGAGAGAGAGAGGAGTAAGAGAACTCATTGGCACTGTCACCGACCCCCGCGGAGCGATGACGTCCCGACACGTGGACACGGGTCCGTTGGCCCCGTCGCTACGTGACGGATAGACGGTACGCATCGCTCCGAACAGCTTTGACGGTGATCCACGCGCGCGTCCACGTTCATCTGCCTCTCAGACCACGACCACCGAGTACTCTCTGTTACGGTTTTGAGCACTCGGTGTATCTGTATGTGTCGTTACAGACCTACTCGATTTCGATACATTTTCACGATATTTACGGTATCCCGCCAATTTCAACTTATTACACAATGCACGTTCTACAAAACTAACATTATTTATATACGCCTAACTACCTAGACAAATATAAATTTTAATATATTCCTATATAGAGAAACGCTTATATCAGTAAGAACTTTTTTACGAAAATATCAAAAAAAAATTTTAAGACTAAATGCAATTTATCTATTTAACGAAGCGTAAAAACAATTATAAGTCGATAGAAAAATTATATTAGATATTAGATAATCGTGACTAGTAAAAAAATAGAAAAAATTTAAATAAAATGTGAACGATATGCCGTTAAAATGAAAATTGTACATCGAGTACGAGAGCTAGTTATATATAGACAAAGAGCTCGGAATCGCTCGAAAAGAGTCGAGAGATATATAAAAGTGTGTAAAAACTAGCTCAGAAATTGCGCAATCCGGGGCATTAGCTTTTTTTTCAGTATTTACGTAAACGTATGAATTTTCCAAGAGAGTAACGTGCCGGCTATGTCCCGGCGCTCTCTGTGCACCGGCGCACTCGCGTGATTGCCGCGCGTGAAGCCACGCGTGAATCCGTCATTAATGAGCGACGGCGGCAGTGGTGGCGGTGGTCGACGATACTCGAGAGAGAGAGAGAGAGAGAGAGAGAGAGAGAGAGGGAGGGAGGGAGAGCGGTGCGATGAATAAACGTGCTTTATTCCCCTTGGTGATGGTATGGGCCGGTTTTTTCCTGCTCTCTCGCCGTTATAACGCGCGCTCTCTCTCTCTCTCTCTCTCTCTCGGGCGCTATTGTGTGCGCGATTCGTGGTTTTCCGTTTCGTAATGCGCGGCGACCGCGAGCGCGCACCCGAAGTCATCGTGCGTGACAATGGGCGGTTTCGACTGCTAATTGACGGAGTTATTTGTGAACGAGTTTATGTAAACATACTTAGCTCCGGCAATTTCGCTTGCCCGTTTCTGCCGGTTTATTTCTCTCCTTCTAACTCTCTGTAAATAACGCTAATTTTTTTTAATGTCCGGGTTATTTCGCGCTCCTCGTTTCAAAGGACTTGGAAAATCTTTTAACCTTTTATTTTTTATTCGCTTCCTGATCGTTTCCGGGAAACGAATGAGTATATCCGCTTCTTCTTTTTTTTTGTTTAAATACCTTTTTTCTACGGTATTTCGTATATAATTATATTATCCGGCAACTCGAATTTTTCAATACTCCAATTTTAATTCGAGAAAATTAATATTTCACTTTAATGAAAGTAAATGATGTTACATATATTACCGCTCGTTATAGCGATAATTAAATTTCTCTCATTAAAATAACAAAAGTATTTGCAAACACCAAACTTTATTCTTAGATAATTAAAATGTAGCTTCATTTAAAATATTGTTTAAATAGAATTATTCTGCGGGAATTAATAATATTACGCTAATAAATTAGTAAAAATTTTAAAACATTAAATAATATTATTTTTATAAAATCCTTGTTAATTTAAATTTAGCTGCATTTTATAAAATACAATTGTTAATGCAAGTCCAATAAGCGATATAGTTATAAACGATTATCAACGATAAATAATTTTACACACAGTGCGTATAAATAAATAAAATAATTGATTTAGTTACGTATATAACCCTAAAGAAAGAAGAAATGTTTTAAATGCAAACGACCTTCATCGGATTATCGAGGATCAGCTAATCTTTTTGCAGCGTATAATTAGTTTTTCACGAACGCGAAAGACAGAGTCGGGCGTCATAAAATAAAAAATGAGTCTCACCGTTGATTAGAGAGCCTATTCTGATGTTTGGGCTTTGACTGCTGAGCGTCTTCTCGCTCCCGAATGGATTTACCGGCAACACCAATTTTTTGCGGCGGATCCCTTAATGCGAAGCTCTTCGCATAATGACCGAGATGGAGATCCTTACGATTGAAGACCTCGCGCATCTCGCGTGGATAGCTCGAATAAAATCTAACCCAGGATGTGTAGGCTGTAAAATAGAGAAATACACGTATAGAGATAAAACATATGTATATGTGATAACTTCGTGATCATTTTTCATGGTATTGCGTAGTACATTTTTGGTTTGAATGAAAAATACTAAAAACAAAAAGTTAGTAATACAACTATAAGATCGTTGAATAAATTCCTTAATATTTTAATTGCAATCGCACTTTCTTTCAGAATATCAAGTTTATACTCGGTAATATTTACAAAATTGGTTTTATGAAAAAGTAAAAGTAATTTATTGAGCTCTGTGTTTATATCTTATTAATTTGCTTAGTGGTTGATGAAAGTGAAGAAATAATTTTGTAAATTAACATTGTGCGTGTACAATTTGTTAACCGCTGCATAACATATAACAAATTTAATACTAACATACCATTTGTACGACTTAAATGACTTTTGTCTCTAATATAAAAATGCACGCGCGTGCACCATCGTATACAAGGCACAATCAACATTTTGGTATATATCCCTAAATTTTCTTGTTGCACAGTGTACATTCACAGTCACGTGTCACTTTATTAATTCTCAGTAAAGTATTCGCTTCGGTCCGATTAGTGGTAGAATTCGCCCTATATATATACATATTTTTCAAGAATCGTATACACCCAAAAGAGAAATATGAATAACAGACGCGCCCCTTCTGTTAAGTGACATTATATGCGAACGCGTGAAACACCTCCACGCACAGTCGAACCCGCGTTATCGAAGGACATTAGCCAATTCGAGTCAATTGCCGCCACTAATAGTTGGGCCGCGTGTACTCTGAGAAACTTGAGGGAGAGTCCTGGGAGAGAACAACATGTGCTACTGCTATGGTCTACGTGTGTACACCCTGAGTTACTTTTCAACGCTCCAACTTCCTCGGTATAATGTATACGAAAGTGCGTGCACGTAATGCGTGAATTATTAAGTGTTTATCTAGAGGGTGCGAGATGAAGAGCGGCGTTTTTACGGGATTATCGTTGGCTTAACTGTGGGATAGTGTCGAGTCATCTTCGCTATTGCGATGCTTCATTTTTTACCAAGTGGTTTTTTTTTTTCGTTGTTTAGATTGCTTGTGAGAAAATTGTATATAAAGGAATTAAGAGTAACGTTCTGTGTAATTCACACATTTTCTGCAACAAACAAACACTCAACTAAATGATAATAAGTTTATTTAAAACTCGTAATAAGTGATTAAGGTGATTAATAAATTTACAGGAAAGACTAATTATATAATAAACTAAAGAAAGAATTTAAACAATTTGACAATAATCCTTAGCTATTATAATTTACATACTACTGAATGCTCAACATTAGTATTTTTTTTTAAATAGATTAATCTCAAAAAGATTTACTTTAACCATTTCAAATCAAAAAATTAAATATTATAGAACTATCAAAGACGATAAAGCAATAGAAGACTACTGGTTCATTTTAAAATTTTTTTCGCACCATGTTTTTGTACGTAATACTTATCTTTATATAAAAAAGTGATTGCCGGATGTTGTGAAGCCAAGTGAAACGGCTATGTGATTGGATTACGTTTTGCGCATGCGTCTAAAACATTGTAGGTTAGATTTAACAGCGCGGGAAAAACGTAATGTTTGAATTTTCTTGACAAAAAAGGAGTACAATAAATCATGAATAAATATATTATTAAAAATTGTTGTTTTAAGTAAATAAAACAGCGTAATATTTAAAATGACTGTTAAAAAACGCAAGAGTGCGCGGAGCACGCATGATTAATTCTAGTGATAGTAAAATTAAAAACAATCGTTTTAAGGCATTTAAGTCGACTTTCCGAAGTAAAGTTACCTTGTAATTAAAAGAAGGCACTATCTGCTTTTGCCCACTGTGGTTGATGGTATTTCCTAAAGCACGGCTCTTTTTAAAATAATTATAAGCATTTCGCTCTTCTTTAAAAAGGACCATTCTCTGAGGAATTCCATCAAACATAGTGGACAAAGAACTGATAGTGTCTTTTAAATTCAAGTTAAGTTTAATTCGGTAAGTCGCCCGTAAATGCCTTAAAATAATATACATCACCGGATGATAATTCATTGGTTTCGTAAAAACAATTGCATTACAAGTATACATTAGTAATGAATTTATGAAGAAAAAAGTAGACCTAATATATCTTTGTCTATACGGAGAGTAAAATTTTAGTAACTTTCTGAACAAAAAAATTACTGAACTTTTAGTAAAATTAAAGTAAACTAGTAGTAAATTAGTAGACTCCAATGAAAATTGCTAGAAAGTTTAGTAAAAATTGACAAAAAGTTCGGTAATTTTTTGGGTTTTGGTAATCTATAAGCGTATTAGTGAAAGTGTAATAAAATTCATAGGAAGTTTAGGTAAAATTTACTGAACCTTTTTTTCACCGCGTAACGTCAATAATAATTGTATCTCGCTTATTTTCTAAGCTAAACGATTTAAACTACAAAATTGAATGATGTCAGATAGTAATATTTACTCTGCCATGAAACTATTTACATTTAAATTAGTTGAAAAAGTGATGGCTACTGATTCGATGAAATGAGGATTACCAAAAGTGTAGAGGAACATAATGAAAGTAACGTTTTCGTGAAACAGAAGAAAAAGTTAGATCTTTGATCACTCGTAAAGTGGTTGGGGAAAGTGGGGAAAAGCGACAAGCCAAAGTGATGGAGATTGCGGCGCGCAAGCTTTCGTCACACGTACGTGCACACGCAGCTACACATATAATCGCCGACACGTTTTCAGTCCTGAACTTCCGTCAAGTTATTTCGCGCATTTCCGGCGCTCCGGTTGAAGAAAAGCTTGCACCCCGAGCCCCGCAACTCCTTTGGATACGGAAAAGTGCCCGAGACTAACACGCGCAACGCACGTACGAACCAACACTAGTGACCTAGCCACACGCATACACACACACACACACACACACACACGCACACAGACGAACGCACCTTCGTCGAGTATACTCGAGTCGGTTAGCTCGTCCCATATAGGCGGATAATGCTCGCACCACGAATAAAAGGGAAAAATGTTTTTCTCCATTTAACGCATAAATCTGCTCACTAAGGTTCTCCTCGATCTTTTCTCTCTTTCTTTTTTCGCGTCATTCGCGGGGATGTGTAGACGATAGAGGGTAGACGGTGCGAGCATTGTTCATAAGTGATGTAACTGCGTCTTATTGTATTTGTATCCTGTATCGTATTGTTAAGAGTCTTTCGCCACAAAGCGTAAGTGGTTTTAGCGGAAGCCACATTCAGCGACGGGATTGTGTTGTGTTGTCGGGTGGCGCCGTTACCCACCTCCCTACCTCCTCCACGCGAAGCTTTCGCCACCCTCGAGGGACGTGACGTCGCACTGTCGATCCTCCTATAGACGCGGCTAACTATTTCAAACGCTAACGGAATCTCTTACTGCGGTCGATCAAACTTTTTATTATTCCACCTTTCAGCTTCCAAATTTACTTTTATATACTCAAACCTGTAATATAAATTATACGTACATTCGTTTCAAATATTATAAAAAATATTTTTTTAAGTTGAGTTGTTCCCAAAGTGTCTATGTTGCGTTAAAACGGCTAATCCTTATATACCCGACAAGTATGGCAATATGGGAAACGGTGTACGAAGTATAAATCAATTTTTTGGATTTATTTATAACCGAAAAAATGATCATTTGTTCTAATAATTCGCTTTGATGGGTCAAACGATTCATGTTATATACGTATCCTATAAACATTTTTATAAAAAGAAGCGTAACGAATGCTGTAAGAGTTAATGTTAACTCTGATAGTATAAACATGAAATTAATCTTTCGACTTTGCTTATTCGAGATAATAAGTGTTGTAAAACTGTCCCGCCTCCTGTACTTCTTTTAACATGTTGCAATTTATATATAAAAGTGTTTTTTTTCCTTCCTTTTCTTCGTTAAATTTACTACAAAAAAAACTATACGAAGAAAAAGGAAGTTAATTTGAAAGGGCAGATATAGACGGTATTAAAATCAAATATATGCATTATTGGATGACCACAAATGTAGTTTGTACGTTACACACGAGACGTTCCGAAACATCCCTCTCTTAGGCACGGACATAAATAAATTGACGAATCATCGACACGTTTTAATCATTCAGTTCATCGATTCAAAGGCCGCACTCCGACTCTGGCGTGCCGGGAAATTCACGCGAGAATTAGCCCGAGAAGAGGGTATTAAAGTCGTCCAAGCACGACAGGGGTTGTGCACACACGCGCACACGTATCGAGTGGATGAATCTCGAATATATAGCCGCAAGCGAACCGAGGGGCGAGAGAAAGGCGTCGAGGGTCGATTCGCGCGCCATTGAAACACCGGGGGAGGGAGGGAGGGAGAGAGTAACCGAGTTGTTCGACTCTATTGGGGTGATAATGTTACGAATTAGCGAGATTTCCACTTCCTCGCTTGCGCAGTGCCGCCCTCGCCTTCGCGCACGCGCACTCCACTCAGCGCCATCGATAGCCTTTTCTCGCGCCCCGCATCCGAGAATTAAATAAATTTCAAGGATTCGCGATGTACACTTGCGCACTGTACACTGCATATATATACTCTTGAATCGTAAAAGCGAATGCGAGAGTAGGAGAGGGAAGGACACAAAGAGAAGGAGTGAGAAGGAGAGAAAAAGAGAGAGTGGGAAAGAGGTAAGGGGGAAGAAGGCGGGTGAGGAGGAGAGGGAGAGGGGAGGGGGAGGGGGGGCTGTAGGAGAAAAAGTGCGAGTTGAATCCGTAGGGGGATAATGGCGTCACGGGTGTCGGGCCAATGTGCGCCGGCCGAATGAAATTATTGTCTATGGGCGCTCGAAGGAAACGAAAGTGTGAAATACTCGGAGAAAGAAAGAGAAATTAGTCTGGCTCTCGTGGTGTAATGTGTTATGAAAATTTTCTGTATGACGATTTCTTGTATATATATATACATCAAGGGTAGCTTTCCTATCACCTATAAACGAATATATCCACTTGGTTACAATATAATTTTGTTAGTTTGCACTTGTAAAATTAACGATAATTGCTATCAATACACTCCATTATTTAAGAACAGTAACTAATTGTATTCCATTTCAAATAAATGAAACATTTCATTCAGTGAGAATTCTACTCGTATATACATATAGAAACATTATATTAATTAACGATTACACTAAGTAAAAAAAGGTTATATTGAACGCAACAGAATAAGTCTTCATAAACGTCGCTTCAATTTAAAATTGTAGAAAATTATTCGATTTTTTCCCATCAACAAAAACTCTAGTTGAAAAACTCGAGGATATATCATATTTGCTATAAAAATGTTATATGTGTTGAGATTTGTCACAAGTATATATATAATAATAAAGCGTACAATAGAAATGAAGATTAAATAAAAATGGAAACCCGTTATCGATCGGTAACCGAAAAGTTGATAAATTAATCCGCCAATTTTTCACGGGAAAAGAAAATCCAAGCGCGGAGGGTCTCTCCCCCGCGGGCAAAATTATTCCATCAATCACGGGATGCCGAGCGCGGAGAAGCGGTCAAGTGGTTAGTTGTGTACCGTCAGTCAAATTCGCCGATTGCCTATAACGCTCGGCTAAAAACCGTGGCTAAGCTTTGGTGTAAAGCCGAGCGCCTGGCGAGCACGACGCGAACGAAACAGTGATTCCATAGCCGTTCCTTGAAATCCTTTTAGGAAGATTTATGGGCAATTCGGAACCATCGTTGATTCTCCACCCCGAGTTTCTACGTCCTTTACAATTCGATTCGAATGATGCACTTGGATTGATTTCATCGACTTTTATTCTAAAAAACTGATTTATAATATATTATTATCGCTTATAATCTTCAGGATTTTCTTTCTAATATTTATTTACTAAAATATACCAAACAAAAGACAACAATTTCCTTATTTGGTTAAAACTTGTTAAAATATTATACGGGGATGTAAAGATACATTCGAATGAGTAATTCAATTGAGGACGAGCATGTTATTTAATTTTAGATGGAGAAAATTTCACGAGAGTACCACATGGAGAAAAAAAATATTAATAGTTACTAGAAAGTTAGTAATGGTTAATAGACTTTATATTAAATTCAATATATCGGATATACTTTTGACCGATTAAGTATAATAGTAAAATCGAGTAAAACCCGTACTTATGATATTCACCACGAGTAATCATATATGTACGTATGTATTGCAAGTGTAATTACGCATCTGACTATGAATTTTGACTAATAAATAAACAAAAAGATACAACGAGTACCAACGAACAGTCAGATCCGAAAGACCTAAGTTCATTTTTATAATTGTACACATACATATTTGGCAATATCGCGCATAAGTGCAATTCCCGGTAAACATAACCTAGACAACCCGCGATTCACGTTGCAGTTAAACCACCGATTTTTTAACCGAGATTGCACGTCATCGTTAAATAGATTTTTTAAGCACAAAGAGAAAACAAATCATGATTTATAATACTTTATATTCAGTACTATATATTTATTCAATACATATATATTTGAGTTCAGTACGTAAAAACGTTTTTTACTGAGTACAAGTATGCTTCTTCATCATTAATAAACTTTTCACGTCATCTTGAATTTAATAAAATGCTTAGTATTGAGTCGCAGTACATCTAGTGATTATTAAAATTTTTTTTCTCCGTGCAAAAATATGTATCTACAAAACTAGTGGGATCTTTAGTTAAGTTATAATAAAAATTAGTATACCGCATATATCGTGTTCCATTTTCAAAACGCATATAAGATTAAAATTTAATTTACATACGGTTAATATCGCATTATTCATACACTGGGTTTTTTTTTTAATTTTGAAAAGATATTATTTACTTGATGCGATTACAGAGGATGCATATTACGCTTACCCAGCATTACCATCCCGAACTGAACGATCGCTTTTACACGCAAATTCAGCTGCCCTTCGTATATGTAATAATAATTCGCAACATTGCAATATTTGAAGTCATTACGTTAATTATTTCCTGAAGTAAAACGCATAATGGTACATTGTATAAATTACGTAAAAACTTTTTTAGAGAGCGTATAATTGGATTAATTAACTCTATATATTATAAGTTAAGAGTTTGAGTTTACAATTTACACAATTATTTTGTTTTATATCAATATTAATAATATGTTGTACAACACCTGTTATCCATCGTATTGAATAAAGTTTAAAAAGTGCGTTCGAAGTTATTGTTTAATAATCTCATATCGCACACATATGTATATAACAAACAAATATAACGGTATATTGCAAAATAGATTTAGGAATTACCAGAGGAAATAACCGAGGCACGAAATGCATTTAGAATTCTTAAGCGAGTGCGAAGGTAACGACAATAGGGTGTTTGGTATTTTCTTTTATTTGCGAGCGAGGGCGGCGTATCACTACGACTCACACACACACACACACATGCGCGCACACTTAGGACACCCCAGTTCGAAAAACGAGTCGCAGCGTAATGGATTTATTATTGCGCAAAATAAATTCTTCTCCATAATAACCCTAATAGAGCAACCATAGCATGGTAAACAAGATCATCCCTCCTTGACTATAGACTATGTAAATGTGTCGAGGGGGGTATGCGATCGAGGGGCGAGAAAAGGGAACGGCGAATGTATCCCATAATTTGGAGTGTGCTGGTCGACAGGGGGAGGGGGAGGTGGCTTTGTGTGTTTGCGCGCTCGAAGATTAGGGAGAATCGCGGCCACTTGGATTGGCTTAATATATTAAAGAAGATGTGTACAAAATTTGAGGTCCAAATATGCAGTGGAAAAAAAGTTAGAGGTGATTTAGTGTTTTGCGTTCAAATAAAGACAAACGCGCACTTGGCTGACTGGGAGTCTCTCATTTCTGTCTTGTAGGGCCCTTGTAGCTTATAGCCCGCGCGACATTTTTTTCACATCTACGCTTGTATCTCGACAATAACAATGGATATGCATATTTTTTAAGACGGGAATCTCTTTAGAAATAAATATTCTTTATTTAAAAAGTTTTTATATTCAATCATAGGTGTAGAAATATGTATAAATTACGGTAAAAGGATAAATTGTGTCATCACTCCATAAGAGCCTGTAGCAAAATTTTGAAGTTTGAACTAATTTATTTAAAAATAAGGTCCGTGACCATATTCAAACCTTATTTGGTCATCAAAGCATATTAAATGGAATGTTTATAACTTGGTTTCATTCATATCTGTTATTGTCGACTTTAGTATCGAACCACCTTAATCTTTACGGAAGACGGCTTGCATCGGGAAATACTTCGTGCGGGAATATTTCTCTTCGTTAAACGTAACTTACTTATACATTTAATTGCGTTAAATTCAAAGCAAATCGAACCGGTAACCGCGATTCATTACTATTTATGACAACCTTTCATCGGTTAACCGTACGTAATCCAAAGCCTATTACAATAATTACTGGTATTCTACATCGTACATAATATTTATATAGTTTTTTAAAATAATTTGTACACTGTTGTGGTGTTACTATTTCACTGATAAACTTCATTTATTTTGATCTAATACTTTACTCGAATCATTTAATAAGTTTTTAGCTCGTGTTATAATACAAAATAATTATATTCTATCGCAAAAAAGTGAATCATGATTTATAGTGCTTTATACCAATTGTACGATCTACGGCAGTATCTGTTGCAAATGTTGAAAGCAATTACTTACATCCATTAAAACATTCGATAAAAATTTCCATATAAAACTGCATTAAAACTTTTTTCGAGAGCGTACATTGGATTTAATTAACTTATATATTATAGTTAAGAGTTGAGTTTACCAATTTTACACAATTATTTTTGTTTTAATATAAATATTAATAATATGTTGTACAACACCTGTTATCCATCGTATTGAATAAAGTTTAAAAAGTGCGTTCGAGGTTATTGTTTAATAATCTCATATCGCCACAATACTGTATATAACAAACAAATATAACGGTATATTGCAAATAGATTTAGGAATTACCAGAGGAAATAACCGAGGCACGAAATGCATTTAGAATTCTTAAGCGAGTGCGAAGGTAACGACAATAGGGTGTTTGGTATTTTCTTTTATTTGCGAGCGAGGGCGGCGTATCACTACGACTCACACGCACACACACACACATGCGCGCACACTTAGGACACCCCAGTTCGAAAAAACGAGTCGCAGCGTAATGGATTTATTATTGCGCAAAATAAATTCTTCTCCATAATAACCCTAATAGAGCAACCATAGCATGGTAAACAAGATCATCCCTCCTTGACTATAGACTATGTAAATGTGTCGAGGGGGGTATGCGATCGAGGGGCGAGAAAAGGGAACGGCGAATGTATCCCATAATTTGGAGTGTGCTGGTCGACAGGGGGAGGGGGAGGTGGCTTTGTGTGTTTGCGCGCTCGAAGATTAGGGAGAATCGCGGCCACTTGGATTGGCTTAAAATGACTAAGGTATTATAAAACACGTAAAAAAAATTATAAACAAAAAACATTTTTTAATTCGCTACTAATTTCTTAATTAAAAAAAAGTGAGTGAGGAAGTTTTAAAAAATGACAAAATAAACTGCTGTATTATTTAAAATATATTAAAGAAGATGTGTACAAAATTTGAGGTCCAAATATGCAGTGGAAAAAAAGTTAGAGGTGATTTAGTGTTTTGCGTTCAAATAAAGACAAACGCGCACTTGGCTGACTGGGAGTCTCTCATTTCTGTCTTGTAGGGCCCTTGTAGCTTATAGCCCGCGCGACATTTTTTTCACATCTACGCTTGTATCTCGACAATAACAATGGATATGCATATTTTTTAAGACGGGAATCTCTTTAGAAATAAATATTCTTTTATTTAAAAAGTTTTTATATTCACTCATAGGTGTAGAAATATGTATAAATTACGGTAAAAGGATAAATTGTGTCATCACTCCATAAGAGCCTGTAGCAAAATATCTTTACGGAAGACGGCTTGCATCGGGAAATACTTCGTGCGGGAATATTTCTCTTCGTTAAACGTAACTTACTTATACATTTAATTGCGTTAAATTCAAAGCAAATCGAACCGGTAACCGCGATTCATTACTATTTATGACAACCTTTCATCGGTTAACCGTACGTAATCCAAAGCCTATTACAATAATTACTGGTATTCTACATCGTACATAATATTTATATAGTTTTTTAAAATAATTTGTACACTGTTGTGGTGTTACTATTTCACTGATAAACTTCATTTATTTTGATCTAATACTTTACTCGAATCATTTAATAAGTTTTTAGCTCGTGTTATAATACAAAATAATTATATTCTATCGCAAAAAAGTGAATCATGATTTATAGTGCTTTATACCAATTGTACGATCTACGGCAGTATCTGTTGCAAATGTTGAAAGCAATTACTTACATCCATTAAAACATTCGATAAAAATTTCCATATAAAACTGCATTAAGATATTCTGCTAGAAAGTTAACAAATGACGCTATAACCAACACGTTCGGATACATATGAATCAGACAAAAATGAATCATAATAACTTTGATAGACTTAATTCTGATTCATCAATCCGAATTACACGAATCGAAGAATAAATAATAAAATTCATTATCTCGGATTCGTGCGATTCGGATAAATAAATTATGATTAATTGTTACAGTCAAGTGCTATTTTGGAATAATTGAACTTAATTATAAATTCAAGCTTTGATATATGTAAACAAAATATGAGTAATTAAAAATTATTATCAATACACTCGGCAATCGAGTTTACCTTTGCATGCCATAACATGAAGCTTTTTGTTTTCCAAAACTAACTTTTCGCAGTCATCCTGCAGCGCGATCGCAGCAGCTTGCACGCTAGTATGAGTTGAAAAAGGGCCCAATAGTTTTGAAAGAACGTCATCCATGTTGTCCTGTTTGATGCGTATTCTTCGTGCTTCGAGCATACGTATGAATTGAACCTCTGGTGGCGAAAGGAAGATCGTTGCCGTACCAGAACAGCCCGCCCGGGCAGTTCGACCAATCCTGTGTACGTAATCTCGAGTCGACGTTGGACCTGTGTATTGGATCACTGTATCTACTTTCGGTAAATCCAATCCACGCGCAGCTACGTCCTAAAAATGTAGATAAAATTTAACAGTGTCATTTTTATTAAAAATAATTCGTTAAATGATAATATTAGAAGATATTTATAAAATTGAGATATATCTATAATTGAAAATGAAAATGTATGCGTGTTATTCTATCTGTTAAATCAAACATATATTATCCATTTGCAAACAATTTAATCGAATGAATTATACCTTCCATAAAGATGAACGTAGTAAATGACATCGTCAACGAAATATTTGACTCGATGTTTTCATGCGAATGGCAAGTGATTTGCCGATAAGAGAAAGACGACTCAAGCGGGAGCCAACAACGACTTTACAAATGCCTTACAAAAGGTTCGCCCCCGCTTTGTGTATATCGGCGAAAGTTTTACGAGTCGCGATTCCCGCTGTGAGCACGTTTGTCCGAATTCCCTCTCCCAATGTTTGGTCAGCTCGTATTTTGATTTAGTGGCTCGTACCGTCCAGAAAGGGAAGCAACCCTACGGGGGACGAGAATCCGCGAATTCCTTCACGAATATATACGATATGTGCTTTAGCCTTTCTTTTTCATCATCACCGCGTAATATCGATATTAATACGATCGTCCAAGAATGTGTATCAATGTATCTATCTATATACTGTAGTTTTATGCAAGTCACATTATATTACAATTTAAAGCAAATTCTTAGATATTCTATAGTATATATAATATTAATTATCATGCACTTGAGATTTATGATGTTGGCAAACAATTATCTGAAAATACTTATATTATAATTTTGAGCGAAGTGGGACTCCGGGTACAATTCAAGGTCTCTGTAAATTGATATACAAGCATCACTGGGGAATATATTTTGTAGCTAATTTGCACCGATTTAAAAACATGAAAAAAGCGACGTTAAAAAAACCGTTGTCAATTCTTTGACATGTAGTTGCCAAAAACATTATCCGACGTTTTTAAAATTGTTTATAATCACCAATAATTTCATTCCTACGATTGTTACAAATAAAAAATATGATTTAAGATATCAGAATTTGAATAATATGGTTAGAAAAAGTAAAAAAAATTATAAAAACTAAACATTTGATTTCAACGTCAATATGTTCTCAAAACGTGTTTCTAAAATGATTTAATAAAGCTACAGATTATGTTATTATTTCAAAACATGTGTAACCACGAAATTTTTCAAAAAAATTGCATTTTAAATTATATTTTTTTTCTCAAGATCTACTTGATTCTGCAAAATTAAAAATTTCTCAAAATAATTTTTTGTAAAATCGAATATTGGCTATAAAATACAAGCAATAATCGGTAGATTCAAATACAATTTTTTTCCTCAATTCGGATTTTGAAAAAAATTAAAGATAGCAAAAGAAAGCATTATAATTATCAGAAACAAAAGAAAAACATTATAATTCTAAGGAATTATGTTATATTATTATAATTATTAAGAAATGTAATATAAAATTGAAACATACATCTAACCTGCACTGAGAGAAGTAAATGAATTCTTTTAACCATTAATACATCATGTATAACTTCCATAAGAGAAAAATATATGAACTTAAATGAGAATATTCATTTGTCGCAAACATTCACTACTCTTATTGTGGTATGCGAAAAATACGCTACCGTTCGCGCAAGCAATAAATTACGCAATCTCAAGTACAAGTTCAATACTATAAGCCAAGCTTAACGAACCAATGAGATCAATAATATGAAACATCGATAACAGTCGAATCACGAATAAACCCGGTCAAAAGAATGGAAATATCTTGAGACTGCCACCGCGTGTACCAAGAGCAAAAAAAAATTGTTGAGGGCACCACCAAGACCGGCGCCGCCAGCGTTCAGCCTGCCGATCGGTTCGATTAAGCCAAACGGCCGTTTAAGACCCCGTGCCGCTCGACCGCAAACGGAGACGAATAGCCCCTCAGAACATCTCACTCGGACCATAGATCACACACCGCGGGCCGCCGATCCGCGGGGCTTTCGCCGCTGGTAGTAATAATCGGACCGGCGGATGCGTGGCGCCGCGATAACGTGGGCGGCACCGACGCGCGCCGCTCTTTATCATTTGTCGGGGAGGAACGTAGCGAGTTTATATAGCTTTCGATCCCCGATGCGAGAGGGCTCAAACGACCGATTACTTTTTTTTTCTACATGATCGAGGGACTCTCCTTTTTTGGTGCGCTGTATTTTTTCAGTAGTTTCGGGCATGCGATACGCGTACCTTATATGCAATATTTCTGTGTAATACAAATCTACGCGGAGACAATTTTTTTTATTAAAACTACCGTAAAAATATAGGGTGAACATGTGACATTTGATCAGTAAAATAAAAATCACTGTGATAACACGGTAAAATCCAACAATTTTCTTACAAATACTAAGAGATCTCAAGTTAACTTTACATAGAGAGACAAATTTTAGCACAATTTACTAAACTTTCTTTAACACGGTAACAAACTGTCAAAATGCAAAAAATTACTGAACCTTTCGTAAAAATTAGTAGACTTTCATTAAAAATTGATAGAAAGTTCAATAAAAATTAACAAGAAGTTGAGTAATTTTTTAGGTTTTGGCAGTCTGTTACCGCGTTAGTAAAATTTACAAAAACTTTTCACTTCATGTAGGTCCTAGTGCAGCAGATGCATGTCAGGTTTACAATGAATGGTCGCGATAATTTTTACTGAAGCATATTCTTTCAGTGTATTATATTCCCAAAACTTTTGTACTGTTTTCTAATGCATTTGATTTCTTTAATGTTATTGTTCATTTTGATTATTCGTACTATAATATTCTTTTAAAATATATAAATTAATTATATTATTTTACATAAATATTGGTAGCATAATTGAATGTTAAAATACATTCCAACATTCATTTTCACTTACGCTCACAATTCATATCTTTATAAACATGTTAAATCCACTAATTACTAAATTATAATAATACTGATTTCGCGCTCTTTTTTATTTAATTGTATCTACCATAAAAATTCAGAACCTTAATAGTTACAGCCGAACATTTCATCAGTTTGAAATTATATTGATGATTTAATACTTGCAGCAAAACGATATAGATAAAAAAACAAAATGCGAGAAACTGGTAGTTTGTTAGAAAAACGTTACACTTTTACCTCAATTCTATACTGCACGGAATCGTAATGAAAATTTAGTTGTCATTCTACATTCATCCTTTTTTTAATGATATTCAGTTAAACGAAAATTTATATTTTTAATAGTTGTTAAATCATACTAAATTGTAAATTCTAAATAATACACATGATCGCACTACACATATATAATGATTTGTATTTAATTTTTTTGTTACATTTAACCTTTGTGAGTAAATAATTATAATTAAGTCAATTTTACAATATATTAAATCATTAAGGAGGTACTAAAAAGTTAAGAAATTCTGATAATTATAGAGAATTAATCGATTCACGGTGGTACGTAGTATGAAGGTAACAAAAATCAAGAACTTCAATAGGAAACATGCAATGACAAATGTTGAAATATTATGGATACTTATTGGATTCCCCAAACACAATACATGTAGATTAGAATTACGTATAATACTCGCAAGACAAACTTTATTTAGTAAAAATATAAATGTTTTAAACAAAATAATACTAGATGTGCAGTATTAATCTATAAAATAAAAGTTAACCGAAATATGTTTGGTTTTATAAAAATTAGTAAATTGTGGAGTAAAAATTGAAATAATTAAAATTAAATTTATTTTACCTTAAATAATACTTTACTTAATATTTGTACATAAAAATTCGTTATCTTATTTATAGCTGTATATAGTAATTTTTGTCGCACTGCAAGTTTCTCTCTCTTTTCTAATGAAATATAATAATTTTTACGTGAAATTGTTTCGCCTTGTATAATCGTCGAAAAACTTTCGTAAGTCGGACGTATTAATTCTTTTACGTTGAGCATTACAAAGCAATACAGTGTATAAGTATATTGACGCTCGGCTCGTATCTCTAATGGAAGCTTGGGAACCGATTTCTTTTTCTTTCTATCTGATGTGTCTTTATCCTTTAAATAAGCTGGTTTTTTTCTTGTTTTCTCGTGTTTTATTGGAACAAATAATATCATTATTGCTGATGACAGATCTTGCGATCATTAGGTGGAATGATAAATGAGAAACTGTTTAAAAAGCCGAGAGGTATCGTAATTGCGTACAGTTTTCTAAATTACAAAGTGATTGGAAGACCGATTTTACAAGATCTTTTTTTATATCAATTAACCGAGAGAGGTAATTCGTTTAAAGAATAGATGAAGCCAGTTTCCCACAATTTACTACACGAATAAAAAATTACGGTCTCATAATTGATTCCATCAATTTTATTTACTAATTCGTTAATAAATTATTAATATTAATGATCGTTATTATTATTAATTAATTCAAACTATTAAGTGGATACACGTACGTATACATACAGGTTTACAATGAGAATTTTAATAAAATCGAATATGCTGTAAAATAAATGATTCGTTTTAAATTAGCTATCATAACAGTAATAACATAAATGCTATAATGCTTTTACTATATATATATTACGCGTATTTGTTTCCCTAAATTTAAATTATTAAAAAACGCTGCTAATTAATATTAGCACGTACAGCTTCCTCGTATAGTGCTTATTTCTGATTTTGTATAATATTACTTCACTATTAGTATGTAAAAATGTATTGTAATCAATTAATTAACCTAACCATTCCGTAAATTGAAATACTGTTTCAGGGTTTACTCAATTATTCCTTTACTTGTTTATGTCTCAGTATTTTGTTAACAATAATTAAAAGACCACGAAATCATACAATTTTTTTCAACCAAAAATATTATTAATTTTTTTGTTACTTATTTTAATTGTATAAAGTGACGTATCTCCACATATATCGGAAACTCGTTTATTAAAAAAGTAAACATGTACAAACTCAAAATATCAATACTTTTCTGAAAACTACTCAAAAAATTAAGTAAATGAGTTATTAAAGCTCGAAATAGGATGTTCCGAACCTGAGATATAAGCGCTTAAAATAAAAAAATGCAAAATATTTCCAACTCATATATCTTTGTAACTATTTGAACTTATCCGAGATAATAATGTTTAAAATCTAACTTTTCCGAAAACTTGGATTAAGAAAATAAAAAATTACAATCTAAGCACGAATGGACAATCTATTTTATACATTTTATTCTTTTAGTGGACAACAAAGATAACCAAGACTTGAACTATTTACAGCAAAAAGTACTTGGTTTTACTAGTATTTTTTCAACCAACAATATTTAAATCTTTTTAACTATGATTTGTATTTTTAAATTGACTAATTTTTTTATCTTAAAAACAAATAAAGGTAACTGAACAAACTTCAAATCAGAAGATAAATAAATGTGTGCTTTAAAAATCACCAATTAACGGACATAGCTATTTGGACGGTAACTTTAAAAAAAATCCAAAAAATTAATTGTAATTAAGATATGTGAAACAGTATCATTAAAATATTTTGAATTATATTATATAATGTTACGAACTGAATCAAACTTTGAATTTTATTGAATAATTTTCATAAAAATACTTTAGCTATATTTGTTAATAAATTAAGAATGTGTTAATTATACCTCTCTAAACATCTAATCACATTTTATGTAAATATAATGTGTGAAAAGATCGTCCAAATTGTATACGAATAATAATTACGATATTATGTATTTTGAAGTACAATATAATAAGAATACCATTTAAACCATAAAACAGAGTTAATTGTCACTTAAAAGTCCACTTCAATTGAATACTTTAGGGTAACTAGTAGAAATTAAAAATTGATAGTTAGAATGCAAAGATAATTTCTTATCTCGTATAAAGTACTAATTTACTTAACAACAATATAGGTAGTTAAATTAAATAGTGTAAATTAAAGTTTCATTTACGCGTAGTATTAACATTAAAATGATATTTGCATCAATAAAACATCGAAACAAAAATGGTCGACCTACTTCGTTATCTTCTTATGCAAATGAGCGCAACACCATATTTTAAGTAAAATAAAGATTTCTATAGGTATAGATTTCTATAGTCAATTTTTTAACAAATTTTTATATCGAAAGAAAAATAAAATATTTGATAAAATTTAACCGACATTTGAAATTCGGATCTATTGTAGAAACACAAGAGTTGGACATGTGCTCACGCAGGCCGACTGAATATATGAATTACCGTCAATGAAGCAGACGAATGCTCGTGCGAACTCTTTAATAATATCGCATATGCACGCGCGAAGCAATTGCCGGCGGAAGAAGAGTCGGCGCGCGCGACGATGGCTCGCAAGGCGCACAGCGGCGATGATAATTATACTCGTTATGAGGGGCCCGGACGAGAGTGCATATAATTTTTCTCTCTCTCTCGCTCTCTCTCTCTCTCCCTCTTTCATTCTCCCTCTCTCCGTTTTTTTCACCTTTATTTTACGTTAACCTCCAGCCGCGGTACGCAGCGTGGGTCCCGGGTGGATATTTAATTTCGTTCTGAAAGAATAAGCCACACGAGCTAATTTACAGCTCCGGTTGCTCCGCCAACGTCCTGACTGCGCTTACATCGCTTTTCATTCGCCTCTTTGTCTTCTTTACTCTTTGCTGCCCTTTTCCCTGGCACTCGCTCTACTCTGTTGCTTTTGCTTTATCTTATTTTTATTTAGTTTTGCTAGCTGCATTTTTATAACGAAAATTTTTATCTTTTGCGCGACAGAATTTGTATTTGCATAAATAATTAATTGTATTTTGATTTACATTTGTGTTTAATCTTATATTCTTGTAATTCTTATTTTCGAAATAAATATATAATTGAAAAACAATCAAATATAAGTATAGGGAACTTACAGTACACAGAAGCACTCCACTTTTTGATTCTCTGAATGTTTTAAAGACTTCCGTTCTTTCCTTTTGCGACATGTTTCCGTGTAATTTGAAAAATTCTACATCCACTAAAGAATCTGACTCTTCATCTTCATCGTCTATGGGTTTATTTAAAATTGATGATAAAATCTCTGTATGATAATCTATCATATCTTGTGTCGCCATAAAAATTAAAATTTTATGATTTCCTTGGCTCTGATGGTAAATAAAACATAAGGTTAAAATACATATTTTTTAATTTATTGACATTAAATTAAATAAAGTTAAAAATATGTAATTAAATTATTTAGGTTAATTACCTGACATTTTCCAGTTATGTAAGCACTCAATGTGACCATTCTTAACTTTGGAGGAGTTACAATATAACTCTGTATTACACTTTGAGGTACAACTAAGTCTTCGTTAATTTCACATACACTTCCACCAGCAGCTTCAATATTATCTTGAGCAGCGTCAACAAAAATAGGATTAGACATTGTTAGTCCAGCAAGTTTCTCCACTGCTTGAGTTAATGTGGCTGATAACAAAATAGTTTGTCTTGTATTTAACTTATCACTATTAGAATTTTCTTCTTTTTCAGTTGGTTTCGTTTTATTATTTGATTTTGTATTTGTTGTATTTAATTTAGATTCATCATCAGACTCTTCATCGTAAGAATGATATTCTTTACTTTCAGTAATATTTTCTTCTTCATCAACATTAATTTGTTCTTTAGTTGTATCATTTTCCATTTTACATTCTTCTATGCTATCATTTTTAGGTTTTATATGTTGTCGAAGTAATTCAAGAGCATTATAGCCTGAATTGTCAGATGGGGCATTCTGAAGAGCAGCAACAATTCTACCAAATCAAATGAATTAATTTAAATAATCAGTTTAATATAATATTAATTGTATATATGTATGTATATATATAATTTATAGTTACTCTGAAATATCTTTTTCATATCCCATATCAAGCATTCGGTCAGCTTCATCCAAGACAAGACATTTGATAGAATCAAGTCTTAAAGCTTTTGTATGTTTTATATGATCTAATAATCTTCCAGGAGTTGCCACTAAAACTGTGCAACCTTTCCTTAATCTAGCTTTTTCTGCTTTTCTTTTTTCTCCACCTGTTAGATATCCAGGTACAACCCAAGTAAATGGCTAAAAAGTTAAAACCTTTATAAAATTCACACTTAAGAAATAAATTATAATAAATCTTCTTACTAAAAAATTTACTTTTATTAATTTTAAAAAGCACTCATAAGTTTGAAGAGCGAGTTCTCTTGTAGGTACAATCACTAGTGCTTTTATTCCACTACTTCTTGTTAACTTTGGTCTTATAGCTTGTAATGTTTCAATAATAGGTAATGCATATGTGAGGGTCTTTCCAGATCCTGTTTGAGATCTAATTAAAATATCACTTCCCTTTAGTATTATAGGAATTGCTTTCTTCTGAACTGTAGTCATTGTTGTAATTTGCATGTTTTGTTCCAAATTTGATACTGAAAATGCATGTATTCCTAATTCATTAAATTTTTCAGCAGAAAATACTTTTTCACTTATAGGTTTAACAAACCTTTGTCCTATTGTAGGAACTGTAGGATTATTTCCAAAAAGTGAAGAAATTTTTCCACCTTTTTGCAAAAACTTTAAACTATTATTTTCCATTTTATCTTTTGATTTCTTTAATTTCTTAGTAAAGTTACTTTTACTATTTAGAGGTACTGTATCGGTAACATTGGATTTATCTTGCATCAATTCAATTTTCGATTGTTCATTCGTGACTTTATCAGTTTTTTTTTCTTCCTGCTCGTGAGGTTTGAGTAATTTTTTATCAACTGACTCACTTGTTTTAAAAATACTTGAAAGTGATTTTTTTAAATTACTTGTATTATTTTTTCTTTTTCTGGCTAAAATAGTTTTAACAGCATTTTCTTTAGTAGGTTTGGTGAAAGCAATTAAAGGTTCATTTGATTTATTTTCTTCTTCCAAAAATTAACTTTTTTATCTTGCAATTTTGCCTTTTTTGACACGGCATTTGAAGGTACATTTGATGATTTCTTTTTAGAAGTAACATTTTTTTTTAATATAGATATTTGTGAGACTTCTTTAGATTGGTTAGCTTTCTTTAAATTATTTGCTACAATAGTGGCTAAAGACTTTTGTTTTATTCTTTTTTTTGCTCCAACCAGAAGACTCTTTGACGATTCAGTCGACTGGAATTTTTGAAAAGGTTTTGTATTCTTAACGCTAGGGCTTTTCTTCAGTCTTTTGATATGCACTTCATTGTTAATTTGTGGAGTCTATTAAAAAAGGAAAAAAAAATGTAAAGATAATAAATAAAAAATTCCAGCTGTGTAAACATGAAAATATTTCCTTAAGACCATCGCTTACTTACCTCATTTTTTGAATTTCCAGCGTTCCCTGTGACGTTTAAACAGATATCCATACTTTCTTTAACAACCATTGCACACAAACAGACAAATATATGCAATATTTGAATGACCGTTCCAGTATAATTAAATAGTAAGGATAGAAAAAGTGTGCGTATAACCTCTAAAATCACGTGTACTCTCGAACGGGAACGTGCACGCGGATGGAAAACATATACGCAGCTGGGTCTCCGGGACTCCGGGGAGGGACGTTCGAAACAACAAACTCGGCAGTCAGCAAACACACGTGAATGCCGGTGCGCATGCGCGTTAAGAAAGATCGACCGTAATTCCACGAAATCGCGCCGTTTAAAATTCATCAGGTTCTCATTATAAATTCGGGTCTTTATCTAGTCTCGCGTTTAGAACGAAAGTAGCATTCGTCGAGAAAAGTCAGTTTAAACGATTATATTCGTCTAGTAATGACTAACGTTTTCTTTTCAATTGAATTCGATGACGAGAACGTGTAATATGATTTTCCCGGTGTACGCGAGCGCTTTTGTGCTAATAAATGTGATTGTGATGGGTACAACTTATATTATGGATTGTTCCGAGTTTGTGATTATTTAGTAAAAATTATTTATTTTTGGGATACTTTGTAGTAAAAGTGATCAGTGTTCCTATTATTTTCTAGTAGAGTCTAATTAAACGCGTATATATACCTTCGAGTGATTCAAAGGTATATATATATATATTAAAAGTGCCCGCGAAACAAACATCACCAAAATATATACAAACCGCCGCAAATATTTATATTTTTTTTTGTATACCACTTGTACTTGATAGTTCAGTGACCATCGAACCACTAGCAAGTTCAGACAATTTTATTAAATTAGTACAATCTATATCGAGTTTTATATATACATCTATTATAAGAAATAATAGTAAAAATGACTCAAATGTGCTGTATAAGTTTAACTTTAGCGGTTAAACTAATCGGGACTTTTGGATTGGTAAGTGATAAAAGATAAACTAAAAGTACATAGTATATGAAAATATTAAGCAATTGTTCTAAATTATTTTTTAAAAGATTGCTCCATAAGTTTCATGTTGACTAAATTTTTTACAATTGTTAATATTTGTTACGATAATTAGAATAATAATAAAGCGTGTAAATTAAGTTAAAAAAAAAGAAAAGAATTATAACAATAACTGTATAAATAGTCTATTATGTATTAAATTTTAGTCGTTGTCGATTTTAATGATCAACATGTTAGTAAGTAATTTCTTCTCGACGCAAGAAGAAGAAGAATTCATAATAGCACTGGAATCGTGGATGCTTTTCGGACTTAACTGGACATATGTCATGAAAAGCCTTAAAGTTGTTGAAACAGGTAAGCCGGCAGTTATTAGCTCATCAATGTCACATGCCGTGAAATCGGCGATTATATATATATATATATATATATTGTATACAAGATTCAACGAATTGACTTTTAAATATAACTCGTTTGAATTAAAAAAAAAAGTGTACGGAGGAGGGACAAATTGAGTATATAAAAAAAAAATGTTTTTACAGCTCGCACTTTGTTGACTTGTGTTCTTATCTACTCTGCGCTCTCTCTCGTTGCTAATGCTCTCTTGGCCTTGGGCTCTCTTTTGGTGAGTTTACTCGGAAGATACGAAAATTCCATTTCATTTATACACACTTTGAAATTTCCATTGATAATATCTTATGAATGTATATTCGTATAATCGTACATATTTTATAAATTATTATATATACGGTTAAATTGTTGTATACGCACATTTGCTCGTTAAACTTATATACACGGATCGTTTTTATTTCATACTGTAAGGAATAACACACATTTTTCACAAGTAAATATTAAACAAACTCACTTTTTAGAATGAACAAATGTAATATATAAATATATTAATTGATAGAAAAAACCGACATACGTTTTACCATGGATGTACATGCAGATGGTTAGCATAATCGATCAAACCGTGGCTTTAACTATACAATTAATGTACGAAGACAAACACGAACAGCAAGATAATAAGTCAATTTGGTACATCCCTGCATGCAGTATTTATCTTTGTAAGTATACTATACTATTTATTAATCGTAAAGTTTACATACTGCGCATTAAACGTTCACTTGCGTTACGTTTATTTTAAACGTACACATATATATAAAATCACATATATATACATCGTACTAATTATTTATCGAATTTGTGCTTACACTTATATACAAGAAGAACAAATAAACAAAAATATTTAATTACAATTGTATTACTTTTGCGAGTAGTGTTTTTAACAAATGTAAAATATGGAATTTTAGTAAAAAAAAAACGTCGAGTGTGTTTATTTGTAGCGCTAAGTTGTCAAACTGCTTATAATTTTTCCTGCAAACAACGTGTGACAACACATCGATGATACGTACGACGCAGAATAGCGGAGCAAGCGAATATAATAATTTACGTCACTACATTTACTCAAGACTCGAGATGATTAGTTATTCCTTCGTATAGAGAACGTTACATTAGCATATTCTTTTTGTTACACTTGAACAAAACTTATTATTTTATACGTAAATCAATTTTTTTTTAATCTAATGAGAATTCTAGACTTGGTTAAATTTTTACATATTAAAACATGGATATTTTAAATTTTAAGATAGAGAAATTTTAATGTCAATAATAATTATATTTGAAAAAATAAAGTACTATTTAAATCATATGTTATATACGTATTAGATACATATACCTGAATCATAACACGGACTTATTATATTTTGGAAATTAATAAAGATTATTTTCAATCAAATTAATATATATTTATATTAAATTCAAATAAATGTTTAGCTGCTATTATTGTAATTGACTAATTACTTGATGCAAGTAAAATTTGCTTGCCTATATACAGTAATTTTTTTTTTGTCAGTGATATACTTAATAATGGTAATAAATAAATTCCTTTTCAGTGATTTGCTCGTATTTTTGGATGGTCGTCTCATCGGCACGTAGAGAGTGGATTTTAAATGCCGAAAATTACGACCAATTTACATCTGCTACTGCGATACCTGTAGAAACCTCAAGTGACTCTAATTTGCCAAAGACACCATCGTTTTTATCCAACAACGTTGGTCTTATTTTCGAGTCTCCAAATTCATGGAATATATCACCGCCTAAGTTTGACGTTGTTTGACAGGAGGTATATAACAAGGCGTCGCGTTTGGCTTTGACAGTCCACCACGCCTGGTTATTATGATATATAGATTACTATAATATTTTTAAATAAATATATAATGTATATACATATACATACAAAGTTTTCCTTGCCATTATACTATTCATCGAGGGAAATCGGAACTGACTCATTTAAGCGAGATTTCCTCGATTTACCACTTAACATTATATCATACCACTAATATTCCAGTTATTATAACGCGCCCGTAATCTAGTATTATTTATTTATTTCTACACGAAAATACGAATTGTACTATACTTGTGAATGACTGCAAATAAAGACGTATTAACAAGCACGTTAATTATTATTTTGAATCGTTATTCTCTGTCTATCCTATATCTGTATATATATAACTCAATCCTATTATATCTTTACGTACATATATCATTTAAATTTAATTCATTTATATTAAATATATCGAAAATAAAGTCAAATCGTATATCACGTTCAAAACAACATGTTTTGATTTCACTAGAGTCAATATCGAAGTTCAATACGTTCATTGGTATTACGTAACGTATAGCCTATTTCTCGTATATTACATTACGGTCTACAAATAATAATATTCTATTAAAAATATATACATGTAGATATATTTTTAAAATTTATTCAGTTCAAATATTTGTGGTATAAACAAATAATACCTGGTCGTATCGTCGTATAAGTATTTTGCTTTTCAAAAAAATTCATTACAATATTTCATCTTATAAAATGCGTTACTGCTTATAAGTTATTATAGGACTGTTTTTTAGGTCCGACTCACAAGCAAAAGAGTGGGGGAGTACATGCGTAGTACGCATTGAAAACGTATGTCTAATTTTTTCGTGATATCTCGAGATTCAGTGATCCAATTTTGATGATTCTTGTCTTAATTTAGGATACCATAAAAATTAATATCATCTGTGCGGTTCGATTTTAAAATGAAAGATTTATTTACGTCGGAATATAAATACCGATTTTTTTATATATCTTATAATATTTTATTATGAACTACTACATAAATAAGATATTAGTAATATTAAAAAAAATAATTAAATTACGAGCAAAACTCTTACTATATAATTTTGTATAGTGAATTAATAAAAATTAATATACTATGTAATTATTTTTGTTGCGTCGTACAAGAAGTTTTGTGATAGTAAAATTTTTGAATTTGTTAAAAACGTGATAGAAATAACTTTTGACGTGTCGGGAATCGAAATAACATCTTTTTAAAAAAATTCTGTACTGATGTGTTTGTACGTATACCGCCATATTTTTTAAACTACAATATCAATATTGCTCGGGGTGGACAAGAAGTTTTCTATTCAATTTACAAATTCGGGAAAAAAATTTCTGTATTTGGAACTATAGATTTGCTTTTGTTTTATAGCTAAATATCAAATTTTCAAAAATTTAGTTTTAGGAATTTTGAACGTTGCATACATACTTTGTAGAAAACAAAAAAAAGTCTTAACTTTTGTTTCGAGTACATATTATCTCTTTAATTTTCAAGCAATAAAAAAACTGTTTTTATTTCATTTTGTTATAACTTTGAATCTTTATTGATTAGTAGTTAATAAAAACAAATTGAAGTCTTAAAAATCGTGTTTTCTATGGCAAACGCTTTGAGGCGTAAAAGCTCTTAATCTACTTGAAAGTTCGGAAAAAGGTAATCAATACGGCAATAACGATCCCTACATTTTTTCAGCTAAAAAATTGTTAACTAGCGAACATTATTGAGCATTATATATTTTTGGATGAGTTTTTTGATTGCTCATATTTCTGAATCTAATCGGTCAATTCATCAAGTGGATTTTACGAAAAAAATTATATTCTAAAATGCGATTTTTTAAACAATTTTTAATAACTTTGTACATAGCTTTCTTAGAAACATTTTTTGAAGTATCTACAATACTTAGATGTTATACTTTATATGGTGTATAAAACTTGAAAAATTCATCCATCAGTCCAAAAACAAATTGACAGTTTTTTTTATTTCTTATAATCGTCTTATTCAAATTGTGATATTGTCAATCTTATATATAGTTAAAGAATTATTTTATTGGTAATAATCATCCGAATTAAATTAGTTAAAATCGTAAACGATTACAAAAATGCCGAATAATTTTGTTAGTATTAATTAAATATCATATTTTAGAATAATATGTTAATTATGTGGGAGTGATATTTTAATTTTGAGGAATCTGCGTGTCTTATGTGGTGTTTTAAATTAAAAAGTTTCTCCGTTTTTTCATATGTAGAAAGCACGATCAACTCCTGTCGCGCGTTTGAAACGCGTGCTGCTCATGCGCTTCCCCAATGTTTCAGTATCTCTTTTATTAATAACTTACTTGGAATAATCATTAACATCTCATTAAAGTTTATTGATGTTTGATTCGCTACAAAACACGAAAATGTTATTATAAATATTTAATAAAATCGTAAAAACTAACTTCAAAGCATCTGATACGTAATAATATATGAAATACAAAACGAGATTGTGAGACTTAAAAATCTATATACTAAAATCAATAATGAAAGAATGAATTCGTTTTCTGGTGAAAATTTAGAATCCCATTATAGTTAAGTAAAAGAGCCTGTATAGATAGATATAGATGTATGTATTAATTATTAAACAAGTAAAGCTGAGTGCTACTCCGATACCGCGTGTAAAGTCGCACGTAACGTAGCGTAACTTTAGGATTTTTATCCCGAAATGGGTAAAAAAAAAGTACGTAACGAAGTTATAGCCTGTAAACTCGGGGTTCTTTCACGAAGGTATATCAACGACATAAGACACATCAATCGAGCGATGCGATCGACCGATACCCCGTCGATTTCTCCTTTTTAAATCGCCGCTCCCCGCGGGACTCCCGAACGCTATGTGATTCTTCTCTTTCGAATGGAGAAGATATAAATCAAAAGTAGAGATGTGGCGCTAATAGCCTGTATCAAATGCACACAGAAATACGGACATGCAGAGACACGCACACAGAGAGAAAGAGAGAGAGAGAGAGATGGTCACACATGTACATGGTTAAAACATGAGAAATGGCTGGTGCTTTAACGTCAAAATACACTTTTAAACTTTTCCGGATTTCAATCGCTCGGTGCATATTCCCTCGAGGGAAACCGAGACCTCCTACTTTTCCTTTTGGCTCTATATAGGGACGGAAAGACGCGAGCTTCGATGCGAGTCCGGCGATTTGTTAGGAAATTACGTCGACTTCCGTGGTACTTTATATAGTCGATAATGGAACCCAGACAGTAGAAGTTAAGTTATATAGCGCAGTTTTATCTGCATTTGTGTAATTCAATAAGAAACCTTATCGAGGTTCCTTAAGGGCAGAGTTAGGTTCGAGGCTATACATAAAAAAATATTTTTTTGTTTTTCAATTTATACACTTTTTATTGATAAACAATAAACTGTTAAATAAAAGAAAGCTGATGTAAAGTTGTAGCAATATTTTCAAGAATATTTTCAAAAAATTTTAAACAAATCTAAAAATTGATGAGTCGCAACGAGCATTTGTCACTGAAAACTAATTTAGACACATTTAGCTCCATATAACTTTGATTAAAATGATTCTTGTTGTAATTTTCTACAAATGTTTATATTGTATAACTATTAAGTCTTAAAAATAAGTCAGTTATATTAACTATTTTGTTACATTTTCTATAAGTTAGTTCTTCAATATTGGTCATATTCTTTAAAAAGTTAACTATTTTGAATTAATGAAAGTAATATTGATGAGATAAAATTATAATTTTTATAGGTATTAAAATAGGCCTAAAAAGATAAAATTCTGATTCTGAAACAAGCAAGAAAAAAATATATCAATCAACTTACTAAACAGTCTAATAAAATTTAAATTTCATAATGACTACATTAAATTAATTTATGAGTCATCAGAGAAACAATTTAATTATTGGATCGTAACAAATTACACGTATATTTAAATTAAAAAAAAATCGGTATTAAAATTTTTCGCAGTTGGGTTGACGGTTTCGTGAAAAACAAGCGAGGAAAAAGGTATCCTCGGAACGGCGTCGATAAAAAAGAAAAGTAGCGGATAAAAAAAAGGTAGAGAAACGAAAAAAAAAAGAGACGAATGGAAGGAAGAAAATTTCCTCGTCTCGTGGGAATGAGATTTAGTCGGTGGTGCTCCTGGGCCGTACGTCCTTACGGGAAAGAGCCAAGTTAGTTTTATTTTACAATCCATCGAGTCCTGCCTTCGTCAAGGCGAACGTTTCATGTATATATATATACGGTTGTAGCTGACTTTGGGGTCGCTCGCTCACTCGTCTACGGCTGTCAACTAGTGTTTTAAAAGTTTGCGACAGCCTACAAATTGGCTCGCTCAGTTCTTTTTAAAAGCGCGCGTTGCCAACCAACCGAGTCGGCTTGTACCCCTCAACCACACACTTTTTCGCGTCGACGCGATCCTAGGAATATATATATATATGTATGTAGGTATGTATATATATATATTGGAACACTAGCTATGAATTTTGAACAACCCCGCAAAACGTACAAGAAACATACGTGCGACATGTCGGCGATAAGACCGTTTCCACGAATGTATTCCTCGTTCTCGTATTCTTCGATATTTTGCCAAATACTTTCATTGGTACCAGGCAACTTGCCATGATGATATATCGATGAAAAATACTTTTAAAAATATAGTTTTCCAATGATATTATATTTAACATTTAATCGTAATGTTGATAATGTTTAATATATCATATGTAATAATGTGCAACATCTAAAGCTGCACAATTTTAATGATTAATAAACACAACCCGGACATTTAAATCATGGTTTGCCTTCTGCATATAAAGAACATATTTTTCTTGTATATGTAACCCTACTGTCTCACAACACCTTATAAATAACATAATATTAACTGCAGCAATATACGTAACAATAAAAGATAAATAAGGAAAGCAAAGAAAATACTTGTTGGTCAACTCTTCTCGTAGTGTACCACTATCAGTCGATGGATTGCGAAGGAAATACCTCCAAGTTCATCTAACAGTTGTGCTTGCAGTATACATGTACATATAAATATATGTAGCCAGGGGACGGTGCGGAATTGGAGCGTAATTATTAATCGATTTCGCATTAATTGTTTTCTGCCCGACGAAACGTCATAGGTTGAAGATTAATTGCCACGGCCCTTGCCGTCAACGGTGAAGCCTTTATGTGTCATATGAGTCGAGCGCGACCCTTTCTCCCGTCCTCGCAAAACCTTTCCTGGGCATTCGTCAACTTACCGATATATTATATGTATATATATATTGGAACACTAGCTATGAATTTTGAACAACCCCGCAAAACGTACAAGAAACATACGTGCGACATGTCGGCGATAAGACCGTTTCCACGAATGTATTCCTCGTTCTCGTATTCTTCGATATTTTGCCAAATACTTTCATTGGTACCAGGCAACTTGCCATGATGATATATCGATGAAAAATACTTTTAAAAATATAGTTTTCCAATGATATTATATTTAACATTTAATCGTAATGTTGATAATGTTTAATATATCATATGTAATAATGTGCAACATCTAAAGCTGCACAATTTTAATGATTAATAAACACAACCCGGACATTTAAATCATGGTTTGCCTTCTGCATATAAAGAACATATTTTTCTTGTATATGTAACCCTACTGTCTCACAACACCTTATAAATAACATAATATTAACTGCAGCAATATACGTAACAATAAAAGATAAATAAGGAAAGCAAAGAAAATACTTGTTGGTCAACTCTTCTCGTAGTGTACCACTATCAGTCGATGGATTGCGAAGGAAATACCTCCAAGTTCATCTAACAGTTGTGCTTGCAGTATACATGTACATATAAATATATGTAGCCAGGGGACGGTGCGGAATTGGAGCGTAATTATTAATCGATTTCGCATTAATTGTTTTCTGCGACGACGCGAGCTAAGTGGGATGTTGTGTTCCAGCGGCTGGCCGGGTGGCTCTCCGCTGCGCCTCGTTCCTACGTCATAGGTTGAAGATTAATTGCCACGGCCCTTGCCGTCAACGGTGAAGCCTTTATGTGTGTCATATGAGTCGAGCGCGACCCTTTCTCCCGTCCTCGCAAAACCTTTCCTGGGCATTCGTCAACTTACCGATATATTATATGTATATATATTATTATACGTGTGGGCGTGTGTCAATGTATTAAAAGCTCTTTGAACCGATGAGTTGAACACACCTAAAAAAAAATAGCGTCACATTCAATGATGGCTAAACTTAATTAAATAAACGGTATATCTTAATTGATATAATTCTGATTATGCATATTTTAAAAATCATAAAATAAATGATATATTTATTTATATTTACGTTACATTATATTTGTCTAACAAAATATCAATGCCTACTCCCATAAAAATATAATTTGTTAACGCTGATTTAAATAATTAAATTTAAATAAATGAATTTATTAGTGAGGTTTAATCATCTAGAAGTACGAGAAGCAAAAGTACCCAGGTAATTATATATAATAACCTTTTTAAAGAAATTGAGAATTTTGAAGTTAATAAAATATTTTGTCTTTAATTATATAACTATATTGGCCATTTTTAGATCAACGGCTTGTTTGTAAAATAGAATATTGGCCAATATTTCGAAAAAAGGAATAATTTTTAGAATTACGCAAAATTTTAATTATAGATGAATCTCTTTGATATGTTAAATCAATCACTATCGTTTTAAAAGTTATAAAATTTATCTATTTAAAACTCTAATAAAGAGACAAAAAAGTTTGAAAACAAATAGTGGACAAAATTACAATTATCAATAATAATGTTGTATTTCTTGCTAAATAAATGTTACATTTACCGAAACTCAAGCAACATTCACTCGTTTATTTAATCACAACATAGCCTCTTCGTCACTCGAGTAAAAATAACCAGAAGCAGTAAATATATAAAAGGTAATATCAAGAGAAAATGTATGTATACCTCGAGAAGATAAAATATTGGAAAAAAACTAAGATAATAAGAGTCGATTTGGCATTACTTTTCCCGACGGACTGATTTTATTGATCTAGCGAGTCTTTTCCTCCGTTTCCCCCATCGCCGGAGGAACATGGAACTCCGGAAGTGAACGGCCCATAAAGCTAACCAATGCTAATACATAGGCTACGCGATACACACGCGCCCCTAAAACTGCGCGAGGACGGAGAATAGATAGCGGGGATCAGCTATAAACGCGTAACCGAGCCTAATTTGCGACGTCGGCGACTCCGTGTCCAAGTCATTGTCGACCACCCATTGTCGGATGAGAGCGAAAAACGAAAGACTCCGGGTGCATTTTTGCCACGGGGGTACGTATATGGGGAATGGTCTGACCGAACGCAGGAAACTGCTAGTAATGGTCGTCTAAAAGGTCAGCTTTTCGATTGCCCTCACGGCCATTTAAATATAAAGCGGATTCGATTCGACTTTTTATGGTACGTATACACCCTGATAAATGTTCTGTCATCGAGCCTGTACATTATTTTGCAATTTCATGTACGTGTATATATATACATATATGTCATACGAAAATTGAAAGTAATACTTCGATCCTGCATGTACAATATATTAAAATACCATTTAGTCGAATAATGCCTTTATATTGTTTTAATCATAATAAATAGGTAGTGATATTGTAATTTACATTATTTATAAATTATAACTTAACCAATGTAATGAATTACTTACAGTTTTTTTATAAATAAATGTTATATAGCGATATGTCAATATACAAATTAAATATATACAAGTAAATAAATTAAAAATAAAATTATATCTTAAAAATTGAATAATAAATAAACAATAGACACGGAGAAAAGTTTCTGATAATTTTTAGACCTTGTAAGGTTAATAAACATGGGACGAACTGTCATTACTGGAAATAATTACCCTGCTACATATTAAAATTAATCCTAAGTTCTTGTAATTTTTAAACGAAAACCGGGTTATTTTTTCCAGAAAAGACAGTTTGTCCCACGTTTACTATTCTTACAGGAGTAAAAATTATCAGGAAATTTTTCTTCGTGGATAAATATCTTTATACATATATATGCGATAACACGATACTTAACTTTATAAGAAAAACTTGTACATATACTTTTACAATTCTTAAAAGGATTAATATACATTCTTATACAATTATGATAAAAAGGAATGACACCGTGATCCGAACCGTTGACAAGAGCATATTTCGCAGTAGCTGCTTCGAATTCCTTGCCAAAAGTTTTATTTACTTCCTCTCTGTGTGTAGGATCCCCGAAACGCCCGAGAGAAATTCATTGCAAGAATATGTGGAGCGCTGTACGTCCGCATATAACATAGAGACTGTCTCCATTTACTCGCAAATGCGCACAACAAATACGTACCCCATATCTTTTCTCTCTTGCTAAAGCGGTGCACAACGATCGCATAAATAATTCGATGAAAGCGGGAGAAAACCGGGCACGCGCATGTAATCGAGCCTTTCTGTGCGAGTCTTAACCAATCCATGTTCACATGGGTTTAACCATACCTAATCGTTCACCAGAAAACTGATTATAGGTATATATTTGTCGATCGTTTTATATATTTACTATATATACCCACAACATATTCAACTTTGTGCAGAATATTCAAGGATATTATATCAATACCTCCTGATTTAAAAATAAATTATATAGTAAGAGGTTACATGCAAATGATTATGTATATATTGCATATATGTAGAATAATAAGTTAGTTTCTTATAGATTTCTTTTACCGAAAAGTATTCACTTGTCACACACGTAAATAATTAAAGTTTATATCATTTAATCATTTAGATTCGACGATAGAAAGCTTACATTAATTAATTAATAAGTAATTCAATAATTAAATAAATAAATAAATAAATTAAATAAGAATTAATTCTACAAAGTTCCAGGTCGATACAAAAAAGACTGCACCCTTAAAAATGTCTTGTATTGCCTTGAAACTTTGTAGAATAAGTTATTATTTATTTATCTAGTGCTTCTGTATTCGAGTGTTGCATAAAAAAGCGTATTTATTTAAATAAATAGAATAATTATCTTTTTTTGCTCAATCGGTAACCTACCGGGCCACCTCCTTAACTGACCTTGTATTCGAATAAGAATATTAATCACAGTATAAGTTATTTAACAAGCAGTCGAAATCTTGTGGATTAGTATACAATAAGAAAAAACATATTTATATAATTTCTTATATGTATACATATTTACATAAAAGAATATAGTAATAAACTGTCAGAGGATGCCCTTTATATTTATCAATGAAGCTTTTGCACGTATTTATACATAATTTTTATTACAGATTTACGCATCATTAACAAACTAATATTTAAGCGATTGAGCGTGTCCAAAAATAAAAAAAGATGTATAAATATGTACTGGAATATTGGATGCATTAGAGGAAAAGCGGATTTATATATAGGGAAAAAAAATGGGCGAAACAATTCTCGCATTGACTATTTGAACTTTTATCGAGGGGTGGCACGTGTCGACTTTTATTTTGGTGATATTGTATACGCGAGGCACGAGTCTTCGAGGTTTCTATATGTCGCGGGAGCACTGCGCCGTGAATTTGCACGAGAGGAACGATGGACGGACGCTGTGGAACACAATGGACAGATTTTATAGTACATTGAGCACGGTCCGATGTCATTCAAGGAAGCCAATCGGTCATTCGGAAGAGGAAAATCATGTATATGCGACGCGCTGATCGGTATATATATATATACTGCGCGACGCGATTACGGAGAGCCCAGCTTTTGCGGAAGTTTCACGGGAAATTTAATGGGAAACCTGAGGGAGACAGACGATCGTCCAATAGAGTCAGAAATTATTTATACCCTATAAGATCGCCTACTTTTCACCATTCCCTCATTCTGACTAAATGTACGTGTATATACGATATATAAGTTATACACCTTATTGATTAATTATAATCAGTCGATATATTGTCAAAAAATTGAAGTCAATTATTAGTAATCATTGTCAATAAATATTTCATGTTCTTAATTTATTATTCTCTAATCTATCATAAACTATATATAAACCCATAATTTGTAATTTTCACCCTCCAATCATTGAAAATTAGTAAATTGTCAATTGTAAATAATGGTCAATAGTATTTAAATCCAATTTATTCATTTATTTTTAATCCCTTAACGATCGATCACTTACTAATGTATAAACCCATATCTAAATATAGCATTTATGGAGTATATACGACGATTTAAAAGAAACATTAGTATATATATATATACATGCGTAATTATTACATATCTTCATAAAGAGGTACAAAAATACACATATACCTATATAATGTATACACAATTAAGCCGGGACCAGCCTGTGTTACACCTGCAAAAAAAATGATCATTAATTTAAATATTATATTTTATTGAAATATCATGTATTGTTTATATTTTGGGTCATAAAAGTACTTAATAAAATCAGTATTTTAAGGCGGATTAGACCTCAAAATACTTATTATTACTTCAGTTATACGTACTCTGCTTATTTTTATTGTATTTTACTGATAGTCGCAACCAATCTCCAGACTGTTATTATATAATCGAAAATAAATAAGCAGGAATCGAAAAACAGTAAAATAATTACTATTGGTTCCATTGAACGGGTGTACAATTGAAAATTGTATTTAATTAAAAATATTCTAATTTTATATACTCTAACTTTTTGTTAAATACCTAAATAAACCTGAAAAGTAAATAAAATAATAATTAAAACAAAAAAAGGGAAAAAATGAATTTGCAAATTTTTTTTAAATTAATAAAATAAATCTTCTTTAAGAAAATTGAAAAAGAAAATCGCATTTTTGACCCATTAACACAGGCTGGTCCCCTTAATACATGATTAATTATTGTGTAAATATTTGCAATGTATAATTGTATTTAAATAAGATAAATTGTACTTTACATATAAATGTAAATGCATCAAGAAAAGTTTCGATATAGTATAAGTATTTGCATTGAAAGTTAATTGCAAAGGAGGATAACGAAGACGGAGGCGGTTGGCGAACGGAAGTTGCTCGAGCACTCCAACATGCACAGGTTTCTTTCGAGTTCAGGGTTTGTAAAATGGCTGCCGTAGGTGTCGAAGGGTCTCGAGGTTTGAATGAGCGGCAATTAGGCGGCTCTCCGACTGCTTTCCATTCTCCCTCTCTCATCTCTCTCTTCATCTCTCTTTCTCTATACCTTTTGCTCGGTCTTTCTCGTGACGTGAGTCTTCTCGGCACGGTATTATGTAAAGTAGATTTTAAATTTAGATGCGCGGCCCAACCTGCACCCACGTGCTCAACGCGCGCGTCTATTATATACACTGGCAGTGCCAGTGCTAATCCCTTTTGCGTCTCGCGGCCGAGCCGCAAACGTACACGTCTAAAGGCGAGCGAGCTCGGCGGCTTGTTGCGTCTCTTATGTTGCTTAATTATCTCGTGACTGTGTAAAAGGTCACACTTTGTCCTTTAATTATTCATAAAAAATTTACTAGAATCAGCCGAATGTTTTATTTATGACAGGGGAGAATTGTTTTCAACTCAGGTGTACAATATATATACATACATATATTATACTTTTCCATCACTTTAATTTATTGTTCAACAACTTTTAATAGAGATTGTTTTAGTAGTTTCGTTTTAAATTCAAACGTCTTACATTGACATTCAAAATGTTTCTCTATTATTTTCTTTCTCTTCTGTTTCATCCTGAATTTTATAAATTATGTGTATGTAAAATATATAAATATATTAAATGTATATTTAATATTTGTAAATAAAACAGATCGAGACAATATTTACTAAACACTTCGGATGCTTTGACATCAATAATTTGAAAAACAATAATCAAATTTATGCTATTTTTGAAAAATATGTGTTAGATTATTTAAAATTTGAATTGGGTAAGCTCACATTTTAATGATGTAAATACCTTTGTAAAATATTCAGTTACAATTTTCGAATCATGTAATCATAAAACAACTGATATGAAAATTAACATTTACAGAAAGGTAGAGTTTAATTTCAACATTAAAGTATATTTAAATGATAATAATAAATAAAAAAACAAGAAGCAAAAGAATAAATATGATTAGAATTATATTATATTTAAGAGAAAAATCAATTATTTTTCAATAAAAAATATGATAGTTGATGATTCATTAAAGTATAAGTATAGTTACAAATAAATTACAATATTTGACGATGCTCTAATTAAAAGACATAGCATTTGAATCACAGTAAGGCATAAACTATTTCGAAACTGTGAGAAGTCAGAGCGCGGGTTCATTTGCATTCACAAGTTAAAGTGTTGCTATCCCAGTTTTATCGTAGTAGTAAAAAAATCTGAGCTCTTCGTGAAACTCCAGGAGTACGATCCTTTATTAATGTAACATCGCGAGGAAGCGCACGCTCTTGCGCTCGTCGAGGAATTAGCGCGCCTTTTAAATCCAATTCCCATTGAGTGGGACTGAAGGGCTGCTGTTGCCAGTCCTCCTATTTTGCATGTCTCGCGCATTTGAGGTGTAAAATATTAAACTCCCAGTAGCATCGCCCATTTCTTCCTCTCCTGTGCCTTCTTCTCTTCGGCAAAGTGGCCTCGATCCTTGCAAAATTATGTATATTATATATATATATATATATATATATATATGTATATATACATACACTGAATCATGCACACGAGCACTTTGCGCAATAAACGAGTGCGTATACCTTGCTCCTTTTTCGTCTCATTAGGAATCAACTTTTGCTTTTTTTCAATTTTGAACGTTACGAAGATGCTAATCAGGCGAGTGGTAAATCAATCTATTATTATAATTTATTAAGATGATAAGTTAATATGAATATTCGCGGTCTTAAAAGTTATGTTATGTGACTCGCTTTATTTCATTTCCTCAATTTACTAATGCTCTTCTTAAAAGTATTTAGTTTCGAGCGAAAAAAAAAATTGTTCATCACGCTTTATTCGAATTATATTAAATTGGAGAAAGAAACGCATTCACGTGAAAAAATAATCGATTTGTAAAAAAAGTAACGCAACAGTCGACAATAAAATGTCATTTATATTTGTGATTCACGGGTGTATGGCGTATGCGTACACGTACAACATAAGGAAAAAGAGCTTATACATTTGATATTTCCACTTCGCGTCTAAATATTCAATCTCCCTTTCGGAGAGGCAAACACGGACGACCCCCCAGTATTCTACACGCCCATAATATTATACGTCTCTATCCGCGAGAGCGGATTCTCGTCCGCGCACTTTGCGAGTTTACATTTAAATGTAAAAGTGCCGTGCTCGGGCGCGGGCCTCGCCCGGTGTGTGCGAAACCTACTGGTGTTGCTCGCTGTTTTGCATTCGAAAGCTCATGATTGCCTCCGAGCTTTGCTTTTGACGCTGCGTTCACCCACGCACGCATACATGTAAAGAGAGCGAGAGAGAGAGAGAGACATAGATGTATGGATACGTACACACACACACACACACAGACATACAGATATATCGAGACAGAGGAGAGTGCTCGCGTACGGGTGCAACGTAAGAGGGGCAAGAGAGAAAAGTTTTTCTCGCGAAAAGCACGGAGCGTACAAACGGAATGGAGCATTATGTTTCTCGAGAGTTGCGCGAAAAATTTTCTCGAGCGCTTTGGGGGGAAACGGGGTAGCAAGGGTGAGTTGCTAGGTGAAAATTGCTCCGACGCCATTTTTAGCGGCGGGGAAATCGAGGCTCCGGGCACATGCAATTCACTCCGTATTTATGTATATATATATATATATAGATAGATACGCGGGAGGAGAAACGCGACTCGTATCTATGTTCGGGATGAAGCTTTTACGTGACGGATTATTATGCAGGCTCGCGAGGAAATTGCGTTGCAGCGTGTAAATATTTACGACTCTCCATCCCTCCCTCTCTTCGGTGTATACTTGGGACGAAATGAGGTTTTAAGTATGTACGAGTCCATCGAGAGACGTTGAAAAATGAACTATCGCCACATGCGCGAAAATTATCGTCTTTACGGTCAAGTTTCGAGCGAGTTAATCAACCGCGTGTACTCCTTCGTTTATTATTTATGCCTTTATAATACACGGTAGCTTGCGTTTCTGCACGTTACTTCTCGTATTAACAACCATTTTTATACTGGCTAAGAGATTTCCTTCCTAGATTTTGTAACTTATTTGCTTAAATTTGTTTTAAAAAATTCGCACCAATAAATAACACTATACTATTCAAATGTTTGTTCATTTTTTAATATCAAAATTTTATAATTTTAATTATGTTTATTTATTTGTGAATTTTAAATGTTCCTTGCAAAATAAATTTATTTACATATTATTGGTTACTGTACCTGTATATATATATATATAGATATCTTTAAAAGTATTATGCAAAAATTTAATGTATTAAAATTAATTTACCGTTTAAATTATACAGAAAATCGAGATTATAGCAATTAATAAAACTAGAAATATTCAAAACGCGTCAACGTGTAAAAAATGTTAAAGCATCATGGAATATACTTGCTCTGCCGAATAAAAAAGCTGGTAGTAAAAAAAAAGGTGACAGAAAGATGATGTTCAGTCGCGCGCGCAATTTTCCGTATGATAGATCGACGTGGACAAAGTTCCATTATACGAACGCAAGCCCTGAATTATTAAGCTGGTAATTCCCTGGCTGAGACAACAAAACGTTATACCCTCGAGTCAACGTGTCAACAGGCTCATTAAGTCTCCAAATTGGATGACCTTTAATAATAATCGTCTCACTCGGCCAATTTTATTGTATCAATCTGTAAATAATTTTAAAATCCAAAAATGCAATTAGGAAAATATATACGTTTGATGTATATTATTTTTGTTTACATTTACTTCTTGTTATACTACTTACGCATATATATAGACAATAAAGTAAGTATAATAGGTAATTATAAAAAATTGATATAATAGATAAAAATTAAATAAAATTGATATTTTAGTGATAACGATAAAATTTCGATAGAGTTTTGATTAACGATGAAAAGGAACTGTTATACATATAACAATTATGATCTAATAACTTAATTTTTAATTAAAAATAGATAAAAAGGGATATAAATTTTTAAATACGTTATATAAATGCATTTAAATGATTTTTATTTAAAGGACCATGAAACAAAAAGCACTACCCATTAGGGTTTAACCGTTATCTTGCAAGGGCATCTTCAAAATGAAATTGTTAGTCACGATTAATATCGAACGATCTGTTGCACGTATGCAAATTGTATAGAAACTTCTAGCTAATGCACCGACTGCCGTGTAACGCGATACGACTTTTAAGCGTTGGATCCTAATCACGTCGTCAAATAAACGAAGACAAATAGACGAAGTAACTAAAAATAATTCTTCAACTTTGCTTTTCTGCAATTAAGTTTTACAAAATCGTTAAGTTATTTATTTACTGGATCTTACAATAAATATATAAATTTTTTTTATTTCAAATTTAGCAAATGCTATATGTCTTATTTGATAATACAAATAATAAAAACTTGTAATGTAATGCGCTTAACTATGTAAATAAATAGTGATTTGTTTAGTTAGATTATTATTAATGATAGATATAGTAAAATAAAAATCAGTTAGGTTTGAATTATTGATATAATTATTATTCCTAGTTTTGTCAATCATGTTGATGCAGTATGTATAAGTCTTATAAATGTTGAATTAACATTTAAGATCAAAGAAATTTAAAATACAAGCGACTTAACCATATCGAGAAGAGATAAAACGCTAATACTGTACATGTGCATATACTTAACGCGGCAAATAATATAAGAGAGAAAAGATATGGAGCAGTCGAGGGTATATCAAACTATAGATAGAAAGATCGTGAAAGTAGATTAGCGGGCTCGATTATGTATCGGCTAATCCCTTGAAACAGGACCTGTTAGCGTGTCGAGCAAACTGGCCTCTATATATCCCGATCGACGTCGCGGTCTATTCCGCGATGGCTATCTTATCGCGCCCCTTTTTGGTCCATATGCTGCGAGGCCAATAAGCCCACCCCTAATAACATCGTACGAGAAGGGGCCGTCACTAAATATTTTTCCTTCTCAACGGTCGCGATGGGAATTCATCCTTGCGCCAAGCTACCGGATGCCTGCGTGACGAGTGTTTTTCGACTCTCCCGACGATGGTTTGATCGATCGGGTTTCGCGCGCGCGCGCGCCCGTCCGCGTTTCTACAGTTTACGAGCGCTTGTGCGAAATCTGATATACACGAGCTCTTTCCGACTTTTCACGTATTTGCAAACAGCGAGATATTCGCTTCTTTTACTTTATATCGTAATTTATACTAGACACTGATACATTTAGATATAATTTTAAAACATCGCAATACACGTGCACTATTATTGTACAGCATATAACTTAAAAAAGATTTCATTTTTAAAAGATCAACTATTATTTTCGAAAACTTTTAATTTTGTATATATCTTTTTACTTCAATATATATTATTCCTATAAACGGTTACACTAATAACTACTTTTCTATACAAAGTTTAATATCACGTTATATATAGTTTTATATAATATTTTATATATAAATATAAAGTTTTCAAATAATTAAGAAGATACTATAATACATGTATAGTATGTAAACATTACTTGATCTTGATTCATTACTATATATATAAGTATACAATTTGTACATGTTTCATATATAATAGAAAAATTGTGTCGTGTATACATCTAGTTGACGTTTCCTTGTTAATAATGAGGAACGAGAAGCGAAGATTTGAGTTGACTTGCGACGAAATTTTTATATGCAAATTATATTTATATTAGAAGATATATTATAATTTCCTTTTTTCCTATATTTTTTTCAATTTTATCCCAGTTTTATTTAAAAATAAAATTTTTTACACAGTCTAAAGAGGATAGAATTGACTCAGGAAGATCGATAAAATTTCAACAATCAATATAAACTAAACTGAATTTTACTTACCATTTTAAGAGTATATAATATCTTTTCTTTATTATTAGTCCAACTTCGTATGAAATTTAGTTTAAAATTACTTTTTGAGTAACTCCTTAAGTAACTATAATATTTTAATTAAAATAAGTTTCAAATCATTGAACAAAACCTAATAATATTGTATAAAAATAACTACCATATAACATTGTATGAAAATAAATGTATATTTTTATAAGAGATTTCTCGAAAAATAATAAATAATATCTAATAAATGTCTCGTTTTTGACATTTGGATAGATTTATATATTAAACAAAATGGAATAATTCTTAGAGTTACATTAATTAATCCTGTTTTTGAACGATGTCGATTTTTCAGTGATACTTTATATATCAATAACTATTAGAAAGAATGAAAATGAATTAAATAAGCGTACTATTAAAATAAAATAGAAACCGATTAAATGCAAATGTTATTGATGTGAAATAAAATAGCAGTCGCGAAAAGAGTTCATCGAATAGAAATATTATTGTGATTACACCCACGTATATCGCGTGTATTATTTTCAATGATCGATTTGGACAAACCGAGTTTGAACTTTGGTCCGTATGCAAAGTCATAATACGAAGGAAAAAGAAGGAAGTCGGTTGTCGGGGTGAGCGCGGCGAAAAATGTCTCTTTCCACTCTCCCAGGGCTCTAATTTATTCGCGCGACTCGTTAAAGTTTTACAAGTCGAGCACGTAAAACGCGCGCTCACGAGATTGCTAATCCGGGCAGACTGGCCTCCCCTTCGAGTTAACAAGTCGCACCGACACAGCGGGTTCTTCGGTACGCGCGACAGAAAATTATGCAGATGGCGGAGAAAAGCTTTGATAAACAGGACAGTCTCTGATCGTTATGCAGATTCGCGCTTGGTGTAAAATGGCGGCAATGTTCGTCCACCCCCGCGCAATCCGAGCCAGCCCCACCATTCTTCCACCCTCTCGGTTTTGCAATTTTCGCAGCCCCAACTCCCGTGTAGCTCCTTCCCCTTTCGGAGGAGTCCACCTCCAGGGTCTCCTCGGTTATTTTCACACCCCGAGCCCAGCCGACGTGCGAGAGGAATCACCGAGGGAGACTGCGCGTTACGCGACTGCGCCCACTTTCTCTTCCTTCTCTCTTCGAATATGCTGTGCGCGATTTCATTGGGAGATTCTCCCTCTATAGCTCGAGCCTTAAGATGCGATCTGCTCAGGGACAGTGTCGCCGCGCCGCATCAGTTTTACCTCGCACCCTCGGTGCACCGATATACCTCGCGTAATGGATCAACTGTGGGAGGGATGAAGGTAGGGGGTGCTCGGGGTTCTCGACAACTGCAGCCGGTTTTCACGGATAGGTGTCCTATTCGCTCTATACAGATTTGCGTCTACCTATATGCTGCTCAGTTATACACATTTATTTATCCTCTTATTTTCACACTATTATATTTATATAATATTTATAAATATTGTGTATATCTCAAACACCGTCTTTTCAAAATTTCAAGTTTAAGAAATAACTTTTTATCCTGACTAATCTGATTTATTTGTTATACCTTATTTGTCATTATAAATAAGCTAAATTTTAGCGGGTATTGAAATTAAGTTAAGAAAACATATATATATTTGTATTAGTAGTTATGAGTCGATCATGAACAGTTAAAACATTACCTTCCCTGACACTCTAACAGGGACAAAGAAATATAAACAATTCATGATGCATACAACTATGTGTCATATATAATGAAACGAATTTTTAAAAATTCTGACATGGTACATTGTTAGTTCTCAAAAAATTACAAAAAATTACATTATATTTTCAAAGCTACAAATTAAAATAATCAAGCACATTAAAAATATATTGACAATAATAATAAGATAAATTATAAATATAATGTAAATTTTTCGACCTTTCCGAACTAAAGCTTTACTTTTGACGTAAAGCAGGCTCATTTTTCTCTTCGTCCACTATGGTTGGTGGAATTTCCCAGAGAATGGCCTTTTTCAAAAATTAAACAAAATTTAAAGGCGTGTCGTCCTCAATCTCCAGTTGAGACTCCTCAGTAAGGAACTGGAGATCATACCTTAGATGCCTGTCGCAAGATGAATTGCGACGCCAGCAAGATGTTCTGCGGCTATATATATATAGAAGAGAAAGAAGAATAAAATATAAATGTTGCTTCAAATTATTAAGTAAAAAGTAAAGTAATCATGGGATTGTAAATTCGTCTCCTGATACCAATAGGTATCGCCTACGAATCGCCTCGGGATAGATTTTTGTTGCCGATTGACGATTGATCTATTGGCTTTATCATCCTGATAAACAATATTTTAAATGATGAATATCGTACTCAAATTATTGTAAAGACTCTCCTTTAAGAACAAATTAATTAATTAACATAATTAACAATTAATGATAATAAACAAAATATAACCTCTAATTATATGGTTTTAAAAGAATAATTTTTTCAAATCTATATTTATATATAATAGTTATATATATATTTAATTAAAAAAAATAAAATTGAAAATAGTTATACATATTACCGAATACTGTCCAAAAATGCCTATTATGATTTATGTTTGTTAATAATATCAATAAATAATCTCGATTTCATAATGAATTTACAAAAAAATCTTAAATTTCTATTTATTTGTAACAATTTATTTTAACCAATTTAAAAATAGCAGTTTTGTTTTCGGATAGTACAAAGTTTCCTTAGTGTTAGAAAAACAGTAGGGTCATTTTGCACGCGAGTGGTAATCGTAATTATTATGTGCAAATAATTATATGTATATCAGTACTACAATATTAGGAAACGTAAGATTTTTAATATTTTTCAAGGAAGTAGAACATTTTACGTAATAAAATAGATTAAAAAAAATAAAAAAAAGTGAAAGCAAATTTTGGTCATTATCGCACGTCTCGCATAGTTAAGCTCACAAATGCAAGCGCTCATATATAGTAACGATGTTTTATTCATATAACCGATGTTTATACGTGCAAAAGTACAATCCGAGTGTGCGGCTGAGACATCGCACAGTATTTAAGCGCAACGCTTTCCCATGGAACCGTAGAATATTTTAACGCCTCTGCTAATTGCCACCACCAGTCTCTCGTCCCTTCTATCTCTTTATCTTTCTCTCTTCCTCTGTTACGAGCTATGTTTCTCCATCTCTCTACGTGCTATAAAAGAAAGTCTTTCGCCCGCCTCGGTGCGTCCGCAGTACCCTCGACGCGTGCGTCGCAATCGTAAAGATGCTTTTTTACCAACTACCATCGCATCTTCTTACTCTCTAGGGTCACCGTTAAATTATGTAAAATGGTTAAAATCTTTTTAAATCTTGAAATTCGGGTGTACAGGTATTTCGTATTTTTTATATACTAATATTGCTAATTCAATATAATAATAATAATATTAATTAAAATACGATCGGGTTGTTTAATAAACCAATATTTAAAAACTTGTAAGTAATATTATTGCACCTATTGTATTATTACCTTTCAAAACATACTTGTATATTCCGATATTATATAGACGATGTTGATGTCTATATGTTCTGCAATGATTATTATATTCTACATTATTCAAATGTTGACGTTAAAAATCTATTTTACTGCATCAGTGACTGATTATTTTTATGTATATAGCGAAGAATTTGAAATAATTAAATAATTAGTGAATCCAAAACCATAGGTATGAGTTATAAAAGGAGAGGATTTTTTAATAAAATTATCGTGATTACAAATTTGTGCGAGAAGAGTTAACATGAACAGTTATAATATTTGTAATGAAATCATTTACCGTGTTTATACGAAAATTCTATCTGAGTAGTGTACGTCGATAATCTACAAATAAATATAAATCATTAAAAATTTCTAAAATATTAAAAGATGCAAGTAGTGAGTACGATACAAACAAAAGGCAAATAAAGAAGGTAGAAGATGCAGGTATAAGTCGATCGCTATACTATATACGCTTCGAGAACGAATATTACGTTCGATCAAATAAATCTAAAACAAGTCCCAAAAGCCATTCCATTAAATCGTCCCGAAGAGAAGCGAGACGAAAAAGGAGCATTTTGGATCTGACATAGCGACGATTAATTACCAACAAAGTGCGCGTGCACCAGCAGCTCCTTCAAATTAATGGCTGGAGGACAAGACGACGATACCGAAAATTCGATTTATCAAGCGCACGTCGTTCAGACCCGCAAAAAGGGATACATGCTATAACATACACGTTGACGGCGCGATGGCGAGAGGGGCATAGGAAGGGGGGCGAGAGGAGAGGAGAGGAGAGGAGAAGAAAAAGAAGATAGCGCAAGAGTATAGTGGTCTGAAGGCGAGAGAGAGAGAGAGAGAGAGAGAGAGAGAGAGAAGGCACAAGCACAAATTACCATCGGCCGCGCGATTGGCCGCAAGTCCCAAGCTCCAGGGCGTGGCTTCGAATGCCCGGGCGCGGGGCCTGCACACTTCCAATTATTATTTAATTACGCCTAATTGACGTCTCCGGGATACACCGACGAGGGCGGCTGCAGCGTCGCTAATCCACCTAACTAGTCATTACGCTTGCACCAGTCAGAGATATCGAGGCAATCGAGCCAACCGTGTATATATATATATACCTTCACCTGCTCATTGATTTGCTCTTTCTTCGGGTTGAAACGCTCCGTATAATCCATCCCTCTTATTTCGATTTTCGCATTTCAAACGAGTATTATAATTCCGTGGTTGTGATAAATCGTCCAAGATAATCGTTCATGTATAGCGTGGCGTGAACTAGTTACATCTTGTATATTCGAGAATACCGATGAAAGATGCTTTTAATTCAACTTTTATTATCTTATTTCACTCTATATATATACGAAAACTCTGCGATCATTCAAATGTCTCTGACGATCATTATAATTCTAATAATTATGATTAATAAGTATAAGTGTACCTTTCGCTTTTGATATAGAAGTGTAACATTTTTGAGTTAATAATAATGTATAGGTATTTTTTCGGATTTTAATTTTGTATATCAAATCATTATAGAACAGGGAAAAGTTGTTTCATTATTAATATAAAAAATTTTAAAGCACTTTCGATTCTATTATAGAGAACTATAGAACAAAATGATGGAAATATTGCGCATTGAGCAAAGTTTTCAATAGTACTTGCCTACTTATATTTTAAAATGATCATATGCCTGCACGTTCATATTAATTATTACAAGTATGGGCATTGGATAGATCACGTTTTAGATTGAGGAGGTGCGATATCATGAATTGAATATAGTATTTTTCTTCTTTAGTTTTATGTGCAAAAGAGTTTTTTTTATATCCAAGCTTTGTATTTACGTTGAATAAAGGATGTAAATTTATTCAAATTTTTATATTAATAAATTTGCATGTGATGCTCGTACTACCCCTTGGTGCCGATATAATTATTACCAAATATTACCAATTTTTAAATTTACTTTATGTAACTAACATTAATTCAAATTGCGTAACTTTCTAAATTTATGTATTATTTAGAATACGTTATTTAAACAAATTTAATCCAGGTTCGTGCATGTTCAGAAGTTTGTAAATTCACAAGAGCATGCACTCAAGTGTCAAAGTACATTAACTTATCAAAACGAGTTTCACAATATGATTGACAATCGAGTTAATTTTACGTTATTAAATGTTTGGTCTGTCGACAATACTGACTAGTAGGATATAATGTAAATAGGCGTAATTTCGAAAAGGTCAAAAAGATATGCAAGATTTCTCCTGACGAAATGATAAAATCGAGCAAAATAATGTAATAGGAGGATTCAAGTCGCGCTAAATTAATTCGTAGGCCAGCGACAGTGTATATAGGAAGCAACGTAACGGTCGAAATAACGTTTCCTCTTGTTAATAACAAACAAACGAACGTACGAACGAACGTACGAACGAACGTACGAACGAACGAACGAACGAACAAACGAACAGAAAACGAGAAAAATAACGAGGATAACGATGCCGCGAACCGAGCTGCAATTCAGCGTGCAGAGTGACGCATGTTATGAAAATCGTCGCGCGTGTGTGTGGAGCGCGCGTTCGTGATTTTAAACCGCGGATCGCATCAGGAACTTGTCGCTGTGTCTCTATTCCCCTCTCTCCTGCGGCACGCATTCAATAATGTATTGCCTGCACTGGCACGCGGCACGCACGTAAATCGCACGCCGCGAGATCGGGCTGACGGTTTAACTATGACAAAGCCACAATAGAATGTGCCGTTTCCTGGGCTCGTGGTTCATGCGTCCGTAATTGCTCCACGTCCAGCTCGTTTTTAGGCTTTGTGCACTCCCGACGTCTGTCCCACTCTTGGAAATCATATTTATATATATATATATATACCTGTATATATGCAGTATATAAAATATCCCTTACATATATATATTCATACACACTCGTTTGCGCTCTATCTCGCATATGACTTTTCCGTTTGCCCCTCACTTCATCACCGGCTCATTTTCAAATGACGGATATCGCCGACAGTTTAATACCACTCCAACTTCCCATTGTGCGCGAGCGCTGCACTCGTTACCAAATGATTTTTTAATTTATATACGTATGTATACGCATCATAATAATAATCCCACTCTTCCGAGTTTCTATAAGAAATTTCGTTGGTAATGGATGTTATATACTTAGGTAAAATATCATGTTAGATTCAGATTAACTGCACGGACGAGGGGTATTTTATTGTAAATCCGAACTCTATAAGTGACTTGCCAAAATTGTTTTTTCGAAAATAACTCATACCAATTATATATACTGTTTTAATATAACTATATATATATATATATATATATTTAATTTTAATAATATTTTTATTCTGTACAAATTATTTTAAAACAGTGTTGGTAGTTTCACGTACGTTTTGATCTTAATTGTAAATAAATCATTAAGCACGGAAAAATCATGAAAAAAAATCACATTTTTATTACATTAAATATTTTAATACTATATAATATAAATGCGCGAATTTCTTTTCGATTGTTTATATCAAAGATTAAATATTTATATTCAAGGAAGTGGTTTAATTTTTTCGTGTACAAATGTAATAGCAGCAAAATAACATATTATATCCAGTGAATCGTTATAATCTTGAATAGTTCGACATTTAGATACATTACAAGCATATTAATCAACTGTGTGAAACGAAGTTAATAGAACGTAACCCTATAGCATTCTCACACTCGCTAATAAAGTAGAGCTTACGGGAACGACATCGGTGCAGTATATACATACAAATCCCTAATGGACATAAGTGTGCGTGTTTTTACGATGATTTTCCGAAACGTCAAATTTCTACCTTCTACTACGCTGTGTGACTCCGACCTGCTTCTAAGTGGCCGCAGTTTTGATGACGGTTATTATGATGATGCGCTGTTTCCTGCGACCATGACTGTATATATATATATATATATATATAGCTGTCTCCCGTCCGCCAAGCGCGCAGGATACGAAAACTTACACGCCACCGCAACAACCAAACGCGACGTTCGTCTTTTTTCTTTTTTTTTTGTATTTTTACTTGGATTTCACTTTTTTCCTTACTTGTGACCCATGCGTCACGATATAATCCCTTTAATGTACGTGTACATACGCAATGTAAATCGTTGCCACTATATACAGTGTATTGTTCATAATTAAACACTGCAACCACAACAAAAATTTAAATTCGTATCTAATTTCGACAAGAAAGTATATAAGTACATATATTTATGTTTATCCAAGCTGAGGTGTTATACGATACGAACACAAAAAATTTATATATACTTTCCTCTTTTATATATAGTTTTACGTTATTACGATACGATTGGAAAGCAAAAGTACAAAAATAGAATGTATAATAGTTCATACACCGTTGATCCAACAATTTGATAATGGAATTAATATATGTACGAGCTCCGATACAAATTGTGTTTATAAATGCATTAACAAGTATATAAGCGATTAACATTTATCAATGTATGCCTAGCGTAAAGTAACTTTTTGTAATAAAGATTTCAAAGAACTGATATATCGCACCTTTAATCACGTTAAATGCAATCAACGCTTCGCGCGCACTGTAATTAACCACGCGACAATTAAGCCTCTACTTCCCTCCACGTCCTCCCTCCCTCCCTCCCTCCCTCCTATCGCAGTATCTTGAAAGAAAACGCGTCTACATAGGAATACACAAGTTCTCGGAAATGAAAAACGGGGAAAAAAAAGGAATGAAAAAAGAATAACTCTTTTCACCTGGGGAAAATATGACGACGAGGCGGTCGGTCATAACTCATTGTATATATATATATATGTGTGCGTGTGTGCGTGTGCGCGTGTGGTTGAATGTATATAACATAAAGCGGTGTCCAACAGCGTAGCAACTCTCGTCATTACGTAATACCCTCGTTTACACAGAACATTATTGTCGCAAATATGTCATTACTGTCGGAAATCATCGAGCCGTTATGACCGATGCACTCGCGTGCTGAGGATTTTCCCCGCGACGAAGAGGAGTACGATGATCGGTTTGCAACCGACAGCCCGCAGAGTATAACGCGGTTGGCTTGACCGGAAGCCGCCGAGATATACGTCATTGTCGCCGGAAGGCAGCGGAACACCCTCGTAAAAGGACACCAGTGAGACGAGTGTACCTCGCGCTCACGTATCATTGTTTTCTTTCGTGAAACTCCGGGAACCCTTTCCACTCGAATTTTTTAGCCTTATTTTTACGATCCAATGTTCTTTTTTTTCTCTCTCTCTCTCTCAACTTGGGGCTATTGTGCACATCAAGGAGAGGTTTTTTAAAGTTTTAGTTTAGCTCGCTGTTTTTTCGTACATAATTTCATAGTGGAGCTTACCCATCGTCATTCAATGCAGTGTTAGGAAGCAGTTAATTGTGGTGTATATATATAGTTATACATTATATACGCGTAATAATTTATATTAAATTACAGGGCGTTTTAGTTAATGAAAACATTTTTAAAAAAAAATGTAAATTTAGTAAATATTATTCGGTACTCTTGAGCAATAGATTATAAGATAAAATTTAGAAAATATTTTATTAATTCGTCGTTTTGTATATATATTTCACATGAACAAAATTTTCGTTTTTTCTTCTTAACAATTTATATTGATTAATTGAAAAGCACCTTTATCGAAATATTAAGTATATATTTTAGATATATAAACATTTCCTCTTAAATTTAAAATCCCCAAATATCATTTACCGCAAAATTTGGCATACTTGAAATCAAAATATATAGGTATACTATATAATAGGTATATCTGATGAAGTAATACTTTTTGAGTACATGTGGTATTACTTTTACAAACTACAGGACTAACTTCATTTCTATATGGTAAAATGAGACCAGCATATCTCTTACTGCACTCATTAGTATATTAAACACAGAAACCAGGGGTGTGCTACACTAGGATATATTACTACTTTTCTAACGTATTAAAATGCATTAACTAAATTTGACAACATAAATAATACTTGTAAGTTTGTTTAAAAAAATCTTATAAGATCTTAAATTGGAAATATAATTTCCAATTGGTAAGATAATTAGTATACATTATCGAAACGTGATATATTATTTGTGTGCCAAATGCGCGGTAATAAAGTAAAGATAATCGAGGAAAAGTTTAGAGGAAAAGATATGCGTTTGTATATGTAACGTAGGGATAGAAACATCGTATGGAATCGCAGCTCGCAAAATTGCTGACTCTCTGGGAAGCCCAAGTGCGGGATAACGAGCTAAGCTATAGACAAGGGAAGCTAGAGAGAGAGAGGGAGAGAGAGCGGTGGAAAGAAAAAGAGAGAAGAGTCGAGGAGATAATAATATAATTCGATTAAAGGAACGAACGGTACGTACAAGCAGGAACACCAACTCACGCAGAGAAAGAGAGGGGTACGGGAAAGGGGTAAGAGAGAGGGAGGGCGAGGGAGTCAATAAAGAGGCTCCCTTTAATCAGGTTAGTTCGTTATCGCGTTACTCCGTTACTCTCCAGGCGGTGATATCGGTCCGGAATATCAATTATAGTGATTAACCAAGACGGCGAGCGGCAGTGACGAGAGAGAACGCAAACTTCTATCCGGGCGCGTCTCCTCCCGGGCAAGGAAACGGCGAATTTCGCCCGATCCAAGAGAAAGCCCCGAGAGCGAATAACACCTTTTGTCTAGAGGAAATCAGCGCAGGATATTCCGATGTTCGCGCGGCTGTCGTCGCTCGGCATTTCAATCACTTCCTCTCCGCCTCCTCCTCGCTCCTCGCTCCTCGCTCCTCGCTCGGCGCTCCCTCCCACTCCCACTCCCACTCCGCAAGTTAGTTCTCGCCCCCGCCTCTGAGTTTCCCTTAATACGTGCACCTGCTCGCGGTGGCGCGGAAACCGGGAGCTTAGCGCCGTAACTACGTCGAGACGCTTCGAGAGAGAGTTTCTGCGCCACGGCTTTGATGAGAGACAAGAGCCAGTCTCAGTTCTCGCTCCAGAGTTCTCTTCTATAAATGATCGAGTTAACGACCTGATTCACTTCATCCACTATGCGGTACGCTATGCTCTATTCCGATATTATTTTTACTCTACCCCTGCAGTACGTATTATATATGTATATATACTTATAATTATCACAAAATAATATCCTTATTTCAGTATTCCTACGTACATACCAAAACATAAACATTTAGTAAATTTCATTGTAGTATATAAAAAGCGTACGTTGTGGCCTAACAAATCGACAAACATTAAACAGTAACACACATTTATCTCAGCAAATTTATCTTAAATACGATCGTTGATGCTTTACAGAATTCTATACATACAAATGTATCTAGAGTAATCGAAAAAATCTGTATAATATCGAAATAATAAAAACAATAATTTTTACCTGATTAAAATTATTCGTTTACATATAGACAGTATAATGGTATTTTATGTTTATAAATGAATATATGCGGTATATTTTGCAATCGTCATGAAAATATGAGCGTACAGGAATAAATAGCGGCAAACGCGGTATTTGCTGCAATATACTTTTCCACGGTCCCACAACTTTCACCAAATGATACAAACGTCATACCTCTCATCGCAAAACAATCAGAAGAGAGAAAGTGCATCACTCGCTCACGCACCGATTGCGAAACGGAAATCACTCGACAACATATACGAAACTGAATAATCCAACCAACGAATTTCTGCGCTTCTCTCTCTCTCTAAATATAAAACAACCGGTACAGCCAAGCTCGCAGAAATGTTAATCCAAAGGTAATACACTCGTAGTTCAATAGTGCAAATATATTCGTCATCGAGTTTTCTCGGTATGAATTCGAACAGAATATCTTTTGAGCGGAAATTGTAAATCCATAAGTAACGTTATAGCGTTCAGGATTATCGGGCCGCATCGCGCGTCTCGAATGCATTGGACGCGCGGGTTCCCCGGTTAGACGCGAAGAGACCGAGCGATAATCACTCGAGTATTAAGAAAAACGTCGCGGCACATTCGCTACAGCTTCGTGATTCGCATCAATTAGGCGCGTCCCCGGTGCTGCGTTGTTGGACTCGTATTATAATGTGAAATCAGATGCCCCGGGGCTTCAACGCGAGTGCACCCGCGCAAGAGAGAGAGAGAGAGCCACACATACACAAACAGCTGTCCTCGGACGGAGCATTGTTGGCAATTAGCGCTAACCAACCGTTAACGCGCTGGCGCTGCCCGGCGAGTTCTAATTGACAGATTCAATTTCGCCGCGACAATGGGCGTAAGTGCGAGAGTGGCGATATGCCTGAGAGAGCGAGAGCAAACGCGGACACCCACTGCGCATTTCGAGCCCCGGGCAAGTGCCTCGTCCGCTCCGGTTTTCACGTTTCCTCTATACTTCCCAAATTTTCGTTACTTTCATTCCTGTATCTGCGTTCTTATATGACCTTTTTTCCAATTGTATATTCGTTCTATACTGCGGACTAGAAACTCTTCCTATACTAAACTACTATAGCAATAATATTACGCTCCCTCGGTCGAAGTGTATAATATTGACAATAATAATAAAATAATATATAAGTATACTTACTAATATAATTCTTGAGTTCTTTAAACTTTCGATAGATAAACTAAATTTGAAATTCAATTATTAAAACATAATGTTTTGCTTATATTTTAGTAACATTAATTGAATATTTAACTAAAAATAAGGCTCAATCAGAAAAATTTATTAACTTTCAATTCAGTGTCATAATCGGAAGAATGTATATTTAAAATAATAAATAATAATAATAATATCCATAAACCCGATAATTATGTGATACGTTATTAAAAGTATATAATATTTTTTTGACCAGTTATTGAATAAAAATATATTTTTATGATATATTTTAGTATTAATATACTAATCAAATTATTGCAAAGGGTTATTGTCAATATGAACGTATTAATCATTGAAATTATAATTATAGCTATATATATATTCACAATTTATTGATGTTCTTATATTTTTTATAGGTGCTGCTAAACATATCTACGATTAGTGAAAAAAATAGTTTTAGCGCGTGACGAAAGTTTTAATATTAATTGCTTTCGATGCATTATCGCGATAAGCATTCCAATTGTTTATCATTTTATATTATTTATTTTCCCGTAAACAATTTTATATTTCCTGTGAGTCATATAAAACGAAAGTGGACATTTTAATATCCATTTTGTAGAATTAAGAAATTTATATATACAAAATAACGTTATTTTTTATTACATTAATAACATTACTACACAAGTATGTTATATATGTTGAATTGTTATTGCTAACTTTTAAAACTGTCGAATCACATGACGGAATAAATAGAAAATTATTTATCAAAATGAGAATTAAACCAATGAAAGTTGCATTGTAAGGCTTATGTTCGTAAATAAGTTTCAGCTTCACGGATAATCATCATACAACGATCACGATTAAGACATAAAAAGTAATTTGTTTTCCAATGAAAAGGAAAATACTAATAGCCCCCCCATGCTCGTCATCTCTTAACAGGATCTGTGCAACCATATGGTTAGATCTATCAATAAAGCGATTTCGTGTGCGATGAAAAAAAAAATAAATAAAAAAATAAAAGGAATGAGGAGATTTCCCGAAAATCGGTGCTAATAAGCCGTTCGTGCCGTTACGGTGATATCGTGATTCCCAACCTCAAATTCACTTTCTCCATCCTAATATACTAATCTCCCGCACAAACAAATCATTCAAAAGCTTCTCCTCGATTTTCCTTTGTTCATTTCGCGCTTCGTTTCTTGATTTTTGCCGGTTCTCCCTCTACATATATATATATGTACATGTACGCGTGCACGAGTGCAACCGAGTTAGATATATGAATTATATATCGCAGAATCAAAATAATTCGATAGGTGGGGTGGAGAATGTGTGGCATAGGAGTCTATGCGTGTCGGATTCTTATATGAAAGGGGGTCACGCGTTACTAAAACATTCAATCTCCCAACTTCTTTGGGTTATACTTTTATCGCTCTCCTCGCGTACGCGCAAAAATATTAAATAACTTTCCCGTTACATCTAAGTCAATGCGACGATAGGATAAACCATGAATTTTGTGTAGTTTGCTAATAAGGAGTGGACCAACCCTGCAACAACGGATCTTTACCAAACTCTAGGATATTTTTTCTACTATAAATAAATATGAAAAAAAACGGAGTTATATAGAATCTAATGCCCTTTCTTACCATAAATGTATCCAAATAACGAAAAATCTCACAAAAATACTCTTAACTTTGATTGCTTGTAACTCGGAAACGAGTAAAGATATACATTCAAACCAAATTTTAGAAGAAAACTGAGATTGAGTAGGTATATACGCTTTGAAACAAAAAAAGGTCAAATATCTTAATTTAGTCAAAAGTTACAGAAGAAATAAGAATCAGACGAAATTTTGGCTTTAAAAAAAATCATGAAATTACAATGCTAAATTTTCGTTAAAATTTCGTCTAATTCTTACTTCTTCCATAAATTTTGACTAAATTAAGATATTTAAGCTTCTTTTTCAAAATATATCTAGTTGATCTCAGTTTTCTTCTGAACCTAAGTTTGAATGTATACCTTTACTCGTTTCCGAGTTACAAGCAATCAAAGTTAAGAATATTTTTGGCCATATTTTTTGTTATTTGGTTATACATCTATGATAAGAAAGGGCGTTAGATTCTTTAAATCCGGGTTTCTTCATATTTTTATAGTAGAAAAAATGTCCTAGAGTTTGGTAAAGATCCGTTTGTCGCAGAGTTGGTCCTCTCCTTGTAAGTAAAGAACTAAAAATTCTTTATCGATGGATATTGAAAGAAATAGATTAACAGAACTCGAAATTTATTAATATTTATTTGACAGTCTTACTAATATTATGTTACTTCTCTTAGCAATATACTACAGCACTAAAGTTCTTAATCATATTCTATATTGTACATTAACATTTCACGTTTATTAATATACTTTTGCAACTGTAGATTTGAAAGCCGTATAACTGTCATTCTATTAAAAATAAATAAACACTTTATAAATAATACAATATTTACTGCCCTTGTGTGAATATTATTTAAGAAAAATTAACGGATTAGACACGAAGTAATGTTGTTGCTTGTATAAACAATGAAAAAATTCACATCAGGTGTTGGATTGAATCGGGTTGCACAATGGCTTAATTCGTGACGAAAATCCAGCCGGATAAAACTCCTATTCAAATGTATCACGGATATATCGACCCTCCTCGACTTATAAGTAGGTACTTAGCTGCACATTTGCCCTGAGGCGGGTTGGCTCATTCGTGTTTGCATCCCTTACATATATAGAAAACGATTTCTATGTGTCTATGCTCGAGGACGCGTGGCTACCCTTAAATACATGTGCATTCGAGTACCCGGAACGATTTTAAGCTCGTCGTATCGATGAGCACGATCTAAATCCACGTGAGTGAATTGCCTCGTGAGTACCTGAATAAACCAACGAGACGGCTTGTCTAATGTACTTGAAAATATGAGACGATTATGGAGAAGAATATACGAACACTTTTTATTCCCGATCGTAGATAAATAATATTTTCAGTTGCGTAACGTTATTGGGTATTTTATTTCATTTATGTGCATAAACCTATACAAGTTTCGTATGAATAACTTAACATTTTTCGCGGAAAATATGATTTTCCGCTCGTAATACAAATTCATATTTTCTCTGTGAATTGTTTTTTTTTTTGATACTTAAGTTGATTTTCATAGTTTAATAGATTAATTATTATCCCTTGTATGGTTAATGAAATAATTAAACCTATTTGGAGTTGTGTCCACTGAATTAATAGTTTAAAATAAATTATGTAGATTAAAGTAATTTTTACGCTATCTGTTGTAAAATATTACTGTATTAGATTACTCAAAGTAAAATTTTATAATATATTTAAATTTTATTCGAATACGATTAGTGAAAAATTAAGGTATGCAAATTAATGTTTTCTTTACTAAATTTGATTAAAAAATATACTTTTCTTTTTTACTCTGAATGTTACATATCTATAATAATGAAAATGAGAGTTAAAATTCTAAAAAGAACTAATACCTGAGAAAGTATAGTATAAGTAATAGTAATTAGCGTGAGATTATAAAAAATCATGATAATAATTTATATTCGAAATGTTTATATTTGTTTTACTAAAAATGTAAAGCTACAATAAAAAATGCGAAATAGAATGAAAATCAATTCGTGCAAAAAGAAATAAATATTATCTTAACTTTAGTCTATATAATTATGTGTTATAGAATTATATGAAAATGAGAATCAATTATAAATTAAACGATGAGAGAATTTTTCTATATAAAAATGACCCTAGCCTAGATATAAAAAACCTTAAACGTATCAACAAATATAAGTATACTGTACTTTGTTTGTTGACGCTCTCTATATTTTCATTGAATATTAACTTCTAAGTCGATCTAAATGAGGCCATTGATAGCCTCATCAGGCTTTAAAAATAAATCACGATTAATCACATAGTCAAAATTTTAATTTTCATTGACAGTTAAAATTGGTTCTGACAAAATATGTTCTCATATCTAAACATTTAAAATATTGTCTACGTGATTAATCGTGACTTATTTTCAAAGCCTGATGGCGTACCAAGCCAACGAAACGTCGCTTAATAAAAAAGCAGAATTTTTGGAAAATTTTCCGAGCATTGGCCTCCTTCAGAACGACATAGAAGTTAACATTTAATAAAAATATTAATATTGAGAAATACTAACTTTATAAAAATTATAATATAAATTAGTATAAAAAAATAATTCTAAGTTTGATCATGAAATCTTAGCAAATCTATAATATAAGATCGAAATCCTGTATACTTTATCGTGCATGCACAGTAATGTTTCTTGTAACGATATCTCCGCGACCTAAAGCAAATAAAAGTAAATTTTTATCGAAGAAAGTAAAATTAAAAATAAAAGTCGCAGCTTTTATCAAGTAAATGATAAAAAGAAGCCAGGATATAGATTAATTTTTCTAAATTCGTATCGTTCTCGTCATCGCCAGTATTACAAACAAACTTTCAACTAACAAAATATATTTGAAAATAACGAATAAAAATAAAGACATGTATATATATATATATGTATGTGTAGCGAAATGAATTATCGCAATAGTATTTCTCGATTGGAGAATCAGTCGTCTGTATCCCAGTCTAATGTGATAGAGACAACTAGATTTGGAGACATCGAGATGGAGAAGATAGCGAAACACAGAGAGAGAAGAGAGAAGAGATAGCGCAACAAACGGAACGCGGAAAACGGGATGAGAGTCGGAAAAGAGGTTCGATATATACGCGGTTGGGGCTTGAACGCGAGCGAACGGAGAAGAGAGAGAGTGTGTGCCTTGAAGTTGGTATGATGCGTTGCTAGTCACCCTCCTTGTACGTAGGAAAATGAGAGACACAGATATACGTATATGCCACCCCGCAGCCGCTTCAGCAACCGCAATGGCATTAAAATTACCCGGGAAATTCAATTCCCAGGCGAAAATGGGCGGGGGCAGAGGAGCGCACTTTGTATGTATATATATATATATAACGCGTGCTTGTTCTTGAATCTTGAAACGCGCGTTAGCTATGATACGCTAATTCACAAAAGCATCTGATACATTTTCATTAGTTTTTCTTTCTTAACAACGTGTATACCGTATCGAATTGACTATTATTACATTTAAACTTGGCACAATTTAAATAATCTTGAGTATATGTATATACACGTATATTTATGTGCGATATCGAAATTTCGAGAAAAAAAAATTGGAAGAGCGTATCATACGAGTAAGATCGCGGTGGGTTGCCGAAAAGGAAATCGAAAAGGATAAGGTTATATAGATCGAGTCTGGTTGAAATCTCGGTAGGTAATCTCGAGGTAAAAGAAGGATACACGGTTTTGGGTTTTGAGGGGTAACCGTGATACGAGAAGATATCGGTAGCGGTCTAGCGCGATAGGGGTGAAGGAGGGAGGTAATATAAAGGAGAGAGAGGGCGCGCTCCTCGAGTCCTCACTCCGAAGGAACGTTCTCATCGTCTAGGAGTAGATGTTTACGTGGTCGTGGCGCTATTATATACAGAACGAGAAGGCGGATAGCCTAGGTTGGTTAGTTAGCGTGCAAGTACACGTATCAAAGGCACTCAGAATCCGAGCTTAACAAAGCCAGCTTCTGGTTTACCAACCGTGTCACGTAGTACGTGTATACCTTACCTGCGAGAGCTTGCACACGCTCTCTCGCCCGTATCTCTCTCGGTTCCTCCAGTCCCGTCCCCGAGTTTGCCTTCTGCCGAGAGTATGGAGCCGCCCTCTCTCTCTGCTCTCTACGTGTCTCTATACCGCGTGTGCGACAGCTGCCTGCGACTCGACCTCTCCGTCCCTGCCTGCCTAGTGCCTATACCCTCTGTCTTTTACCCATTACCCCTCCCTGCCCCACCGAGTCTCTCTCGCTCTCTCTCACCACGGAGGAGCTTGCCACGAGATACTTAATCTGATAGACGAGGGAGACGAATACACGGGGAGCCAAGTTAAGCAGCCTCTACACCGTATAATTATTGTCAATTTACGCTTTCGAGTCCTTCTGCAATTTAAATATTCGCGGTGACTCAAGTGATTAGCCTTTTCTTTCAACTCTCTCGCAAAAATGTATAAATGTTTCGGCCGCACTTGATAACACTTTTCGGTATCGCTTATTATCATCATAAACTGCAATTTTTTTGTTCGCTTTCTTCTCCAGCTATTTACTATCTGTATGAATCTGAATTGTTAGAGGTTGTTAAAATATATTGTTAAAATATTGAAATAAATGAAAGTCTGTCAAACTAAAAATTATGTTCTGTACTTTGACCAATTGAATATAAATAAAACGCTGATAATGTATATTTATTTATATACATACATTCACACACACGCATTCTCTATATAAATATACGTAAAGGATATTATATATATATATATATAGGTATATAGAGGTGATAAGGCTTAGCGTGCTATATAGGGAGGTACGTCGGGTGGGTTAAAAAGGAAAAAGAGCATATATAGAAGAGGAGAACAAAGGGAGCGCGCAATAACCACTTAGAGGGGTGAAGACGGGGAAAAGGGAAGAAAAAGGTGGTGATCCAGGAATCATCGTATATAAGCCGATTTGGCGTCGCGGGCGAAGTGGCCCTGAGAGCGCCCGGTTATATCTTTATAAATGGAACCACTCGGCGGTGGCGGTCGAGGTGGCGGTGCCATTGAATGGACCGCGCGTACACATATCGCTCACGGGATTTGCAAAATTATGCGTCTTGTTGTCTCCCTATTCCTCGAGGTATAGCTAGTTTATGGCCAGAGGACGCGCATCACGTACGCACAAGCCTCGATAATCGCTTTTCTCCCGTCTCGGCTCGCGGATTTTCCCACCCGCGCCAACAAGAAAACTCATTATTCTCCTTTACAACAAACGGCTGAATATAAAAGATGAAAGGATGTGCTTTAATAAATATCATGTAAATTTCATGAACCTCTCTTACGTATTATACGATTTTATACGCCTATATATATATATATATATATATATACCGCAATATTTGTTGTTGTTTTTATTATAATATACATATGGTAATATTACACCTCTTAAATAATCGTCTAATTATTCACTTGCACGCGTTATTCTTAATAGCGTCAATTTTTGTTAATATATGTATACGGTTTTCACTTACCGTAATTTAAGACATTTATGTTTTTCGAAAATGTATATTTGTCCGACAATTGCGTTTATTTTTTAACAATGTATATATATTTTTGCTTTAAATTTTTAAATCTAAAATTTATGTATAAATGTTACCTATAGCCTTTGTACCAATACTTTTTTACTCAACTATTATTTATATTGATATAATTACATTTTTACTATTATAAAAGCGCGATGTTTTATTAAAAAGTATCTTCATCAGGTTCTGTCCTATGTTCCTTTGTTCAAAATTATACTTACGAATTTTTTCACATTCTTCATTTAATATTTTGAACATTATTTTGGGTTAAAGGTGTAGATTTCTGTAATTTAGGTGGAACTTTCAATTTAAAAGTGACAAATGTTAATATCTGATTCATTTTTGTAGAAAACTTTTTTAAGTAAGCACTGAGCCGATTGGATTAAGGAACTATTTGATTGTCAATATCTACTGTTACAACTATTATATCGAATTATAGTAAATAAAATTAGTTCGAGATTCACCAGATGACATACAATTACAATTAAAAATAATATATTTTAAATAAATTTTCTACATTTACAATGTAAAGTCACTAAAAAAATACATTATCTTAGTTACAAATACATTAGCTATATAATTGCAAAATCTAAATTGTAGAAGTAACAATTTTGTTTATAAGTATATATTATATATAAATATACATTTATAAGTATAAATAAACAACAATTGTTAGTATCAATCAAAAGTGATAACTGCTTGGTTCACTCGAGTACAATCGTGTTTAAGATAAATATATAAAGGGACATTTATAATTTGCGCGTGGTGTTCAAATATGGTCCATTACACTGAACGAATATATTTTTGATCTAACCGGAATTCTTCTTAAATATACTCTTGAAGAAGAAATTCTTTTTATTCAAAGCGATTTCTTTATAATAGAGAGGAATTTGATTGATTTTAGAATATAGATTTTTTTGAATTGTACTATCTCATTTTTTACAAAAAGAACGCATATTCATCTTGATTATAGAAGAATCACATTGGAGTAAACAGATTTTGTTTTTGAGTCATATTTAACAAGAATTCAGCTTACATCAAAAATATATTTTTTTCAGGGTTTGATACTAATAGATATAATATAATGATTATAGATTGTAGAAGATTCAATATAGTAATTTAGCATGTTTTCGTTAATCAAATAAAATTATATATAAACGTTATTAAATACATCATCCTCAAACTTAATCTATACAGTACTTTCTTCTGTTAACTTTTTATCACTTTTTTCAACGCAACTGACAATGACAGAATTTTGTTAACATAATCCAATTGAACGTACTACAAAGTCACTTCGTACGACAATTTTTCCATGGTGATTTTAACGAATTTATTTGGTCATTACCACTACCAAGTATTAACAAATATTATTCGTTAACTTTACAAAGTACTTTTTGTTAAAATGATAATAAACTTTTATCGAATATCGTAAATATTAAGTTAATCACATATTTTGATTAGTAATTAGTAAATTCTGGTAAATACTAGTGTAGTAGTAACTGCAAAACTTATTTTAGTGACTAAAATTATTTATCTAATTTATACATTCATTGAAACTTATAATTTAAATTAAAGTTATAATTATTTATTTTATTCCATCGTTGACTATATAGAAGATTCGTCAATCTTAAATTCTACCTTTTTTCAGCAAGAAAATCAATAAAAAGTAAGCTTAATCAATTGATTTAATCAATAAACATAATACGCGGATATTAATTGAGCGATTTAACTTTTTTAAAGTTATAAGCAGCATTGGCTAATAACTGCATCAGTTGCCACACATATAGGTATTGGGAATGTCCGATAAAAACCTGACGAATGGTGGGTATACGAGGGTAAAAAGAACAAAAAATTTAAATATACATATTAATGACTTAAGAAACCCTACATTGCCACTAATAACTGTTTTCATCTTATTATTAAAAAAAATAGACTTTATAACATCAAGAGAAGAGGCTGCTGCTGGCATCTATAGAACATATTTAAAAACATCATTTAGGTATTTACCACACGCACCGATGGCTATCATATTTGTGAGTTATTTCTTTTCAGACATTTTTACCAACTTACGATAATATGATAAAATGTCAACGTGATATCCTATTCCTATCCTCTATCTCTATACACATAAAAAATGTGTGAGTGCGCGCGTACAATCTATGTATACAATTATTTATATACATTATATATACATTTTGAAAAAGAAATTCTATAGGTTATGTTACTTTAATCTTATAAACACAAATGAAAATAAGTATGTGATCTTAAATTAATTTTCTTTTCAATTTAAATAGTTTTGTATTAAATAAAAAGTTTGTGATTGATGCTAATAAAATCATGCTAGAAAAATCAGAAATGACAGAAAATCAGCAATTGTCTAAAGAAGATTATTTAATTAGACGTGCAAATGAAGCCCTGTCAACTGACATTTATGCTGCCAAATCATGGTTAATTACAGCAAAATCATTATTCCCACATAGTGCGAAAATACAGGTAAATCTAATTTTTTATTTCTAATCAATTTGAATATCGGTTACTTTTCTAAATTATATAGTATATTTTTAATTTAATTATGTTGTAGTTTGAAGCATATCGAGTTGAAAAATTATCAAAAAATGTAAAGGAAGCAGCAAAGTGTTTTAGTGAAATGTAGGCATATAATTTTTTAATTAAATAATTTAAATAATAATCAATATAAAAAAAATATGTTATAATATTTTTGACTTAACATTATAGATTTCAAAATTTTCCTGATGATCGCGATATATGGAAAGAAATTGAAAGAATAACTGCATCATTAAGATCTGAACAATGCGACGAAGAAGCAGAGTTACTATGTCACATGTTTCAACATATACCTCAAGATTTACAACATCGTTTGTTAATTATGACAGCGGATCATAGTGAAGATACAATGGAACATTGTAAACTATTAATGTTACTTTTGAGACGATTTCCACAAACTATTGCTACTCATGGAGTAAGTATGAATCTACAACTAATTTAATTTGATACTTAATAAATTATGATTAATAAATTATGATATACTTTATTATAGCCACGATTAGTAGAAACATTATTAACTGCAGAGAAACATAGTCATCCAGGTAAAGCTGTAAATGGATTTAGAAAATTGTTAGCTTGTGAAGCATTACCACTTCTTGGTGCTGCTCCAGTGGAATTGAATGCCAGACTAAGTTTACGATTACTATGTAAAGCTGTAGAATTTTATTTTGCTTATATACAACAACCTCAAGATAATCAAATATCAAAGCCATGGGATAAATTATTTCAAGTAATAGAATTAATAGGAAAAAAATTGGGATGGGAATTAAGTAATTTATTTACTACACCATGGAATCGAGATATATATTGTGATAGATTGCAGCAGTATGCGAATACGCATAGTACAGGTTTAAATGAAGAATTAATTGTAAGGCAATTGCTCATTTGTTCTGTAGTTGTTTTAATAAGAATTTTAAATGAACATACAGCATTGATAAATAATGATGAAACTTCATATTGTCTTGTAGAAGCATTTGTTGAACCTTTCCCATGTAAGTAACATATAAATTTTGTTGTTTGATTTAACATAATAGTTTAAAAATTCTATATTTTTAATTGTATTTTTTATTACGAGTAGCTTCAGAACCAAAAGTCAAAAAAAGAAAACGAGAGGAACCACTCGGAGTAGCTATTACGTGCGATGGTGAATATAGTGGCAATGGACTAGCTTTAGCTGTAAAATTGTACGATCTTATATATAGTAGTGAATACTTGCAAAGGGAGACTGTCAAAGTTATTCAGCAAATGCGCTTAGAAACTTGGCTTAATCCATTTTTGAATGATCTTGCAATGTACAAAGGTTTACATCATGATCTCTTATTAAGACTTCCTCAAGAAACCAATACCTTGTGTGTACAACTTCGAATGGCAAGCACATGCTTTTTTGTCCAAGACTATAAGGTATTTAATATACTATGTGTATAATTCAATATATTTTTTTTTTTTTTTTATTCTTGATTTGTGCTCTCTTTTTCCTGGCACTTCCTACCGTTTATCCCCTGGGGGACTTTAACGGTGTTCACCTACCACCTATGTGTGGGTGCTTTATCCCTGCCTTAAAAACCCCACCATCTCGCATTCGCCCGGGGTTATGCCCGTGGATGAGGGAAACCTGTGAAGCAGGGAAAACCTCACCCGAGATGGCCGGTGTATTCGAAACATTCTTTTTGGGTGTCAAAGTCACATTGCGTAGGCCTTGACACCGAAACCGAATGTTTCACACCTCCCGCTCACGTTGTAAAGTGTGAAAAAACACCTAACCCGCCACGAAAGCCAAACCCATCCAAGTGCGAACCGCACTCAGTGCTGCTTAACTTCCGTGACCGGCCGAGGTGCGTCTCCGCCACTCCGCCACCGTGTCGGTATTATAATTCAATATATAATCTTAAATACAAATAAATTTATTATATACAAGAAATTAATAAAAAAACAAGTTTTAGTACATTTATTAATGTTAATTTATATAAAAAATTTCTATTTTTAGTCAATGATTGAGTATATTACATTAGTAGCAAACTCATTACCAAGTGTAGAGGGAAAAGTATCTAACAATTTGACTGTGCCATCATTGAGGCATTTACATTATTTAACATTAGCTAGGTTTCCAGTTTTACAATATTGTTGCAGACTTATCCTCTGTGCTATAAAGGTATTATATAAAGTAACATTTTTTAGAGTGACGGTAATAATGTGCACAATAAACATTTTACAGGATAGCCTTTCGTGGCCTAATGGTGGAGGAGATTTAGCAATTGGTCATGCGCTAGTTTTAATGCAAATTGACTGGCCACAAGAAGCGTCAATTCTTAGTATACTTACAAAAAAAATATTAAGTAGGAGATCTTTCAGTTATCCTTTATTTCAAGCTTATGTCATATGTGTTGACATATTAGAAGAATTAACTTATTTATGGACTGATCATGGTGGAGGTGTGCTTTTAGATATAGCAGTTAATACAGGCATTTTACAAAGTAAGATTTAAATAAAAAAAAAAACGAATTGAAAAATAAATTAAAAAATATATATTTTTAATTATATAGATAGAAGAATTTCTACTCGAGGCGCTGATAAAGGTGTTCGAGAAGAAGTTAAACAAACAATGAGGCGACAAGCAGCCAGGGATGGCGTTGATGCTCTCGACGAGTTGTTGCAAAGATTTATACTGAATGAAAAAAAAGCTTTGCAACATATTTTTCTTGTTCGATAAATAAAATAACTATTTTTTTGTAATATAAACAAATGTTCACATTAAAAAGAAATAAATTTAACATATTTTAACGTAACAATTATATATACTTGCTTATCGTTTATAAAATCTTTATTTGCCATTAAACTTTAACATCTCCATAATTATAAATTTTTACAAAATTAAGAATGATATTAACAGTGTTTTTATTTTCACAAATTTATAATCGAAAGTTTATTTTACAAATGTTATGTGATATAAGTAACTCTATATGATAAATAAGACAGTATCAATGCATAACAATATCGCATCACAAACGAACGTTGTTAGAAGTATATAATTTTCATTATAATTTGAGATGGCTGAAAAATATTTTTTAACATATAAACGTTATACACATCTACACTTATGTTAGTTTAATTCAAGTTTTCAATTTAAGAAACCTTGATTACATACCATTTAATTAAGCTTATCGCTAGTGTACAAAATAATATTTCTTTCTAATATTGTTTTTCAGTTCATTAGTATGTTTTTAATTGTAACTTTATAAATACCAACCTCAAATAATATTTGTATAAAAGACTGTTTACATATAATAAAAATAAGAAACACTTGTATTAACAATACTATTACATATACATATATTAGGACTGCATAATCATTTCAGATTTGATAAGTAATGGAGTCTAATTTAAAACATTTTTTCCAAAATAATGATTTCTACCATTCCTATTTACAAAAATTACTCGATTTAAGTTGACACTTATAGTATCACTTTAAAGCACTTTTCATCAATAATATATTATATTATGCTCTTAACGTTTGTATTAGTTAAGATAAAAAAATAATATTAACAAATAGTTTGTAAATACGAAATTATTCCATACATTAATAAAAGTATAACTTTTTTTCGCTTTAACTCGGAAAACTAATAATGCAAAGCAGAGCCAAGAAGAACCAACTTTATAATCACTAGTTTATCTTATATAAACCCCTAACTGAAGAGCACATTGTAATAATACTTTGATTCCAGGCATGAACGAAGCAATTTGGCTAAAATCTGGCCCTGAAACCAATTGCGTATGTATAGCTAGACCTCCAGGATAATCACCATTCTGAATTAAATTTGAAATTTGATGAAGTCCTTGTAATGTATTTTGTGAGATCTGAAATGTAGATATATAATAAGAAACTATTTCTATAAATGAAACTAACGGATTATCAGATATACAATTATCACCTTTTGTTCCCTAAGACAGTCGTAGAAAACTTCTAATTTTTTTGCAACATCATCGATTTTCCTTTTCACTTGCTATAATAATAAATAAAATTATTAAATGCAACGTTTTCTCGAAATATAGGTAAACATAATTTTATAATGACTAATTTTACGCGAAAAAAGATTTACAATTTTTTTGCAGGATACCAAAATTAGAGGAATCTTTTAGGAATAAAGTTTAAAATATACGAAATTGTGATTCTTGCTCAACCAACAGCTGGGGTATGGTAGAAAGGATTTTTCAAAAAGAATCATATACACATAAAAAGTTAAGAACATGTCAGACTCAGAAAGTGGTGATTTTTGATATTTTTTTACAAACAAAAAAATACATTTTTTAAAAAATCCTGAATGTCAAGCCATTAGGCATGTCTTATTAATTTTACCCAAATATTTCCAGATTCTTACATCGATAATTTATTTCAGATGTTTGGATTGAAAGTTTTTCTTATCTCATTACTAATTGTTTATTCAACTATTATTAAAAAAAATTTTCGTTAAAAATCAAAACGTTACACCTTCCTCTATGTCTTGAGCTTTTTCAGATTTTCAATTCAATATTTTAAATTTAATTTTTGATATCCCGGTCAAGGATTCAATATTTCGTTAACTTGAACTAATTACAACTGTATGTGACAATATTAATAACATACCAGATTTTTAGCATTTTCAAAGCATCTGTCCTTTAATTCATTAAATGTATTTTGCAATTGGACATGTTCTTCGGGAATGGGGGCCTTTGGCTTTTCAGGTTCTGGAGCTTTAACTATTTGCGCTGGTTGCACAGGAGGAAGAGACTCAACAGGCCTGTTGAATTGCTGTTGCACTCCTTGAGCAGGAATGTTTTGATTGTACTGATTGTACATAGTTTGCTGATCCTGATATCCATGTTGATGCTGATGATACCCATGGTCTTGTTGGTATACCTGTAAAAATTTTTTTCGATACAATTTTCGTAAAATTCGACTTACCATACCAATTTTCAAGCACGTAAAGTAATAAAATATCTTAATAATAATACGAACTTTATGAATGCTTTATCGAAAAATATTATTATAAAATATGACTATAAAATTTTTTGACCTTACATGTACTTTACAGCTTATGTTAATGATGCATATATATCTGAATGTTTTAAATATCATAAAAATAATAAGTTGTAATAATATAATTAAATATCAATATTGCACTAGATTTTCGTAAAGAAGGCTAATTTTACGGCATTCACTCACTTATTATAATTTATTTTTATAGTTTACTTACAGTTGGTTCTTGTTGCGGAACTGCGCCTCTAAGTGGATGCATAATTGGATCCTGACGTTGAAAGTCTGATTTTGGCTATATAAAAAAAATAATAAATTTTTCTAAACTGTGTTTTTATTTAGAAATTACAAATAACTATTAGTGAACAAATATGCGTAGTCAATGACAAAACGTTTTGTAAGTGAAATCAAAATTGACATATTAGCAGTCGTAGCTTTTTCGCATAACTTTCTACATAATGTGTATGAATAATGTTTTTACATTTATCAATAAATTAATGAAATTTTAGTATATATTGAAAATATGTTTATATACATGACGAGATAAACAATTGATATACTTGAATTTATTATATGTTACTGTCAACATAGACACCGTTATTTAACTTGTATGATGTAAATTAACCAAATACATATTTAATATAATTTTAGTTTTTTAATATTTCAGCATAATATATTTCCTTTTTGTAAATTAAAAAGCAACTTCACTTTCAAACAAATTTTTAAGTGTTTTGTAAAAATTTCCCATTATATTTGTATAATATTTGGATTTTATATAAAAATTATGAATAAAAATAAACATGTCGAAATATGTTTTATAACAATTGCGCAAAAGTATCTGTTTTGGTAATGCACAAGAGAGCACACTAAATTGACATATCTATTACATAAATGATGTATGAAAAATAAGCGTAAACTACCACTTTATATAAGTGCGTCTATTCAAAATATTTACGAGTATATAATATTTAGCAGGATTATCACTCAGGGCAATGCAAATAGTTCTACCTTCGCATCGACACCCTTCGCATATTTAGCTTTCCACTTCCTGCTGCCAGCATGTTCCGCACACATTTCGTTTTTGAAGAACAAAGCCAATACTGGCTATATATATATATCGTTCAACAATATTAGATTATAAACAATATGTCTATATAGAGAACATTTTCTTATAAAGATTACTATCCAATTTACAGCAATTGTGGAATTATTACCGTTGATCAATATGCATATATGCACACACGTCAATAAAATTATTTTATAAATATATTGTAGGTTTGTACAATTACAGTAGTCTATACTCAATGGAAATTCCAAAATTACTGAAAATTTCGCAGTTATTATGGTAAATTTTATACTATATATTTTTTAAAAATATAATAGTAAATAACTATTTCGTTTATCATAAAAGAAATAATAAATCATTTAGAATTTTTTAAATGATGTAATTGTTTTAGAAAAAATAGCAATAACACGATTGTTTACATTTTAATAAAAAACACTATATGTAGTAACTAAAAATATTTATAATTTACTGTTAATTTTTGAAAATATGATGCATGAATACAATCAATTCCGTATATTGATTAGACTGTAATACTTACATTATTAAAAAAATAAAATATCTGCTGCAGAGAATTAATTGAAATACGTCTGATCAATACATAAACAATTCTACTTTATCTAACGATAAACGTTAAAATAAGAATATTTCTAATAAAATCCTATTTATTTTCCACTTCATATCATAATTGTCCTTTTAAATATTATGTAGAGCTTAGCTGTTCACAAAATTGATTAAAATAAATATAAAAAATCTCACCTGCGATTTGTTTGTTTTAAAACTCGGTGGGTCGTTCCACCCAGCTGGTTGGTTTCCTGGTTGATACATATCCTCATTAGGAGGGGCCGTCGATTGTGGAGGAAGAGAAGTACCACCAGATGCATACTGCTGAGCTGTATTAGGATCGTATGTCGTCTGCGACTTAATAGGGCTTGGATTCAGCATAGTAGGTTGAGATGGCCTTCGTTGTTGTTGAAGTTCTGGCTCCGCAGGATCGTATATAGTATTCGGGGTATTAATGTTACCGTACCCACCGTAACCAGGTATAGATTGTGACTGGATAGATAACAAATTTTTTAAGTTAATAAATGTTTAAGTAGTTGCGAAACAAAATTGTATTACCATTTGTAAAATATTATTTTAATTTTATCAATACCTGATATGGTGCTTGTCCAGGAAAACTACCAGGGGTTGAAAAAGCTTGCGGTTGTGAACCACTATACATCGGATTTTGGGAGAACGTGGATGATCCATAAGATGGACCAGATTTAACAGATGGATCCAAAATGTATTTAGACCGTGAATGTGGTCCTACACTAGGTGGTCTTGAATTGTTCAAATTTGAAGTTTGACTAGTTGTTGGTGGCGGTGGTGGTGGTACTGACGGATTCAAGGGCGTTTGTCCATACTGCATGTATGGATCTGCAGGTTGATTTTGTAATGGAGGTGCAAATGAACCTGGAATTGCAGCAGCATTACTGCTATAAGGTTGGTTTGTTATTCCACTACCATATGGTTGCTTAGTTGGCGCTGTATTCCAAGTATGTGGCTGTTGATGCTGAGTTGGCAATGGTGTAGGTTGCACAGGTGTAAACATGCTTTGAGCACCACCAAAACTATTTCTTGCTTGATTCTGCATGAATGCACTTTGATTCTATAACAAGTATAATTATTATGAATTTTATAACATTTTAATGAGACGAGTTAAAAAAATATATTTATTTAAGTATTTTAATACGTTCTTAACGAAACTAACCGTATAATTAGCATTTCTAACAATATTTGAACGCTGAGGTTCCATCTGAATGTGTCCCAGAGCTTTGTACAATCTGTCGCGCAGCATCGTTATTCTAGGTTCTTGACTATTGCCGAGATAAATAAGTGCTGAATCCAGGTCTCCCTCAGCTGCAAGCATTTCTGCATATCTTGTAAGAACTGAAGCAATGTTACCATCTATGTTAACTTTACGCGCTGAACTTAATTCGAGAGCTTTTTGCATAATTGTTACGAGTTCAACGACTTCCTGAATATCCGAATCTGAAGATTCAACTACTTTGTTCAAATTCCCTGAGCAAATATAACAGATCTGTGCTTCTTTCCTAAGATTTGTATTCTCACTTGCTGCCAATCGGTCTCCCAAAATGTCTAAAAGATAATCAACATGATGAGAAATTATATATTATAAAAGATCTACGTAAAAATATATATTTGTCCTTTTTGCATAAACATTTAATATTGTCTTTTCAACTTACCACATAAAGCACTACGCTCTTCGGAGTTTGTATGCGTAAAAACTCCTACTAAAGCATCTTTCCAACAATTAATGTCACAGTTTTTAACAACATCCACCCAGCTTTGACTCACTAATGAATTAATAAGTGAATTTAAGGCTCCTGTGTGTTCTGTGAAATACTTATATTGCGTTTGCGCGAGTAAATCCGGTCCACCAGCCATAGACAAAATGACAGCATCTGCATACCTTTTATTTTCAAAACATAAAGCTACAGCTGCTTCAATATTTCCCAAAAGAATAGCTTGAGTAATAAGACCATCATCATCTATGTAAAATATAAAGTGTATTAAAATCGCTATTTTTAAGAAAAATTGTTTAATAAAATGCAGATTTATAAAGTTACCATCTGATGTGTTTATTTTAAAACTAGTATCTAAGGACTGATTTAAAGATTTATTAGGTGTAGCTGATTTTCTATTCTGTTCTTGCTCTGCAATAGCATCAAAAGCAGCACTTCCATCAAATGCATTGCCATTTACAGCCTGTTTAAAAAAATAACGATATTCTTTTATTTAAAATTTAACGCTCTTACTCAAATCACTACTAACAAGTTTACTTACATTGTTTAACTTTGAAATTCCATCAGTTATAGTAGTTACATCTTGTTGTGGTATAAACTGATTTAATTTATTATTTATTTCCGTAATTTTAAAACCTAGAAGAGCTAATAAGTCTTGTGTAACATTTTCTCCAAAATAAGCACCAATACAATTCCAAACTTTCTTCTTATGATCATCTGAAGCACTATCTACTTTTCCTTTACAAAAATCATTAAATTGTCCACTACTTAGAGCAGTTTCTAATTCATTAGATCGCTGGAGAAGTTCAGGATTTGTAATGACTTGAGAAACATAAACTTTTCTGTTAGAATTTGGAGGCATATTAGAATCAACTGGTTCATTTTCAAAAATTATAAGCTTTCCTCCAAACTAAAATGATAAAAAATATGTTTATTATTATATTTTATACTTCTACAAATCAATAATAAAATAAATTGTATAAATTTATTCTAACCCCAAATGAAGCACCAAATGGTTTTTTTAACCATTTTGGTGCTTTTTTAAGAATTGGTGTACCCTCTGTTTGTACTGCTGGTGGTGGTTGCGTAAATGGATCCATACCAGGAAAAGAATCAGCAATTTTATTTGATGTCTCAGCTGATTCTTGATTATGACCACCTAATAAAGAATAAACAGAAGCTAAACCATCAAAACTGGTTCCAACAATTAAACCTGGGTGACGAGGACACCAAGACACATCAAAATTCCATTGATTTGTGTGAGCCAATTCGCAAATCACTTCACCATTCTAGAAATAGTACGAGCAATAATTAACCATAGATGAAAGATGCATTTATTAGACTAAAATATTATAAGAAATAATTGTTATTGCATACTGGAGCATCTGAATTAGGATTCCAACAAAGTATTCTATTATCTTTTGCACAACTCAGAAGTAAATCTGAATCATGTGGATTCCATGCAATAGAAAGAACTCCCCGTTGATGATTATTCAAAGTTTTTAAAGGCGATGTTGCAAATCTCAAATCCCATAGTTCTATAATAGGAGACTGATCTTCTTCTGAAGCAAGGCATAGTTGTGTAGCAACATCTGGATGCCATTGAACAGATTTCCATCTTACCTAAAATAATGAAAAAATTACTTTTTCATTCTTTTCATTTTGTTAACATAGATGAAAAAATGTCTAACCCTAGAATTTGCGTCAGTTAATTTTATAATTGCTTCATTCTTTTTGAGATCCCAAATAACACATCGTTGTGAAAATGTTGATGCAAGAATGTGTTGTACTGAAAAAAAAAATATAATAAATAATGAATTAATTTACTCTAATATAATCTATAATAGATGGTATTTTACCTTGTTTATTCCATGCTATATGTTGCACATCCTCAGCAGGCATACTTTTCTGACCTGGAGACATAGGCTGATTAGTATTATTCAAATCCCAAATATAGATTTCACTTTCTGTAGCACCAGTTGCAAGTAGATTGTGCTGAAATGGGTTGAAATCCATTGCTCTTACTGGCCCTTTGTGTCGTTCTGGACTACTAATTAAACAATTAGTATCATTTGCCAACATTTTTGATGCAGAATAAATTTTAATTTTTCCATAATCACAGCCTCCAACAATAATACCAGCTGGGTTATTACCGTAAGACCCCCAAATAATTTTATGAAACCTGTAAGCAAAAAAAAATTATACAGTTTCTTTTTGTAAAATAGTTTATCGGTGTTGATAAAAAAAGCAATTAAAACCTTTGATCACTTGGAACGCTAACGCTAAGTTGCATATCATAACCTGGCTGCTGCAGGTTAAGAGAATACAAATCCAAGCTAGCATTAGTACTGAAACTAGCATCCAATTGTTGAGCAGCTGTTCCTGCTGCTAATAAAATTGGATACTGAGCTGGTGGTGACCATGCAACATTTACAGTTTTATGGAGCTCTTTCACCTTCATTTTGAAACTAAAAATGAAATTAATAACAGTAATTGATAATAATTTGGTTGGTTATCGTAGTAATATTTAGTTCAAGGTAAGGACTGATGTAAAAAAAGCTGAATAATCTTTATTGTAATGACAAAGTAGTAAAGAATATAAACTATAAATACCAAATATATAGATAAAAGTATTTTTAAATTATGTTTTATCCGTTATACAATAAACACAATTCTATCAACCTAAATTATGTAATTCATAAAAATGCTTGTAATCTGGAGATTAAAAGGTTTAGTGACCTCTTGTCAAAATGTTCAGGCTTATGGTTTAATTTTCAATATGTAGATAATTGTCAATACGGAGTTGTAAATAGCGAATACTTTCACCTTGCGTAGTACTCATACCTTAGAATAATAAACGAGGCACTAGAAATGGGTAAATCACGCAAATATCCACGAAGTTACACACACCGCATCCATCAGTCACCTCTTCTTTTTCGTCCAACGTGGCGAGCTGGCGAGCTGCACTTGCATGTATTTACGACATGTATATGCTGCTGCTGCTTCAGTTTTGCCCGGGGTGGCAGCACCTACACTTACCAGTGCCTGTAATCTGAAGTCTGTACACACTGTACGTGTATTGTACTTAACAATTAAGGGGGCTACTCCCGAATCACCGATATATATACATATAATATAATACTACTCGCGTGGATTTTTCTTGAGACTGGTACCACTGACGTTGCTTGTGAAACATGATCAAACATAAACAAATTCGAAAATGCACTTTAATGAGCGACCTTTCCTTCGCCTTATACAAACAGTGAAATTAGATTCGAAAGAGGAAACTATTTTTATCTTTATGTACAACTGTTCTATTTATAACTAGTAACCGCGTAGTTACCCTTCCATGTTATCTTAATAAAATTAGATTAGAATTTCGTTATGATATTAACGCATGAAAATTTAATTATCGTTATTACTTTATGATATTGCTAAAATCAGTGGCATTTGCAATATTAACAAAGATTGCAATATATCATAGAACGCAATGTACATTAATAACAGATTAATGTAACATAAATTTCTTTTAGAAGTTATTGATATTATTAATAATAAATATACAATGCATTTCGTGTAATAAAAGAATATAATCTTTATTACAACATTTTTATCACGTTTTTTTTTAAATCGTACGAATATGTACGATTTACGAATAGAACGAGTAGCCACCTAGCGGTGGTGACATCACCCTCTACTGATAACTTGACCAATCATCGTCAACCACGATCCAAAATCCTGGGGCTTCTAAAACGTCTGCTAGAATGGCAGGGTTTAAGTTTTTCTGGTTAATATTATTTAATTTATTGTTATCTTTTGTTATTTGTCTCGCTGGGTAAGTAATTAATATTTATATTATTATTTTCTTTTTAATTAAACAAATTATTTTTATTATTTTCACTGTTGTGTACCTTAACCTTCTTACACATAAACATCTATATGAATAATTTTTTATTTTATTACTAAATTTGTCCATGTTGACAATTTCTTTAATTAATGGATTATTTGATTGTCAATATTCATAGAATATGTTTCGTTGTAATTTCATTTCCGTACATGACATTAAAGAAGTTATTTCTCTTTATCTTGACGCTTGTCAATTCGACAATTATTAATGTTGCATCATATTTATAACAATTTGTTTCTTTGCAGGAGGGATTTTTATGCCATTTTAGGTTTACCAAGGACTGCAAGTACGCATGCAGTGAAGAAAGCTTACAGAAAATTAGCAAAGGAATTACATCCAGATAAAAATAAAAATGATCCTGAGTCATCTAGAAAATTTCAAGATCTTGGTGCAGCTTATGAAGTTCTTTCCGATGAAGAGAAGAGAGCAATGTACGATAAGTGTGGTGAAGACTGTTTGAAAAAGGATGGCATGATGAATAATGCAGATCCTTTCGCAAGCTTCTTTGGAGATTTTGATTTTCATTTTGGTGGTGAAACACAGCAGCAACAAAATCCAAAGGGCTCTAATGTTGTAATGGAACTTAGTGTTACTTTAGAAGAATTGTATAGCGGTAATTTTGTAGAGGTAATAATTAATGTTTTATAAAACTAACTATTTAAGATTTTATTAATACAATTAAAAAATTTTTATCTTTTTTCGAAATATTTTACTTAGATAACAAGAAATAAGCCAGTTGTTAAAGCTGCATCGGGAACAAGAAAGTGTAATTGTAGACAAGAATTAGTGACTCGTAATTTAGGAAATGGACGCTTCCAAATGATGCAACAAACTGTCTGTTCAGAATGTCCCAATGTAGTTATAGTTACTGAAGAAAGAACACTTGAGGTAGAAATTGAACTTGGCATGGTTGATGGACAAGAAACAAAGTTTATAGCTGAAGGTGAACCACATGTTGATGGAGAACCCGGTGATTTAATAGTCAAGTAATTATTTTATTACAAGTTTTATACATATTTTAAACATTTACAATGAAATTAAAAATATGTTGATGTTTCAGAATAAAGACCCAACCTCATCCAGTTTTTGAAAGAGTGGGAGACGATTTATACACAAATGTTACAATCTCATTGCAAGATGCTTTAGTTGGTTTTAGTATGGAAATTACACATTTAGATGGACACAAAGTGAGCATTCAAAGGGATAAAATTACACGACCTGGTGCACGTATGCGCAAAAAGGGAGAAGGAATGCCTAATTATGAGTATAACAATCTCCATGGAACATTATTTATTACATTTGACATCGCATTTCCTGAAAAAGAATTTACAGAAACTGAAAAAGAAGGTAATATTTACATAAACATAATTGCTATAGTTATCTTAAGGTCTAACTAATTTTGAAGTTTTAAAATGAAGAAAACTAAAAATAGTATTAACATTAACTTTAAAAAATTATTAACATTAAAAAATTTTATATTATTAATAACTACAGTAATAGATCACCTTATTTTATAAAATTTAGAAATTTAAACAACAGTATATTACTTAAAAAATTTGTAATTTACAAAAATTTTTTACAGAGATACGAAAGCTTCTCAATCAGAATTCAGTAAACAGAATATATAATGGAATTCGAGGGAATTGATGATTATAGAAAAAATAATGATGGGAAACATCATAAATTCAATAACCACTGCTCGTTTATTAAAATATCATGAAAAATTGAATACATTTATCAGTGATATATGACTTCAGGATAAATTTGACATTTAGACCTTTATAATGAAAGTGTCGAACAAAGACTGCAATAATTAGATCTTAACAAAATGTTAAGGTTGATTAGTCGATATAAACTGTAGCAGTGGATTAAATTAATTTAAAATCTTTAGTTACTGTAAAATGGACAAGCGTGTATGTTGAGTGAATGCTTGACAAGAGTGACTTTTGCATTTCTATTCCTTTGTAAATTAAGACCCAAGACATTTTGCAAGTGATGAATTCAAAGAATTATACTCAATATTGAGAATAAAAGTGAAAAACTACTACAATATTTATAAAAACTTTTTTATTAAATTACATGATGATAAACATTTACAAAAACTTTTATTTGTTTCTCTTTAATTATGCCATACTCACAAAATAAAGAAAATATTCGAGTCTGCTTTCAATAACAATAATGAGAAATGATAAAAAAAATATTGGATTAAAAAAAGAAACAATAATATTTATTCATGTGTGTGTGTGTGTGTGTGTACATATGCAGCCGCACACACACACACACACACGTACATTTATTTATTAAATCGACACAGATATAACAAATGTTTTTGAACATGAAAATATGCTATGTGAAATAAATTTAAAAATAGTACTTTGTATGTATAGTTCTCGATAAGAAATGATTATACATTTCTTTGGTTATTTAGCGCATCATTTCATTGCACACATAAGTATCGAGTTGTACAAATTATTGTGCGACACGATTATAAGAAGATACTATAATTAGATTATTTTGAGTAAAATACGCGACTAGACTTTGAGTTTATACATTGAAAGAATCGGTAGGTTTTATTTGTCGCATGTACGATGAAAAAATATTATACTTTATAACAATGTGTATTATTAACATTTATTAACATTACTATAAAATATCACAAGTAGCATTGTTTATAACGCAATAAGGTATAATTCCTCTCAGTAGCGAAATTTCCTCGCAATCTTTTTTTTTTTCTGCAGCTCTACCATATGCGTAGTACGTAGGGTATAAATAATATATATATTTTTTTATGCAATGCTTATCTGCTTCAACTGAATCTTAATCATTACAATGATTTTAATTGCATTACATATTGATGGGAAAAATAGTACACATTTTAGACGCTGTCTTCCCATTATCAATAATAAGGCTGTTTTTGTATTTATAATATATATATATTTATATCTATATGTATATGCATGTCATATATTGTAATTAAGTCACTTATTAATTTTGAGTTACTATATGTATAGAAATCAATGTCTCGAAAACATATATACTCCAGTGAGTCAAAATCAATGTTTTTGATTTAAATTGTTGTTTGTGGTAATTTAAAAATACTCAAGTATATAGTCAAATGATATATTAATAGCGTTTCATTCATTATTTGTACTGCTTTAATCGCTTTAAAGTTAGCAATTTATAATAATTTGATTTTCATAATACTAAAAATTATTTCCTATATAAAACAAAGTTAATTTAAAATTGTGAAACTCCTTACTGCCTGAGTAATTATATAAAATATTTCGTTTTTCACTGCACATATCATTAACACAATGAGGAATTATTTATCTTTAATTAATATTAATTGAAGATAAATAAACATAAAAAATGCACATCATCTGAAAAATAGTTGAATCTCTGTGAACTGTTTAGGCCACTTAATGATTAATTAACATCAACTATGGTAATGAGCTTATTTGCTATACTAATTAAATTGTGACTCTATATACTTAAAATTAAAAGCGAAACGTATACAATACATTTTTGGCACCTTCTTAAAGGAATATCAAGCTCAGTAAAAAACGATTTTGTGCAAAGTTTCAGAGTGGTACAGTAGATAATGACATAATTTGTTTAAAACATTTTAAACGCTCTGTATTGATGTTTAAAAAATTTGTAACCAAACGATCTCACAAACTACTTTACCCACAATGGTCTAAAAGCGTGCACAATCATAGATTGCCCCCAAATAAAGGGCATGTAAAGAAAAAATATCTCAGTTTCTAATTTTAAGCACGGTAAATTTGAATTATTGACTAGGTATTACATCCCCTGAAATATTAAGAACCTACCTAATAAATAATACTCAATTATATATTATAAAATAATCACACGTAGAAATAGGAAGCAATACTTGTCATACGGAAAACATTCGACACCGCACAAACGGAATTCGTGTACAATGCGGTAATATGTAAAAAATTTTGGATAAAAATTCGTATTCTTAAATAAAATAAAAATATTTTGATTATAATTTACATGTGTATGTGTGCGTGTGTTTTATATATAAAATAAAATTTTTATAAAACAATGCCGAATGTATATATACAACGTACAGTCATTTCGACTAAAAATATCTTATCAATATCCTTCGAGTTACAGTTGTGAACGTTAATGTTTCAGATAAAAAATGTGAAACATATATCCGCATATATTTCAAATGATTAGTTGATGCTGTCGAGTAAAATATAAAAATTCTAATCCCATGAGCAAAGAATGTATCATTCGGTATACTTATCATTATTGTATACATTAGAATATTATTTAAAATTATTATTGTTAAATAACTTTTTGATTTCATCGTGGAATTAAATTTTCTTCGCTTGTCCAAATATGCAAAATAATTTTCGTTATTCATTTATAATTTTACGTATATATATATACATATATATGTATAAATTTAAACGTTTTGCTATTATTATAAAAAATAATTCCGTGTCATTATTTATAAATGCGCACTGCAATAATGCGCATCTAAAACTATAACGTTAGTTAATTCGTTTCCTTGCAGAATTATAAAATCTATATAGATGCTTGTGCGACTGTAAGAAAATGCGCATCATAGTGAAGTTTGGTCGCACATTGCTCGCATTCGGAAAGAAACGCAAAAAAAAAGTGGTTTAGGAATGCGTTGGCGTTAGTGACGGCAGTAACAATAGAGCCGCATATGGAAGTCATCAACGCAGGCACTCTGCTTGCCGTAGGCGTTCAACCGGCTGATCGATCCAACTAGACTCATATTACCATTATCGGTTCGATATCTAATCGAACTTTCGAAAATCGCGTTACCCGGAATCGTTTCGAGAGTGATCGAGTAGTCGACCCAAGGTGCACGTTTATCCTCCTTCTGATCCTGACTTTCGTTTCGGTGGTCACTCAGTGCTTTCGCGTCGATCAGCGCTAGCGATTCGAGAATCTCACATTGTGGATATTTCATCAGCATGCCGTTAATATGTTGAACGAGGAATTTTATTACTTTCCTTAACGCGGGATCGTCTCGGGATACGTTGTATCTTGTGTGACACATGCACCAGTGCTCCGAAATACCAGCGGATTCACAGCTACGATCATCCGGTATTGCCTTAAACATGCTGATACCCCGGTTTCTTCTTTTAACATTCCTTATTATTTCGTTGTTTCGATCTTCCTGCGCATCACATAAATAATAATTACAACTTGGTTGCGTGAGCAAACCGAACACGCAAACTAAATTAACCGAACTAAAAGATCGTAATAAATAAATTAATATAAATACTCTAAGTAAAGCATTAACATTTTAATATTCTAAATTCAATAACCACTGCTCGTTTATTAAAATATCATGAAAAATTGAATACATTTATCAGTGATATATGACTTCAGGATAAATTTGACATTTAGACCTTTATAATGAAAGTGTCGAACAAAGACTGCAATAATTAGATCTTAACAAAATGTTAAGGTTGATTAGTCGATATAAACTGTAGCAGTGGATTAAATTAATTTAAAATCTTTAGTTACTGTAAATGGACAAGCGTGTATGTTGAGTGAATGCTTGACAAGAGTGACTTTTGCATTTCTATTCCTTTGTAAATTAAGACCCAAGACATTTTGCAAGTGATGAATTCAAAGAATTATACTCAATATTGAGAATAAAAGTGAAAAACTACTACAATATTTATAAAAACTTTTTTATTAAATTACATGATGATAAACATTTACAAAAACTTTTATTTGTTTCTCTTTAATTATGCCATACTCACAAAATAAAGAAAATATTCGAGTCTGCTTTCAATAACAATAATGAGAAATGATAAAAAAAATATTGGATTAAAAAAGAAACAATAATATTTATTCATGTGTGTGTGTGTGTGTGTGTACATATGCAGCCGCACACACACACACACACACGTACATTTATTTATTAAATCGACACAGATATAACAAATGTTTTTGAACATGAAAATATGCTATGTGAAATAAATTTAAAAATAGTACTTTGTATGTATAGTTCTCGATAAGAAATGATTATACATTTCTTTGGTTATTTAGCGCATCATTTCATTGCACACATAAGTATCGAGTTGTACAAATTATTGTGCGACACGATTATAAGAAGATACTATAATTAGATTATTTTGAGTAAAATACGCGACTAGACTTTGAGTTTATACATTGAAAGAATCGGTAGGTTTTATTTGTCGCATGTACGATGAAAAAATATTATACTTTATAACAATGTGTATTATTAACATTTATTAACATTACTATAAAATATCACAAGTAGCATTGTTTATAACGCAATAAGGTATAATTCCTCTCAGTAGCGAAATTTCCTCGCAATCTTTTTTTTTTTCCTGCAGCTCTACCATATGCGTAGTACGTAGGGTATAAATAATATATATATTTTTTTATGCAATGCTTATCTGCTTCAACTGAATCTTAATCATTACAATGATTTTAATTGCATTACATATTGATGGGAAAAATAGTACACATTTTAGACGCTGTCTTCCCATTATCAATAATAAGGCTGTTTTTGTATTTATAATATATATATATTTATATCTATATGTATATGCATGTCATATATTGTAATTAAGTCACTTATTAATTTTGAGTTACTATATGTATAGAAATCAATGTCTCGAAAACATATACTCCAGTGAGTCAAAATCAATGTTTTTGATTTAAATTGTTGTTTGTGGTAATTTAAAAATACTCAAGTATATAGTCAAATGATATATTAATAGCGTTTCATTCATTATTTGTACTGCTTTAATCGCTTTAAAGTTAGCAATTTATAATAATTTGATTTTCATAATACTAAAAATTATTTCCTATATAAAACAAAGTTAATTTAAAATTGTGAAACTCCTTACTGCCTGAGTAATTATATAAAATATTTCGTTTTTCACTGCACATATCATTAACACAATGAGGAATTATTTATCTTTAATTAATATTAATTGAAGATAAATAAACATAAAAATGCACATCATCTGAAAAATAGTTGAATCTCTGTGAACTGTTTAGGCCACTTAATGATTAATTAACATCAACTATGGTAATGAGCTTATTTGCTATACTAATTAAATTGTGACTCTATATACTTAAAATTAAAAGCGAAACGTATACAATACATTTTTGGCACCTTCTTAAAGGAATATCAAGCTCAGTAAAAACGATTTTGTGCAAAGTTTCAGAGTGGTACAGTAGATAATGACATAATTTGTTTAAAACATTTTAAACGCTCTGTATTGATGTTTAAAAAATTTGTAACCAAACGATCTCACAAACTACTTTACCCACAATGGTCTAAAAGCGTGCACAATCATAGATTGCCCCCAAATAAAGGGCATGTAAAGAAAAAATATCTCAGTTTCTAATTTTAAGCACGGTAAATTTGAATTATTGACTAGGTATTACATCCCCTGAAATATTAAGAACCTACCTAATAAATAATACTCAATTATATATTATAAAATAATCACACGTAGAAATAGGAAGCAATACTTGTCATACGGAAAACATTCGACACCGCACAAACGGAATTCGTGTACAATGCGGTAATATGTAAAAAATTTTGGATAAAAATTCGTATTCTTAAATAAAATAAAAATATTTTGATTATAATTTACATGTGTATGTGTGCGTGTGTTTTATATATAAAATAAAATTTTTATAAAACAATGCCGAATGTATATATACAACGTACAGTCATTTCGACTAAAAATATCTTATCAATATCCTTCGAGTTACAGTTGTGAACGTTAATGTTTCAGATAAAAAATGTGAAACATATATCCGCATATATTTCAAATGATTAGTTGATGCTGTCGAGTAAAATATAAAAATTTTAATCCCATGAGCAAAGAATGTATCATTCGGTATACTTATCATTATTGTATACATTAGAATATTATTTAAAATTATTATTGTTAAATAACTTTTTGATTTCATCGTGGAATTAAATTTTCTTCGCTTGTCCAAATATGCAAAATAATTTTCGTTATTCATTTATAATTTTACGTATATATATATATATACATATATGTATAAATTTAAACGTTTTGCTATTATTATAAAAAATAATTCCGTGTCATTATTTATAAATGCGCACTGCAATAATGCGCATCTAAAACTATAACGTTAGTTAATTCGTTTCCTTGCAGAATTATAAAATCTATATAGATGCTTGTGCGACTGTAAGAAAATGCGCATCATAGTGAAGTTTGGTCGCACATTGCTCGCATTCGGAAAGAAACGCAAAAAAAAGTGGTTTAGGAATGCGTTGGCGTTAGTGACGGCAGTAACAATAGAGCCGCATATGGAAGTCATCAACGCAGGCACTCTGCTTGCCGTAGGCGTTCAACCGGCTGATCGATCCAACTAGACTCATATTACCATTATCGGTTCGATATCTAATCGAACTTTCGAAAATCGCGTTACCCGGAATCGTTTCGAGAGTGATCGAGTAGTCGACCCAAGGTGCACGTTTATCCTCCTTCTGATCCTGACTTTCGTTTCGGTGGTCACTCAGTGCTTTCGCGTCGATCAGCGCTAGCGATTCGAGAATCTCACATTGTGGATATTTCATCAGCATGCCGTTAATATGTTGAACGAGGAATTTTATTACTTTCCTTAACGCGGGATCGTCTCGGGATACGTTGTATCTTGTGTGACACATGCACCAGTGCTCCGAAATACCAGCGGATTCACAGCTACGATCATCCGGTATTGCCTTAAACATGCTGATACCCCGGTTTCTTCTTTTAACATTCCTTATTATTTCGTTGTTTCGATCTTCCTGCGCATCACATAAATAATAATTACAACTTGGTTGCGTGAGCAAACCGAACACGCAAACTAAATTACCGAACTAAAAGATCGTAATAAATAAATTAATATAAATACTCTAAGTAAAGCATTAACAATTTTAATAATTTCTAAATAATATAAGAATGTCAAAGTTTTAAAATAATGCGAAAAGTAGTACGAAATAGTTCCATTTTCCAAGATAATGATGTACGAATTTAACATTTAATAGCTAAGAATTATTTTTTAATTAAAAACTCTATGTAATTAAGGAAATTATTAAATGCGCGCTGCTCACCTAAGTATAAGTACATTAATTTAAAAATTTTAGTTTCATAAATAATAAAGTATGTTCCAAGCCATGGATTTAAAGGTAAAGTAAAATGTAAGTATTTTAACATTGATTAAGTTAAATGTTTTATTAATATATACGAATAAAGAAAGTAATATTGAGAGAGAGAATTTTTTTAACAATATAACAGACTGCGGTTGTAGAAAGTTTAAGGTCGCAATGTTTACTGTGTTAATAAAAATAACGTTATCTACTTTAATGATGCAGTTAATAATAAATCTTTTTAATCACACTATACCTACTTCGTCAACATATGTTTGTCATTTCTTCCAGATATATATATACATTTAAAATTTATAGTGTAAAATGAAATTATGGTTTATTGCACATAATTTATTAAAAAATAATAATTCAAAGTAGACAATAAAATTAATTAAATAATTACTTACTCGAGTTTGAAGCCTTGTAGGTTCAAGAATATCTCGGAGAGTTTCGTGGAGGTCAAACGGCGTTGTCAAACTCTTTGAGTTTCTGTTAAGCATGTTCCAAGCTTTTGAATGGTTCTTTCTCCAGTGATCAGGAAGCCATATGAAAATAAAGGGAAGACTATCCTCTAAACGGCCCTGATACGTTTGTCGGAAAGAGCCCCACCGCATCCCGTGATCACTCATGAAGATTAGTGCCGTTTTACGCAACAAGTCATTCTTCCGAAGGTAAGAAAAAAAATCGTGGTAAGAATCGTCACCCAACTGTGGATACTCGATAAAATCGTGCGTCAAACTAGCTTGCCAAAAGAACCCAAAGTATGGATCGTCCGCGAATTCTTCGGCGACCTTACGAGTGTAGTGCAACAAATTGTCGAAATTTAAACGTGTACCTATACACAAATTAGCATTCAATTGGTGAGTGTTGCCTATTTCCGTTTCCGCGGCTACGCAAAATGGTCTCAGGTAATAATCGGTTGGTTGACTCCTGCGAACAATAACGTTAGGGATTTATAATACGATTATTGTGTATCGTTGAACAATTATATAAATCGAAAAGAAAGAGTATTCGTTAAATGCGGGGGTATTCCCTATCGCAAAAGTCAATGTGGAGCTACATGTGGTTTTTTTGGACTTTTGGAAAAATACTTTATTTTTTAATATAGTTTTTTTGGACTATGTATATAAAAATAGATGAATTTTAAAAATGTGGAATTAAACACGAAATTGCACGTGAAATTGCATGTGGAAATTATCAGTAACTTTTTCTCTACAGTCAAGAAAAGAACTATCATAAAGAATACAGTATTTTTCTAAAAGTCTAAAAAAATCACGTAGAATTCCACCTGAACTTTTTTTGACAGGGTTTTTATGATTTAAGCATTTTACAATAGGTATATACCACATTTCACGTCAAGTGGATGGATTAAAATTTTAGAATGCACTTTACAGCAGACTGGAAATGTATTCCATAAAACAGAAACAAATGTTTAAGTGTTGAAAATAATTTGTTTCAAAATTTACATAATAAATTCCATTTAATTTTTAAAAATTTTTTGTTATTTTTTAAAATACCGTAACTCTTTACAGACGTACAACCAATTACAAGCTACAGACCATTAGAAAGGTATTGCTTCGAGCTTGTAATGAAAAAATCGATCGTGGTGTGGACGCCTTATTTTCAAGATCAATGTTGACCTGTAGATTGTGAGACATTGACCTTGAGATTAGGAATTCTAACCCGAAAGGATAAATTCTAGAAAAAACTCGATTTTCCAGGTTAGAAAATAATTTTTAAACAAATTATTTTTACAGCCATTGTAGAAAACATTTCTACAGCCTATACCTAAAATTTGGTGGATTCTAAAATTTTGATACAACCAGGCCCATATATTTATAAATTATTGAATTTTATTATATTGTACTAAGACGTACGCATTTTAATAGTGTTGTTTAATTATAATAATTGTGAACGAAAGTGGTAATTAAATAATTTTACCTGAAACCTGGCTTCAAGTAATTGAACGTAGTCATGGAACAGGCATCCTCGCCAAATATCGTACGATAGCCATTGGCACGAAAGTTTTTCCAAATTAATGGACATCTGTCGAAAGGCTTCTTGTGATTCGTCCAGCAAAGCGCCTCAAATTCCTCTTGAGCTAGACCGCTTAGAACCGGGACAAGATTCGGATAAGTATTGTCAGCAACTTTGTTGTACCCAAGCATCTCAACGGCGCCCCAATCCTTGAGCAGTTCAAGGGTGCGCGGCATCGAACGGTGAAAGTTTAGACGCGATACCGAGTCGATCCCAACGACGAGAACACCTAGCTTTTCTTCTGGTTTCGAAGAGGAGGCCGGTACGGAGTTTGAAAAGCTATCGCGCGCTTGCTTTCGGCAACGTTCCTCCACGTGGATTTTCCGGGGAACGAACGCAAAATAATCGCGGTAGATGCTCTCGTTCCTTCGCTGGCATTCGACTCTGATGAACTCGTTGTTGATGAACGCGCTCTCTTGAAACGGGTTGCAGTCTTTACTGACACTGTCAATACATTTTTTTTAATTAATTCAATTTATTATTATAATTAACATTAACTACATCATTAATTGACAATATAAATTAACTTTACTTGTTATTATTACTATAACTATTATGTAATTATATATATTTTTAATAATACGAACATTAAAATTAATTTAAATTAATAACGTTCAGCAATTTATTGAATAATAATTTATTGTAGTAATCTAAACAATGAAATGGAAAAAGTATAATAATCATAAATGGGTACTTACGTAATGTCATTGTCTTTATTGTACGTTCGCCAAAAAGAGCGCCAGCAGCAATCGATACTTTCTGTCTCGTTGTAGTAGTGGCTGCGAGCTTCGGGGTTTACGAAAATCGCGCTATTGTTTGACTCGATTAGTGGTAAGTGAGTCCCATGCTCGCAGACGATGGGTTTCGCTTTATCGATGTAACGCTTTACGGATGGCTCGAAGGGACTTAAGTCGGGAATGCGGCAGCCTTTAGTATTCACCGCGTAACCACTTTGTGCAGGTGAAATCGTTGTCGATTCTTGGGGTTTGTCTTCGATGTAGTTTACTGAAACTTTCGTATCCATTCGGAAGTTAGTTTCATTGCTTTACACAATACGGATGTACATATATGTATGTATGCAAGATTTTTCGAATAATTTATTTATGATTTTTCTATGTTTTGTATATAATTAAGTACGCGGAGAGAAAAGGAAAGAAAAAAGAAGAAAATTTTACTAAACTCTCATTGACGCGGCAACAGACTACCAAAACGCTTAAAATTAGTATAGACTTCCAGTAAAAATGGCTAGAACAAAGTTCAGTAAAAATTGACAAAAAGTTGAGTAATTTTTTGGGTTTCGGCAGTAGCTGTTCGAAATTTACTAAATCTTAATTTCTCTCCGTGTGTATATATCTATAATTTAAATACGTGAAATAAATTAATATCGAAAATTAATTTTTAAAAATAATATTTTTTTTATCAAACCTTGATTCGTGACGTTTCCTATCGGGATTATTTGAAATTGACCGATTGTAAAGCTGTTGATCGCTAACAAAGATGCCAATAAAAAGATAAGTAGTCCTATTAGCCATCTTTTCAGTCGTAGGCCTCCCTTTGTATTCCCTGCTTCAAACGGCATTTTCGCCATTTGACCATCGTCATCTGGCTTGTTTTATGAGTGCTTATCTGAGAAGAAAAATTTATATTATTACGTATGCATATTATTAATTGTAAAACATGCAGCGTTTCGAACTAACTGTATAATAATAGTATACCATGCTGATATGGTTTATTTTAGAGCGTACATATAATATTTATATCTTAAAATCTGTATTTCGTTACAATAAACTGAGTACAAGATAATTCACATTAACATTTTTAAATTATAATTTTGTCATACAATTTTATCTAATTTTAATTTTAATCTGATCCTATCCAGTGATATTATTGATTATACTACTGTAACCTTATATCAAGTACATGTAATTGCATACGAGTAGATTGACAATTGTGAGGTGATGATGTACATTACCACCTTTACAACTAACTGTATAATTTAAACATTGTTAGCAGATGTGAACAGTATATACACATACAATTTAATTTTTGGGTGTACTTTTATTCTTGTGCATAGATTTAGAGTTGAAAATTTTAAACCCACCATAATGAACAAAAAGTACTTTTTTTAATTAAAACCTTGTATTCGTTTTAGATAACCGGTTTATTTAATATAAATATATATTTATCTTTTTCAATTTTTATTTCAGGATACTATTACAGTATTACTTAATTTTATTTTTCAAAATTAATAATTGACATCTAATTAGACGGTAAGACTCCAACATTTATTCTCTCATCGTTAAACCCTTCCTTATTTTTTAATTGATCCTCAGTTCTAACAATTGCAAACAATATTTACTGTATCCATATTTATTATTATTATAAAAAAGAATCAGAAAAGAAAATTATGAGTTTAGATATAACAAACTCTATTCGGAGAAATGCTGCTTCGATACTCCCAGCCTCAATGATCGCATTATGTATTAGGCCTTATCGCAATTTAGACTAGAGAGACTGACTAGTTTTTTTCAGATGTTTATCGCATCTGAGAATACGTATAAGCAGCGTGAAAATTATGTCACTCTCGTGACACTAGACTAAAAGAAAAAGTATAGGGTAGACGCTTTACCATAAATATGAGTGTTTCGGCAATGCCGTATTGGTCATTGACGTTATAGCAATATTGTACTAAACAGATACAGGTGTCAGATCATCAGTATCTCATTTAATCATTTCCAGCAGCTTATTATTTCCATTTATTTAAAAATCTGGAGAAATAGAAAGTATTTCCTTTATCTAATACTCTCCTAATCGATAAGAAAGATTTCTTATCTCCTGTTTTTACACAAAACAACTAATTTTCTCAAATTATCTTAACCCTCGATTGCAGTCTATGTAAACAATATATGCACCTTTAAACGCGCTTTTGAGTAATAATTTTTAAATGCTTAATTTGTATGAATCGGTGCAGTTCTAGCATCCATGCATATATATCAAGCATGACTCGTTTCTACATAAATTTACTAAAATGACAAAACGTATTTCAAACAAAGCAATAGAGGAATATGGATTTATTATCTATCATTTTAACATTTTATATCAGGACGTAATCAATACAGTTATTCAGTGTACGTGTGTGTGTGTAAAAATTTATCTTCATAATTTTAAGCTGGTTCTATATAAAAATAATATTATTGTTTTATTGTATAATTTCGTAATTTTTCCGTGTCGTTGTATATTCTGTAAACACTAACAGATTAAACGAATTGTAAATTTTGTGACATTGTAAAATGCATAAATATAATTTACGTGTTTTAGCAATTTGAAAGAAATGAGATAATTGAGCTCAACGTGAAATTGAAATCAACGATGAATCAACTGCGAAAGAGATAACTAGGTCGTTATTGTTTTCTTTTTTGATTTATATACTTTGATAATTTACAATGAACCAATTATCACCTTACAGTAATTCTCCAAGATTATGCATACATTTAGTTGATTTTGAATGCTCGTTGTTCTAAGCTGTGGTAAAAAAAGCATATTGGGATTTGACGATTCATTTTTCTCTACAGTTTTCATATTCGAAATTAATAATTATTATATGGTATTCCAGATATTTTGGACACTTTATCAGATATTTTTAATTATTATCAAAAATAAAATACCTATAAGTCAAAAAACAGTATTATGTTACATGCAATGAGTGCAGTGCATTAAATTAGTATGCAAAGAATAACATTTAAACCGAAACGTGGTACTTTCCTCTACTAATATGACCGTTTGATAAGAATGTTTTGCTTAATTAGTATAGTAAGGGCGTGAGTAAAAAAACAGTATCAAAGAAAAGTAAACTGACACCTGAAAAACTATGTTTATCAGGTATATAAAATATCCAGTATAGTTATCGGAATATACGATTATTATTTAATTTTTTTTTATCAATGAGATCTCATTTGACGAAGTGTATTAAAGATATATAGCATCAAATATCAGGTCTCTATCTAGCCTTAATATTAAACTCAAAAGTGTTTACTGTTACGAAGAGATTATTTAGTGGAAAATTTCATTCACTATTAAATTCACTAAATTCGTCTTGTTTATATATTTTCAATTTCACACACAATATTACTATTATATACAAGTATTGTAAATTATAGTATAATTAAAATTAACGCCAGATATCCTGCTTATCAATAATATAATTACTTATAAAATGATAAAAACAGGATGAGTAATGGCATACATCGTCGATATAAAAAAATATTTCTAAGTCGCTTTATATTCGAAACAATTAAAATGTTTACATTATATTTATGGCAAATATCGTTAATATATATAATATTGTTTTAATTAAATAATAGTAATATACAAATTTTATTTACTGATTTCAAAATGCAGGGTGATCAATCGTATTATTTTTTTTTAAATATCCTTCATAACAAGTTATATTGTAAACATGCAAAAAGTACAAACGCCTATTATGATTTTATATAGTGACAATGCGATACGTTTATTTAAAAATGGAATACAAGGAAATATTGTAAAAATTAATTTTTTGCATATTTGTTTAAGTGCAATCAATTTATTAATATAATGATTATATTAATACAACAATTGTGACGCGTTCTTCAAAAATAAGTAAAGCCAATATGTTTTTTAAAATTCGTATGCGTAATACGTTTATTAAATAAATACTTTTATATTTATACAGGAACACTGCATATGTGTAATTTTAATTATGTCAAACTGGCCGAATAATTATTTATTTCGATTTGTAATTATAGAAGTCTCAAGTGTTTTGCACATTTATTAAGTATATAGCAGTTTTTTCTGTGTGTATATATAATTTATACACACAAATGTATACGTAATTCATGATTTATAATAATTATTTCAACGTAATTTAATATCTGCCGCAATGTAGTTGATAAATGTTCATAAATTTTTTTGTTTTGGTCATAAATATACATTTAGTTTGTTTTTATACGCTTATAAATAATTTAAATTCTTAAAGTAATTATATCATAACACGTATATCATCACGTATAGCATTAAAGCTCGTATATAATAAATTGCCTCGAAATCCCAATGTAATTTGTAAATTATATTTATTTTTAAATGCGATTTTCATTAGGACGAATTGTAAATGCGTAATATATATTTATTCGAATCATTTTAAAAGTATGAAACATATATAGTCAGATGAAATATTTACACATTATACATGTGCTGTTGATATCTAGAAATTGCGTGCTAATACTGATTGTATCAATTTTGAGCATGCAGTGGGTAGAATCAATATGGTTAACTAGTGTTTTCACAAAGTTTTATATTTTCTATTGCATTTACAGTATAATCGTAGGCGTCGATGAAAATAATATATAAAACTTACACTATATATCGATATTAAACAATGCATTTTATTAATGCAATACAAAGTTATACTTTTGTAAGTCCGTAAATGAATTAGTATGTATTTTTTAGTTGTCAATAAAATGAGAGATGCGAATAATTGTTAACAATAATAACAATAAAAGTAATATAACGTGCTTACTTAATGCCAGGCCGAATTCGAGGAGAATATCAGGAGAAGAAGCAGCAGCGGCAGCGGTAGAGCAGCAGTAGCTCTTGATCGCGTTGCAATAACGCATCATGTGTTCGTCGAAATTTCAGGAGGGCATGCTCGATTCGGCCGTCGACGACGAGGAGGCTGTTGCGTCGGTCCCCCTCTCCGTTTACGAGCGATATCACAGGGGAACGAGCGAGGAAATAAAATAACGAAAACCGAAACGACAAAAGCCCTCCTCCCTCACGGACGGCACTGTCAACCGACAATTCGCAGCTTTATCTTCGTGACGTTCTCATCCTAGTACGCGTATACATATATACATGCATATACATATATACAGTTTATACCAAGAGTCACCAAGTATGAAATGCAAACGTTCGATATCCGAGCGATAGCTAATCTCACCTACGAAACGATGAGTACAAGATATTGTTGTCCGTAATCGTTGCAAAACGATATGTCGCTCGGGGAGAAACACGTGGCGCGAGGTTCCGAGCCTCGAGGACGCTTCTCAGCTCTCGGCAGGTGTCGGTAATGGAGAAGTAAACCGTATGTAGGCCATGGCAGGGGCTCGCGCGAGACCCCGATTACGTATGCAGCGACGAACGTCCAGACGCATTTTAGGACTACATTTTCGCGAGAAGTGCGCGCGCCCGCGCAAACGAACTGACGAGCGAGCCCCCGCGTGTTACCCAAGGGGTTGCGACCTATCGGGAGAGAAAGAGAGACAGGGAATGTATCCGGTCGATAGAAAACGCGCGCGCGCTCCTGGCCCCCGCCGAACGGGCACCTTTGAGCCTAGCTTCGAGCGCTTGCGACTCGGTCCCCAGATGTCTGTATGACTCTCTGTCTGTATGTGCGCGACTCCGTGCCGCTCCTGCACCACCGATCTTTCCATCCACCCTTCTTTCTTTCGAATACAGCGCCCCTGCCCCTTCGCCTTTCACCCTCCTATTTTTCACGTCCTCGTGCTCGCCGCTTCTGCTTCCGCGTTCCGACCGTTTTGAGGTCGCCAGGCTTCACCCTATTTTATCGAGCTCATCTACGATTCCCTTCTCTATTCTCGAACGCTTTTCCTTATATTAAACGATCGATTCCCTTCTTTTTACGCTAACATTTATTTATATTACTCCAATTGTTTCTTCAAACGGTACTGCAGTAGAATAATTTTTTTATAATATGCAAAATATTAATAAAGTTTTCGACCATCTTTCATCTGCATTACATATACTTTTTATTGTCGCATTAATAATACACCTATATTTTATTAAATCTTTCACATTGACGAAACCATTTTACGAAAGCCTTATACGACATAAGTAAAAAAAATAAATAAATAAACTAATCGGCAACCGAATACAAAATCAGTTAATCTGATTTTAAATGAAAGTTCAGTGATAATATATCGATAATACGTATATTATCTAAATTTCGAAAGAAGCCATCTCATGTAAATAAAATAAATAAAATCTTATATTACTATAACGTTTATTTTCCTACACTTTTGACTGACCTATTTTTATAAAATTAAAATTCTTAATCTTAGCTCTGTGTTAGATTATTGTAATTTCGTTAGGGAAGATCCAATATCTTTGTGAGTAAGCGGCATGCAAATCCGTACACGAAGAGAAAAATTTTAGTAAATTATACTAAACTTTCATTAACGCGGTAACAGACTGCCAAAAATGCAAAAAATTACTGTAATTTTTGTAAAAATTAGTAGATTTGCAGTAAAAATTGCTTGAAAGTTCATTAAAAATTGATAAAAAGTTCAGTAAAATTTAATAAAAAATTGAGTGAATTTAATGAAAGTTTAGTAAAAATTTACAGGAAGTTTTGTAAAATTGACTGAATCTTTGCTTTCCGTGTATATCAGCTTAAACTTATTAACAGATAACGGAGTAAAAAAGTGGAAGGTATAGCAGTTACCACTTTACGCTTCTTCAGCCAGATATGAAATGTCGAACATTAAACGTATTGAGGGATCGACAGAAACGCAGAGAAAAAACGCTCCTTACTATATACACGTGTATCAACCAAGATAGATACGAATTTGTAAAAATCTACGCGAAATCTTACTAATCCGGATTTCAATTTAACTAGAAAGTCTTATCATTAGGTTACTCGAAACTTCGATTAAGCTTGTCGTCACATTCAGTATAAACTGTAAATACAAAATTTCTACTTACCTGCAACATTTTCTAATCATTATACTAATTGTAACATATGTTTATATTCTTATTTATTCTTAGTAATAATTTTAATAATTATCTTCTAATCCATAGTGGTTGAGATTGTATTCATGATATATTAAGATCAAGTGCCTCTTTACGGAAGATTCTTCACATTAGATAACAAAATTCCGGAAAGTTTGATAATTTTCGATATAGATAATATTTTAATAGATACGCGCATGTATATATGTAATATATAAATGTATTATAGTGTTAATAATATTATTAACATATCAATGATAAATGTTATTACTAATTATAATTAATTTATTAAGTGGAACACTAAGAGTTCTTATAATTAAAGTAATGTTTCTATATTGACTGGAATACCATTATTGCACATAGAGAAAACGAAAACTGACGGTTAATTTATTTATTTGTAAACGTCATCATTCGTCATTGAAATTTTTTAATCGATCGCTGAATCGTTAGGTGTAAAGAAATGAAAGTGTTACGTATACAAGGTCGATTATTAGAGTAAGCGTCTATCGATCGTGAATATTTCCACAATTTAATTATTTGATTTTATCAAGACTTTTAACACGCACGCAGAAGATTTTGTTTATGTAAACATTTATATATTGTAATGCATTTTTATTAATATAATTGTAGACTAACTAGAAATGTGAAAAATTCTATGTAATATTATATTAAAGTTAATGCAATTTTCAATGCAAAAATTGACTAATAGAACTATGTTTTGCTTTCCAGATCAACAAATTCCTACTAGAACTATGTTTTGCTTTCACTGTTTCATTGACATTCAATATTTTGTACTAAAATATTGCATTATTAAAAACATAAGATATGTATAAAGATTTTATATATAAATAAACGTAAATACATATTAAATACGAATTTATTAATTTATAATAAATTATATAAAATAATTTTATTTCATTTGTTTATTACAATAACCGATTTTAAACAACGTTTTTAAATAAAATATATTACATTCGAAATTAACTCATATGTGTTAACTATAACTAGGTAAAATTTCATTTTTAATAATATTTATAATTAATAAAAATTATAAAATTAATAAAGCAAAAATATATATTTATTACTTTTAAAATTATCTCATTATAAAACGAACTTTTCCTTTGATACTTAAATAATAATGCTTTGTATTTTTTGCAAACGTTATTTATTATGAATACATAAATATATGTACACATAATTAATATATTTTTTATCAACTTTATTATTTAATAAATAAAAAACAATATATTTAACGCTACAATGCAATAAATTCAAATATTTGTAATTACTAAAAATAGTGTATCGATCGTTGATTAACTGAAAAGTAACAGTGTCGAGTGTAGGTAAGTGAGCTGCGCAAGCTAAAACAGGTCTAGTCACTATAGCTTTGCATGCGTAACCACAGGTGGCAGCATTGTTCCATTTAAATGCCCGCGTCAAAATTAAACTTCAATAATATTTACACATATTTGCTAATAATAAAATGAAATGTGTGTGTGTGTAAATATAATTATTTAAATATATAAAGTTCAGATGAGAAATAAAATAGATCGTATGTTCATTCGTCATAATAATAATGGTTTATTATTGAAGTAATATAGATATAATGGATTCGTAACGCATTTAACTACAATTATACGCTCATGGCTAATAGAGTTATGTTTATACACGGATTATACAATATTTACATTAAACGTAAAGTCGACAAGCAATTAATCGTTAATCAATATTGTTTTTCGGTTTTTTTTTTCTTTTGGACAACGAGCATATACCGCATTCGTATTATTCACAGGACCGTGAGGCGATTAAAAGATCAGTAAGATCCAGTATTTGTTTTACAATTATTGATGAATATACATTAAGACTACGGCTTAACGTGATAATCTTGGTAATTTTATACTAATAAATGTGTACATCGAGTTTTCATTTCTCTATCGATTCTTTATTAAATTCCCTTTCTCTCATATCTTTTGTTTTCACTTTAATCTAACCCTTACACACGCCTTCGAAATCTCATACATATTTACAATATATAGTACTTTCTCGTTTATTCATTCACATCGACACCTCGTACACGGATTTCTTAAATACGAAAATTGTTTTTTTATTTATTTATTTAATTTTTTAAACAGATTTGATTTTCCAAGTACTAGCACACATCTTGCCATTGTTTTAATTATTATGTAGTACATTATTATTATACACAGCGCTTGACGCTATCACCAGTTTATTTCGCTTCGTATATACTTATTCATTTTTTTTTATTTTTCATTTTCATACTCCTTCGTCGATGAAAGAGGAGGAAGGGAGTCCGATAAAAACGCACGATTGTTTTTATAGGAATATATTGACTATTTTACCGGACGATTTACACACGCGATTCATTAATACTATAAGCTATCTTCTTGCTTCTTAATTCTTTTTTCTCTTGGCTCACTTATTCGTCAGGTTATTTTGATGTTCCACTTAACGACAAACATATTGTACATCGTGTGAGTGTAATGTATCTTTACTATAGTTCATATCCCTCTTTCATTCTCTCGCTCTTTATGAAACTTTGCAATCGCCAACGTAGAAATATATTTTGAATTTTTTTTATTTCTCGTTTAAATATAAAAACTGTTCGATATGCTTTAATGGGCGCCAGTAAAAACTTGAATAATGTCGCTGCAGTTCTATAAAGTACTTTAAAGAGAGTACCTTCAAAAGTTTGATAATACCTTCTTGTGGCTAAAAATCCTTTTGTTTTGTTTTGTTTTGTTTTGTATTTTTTGGTTGGATATATTGTATATATATATATAATGAGCGCGTGTTACAATGTTCCTTTAATTCCATAAAATGTATCATTTTGCGCGATATTCGTTACATTTATTCGACGATTTTTTATCTTCCTTTCTTTCTTTCTTCCTTTCTTTCTGTAAAGAAAGTGTTCTAATTTGAAATTGGAATTACCGCATACATAAAAACTACAATTTTATTTTTAATATCATGTTTACTTTACAATCACACGGTTCGCTAAATTCGCCCTCCTCGAGGGTCGAAACACGCGTATTATGTATATTTTATATTTAGCAGTGAAAAAATCGAATTGCACGATAATCGCGGTATCCCGTATTTCACTTATACATATACGTGTACGTGAGATACGAGACTATTTATTATTATTATTATTATTATTATTATTATTATAATTAATGTTATTATTATTATTTTTATTATTATTCATTATTATTATTTATCATTATTCATTATCATTCATTATTTGTTATTATTACTATTATTTCATTATTATTAATATTAATATTACTTCGTGTTTAACAAAACTATATCGTGAGAGGAATCTCTAAATTAATAACAAAATGCAAAAGAACTTTGAAAGTGAATACGCGTGAAAATTGTAAAAACTTTGGTTTCTCATTGTTTTGTGTCAAAATTAAAACATTATAAACTCACAGGGATTCACTTACGATTAAAAAAAATACATTCTTTGTTTTTTTTTTAGGTATAAAAGATAAAGCTACCGCAGCTTTCGAACGGGCGATATTAAAAAAGGTCGCGTAAATTCGAATAGCTGTTCCGACTTCGAATGTAACTGCAATCATTTTATTCTCACGTTGTTCATGGATGTACATTTCTATACGCAAGATATTGATAGAATGCAATAATTAATTTATTAATATATATGTATATATACATACATTGTACATATAGGTACACACACACACACACACGCACACACGCGCGCACGCACACAAGTAAACATGCATATATATATGTATATATATAAATGTATGTGTATACGTATATATGTGTGTATATACATGTATATTATAATACTATTATACAGGATATAAGTACATTGGTTTAGTGATTGCAGGCTGCTCCTCTCATATCACAGCGAGGGGCGCTGCCGGGCCCGCTTTTACTTACAACTGTGTAGTTTTCATTCGCTCTTTATTTTTACTCTCATTCATGCAATCTTATAAGTAATAATGAATCTATACATCTCTCTCTCTCACGCACACACACACGTACACACATACACACGCACGTACGCACTCTCAATCATAGATATTCACACTCACACGCAGATTCGGTGTCGTCTTATCTCGTGTATCTATTATACAAATAACATTCTTTCGACTCTCACGGCATCTTTGAAATACATTTTTCATTGAATGTATTTATACTCATATACATACGTGAATGTGTGTATATATATATATCGTTCTTTTAATGATTTTCATTTTTGTTTGCTATATTTATAACGTCAGCTTAGAGCCTAGATGAAAAGTCCATCATCACTTCTGTTTTCATTTTTTTTTTCCCGAAAAATTACAATGGACGGTCGGATACGAAGGCATGGCGTCGAGACGTGGCGACTCGTGTATCTTTTTTATTTTATCTTCGGCTGCGTATATTTTTTTTTTGTTCAGTATATTATAAATTATTTCGAGTGTATTCAGGGAGCTCAGTCTTGGCGCCACGATTCAAGCTTGCCTTCGGTATCGAGCGAATCGACAGTCGATCACTGTGAACAAACTTATTATACGTATATATATATATATATATCGATAACGCAAATTGTTTACGCGCGCAGCGTCGTACTAAACTTGGAGACAAATTTATCAGGTATACGTATCTGTGTACGTACGTACGTGAATCAATATATCTTAAATACGTATACATTGAAAAAAAGAAGAAAAAGAGGGAAACTAGACAACAACGTAATGTTTCGTTAATCGCGAACGAAACAACTCGTATATTCGCAACAAAATTCATCGGTGTTAAGGATAACAAATATATATATACAACACATGTAACTTAAAATTTAGGTATTGAACAAAGTATCAAAGCACACAGACGAATCATTTAACGTACACTATGATGATGATCGATGACTGAAATTTCGTAATATATTTATACGATAATTTTATACATATATATATATAAATATGTGAATTATGATGACAAAAACGGAATGCATGTAATGAATGTATGTACTTTGATCGAAGGTGCTTTGATACTTCCGACGCTGCCTCGTAATCGAGACGAAAAGTATATCTTAAACGGATTCGATCGTCAACGAATCGAGTCCTTATTCGACTTACGATACTACGCCTAAAGCAAACCCGGATAATCACCAACTACTTGGTCGGCGAGACGTTCCGCGTCCGTAGTGTTTTCTTTTTCATTTATACAATGTTAAGACTAGTGTGATAATAGGAACATGGTGTCTTCGTCTGCCAGTGCTTTATCATAGAAACCACACGAGAGATATGTAGTGCGTTATATTCACTAAGTAATTCAGTCATTGTGATACGAAACTGCTTTACATATTTTTTTTTTCTTTTTATGTATTTATATCTCTATACAAGAAATAAAACTTTAGTTAAATTACTTTTTTTTTTTGGTATCTCAATTGAATACTTGTTGTTATATTCGATAAGAAATAGATTTCTGAACAAAATATTTAAAGTTTACAATGGAAAAATTAATATTTACTTCTACAGCTATTGTGAATTTAAATATAACGATCGATATAATGTTTGATTTGTTTTAGTTTACCAAGTCCTTGTTCATAAAAATTATCTCGTGTTCGGTTCTCGCAGTTGGGGAAGACTGGATAAGGGGAGGGCGGGTGGGTCGGTGTATGTGGAACGACTGGCAACCAAGTGGTTCCATATATATATACACAGGGAAAATGCGTGAAATCGCACGAACGTCACTTACGTACTATTAACTTTTAAATCTTCGCATCTTATTTTCACATACTTTCTCAATATTATCCATTTATTAAGCGTGTTTAACTGTAAACTCCGTGGGGTCAACAAATGCGCTATTCAGTCCGTGATAATTGTTTGATCGTCGAATGGTAACGCGCGGCGACCTCGCGAACCTTAAATCTGTATAAATCATATTACAGTTCGATTTGAATCCAGCGAAATTCGTCATCGAGGACGGAAGCTGGACGAAGAATCACTTTGTATTTTTATCTGATAATGCTATTTTTTTACCTCAATTAAATCCAAGGTACCCTAGTAGAATTGAAATCCATTTAGTGAGCAGTACCAAGCCAGTTAAACTAGAAATAGGCTAAAACTAGGTATATTTTCGGGCTTGCGATGAAACGCTTTTTTTAACCTTTCTTAGCTATTCAATAGAATAATCTATAAATGTTAGGATTGAACTAAGTATTTTGAAGGTTGTAAAACTAGTTTCCGTAAGCAGGATACCTGGCGCATTATAGGCTATGAACAAAGCTGCAAAAATGTTTCGGATCAATTTGGTGATTAATTTATAAAAGTTAAAATATCTTGAAAATGAGTGTTTGTACGACGCAAACAATCGTCGGACTCGATCGGAAATGGTAAAAGGGATCAAATTTCACAACATGCTTCGCATTTTGTTTAGAACATTACCCAGAATAAATACTTTATTTTGCTCATTCCAATAAATGTGCAAGAAATGGGCGAAAAAGCGTTTCATCGGGAGTCAATACCTAACCATTTTCGCTGTCCATTTATTAATTTCCCAGCTATTTCTTATATTCTGAATTCTACTAGGGTATATATATATACAAATATTTTAAATGTCTTTTCCGAGTTAAAGTGATGTTAAATGTCAACGTGAACGTTCGGATTCACCGGCGACAGGTAACGCAACTGCGTAAAAATTGATGCTAAACAGTGTAAAAATAACTAAATGTAACAATACTAAGTGTGTAATGGTCGAAAATTAAAGTCGTTCGAAAGAATTAGACGGTCGACGTATGGGTTTAGTAGCAACTACAATACTTTCGATTACAAATGAAATAAATATCGGTTCAGAGAAATACATAGGTATATATAAATAATGCACGTGCAATTGTATAATCACTAATGCGGATGCAGTCTTAGTACATTGATCCTTGGAGCACGTCGCGACAGATCATATAAAAATAGCGGGAGGCGAGTAAGCCGTGCGCAAGGGATGGTTAATCCTGCAGGTGAGCCCGGAGACCGGGGGTTCAAGCAGCCAGTCCTTCGCCTCTAGCCGGTGCGGGTGGCGGTGGAAGTCTCGGTGGTTGGACCGGTGGCGAACCGTCCCCGGCAACTCCAGGCTCTCGCTCGTACCGATGATGTCGTTGCAACGCCTCCGCGGCCCATGGTATGCTCGCCGAGTTTTGACTGCCCGTGTTCGAGGAGGGTGTACCGGGCGAGTGGGCAGGCGAGGGTGGACTCGCGGGTCGTGAAGTTGCCTGGAAGAGGAGCGAGCCGGCGGGTAAGGTGGCGGATTTCGGACCGACGAGATCGGGCCCGGGACCGAGAGGTCCGTTCCCCATACCCGGGGTAACGGACTGCTGCTGTTTATCACCGAGGTGGTTGGCACCGGGGAATCCCCCAGCTGCCGCGTACATCGAGCCAAAGAGCCCGGCGTATTTGCCCGCGCCGACCGGGTGACTCGGGAGCCCGAGCCCGTTGCTGCCCTGGATCACCGAGATCTCGTTCAGCTGTAAGATTCAGAGTGTTTTGTTTGCACGGTTATTCGGGAACTATCACCTGTGGCAAACACAAACGAAAAGAGAAACGGCACCGGTGAGAACTTTGCTCTGGATCATTTTCGCATAAACGTTTACTGCACAAAGGATTCGTTTCATATAAACACACACGCATCGATATACCATATTGTAATTACGGTATTTCATAATACATCGTATCTTTTGCGTTTATGCCGCGACCTCTACATTTTAATTTTCTTCCTTTCTGCAGTAAACCAAGTAAGATTTTACCTTCCTTACAGTAGTTTATTACAATAATTAGTTAATCAAGTTGAGTTTATAATTATCTGCATGCATAGATACACACACACACACACATATATATGTATATATATTTGTGTGTATATTTTAATTATCTTTAAATACGCTCAATCTTGATTTGAATAATTACGTATAATATACTTCGTTCCATGTCTACCAATATCAAGTAAGCACAGAGGAATAAGCCAGAGTTCTCGCACGCAGTGGTTTTTATTTTCGATCCTGTGTAGTGCGAGACTTGTGATTGACATTTAATTGATAACTCACTGAGGTGTACGATTGAATTTTATTGTCAAATTATATACAATGGAAATGAATTTGTTTCAAGGTACGAACAATTCACAACACTCATGATTTCATCATATGATTATACTCATTTATCTTTTTATTCTCATTTTATATTATTAATATTCATTATACAATTTTTAATGACATACCTAATTCTTACCAATTGAACAAAACGTGTCAATTATTGCATTTATTTAAAAAAATCCATTATTACGCATGCAAAACCAAAATACAAAGAGCACCAGATAATTCAAAATTTAGTCTTATACAATAAGCTTTAGACTGTATTTCAACTGTATACCTTATAAATATACTTGCATTTATTTTCGAAAAAGTCCTTTACTTATTGACTTGCAGCAACGTTACATAATATAACACATTATACAATTATTTAGTGCTTCTGCGTTGGGTTTTGTTTTTTCACAAAATAGTACATTAGGTTAAATAACTGTAAAAATTAACTCATTTTGCTGTGTCGGTAACAATCAGGTGTATCATCCTGTTTAGTATAATTAATTAAACACTGGTAATGAATGATTTTACTGTGATATAGTAACATTACGAAAAACGAGAATATCATTTGATAGAATCAATTTGATCATTCTTAATTAAAACAAATTTCACATACCAAATAATTAATAAAAAAAATGATATCTTTCAAATATATATACGAAAAAAATAAAATAAAACATTCTATTTAATATTTAAAAGTACGATTTATGACGATAATGGTTTTTTAAAATATATATCTTACTTTTTGCGGGACTCCATTAAGGAAGGGCGCGGGTAGGTATGGATAAAAGAGATCCGGTCGGCGTTGCAGGAACTCCGAGTCCTTGGGTGTGATTGGAAGCGACGGTATGTCCAATGACATTCGTCGTCCGCGTCGTGATGCTCCGTTGGTCCACATGTGAGTTCCCATGTGTACCTGTACAATTGAAAAATAAATAATACGATATACTAAACATTGAATTAGACGTTAAATTAAAAATTAAACTGCGCTTTAAGGGGATGTAGTAGCTAATTACAAATTTTCTATAATGCATTTTACGTTATTAAAATTTGTTTTTGATTTTTACATAATTATTGCTGTCATCGCACATTTGATATGTATTAAAAAATACGCGCGATGATAACAATAATGAGTAAATATAAAAAATTGTAAGTAAATAACGAAAAGTACGATAATATCGGTAAGCGTGTAGTTTTTGTATAGATTACGACATCCACTTAAAGCTTTAAAAGAACACTATATAGGAAAGGACGAATAAATTGATTTAGTTTTTGCGGTTTCTATATGTTTCACGGTAAATAGACGACACAATGAAATGTAAAATAATATGGAAAAATATAGAGGATTCTTTTTGTGAAATTACTTATCGGTTACTAAATAAATAATTAATATAATGCATACAATTTGTCTCGAGTATGCGAGCAAATGAGGTAAACTTAATGATTTTAAAATAGTATACGTATTAATTAAAATAAGTAATTAATAAATATTTTAAATTTTAAAGAACGATAGTTGAATTTCAAATGTTGCTTTGTAATTAATTTTTCTACAAGGTAAATGCTAATTTTCTCTAGAGTTTAGAGTTATTCAAGTATGTATATCTATACAAAAATTTATACTAAATATATATATATATTTATTTAACTACATGACTGAAACGTTGTAGTTAAACAAGTATCCATCAGTATACCCATATTATCACCTAAAAGTCTGTTAAATTTATCTCTTTTGTGTACATTTATTAAAAACTAAAACTTGACACTATATAAATACTATTAGTATACAATGTTAAAAGCATGTTAAATTATTAAACGATAATGATTAAAAAGCACCTATAATTCCCTTAATGTTTAATAAATAAAAGTAAATATATACAACATAAAGCGTTAGTCGGGTGTAAAAACGCAACAAAGAGAGAGAACACACACGAGAGAAGACGTTAACGATAAATGTATAAATGAAAGAAAAAAAAAGTTGAAAATGGAGGATCCAAGCGGTCAGCAGTAAGGGAATGGTTGGTGGTTGGTAGACAGGATTGGTGGAAGGTTGTACGGTGGTTTACATATCCTTTCTCTAAGAGGTATTTTCATTTGATTTGTATATTCGTGTTGTAGCTGATGATGATGCGGTACCTTGAGATTGCCCTTGGTGGTGAAGGCCTTTTGGCAGATGGTGCACTGGAAGGGCTTGTCGCCGGTGTGAGTTCTCATATGGATCTGGAGCGCCGAGGATGAGGAGAAATTCTTATTGCAAACCTGGCACAAATGCTTGCTGGGCATGCCTGCAAATACACACACACAAACAATTCGCTAAGCACTCCCCAAATAATTATACCGGCATCTATCTTCTTCTTTTTTTATCACAAAATCTTTTTTTTAATTTAGTATTATACTATTTCACTAATTTTTAAAACATTCTTTATATTTAAAGAAAAACGTCCACGAACTTTAATTGTACGTTATTTATGTATTACGTAAGAAGCACATGTAAGTATTGATTTTCTAATTACATATAATGTATATACGTATACCTATATGTACATACATATATATATACGTATGTACACATGTGTGTGTATATATATAAATATGGACCACTCCATTACTTTTACAAAATTTCGTTTACAGCTGCGATGCCGTTTTCTTTTTAAAACTTTGTACACGTAAAGTAATGTTCCTTGGCGAAGTTAAAGCCCTTAAATCACCGGAAAGCCCAAGCTATGTAATGCATTTTTGAAATTTGATAATGAGCAAAAACATATGATAGACAATCGATTTTTATTACTCGCATTTTCTTAGTTTTCGTGTTATCTATGAAATATATATTCAATGCAAGGTTTCCTCCATATAAGTTCAATCGAGAAGAAAGCCGATACCGAGAGAAAGAAAATGTTATTATACGCCATAATTTAATCAAAAAATGATAAATTTTAATGCTTTGTATTCTTGACTCAATACATACACAATAGACGATAAAATTATCTTTAAATAAATACACGACGTTCCAGCTGACAGAAATGCTAAGAAAATGCGTGGTATAAAAGTCGATAACCAACCATAGAAAAGTTCAGAAAATATAGCGTCGACATATTGGCAACATTCTTGCTTATTTTCAAATTTCGAATAATCGTAGCTGCGTCCGTCCCAACGACAATTTAAGTACTTCATCTTTGGCAAAGTTCATTAAATTATGTGCACTTTATATGTACAAAGTTTAAAGAAAGGTAGTCGCAACGTCGAACGATATCTTCGAAGAGCGGAATGGTCCGCACGCATGTATACATGAATCGTTATTGTGCATGTAAAGTACGAATACCCGCATAGGTTGCGCATCAATTCAATTGCCGAATAATAAAGGCATTATAATTTTCAGGTATATACGCGCGTATAAGTGTAATAAATATATCTCAAAGAAAAAAATGATATAAATAACAAAAAATTATATATCGTAGGCAGTTATATAAGAATAAGAAAAACCAAAGAATCTTTTCTAATCGATGCGAACGTTAACTTTTGATATATGTATATATATGCGTAACGTTTAATAGAGAATTCGCATGAAGAAATTCGACATTTCGAGGGGAAAAGAGAAGAAGGGGAAATAAAAGAACGTAGAGTAAAAGAAAAAAGCGCGTTGAGCATTTCTAAGCGCAACCTCTCGCAGGGTCTATATCTCCGGTAATATTTTCATCGCGGAGCGCGTATTACACCATCTATATATATATATGTTTACAATGCACAGTGCACGGAGAAGTTTAAAGCGGCGTTGGCGCTATATATATATCTATATGTATATATGTATATGTGTGTGTTATACATACATCACGGGGGCGAGTTGTGCGCTCGCGGAAGTTTGCATACATAGAGTGTTATACAGGTACGCGTAACGATCATCGATTATTCTTACGGTTCAACCCCCGTGCACCAGCAGATTTACGTTCGCGATAGTGGAGGTTGGTATATATATATAAGTCGGTAGTCGGTGGTAGTGGTAGATATATAGCCGTAAAAAGGATGTAGCCTGCCACCAGGTGCCGAGATCAGCGGTCAGTTACTCAAGAAAGTATATATGTATGAATGTACGTATAGGCTATCTGCGATATGGTTATAAAGCCCGCGTTGCAAGACAGTTGGTTAGGGGGATAATAAGTAAGTCAGCACAAAAGCGGGATTGCGCAGATCGACACAGAAGATAATGATATTACGGCCATAGGAAAGCGAGATGTCTATAGATAAAAGTGCCAAGAGTTCTTTCTTCTCTCTCTCTCTATCTCTCTCTCTCTCTCTCTCTCACTCGCTCTCTCTCGCTCTCAACTCCCTTCGATCGTCTTATTTAAAATGAGTTTTTCTCATTTTAAACGTTCTCAAAGTTATTATCTTCAATTGCATTCTCGTAAGGCGATTTTGTTCATATTTGTATATGAAATTTATAACTTTGGATCAATCAAATTGAAACTGATTTTATTTTGAACTGATATGTATATTGACAAATTAATGTATTGTATTTTTCGGTATACCATATACTTTATTATGTTGTCATACTTGTGCGTTCACCTTCGAAAATGCAAATTCAACTGTTTTTAACGAGTAAGCTTCATTCGAGTCATCGTACTGTATTTTTTTGGTACGTTTTTAACTGAATGACCAATAAAAAATCTAAAAATAGTGAAAGCTGTCATTTGACGTTATAAATTAAAAACATAGGGTTATGTTATATTACCAGATATTTGAGGAATGAAATGTAAAATAATGTTTACTAGACTTTAAGTGTTCATATAAAGATAGAGTTGAATATTTAAAAAAATACAGTACAATCTTAAAATTAAACCATAGTAGGAAGAAAAGAGGCCGATAACTATTGTACCGCGTGTAGATGAGTAATGTAACTTACTGGGCGGTCTCTTAGGTGCAGGCAACTCGTTCTCGGGTAAGCTACCCTTTTTTATCACAGGCATACCGCCGTCCAGCGTCGAGGGTGGTTGTTGCTGAGGTTGGGGTTGAGATACTGGAGGCATCGATGGAGGAGGCGGAGCTGGCAAATTTGATTCGTCGGCAGAGACAGGACTTCTCGAGCGTTCCCGATGATGCAGGTGTTCGGGCATCGATTGGCTACTCGGTAAAAGTTGCTGTTGCGGAGGTGGCGGTGGCGGTGGTTGAGAAGGGATTGTTTGCTGTTGAGGTGGCTGTTGTGTTTGTTGTTGCTGTTGCTGCTGCTGCTGTTGCTGTTGCTGTGGTGGAGGTGGTGGTGGTGGTGCTACTGCTCCTGGGGGTTGCTGTTGCTGATTACCGGACGGTTTCGCGTCTCCGAATAGGTGATGAGGCATATCGCGTATTTTGTGCGTCAACATGTGCTGCTTCATATTCCCCTGTAGCAAGAAAATCATTGGCTTTGGAAATTGTCTTTTAGTTTTAATAACGAAATTCATCATTAATTTAAACCAATTTTTATTGACATATATTATAATTATTTATCGTGATTAATCGTAAATACAGTAGATAATATCGTTCATTGTTTTCATTTAATTTTGTAATGAGACCATCATTTACTTACTGTCCATGGATTGTAACAGTAAAAACAATGAACCATATTTCATGTTATGAAAAGTACTAATTTGTTAACCATATCGATATGAAGTGTTCAAGGAAAATTGTTAATACAGTTGACTAATTACGCGTCTCGACAAATGATATAAATTATTTTCGTGACAATGTTATTTATTTTAGCGGAATTTGAAAGCTTATGCACGTGTCTAAGGATTAGCATATAGATTTGACATTTCGTGATAATCGGGTATATTTTATGTAACTAATTTTACATTTATTATGTGTTTAATATTAGGTTAATAATGCCGAATACTTCCTTTTTTGCTCGGGTAAATAAATTTTGCATTGAAATTGTAATAAATTTTTGTAGATAAAAAAGTTAAGTGCGCGCGCTAACGATTACGCATAAGGAAATGATTATGCGTCGGAAAGAAAAAAAAAATATTACAGAAGCGGCTACGACGACGTGTATAAATATGCAAACATTTACATAATGTACGTAATGTACATAAAATATACATTTTTAGACACTGTCTCTGCGATCACATAAAGAATAGATATTTTTATCAAGCTTATTTACGCTTCTGGAACATTGTTATCTTAAACATTCAAAAGATAATAATGCAACCGTTCTGAATTTCCGAAGATTGCATTTTTATTTTATTTATAATAGAACGTGTGTATATAAGTGTTAAAATACGAAGGCTCACGAAAATTTAACGACTACGTAATTACGTTAATTAACATTATCAAGATAGTCTATAGGTGTAATTTGTATAACAAAAAGTTAGAAAGCGTAAAAAATTTATTGAAAAACAATAATCGAACGACCGATTAGAAAAATTAAATGTCTAGCCCAGAATCGAGCGACCATTATATTTGAAAGATTCTGTCGACGAAGAGTAATGCGGTTAATACAGAGAGATATAGAGAGAGCAGTAAGAGCGTTAATAAAGAAAGGCGGTAAAACAGCAGTAGTAAATAGAGTCCCTGTGAGAGATTCTTACCAGGAAGACGGGGTCGGAAGCCAGCAGTTCGAGGGCGGATGGCATCGGCGGGGGCAGGCGTACGTCACCATAGACCGCGGCATAGGAAGACGTCGGTCCCCGCCCCCCCGCTAAGTCGGTCAGGCCAGTCCGCCCCCGTCCGCTTCGGCGCTCCTCGGCCCTCCGTCTCCTGCGCGCCTTCTCGCGGGCGCTGCGCCGGGCGCGCTCCGCGCAATTGCACTTTTCCCCTGGTTTTCCGTCGCTCTGTAAATTTCATCACGTGTTTCATTTTAAGGGACTCACTCGGTCCCCCAGACTAATATCGAGACCATATTTACGTTAATCCTTTGAAGCACAGCATTATATATTTACTGCAAATCGTTATATACGCGATTTTTTTTATTAAACATTTTTAAGTGTATGAGTGTATAACCGTCGGTTTCTCCGCTTATTCGTCTTAATGCCAGTTTTCGTTAAGATAACGCTCAACTTTCCTTACCGATGGATTAAACTTATGATGTATACAGATTTTATGCAATACATTTGTTGCCTCATTTTTTTGCAATTAATTTTTAAATTCGTTTGGTTTTGATGTCTACGGTGTACTGTGCATTACGTTCGAGAGGCTAAAGTGTAAATGCTCCAAAGGGTTAATACATTTCGTCTAACAATCATTTTAAAATATAATATCTTAGTAAGTATTTAAATATAGAAATTAAAATTACTCTATTCGTATCGTGATAAAAAAAATTAAATAATTCATAATGTATAAGATGTAATAAGCAAAAATATGTATAAAATATTTTCTTATACAGCTTTTATAGGAGAAAGGGTGTAGAATTATCGTGAGTCGCGATTTTGACAATCTAATAGACGCGATGTCGGTACGCGAAAGTGAAGTGGTATATCAGCAAACTGTAGGTTATAATTATAACTGAGAAGTTGCGTTGACGCGACTTATCGTTTGAGCAGATCAAGTTTTCCAGGTATAGAAACGCGAGTGTTCCGTTTGTCCGAGGGTATAAGTAAATGCAGGAAAAGTAACCAAGTGGAATCAGTATAGTTATCCGTAACCATAAACCCAACTCCAGACCGATGATCGATAAGTAAGAGTTCTGCGTTACTCGAGTACGGTCGAGCGAGTTTGCAAGAGCGCGCGCGCGCACGGGTGCAGGCTATGGGTTCCGATCCGTTCGCCTCGCGCTATACCCTGGCTGTACCAATTTATAAATAATCGTTCGACGCGGCTTCCGCACACGCGCTTACATGTGTGTATATAGGTATATAGATAGATGCATATATATATAAGTATACGAAATGTAGATATAAAGGAAGAAGAAGGTGTATATATATGTATATATGGTTAGAGGGAGAGGAGAGGTCGAACGTCAGGATGGCGTAAGTGGTGGAGTAAGCATAGGGTCGCAAGGATGGTAAAAGTTACCTTGGTGGAGAAGCCCCGCTCGCAGATAGTGCACTTGAAAGGTCGCTCCTTCGTGTGGCTCCGGTAATGAATCTCCAGCGCCGAGTTACACGCGAACGTTTTGTAGCAGATGTTGCATGTGGTGTTGCCGCGCACTGCAACAGATCGTGCGATGATTTAGTGATAGTCTCTTTCTCTGAAGGCGTGAGCGCGAGCGAGACCGCGAACGACGATTATCTTGACTCGCGGGTTGCGATTTACGAGCCGAATGTATCCGCGCTTAGACCTCGCGCTTTGTATACATAAATTTGTAAGCGGCTTAACGCCCGTTGCATGCGATACGACCCCGGGCTTTACAACCAAAAAGCGTTATACAACCGATTATTACTCGATAAAATTTTCGTCTCGTATATAATATATATATATACATACTAACTGATTAAAATATAACATTTTTACCTCACCCTTCGCCTCCGCGACTCGTATACTTTTATCGGAGCGCGCGCGCGCGGCAGGCCAATCAAATACCAATGAACCGAATCAATTTGCATCGAAAATGAAAAGAAACATTGCGATTGTTTGCTTTATTACGCACACGCGTATAAATAAGCGAGCGCGCACATATATATATACATTTACGGGCATGCTGTTTAAGAAATTGAAAATAATTAACGTTTGTAACATCGGTAAATCTTGGTCGATATAGAGTTAATAGAAAGAAAATAGATGCGGTATTGTTTGTTACCGCGGTAACGTACGAAAATAAGATTGCTAAATTATTTGATATTTCAAGAGCATGCGTCTCTCCGTGTATGGAGGTGTGCGAGGCATTAAAGGCGGAACCGAGGCGCGAGATTGTCGTGACTGCATCGCTTACGGCTCTCGATTCGCAAAGAAGAATCTGTTTTATACACGCTCGCATACTGAATAGAGTTGCAGCATTGGCTCTCGAGTTCTTTATTTTGCCGCGTGTTCGATACGTAAAAACCCGTATGAATAGAAAAGGGGGCGCGGAGATCAAACGGCGGTACGTCGCCGCGACCGATCTTTCACGAGGATAAACACTCTATACCTTCGATCCTGTGTGCTAACTGGACGTATTTTAAATGTTAAACAGGATGCATTAAGATAATGCCCGCGCGCGAACGTGCGAGAGAATATGCCTGCTTATGATGCGCGACAATTTATTCAGTTGTATATATATATCCATTTCAGGCTCGACGAGCGCGGTAGCAAGAAAGAAGCGCAACAAAGAGAAAGGGGTGTATTTTAAGTGTACTACCAAAGGTAGAAGGTGTTTACTTTGTTAACATATCGAGATATGAGAATCCGATGATTACGATACGCTGTTACGAAATCAAAAGTAAAATCGTATTTCGTCATAAATTATATTTCGATCGAATAGCAATGTCTTCTTTTGTGCGAACGTGTCAGTTAATTATTGAACAAGAAGTTTAACGAAGCAGTCACGCAAACTTGTGCCAAACAGATATTGAAAATACTTTATATTTTAATCAGTTAGTATCCAAATTCGGTTGTAAAAATTAAATACATTATACAAAATAATCTTAATGACTCTTAATTGTAAAGTACGGGATCTTAAAATATCATATGTTTGGTAAATATATTAAAAATTTTCGAATCAAGTTAAAATTAAATAAAAGTGCATATATTAATTTTGATTGAGTAACACATATAGAAAAGATAATTTAAATTTTAACAAGATTTTAAATCGCATGCAATTTATGAATATTCTGTATCATATAACTTGGGGAATGCGTGTATTAGAATAATTAAGATCTAAGTGAAAGGAGCGAAGCTATACAAAGAAGGAGAGGTGGGGGTCCGGCTACACCAAGTAAAGGACTTCGGTATTCAGGATTATTAGTTTTAGTAACACTGAGACATGAGGTTAATAAAGCCTTTAAAAAGTGTTTCACGCACAAAAAAGAAAAAAATAATAAAAACGTACGAATTTTTAGATAATTAACTCATTTATTTCACATTCAAATAATACGATGATAAAATTAAAATTTCAGATAATATTCTATACGCCACTTTGTCTATATATATATGTATAATTAAAAGGATAAACTATAATATAACTGACTCATATTTTTGGTCACTACTAGTATTTCCTTTCCTTTTTTTCAGTACAACACAGAACATATTCATTGCTATTACAAACAATTTTCATAAAACGTTCGAAGAAACTCGTCTGAACTTTATTTTAAAGGCTTCTACAATTCTTTTTCCGTGTATATAATTACGTTTGAGTAGCACACTCGTAGATACTTAATAATAGGAGCTAATGAAGCGAGTATGCGCGTACATATGTGTGTGTGTGTGCGTGTGCGTGTGGGTTTTTGTGTTTAAATAGGCGCGTGCACGTGTAATTGTGTGCCGTGGCAGTGTGTGTGTGTGTGTGTGCACGATAGAGCGAGAGAATGAGATAGCAGTTTCTTAAATTTTCGAGATCTGAAGGATGGTGTAGCGGGAACCGCATCTCGCCCCCGTCGTCTTTCTTTCACATAGACCGGAGAGATAGACATCGTCGGCACGTATGTCGTGTGATCGTCGTCATTAGCGCCTACCTGCCGAGCCGCCGACCGCCAGACCCAGCGGATTATAGGTCGAAGTCGCGGCCCTGACGGCGGAAGTAGTCAGCGAGGCGAGGGGACCGATTCCGGGTCCTGGGCTGACGGCGTTCGCTCCCCCGGGCCCCGGGACGCTGCCGATGTTCCCGGTGGGTGAGGTCGACACTGCCTGCAGCAATCCGGCGAACATCCCGAACGGATGAGGAGGGTGGTGCGTCTGTGGATTCGCCGGGTTGTGGACGTTCGGCGGGGAGACGGGCGCCGAGCTCACGGATGCAGGTGTCGAGGATGCCCTCGGTGTCAAGTCGAGTGGCGCCGCGACGGAGCCGCCGTTGCTGGGAGGGCTGTTGCTCTTCTCGCTCCCGTTGTACCGGTGTAGCGTCGAGGCCGGTGACTTTGGTTGGTTGTTCACGATGCTCGTGGCCATCGTCGTGATCGTCCGCACTTGGCTCTCGAGGGCGGCGAGCGACGTCGAGAAAGACGGCATGATGGGAGGGCTGGCCAGCACGTCCTTGCGATCGGTATCCACTGGTTCGAGTTCCTGGTCTTTCTCGTCGTCGCAATCGAGACTACTTCGCCTCTCTCGCGGGTCGTCGCACCTCTCGTCGTCCTCCCGGCGATCCTCCTCCTCGTCCTCGACGTCCTCCATCTCGTCGGCTCCGTGCTCCTCCATGAACCGGTGCTGCTGAAGTTGCTGATGGAGGTGCTGCTGATGGCTCATCGCCGGAGGCGAGTCCTTCGATTCGATGTCGTTGTCCAGGGATTGTCTCTCGAGGGCGTGCTGCCTCGCCGTAGGTGGGAACCCGAGAGGAAATCCCGCCGGGTGGAGAGGAGGAAAGCCCTGAGGCAGGAAAGCCGCCAACGCGGGATGCGGATAACTCGGGGTGAAGTCGTGAACCTCCGCGGCCCGAATTTGTTCGGGGGTCAGTTCCGTCGGCTCGTTCGTGTGTAGATTCACGTGCTGCTGGAGGACGAACGAGTTGGCGAATTTTTTGTGACAGACGGTGCACTGCTGGAGAAGTCGTAACGGTGGCTTCGCCCTGTGCACCCCCATGTGAGTCTTGAGGTTCCCTTTGGTTGTGAATGCCCGACCACATATCTTGCACTTGAACGGACGCTCGCCCGTGTGCGTCCTGTAGTGCATTTGCAGCGCGCTTTTGCACGAGAGCACCCGCTGGCAGATGATGCACTGGTTCGGATCCGTGAGCTTGTGTTCAATGTTGTCCACGAGCTGCTGAAGCTTGGACGTTTCCGAGGTTTTGGTGATTTCGATGAGGCTCTCCCAGGAGTTGTCGTTGCTGCCCGGCCTCGGGAGGAGACTCGAGTATATCGCCGGGTCCCGGGCTGGGTCGATCAGCTCGGTCGGACCTGGTCCACTGGGTGAGGGATTCCGGTTGACACCCTGACCCGGAGGTTGATGCGCCGCGAGCTGCGCCAGCCCCGGAAACAGGATGTTCGTGAAGGAGGTTTGCAAGCTACCGCTGCTCGCGCTGCTGCTCGCCGGGGAAGCACCGGGATAGACCATCGTCTGCTGGAGCATCGAAGCGGGATTCGCCCTGCTCGACAAATTTTCCGGCTGCTCGTCCATGTCGTCGTCGGGCTCCATGTCGCCGATGTCACCCTCCATCCTCCCGCTTACTTTGCTCTCCATGCTGCAGTCTTCGTAAATTTGCTGGTGGACCGAGGAAGCCCGTATCGCCGGGGAAGGCGACGAGTTCGCGTACCTTCTCGACGGATCAACGTCGAACTCGTCCGCGTCGTCCTCGTTCATCTCGTCGGCGTCCTCGGGCTCGTTCTTCGGGGTGATGCTGTCCGCCGGGTTACCACCCAATTCCCGGCTAATCGGTCTCGGGGGCGGGTGGTGGTACTCCCGGATCGGCGAGTGACCCCGCTCGATCTTGACGATCTCTTCGCGCTGCTCGGGGGTGAGATGGTGCTGCGGCGGCCTCTGGCAATGGTCGTTGAAGGAATGATGAGAGTTGGCGCCCGGCGACTGGGCTGGCGAGTGCGACGCCGAGTGCGAGGGCGTGGTCGGGGTCGGGGTTGCTGGTCCAGTGGATTGCGGGACGAGTGGTTTGGTCAGGTTCTCCGGGACGTCCTGGTCCTCGCGGTGCGCGGCGACCGTGTTCACCGCGTTCACCAGGGGCGAGCGGTAGAGCGCGGGAGGCATGCCCGGGAGCGCCAAGCCCAGGGGCATCGGCGGTTGCGGTGGTAGGAATGCGGCCGCGTGCGGGTGGAACGCCGGCGCCCCGGGCGAGGGATGCGCCCTAGCCCCGGGGCCCGAGAGCGCGGACGGGTGCGGAGGCATCGGCGGAGGTGGCGGGGGTGGCGGAGGCGGCGAGGCGAGCGGCCGTTGCCCACAAGCCGCAAGCTGCTGGAGCAGGGGCGGGTGCAGCTTGTCGAGGTGTTCGGGAACGGGATTTGGATTCATCTTAACGTGGGGGAATTTATCGCGGTGCCTTTGAAAATGGACCTTGAGGTTGCCCTTGGTGGTGAAGCGACTGCCGCAGACGTTGCACTTGAACGGGCGCTCACCTGTGTGCGATCGAATGTGGATCTGCAGGGCCGAGTCGCTCCCGAAGACCTTGCCGCAGTAGCGGCACCGGTGCTTGAAGAACGGCTCGCTGCGCCCGCCACCAGTCTTGCCATCGTACGGCGAGAGTCTCGAACCCTTGGAACCCCCACCCCCGCGAAACGCCAGCTCGTCCGCGAGATTATTGGCTAGGAGGCCCTGGCTGGCGTTGTCGAGCACCTCCTGGGCGCGCTTCTGGAGCATCTCGAGGGTGTTGGGCTCGTGGAGGGGTAGCGGGTCGTTGTTCGTGATGATCGACGAAGCCAACGACGAGCTGATCGAGCAGAGCGCGGGCACCTGGTGCGACGGTGGCACTTGCCCTCCGACGCTCGCGGGCGGCGTTCCCGCGGCGGATTTCCCTTCCTGGGCCGAGGGCGCGACTACGCCCAGGGGCGACGCACTCCCCGACGAGCTCTGTCTCTCTTGACCGACGAGGCCCACGGGCGTCGAGGCGGGCGAGGGCTGCTGGTGCTGACTGGGGGGCCGCGAGTGACCCGGCGACGTCAGCGAGGACAGGGGCTTCGGGTGGATCAGAGCGCCACCGGGAGTCGAGGGTGGAGGAGGCGAGCCCTCTTTGTCGGATCCGGCGGAGCCCGCTGACCCGCTCGCCTCGGAACCTGGGGGCACCCCGCTCGTAGGATTCTGCTGGGCGGTTATCGAGAGCTGCTGCTGCAATTGGCTGATCAACTGAAGCTGGAAGACCTGCTGATGCTGTAGGGTGTACAGGGTGCTCTGGAGGACGGCGAGCTCTTGGAGGGCGGCCTCGCTGTCCGCACCACCGGCCAGGGCGGTTGCCGCGAATTGCGCCACCGCAACCTTCGTGTTTTGAAGAGCCTCGAGGGTGACGTGACTAGTGCCGGCAGGCGGGAACGCGCCGGTCGGTGGGCCGCCCTCGACGAAGCTATTGTTGTTCTCGGCGTCTTGGCACAGACGTTTACGCTTGCGCGAGCCTTCCTCGTCCTCGTCGTGTCCCGGACCGGAAGACGCTTCTTGTCGCAGTTTCTTGACCGCGCTCGAGGAGTTACGTAGCTGCGGGTCTTCGAACTCTTCGGGCTCCTCTTGCTCTTCGATTTCCTCGTCCTCGATGGCCACGCCGGGCTCCGAACGCTCGTCCAGCTCGTCCTCGTGATGGGACCGGGCGGAGGTGAGGTCGACCGCTTCGTCACCGATCCCACCACCGCCGGCACTCTCTTCGCCCTCCGATGCTGACTCATTTTCTTCCCCTGAAACAGACAAATTCACGGTACATTTTAATACTCTGACGACTCTCATCGTTTACGATATAGTAACAATTTTTAAATTGAAACATAATGAAATTAAGTGATATTCAATGATTATGTATAAGATTATCGAAAATTTGGAGAAGTGCGAGTTTTTGCAACGAATACATATTTCTTAATTATTGAAACACCTTTTTATTTTTCGTATAAAACTAATTTTTCTGTCTCAAAAACTATACACGATGCATTAATATAGTTTAAATACATATGTATTTGTCACAAATATTCACTTTCCTCTAAATACTAATTGTGATCCTCAAATTTTAAAAAACATTATATGTATATATTATGAGAATAGGATATATAATATATTCGAATTAAAATAGTAATTATAAAAAATACTTTAAAGTAATTTTGGCATAAAAGACGAATTAAAACCATGAAACAAAAGTATATGTGTATTTAAAGTATACTCGTCAATCCGTAAATTTTGGAATCGGAGATAGGTATAGTAAAACTATCATTAAACGCGATATAAAAAAATACGGTGGTTTTAATCGCAAAGTCAAACTGGTACGCGGAGAAGTTTTAATACACTGGATGCTCGATAAGGATCTTTACACGGTACATATAGACCGTAAAAAAAATGTATAAACGCTACAACATTTTCCAAGGTCAATAAAATTAATATTATTACCGGGCGTTGAAATTTAAAACGAGTCTGCCCGCTGAAAGCGCGTGTAGATTCGCGCGCACGCAGAAACGACGGCATTATGAACAGGAAGAATTATGGAAGGGTTTTCAGATATTTATGCACCACCAGCGGAAAATGGCGGAGACACATAAATCGTCGAGCGTCCTATACCCGATCCCGATGTCTACTTTGCTTGCGTATATATACCTATATATGCATATATGAATAGGCTGGCTATATGGATGTTCGAGTGTCCGCGTGTGTGCGTGCGATACACGCCGACGTATTTTAATTGGTATCTCGACGTTATTACGCGAGTGACACGTCTCGTGTACATACATAAGCGAAACGATTGATGTAACGCCGAGCCGAGCGGCGACTTTTTAAAGGGAATTCATTGGGAAATTGTGATTACGTGCGCGCTCGCTCGCACACACACACACGCACTCGCACACACACACGGTCAAACGGTTACGCGCTCATTTTCCACGGGAAATCGAGATTTTCGAGCGCGCCGGATGAATCACGAGAGAGAATCGACGTTTTATCTGTTTTCTCATTTCTCCGCGCGGGTATATGGATGTATTTGCACTTCGCCGTAAAATTGGTTGTCCGCGGCATGGAGCTTTTCCACGATAAATCAATAGACGCGCGCTATCACTTCGATTCTCTGCGGGAAGAAAATATTTGAGGCATTCTCGGTATATATCTCGATTTATCTCCATATATATTTACCAAAAATTATTCTGATATATCCGATAGTTTTCGAGAACCACGGTAGCAATGAGTATTACCAATTTCGAACGGCATATAGACATACGTTTGGACGAGACAAACAAGATGTGACCAAAAATTGTAAAATTACTTATTATCAAGTCGCTATGGTAAGGAGTAAGTAACCCAAATTACACAAAATTGTTCAAAAGTTAGATTACAACGATCGCCTTGATCGCGCGACAATGGTTATATTATTATTATTTTTTTTCTCTCTCTCTCGTCTCTTCTCGTTTGCTCGACGCGCGGCACGTGAAAAATTATTACGCGCTGTCGAAGAATCAAGGAATTTTCTGGTTCTCACGAACGGCATAAATCAAACGACTTAATCTAGCGCAATAAATATTATTAACTTTATTTTCAGCCGTGGAAAAACGATTTGAAATGTAAATCACCTACGCGCAACAAAAAGTAATTGCTACACGCATTATTTATTATTTTCTTTTTTCCACGTTCTTTTTTTTCAGGCACAAATATAATAATGGAAAGATAATCGTTTTGTACGTGTGCGTACGTATATACATAGACGAAGATGACGGCGTGCACTGGTACTAAATATTTCTTTATTTACATACGTAATAACGCGACCCGCAGTCCAAGCATTGCACATCCTCGACGGTGTCTCGTCCGAGGTTTTTCCCCTCCCCCAAGCTTCTGCGAGCGATTATCGCGCGACTACAGTACGACGCTCGTTAAACACTCATAGAGTTATCGCGCAATATGAATCGCGCACAATATCATCATTATGCAAACTTGGTTTCCGCGTGTTTCCCTCGCCCATTGCCCTTATCGGGCGGCCTGTCTTCCGTGCGCGCCCGCAAAAACAATTGCAAAAACCGTGCAATTAAAAGGTGTTAATTGTCAGATGCTAATAATGTAGAACGATCCTATGTGTGTGTATATACGTATATATGTATATATACATTATGTCTACGGGATCAGCAAGACCTTTGAAATATCTTCATTAACCGAGGTAGAATTTTTATTGCGGTTAAACGGTGGATTGTGTGTAAGAAACTAAGTGAAAAGGTTTACCTAGACTGGAAGACGCGTCGGTTATCGTTTTTATCTACTCGCTCAGAAGATTCTGCATATGTATATATATACGTACACGCACGCACACTCACATATACACGTATATATATCGCTTAATTGTCTCGTAAGTTTATATGCACGTTAGTTTGTATAAAGTACGGAGATGTATAAACAACATTACACTTGGACACTCGTGCTGTCCAAAATTAGTTAGGGATAACCATTTTTGTAAACCTTTTTATACGATACACACCGTGCAGGTTTATATGTTTATTTTAATTAAATGGGAGAATTATGAAAATGAGTCTAGATGTGTGCCTTGTTCCCGAACCTTCGAAAAAAGTATATTTATTTATATATAAAGAAATCCGAGTAATCAACACGAAAATCTGTATTTATATTCAAAAGATCGAAATTCTTTGATAATATCCATATGCGGATGCGACGGGTAGAATCATCTAACGAATTACAAAATACCGGGCAGTCACTCCATTTGAATAAAATTAATCACTTTCAAGCGAGAGAGGCATATATTTTCTCTTTTGGTATATATATATGAATAAAATACAAGTACACCGCGGAGGAGTTTTCTCGAAAAATTTTTCGACGCACGGACCTATAAACCTATAGTACAATCGCGGAGTGCATAAACGACGTATATACGTGCGTGTCGCAACTGTCATACCAGTGTAACAGCGCGAATAGGCGAGTCGCGCATCCGTCTCCGACGTCTCCGGCTGGCAGATCCTGGCGTCTCGGCGTTGCTTCTCCCCACGACTCTCCAGCCTCCTGGTAATGCTCCAGCGCATCAGCTGCATCTTCCTAGACGCTCGAAGATCAGCAATTTTGCTCGAGTATCCCTGATACTTGGCTCGAAGAGAGGAGAGACGGAACTCGCACAACTATCTCATTATCGTACCCCGAGGAGGCCAGCACTCGCGAATTCAGTTGCATAAACAACCAAGTGATTGCGGAGAAGGAGAAGAAAACCGAGAGAGAGAGAAAGAGAGAAGCGAGGCGTTCTCTGCGCGGTAGTACGCGTCTTCGAGGCTCGTCGCACGGCGACCTAACATTTGCGGCCCGAAGACGAGAAGCGACTGATCGCGGCTCGGCGACTCGCCGCTGTCGGGGAACCGGCTCTCGCTCCCACTCCGGCGGTCCGTCCCCACCACCGCGCCCGATTCCCCTGCGCTACGCCCCCACCAGTCGATCAAGCACTCCTACGCGCTGCTCGCGGCTCTTCCCCTCCTCCCACCCCCCTACCTCTTCCCGTTCCCACTCACAAGCGTCGGATGCTTCGAGGCTGGGTACCCCCTCCGCGCGGAGACTCGCCGCGATATCTCGCGGGGAGCGCGGCCGGTTATGACAGGGGGGCGTTGCGGTTCATAAATCAGCGGGGGAGGGGGGACGAGCGCGGTGATGGGCGGGACCTCGGGTGAGCCACTCACCGCGCGCGGATTATTAATTATTATACGAGAGCGGCGAGCCGCGGCGCGCCTTGTCGACACCCAAAACGAGCGGGGCGCCACCGCCGATACACTCATGCGCGCTGATGATTTCGTCGAGACCCACTCGATTCTCTCGCTCGGGCCTCGGCACATTCGAACGATGACGGGACGACAGATAGTCACTTCGATCATCGTATTAATATCCTATTTTTTACATCACTTTTACCATACGTTATTCTTCATTAGTATTGCATTTTTACAAATTACATTATCAATTATAATGTACCCTTCAAACCGCTTTTCTTTGTTAATTAATATTGCATTGACTCGTTCTTTATTCAACAAATGTAGATAATTTCTTTATAATGATAGAAAACGAAAGGTTTGTTATACACTCGAACGAAAAACTTTGTCCTTGAAGAAGCCAATTCAATTTATTTCCTGTAGTTTTTTTTTTATTCCCACTATTCTCCCAGACCTTCGAACGATCGATGAAACTTCCGCGCTATCGTCCATCAGCTTCTATGTTACACAGTGAATTTGTGCGCGGAAGGATCAACGACCGGCTCAACTCCGATTTCGAGTGAATCGTAAATAAATCGACGCAACCTCCTCCTACCAACATCTACGATTTTTCTATTGAGCTCCAGTGACGAAGCATCGAGAATTTTTTATTTCGGGAAGAAACGAAAACATCTGTCAAGATATACAAAACGGGATCTCTCTGTCTCTCTTGGTAAACGAACCTATTGAATATATATATATATATATAAAAAATTCGAAAATATATACCAACAGCACGTAGTAATATAAGAGCGTGAAATTCATTGCGGGATAAAATGAAACTATATAGTGTCTATATATTACATGCAAACTTTTGGGCTTTTACACGTGGTAGGTATGCGGAATTTTTTGGATATCGCTTTTGACATTGACATTGCTGGTCTTCCCCTACCAAATGATATATATATATATTTCACGTGCCTGGATACTTGTGATTTTAAACATTAAAACTTCGAGTGGTCGGGACACTCGCCCGCATATGTATCGTTTTAGTGTGCTATACGTCTGTGTTTCGGAAATTCGGGCTTTGATTAATCGCTTGAATGTGTGTGTTTTCGTTTTTGATCGTTTGTCGATGTGGGCGCGGACTGCTCGTAAAAAATTTTTCGCTCGTGAGTAAACTCGCAAGAAAGTATAATACGTCGGTTTTAATTTTTCTATTTACTTTACATTCATCATGAGCTGTCCACGCGACTGTTATTCAAATGAACGGAAAAACATAAATTAATCGTGTGTTCGCCCGGAACATTAACGGAATGATAAAATTAACACGTTCAACCCTTCACCCAATGATATTTTACTTTTAACATATTATGTACATAAAATAAAAACAACCGAAATTAAACGTAGTGCGTTTATTTTTCCAAGATAATATTAAAAAGTTATTTTACTATTTATTGTGTGTACATTTGTGTATATTATTGTGAAATAAGATGCATATAAGAAAGTGGAAGCACCACGTTTTGACCCAAAACGAGCTTTTGGCCTAGATCTTGTCAATGCGCTAGACAGAGAGAGAAAGAGAGACTGTACACATACATGAGACTAACCAGACAGGTGTCGGGGATAAGACAACTAATTCGATTATGGATTATCAAGTGGCGCTTTATATACGGCTTCCAAATGCGCCTTTCTTTCCTTTTCTTTCTTTATGTATATAATATTGCCATTTCGTACGTGAAATGTCGATGAATATGACGATGAAATTTGCGTGGTTCGGCCTTCGAGTGATTCGAAGAGTCGCGATGATGTCTCACCCTAAGGCCGGAAGCGACAACTAGTTAATACGACGCAACTTATAGTAGCGACCGCTTATTTAAATTCATGTCGAGCGCGTGGAGTCTAATCTAAGCTTTTGGAATTTTGCGCTTATACCATTTTTTTTCCTTTTTTGAGACAGCCCATGTACGAGCGATTATATTTGCATTTTAAATTCACGATTACAACGAAGAAAAAAAAATAAGGCGAAACAGATAGTTGAACAAATTTCGTTGAATGTCAAAAAAGTATTGATGCTCGATCTAACAAGGAACGTGGAATATAATGAATGTTTTAAAGGCTAAGACGGCTAAGGCGATGCGTACTGCATTCTCAAAACGACTATATAAACAACTTTATAATCGTGCATGTTTCACATTAATTTCAGACAGTTCTAATCGATATGCTATTGAATTTTTACTTGTTGCATATTTATTAGTAAGTTTTTTGAATTTCTAATTCGTATACACTTACATTTAAATATACACCCATTTGATCTATGCAATTTTTATGTATTTAAATGTAGAATATATAACATTATAATAATTAAACGTTTACTCGATATACATTTCTGTAACATCACGTCGCTTAATCGTACGTGTAGAATATATTTTCTTAAGTAACCAAATGATTTTTAGTTGTACGCAGTGCTTTGGAAATTGAGTATTTGGACAATTTCCCCTGGAAATGTTAAACGATTCGAAAGAGTATTTACATTTTTTTGAACTTTCAACAATGTTTTGATTGCTGAAAAGTACTTTCTAAAAAATACAAGTGCATTTCTACGAAAGGTGTGAAAAAAAAATAGTGAAATGTAAAGAAAAAAGGAAAACGCGACGATTAAGCGTGACGACCACCTAGCCATAAAAATACCAAGACCATCCATCTAACAAAGACTACGGTACGAGGTACGTATATCGACAACTGCAGCCCGCGTGTCCAGTTTTTCATCACTCACCCCAGCATCAATTCGCAAACGCGCGCAAGCGCGCGTAAAATCAATGGGGTGGGCGAAAAATGCGACACAGCTATATACGATGATTTACGAGAATTCGAAAAGTTTCACTCGGTGGTGAAAAGTTTGAGCCTCCCGTCTTTCCGCGCGGCTTGCGCAATTCGGCGATCGTAGAGTTTTTTTGGGTGTTCGCGCGGCCTTGACTCATCCCGGGGAAAAAGGTGGCTATACCGACCCCCGTGGATCAAGCACACGATTTAGGGACTTCCAGCCGCAGATCGCGTAAATCATAACGCGCGCCATCGGCAGGTAGTCCAGGGGCCCTAAGTGCAGTCACTCAGACTCGAAGGTCATAGTCCAAGGCCCTGGTCCTTTCCCGATGGCACGCGACAATGAGTAAAATGGGTCGGAAGTCATATTTTATACCGGAGGGTCTGCTCAACGTCTGGCTGGCGGAAGAAACAAGACACGCGCCAGCTAACTGAACGGACAGAGACGTTCCGTGCGATTTTCGGAATGACGAATGAATAACAGAATTACAGAAAGTAGAGAGAGAGGATGCGCTTAACCGACTTTCACCGAAACGCGAGCGGGTGCTTAGCGAGTCTGCTCTCAGTTTATTCAAAGATGAACAGGTGGGCTTCTTGTGTACAGGCGATTGCCCGATTCTTCCTTGGCCAAGTTGCTGGTGCGCACGCTCGATGACTCCTATACCGGCGATTGAGCTGTCGTGCACATATCAAGTAGTTACGTGTAAATTTTGATGACTTGGTACGCTTAACCCTGATAGTCCTAACAGTTTATTGAATTTCGTTTCAATGTATATATCCATTTATTTGATGAAGCATATATTTCATTGTTCTTTTTGACAGATATTTTTTTACACTATTAATTCGAATACAATTTATTAAAATAATTTAATCATCGAAATTCATTAAAATCCTTATTTTAAACATTCAAAATTCATTTACATACTGAAAATTTATGTCAAAAATAGTAACAAAATTAATCTTTTAGTAAAATCAATCGAATAAAATAGGATTAAAATTTTGAAGGATTTGCACTAAATAAATCATATATTTAAAATTATACTATATATACTTTGTAGTAACATAAGGATTTGTACCAAAAATGATTGTACATACATTTAAATATTTACTATAATTCATCATAAATATGATAATTGCCAATATACGTTATATTTATAATATATATTTACTATATTAATTTCCGAGTATGTAAGATTTAACCTAAAAATAATATATTGCGTATAGTATTTGAATAGAAACGAATATTATTCTATCGAAAGTTTTGATATATATGCGATATATTATCAGGTATTCGTAGCCATGCTAGATAGAAGCAGGTTTTAATGGTATTTGCGTTTCCTTGATCTGGATTCGCTTATTCGACGAACGGATTAGTCAGATTCGTCTAATTTAAATTTCAAGATCTAATTATGCACAACTTAAGTCGATTTTTCGCTTTCTACAACTATTACACTTCAAGGCGATTACTTTAGTTTTAAATATTCTATTCTACAATGTCAAAGTTTGTACGTCTCAGGTTCCCGCACGACTTTAGTTTCTTACCATCTATACCACATATCAGGTTGTTCTACATACTTCAATCCAACTGAATTAAGTATACTTATTCCCTTCTGCAGTGATCGCGCAGCAAAAACCGCTGCACATATGAGAGAAAACGTTGTATTTATACTAAGTAAGTTGAACTATGTTTATTTGATTGGCAATGAAAGACGTAGACAGTCGAAGAACAAGTAAAAGTTACTTGGCTAATCAGTATCTGCTTATACAAAAACACTCACAAATATCTATTCTTGTGATTAGAAGATTGTCGTATATCAAATATGGATCATAAGGAAATTTACTTGATATTAAACAATTCTTGTATATAACCCAGAAAATTCGATTACTATTTAGAATAGTGTGATCTCGATTTTAATGGATTCTACTTGGTAATAGAAGAATCGTCGAACATCAAGTGTATTTCCTTTTAAACTATATTTATGAATGAAGCAAGCATAAGTAACTGAGTGAATGTTACGTCGTAATTGCAGTGATTACGATTTTAGGACTTTGTATACAAATATTAAGTAAATGTAAAATACTTTTCAAATGCTCTCTTTCCTCTTTTGTATGAAGTGATGTGTGAACATGATAATAAATTCCGCGTGATTAATAGTTTTTCGCGAATAAAAATTACTTGAGTAAGCCGATCGTTCGCGTGATTGTTTAATACGTCTAATAACAAGCAATTTAAGGATATCGCCAATTTTTAATATAACATAAATTCTTATGATGCGTAGCTAGATACAAAATATAGAAAAATAATTAATTTAAAAAATTAAGATCTTTAATAAAATAATAAAATTATCGTATTAAGTACAAATACAAATTTTCTTAAATGTTTAATTTCGTAAATACTGCACTTTATACCTTGAATAGTATATTATGAGAATATGATAAAAAATAAGTAGAATATTGTATCAAACCGAAGTACAAATTTCGAATATAGGAGTTATATGTGTATGATATATTATCAATAATTTAGAAGAATCAACTCTTTTGTACACGATCGTCGTAGATTAAGCATGCGAAATCATTGGGGTATTAAATGTAAAATATGTAAACTCAGTTCGAGCTAAGATACACGTAGAGAAAGAGAGAGAGAGAGAGAGAGATAGCGACAAAGTAAAAGAGGGAGAGAGAGAGAGAGAGTAAGAGTAAGAAAAAGAGGGCCGATCGGAGCAAGGAAATTGCACACGTGGTAAGTTGCGATTGGCTCGCCACCTGCGGAGACCGCCCTTCCTCTCTCGGGGCCTCGGGTTTGCACACGCCGACGCGCCTAAGTACCCGGATATTTACGTGAGCGCTTCGAATATGCAAGAGAGGGAGTACATGTAATGAGCCCGCGTGCGCGCCTCCCCACTCGTCGTTCTCTCGAAAGAAGCAACACTCAACCAAGTGCACTGAGAATATGGATTCAAAGAGATGGAACGTATACGAATCAACTCAACGTATATCTTTTGATATTCTTACTCTCTCACGATGCATATGCACTCTTGTTTATACTTCAATATAAATTTTTATTACTTGTATTTTATTCGTTTCACTATTCTTTACTTTTATTCTGCTGCTGTTGTATTGTCTATACATATTTATTTCTTACGTTTGAAATTGGTTTTTTTCTCTGGCAGACCTTACAATGTAGTTTTCGGTATTTACTATAAATATGATAATTGCCAATATACGTTATATTTATAATATATATTACTATATTAATTTCCGAGTATGTAAGATTTAACCTAAAAATAATATATTGCGTATAGTATTTGAATAGAAACGAATATTATTCTATCGAAAGTTTTGATATATATGCGATATATTATCAGGTATTCGTAGCCATGCTAGATAGAAGCAGGTTTTAATGGTATTTGCGTTTCCTTGATCTGGATTCGCTTATTCGACGAACGGATTAGTCAGATTCGTCTAATTTAAATTTCAAGATCTAATTATGCACAACTTAAGTCGATTTTTCGCTTTCTACAACTATTACACTTCAAGGCGATTACTTTAGTTTTAAATATTCTATTCTACAATGTCAAAGTTTGTAGTCTCAGGTTCCCGCACGACTTTAGTTTCTTACCATCTATACCACATATCAGGTTGTTCTACATACTTCAATCCAACTGAATTAAGTATACTTATTCCCTTCTGCAGTGATCGCGCAGCAAAAACCGCTGCACATATGAGAGAAAACGTTGTATTTATACTAAGTAAGTTGAACTATGTTTATTTGATTGGCAATGAAAGACGTAGACAGTCGAAGAACAAGTAAAAGTTACTTGGCTAATCAGTATCTGCTTATACAAAAACACTCACAAATATCTATTCTTGTGATTAGAAGATTGTCGTATATCAAATATGGATCATAAGGAAATTTACTTGATATTAAACAATTCTTGTATATAACCCAGAAAATTCGATTACTATTTAGAATAGTGTGATCTCGATTTTAATGGATTCTACTTGGTAATAGAAGAATCGTCGAACATCAAGTGTATTTCCTTTTAAACTATATTTATGAATGAAGCAAGCATAAGTAACTGAGTGAATGTTACGTCGTAATTGCAGTGATTACGATTTTAGGACTTTGTATACAAATATTAAGTAAATGTAAAATACTTTTCAAATGCTCTCTTTCCTCTTTTGTATGAAGTGATGTGTGAACATGATAATAAATTCCGCGTGATTAATAGTTTTTCGCGAATAAAAATTACTTGAGTAAGCCGATCGTTCGCGTGATTGTTTAATACGTCTAATAACAAGCAATTTAAGGATATCGCCAATTTTTAATATAACATAAATTCTTATGATGCGTAGCTAGATACAAAATATAGAAAAATAATTAATTTAAAAAATTAAGATCTTTAATAAAATAATAAAATTATCGTATTAAGTACAAATACAAATTTTTCTTAAATGTTTAATTTCGTAAATACTGCACTTTATACCTTGAATAGTATATTATGAGAATATGATAAAAATAAGTAGAATATTGTATCAAACCGAAGTACAAATTTCGAATATAGGAGTTATATGTGTATGATATATTATCAATAATTTAGAAGAATCAACTCTTTTGTACACGATCGTCGTAGATTAAGCATGCGAAATCATTGGGGTATTAAATGTAAAATATGTAAACTCAGTTCGAGCTAAGATACACGTAGAGAAAGAGAGAGAGAGAGAGAGAGAGATAGCGACAAAGTAAAAGAGGGAGAGAGAGAGAGAGAGTAAGAGTAAGAAAAAGAGGGCCGATCGGAGCAAGGAAATTGCACACGTGGTAAGTTGCGATTGGCTCGCCACCTGCGGAGACCGCCCTTCCTCTCTCGGGGCCTCGGGTTTGCACACGCCGACGCGCCTAAGTACCCGGATATTTACGTGAGCGCTTCGAATATGCAAGAGAGGGAGTACATGTAATGAGCCCGCGTGCGCGCCTCCCCACTCGTCGTTCTCTCGAAAGAAGCAACACTCAACCAAGTGCACTGAGAATATGGATTCAAAGAGATGGAACGTATACGAATCAACTCAACGTATATCTTTTGATATTCTTACTCTCTCACGATGCATATGCACTCTTGTTTATACTTCAATATAAATTTTTATTACTTGTATTTTATTCGTTTCACTATTCTTTTACTTTTATTCTGCTGCTGTTGTATTGTCTATACATATTTATTTCTTACGTTTGAAATTGGTTTTTTTCTCTGGCAGACCTTACAATGTAGTTTTCGGTATATACTCTGATCGAGTTTATATGTATAATGCAGTGTGTGTCTGTGTGCAAATATACGAAATACATAATTGCAATGGTATACGATTTTTTATTATAAATTGATTTTCAATAAATATTTTGGTTTTTTAGTTACAATGCAATATACAATTTTCACCAGGATTAATACAATTTATCTTGAATGATACTATTTCGGTAAAGATATATGTTAAAGTACATTGTTACAAATATGTTGGGGCTACTCAGCTGTATAAATGGCTTTCGCGCCTCAACTTGTGTCAGGCGCGACCGTGCCTTTTGATTCGCTAGTTTTACAAAATTATAATTGTCATTATAAATTATTTAATAAATAGGACTTCTTATTTTTCAGTCATAGAATATGTCTATTTATTTATATACTTTACTATTTAATCATGACTTGTATTGCATAATTTATATCACGCTATGTTTAATGATTTCCAAGTTTAATTTCAAAAATTTACAAAATTACAGGCATCAATTGTAATGTACTATGTTTTACTTATTGACATTGACTATTAAAATCAAACTAATTATACAAATCGTAACCAAAGACAGTTCGACATGATGCGTTTGGTAAAGTGGGGGAGTAAATTAAAAATTGTTGAAAAAAATTGTTTAATCTTTTGAATAAATAAATATTCTTGCACCGAAATGAAACAGGGTATTGTTATTTTACTACTTTTGTTACTGTAAATATAACTGTTTTCAAGTAGTGGTCGAAAAATAATATCTCTTTTTAATTATTCCGTTTCACAATAGAAATACAACAGCACCCAGAGAAATGTATATTAATTTGTTTAAATAAAGTAATCGTACAGAAAATGCAGATATTAGAGTACATACACTGAGAAAAATTCGCTAGTATAAATTACTATTTTAATGGTAAAAGGAAGACAAACTTGCACAATTATAAAATTTGCTATTAATAATGGTAAAAATTGCCATTATTAATGGTAATTTTTCCAAAATGGTGGCAATTTTTACCATTATTAATAGTAATTTTTATAATTTTAATAGTAATTTTTATAATTGTGTAAGTCTGTCCTCCGTTCACCAATAAAATAGTAATTTTTACTAATAAATTTTTCTCAGTGTATAGACAAGTTTACGCGATCCTGTAATTTATTCATTCTAAAGTGTGTTAAATCGTGAGCCCGAGTAATCTTCTTGTTACATATTAGGAAGGACAACATTTGTACGATGTCGGCTAATGGCCGCGGTTGTATATAGTTAAACGACTATAATCGATTAAAAGTACATGTAACTTATTAAAATTGATTGTGCGCAAAAGTCATTTCCGAAATAAATACCGTTGTATATGGAAAAAAATACGTTCGTCGTGAAGATAAAGGCACAAAGGACAAAAGTTAAAGCGACTGTCGTTTCCTCTGTTCGATGTGTATAGTTAAGATATACGAATTCCAAAGTAGGTTACCGTTAAGTTGTGCTCGCACCAGCAAACCTAGACGTAATCCGTCGTCTCGACGGGTTCTATTTTTGATATGATCAAAGCGCGATGCGCTAAATGAGCATCGTCATACGCGCAGAAAGGCGCTCGCCCGGTACTTTATTGTATTGGCGGGAATCCTAGAAGATTACGATAACACGCCTCGCGCGTTTAACCCTGCCAACTAGCATCCGCGCGACACTCTTGATTTAACATTTCCGTGGGTTTTACCTTGCGCGACTACCTATTATAAGGGTTGACCCTCGCGTATGCTCTGGTTCAATTATATTTTTTTTTCTTTCCGAATCGTTAATTTATATTCGCAAACGAACTATTGTCCGCGTGTCCTACTTTCGAGATTAGGTGTATTAAAGATCATTTGTATTGTCTTTAGGATTGTATCCGAAACTTAATTTTATTACCACGGGACTTATATATATATTCTCTTAAAAATATCGATTTTGCAATAAATTGTTATACTTTAACGATTTATTCGAATGATTTTAGTTTTACAAGTTTCATATGTTTCAAATGATTGTATAAATATTAAAGTGTTTTATTTACAAAAAGTCGATAAAGATCTGGCTGTGTAAATAAGGTATGATAATATACGGTTACAAAAATTATTGCCTTTGGAAATTGATAAAATGTGGAATATTCTATTAGGTTACTGTAATCGTTAACGTCGATTCTACCGTAAATCCGTGGAATTTACACGATACAAAAATAAAAAAAGAATACGGTGTAAGTGATACCTCGATTCGATCGAATGTAATCAGCGTAAAACAGAGAAGTACACGGAGAGAAATAATTAGTAAATATTACAAAGCAGTTTGGTAAAAATTCCTAAACTCTCAAGTAATGTGGTAACAAACTGCGAATCTCGTAATTTTTACTAGACTAAATTGTAATTTTAATTTTTTTTTTAACATCAGAAAAAAAATTTTATTCCTCCCATATTATTTATTTTTGAGTTTATGTATATTATTCGAGTGTTATGGATATTTTAAATATTTAAATGAAATTTAATTAGTGAAAAAAATTCTGGATGTCATCGGGATCGAACCTGCCCGAGTAGAAATTCTAGCCAGGCCGCCTGAACTAGAAAACAGGGCCTGAAAAGGCCGCCTGTTAAGGGCCGGGATACGAATGTAATGGAATTTAAGTCAGGGCCTAATTTTGTTAGTTCGGATGTGACGTTATAGTAAAAGTCAATTTTGTTAGTTCGAATGTGAGGTTAGTAATAGTATCTACAAATTATATAGTATTGTATATAAATTTTCAGGTTAGAATTTTATCAAGAATTTTTTATAAATATAAAATGAGTAAAAAAATTGATTATAAGTACTCAGAAGCTTAATTTACTAAGAGTTCGAAGGTACCGATTGAAAAGGAAAATACAATATATAAATAGTGAAAGTTTAAAAAAACACTTTAATAAAATAAAAGTTTATGCAGTATTATATTGCTTTAAATATGTGAAAAGATTTAATTTTGTATTGTATAAAAAAAGTGCAAATTTATTAATATTATATTACTATATTAAGATTGTTGTAATTATTTGGAAATTATATTAAACCATATATTTTAATTATATTATATATAATATTTATGTTTAATAAATATTTATGTATTAAAATGCATTTTATTTTATTTACAAAACCTATACGCACACACACGCACACACACATACACGCATGTACGCACGCCTAATTAACCTTATATTTATAACTTTATATTAGTATATTTTGTGGTTTTTAAGATTACAAAGCTGTTACACATGTAAGATAACGTTTTTTTAACCTATTAACCTATACGGGCCATGCCCATGATCGACCCTTTACATGTGTTAGTTTTGAGATGTGAGACATCACATAAACTCGATTTCTATAGAAAAGTGAGAGAAAACAGTAAACCCAAATCCCCGTCCCGTAAAGGTTAAAAGTGATTCGATGTTTTTAGACATTAATTTTATTGAAAAAAAAGCTTTTTTGAACCAGAAAATTCCCGTCCTCTAAAGGTTAACAATTAAAAACAATTGTAAAATAACAAATACATTCAGATTTAGTTTTTACTACTAATTACGTGCCTTAATATCACCTGAACATACCCACAAAATAGTATTACATAAAACAGGCCCTGATCTCCACCCCATTACATTTCTTAAAGGCCCTTTACAGGCACCTGTTCAGGGCCTTTTAATATTCGTCAGGTACCTGAACAGGGCCTTCTTTTTGCCTGGAATTCATTTCTACTCGGGTGCGAAGTTTGGGTTGAGAATCCAAGTCCTTACCATTGCGCCACCCCGTCACTTGCATCTCTTTCATCGAATCGTCCTTTTAAAGTAAACAAACGAACGACGCGATTCCAATAAAAATTTTAACCTAAAGATCGCAACTTTATCGCTTCTTTTCGGTATCTCGTGCTGTACTGTTGTTTATAGAATTTCGTAAACAGTATAGGAAAAAATCAGAGTTAATAAAATTTACAAGCTTAATTGTAAAATTTAGTACGTTAACTCCACAAATTTTACTACATTTAGAGTAAATTTTACTACATTTACTGTAAATTTTACTTAGCAGTTTGGTAATTTTTTTGGTTTTTTCGGTCTGTGACCACATTACTTGGGAGTTTAGGAATTTTTACCAAACTGCTTTGTAATATTTACTAAATATTTCTCTCCGTGTAAGAAAACAAAAGCAATCGAATAATTTTGCTGGATTCGAATTTTTCTATTGAAAAGTGTACGAAGGTTTTACTCGTACCTCGGGTACAATAACAATTAATTGCCGAAGAAAAAAAGAAGGAAATAACGAAAGAAAGAGTGAACGAACGAAAGCGAATAAAAGGAAGAATGGATATAAGGAAAGGAGAATAAACAAGAGCGAGGTTGAGGATCAGTGCTGCAAGAGGTTACTCGCGAGTAGTCATCGATTCCTCGCAGAGGCAGACAAGAAGTCAGTCTATAGTCCTCTCGCTCGCTCGACGACGGACGATCCGGGTGACCCGGTGAGTGACCCGGGGATTTGCAGGTACTCGTATCTTATCTTCACACCCGAGGGCTGGGGCTGGGTAACAAGAACCGCCGTGGTTGCCCGTTTATTTATTTGCAAATGAATAAATAAAGTCGGATCGATGCTCGATTCCGTCTAGCCGATATATACTCGCTCGCTCACCGCTCCCTCCTCTGTCGATTCGATTTATCGAGGCGGCGCAAAACCCCAGGGCATGTCATACGCGGGCTCCTTATCTCGCGGCGAGTCCCGTCCAAGAGAAAATCGTGATGGGCCCGCGTCGATATAACGCACCTTCGAGCTGTAAGAGGCTTTTAATGTTGTGCGCGGGCCACGCGCGCCCCGGATATTTATCGTTATTCGATCGCGTTGTACGTTCGCGCTCGTATAGTCACACGCGCGTATATGTATACGCGAATTCGCGCGAGCATGGGAAGGTAAGTTTCGTCTCTCTTCTCGCTCCTTAAATTTTTCGAATCGACTTACACAGACCGACTCGGTGCCAGGATGACCGACGAGACGAACTTGTTACAGACTTCGGGTCCAAAGATAACTAAACCTTCGGGATCTCCTTCCCTCTCTCTCTCCTTCTCGCCGTCTTTTTATTTTATCTTCAGACTGAAGAACCATTTCTTTTCAGGTCCTTTTAATGGGATATCGATAGAACTAGCTCTACAGGAAGTTTCGAGGCTCGAGACTCGAATTTCTTTTTAGAATCCGATACACGGCGATTTAATCCCGATACGCCGGATTTCGTAAACTTTTGCACGAGCCTATAATCCAAGCTTTCAATGCTTGATCACGAACGAATATGTCATTGCATCTTTAAAAAATCGTGCCGTATCTATACAATTTTGTGTTCTAAATACAGTTAAAAACAATGAGATAAAATACTAACGTTTACATAATTACACGTATACCCCAAATCAAAGGCGTTAACTCTTTTTTCAGGTATAATTTTTTTATTTCATTGCAGAACATATACTGTAAATAAATTATATATATACATTTATGACTTTAGAGTGGAGAATACGGATAACATTTTAATTTTACACACACCGTATACTTCTGAGATTGAAATTAGTGGAAGAAGTGATATTACTCGAGGCGTCGAAAGTAATAATACAACATGCAGAATCGCAATAACAAATTCAACATTCTCGTTTCTGCAACTGCGGAATTACAAATTCTATTTGGGGCACTCGGAAAATTACAACACGCCAATAGTTGGCGTGGCTCGTAAATTTTTGAAAATTTTACGGCCGCGCGCGTCCTCCTCGTGTATATTTTATTATCGCGGGTTGGGCGCCTCACGGAAAAGAATATAAGAAGCGCCCGCGCGAGATTACCGTATTGTATTTCACAATGAGCGGTGGCTCACGTGATTCTCTTTCTCCCTCGGTAGCTGCGGGTTTTCGCAATTTTTATTATTCATCATCGTGCGCCTTTTTACAACGACCATGGGCTCAATAATCGTAATAATCAGCTTGGTGCAGCTATAAGACCCAGCGAAAAAGAGGGGCACACATAACGTAACGCGGCGAACGGAGAAGAAAAGAGAAAGGTCAGAGAATGCTGTGCATATATATATCTATAGGTATAGATACCCCCGTGTTCGTGCACATGTCTTCTCGGGACTCGTGTATATGTACCCTTATACCAACTTATCGTTTACTTGTGAGCGTGTATATATATCATCGAAGATCCTATATATTATAGTGTAAAATGTATATATACGCATTGCATATATAACATGTACACTATCGACCTCTGCATGAACACGTACATATACATATTTTATTTAGACGAATCTATTGTTTTAATGAGACTACTCGTAGCTCTATCAACTTTTCTTATTTTTCCCGAACCGCGAATAAAGTTCTTTGTTTCCTTAATTAGTAATGAAGTTTTTAACGTCAAACGCCGATCGATATCGAAGATAATCTCGACTTTGATACCTTTTTCTTCACATTTTCTGACTCTTCTTTCCTTGCACGTTTCAAATAACTCGCCTCTTCAATTCTAAAAGGAATTTGTAATATTTACACGAATTTGCATAAATATTTACAGTTGTGCCCGCGTAAAAATTGAAATTATCGGCAATCCATTACCCAATATACATACATATATATATATATATATATATATTAGCGATATATACATTTGGCATTTAAAAGTCAACATATTGAATGGTTTCCGAGCGAATTCTTTACCCACTTCGACAAGTTTACTAATTACAGTATTTTGGAATAGAGATATTTTAACTTTTGAAAATTTGTATAACGTAATATTCTTTATTCTTATATAGCATTGCAACACATTATCATTTATCCAAAATTTTAACAAATTGCACAATATAAATATAACGAAGTTTGTAACGAGGATTAGACAGCAGTGCGTTACAAAGACTGCGGTGACGCAAGCTACAAAAACTTATATGTTGACTTATTTTCATGATAGCCGAGATAGGTATAGACATCGTTGACTGCAACTTCTTCCGAAGCGGCAATTATACGGCTTTGAAGTCGTAAAATAACTGCACTACGGGTCTGATTGCGTAAGAATGTGCTAATTGTGCGTCAAAAACAGGAAAAAGATCTTGGAGGCAAAGAAAAATTAAGATCGCGAGTCGCGGTGAATGAGCCGAGATAATAAGTGACAAAAAGAGAGAGAGAGAGAGAGAGAGAGAGGGAGAAGGATCCGAAGCTGACCCCTTGGTACTTGGAATCGAAGCCATCTGTCAAACCCCATACAGAATCTAAACTCCTTACCAGATGGCGTACTGTACGTAGGAGCTCTCTCATGAATTATGTGCGCGAGGCCCCGTATCGCTAATTCTTTTCTAACGACCGACGCGAGGGAAAGCACGCGCGAGTTTGACGATCGACGAAAGAAAGAGTTGACGGCACTTTTTCTACATTTTTCCGGGTCGAGTAAAAAGTTTAGTGACACGCGGCATTCTTGAAATTAGTACGCGAAACAACCTTTTTGCTGTAGATGTTTATATCGTTACGCTACTCTGATCGTTACATTTCGGGAAATTATTAAAATGCCGCATTAAATAGCATACAATGTCTTTTGTAATTGATTTTGCAAATAATTGTAGTATTTTCATAAAAAAAATAGTATCAATCGTTGCACGTGTAACATTAACGATAACATAATACAATATACACAGAAAATATATATATAATTGATCAAGATTCAACTCGAAAGAAAGAAATGAATAAGAAAAAAGTGTCCAATCGGTGTACAAAAACATCGTTGATCGATACTATATGAATTGCTTACTGTCGAAGATCAAAGCCAGAGTTTAAGCAAATCCTATTTCTTTACTATAGATGATTTAAAATAAAGAGAGAGAGAGAGAGAGAGAGACGCGACTGGGGATGAACCATCTGTTCGTATAATAAAAAAAGCAAGAAGCGTAGTACAATTATCTGAGTGTCATTCAGAATTATGACAATGGAAAAATATGGGTAATCAGTGGGACTCAATCTCGCACCCTCTCATACCCATTTAACTTAATCCTCTCTCGAGAGGTGAGCACGTGTAGCTTTTTTCGTCGTGTGGTTCTCGGTCCCCAAGCGAAGCAAGGCGATTTAAATGTCGTTCAACGCGCTAATGCACCGGCACCTCCTTCTCCTCGTATATACTATATACTCTTGGTTTTCTCTTCGCCGTGCGCGCGGCAATAGACCCGAATCGACCATTAGTGCCGCGTGACGATATTTACGAGGTGTAACCGACAGATAAGATTGCCAATTGAATATTGACGAGTTCCCGCACGTGTATATACGTGTTCATCCTTTTTTCTACGTTTACTTCTCTATCTCTCTCTCTCTCTCGCGACACTTTAATTTTCATTCGCACGCCATTCAACCTCTGTATCTTTTAGAAATCCTTAAGTACCATTTTGTTGAATCGAGTTAGTTAACTATTCACGTTGTTGCGACTCCTCATTTATTTTTATTTGCATTTGAAATATATATTATATTAATCGCTATGTATATATATATATACGTCTGTAGTTTTATATACTCGCCGATACTTTACACGCAATTTAGTGCGCAATAAACTAATGAAACCGACCTTTATAACTTTAAGTAAATGACAAAAGGAAATCGATGCATCGAAGAACGTAATTTGAAAATATTTACGTGTAAACTGCATTTGCAAGTTTAAATAACAAAAAATATTGTTAAATATCCTGAAACAGTTTAACAACTGCACCGAGTAATAATAATTTGTAAAGAAAATAAAATTTTAATTAGATTCAATGGAGTCAATTGCTATAAGGATATTCGAAAAACGCACGGCAAGATCGTATATACATATATATATATATACATAAAGATGTGCGCTTGAGCGCGGGAAGCGCGTTTTACGAGGCTTCTGCAGATTGTGCAATTAAACTGTTTCCGCGGGCTAGATTAGTGCTCTGCCCAGCATTATACGAGCCTCCTATATTTCCATAGAGGCTATTAACCCTCTGACCTGGCTTCGTCCGTAAGGACCTAAGAACGAGCGAGATGCGCGGAAAAAAGCACTACAACATCCGTCAGCACCTTCAATTCATACTCGCAGTGATGCAATTCTATTTTTATCTTAAATTTAAATCTATTTTCATCTGATATTTATTCCAATTCAAACCAAAAGTATTATATCATTACAAATCATTATACTTTGTACCAAAAATTGTAATGTAGATGGTGTATTTATATGTTTGTATACGAGAGAAGAATTTTCCGTGGAATAAAGTCGAATAAAAAAAAAGATGTTGGGTAAATCAATTTAATGAGAAGAACGATGCACAAATGCGCGAGATAGCGTAGTAAAAGTGTCATTAACTGGATGAAGCGTAGAATCGTCAGAGTACACAAAACGAATTGGGTATAGAGAAAGAAGAAAAGCCTTTAGTCGATTTCGGAAGAAAGCCGATCGGTAATAAAAGTAGGTCGTCGAGCGGGTCGGACACCGAAAAATCGGTGGCACTCGAGGTAAGCTATATAGGCAACGACAATCGTAGAAAAGTCCGAGCGTGCCCGCGTTAATTGCAGGCGTCCACTCGCGTGGCGCTCCTTTTACAATAAAGGGATCGCGCACAATACGGTCCGTGAAATCGAGGAAGCGTGGGCGTCGATCGAAGGTGGACATAATAAAGCCCATGGCCGTTACGCGCGCTTCAACATCGAGCTCAATGGTCGATGCGGGGGTGCGAGTGTACGTCGCGTTCAATGCTCGAAATTGGTGACCGCCTAATGGGCCATTGCGGCCTCGATGTAGCGCGCACTGGACGCACAATGAAAACCAGAGAGAGAGAGAGAAGAAGAGAGAGAGAGCTGATGGTCAAGCGATGACCAGCTGCTTACCCTCTTTATGTCCTTTTCTCGAGAACGATTCTATTTTTCTCTCCAGATTTCGACTAAGCGCGAGGTAGAGTTTGCTCGGCCGCGCGAGGGTGGCAAAACTCCCGTGCTATTCGTTCGATGGATGGGAGGGTGTCGTCGCGCCACGCGGGTCCAATTCGTTATACTTGTACAACGAATGCAGGAACTCTGTCCACTTTTGAAGGATATATCTTGAGTACCCGTGTTCCATTTCGTGATTATACACATACTCCCAATTTTTGCGAGTATTATATACTTGTACTATTAAACGACGATCGAAAGTTACAAATGTATAACAAAGTATATCAAAGTAAGAGTAATTAATGCATCTTTAATTACGGAACGAGTAAAATCATAATAATGCATTTATCGCGCGGTACGCTATATATAGCTATATATATGTAGCGATCGTATAATACCAAGTACACAAAAGCATATAGCACAGAGTATGTATAAGGGTTTGAACAATATGTCGCAAACATTATCGAGGTACCAAACCAACCAAGTTTATCAATAACATAATGAATCACGATGGAATTTATTCACATACGAAAGATAGTACCGAACGAGAATGAACGTTAAGTAGAAATGGTTTAATGGAACATACGCGCGAGTCCGTGTATGTACAGTTGAGAGCTCGTGGCGACAAAGTTATAGGTATATATAGATATATACACAATCAATAATTCGCTGGATAATAAAGTGGCGCAGAAGCGTCGAAAAGCCAAGGTAAGGGTCTGGTATATACGAGGAGCAGGAGCACTCCGCAGCTGCAAGACCTAAGCGCTGACCAACAGCCGCCCACGCGCGTCAAAGACCGAGAGCGCATGCAGAGCAGCACAATGCCGCAGGCTTCGGTTATCGGGCCATTATGCTGGACACGTTGACCGACCGTACGACCGGTCTCTCTCTCCCTCTCTCTCTCTCTCTCGCACGATCGTTTTTCTCTCCCTTGCTCTGCCGACGGCCGTAATGCCGTATGTACACGGGGAACCAGCTCGAACTCGCGCCTCGTTTTATTAGACACCGATGGCCAACGATGTCATAACCGTCGACTTTGCGTGTTCCACCTCTTTGTCCTCTTTGTCGCCTCCCCCGCATTGGTGCTAGGGGCTTAATTGAGTCGTGCTGATCACACGGACGTATAATTCACGGCAGTCCTTTCACGAGATATTTCGATACCTAATATATACGTGCGTGTGCGTGTGCGCGTGTGTGTGTGGTGTGTATAGGTAGATCGACGCGCGCTCACTCGGACCACATTATTTTGGCTCTTAATTGTGTCGACAGCGCGTGTAAGAGGGATGACCCATTGTACCGAGTGTCTCGACCCATACGAGACCATTCAAATCGGTGATTTATTTTTTTTTCACGGTAACTCGAACAATTTCGAAGTATCATTTTTATCCGTGCGCCGAGGATAACTCTACTTATTTATACAAATTCGGTATGCGTTTTTTTTTATTATTATTTATAATCACATATATATACTTAATACAGTATAAATTTTCGATAATGTGGATTATTGTTATGTATTTGCATTATAACATATCGTATGCTTGTTGCGCAAGGATTGCTCGCGGTCAAGTGATTTAATTATTATTAAATATTTATAAGTCGAAATAATAAGCGAAGTTAGTTAAAATAAGTACAAGTAATCGTATATCTAATTAGTAATACCTTGGCGACAGCTGTAATCATTGCTTCTCGTTAATTTGACAAAACTATAAATTTCGAGAAGTTTACATACATGTGGAGCGCATACATAATGATAATACATAATTTTTTAGGTACATTTGAATTACAAACGAAGAAACGCGATAATCTATGCGCGAGGGACCTTATCGCTGAACAAAACAAAAAAAAAAAAAAATAAAACGAAGCGGCACAGAAAGTAATACAAAACCGCGCCTCGAGTTACGCTCGTCGTTTATAACGATATATTATATATATAGGTAACTCGGCGACGTTCCTCCGAGTCCGGACGGTTTTGCACGTACGCACTAACTAATAGCGCTATTTTTCGGCGGAAAGCAATAATCTAAATTGTTCCGAAGCGCAAACTCGTGGAGCCGAAAACTCGACACATCTATAATATATGTATGTACAAGCGCGTGTGCTCGCACACTACTATATATATACACACACCTTAAACCGGTGAGCTCCGGACGTATCGCGATAAATTTTATCACGCAGGACGTGTAATTCTGATAGCCGCGCGAGACCGTGTACGCGCGAGGGTTAAAAAGGTTGAGGGGCCACGGACTCTCGGTTTGCATTATACCGACCGAAAGGGTCGAAAGGGATACACGTTGCGCATGGGAAAATCACGAGTTCCTTCTTTTTTCACGCGTGTGCGGCCCTTTTTCTCCCTCGCTTTCTCTTTCTCTCCGATCGTTTTACGTTTTTTTCGATATCTTTTTTTTTCTCTCTTCCTTCTTTTTTCCCCGCTCTTTTACTCTTGATTGGCGATTTACGGGAAAACGAGAGCATTTCCAAGTACCCCTTTTTTCCGTGCGAGCCTTTACTGCTTTTTCTTTGAATTATATTGAACTTGCCTTACCGAACTTGTACCGAGGGTTCTTTTCGTGACGATCTGACTTTTCCTAAATTGAACCGGGATTCGAGTCGTCATGAATTAAGATTGTTATAAATAATATTATAAGTTGTACTATGACACGCTGACGTACTGAATTGTTCAAGTTGACAAATCGTTGCAATTCGCTTTACTCTTATTATTCAATGCGTTCTTTCAATGCATTGTTTTAATTTAATAAATTTAATACTACATTCCGAACGTATTTATTAATTAATAATATATATCTATATTATAAATATATAGTTATATTATTTGTTATATTATATCGATATAGTTATTAGAATATTTTAAACAATTGGATAAAAAGTTTAAATCGACACTCAAATGAGAAAAATTTTGAACTATAGGTTACGCGTACACGCTCGCGAAGTTTTTTGTGTTGGCAAGATGAGGCATTATATACCGACACATCGGCACGTAATTGGAATAACACGAAGCCCTAGGAATATTTCACATTTTTGACGAGTACGCGTATAAGCAGAGGCAACCTTCCGCGAACGCTTAACGACATTCGAAGTGTTTTAATGAGGAGTATTTTTTCGTTCGGTGGTGCGTGGGCAAAAAGACGCGCGCATGCACAGGAAGCAAATACACGCGTACAAATTCCGGGGTGAAAAAGCCAAAGATATCACCCGCATGCCAAGGACGAGAGACCGCGGGTAACCGTGTATATAAGGAAAAGCAGCTGCTTACGGCTCGCGATCGCACGTCCCTTTCTCGTTTTTTCCCCCCCTCTCAACCTTCCTCTCTATCTCTCTCTCTCACTCTCTCTCTTGCTCTCCCTATTCCTATCGGGTTCCCCGCGAGTTATGTCCCCGATGGAATTGCCGTACGATTGCTGATTTATCCGCTTTTCTTGTAATAATGCCCAAAAGACACGCGGCTGAGGCCGGGGAGAGCGCGGAATCGATGATGGAATGGACGGTGATGTAGGAATTGCCGTATACGTGCTTAATGCATTCTTATAAATTATACTTCCAAGACGAGCGTATTTCATATCTTTTTTTTTTCCTTTCCTTTCGTATATACGACTGTTTGATTCTTAATGTATTGCATTATTATCTGCTTTATCCGAACGTTCTCAACTAATTGATATTTACTGTAATGTTGATAAATAATTTCTATAATTTGTTACGTAAGAAAAAGTAGTAGACTAATTGTATTATTAATTCGCATTGTAAATATTCGTAGAAAGGATGATGCAAAATTTCTACTTTTCGGATTTACATTACGATAAGCACTCGTTATTTTACAGTGTCATTATAAGAATCTTTATTAATAAACCATTTCTGATAATTCTAATAATTAACAGTCTCGTATAGAAATTCATAAACTCTGTTTTTATTTTCATATAATCAATTTATACAATGCATTTAAAATTCCGAAGATAAATTTAAATTCGTAATAATGCCGATCACGAAAAAGCCTTGAAAAAATGTAAACTTCTTTTTTTTTACTCTGCTCGCTCGAGCAGTTAGTTCTCTTCAGTCACCTTTATCGCCGTATACGTTGTAAATCGAAGAAAGTCCAACGAGCTTTTCTCTTTTGGCTTTGAAACAAGACCATTTCGAGGTCAAAATGTTTAGCAAAGCCCGAGAGAAACGAAAGGGTTTGACATCGAGGTAAAAGGAGTCAAGCGTACAATCTCGCGGGGGGGTCGACGGTTGCAGAGACGAGTGAAACAGGGGCGGAAAACCGGGACGTCGGCAGAGAAGGTAGAGGAAAAAGAAAAGGATGAGAGAAAGAGAGAGGCGCGTGCCGCGCGCACTCACCCTCTTTTAGTTTCAGGCTTTCGCGCAGTACCACCCATAAATAAATAGGGTTTCCTTCTTGGGTTCCATCGTAGCTCCTTCCCATCCCGACTGATTCTTTGACTTGCCCTTTTCTGTCGAATCTTACCGCGGACAGAAGTTTTGAAAGAAATATGTTCAAGTTAGATCAATGTTAATTCTATTTTTAATATATATGTTCGTTTTAGTGTTTTTTTTTTTTTCAAAAATTTATTAAAATGACAAAAGTATTTATTAGTAAAATATTTTTGTTTCCGTTAGAGTAATGATACTTTATCAAACGATTATTTCTCAGAGATTGTATAACGATAAATAATAAACGGTCTCGTTTTACATATTACCCGGAATGTTCAAAGCAAACAAACAGAATCACTATTTACCGTTTATCAATGGATTGGAACGATTCATATCCCTTTAATCCTCGAGAGCTTCCTCTTTACGCATGATTCGTCTGGGTCGAAACGGTTCTGACCGTCTAACCATCCGCACGCGACTGCGCTAAAGAGCGAGAGAGCGAGAGAGCGAGAGGACGAGGGTGCGAGCGGCACGCGTGCGCTACGTTTCACATATTTTTGGAAAAAGCGATTGATGCACCCCGGCATTTTTACGTATTTCGGGAAAAAGGCACGCTTCTCCTATAGCGTACCCGAAATATTTACGAGCGCTATATATAGACGCGCGCACGGCTCTAGCTTATGAAAAAGAGGGGAGCGGGACAGCCGAATCTTTTCCGATTTCTTGAATTATGCCGCACGTCAAGTCGGACGAGTGAAACATTTCTCCCTCTCTCTCCTCTGGAATCCTCGAATAAGTGTGTATGTTTCGTTCGATGCAGAGACTGGGCGCCGAGAAACATTAATTTTGAAATAAGAATTTTCATAGGGACTGCACCCTTGATACACCGGAAATTTTAAATAAACATTTAAGCCCATTTGAGAAACCGTTTCTCTTGATATATGGCATCTTGATGCTTGAGCTTTAATTTTGAAAGCTGCTTCTTTGACACCCCTCGTAAATTAATATACATGAGACATACTTTTAAAGAAAATTAAAAAGTTACATTTATTTTGCGTTGTTATATATTCTACACATTTCCTCTTACCCTACTATGTCACCTTATATAATTATAGATGAAAATACTATTTATATTAGATAATACAATTGTTATATTTATAAAAATAATGCAGATTAATATTATACGAGCTTCAGAGAGAATAACAATAAAACTGTATACCTGCAATTTATACAATATAACGTTAGAATATACAACATTGATCATATTCACTGTAATTATAAAATACGGTATCGCAATGCAGTATAAAATTTGAATATATTACTTATCGAATATACATATACATGCACGAAATAGAATAACAAAATTAATTTTTTCTGTACAAGTTATAGCGATTCGATAGAGTTGCAAAGCGTAATAAAAGAGAAGCCTTTTTAATTACCACAGTCGTTTTGTACCTTTCAACCGTTTTATCCCTCGGGTACGCACAGCGTATACTCATAAAGATCCTGGTGGGTAGATAAATCCGAGTAGCCGCGACTTACACGCGTATTCAGCGAATCATCTAAATTACGCCTCCACCTTTGTTACTTCGGAGTGCGCGTATAAAAAGGTGTCGTGCGCGCAAGGATCTAAGCAGTCCATGTCGAGATAATGCTCAAGCAGTCACGCATGCGAGTTAATTTTCCAGGAGAACGCAGCTGCTTGGGAGGAGATAATTCGTGCGCGCGAGCCTTCTTTGTTTCTCAAAGTAGGAATGTTCGGGATAACGTCTCGATTTATACGCCGTTCTTCGCGGGGCAAATATTTGCGTGTCGAGGAAAAGAAAAAAAAGGTAAAAAAAAAAAAAGAAAAAAAAAAAGTCCACGGTCTTTTTTGAATGTGCTCGATGCGATGAAGATTGTGACGCTCGTACTTCGCACGAGGGTAATTATATGGTTGTAACGATTTTACTCGACGCCAAGAGGCTACCGACATGAAATTTTTCTTTTCTATACATAGATATATATACGCATTATATATACGTGCCTGTAGATTATGCATATGTATATTATACATGTAAGTATTTATATTAACACCTGTACGCAAAATGTTTACGCGCATTTATACAAGATCCTGCGCGACGATATACTGAAAATTTGTGGTTTCGATTATATACGTAATATGGATTTACCACTCGTATTATATTCTCTTTTGCCACGGTGAAAAATATTGGTATTGTTACATCACGATTACCGGGTGCGCATCGCATAATTCCATCGACGTGATAAACAAAATTTCAAAATTGCGTATATAAAAAATGAGTTACGACAACGTATATATAATGAAATGTGTTTTTAATTTATTGAAAGAGAAACAATGGTTATAAAACTGGACTTCCGTCACGATATCAATCGACAATCAAATAATCAGTACGTGACAATCGAATTTAAATAAGAAGCCTTCATTCTCGAGTGAATAATATCTAAATGTATTTACTGGAACTGATGTAAAATTAAATCAGCTCGGTTCCCACAACGAAAGCAAACGAAAAATCGTTAAGGATTAAGTTGAGGAAAACCAATGATGCCGAGGTAGATACAGAGCCTTCGGCAAAACAACGCGTGGATCAATCAAAAAAAAAAAGAAGAGGAGAGAAAACAAAAACGCGGGTAACTCCGCCGGAGGCACGGGGATCATCGATTTAACATTTACAGCGTTGCTCCTCTCCATCCCGGGTTTTATTATTCGCGGGGGCATCGACCGGTGCAGGTGCACACTGCTCCATCCTCACTTTTTATTGGCCCGTTGATTATGCCTGTGTCTTTCGCAGCTCGACGCGTCTATTAATTTATATTTTACAGCCGCTCTCTCTCTCTCTCTCTCTCCTTCTCTTTCTCTGTTGGCTTTATTATAGGCAACTACAACTCTTGCACAGGATACGGCTCGCGCGCGATTCTCACGCGGAATAAAAGCTCGGCCAAGCCTATTATAACGAGCAAGTGAGATGGAAAGCGGGATGGAGAGGAAGAGAAAGATAGAGAGGGAGAGAGAGAGAGATGGGTGGGAGGCGGGAGACTCTGCCGCAAGGACATTGCGGATGTGCATCTTGCGTGGCATTACGTATGTGAGGCCGCTAGTCGAACGCGCGAATGCGAATGAAATATTTATGGCAGGGACTTATTGGTTCGGCGAAAACGAATCGTCGGAATAAGGTACGGTAGTACGAGCACTACGCCGTACGGAGGTAGTATGGTGTTTTTGCTTCTTCGGTGACTTTTTTCTCTGTCGCGCGGCTCTGTCGGTGCGGGTAATGATTGATGGAGTTATGGGAATCGCCGACTCGGCCGATCGACGCTTTAAAGCACGCGCGAGAAAGAGAAACGGGCTTTCTTTTTGCACGAGGCTTCCCTCGCGAATATTTAATTGCTCGAGAGTTGACGACTCGACTGATTGTTTGCTTCAGAGAATCTTTATCCGGTTTAACTTTATATAATCAACTATTCCTCTTCGTATTAGCTCGATTACACATTATACACTTCTTCGGATTGATTTAATGGTTTATTTAGCAGATTCGCGTCGTCTTACCTGTTTATGCAAAACACCATTTTCCGATACGAAAATGATTAGTTTTCTCTATTTTACTTGAAAACAGTTTTTCTTTTCACAGTTTATTTAGTTTTCCGTTTGAAATGCAAATTTTAATTTATTCATCCCAAATGTTTTAAAAATACAAAAAAATTGCAAAATACATAATACAACGAAATAACACGTAATTTTGATAAAGACCACGAAACTATAGTCAAATTTGTATAAACAACGACATATGTACAGATAATTGACAAAAACGAAGAAAGATATAATTAAAGCACATACCGAGAAATGATGAGACTATCTTTGAAAATTGAAGAAACAAATGAAAATCGAAATGTTAAACGGTAGCAGAGACTGACAATTACGAAGCAGAAGGATGCGACATTAAGTGCACACGCATGTATACGAAGACAACGCGTCTCGCAACCGGCTCCTGCGGGCGTATTAACGCCTTTTTCACGCCCCGTCCCAGACGCGCTTCTCCCGCCAGAATATTTACATCGGTATATTTAGTCTGGGCGTACTTCGCGCTACCTCGCACGCGTTTATAACGGCTTGGGTCTACTCTCGCGAGTGCATCTTCGCTTGTTACCGCGTACCGAAACTCGAGGAAAAAAACTGAAAGCCGCCCCGAGCATTATAAATTTATATGTGCGATTTTGCCGAAAAATCATATTGTGTTCGTTGGTCCCGAGTTCGAAGTCGATGGTACAATTTTATGGTGACCGTGAACCTTCGGAAGGAATTATAGAAATATGGCATTTGGTACTACGTAGATTTATAATAAATCATTTTTATAAAAACTAAGAGATTTTAAATACGTCATTTCTATATACGTATAATTTAACAAATTTTTATATTAATAGACAATTCAAAAATACGAAAAATCTCATTTTGAACAGGATTATGTCGGGAAAGTTAATAGGTCTCGTAAAGACGAATCAGAAATAAAAACGAAACGCTCAAGAAGTATGAATAATGCACAATACAAATACGAAAATCCCAGGATTTGTTAGATGTATAGTCGCGCGTGTCTCAAAAGTTTGTGAAAAAAAAGAGGAATATCGTTGAAAAGTGCCACGCGCTTTACTGTAGCTTCTAAACTTCCGGACATCCTCTCGAAAATCCGAAAAATTCGGCCAACTCAATACTCTAGGTCGAGGAAAGGAAAAGAGAGAAAAGATTCAACGACGCGCGAGGCGGTAAAGAGGCACATAAAAATCAAGACAAGAGCACGTGTTCGTCTCGTTACTCCGGCGAGTTCTTTCCCCGCCTCTCTCCCTGCAGCATGAGTCCAGATGACGAATTGTTCTCCGAGAATAGGAGAGAGGAAGAGAGAGAGAGAGAAAGCAGACGACTCGAAGACGTGGAGGAGACAAAAAGCAAAGAGCGCTAACAATAAGAGGAGTTCGCGGCACGGCTAAATATTTGAAAATTTGCGAACTATACCGGAAAAAAGAAATCCCGAGTTGCCAGCGGGTTGAGAGACGCGCGCGTCGACAGCTGTGCAAAGAACGAATGTTTTTTCAAGATCGAAGTGGAATTATTCGCGTATGGCCGGAAGTGTAACATTTTTTATAAACGCAGATTGATCTCCTCGATACATACATTTATGCAATGTATCTTAACAATTTTTGTTACGTGATTTCTTCCTTTTTCAACTGTAATTTTAAATGCATCGAATTATTGTAATCTATATTTATTTTATATGTAGATATACACAATCAACCTAAATAATTTATTTTATGTTTATCTAAATTTTAAAAGGACTTAATATATACAGAAATTTGCTGAATCTATAAGTGTTACTTAATTATAGTATTATTCTCGTACAATCTTAACAAAAAATGTTCTATAAACTCTTATAATTTGCAGAAATACGTATAATAAACGATAGTCTATACTGTTTTTGCTGTCGAATATTATAAATATAAATATAATATTACAAGAAATTCCACACGAGCAAATAATTTCATTAATTTATTATTAAATATTAGCATATATTTTGAAAAAAAGTCGATTAATCGTTTCTTACAAGGGTATAGATAAGTCATTAATTTTTTAAGGAGACATAGAGCGAGAGCGAGAGAGAGAGGGAGAGAGAGAAAATCACTTCCCGTGACGTCGTAAAGCCACATACAAGATAACAGGCTCATGCAAACTATGAGCGTGTGCACAATTTATAGACGCTCAATTCTGTCTGCATTAAAGATGACGACACGCGTCCACGTCGTCGTCTCTATCTAAATATAGCTCGAGGAAGAAGGGCCGAGACTGCGAACGTGCGCGCACGTACAATAAACGGATTTCTCGAAAGTTTTGTCTCCTTGCAGAATCGGACGGCCGTTGATAAAAAGCGTGGGGCTAATCAAATTAATAGAGTAGACGAGAGAGAGGGAGAGCGTAGGGGTGGGAGGGACAGAGAGCATTAGAAAAGAGAAAGAATGAAAAATAACGAAAAAGAAAACGACCAAGTTGCATAGTGACGCGTGCGTGCATTCAGTTATTGTTGATGTACACCTATATTAGTATAAACTGGATGCTTTGTGACTCCCTTGTGATAACCTATAGCATGAGAAGGTATTGTAGAATCTTTTTTTACTGACGCATCTTCTCCACATTTGCTTCTCTATTTCCCTGCTGACTTCTCATCCTACATCATGTTTTCGTAGACCACGGACGATTCGTGACGATAGGTACTTGGGAAATTAAATTGTGACTATAATTTAATTATGAATATAAAACATAACGCGATGCAGCCATACGTACATTTATGTCTCCTTACGGATATTTATCATTTAATACATTAAAGAGGCGCAAATCGTTAATCTAAAATATACAACTAATGAATCTACAAGAAAATAATTATTATCTATAACTGCACTTGGAATAATAACAATTTTTTAGATTATTAATAATTGTAATAATTTACATTGAGTGATAAACAACATGAAAACAATTATTTAATATTTGAGTTTAGTCGAGGATTTACGTCCATATACGAGATGAAATAATTCGCAGTATTTATTTGCAAGTTTCCGTAACTATATAATATTATGAAAAACGAATGAAGCATTAGAAAACCGATAAAAAGGTTTAACGCGCACAAAGTCCACGGTGGCCTGAATGTCGTCTGCGTCTAAAGCCCAGAGCGAATCACGTCGATTGCGCGGACTGCCCATAGTATACAACGTACAATCCCCGGGAATGTACGCGCGGCCGATGGCAGCCCGGCGTCACATTGATCGACCGGACCGCGTCGTCCGAACATCGCCGGAGAAGCAAAGCCTCTCGATAATACCCCAGTTGGCCCATAAATAAATTTAATATTGTGCTTACATTGGCGATTGCGCAACTAATCGCGTTAAGAACGCTCGCGCTTCCCCTTCCTTCTCATTCTACCGATCCTCTCCCCTCCCCCGCCGCACCTTCAATTCTCTTTCCCTCCCTAACCATCCTATACAGCGTCTACTCGCTTCGTCTATCTCACGCGCATATATATAAGCTCGCAAAGGTCGGCGTTGCCATATACTGTACGAGGTTTCGCTCATTAGAGATAATTTTCGTTTGCTCGTGAATTCGATCCATTTCGTCCGATATTGTCGATCGGTCACTATATATCGATTTACTTTGGTCTCGTAAGAATGAGAGTTGAGTCCTCGCATCTTATGATTCCTTACACTTCAACTGTACCACTTGAAGCAAATGCTCAACGATTATATGTTTGATAACCGAATTGCAGAGATATAAAAGTCCATAATATACATAACGTTAATTAAAATATACTTCGAGCACAAAATACCGTACCTCGTGTAAAATATAAAGCGGATTTTATTGTTGAAAAAATGTAAATTACATTGTACTAAACAGTATAACTATACTTTAAAACTATTCTAACGAAATAATGGTCATAATTGTGGTACCTTTGCTATTAGGTATTACGAAGTGCACGTGGTAAAATAAACGCACTCACCGAATAGTTTTACATCGCAACACAGCGCGATTACTCGAAGAGCAATGAATGTAACCGAATCGAGTATCAAACTGAACGTCGCGTTGTGTAGGTATTTCTCACGCGGCAACGATGCAAATATAGGAAGTAAGCTTAGGAGATATAGCGAAGGAAAGGAAGATGAAGACATCGAGAAGCAGAAGATTCGTATGGAAAAGTAGATACGTAGAGACCGCGGGACACTTTTCAATGGAAGTTATGACCGATAAGGGAGACGGAGAGCCGCTCGCTCGTCCCTCGGGGAAGGAGAAGGAGGATGCCGCAGTAGTCGAGAGACGTACACCGCGGGCCCCTGGCTTCTCTCGCGCCCGGCATTATGTTATATGGGTATAAATAACCGAACGGGAGCAATAATACGTAATAATATATCAGACGGGATTTTAGTGCCGCCGCCACCGCCGCCGCGGAGTTCGGCTGAAGCCCAGAGGTCGTAACTCATCGTCCGGGCAAGTCGGCTTGCCGGTTCTTTTCGTCTTTTCTCTCTCTCTCTCCCTCCCTCTCTCTCTCACTCTCAAGATTTCCCGATTGCAAAAAGATGAGTTATCCGTTATTGTTGGAGTTGAGCTTTTCGGACGGCAGGGGTCGATTATGGTCGCCGATAAATAAGGACTCGACTGACTTTTACTCCCAACGATTCGATTCTCGTTGATTGATCGCACGGTTACTTTGAAAAATGGATTTTTAAAGTTTCATGGCTTGAAGATGATGGTTCTAGTGCCCAGTCTAAACCTCTTCGATCAACGTACAGACATTCGTCATTTTAATTATTAAGTCACAAATGTCTTTCGTATATACCTATACATATATATAAAAGACATTTTTTCTCTTATGAAAGTTATATAAATTTTCTATTATAAGCTTGCTGATTTTAAGGCTATAAATATACGCGGTAAATTTTTACGAATATTTTTGCTCGATAAGGTCGATAGAATTTTAAATTTATTATAGAGAGATCGAGCACGAAAATAAAAGTTCATTACGTATTATATACTAACAGTCGAGTGTGATGAAATCTCTAACAATTTCCATAAAATATATATACCTATATATCTCGAAGCGATTTCATTGAAACGACGCCTTGACTTCGGTTCGGAAATCCAGATGGAAATATTAGGGCAAAGATAGATATACATATATATATATATATATATATATATCTGTACATCCGATTTGATTCTCGGAAGCAATCCCAATAATTCGAGGGCGTATCGCGAGTCTGCATCGTTCCTTTTCATTCCGCGCGCGCGCGCCTGAGGATCCGGCCAACCTCGCCCTCGGATATTCGTTCCACCCCTTTGCCGCGCGTATATCCGCGTGTACCCTCCCTCTTTGCATATTACGCTTCGATATCTATACATCGAGGTTTCCAGAGGTGGGGAGAAGGGGACCGAAGAGGAAAGTTTGTCAAGTTCTTTATAAAGGGACGAGATGGAAGAGAGAGAGAGAGAGCACCCACGCGTACGTATATAGCTGTGTATATACAGCGTTGGTTTAATGGCCTGGAAAATTATTATGATGAAATCTGGCACGCGCGACTCCCGAGCGACTCGATACCCCACCGGATTTAAGACCCATACCACCGATATAATTCGCCTGCAATTACCGGATTGCGTTTACTCCGGGCGCGTGGACTCTCCTCTGCCACCCTTCTATACCAAAGCTTCGAACCAACTTTCGAGATAAAAGAGAAAATAAGTAAAAATGATCTTTCTTTCGAGGTTGAACATAGATTCCCTTACACTTTTTCTACAAGAACGTTTCTATAGAATATCTAATTGGGAGGTTCGTTTTACACAGACTTTGTATTAACTTTTTCATTATTCCCAATGGCTTTTATCGCATTTGACCCCGGTTACAAACTTGTACACTGCGCCTCCACCTTTTTCATTACTTAGAAAGTTTCAATTTTTCATTATGGACACAAGCCTCGAGTTACTGCAGCCTAGACAAATAAGTTTAATTTTTTCAATTTATAATTCTTTGCTTATATCTATCTTAAAATGATTAAAATGTTTAAATAAATCAACTTTGACAATCAAACTCTGTTAAATTCTAATTAAAATACCATTCTAATTTAATTCCATCGAAATGATTTTTTTAAATATTTGCTAATTAATTTCTTATTGAAGTTTTATTAGAAAATTAATAAATTCTACGTTATTTATAGAAAACTAAAATAGTGTGTTACAAATTATGTCGAAGTATTTTAATAATACATTGTGACAAGTGCACGATTATCAATTGTTATCGTAAAGAAGCATCAAAATTAGTTAAAAGAATACTACCTTAAAATCATTTTACCATATTTTCGAGGCGTTAACCTTTAATTAACAACGATTATAAATTAATCTCAATGCATTCCAGAGTAACTGTAGAAATATATCAGATTTTTATTGGACAAGAATCTCTCTTCCCGTAATTAAAGAAAAAGTTTAACTTTAATTCCATCGACACTGTAAATTTAAAGATGAAAAAGAAAAAAAAAATCAATTGCCCCTTGCGAACGAGTAACCGAGTGTGTACAAATTGTTGGACATGATACAACGATACCGCGCGATATATCGTAAGACTCAACCCTAGGGAAAAAAAGGCGAGCATCCCCGCAATATACAAACTCATCCTCGCACAATATTTGCAGTAGTCGACGTGCTGTGGCTCGACACCCGAGGCATTAATATTATATTATATCAACGGAGCGAGAGATGATGGGGTCTTGAAAAATCGCGCCGCGCAGCAAACACCGAGAATCATCGCGTGGTCTCGCGTTACTCCGCAAACACTCGCGGCGTTTGCCTCGAGTGTAATAGACTATTTTTGACGGGGGTGTAACTGTGCGACTCACCCGAACCATCCGCACCCTTTTATTTTTCTCCGACTCGCCCTTTCATGCCCCCCCCCCCGTCTTGCACACCACGAGCTCAGGCAGTGCGCGACTATTTATCGTCGTTATTAGGCTCCATCTACCTTCGACCCTACTGTAACTGAATTGTTTACTTATTCTTTCATGACGTTCTCGGTGAATAAGTTATATTAACCTACGAGAAATCATATGTAACATCTTCTGTATTAAATTCTTTTGACTTTTTCATTTCGTACTACAGAAAATAAAGGATACTCTTTTTAAGGATAAGTTATTCATGTACGACATTCTTCACTTAAAGGAATGCAATCATTTAATTTTGTTTTAAATATTTTTTAAATATAAACCTATATGCCATCAAATGAATTCACAAATTAAAATAGCAGGTAAATAAAATTATACCAGTTATATTTACGTGGCATATATATGTATATAATGAAAGGACTCGAAGAGCTCGCACATCATTTCGGAATCAGTCAAAACTTTAGCAAACCAGATTACAATTACAGAAAAATATAAGACATATATTTATTTTTCCATTCGTGCGATACATTTATCCCTCGTAAAAATAATTAAGGCTTGGCGTTTTAGAGACGTCGCTACAACCACGAGGAAAATATGTCACGTTTATCGGTAAGTTAGTGCGATGCTTACAATGAACGACATATTTCACGATTATGCCTCGCAAGAGTTGGCTCGACGGTTAATAGCCGTAATTAGCAGCACTCGAAGGCCCACGAGCACTCGCTCTCAACCTCTCTTTTCCCTCTTGTTTCGTCAATGACGCTCGAGAGACACGGGGAAAGATAGCGCGTACCGCCAGCCTTTTCGAAAACGCTTGACTGACACGTGACTTTAGACTGAATTTTTTTTTCTTTTCAACCGGGGGGATATAGAAGTAATACTCTATTTGAATTTGTGATTCTTTCTCTTACAAGTTTTTCATGGTTATATTTAGTATTGTCTTGTTATTTTTTATGGAACGGATTTATTACATCTGTTTATTTACCGCGCATTAGAAAAAACTAAGCTTCTTTCAAATAAACGATACTGTAAATTCACTTTCATTTGCAACACATTAAAATGTTACTTTTTAAAAACAAAAATTCAATTTGATTTAAGTAATATTATATTTGAGAACGAAAATTAATTGTTTCAGGTCAGATTTCACTGTTTAAGTTTGACATTTTTACTTATTAAAATTGAACAAATATCTTGAATTGATATCAATTGACCTAGGTTACCTCTCTAAGAAATATTTTGCAATTCGAAATATTTTAGAGGATGGATATACTTTTACACAACAAGTTTTATACTTGTATTTATTTACGTAAGGATATACCTGTATTAGCATGTTTATCTCATATCCATTAAGGTCTTCATCTAATACTGGGATACATAGTCAGTTTTTGATAATTATAAGGAAGCATCGAGTACAACGAAATCTTACTTTCCCTCAACAAGATGATCAGTGAGCGAGGCAATTTTCAGGAGCACCTCGATACCTCGTCAAGCACTGAGAGAAAGAGAAAGAAAAAGAGACGGAGAGCGATGGACTGTAAAACTAGAAAGGAATGGTTGCTCGCGCGCGCGCCCGTGCAGGTCTATATTTACTTTAGGCGCGCGCGCAAACGAGATCGACCCACAGATCCGCGTGAGGGGTGATGGAAAGGGTAACATTGGGTCGTTGCGTGTAAAAAAATTACTGTAAATGCTGATAGATTAGGAAAATGGAAGGTCCGTCGAATCAATTAACAACTTGAACGTAATGCACGTTTTATGTGTTCATTCATTCAACTCAGGTGCAAATTGTTTTTTGTCCAACACTACCATAAAACGAGCTTTTTTCCTGCGCATCGTTACGGGGAGAAAAAATTGAAAATTGAAAAACTTTTTAAATGAAAATGATAAACCGGGTAATCACAAAGATTTATTCACGCGTATGTCATAATTGCTATTGCCTTAAAAAAATATGGATCTATTTAGAGACGGCTATATGAGAGAAAGGAAATAATTTATACACATACGTATAACTTGAGATAAGATACTTATATAAAAAAAAGGAATTACTGGGATACTTTACGAATTGACCATAATATATTAATTAGCTGCTATTTAAAATACGAAATTTTGATAATTTTCCAATAAATCTAGGTAATGAAAATTACGATAAACATTAAAATTTGGCAAGGCAAGCCCTGCTTACTCGAGTTGTCGTAGTGACCATACAAACTATGCAAAACAAGGGATATAATCGGGTAAGTTTTAAATTTAACGAAACAAAGTGAAAGGTCATGCTAGTCAGAGATTGGAGTCCAAGTAGCAGGTAAGCTTCCTCGTTTGGACTTACCTCGAGAAAAATCGAAGTGAAACCGGGCTGTCTCTAAATGTTGGATTTAGAATAGATTATGCGCGGCCGTCACGTACGAGGGAGTATGTGCACACACCAGTTTGCCGGCTGGCCGCTCGATATCGACGACTCCTCCGGAGGTCCGTAGGGAGCCGTGCGTGCGAAATTTTTATGTCTGCGCGGAACCGTGGTCACGTATATAACCACGCCGAGATCTGGAGCCGCTCGCGCTATTCTCCCGAGGAGGCTATAGGAAGGGACGGAAGAATGGACCGGGTTTATCGAGCCTTTTTCGTTATGCGCTCGTATACAGTTCGCTGCTCGTTGTTGCGATTGTTTGTAAGGGACTCGTACGAGTACTACTTTTCTAACGCCAGCCCGATGGACTTTCGGTTTATGATAATGTTTGAGGTATATAGGGTTTATTCTTTTTCCACTCGAAACTTTCACGAAATCCTTCGACATTTCGGGGGCTTACTCGACTCTTTCTATTTATTATAGCATTGTATTATTTTTATTAATATTGCCGATTAACAATCTAATATTTATCTATTTTTAATGATACTCTTTCCTAAATGTAAATTACTCTATTAAAAACAATGACTCTTTTAAAGATGTCGATCTCCGTACTTTTTATAGTATTCCTCTCGTCATTATAAACCTGCAATATTATTTTCGTAATCTACTAATTTCCTTTCATTATTGTACCTTTCAAACACCTTAATTTAAAAGTAGTATTTGAAGTAAAGGTAATTGTAGAATGTTTTTTTTTTCGCAATACTATTAACTACGACCGTTGAAAATTTATTCGTCGAATAAAAATAGGTTATTTTGATTTATAATTACATACACAGAATGTTTTACAATATACTTTGCCATATTTTAAAGACTGAAATAACTGATTTGCTCGGGTATTGAGGTTAGATTGCCAACTCATTCTTCAATTCTGAGTCAGATGTCACATAAACTTGATTTCATTTCGAGTTATTTATAACCAAATAAAGCTCTATGATCAATGATAAGTACCTTATTGATTGAAAATAACACTTGTCGGAATTCAAGCGATTTTTAATGACACACAACGTCTCCTTATACGACGACAAAAGGAAAGGATAATAGCGTTCACACCTTCGAAGCATCCATCAATGTAGTAACATTTACAATAAAAAAGAAAAAAAAAACTCAAGCAAAACACACACACATACACCGGCGCACATCGAGGATCACTGGACTAAATATTGCAAACGAAAAAGAAGAAGTGAAGCGCTGAGTCAGTAGAGTGGAATCGGAGCACACGGCCATATCGCTTTTAAGGAGCCGCGACCGCTCGCGGTGCGTGGTCGATGTCGTCGTTTTGGATGACACGCGCTCCCAAGAACTGTCGGTGAAAAGAGGAGAAAAGACGCGGCACGCCTCACGTCGATCAAGGGCCCGAGGCGAGACCGGAACCCGAACGCGAGACGACGAGCCGTGGCTAATTGCTGCCTCGCGCAAACGCGACACGGTCTTTTTGGCTGCTTCTCTCTTCCAATCCGTTCTTGCACCACAGGATACTTTAAGCGTTTTCACGGATCTTTCGAACGTCGACACGTTTACGCACTGGAATTACACCTTTCGTGTAGCCACACATTTCAATGACTCTTTTTACTTTTCGCCAGGTGTTCAATTTCATTATTTTACTTGTCGTCAAATTTTAAATTGTATGCAAATTTCTCTGTATATGTACGTTAAATTTTACTTAAACGGTTTCTTTTTAATTGGTGTATGGTCATTCTAATGCGTAAGACGTTCATATCAAAATTATATTAATATGGTAGATTAAAAAAAAATCTTTCGTATAGTAATTGCACTTGATGTTGGAATACTGGTGATATTGAATTAAAGAGAACGTATCCAAGTGTATCTTTGAGAGAAATAGAATGGAATAGAATTGTTCCGTGAAATTATTTGCACGGAATGATTTGTTAAATCTTATAAAATACATTAAATATCTTAAATAATTAATATAGTGCATCATTTTACACTTCAACTTTAACTTTATACTTCGAATATTTTACAGGTTTTATTATAAAATACATTGTACACTATAGCTTTTTGTTTAAGGAGGATCAAGATACTTAATATAAAAAGATAAAAATAGCTAAACAAATTAAAAATGCTAAGGAGATATTACGTTCTAACGGTTCGAAGAACGATATAGCTGTTACACCGACTAAAAAGTCTGGAAAAAGAATTCGAGAGTAATAGGATTTTTACAAGAACAGCTAATATTTCGTTATAAAAAGTATCTTTTAATATAAAATTACATCGTTGCAGTTTTTATTGCAAAGATTTTTTTTCAGGTTGGTTTATTAAATATACGACCAAACGAATAAAAAAGGGGAAAAAATCGTAAATGTGTTTTTAACAGTTTTCGTTGAAATTTTAACGTGCTTTTAAAAATAAATAATTAAAAAACGAATTAGTAAGTAATTTTATAATGTATATTATAAATTTAACTGTGAAAAATATAAATAACAGAAGTAATATTAGAAGCTCTGACGCACTTATAGATATACGGCAACGGCACTACGCGTTTGAGCTGTCTTAAAATCAATTTATTCTATACCTACATGCCTTGATTTAAAATGATGTATAGAATACCCATCGGCAAGGAAAAAAATGTCAGTGGATGAGATAGAGAGAGAGGGAGAAGGTTGCGTCGATTTTTCTTGATCGGATCCATCGACGAAATCTCTTGCTTAAAGAATCCACGAGGAACAATGGAGGATGGAGAATAGGTCAGTTTATCGAAGAAAATAATAACGTTTGCTTATGAATGAAAAAAAGAGAAGTCGCGGTTATATTACGTCTTGGCGAACGAGTGAGCATTCGCGTCCCTTTAATGTTGCGGGCACGGGTATTTCTGTCTTTCTCTCTCATTCCTCAAAAAGTTTCATTTCCAGAAGGTTTGTCCATTGTATGCTAAGACAGTACGAAAACGAAGAAAACGAAAGCTCGAAAGTATACACACATGCACGTATATATGTACAAGAGAGGACAGCAGCCAGCTTTAGCGAGAGAGAGAGAGAGAGAGGAACCTAATATCCGAAGGGCATGAAAATTCGATATCCCAGCGGTATGACAAACCCGATGACAGTTTATACGAGGCGCACCGTCGACTGACAACTTTCGTCCTCTTCCCTCCCTCCTCGGGTGTACCTTACCCTCCCCTACTTGAGCATTGATCCATCGGGATTCCATTGTCCCTTGGCATTGTTTGGTGGAACTATAATGCGTCCCGTCCGCCGCAGAACCTGTGTCACCATGCCGCTCGAGAGAGGGAAAGAAGGAAGAAGGAGAGACTAGAGCGACTAGCAGGCTGTACCAACATAACCTAAAATTGTCCTCGCAGGGACAAATTTTCCGTGTGGAAAATTTCGAATGGACGCGAGCGACGTGCCTCCGGGGCCCGTGTCGCTGAAACGACAAAAAGAGGAAGAGACTGGCTAATAATGCGCATCGCACACACACATGGTTTGTGCACGCTCTCTCGCTCTCTCTCTTTCTCTCTTTACTTCACGTTGGACGCACTCCGGCTATTATTATTACATAAAGGAGGTAAGCAGGGAGAAAGGGAAAGAGAAAGAAAGAAAGAGAGAGAATTGCTCGTAATATATCGGGTTTAACTTGCCGCGTGTTCGGGTCCCCGGAAAAAAGCTTGTGTAAACACACGAAAACTGGTCCTTAGATCGAGGGTTCGCCCGTGTGTCCCCGAACGCAACGCCGATTCGGAGGGGGTCACACTCTGTTGTAGCTCGAGTTCGAGTTCGAGTGCTCTCTCTTACTAATTCACAATCAGAAAAAAAGATTTGTAAAGTGCCTTTTCTCTCTTCTTCTCTCTCGATGTTGCTTTTATCTATCTCTTGTAATATTCTCGTTTTCGGGGTTTATTGTAATGCTGCAGTTTTCGGAAGTGCATTGTACCACAACAAATTTTTGTCATCTGCTTCTCAGAAATCCATTGATCTAATTACATCTATTTTAATCTCATTTTAAATCTATTCTTTTCTCTCGTCTATATATATAGATCATGTAGACCCATTGTCATTATCTATGGAAATATACAAAATGTATATGTATATATATATACATTTTTTTACACGTATTGTATCGTGCAGCACTTTGAAATAATAATGTTTTTTATATTGGCTATTATTCAACTGTGTATCGATCGTAATATCGTTGTCGCTTAATATCCTTTATACCAAAAATAATGACCGTCACCTTCGCAAATAATACGTCCATCGGTTTTGAAACTAAAAGTTTAACCACGCCCAATTTTAAAATGGTTTGATCGAACGAGCAAAATGAAAACTTTTAATAATGCATAAAAGACCGTAAGATCAATAAGCATGGGTTGGCCAACCAACCAACGAGCAATTTCCAAGACGTCTCAGCACAGAAAGGGTTTCCGTAATATGAAACTCCTATACAGCGTGTAATACCCTCCATTTATGCTTTAAAACAAAGCCGAATGCATGGAGGAGAAAAAAATGTCGCGTTACTGTTTCTTGGTCTTTGAGCTGTCCAACAGATGGATAGACGGAAACAACAATCTTTAACATTTTACTTTTTATATTTTGTATATATGTATAGAGGGAAGACAACTATATTTATAACTATATATATAGATGTAATATAACAAAATAACGTACGGAATAGATTAATGTTTAATTAGCCAATTTTTACGATACAGTACGCCGTTTATCACGCGTGTGTAATATGAATTATATAAAGTTTAATAAATACCGGTGTAAGTCAGGTAGGTAGAACAATTGACAATAACGGCACAACTCGTTGGCGGGGGGATATAACGTAACATAACTTAGTTATACGAGATGGGCGTGTGCCTTTCGCATATGTGCGAGAAGGGTTGAGCGAAGGGGCTGACAATGAGATGGCTCGTTATTGGTGGAGAGCAACCCGAAGAATTTAACCCTTTTCCCCGTAGCTCGAGCGAGTGTCCTCGTCGTCGAGGTCCCTCCGCCCCGCGAGCCCCCACGATATATACTAACGAGAGCGCATCGCACCCGGCAACTGCCTCGGAGGAGGGGATGTCGAGACCCTCGCGGAGGTCCGAGCTACCGACCACCCGGTAAAGCACTCCCTTTGACTGTGTGTGCGTATTCCAGAAACCCTCTCCAAACCCGTCCAATGGATTATACCTACTTCTCTCCTCTACCAGACTCTCGCTATTTGACTGCTTAATTGCAGTTTGTACTCGCCTATACATATATACCGATTTAGAATAATCTATTATAAATGGTCGAATTAATATTATTAATAACTAATAATTATAACAAAGTTATACTTAATGTGCATAACCGAAGTTGAATTGTAATTTAGTAATATCGTTTGCGTTCTAAGTAAATCGGATAATTATTTACTATTATATATTTGATATACATTAGAGATGTCTAAATTTTTTATATCATTGATGATAATTAAAATATTACAATTATATTACAAGTAAACAGAAGCAGCATCTCCTATTATCTGCATCGCTATTTATAACTAAATCGCACTTGATTTATAAACGTACGTCAAAGTTGTATTTTAAAAGCAAATTATTTAACTTTACGCATGAACTTTACATTATTTTAATTATAATCGACAGTTTGACCAAAAATAGATTCATTCATTGGAATAGAGTAGATCGATTTAATGTATATATAACAATAGTAACACAAATTTACGCTCAAACTCTTCTTCTATATATATATAGCCGAACGACCGTATCGCTCACCCACTAGCGAAATGCGTGCACGGTATCCCACAGTAATTTCGATTATCGCGATAAAGACGCACCTCATTCCTTTTATTTCGAAGTAACTTTACAGACCCTAAAGGGATCTGCGTCGAGCAGAAAGAAAATAGCTAATCTATGCTGAATCTTATCAAATTTAGCGTTTTTACGTATAATTTTTTACGTGTCACATAATAGATCGTAAGAATTAATAGAATAACGTTTAATAAACGCCTCCCTGTCGATTATACTTGTAACACGTAATTTCAAGGTTCCTCATTTCGGTAATATTAATTTTAACGGTACGCGTCGTTATAAGAATATAAAAAGACGTGTGACACGACGTTGTACGTGCATAAGCGGTTGTTACAAAGAAAGACAGGATCTTCGATTATTGTAGTTGAAAAGACTATACCAAATAGGTATTGTGGTGTAACCACCGTGTCATTATTTAAATGCAAACTCGCTAAAGATTCGTTTTGCTTATTTAGGGAGAAGAGCATTTATGTATAAATAACAGTTTAAAATACTCCTTCGAAAGAATAGAACACTTACTATGCGCTTTATACTTATCATTACAAAGTACAAATGAGACATTGTTAAAAGTGAATCTATTAAAAGACGGCCGTTGTTTATAATGCGTGTATATGTATATGCGGAGAGTTGTGGCTTAGTATTTGAATATATATATATACATATATATATATACGTGTGGACCAAGTGAAAGGTGAATCAGCATTCTAGTAGTGCGACAACAGAAGCAGCAGTCAAAACACAAAAGTAAAATGGTAACCAACCCTTTGGAAGTAACGAATCCCATGCTCACTCGAGATTGCGCTATATTGCCTAAAAAAAAAACTGTACAATCGTAACCATGGCAATGTTCGCAGGTCTCGTGACAATCGCGGAGCCAGAAACGAGGTGCTCGTGCACATATTTGCTCTCACTGCGACGAATATGAACGGCAAAAAGCAAGAGGGAGAGAGAGAGAGAGAGATAGAGGGAGAGAGAGCCCGGGGGGGAGGAGGGGGGAGGGTGAGCGATAAAAAAACGGGGAGCTAAGAGATGGTAATCTCGGGTGGCACGCAGGGGGGAGACTGCTAATCCGATCCCATTTAGTCAAGTCATCCGGAAAACGGGACACCCGCCCCTCTCGGGTTTAAAAAAGAAGGGCGCGAGCGTTCTGGAAGGATCGGATCGGATCATAATGCATGCGAGCGCGCACAATGAGAAAACGCGCGATGTCTATTTCTGTGGATTGTAAATTTCGTTGGGGAAGGGAAGTCCCCCATTAGCCGCTCATCAACCTCGGGGCTGCAGCACTCACCGGATCGCGGATTCTCGTTGCGGCCATGTTCGCCCCGCGACCGCCATTACGGCCACGGGCAACGGGGAGGGAAGGGAAGGGAAGGGAAGGGAAGGGGGGGAGGGGACATTGCATTGTCATTATTTTGCGATTCCGCTCCCAGCCGGATCACAGTGCGGCCGACCGGAAACATTTGAACATATTGGAACGCGCACGCGCGAAACCAAAGAGCATTGTGTGACCGGCCTCGGCTCTTCTCTCTCTCTCTCTCTACGAACTATTTTTATTAAGTAAACGCGCCCCGCTTGATAACTTCGATTCGTATGGCTATATGTACATATACATACGTATGTGTGTGCGTGTGCGTTCGTCTGTTTTGTTGCGATCGACGGGTATTTGCTAATCGCGCCGAATGATGCCTGAGTTCTATTGCGCCCCGCGTAATTTTCCCGGGCGACGCGTTTTATTTTCTTTTATTCGCGACAGCGCGAGCTTTCCCACGGGGAATTCGAGAGATTGCCTTTTTTCAGTATGGTATACACTACACGGTACACTATTTTTTTTTGTTCAATCGAATTGATGGGCTCCTGGCTTTCCTCCCTGTTTTTTCATTCCATGGATTAGAGACATTTGTTCTGTTTTCGTTTTACCCAATGTTCTTAAATATTGTACTTGTTTTTATCGCGCGACCACCAATCATAAAGATATCATACAAATATCATAAAATATAGTTAATTAATTACAACAATTGAGTTTTTTCATTCGGGATAGATATTCACAATTGTGATAAACAATATAATTTTTCTAGCTAAATTATAAATGTCAAATATCAATTTATATTGATATATAAACATGTATTTTAATAAATTATAAAATTTTATAATATTTTAATAATTTATAAACTTTTTAAATTAAAAATAATAACTTCTTTTCTATTATTATATAGTTTAATCAATTTTTGTAAGTTATATATTTAAGTCAGCAAATAGCGAGCAATATATAGACAGATAGATTTTTTATCTCTAGTTTTGTTCTTTAACATTTATCTTATTTATTTGAACAATATGTTCACTTAACGATCTAAAGATGAACTTGTCAAAATCCGTATTTTGCGAAAGGTATATAGCACGTCAACGAGTTATAGAATAGTAGTGGAGTACACAAAAGCCGTGTCTAGCGCGTGCAAATGTAGATTATAAAAAGCGTAAAAACAACGACTCCCTGTGTGTTCCCGGGTCTTAACGAGGAAAGATACGCAGAGTATGCGCAAATGCGAATAATTGCACCGAGAGAAAGCGCGCTCGCTCGCGTCACGCTGATACACTCTCTTCCCGTATATATAAAGTGTAATACATACTCACTTATATAGAACTATTCTTAAAGGCATCGTTAAGATCGACGCGCTGGTTTTAATTATCCAAATTCTTATGGAGTATACAGCGCGGCTCTTGGGTATATATATAATATACCTATACCATCAAGGTGATCGCATCGAAATATTAATCGGATTTCAGTCGAGATATTGCAGCCGACGAGGAATCACAAACGAGATCAGGAGCGCGCAAACGCGTGAGAATGTTCGAGCGCGAATTGTTATTGTTATCTCTGAGACCGGCTATAAGCGTATATGTATATAAAAACTCGGCGAGATTCGTTGTTGATTAATATTTTATTGTACGCGCCTGTGTTTAACCTTACCTATTAATTTCGTGAAGATTCGAAACAAACAGGTGGACACGAGCTATTTTCCGCAGCTCGCGTTCCTGGTATGCCTGGCGCTCCTCCGCTTTTTTCTTTCCCTCGTTTTTTTGATGCATTGCGAGAATTATTTCATAATCGTTACGAGGGAGCCGGTGTTGTTTGTGCTTAGAGAAATGTGCACTCGATGCGATGTATTAATTGTTTTCCGGAAGTTATTATTTAGCCACTTCTACGAGATTAAACTCATTGTTATTGAAATTATTACTAATTTATTTAAACTATTGTTTTCTTTTCCTTCTACTGTAAAGAACATCTCGAAACTTTTTGCTTTCTTATGAATCATTACATTGTTGTACCTATGAATTTTAATTCTTTTTTAGTATTGTTCGGTAAACTGCAGTACGATATTCACATTTGTAAATTTTTTTTTAAACTATACCAATTCAACGACATATTATTATAATTTTATTGTTAATTTTATAAAAATAATGAACAATAATTCGCCTTAAGTTGTATAGATCATATATATAGATGGTTTAGCGTATATGTGTATACCGTACGTAAAGAATTGAAAATATATACAATACTGATTTGTCCCTTGTTCCCATACAGCTTTAATTCGTATATGCTCGTCTTTTCCTTTTGGTTGCACAGGCACCGAATAATCAGCTATAAATACATCGTTCCATTCCGTTCGGTACGCATTTACCCCTTTAAACAAAAGTTGTCGACGACTGAATTAGCTGCAGCCCGTCATGGGTGGGGGGAGGCACAATCGCGCTACGTCAAAGTCCCTGCGTTACATTCAATTCGGCGGAAGATTTGAAATTACAGAGAGAATTCCGAGCCCGCAGTCCGACATCAGAAAATGGATGGGAGGTTACGATGATTATGACTCGTTAGGCGCCGCGTGCACTCGTCCTTCTCAAATTAACAACGGGAAAAGGGTGCTATACATTGATGACGTCGATATGCCGATGCTATATCTACTGTTGCTAGGGCCCTTTTCGCTTGGTCGGCAAATTAAGAGAAGATCAGTAAGCGAGCAATCCTAGAAATATTTTATTTTCATTTCGATGCAGTTGACAACCCCGACAATAATCATTCCAGATGGTAATTGCTCCATTCATTCGATATCCGTTAGATCCATTTATTTTTAGTGAAGTAAGCCTATATCTTTTCGGCTGAACACACGCGTGAAAGCCCAAAATTTTATATGCCGATTGTCTATAACTTTGTCCATAATTATTATAAGTTTTACTTTCGTTATAGCCAAAAATTTTATTGTGAAAACATTATATTTTAACGATTTTTTTATACCCTATATTTTAATTAACTGTTTTATGTTTTTAGTAAGAATTGCATTCTATATATAAATAAATATTCAAACCGATCGTTTTCTAATCAAATTTAGATTTATTAAATTTTAAGTTTTACTGTTTTAAAGTAATTTTTAAATTAAATAATCAAAGAAACGTACTTACACACGTACATACCGATGGCTATATTGTAATGTAATTTATGAACGAGATTTTGCGGTTCGCTAATAAAAATATGAGTAATTTAAAAAAGTGATGTATGATTCGTAGTAGATACTCAAAAGAATAATAGCATAGAATAATTATTCAATGGTTAATAGCTTTAAATAGATTTAACTTTTGTATTTATTATATAAGAGATGAGAATTAACTTATATAAGTGATTAAAATTATTCTAGTTGATTACTGTTACATACATCAGTTTAAACTCTATACGATCCTAAGAGAGTATCTTAATAACGTCTCCGTTAAAAAAATATATTCATTTTATTTTCGAAATAAATTATTGCTGTTATAGGTAAAGGGTATAGTTTGCGTACTGAAATAAACACATTACATTCGTAAACCAAAAAAAATGAAAATTACAATTACACAGATCTGACTAAAACGTGTTCAGTGCCAAATATGATAATCAATGATTGTAGGTGAGTGTACAAACCAAACCATGCCAATATTAATACAAATAATAATCAATACAAAATATAATAGTCTACATATTTTTTATTAAAAAAAACTGAAAAGTAAATCAAGCTGGATTGAAATTAATTTTGAAATAATGCGAAGAACGCGATTAAATATACGTGTAACTCGTTCTCTCGTTCGTCGTCTCGTTGTAATCGAGGCGCACGGAGATAAAAGGAGCGCGAGCCCGAGAGTCAATAACAATCCCGGTAACCGTGAATCGAACGGGTTTAACACGCTTCATGCGATTAAAACACTTAGCTCATAAAGGACCGTCTAGAGGGCTGTTACTCTGTCGCACGTCCCCCTACGTACGCGTGGCTCGTTGAAATTGGCCGCCGCAGCGCAGATCAAAAGCCTCGCACATTATTCGACACCGAAAGGGTTATCTCTTGTCGCGGCGTATTTGCTTAATAACTGAGGGTGGGAGGGAGAGAGGCGAGAGGCCCGCGGGCTTATTGCCAAGAGACGCCCGCGTGCCTACTCCCCTCGCTCCCCTTCGTACGGCTCGTGTTCTCGCACCCGTTGGTTTTCGCGCTGATGTTCACGCGGCAGAGCGACAACTCGCCTCGTGTTGCGTGGCACTGACACCCACCATGTGTTCGGGATGTTACTCTGGTTTTCTTTGCGATTTCACTTACGAATTACGGAATGTAGGCGGATTACTTATAACACTGGTTCAAGGTCGGCTCGACCGAATTTCCTTTTCACACTTTTCATTCGCTTGTGGAAAACGTTTCTATATTGCGGTTTTAGTTAAATTATTTGCTTTTCTCAATTCCTCAAGAGACCTTTAATACAAAATTTTATATATTTTTTATTTGCCCGTATAAAAATACACATTTTCGAAGATGGAAAAATTATTTTTTACTTAAAAACACAGGTGTCCCTTTGAAAAATTATAACTAATAACAAGAGATGCTCTATATTAATAAATTATCTGGTTATTTATTCGTGTTAACCATCATCTTCATTAGAATATACTATGAAGAAATAATAGTGAATCAATGAAGTAGTAATAATTCGTAAAGATAAACGAGGTAATCGCGACGTTGATAGATTTGACTTACAAAAAGATGGAATTCTACAACTCTGCGAATTGATTAATGACAAACATGATACGTTATTATGCGTGTGTGCGGGCAGTTATTTCTCTTCGTAATTGTGGGCGATTAACCACGGATTAGAACGTCGTAGTTACGAGTCGGTGCGTTTGCATATCGCACGGTAGCGTCAAGTTTTCTTGTATACGTGAGTGCATAAAAGAAAAATTGTCCGCGTCCACAATTTCCAGGAGAATAATTCAACATCGTGTGCTCGCGTTTACTACCGCGCAACTTCACGGTATAGCCGAACGTAATATTTACGTGTTCGAAATAAATGTTAAAAACCGTAATAGAAACCTACTGAATAAACACGTTGCGAGCCACGAAATTATTAAATCTAAATTTATCCACGTGCGTGATAAAAGTGACTTTTAAAACGCGTAACGGATTCCGTTGCGTACAGTTTGTAAAACATTTATCATCAAGCGTAAAATGCTGTTGGCGTGTAAAATTTATTTAAGTATATTTTTATATTATTCACATTTAATTTGCACTCGCATACATAATTACTGGATCCCGTGTGTACATCGCAGTGGCGTAAGAATGTGCGAAGTTTGTTAAAAGTTCAACTTTTGTGCCTTAGTATTTACGCGCGCACACACATATGCATCATATGGATGAGCGAATGCATTTGTAGATAGGTTAGCTCGACTTCAAAGCATTACAAAGGAACTTTTAATCGTGCAAAACTCCGTTCAAATGTATTTTTATCGAGAGAAGAAAGTAACGGGCGCAGTTTCGGGGAATCGTTTGAGAATAGATCTCGACGGCGCGTTCCGTGTCGGTGCAGCTATATATCGGAATGAAAAGCGAGAACTCGGTGTCGTCGGTCCACCCCTTTCTTCTCGCGACCGGCATTTTCGGCGTGTTTATCCCTTTTTCGAGCCCACGGCGACGCACAGGTAGTATGTCACCAATGCGACCGGCCGCGCGTCTACTCTCGCGGACATTGAAAATATCTTCATTTGGCCATACGCCAATTGGGTTCCTGCCCTTCACCTATGCCAGTGAACGATGTACCGAAATTGATTTCCCTGTCTTCGCTTAAAAGTTCCCGAGCTTATATATGCTGCGAGAAAATATGCTTACTATATTATACCCCTCTTTTTTTTTTCTTCACATTACGAATTTTATCCTCTCGACGGGAACTCGTCGCGTCATTTCGAATGATCATTTTGCATCGTGCAAATACGAACGAAAGCCTGCTCTCATCGAGCCGCTTTCTGCCTTCGAGAGCTGCTCGATTTTCACTAGTATCAATTACGGGTACAATTTGCGGTTTACAATCCTCCTGTACCCGTTGTAAATTTTCATCGTGCAATAACAATTGCGTGGTGCACGTATTATAGTTTTAAATATATTTCATTATTCTCTATTTAATATATTTCACGTTTTCTATACGCGCTATATAGTATTTTTAGAAACGCGCCGATCTTGCGCCAAAAGCTATAAATATTGTAAATTAAATTTAAAATAAATATGTTAATTAAAACTCACATTCATAAATTATCTATTGTTGGCAGCATTTACAATTTTTCAAATTCGCGCTCGCCACCGATATCGATCGTTTAATTGGCAAGGGTCAACCTACCAAATTTCAATAAAATTTTCACGTTCTCGAAATTAACGTTTTTACAAGTGTACAATATATATAAAAAGAAAATTTCTCCAAAGTGCAGTTGAATATTTTATAATTTAAAAACGAATAAGCTGTTTTTATACTACAATTAATACAACTTCGGCTTTTATATTCGTATTAAACACAATACGCGAACGCTAGTGAAGAAATTACAAGTTAAACTATTTTAAGGGATATTAATATTAAATTATATATATTTAATACTATATACCAAAAAGCACTTAAAATGTAAATAATGTACGTCGTACAACTTTTAATATAAAGTAAAAACAGAATTGTATAGTTCGGTGAATTCGGTTAGAATTGTTAACATTATTTCGTATGTAGAATTATATATAATAAAAAAAGAGTACAAGAGAATGCTCACCGAGAAAGTTAGAAGTGACGAAAGGGTGGGGGGATGCAATTCTCTGAGCGCCTGTTATAATCCCAGGCATATCCGTTTACACGCGACAACATGGTTGCAGGTAGATTCTGTACCAGGATAAAACCCGTATAGACGCGAGTCTTTTATAGTTTTGCTAGATGAAAAGTACGAAAATTTGGTACAACAGCATTGATTGCTGAGGTTCAGATAAATCGATAGTGAGTACTATTTTATTGACAATCTTACAAGCGCTCGGCAAAATTTTTGGATAGGTGAAAATGAAGGTAATTGAAAATTCAACACAAATTAAATTTATCTAACGATCTAATCAAATGTAAGTTAGTATTTACATGTATATAGTACAGCAGACGTATTTTATTATTTTACCAAGGTATTTTCGATTAAATAAATAATTTACCGAAACAAGGAAAAATTACTTAAGATATATTTACTCTTTCATTATAAAGATTCTAAGTAAGTTAAACTAAAGTTCATATAGAATACACAAATTTAAATATAGAGTTTTAAATTTTATTAATAATACTATTACTACTGAAATCTGCATGTAATGTAACAATTTATCTATATCATTTAAAAAATTTGCTTATTTAACTTAGTTTAAAAGTTAACGATATCCATCATAAAAGTGTCAACCAATGAACTTGATAACTGTATTATTATACTCAACTTAAAAATTAACGATACACAGTTAATTGCAAGTCTGACTATAAATGCCTGCACGGACTAAATAAATAATCTGAAATGTTGACTCCGGTGCAGTATATATATATATATATCTTGTTAATCGAATGCACAGTATTAATAGATAATCTTTCTGTCAAACAAAAGAAAGAGAGGAAGAAGAAAGGTAAAGACAAAAGTACCCGAAACAAATAATGTACATATAACTACGAAGCGTAAAAGGCAAATATATATCCCTGTATACACAAAAGTATCAGGCCATATACAATCTTCAGGAGCGATCGAAGCGGAAACGGAGATCCGCTCTTCGGGTTCGGTTTCTTTCCGTGGTGAGTGCGAAATTCCCTCACTCCCCACTTGTATCCCTGTATCTCTTTCTTTCTCTCGTTTCTTCTTTTTTCCTCCTCTTCATCTCTCTCTCTTTTTTTTCTGGCATCAATAAATCGTCATGGCGGTATAGGCATCAACGCGAAATTGGCAACAAATTACTCTCTTACGGGTTTGCGCCCAATTAGCGCTTTCGTCATACGGTTCTGCAAGTGGAAGAGAGGGAAAGAAAGAGAAATAAGAAAGGGATGTTATATTGGTAGCGCGGAAACTTGATAGTCGTGGATGACGTTGTTCTATACCGCGCCGAGTTCTAACAAATATTCCTTGGGTTCTGCACAAACACACACATAAGAAGGCAAAGAAGTTAAAAATGAAAAGTGTGGGTATATTAACAAGCCCGCGCGACGAGCCGAGCGTACATAATCGTTATAGGGTATTGACGAAAAATCAATGCCGCTGCTTTCTTGCTCGGTGTGCATGCGCGCCTTCTCTCGGCAATGTTAACCAGAGCGTTCTTGGGGATTAAACTTCTTGCGAGGTAAATTGGTGCAAGTTAAAATTAAATGTTTTCAAGATCGCTTTTTATTACTTTGTTTTTCTCATTGTTCGTGTACGTTCTTCATTTAGTTTGTTCTTTCTGTTACGCGAGAACGTCCCTCGATACTTATATATATATACACATATACACACACGCACACACACACACACACAATGCGTTAGATGTTTCGCAACTAATTAAGTAAATATTACTTTTTATTAAAGTATACAGCTACTTACACAAAATGCTTTTTCACTGCTTTACTTAACTGTCAATACAAATTAAATATTTTCTTAGGTAAGGCAGCTCAAATAATAAATTGTATACTATTTCCTCATAGAAATTGCAATTATATAAACTACAACTCCGGCTAAATATAATTAAAACAAAGCAATTTTATTTAAAAAGTTTTTATATTCTTATGTTATTAAAGATGTTCAACTGTACACCGTAAGATTTTAGGTCGAAGATCTATCGATCTCGGATCGGCCGTAAAATTACGCTCTGCAGTATCATATACAATTGGAAGGATTTTGTAATCTAGGCCCAAGTTGCAACGACTATTGCGAAATTCCTTCAATAATCTTCTCCATACGCGGCCACTTCCCTTTTATACTGTAACGTTATTGTTTACCTTTAAATCCCCTGCGAAACGTCGTGGTATAAGAAAAAAAAAGAAGAAGAAAGAGGTGGAGAGGGATCAAAGAGGGGAGAGAAGCTCCCGAAAAATTGTCATCGCTTTGCGTTTCTCGCGTGCCAGAAGATTCGTCGTATAATAGCCTCTCTACTCGGTGTCCGGTCGTGTGGTCGTGTGAGTCGACAAAATCACGAGGGCCCCCCGATATACCTCTCGTGTCGAGGAGAATGAAAGTGGAGAGAAAGAGCTCCCTTAAGATACGAGGCGGCGTCGGCACCTTGCATGTTCTACCGTCGAACGTAGCCGCAATTACGCGATATTATTTATATTGACGCGATCCGTCGTTTCCAACGTTCCCCCGAGGCGTTCGGTTTTTGCTCGGCTTCCTCCCGCGTTTCGTTGCCCTCGTCCTACCTTCCTTCCTTCTCTTTTCACTTGTCTTATTGCTCGCGCTCGTTTATTGTCTCGGGTTATTGTGCGCCTCGCGCTTCCTCGAACGAGAGGTTGCACATATTTTTTTCTCTCTTCAGCCTGTTTAATGGGACTTACGAATTTATATTTGTACAATTAAATTAAACGACTTCGAGGCTACGTTAAGAACGGCGAGAAAAATGATTCTCGGAAAAAATTCTTGCGCTCCAGCGAGCAAGAATTTTCGTTGGTTCGCCAGCTTTTAATTATTCGAGGTGAGCTCGCATCGCCGATTTTCGAGGCTAGCCTGCAATAAGACACGGTAAAAAAGGGACTATTTTTTTTTCTTTTTCCTCGAGAAAGCTACGAGGAAAAGTGACGTTCTAGGACTCTCGAATTTAGTGGTACATGTATATATATATACTTATACGTTGGCGCACTTAAGTAAAAAATATATATATATATTTACACTTGTTTTTACAAGTCAAAGCAAAATCGGTTGCACAATTCCCGCGCGCGCACCAAGGATCGGTTCACTTTATAGAAGCGTATCGGCGTTCCAAGCACGTACGCGCTCTCGAGTTGGAGTCATGAAAACTTTCTCGAAACAAAACTGTTAACTTTTCCAAAATGTTAAAGTTACCTCGATTAAGTCCATCCTTTCACCAATTCTCCTGTAGCACGCGTGATGCATATCTATTCACTCGCGAGTCTTAAAAATTGTTCACACCGTTTTTTTCGCGAGCCCTCGAGGCGTACATGCAGACCGCAGCGTCGTCTCCTCCAATCTCGCCTCGTGGCCTCCATTTTTTCGCTCCTCCGTCGACTGTGTGTGTGTATGTGTGTGTTTCCGACCCCTTCGTCGCCTCCTCTCTCTCTCTCTCATTCTTTCGGGGTCTTTCGGGCAGGTTCCCCTCGTATTCGTCGGTGAAGCAAAACACGGCTGCTCGAATTCCTTCGCGGAAGCAGCACCGGAGGAGGAGGAGTAAGGTCGCCAATTATTGCCGGGCGAAGGCGGCCTTAATGCGACGTATCCCCTCTATGACGGGTCATATTCGGGCCCGTTTTTGCGGAGCCCGGCGGCGATCTCCGCCGCGATCCCACGATCCGGGAGGGCCCGGCCGGTACCGGCTCGCTGCCTCTGCATCTCCTTCTTATTATTATTCCCCGTGATTCAGTGTATTGTTATCGATTGCCCGGATTCGATTGGCCCCCCGCACTCTCGCGCCACTCGCTCTCTCTCTCTCTCTCTCTCTCTCTCTCTGAATGTACGAGTGCGTCTTTAAGAGACCGCATCCCCCACCCCCCTCCCTCTCTCTCACGTACATGTAGGTACATCCTACAATGTATATGTTCCTCCTGAGATTCGTGGTGAGCTCGCCTTGCCATGACCTCATTAGCGTTTGAACAAGTTGTAAGCCAGAGGCTCTCCACTCGTGAGCTTTTTTCCATCGGGCTGGCTTCTCGCTCCTACTCGTTCGTTTTCCTGCGTGCGTCGGGAGAACCGGGGTACAAATTCTCATCGGATGATGCATTTCGAGATTAATTAATGTCCGATCACTGTTCCACCTCGGAGTCTCCGGGCTCGCTGTACTTTCAGCTCTTTACCGACAATGTTCGATTGTAACGACATTTTTTATTTCGGTGATTCCGAACGTTTAAGAGCTAAATTCGCGTGTACCGCGTGTTCCTCGATAAAATGTGTCACGGAAGAGATATAAGATATCCGATATATCCATTTTTTTTTCGTACATTAATATTATTTTCCTTAGCGTTCGCATTAAAACATCGATTTCTATTTAAATATTATTTTGTACCTTTGAAAGCAAGTGTCTATATCTATAGCAAGGGTTATATATCGCAATCCTCCAATTTGATTAACAAACTCGATGGTTAAATGAATTTTCATTACATATGTAAAACGGCAATATCGAAATAAGTAATGCAAACTCTTTTCATTCAATCAACTTTCATTCGAAAAAAAAACAAATTGTTATTTATAATACTTTATTATTATTTACCTTATACATTTTACGTATACGATGTCGTTTTTTCAACCTCATGATAATTTATGTAAGATTAATCAAGTTAATGGATTCAATAATATTACGCAATGTACTTCGGAATATGAAACAATTTTTAGTAATTTTTTTTTTGCATCGAAGGAGAAAGTTTAATATAATATTATGTAATGAGTAATCGAAGTTAATTGAATGTTAGCTATTTTAAGGATAAATTTGTTTCGCGTTTTATTATTTTTAATTTTGTTATTATCGAATCAAAATGCTTTATTAGGATTGTGAAAAAATAAAAACTTCGGTAAAATATTGGTGTTAAAACAATACCGAATTTCAATGTAAAGGAAAAAAGAAATACAATGAATATAATTAACTGAAAAAATCTTAGTAAAATGTAAATATTCTTAAACGAACTTCAAATAGATGATCAATATGTGTTTGTGTATCGCAATGGAACTGAAAATGTCCTCATGAGCCTACTTTCTTCTAGCTACTCTTTTAAGTCCTTAGAGTAGAAACTAATCTATATGAGTGAAATTTAGACCAATAACGTTAAAGTTTAAATTCATTGAAATATATTGAAGTGTCCTAATAACTCCGAGTAGCAACATTACGAGTCATCGAAAAAGCATTTACTGGTATGAATCGAACAATCTTGAACTTAAATGTAATTAATTATTATTATCATATTTTATGCTGAGTGAAAAAAGTTTAATCTAATTCAAGATATTTATTTATTATAATTATTGCACTTTTATTTTTTCGAGCCCGATATATGAAAAATTATTACATATTATATAGTGGATCGATTTGGAGCAACAGTGAAATTTTGAATTTCATCTGAACCAAATTTCACTAAAATAAGAGTCATAAGATATTGTCTCATAGACCGTTGTTTTTATACTTAAGAATTGTTTTGAATACACAATATTTATTTTAAGTAGCCTTTATAATGTATAACAATGTATGAAAGAGTATAATTATTAATGATCTTTACAAAATAAACTTCAATTTAAAAACAAATTTACAACGTCATTGAAATTAATATACTTAAAAATGATTAAAGTTCTTTAGCTCAAATAATCATTAGTTGAACAAACAGAAACGCAACCTAGTCTGATTTAACTTCATGAATTCGAACGTACATACATAAAGATGTACAATTCAGGAAAATGTCTCCAGTGAATACACGAAAATTTTTCTTGAATTAAAGAACATAGTGCACTATATACCGATATATTTATCAGATTTTCTCATCTTTTGTTTCACGAGGAACACCCACGCAAATAATTTGCGACACGTCTTTTATATATATATGTATAAAAACAGCAAAACGAAAAAGGTAAAAAATAATTATACTGGGAAGAAAAGAACCAGAGGATTCCTGCCAGCGAGGATTTATGTCGTGAACGCGTTTTCTTCTTGCAACTACGTTGCGCTTGCTCGGCGTTTTCACCGTTGCCGTTAAAATAATTTATCGCGATGAACTGTTGGTCGCGCGAGCGCGGGCAACAAATTACTCCGCAGTGTACAGCATAATAAAAAACAAAACGAACGAGAGAGTACGAGAGAGGGAGAGACAACGAGAGTAAAAAGAGACAAAGGGAGACAATGCGATCTCGACTATCAATGACAAAAATGAGTTTAGGCAGTGTACACACGAAATAAAAAAAAATTAATAAATATTACCGATATATATTTATGTTTAAAGTAAAATGCCGGAGTTTGCGTGTTTATCTAATTTTTCTCTCTAAACTTTAGTAATACATTCTACAAACTTGATGTTTCTGAATTTTTGACATGGTAGCCTACCACTTTTGGATATTTATATATTTTTTACAAAACTTTCCTTTTGGTATATATACCTATGCGCCTCTTGCGACGTTCGACAATTTTAATGTGATGACGTATTTCCGTGTAAGCAACTCTGTAACCGTCACTGAGTGAAAGGAAAATTCGGCGACCACGAGACAGCACAAGAATTTCGCGCACAATTTAGGCTTGCGCTATTTAATTTAGTTGGTTTGAGTTATAAATGTCACTTTATGAACTATGAACGTATATTACTATAATTGCTTAAATAACAACATAAATGTAAAACAAAAGAAAGTTTTTAAATATAACTGACAACTTTTATAAAAATTTAATAACATTAGAATACTACATAGTATATAGTATAACAATCTAAAACATTACTATCTTCACTTCATTCAGAAATGCGTGTATATATTATATAATTTAAAAAACTATAAATTATATATGAATGAAAGGAGATAATTAGAACAGACACAATGATACTTGTAGAAAAGGAGAAATGGAAGATATACAACGCTTAAAAAAAAAAGGAAAAAAGTGGAACTTTAATAGGTCGGGGTTGGCAGACATGATGCTGCAGGGACATAATGGACATAACACCTACGCTTTTCCGGATCCACGCGGACTAACCGAAAATATTCACTGACACGACAAAGGGCAAGAAACCGGAAAGTTGGCATTCGTTCCGTCTCTTTTCCTCTCCTTCGCTCATGACGCTCGCGCGCGCGCACACACACACTCGTATATGAACGAACCCACATACATACTGTCACTGTATTCGATACATTTTTGTCCTCGCTCGCCTCTGTTTTGCGTAAATCTCTCGTAAACTCGCGTCTCGGCATTATAACATTTTATTTTAACGCCACGTTATAATTTCATTTTCGGAACGAATGCATCTTTTTTATATTATATATCACGCGCGGCAATCGCGTTAATATATTAACAAAAATACGAGGTGTTAATTTTTCTCACTTTATCATCAATAACTTATAATTTTTATTTCGTTCCGCGAATATATGTTTTGTCTCACTGCCGTCATTTTTTGTTATTTTATATCAGTCTGTTGAACTTTCTTTTTCCCGCACTTTCGTCAAATTCCTTAAATTTATACATTTTTATTTATTTATATACGTCTAAATAGATTTTATTGGTCACTTTGACTCTAAAATAGCAATACTTGTGTAAAATGTACAAATATTATATTCTTATAGATTCTTAAATGTTATCTATACATCCAACAATTCTATAAATTCTGATTAACAAACAATCAATTTTATGTATACATAATTGCTTTTTCACTCTGATCGTCGAAAAAGTCCAAATCGCATTTTATTCCTTTAATGATTTTATTCTCATAGACTCCCTATATTCACCATAGACTTAGTTTTTTGGTTTAAACACTTATTTTTTTTACTTTTTTGTTTTTAATACTTATTTCAGCCTCGTCGTACAAATGCAAAATTAAATTTGTTATATTAAACGAAATACATAAAAAAATCATGCAATATTGACAAAAGTTTAGAAATTTAGAAATAAATTGTTGATGCGTAAAGTGGCCTTTCAAATGATGAGGGTTAACATTTTTATATGCACTTCGGGAGTAGAAGGCGATTATTCTCCTTGGATGAATCACTGCCAAAAGCTAAAGCTTCGGGAGCAACTTTCATCCAGGGAATAAATACCTATTTTACTCCTTGAGTACACAAATAACTATTTTTTAATGAAATTAAAACGATAAACTCAATAAACTTATTATGTGACTGTTAGCATTATTATAATATAGCTTATGTTAATTTAAAAATGTGTGAAATAATTGTCACCATTGATATGCAAATATACTACCTACAATTGCGGGGTGACGAAAAATTGAAAACGAATAATTTGTGCACCTATCATTCCAACTTTAGTAGTTGAAGAATCGACAGAATATATTTCAGAAGTACGGAAAGAGATACAGAGAATCTTTACAAAGACATCGCATGCCTCCGTCGCTGTTTAGCACCATGTTGGGAGCACAAATAGAGTGACGTTAAATAAAATAAAAAAAAAAGAAAGAAAGATACAGAGACACTGAACTCCCTGGGATGTTTCTTTTGCAATGTAAAAATATATATAATCGTACCGTTAGACAATGAATTCAACTCTCGCTCTCTGCTTCTGTCTCCGATCGTGATTAGAAATAAATTTTTGATGCTCACATAATTGGCTTATTGCTTCGAAAGTTTGTCGTGCCTTTACTAATTGTTATTGTATCGATAATTAACACTCAGCTCGTCTATGAAGAGCATAATCTACTTGGATCTTCAGCTAAGATATAGTAAATCAACTAAATAGTAGAAAGGGTAGTACGTTAAACTAAAAGAGAAGAGAGAGAGAGAGAGAGAGGGAGAGAGATGGAAGGTAAAAAAGAAGAGACGAACCGAGAGTATATTAGCCGGTTCTATTAATATGCAGCTAGTGCCGCCTCTCAACGAGTTATAGTAAGGCAGATGTTAGCCGGTCCTTAGTTACTTGTCACATGTCACTTCGCGCACAACAACGAGTGAGTCTCGCTCGCTCGTTTTCTCTCTCCCTCTCTCGCTCGCTCGCTCGAGCTCCGTCCGCACGCTTCTAATGCTGCTGTCAGCGACGATTATGTCCCTATAGGCGCGACTATCTTACTCGTCGTTCTCTCTTTCGATATAGCTGCGCTTCTATCGATAACCGATCGATATACCGAATATTCTTCAACGAACGTACATATACTCGATTCATGACTCGTGTCGCATCGCCCATGCATTTGCAAATGTACAACCGTTGCAATAATTCATTCTACATCTCAGCGTTATCCGAGGCACGTTTTCACTAAACTTTGACGTTACCCATTTTCTATTTTATCGATTAGTTGTCAAAGTGCGTACTCTTACCAAATGACGTATGCTGATGATATACCTATATATATCTAGCATACACTGCATATATCCGTTAGTAATAAACTAATGAATTTAGTATTACACAATTTCAATATTTACCCCTTACACCTGACTTTCCTTTATTACTCTCTATTATTCTTCTGACTTGCTTAAAATGTAAATTTTACAAGAATTAAGTAATTGTAAATCATGATAAAAATCCTTAATCGTAACACATATATCAATAGACGTGAAAGGACATGCAGACTGCTAAATATGTAAAGGCGCATTACTATAAAATAATAACGAAATTTAATTATACAATCTTATTTTACATACTCAGGTATAAAATTAGTCAATATTATTTTATAATTTAAAAACTTGAATAGTCATATTGCACATATGCAGTTTTGTAAAGCAAAGTATTGCATTGAATCATTGGAGATTGGCGAGTCAAGTGATCAAGAGAGTATATATCCTCTCTCCTCTTGATGTAATTATAGTAATTACTGCTTTTAGCAAATTTATTTATATTTGTATATATAACTGTATATTCACAAACCGACAATACAATCCCATATTATTTTTACCTTCACACGAGTAATGTATAGCGTATATATTTAGTCGGGCATTGATACAAATTTTCTGCAGTCGAATTTATCTGAATAATAAAAATAATTTGAATATAGAAACTCGAAACGAAATAAAGTATGGACCAATCAATTAGCATTCTTGGGTTATAAAAATTAAAGTTTAACGTGTGCCTGAAATAAATATCGAAAAATGTATTAATGCACTTAAAACAATTTTTATTAATTCTTGGTCTAAGGAATATATTTTGTGTATTATTATTTATTTATTGAAATTTAGGAGAATGTATATATTTGCTTTATGCAGTGTAGGAAAATTGAAAAAATTACTTGTGATTTTAAATATTTATGTAAGAAAAATAAGTGATATGGATGAATTGATTGACGCAGAGGTGTGCATTTTTAATTCCAATGCTTCGATTGTTATAACGATCGATACAAGCATCTTGGTAATAATTTTCATATGCTTTAACAAGTGATTAATTAAATATTGATATTAATAATATTTATAAATAATATTTGATTTTAACCATCAATGCTTAAAATTACAGATGAAATTTAAATTCATATATAGTCTATTGTTATTGTTAAAATGATTTAGATCTCTTTTAGAAAAAGTAGTTTGTTAACAGTAGCCTGTACAGTATATTTAATATGTTATCCTATACTAAATAAAATAAATAAATAAGTGCTGGTTTACTATGATAATCTAACTGTAACTATTAACTAACGTTAGAGTATTCGGAAATAGCAAAAAAAAACAGCGTTACATGGCGGATACAGCCCACGTATGGGCACCTTAATAAGAAGTCGGAGTTGATACTCGGAATCATGAAAATGTAATGCATATGTATTATTCCATTTTGCTAATTATATAAATGTATATTGATATTATTTTTATACAAGGAGGAACTATAGAATTAAAATATGTCTAATCGTTATTTCGTTGTAATAATTTAATTCTTTTTTGTATAATTTAAATAGCCCGCAACTCGTTTTTGTATTCTATAATTGCTTGTAGAATGTATGCAGTTAATTTCGCAATTATGTAGTTCAAAGGTTTATTTAATAAGGTTATTTCGTGTCTGCGAGTTGTAAAGATATTTAGCAATCTGCATTATGTTACATTTAACTCGTGTTATATGCATATAATAGGGGATTAAAAATTACATGTTATAGTTAAACGTGACATACAACTGTAACGTTCTCATCAATAAGTTTATAATTCGATATTCTAGCAATATTTATATTATCAACGAAATATTTTATTAAAAACATTTAAGTCTGCGGAAAAAAGTTTTGTTTTATTTATTCATTATGACATTAATATACAATTTGTAAATATATATTGTTACGTATATCATGATTTTTAGTATAGATTAAAATTATTTTATCTTTATCAATATTTTGCAAATAGTAAACATTCTTTTCAGACAAGTTAACCGCGACAGCGCGATAAATCTAACTTTCTAATTATCGACAGTAAGCCGCTTTAATTTCATAAGACTAAATATTTAAATTGGATAAAATTGTACGGATGAATATAAATATGCATAAGATATAGCTGTTGGAAAATATAATGGTTCATACGTCCCTATCTTCGATTTACAGTCCCAGTTCCCGAGTAATAGGATCCATGTCACACTATATATATATGCATATATGTATATGTATATGTATATATACGTAAAAGCAAACCGAATCTCACAATTTTGAAAAGTATATATACATAATTTATCATTATTTACTAGCAAGTATGAATGAAGTTAAGATAACGCAAACTTTTCATCGCTCTTAGATCAACGGAATTCAAGGACATTGGAACCTCAAATATTCCACCGACGTGATTTCTAAAAATTTCTATTAGTAAAACTAATCGCGAATCATCACGACAGGGCGATAGACGTTCTGACCGGAATATTACATCTTTTTCGATTTTTATAATTTTACTTTCGAAAGTGTTGATAAATGAAAAACAAATACCGTATATTAGAGATGCATATAAGCATTGTGTGTGTATGTGCACTTTGTTTCGATGAATATTCCAAAAACCGCTGATTATCGATCGAGTTGTCTTATGAGGATTATAATGCATTATTGGCATTAAGTAATAGAAGCGTGTTTCAAATTCTAGATTCACTGGCTGATGCAGTTCATGTAAGAGGTGTACGAGGAGACTTTGCACATCAGACTTTGATTATCCGCAGCCGGTGCGACATGCCGCGTGCAGTCTTTTATTGTTTCGAAATGGGTCTCTATTTTACTGGCGCGTGTCAGTACAATAGTGCATTACTTCGACCGCACGGCTTTTTTGTCAATTTATTATCGACTTATTGGATTTGAACGATTGGGAGGTTATGTATTCCTTTTTTTTTGCTTATATTGCATACATTTCGGTGTACGTTACTTGTTTAAAATAAAATGTATGTATATGCTTCATTTAGTCGTATCATTTTGAAAACTATTGAATTCATTACGTTTCCCCCGGTATATATATACATATCGTTGTTTTCTATTATTTCCATCGAACGTATTCTCACATTTCACGGAACATCGTGTATACCTAATTATTCATCGTTGTTAACAAAAACAATTGGAAATTTGTAGACGAGCGTAATAACAATTTTCTAAATCGTTATACCAGTTTCACATGTATATATATGTTTGTATATGCATATTTTTTATTGATTGGCGACTCTATTATTGGCATATCATTATAAGTTTGAAGTACACTGAGAGATGCGACTATTCCTTAAAATATTAAGTCACCACGTATTATTTTACTATTATCTTAAATTTTTCACTCATGAAAGTTATTAAATGGTAGTCTATTAAAAGTTAAGTAATATTAGTATCTCTCTGGAATAATATCACTTCTCTCAGTAATTTCAATCTTTATTATGCAAGTCAATATCTTATTTATTTGATATATTAAAACAAAATTGCGTAATTCAATTATTCGAATCATTTAAGCAGAATAGTTTGTATACGGGCTCGAATTTAAATTTGAGAAAAAATTACCGGGACTGGATATATTCGATTAAGAACAAATTGACATTTTAGCGAGTTTACGTCTTAATCTGGGGAGTGATGGTAAATTAATTCGACAAAGCCTCGTCGTCTTTCGCAATACCTGTCACCGCGCGAAAACAGCGCGACGAGGAGCAGAAGCACCAGCAACGAAAACCGGTGAACCCGCGGATCCCGAAAATTTTTACGACGCCACGAAATTTTCAAGGCCACTTTGAGAACGAGCGCTCCATTCTCGTGGGTGGTGGAATTTATTACAGCTGACCTGCACGAGAGGAGTGCACTTTTCTCCCTCGGACGTTTTACAAGCGACGTCGCTCTTTGTCATATTTTTTTTTTTCACCAAACTCTACTAAAACGTTTTTTTTTATACCACGGTGTAGTTTTACGAACGAAAATTCTTTTACAATGTGTAGAACCGTATCTTTGTCGATTTACGAGCATTGTTCCTCTCTATAAATTTATTCGAAAATGCTCTCAATTTTAGTATATATAATAAATGTTTTTGTGCAACCAATCCGTTTACTCAAGAATACGTTACATCCTATATACCAACTAAGTGAAATTATCTTAAAATTAACATTATCCTCCGTTAAATAATATATATTTTTTTATTCTTATTACCTCGATAAGATAAATTAAATCTTTGACGGTTACTTATAAAGTATATACGCATAATAACTCATATGATTCACAGATTTATCTAACGGAATCTAGTAGTTTTCACGATTGAACAATGCACATATTTATTATAAATATTCATCGAGATGCCGATACGCGAATATTTTTCCCTCGGAGAGTACGAGGATGCCGTCTTATTTGCTATATCCTACGATATTTGCAAGGAGGCTTTACCAGTCGAAACAATAAAGTCATTACTGAAAAAGTATATAGCTTGGTACACACTCGGTAACTATATGCAATTTGTCATTGGTGTATATATATAGGGTATACATATATATAATATATACGCGTACGTATGCCTTTGTGTGTGTGTGTATAGTTGCGGCTCATAAAATATTAGCTAGTTTGCCCCCTCTCGCATCGCTGTTGGTGAGGCATTCGCATCGGTATTGGCATTAGCGGCTTCTCTAGCATCTCCTCGGCAGTCGTGAACCTGCGCTCGACGTATTTACGCAATATCCACAACCTGCCTCGAAAGCCCATAAATATCGCGGAGACAATGCGTGACTCGAAACCGAGAAGCGAGAAAAGGAAAAAAAAAACGAGGCGAGGAGCGAAAACCCAGTACAATTCCCAATGCGGAATTCCCTCGCACCGAACGATTATATTTCCTGCGCGACACTCACATGGATATATATACACGTACACACACACGCGCGCGCACGTCGATTTTTCAAAATACTTTGTACACTTTGCGCCTCCCCTTTTTTTTCCTCGCAATATATACGAAACACAATTCTGACCCGGTTAACCTCATACCAAAACGGATTTGCGATTGTACAAGAACACTTGATCCTGCCTCTTTTATATATATATATACCTGCTGTCATTCGAACAGTTTAGTGTAATATTTTAAAATATTTATGTATTGACGGTGTTTGTTAAACGGAATAAAAATTTGGTAGAAACGCACTTAATATTTTCACGCCTAAGTTCATTCAAACCATATATATACATATATATATATGTATATTATTCGATCCTGACTTTACCAGTTTTAAATTTTAAAGCGACTCGACATCGCGATTGCTTATATCTCCCAGGAACGGTGAGATATCTATATATGCATGTCCTATCGATTATGTATGAAAAAGCAGTTTTAGCTAAACGCAAGAGTCATGGAGATATTGTGCCCTGTAATACTTATACTTAGTAGAAGTTAACGACACGTACATTTTATGATTTACGAGTTTTTAATTTAGTAATCCTTCATGTTGAATATTTCAATTGATTCGGAAGTGTTGTCGAATTTTAATAAATCTGTAGTATATTTTTATATAAATTCCGAAGTAGCGTGTTTAAGCGAACCATTTAGATTTTTTGTTTAGATCATCGAGAGGGTTGTCAAAGGATTTTCCGTGTGTGTGAGCAAGTAGATAAAATCGGAGGTAATTTAAGGCGAATTGATCGGATTTGTCGAGTGTGTTACAGTCGAGCCACGGTGAGATGCTCGTCATTTAGTATATCGCGTTATGTCGTGTTACGGGAGATGTGTTAAAGATCGTAAAGGAGACTTACGGGCATCGACAGTAAGGCTCCCCAATTGGGGACTGATCCACAAGGCTCCCTGGCCAAGCTCGTCCTCGAGGTTTGCACGGCTGGGTCGAGCCTGCTTGCGCCGTGACATCCCTCTCGCGCTGAGCTCTGCTCTCGCTGCTACGCTGGCCGACGGCTCTCGCCGTGTCGTCCTTTTTCCTCCGGGGGTTCTTCGTACCACTGGGTACACGGTACACAACCTCCTTCTCTCGAATCTCGGGATCACTTTGTCAGGGCCACTCGAGTACACCCGACTGCCACCGAACCTTGTTTCATAAGTCACTGGTGAGTTAGGTACCGCTGCTACTCGCGCAGGACCTTTCCAATCCCGTGCACCGAGACATTCGCACACCTAAGTCCGTCCGTAACCGATGTATCCACTTAGAAAAACTCCGAATACGTGTATCCTATATAACTCCTATACGCTCCGATTACTCAAGATTTATTTATTTATTTATTTATTTATCTTTTGAAATATATATATATGTATATCACTGGGTATCACCGATCGTCGCACTGTCCGGGAGTACCGTCGACTCCCCGCGCGGGATCCACTTCTTACGCTTCCACGACGGTTCCATGCCCATCGAGCACTCCCAGAGATCCAAGAGCTCCAACATCCGAGAATCTCTCCGCGAGGGCTCAGGGACGTCGCGACCGGCGAAACATCTCGTGGGACACTCACTCGGACCGCACTAGAACCGCACTGATACTCGTGTGTACGTTGACCCTTGGTCGCGGGTGCAGAGCTCGGGTGGCGCGCCCGCGAGCGCGAGCGCGGTGTGCGTGCGTGCGTTCGGGTACAAGCCGGCGGTGGTCGCGGAGCGCGGTCACAACTGAACGCGTATCGCAGGACGATCAATCATAGCCGCCAGCGAGTGACTGTCTTCTCGCGACCGTACGGTGCTGCTCTCGCGGTGAGGTGGGGGGAGGGGGGAGGGTGGGAGGGAGAGGGGTGGCAGCGGTGGCGGCGGCGGCGGCGGAGAGGGAGCCGAACGGGGGCGCTCCCGGAGAGTAGGGATGCGAGATCCGACCGAGAGACGTCGAGGATGATGCGCCCGTCGATGCTGCCTCTTCTTCTGCTTCTTCTGCCTCTTGCCCTCTTCTTCTTCGGGTGCTAGCGTTATCGCTCGACTCGTCATGTGCGGTGGTGCTCGGTGCCCCGACCACTCCTGTGCACCCGTCCTTATCCGCTATCCTCCGCGCGTGGAAGCGCGTGAGGGTTGCTCGTGGGAAGGGGCGCGACCAGCCCTGTGTACAAATGTGGCCCGTGCCTACTCCGATGAGCGTGCATCCGCGTCCGTCGGACGACTATAGCGCGCTCGCGCTTCCACTCCTCGGCGAGGCAGGCTCGCTCGCTCGCTCGCTCGCTCACTCGGCCCCGCGCGCGCACGCACGCACACGTGCACCGGCTCTCCGTCTCTCTCTCGCTCCCGCTCCCGCTCTCGCCTCGGCATGTGTACGTGCGGGTATCGCGAATTCGCTCACGGTAGAGCAAGAGAGAGAGAGAGGGAGAGTGAGAGAGACATTGTCTGGTCGGATACATCGGGGGCTTGACGTCGCGACGCCCCTCTCTCTCTCTTTCTCTCCTTCGTCTTCCGTCTGCCTGGCTCTTCTTCCTTTTGCGCGATCCCCCCACCATCGGACTTCTCGAGCCGAGTGTGCGCACCGCGTATCCCCACCACCGAGACCGGCAACCCCCGGAGAGCTGCTCCGAGTTTTAGCGGTGCTTGTCCCCCCGCCCCTCTCACTCTCGTCGTCTACTCCCCCTCCTCGCCTCCCCCCCTCCTACCCTACCCTAACCTCTACCCCTCCCCCGCCCCTCCACCCATCCACACCGATCAGCGTGCCGTGGCGTGTGTGGGTGCGCGCGAACGCCGAGGCTCGGGGCTGCGTGTGTGGGTGAGAGAGAGAGAGAGAGAGAGGGTTTACGCCGATCGCGAGCACGTCAAGGTCCACCCTCGTAAGTTCGGTACGCTGCGCCTCCTGCGCATCTCGCACCCCTACTTTCCCTCTCTGATATCTCGATTTCAGTTATGATTTAGTCTCGCCCATAATCGATTCGTGTCTATTCCTTTTCTCTACGTTATCCATAGTCTATGACCATGTACTGCCTATCACTTTGTTTTTAGGCAATCTTGATTCGTGTTCATTGCGCATTTGCCTATTTTGTAAATACTTTGTATTGATTATTTATAAATAAACAAAATCTACCACATCATAGATATATTTAATGATATATTACATATTTTGGGATACCTTGTAACAAAGCCTAAATATACTTTTTTTTATATCGCGTGCTAGATTATTAACGTAAACAAAATCTACCACATCATAGATATATTTAATGTATTAATTTAAAAACAGATATATTACATATTTTGGGATACCTTGTAACAAAGCCTAAATATACTTTTTTTTATATCGCGTGCTAGATTATTAACGTAACAAATCGAATTATTAATTTTATTTCTATATATGAATGGTTTTAAAATTAAATGTACCATTAAAATGAAAATAAAATACCGCGGAAGGTAATCAATAACGTGAATGCAGCGTCGAATAAATATTGGTAAAATAAATGTATAGTAATGGACAAATGCGGAGCGCAATTACTGTATAAATAGTGCAACAAACGAAAATGATGTATTTTATCCAGTAATGAGAGGTTGGAAGGAAAAGCAATAATTATCCACGAACAAACGGGACGTCATATATATGATTATGCACGACCGCGGTCTCCGTCCAGAGTACTCCCACACTTGGTACAACGGCAGGACCCAGTGGCCGGTCGAGGGAGAGAGAGCAAGAGGATGCGTGTGCGCCGCCGACTGCCGAGAGCGGAGAAAGACAGAGACGTATCCGCGATTCCGTGATCCATCTCCTCGCTCGCTCCTTCTCCCGACTCCTCCGAGGGGCCGAGGGGCCGAGGTGCCCCACCACCTCGAGCTCGAGTGCGCCTCCCCCCTCCCCCTCTCCCCCTCCTCAACCTCCACCACCACCTCCCCGCCCCACCCCTCTGCCCCTTGGCAAGCGGTGGGCGCCGAGCGCGCGTGGGCGTGGCTTCGGTCTCTCGCGAGCTCCGTACACTCCGCCTCCTTATGCATTATTATATAGCCCGAGAGCGGCGGTGCCGGCCGAAGCTATGATTTTATATGCCCTCGGCACAGCGTTATCCTCCTCAAACCGCTCTTTCTCTTCCTCCGCGGCGTGAGCCCTCGCGAAATTTCCTCTCTCGCTCCATCCTTGAGGTTACCTGGCGCACTGCTTCCTCCCCATCCCCTCCCGCTCCCCATCCTCTCCGGCTGCACACACACCTGCATGTGTATACGTATATGCACACCCACACACCCGCGCACCCACACATACAACATCGTGTGTGCGTGTTGACGCGGGGCGAGACTATACGGAGCTCGGGTTTATGCTGTACGCGCCCGCTCCTTCTTCATCGATTGCCGAGGGTCTACGGGGGAAGTGGGAGAGACTCGGAGAGTGAGAGAGACGAAGAGAAAAGATGATAAACCAAGGAGGAAGGGTGCGTGGCCATCGGATGCACGACCGCAGGCGATCCGCTGAATCCTCCTATTTTAATGATAATCTTTATCAACTTTCCCAATTATTATAATGTTTATCTGTATCTTTTCTTAATTTAATAATTAGAAATATGAAAATAAGCAAAACAATACATGTACATATACAAGTGAATACTTTCTAAAACAATTCAACCTTTATTTTTAAGTTTTCAGATATATTGAATTAAACTAAAAATAAACTATACTTAAACACAATGGTATTTTAAATAAATAAATACGTAATATGTAAATGTAGAAAAGAGTTACTTATTTTAATAGTCGTGACTTATTTTTTTAAGTATAATTTGTTTCTGTATTGTATAAGGTTAATCTATTGTATATAAGAGGCAAATATATTTTTTTATATTTATTTTATATAATTGATATATTTAAACCTATATTAATTTTTCCCACGCATAAACAATTAATTATAAATATTTAATTGTTTTACAAATTAAAGATTATAATTACTAAAAGAAGTTAATAAAAGTGGTGTAAACACGTAGATATACCAAATGATATATAGTTGTTCGCATTTAACACCTCGTACACACGGTGTTACTTGTATTTAAACGAGATTAAAGATATACATTTTCACCTGGTTTTGAACGTATTTTATATAATATTTACATTTTTATTAATATTGATATCGTAATATCGGTTTAAAATTTTAAGATCGAAGTAACACTTTCGTACATATGTATTTGAGTATATCTCGCAATTTTTGTATTGACCCAATTATTGAACGCTGATTTAAAGCTATACATATATAGTTATAGTATTTGGTAGAGCTTACTAGGCGTATGAAAAAAGCATTTGGATGTAGTATAATTTCTAGCACTATTATATGAAAAGCTGTATGAATACTACACACACAAACACTGCACACACACACACACCTGAATAGAACGAAGTTTTTGGTGCACTTATTATATTGAGAACGTGTAAATATAATTACGTTCAAATTATATTATATCAATATTAACTTTTAGTTCTTAACTGTCGGTAAGGAATGAATAAATCTTATGCCTTCAACTGCTAAATCTAAAGGACAATTTATGTATAGATAATTATTAAAATAATATATTTATTTATATATGCTCGTATATTTTAGTCATCAATTTTTAATAGTTAAGAAATACTATAGCTTTATTTGTCGTAGATATTTCTTTATTTCAGTATGTATGAAAATTAACCATTTATTTTTTCAATAAGATATATAAGTGATTCTTTTCCGAAGATATAGATAAAAGTATGATTGATCAAATACATACAAATAATTATATAATATAATATGTATAATAATTTATGGTAAAATTGTTAATATTAAGTTTGACATATATGAAGTATTGTGGAAGAGTTGATCAAAATAAATAATTTCCATGTGCCAGAGTATAATACTAATTAAAAGTTATTATCCGTGTTTTAATTCAATACACGCATATATATAAAACCGACCGAATTTAATGATCTCATAAATACGGAGATAAATATAAACAGTTTCCAAAATGTTAAGCTTATATACCTATATAGGTACATCTAATTTAAGAGCATAGCCAATTAATTTATTCGCGTTGATAATTCTATAAGATATATACCTATGTATATATATACGTGTACACGCGGATAATAGTATTCGCAGGTATATACAGCGAAGGAAGGACGCGGCGATATTCATGCGTGCAGTCTATGCAACGAGCTCCTAGTGTTCGCATGTGCCAACCTCTATGCTTTCACTTAACATATTTGACCTTATTGCTGCCCATAAATCAAATGCATCGCTGCTGCGCGCTATGAGAGCATTCGGAAGATTTACGACATCGCGGCTGGCCAGTGCTGGTGCAAAACCCGCCGGTGCCGCCGCTGTCCTTCTCTCCATCTTCGTCTCGCTCGTTCTTCTCCTATGTACAGCTCCAACTCTAATCACACTTGGTCCTCCTCGAGACCGTACATATATATATATACGAAGCGCGGATGGCCTTTATCGGGAAAGTGCATTCCTCAAACGTGTCGTACACAACTGCAGACTTGACTCGGCGCACCGTCTAGAACGCATTAATTATATCGGATATATTTTATATATATATATATAGGTACTGAGACCGTGAGATTTTCTTTTCGCTTCATATCTCCACTGATTATTCGAGATATTTTCGTAGATTTCTATGTAACGATAGTGCCAACACGGATTAATATTTCTAATTCTATTACGTCTGATGCGTATACTACATATACCTTATATCAATTAATGTACATGGTACCAATTTCTTATGGTAAAATCTTTCGCTTGAATGTAGGTCGAGTATCATATAGCTTTAAAATTTTGTTATATTTTGTTAAGAAAGTTCTTTATAATTTAATATATAATTTTTTGAGAAATATGTAAATGGTTTGCTTTTTAAATATGCAGTATCTAGTAGAAATCTTACTCTATATAATTAAATGAGTATTAAAATATAGATTGTTTTAATAGAATGGGCAAAAAATAAGGGTAAAACGTGCCCATTTTTGTCCTATTGATGGAATGTTTTTTCTCCCATTTTATGACCATTTATTAAAATAAATACTAATTCATAGCGAGTTTGTCTGTTAAAAAGAAGTAAGGCGAAAATATAATATTATGTATCTAAATACTCTTTTAATAAGTACAAATCAAATTTATTTATCTATTTTTTTGTTTAGGCATTTTAATCTTATCCAAGATTGAAATGCACTTTTATCTATTTTAATAAATAAATCTACTATCGCGAATCAATATGAAATAAAAATTATAAAGAAATTAATTTTACTTATAATAAATATAACTAAAACATATTACTGCGAACGTATTATTAATCTTAATTTTTTGTTGTTAAAAATAATTTAAAATCATATACATTATATGTAGTACCTTCCTCAGAATATTTTCTTACAGTAAAATGACGTACATATTAAATGGTATTTATAAAAGTGTATATAACAAAGTATTTAATTTTAATAAAAACAAATTTTAATATTTATTTAAAAACTGTGTTCTTTACTTTCAAAAACCATGAAAGTAGAATATTATTAAATATAGGGATTTGTAAATACAGTACTGAAAGACAGATAGAGATATACCGAGATCGAGATCGTACATAGGAAAAGTCAAATAACGAAAAGTGGAGTATATAAAGATTGAACTTGAATACGACTAGCGTTGGCATCGGCAAAAAAGAGTTGTTGTCGGTATAGCCCCTCAGATCAAGCGGCGCTCGTCCCATCAGGCGGTTGTGCTCGTGGAGGGCAAATCAATCACTGAGCTCACGCGCAAGAGAGCACAATAATAGCCATTGTCTGAAGGCCGTACTATTCGGTTCCAGGTTCTATGAGCACGGCTCGCAGAAAGCGTCAAAGTAGTATTAAGGGGGTTAAGCGCAAATGCAGACGCAAAGGGGACGAATCGAGCTCTCGGTGGTGATGTCTTTTTGCGCATTATAGGAACGACTCTTGTGGTTATAAGGAGTGGCGCGTTTTCCCTTGATCGTTAATTCAGGTTAATCAAGGTATAAGACATCCGGTTTCATCGTATATTCTTGATTCTTCGCATGCACTTACTTTCTTTCTGTTCGTCCTTCTTGCATTGTCGGTCAGGTTTTTTCTTTATTGTTTTAACAAAGGTCGAGTGTACCGAGCGGGTTGAATTGTTGCGACAGGTGCGTCAGGAACTCGGGAATAAGTATATTTTTACCCACTCTTTTCACAACTCTTGTAAGAGTACGGCAATTAACGAATCGTTCGTATATGCGCAATGCTGCTATATGCAATTACATTTTTTATGTTACGATAATTCCAACTGATTTAATTTTGTATAATATATATATACATATAACAATCAATGCAATTTTTACCAAATTAATTGTGGTGATATTTTTATAAAAATTATACGATAAACGATTATCACAAATGCGTATAGCTTGTGAAAAATGTTAACATAGTGATCGCAGGTATTTCAGTATTATATTCTTCGATTAATTTCATCAGTGTCGATAAAAAGTTTTATTGATTTCTACCGATATTCGATGTTGTAGTACATTTTTTCTTACACGTAAAATTCATATATGTAGGTATCGAGCTATCGGTAATAGAGTCTGTAACGATCAAAGGCTCTGCAAAGAACAGGTGTTGGAATGGAAATATCCGGCCGGTGCTCACAAAGTCGATGAAAATTTGCGCATCGTTGTGCACACACGTACAGAGTCCGCACAGGCACGAGCATACCAAGCGGGTAGGAAAAAGAAAGTGGGAATGAACGTACGCGCAGGAAAAAGAGAAAGAAGACTAGAATGAGGAAGAGGAAGGGCAAGAGCGAGTAGGAATAATCGGGTGGTCCGAGAGTGTAGACGACGCCGCCGCCGCCGCCGCCGCCGCATGAATGAAAGCTTTGGCACGCGTTTCCAGGTGAACTTCCCATGACCCGATTGCGAGTAGGCGATCTTTCGGTCGAGAGACAAGACGACCCTTTGAAAGCTACCTTGAGGAGACGACCTTTCGTCGTAATTGTGCTTGGGAGGCGTGCGCTCGCGCAGTTTGACTGCCCGCGTGGAGAGGGTGTATAGCTGTTCTGTCTCCGAAAACAGCACGTGAAAACCAGTTCAAGGCTGATTCGCCGAGCTTTTCGAGAACGAGAGAGGGGCATTGGAGCCTTTGTGAATGAGTTGAATGGATTTTGTACGCGCGCCGAACCCAGTTCATTCATTAGTCGCGAGAGCTCTTTCTCTCTCTCTCGCTCTCTCTCTATCCTTCTCTCGTTCTCTATATCTATCGTTCCCTCAGCTCTTTCTCTCTCTCTTTTCGATTCACGTTCATTAAACTCGTTGTTTGATAAAAAATTCACTCCTCCTTTTTGACAGTTTTGACTGTTGTTACCCGCAATTAATACTTTTACTTTTATTTAATTTTATATAATTAGAAAGCTCATTTGTTGCAATTTATTAATAATATCCGAGTTTGGTTAATACGGTTAGATGCAGAGTGGGATCATGAATCCTACGAAGCATTTAAAATTTGCGGGTTTATGTTATGTGTTACGCTAACGCAGGTAGTTGTAAAACCGGAAGGCAAAAGGAGTGCTTCATCGAATCTCACCGGGCGCCGGCGCCTGCGCGGCGCACCTGTCGCTGATACAACGGAACTTTAGCTGGAACTGGAAACCTGCTCGCACAGTTTGATATTCTTTCTTTCTATACAGAGGAATCAATTATCCGAATCTTCTTTGCGATTCGGTGATTTTGACGGTGAACGGTGATCCACTTGTAATATCGATTCGACTTCAATGCGCCTCTATAATCGACGTCGTAGATAATTTACTGAGAAAAATTGTCTGCATTAAAATTGAACAAATTGTTTAATAATTAATACACACACTACTGTTAAGTAATATTTAAAAAATAAAAAAAAGTAATATAATAATACACGTAGCTTATTACAACCAATGTAATTTAATATTTAAGGTATTTATTTATTTTAAACAATTAAAGAAGATTTATGGAGTGATTGTAGGTGCTCTGAAATAAAAGAAAGACCGACTTAAATATAATAATTAAATTATGGTCGATAGGCTGAAGAGGTGAATAATAGGATCGGAAATTAAAAGAAAACTGCCTGGCAAATTTGATTGTCGAGCAATTTCACAGCCGAGCAACGAGGCTCAGACCCAAGCTCAGAATAATCCCGAGTAGTCCACCGCAGGAAACATCGAAGTATAAGCCGACTAGTCGACCGATGTGAAGGAGGACGGAAAGAGATGTAGAGTAAGAGCTGGAGAAGGATAGTCGGTGGTGAGAAAGAAGAGAAAGTAGTGGGGAGTAAGGAGGTTGAGGGTATAAGAAAGGGAGAGAAAAAAAGAAGTTCGGGAGAGCCTTCAATCCTCTCACATTCAGGTTTTATGGCACTCGGCCAACGCGAGACGAAGGAGAGAATAGATATGACGTATTCATGAGTGCAGCCTGGTTGCGACTGTCAACAGTATAGGTTATGCACGCCGCGTATTTTTTCCTATATATATATGTGTTTGTATATATATATATATATATATATATATATATATAGAGAGAGAGAGAGAGAGGATTGAGAGAAAAAAGAGGAGAAGGCGTGAGACCGGACCTGTTTCCTATCGGCTTTCTTACTCTTTCTCTCTCGACTCTTCGTTTACTCCTATTCCGGAGTACCTTAGCTTGCTTTTCTCGATTTGCACCCTTTTCGCTCCTCCGTCCTCACCACCACCACCTTTCCCCTCGACTCTTGCAACAAAATCTGATTTGACGTCGATTTATCTACGGGCATTCCGATATTTCAGCTTCAACGCGACATTTTCTTTCTCGCACCCCTCTCTCCTTTCCTAACTTCCTCTTACCAGTTCTTCTCCTTCTCTCCATCATCTGCTTTTCGTTCTTTCCTGTTTCGTTCCTACTCTCCTTTTATTTTACTTTTTTTTCCTCCCCCCCGCTTCTCGTAGTTTAACTACAAACTTTCTTTCGAATGTTTTCTCCGTGATAAACAGTACGCTTTTAATATAAATCTTGATGTTCTCAAGATAAATTTCCTCCGAAATGTAAATTGCGTCTACAAACTTTACTCCAACATTAAAAAGTGCGTTATCGGTAATGTAAATCAATCAATTGTTTTCTCAGATAACTTTCCTAATTTCATTATATATATATATATACAACCATATTTATCGTGCATTAATAAATATGTAAAATATATATATTAATACTTACTTAAATTGCGTTAACCATGAATTTGCGGACAAATATATTTATTTATATTGTTAATTTGTAGGAACAATTTTTCGCTCACGGGAGTTTTATGCATGTTGAGTTGATATATAGTTACATATCATATTTATATATGATGTACGTTAGAAATATTCCAAATTCTCTATAACTAGTCATTCAAATCGAAAATAATGTTAAAAATATACGAACACAGATGCAGAAACGATGTTACGTATCGAACGAAAAGACTGCTAATTGCTTAGGAACAAAACTCTATTAGTCAGTTGGTTTTTCATCGAGAAAAACGCGTTCAGTTAGAAAAAGTTTGAGTCCCGAGAACGGTGCATCAATAAAGCTTCTTGCCCTCGCAATGGCAAATTAATCTCACGACAAGAATCACCACAAGTAACTTTTGGGCTTGAGCATCGTCGCTCTCTCTCTCTCTCTCTCTCTCTCTCTTCTTTCACCCTGGGTCGGTGATATACGGCAAAAAAGGCAAACGCCGTATCGAGCGAATACAGGGGTTGGATTCGTCCTCCAAATCCTCGGAGAGAAGAAGGACAAAGAGGAGGGAAAGTATATATATAGATGCAGTTTACGAGTGCGTTGCGCACGGATGATGAGCGCGCGCCATATTTGCAGTATGTATCTCTCTCTTCCTCTCTCTCTCTCTCTCTCTCTTTTGATCTCGTCAGAATGCGCGCCGCCGCTTAGTCTCGCTCTTTCGCGCACCTGTGTTTCCAACTGCCCATATGGAGACGCACTTGTCTAGACGCTGCGAGCCCTCCTCTCTGTCTCTTTTTCTGCCTTCGTATGTAGTTTCTCTTGCATAATTTATTTCCCGTAATTAGTTAACTTAAATGCTCCTCTTACGCATTACGAGTGCTTTATTTCAGTGGTTTACACGGCTCGCGTTTCAGAAGCACCTTTTTTATTCCACCGGCGAAGCAAATTTATGAAAATATACCGTAATAATTTTTTTATCTCGAGAGTTATAGTAATTGTATGCTAAATCTAATTATCGATAAACACACTTCTTTTAACGTTTATCCGCGCGCTATTATAGTTAATTCTATTTTGTACCTGCATTGTTTCCCATTTGTTTATTAAAATTTTGTTCTATACTTATAACCATACATTTTAGAAATATTTTTAATTATTTAGAAACCAATTTTTCAAATTTTTTCTAAAATTATTATTTCTATCTAAAGGTGCGATATAGCGCCTGACGCAAGGATAAAAGCGCGTTAAGCCGTATATTATACAGCTAATTATCTATCTATCTCGATTTTTGTTTTGCTACACGAAAGAAAATTATTCATAAAACGGTGTACTCGAGCGTGAATGTAGTAACTTATCGAAGATTTCAAAGAATGGATTATCTAATTTGTCTTTCAAATTTTTTTTCTATTATATAGGTATAGTTATGAATTCTTATTCTACGTTCAACTAAAATAACCACTTATCGGCCTGAAAATCGAACAATTCCAAATTTTTAATTACTTTCAAGTCTTAGATTGCTTCATAAATTGCAGCTTTTTTGCTTCTGTTTCCTAAATTATAAAATAAAAATTGATTTTTTATTTTTTTACTATATTTAACTACAACTTAATTCTTGATGTACAATTAAGAAATAAATTAAGAAATTGAAAAAAGTAAAATATACCGTATAAAGATGTGCATTATTTGTGAAATATTCCTTTGTCATTTGTTTATTTATACCATGTTTACTTTTTTATTTCATTAATAAAATATTACTTATGTTGACTGTAGTATAACTAAATTAATTAATATTTTTATCGGTCTTACAGTCAATTATATTTTTTTATTTCTTACACAAATTATTCATTATATCGTAAATTATATTACTATCTTAAATGTATAATAATACCATTAGCTTTCGTTAATTGAAACTAAAAGTCCTAAAAAGACTTTAATATTTTTCAATTTGTCAATTCATTAACGGTTCTATAATATCTCTAATTGTCTACATTCAATAATTTTTAATCAAAAATTTTCTTATGCCATAAGACTCAATTATTAAAAAATTATGGTATATAATAAAAGGTACAAAAAGTCACGTATTTAAGCCCTAGTAGAAATGGAAACGATTTTTAAAGTAGAAACAAGGCATTTCTAAAAGATCGATAGAAAAATATGACCTATAAAACATGACTATTTCTAACCTCAAACTATTTAAAATCGCCATATCTACTAGGGACTAGACTCTTTTATTCGATGGAAGAATTAATCGTCTTCTGGTTAGAGGAAGGTATTTGAATACCTTCTGAAATATTTGAAAATCTTTCATTTACTACTTCTACAGAACGTTCATATAACACAATACGATTTATCTTCACGTTCAATCAAGCATTGCGTTTTCATAATTTCTTATATAAGTAAAAGTAAAATTTTAAAAATAACAGAAATTGAATTTATTTATGCAAAATATAACATTTGAAAAGCGTATCGGTGTGCTTCTGGAAATCGAAAGGTAGTCATCAGTCAGATGTAGAATAAAAGACTATATATATATATATATACACACAACGCATAGCAAAAAGTAGATTTATCCTTTGGGTGATTACTGCTCTCACAAGAAAATTTTTCCCTTACGTGATTACTGCTTTCGCAGTAAACGCACCCTCGTGAAACATCTTCTCGTTCGAGCAGTATATAAACCGGCCCGCGGGAAAAATTTTCTATACTTTTGCCTCATGTTATAAGGTACTATTATATTTTACAAAACAATATTTTGTATAAATAATAAAATTATTATTCTAAATTTCACTTGATAATTAAAAATCTTAATTATAATATATTTTCTCGTAGAATAATTTATTTACATCACATTTACTTATGTATATATGTATATACGTCAAGTCTCACGAATGCGAGAAGCAACGAGTTTATTTATTTGAAATTTGAATTTTTTTTTTAACTAATTACAACTTCGATAATCAATATATGAAAATAATTAAAAAATGAATAATACAGGTATATAGATTATTTTTGAACCGTTATGAATTACATTGAATTTTTCTAGAACGAACAAAGCGGTGCAATGCTGTGTAATTAAAAAAACGAGTTAAATGTTATAAAAAGATAAAAATCCAATAAATATAGGAAAAAAGAAAGAAAAATGTAGATGGTAGCGGGAAAATAAACTATTATTTGCTTCTTTCATTCTGGGTCCGTCAGAATCACGCTTTCTTTGGCTACAAGGACTGCCCTATTATCTCTTTCTCTCTCTCTCTCTCTCTCTCTTCCTCTCTGTTTCGGTCCTTTAAACGACCGGCGGTCTTTGGTTTTTCTGGCTCCTTCGTCATATCCGGCAAAACATCGCTGACAAGACGATTATAAGCGGTCTCGGTGTGCGCACCGCGCTTCGAACCCCGGGAGAACGCGACCGAGCGCGTCATATAATGGGCCTGACTCTCATCCTCCCTCCAGTTCTACTTGATGTAAACGCTCACGCGACCCAAGCCTGCAGAGTCGAAAGAAAAGGAGAAAGAGAGAGAGAGAGATAGAGAGGGAGAGACAATGCGAGTAGCACCGCACAAAACTCTCCTTCTCGTGCGTGTACACGTGAGTATATTGGTTCACATGGACGCATATAGGAGCCGTGCTTTTTATGAGGGTATGCGAGTGACTTGCCAGAGTCGTTTTATCTTTGCCGAAAAATTTACTGACGCGCAAACCCATGTTTATTATCAATACGGTAATTGTTGCCGTTCGCTGTATTTACCACGAAATTTAAAGGACCGAATATCGCGATCTTCCTATATATATTAACTTTCTTATATATATACATTGTTTGTACGCAATTACACTGCAGTGTCAACATTGATCCGAATCCCGGATAAAAATTAATTGCGTATATAATTTTATCCAATTATATATAATAATGTGTATAATATATCCATAATAAATTAAGTAATTGCATAACTGCATATGTGCGTATGTTTATGATGTCATCGTATATATATAGGTATATATAAATAAATAAGCATCATTACGATTATCAGCCAAACCAATTGTTTATAAATAATATTAAATTTTACTTACATATACATTAAATTGCTTTAATATATAATTACATATTTGTTTCAATTAAATTATTTTTATTTTCGTAAAACATAATTATATATATAATATACGTTATAATTGATCTTAATTGACAGCGAAAAATTAGATATATGTTTATATATATTTATAAGCTTATTAAATATACATCTAAATGTAAACGAATTTAAGCGACTGACGACGATAAAAATAAAATCGTATAATGCCTTGTATCAATATTTATTATACATTTGTAGTTTTATTAAAATATTATTGTCGTTCAAAAAAATTACATGATACAAAAATGTATGGTTTCTTAAATACAAAGCGTGTATAATTAAGGACTTTCTCAAATATCGGTGTACTTTAACGACTCTCATTTCGTAAAAAATGTGAAAATATGTTGTATTTATGTTCTCTGTCATATACCACCATAAATAATATGTCTTTTACGACGCTATTTACGACAGAGAGTCGTTATTCGATATGCATTTAATATAAGAATTCCTGTATTAATTCGCTGATATTATCTCATAAATATATATAAATGTATAAGGTATATATATATATATATATATACATATACGTCGGAGTAATAAAAACAAATAAATTTCTGTATATCAGAAATTTACATAAAAGTTTTTCCCCTCTTGATTCATTATTACGATAATCATAATTTCCAAACTTTCTTTTTTACATCATTATAGTTTTTGTGTCCGTTTGATTAAAGTCGAAACCTTATCTTAATTGAAATTAAAAATCTCTTATATATGCGCACGCGTTATAATATAAAGTATATACTAAAGAAATTAAAATCTCTTCGAAGAGCACGCTTCATAATAAATTCATCTGTAATTATTCCGTTAGATAGATCGGGGAAAAAAAATCAAATACTTTTAAAAGCCCGATTATTATTTAAGAAATAATTAATATCGATTGTGAAAATACAATAAATATGTTATACATACTTGTGTCGATCACTTAGTATCATTTCCTGATTTATAACGATGAAACTTGTATTTTTTCCGTTACATATGGTTAATATAAATATTATTGATTTTATATTTTGAGGATTAATTTGCTGCTGCATGAAAATTTTACGTATAAAAACTTCACGACTTTCATTTGGTATACGTCAGCGCTGTAGACGTAATATTATATCATACATTTAACTTAAAAAGGGTATGGATATAAATATACGTATCTATATATATTGTCGCATAAAAAGGTAAATATATAGTTTTGTTACATAGTGTATAACGAATATCAATAGTTACAATATTGTAGTGTAACTTAATTTTACATTAAAGTACAGGGCAATTAATCTGAGTTTGATTCCGTAATATAGTAAGCGCGTCGAATCAGTGCTTCCTTCCGTTACGAAGACGAAGAAAAAAAAGGTATGAATAAAACAATCATTAAAGGAATTGGATCGGGGATTAAAGCCGATCGCCCCGGAAGTGAATGACTGTATACAAGTGCGTCAAAAGATGCCAAGGATTAAGCGAAACGAAGGTACAGTCGAAGGAACAGGATGCACCTCGGGAAGATTCGGTCGAGTTCGGGCGCATCGAGGAGCGACTCATCGCGAGGTGGCTCGTGTCGTGTTTCATATTCGCGAACGTGTCACCGATAATATTTACTCTCAAACTCGCGAGCTCAAGCGATATACGTTGAATAATTTATCGGGCTCGTAAATAGTTTAGAATTATTGCCGCGACAGAGTTGTACGCGCGCACACACACAGAGAGAGAGAGAGAGAGAGAGAGAGAGAGAGAGCCAGCTCGTGCTGTAGAAGCAGGCAAGCGAGGGCACATAAGAGAGACAGAGTAGTCGACCGGTCCTCTCATAATTTTATTGATCAAAATTCTTGATAAATAAAGTCTCGCGAGCCTGACTCGACTGGTTCTCGTTATCAGCCGAGTCTCAAGGCCGGTACATCATCTCGCGTCCACCGTCAAACAGCTATATTCTAATCGTACTCGCGGCCGGACAGTCTGTATATATCCTCTTTCCTCTCTCACTCTCTCCCCCTCGCTTATTCTCGGGTCTTTACGGTTATGGACATGGCGTATCAGACTCCGTCTTAATGTTCCATAATTTAAATAGAAATTTCAAATGTATTAGCATATTACTTGGAATCGGGCAGTGCCACCTGGAAGTCGATCGTGTGGTGTGCGTGCGCGCGCGAGAATTTATAAAAATAATATGAGACCCCGGGTCATTCTCACGCTGACGCTGACGCGACCGAGGCAAATTTATGGGTTTTATCTAACTGCATAATTGATGAGCTCCGCGCCGTTTTATAAGTGCGCAAGCGCGAGCGCGAGCGCGCGCGGCTACGCGGGGATACGCGCCGACCCGGACATTTTTATTTTTTTTTTCGTCGTTATTTATAATTCCATTGGCCGACGGTATCAAAATGCTTTATTACCTGGCCTCGATGAGTTAATAAGGCTACTCTTATATATACCGACTAATCTATTAAGGGATGGGATCTTCACGTGTATATGTATATATATATACGTGTCTAGACTACACGCATATACGCACGTATATGTATACGTGTACCAATATGTATATACAATAAAACTATATATACCTCGTCAAACGTTAATTCAATAACGATTATTATATTGCTTGTATATACCGCAACGCTCGGAATATTACACAACTTTTTTATACTCGAGATGAATTTTTGAAAACGACCGTGGGACGTGAATCAGCAGCATTTTTCTTCAACTTCTCTTTTATATCAATTTTATCTTTATAGCCATATTTACCCACTTTGATACATAAAAATTCTTTTGCATAAATTCTGATCCTCTTTAAAATCACAAGATGCTATCGTTTAAATTATTAAAGATCAATATTTCATTTAAGTAATAAACGAATGAATTATAATATTCGTTTGCGTCACCTTTTTTTTCAATGATTTTGTAACTCGATATTTAAATATATCGTCGTTAATGTTCAAGATATTCATATATAATATTTAATTTGTTCATCATCATTTAAAACGGGTGATTCAGACATTTTAAAATCTTATTTTTATTAACAAAGTATTTATATAAGTAAAAAGAGCAACGTTGAACAATATAAAAGACCAATACTTTTTACTATAAATAGTTTAATATTAAAGTTTTTTTTATAATTTTAGTCATACTTACAAAAGTGATATAAGATTGATTAAATCTGTTGAATCTTTTAAAAGTTAACTGGATAATTATACTGACTGTAAAAATATCCGGACAATACTCCACCTGTAATGAAAGAGCGCAAAGATGAGTATTCAACATTAGTGAAAAATTTTGCTTATAATGCTGTAAACCTTGTCTCATCTTTACTACAAGTTGATATTTTTTATGTTGATTTATCTTACGATAGAGGTAAGATCTTATACAAATCACACATTTGTTATTATATACACAAATAATGTTATTTGAAATAATTCCAACATCTTAATTTATTTGTAAAATATAGACTAACTGCATTATTTGAATTATGTATTATACGCAATCCTCTACAATTCACTCAAGGTACTCAATATCAAGTTAAATGTGACTCGACGATAAGGTTTTAATAATTAAATTTAAATTTAATATAGTTAATTTAAGATACAGTATACTAAATTTGAGCTATTTTTTTATTGAGATTTAAATTTATTAGTTTTATTAGTGGCTTGCTTTATGATTTAGTAGAGATTATCGAGATGCTACATTGATCAATAGAAATCTTGTTATATCGAACTTGTATCTTCAAATGATTAAAATGTTTATACCAAACGATCTTACGATTAATTTTACATATTGTAAAAAATTTCGAGATAAATAAAATCTACATGACCATGAGCCTTTATTGCTACTTCAATTAATTAAAGGTAAGTGATAAGTAAACTTTAAATTTAATATATAATAATATTCATGCAAATAGTTATAATTATTGTTATTTGCAATAGTGATGACAGGAGCCAGAAAAGAGAAAAAGTTACACAACACTCAAAAAGAGTTTATTATATTTTTGAGACATGTAGTCGTCAATTTTAAGAATTGGATTGAATGAAATAATAAAGAATTAATTTATATTTTACATGTATTGTTTGCTTTTTACCTGATTCATATTAGTTATGGATTATTATTTTATTATATACGTTATTTAAGTAATCCTGATCGTTTTATTTATTTACAGTTATATGGCATATGATAATTTAATAATATATTACATATAATCATATAAATCTATCACACAAATTTTAAATGTTATCGAATATTCACATTTTATTTACAAACAGCCTTATTTTGTAATTTGAATTAAATAAATACATATAATATTTTTTTAATTTACATAAAAAGTTTAAAATAAAATTTTAATCAAACTTGATCTCAAAATCTGTAAAATATAAGTTATTTTGAATGCAAACCTGTTTATATAAAAGTAAATTGTTGGCTTATTTAATTAGCTGTTTCATCTTACAATTAATTCAAGTAGCTAATTATGACAAATTTATTTTATATTTAATTTGGATATACCAGTCGAATAAGCATATATTTTAATGTAACCGTTGACGAAGATTTTTTATTTTGGTCAATCAATGCCTAATTACTTTCTTACGTTCCTGCCAGGGTATATGCTAACCATTTCCATAATCTCGACAATACTTTATTTTTTGTTATTTTTAGATTCATATTAAAATTGGTGTGATGAAGAAAATATATGACTTAGATATTTACAATAAATAGCAATTTTGTATGAATGCAAAAACAAGTAATTGTAAAAATGTAGTTTTATTAATGATAGTTAATAAAATAATCCTAGTAGAAATTTTGGTATTTTTGACTGACACGTAGTAAAATTTATATTTTCCACCGATAGTTGATCTAATTGCAGTCCAATTTTGGCTAGTGAAGACTATCATAATTTTTTAATAATAACTGTAAACGGAAGAATAAATTAAAATATCATTTTAATATAGGGTTTTTCTCTATGTTATTTATTAGATGTCTAAAATTTAAACTGTGTATACAATCAAATACCATAATTTTTGTACGAGATATTTTCTAATGGAACGTATACCCAAGAAGTAAAAAGAGGCTATTAATAAAAAAAAAACAGAAATCTCCATGATGGCAGTAAAAATGCGCGCGGGTGGTAATATGCGATAGAGTATAGCGCCGCATGCTCGATTAATTTTTCTACGACGAAATGAAAAGATTTCTATACACGTATACGAGTTCCGTCGTGTAGGTATGAAGACGTTTAGGCTACACGTCCAGTGACTATTCATCATCCGTAGACTACATGATATACTCGTATTTCTCTCTCTCTCTCCGTATTCTCGAGGCGCGCGCGCGCACGACGGGATTCCACCCTCGAATAACGGAGATATGGGTGTATATATATATACGTGCAATATTATGATGGGTAGGGCCTCGGTTTATGGCAACCTGTTGATATACAGGGAATCTCTCGGCAGGGCGGGAGCAAAATCTCGTTGATCATACTTTAGGCGCCGGTTCTCAAGGTTAGCGAGCCGTAGGTAATGCGCCGAGGAAACTCGCGGGAAAACACGATTTTAGGAGGAGTTAGTAGAGTGGAGGCAGGTTGGAACGTCGAAAGGCACGCGAGCCTCGTCCCATCCTTCCTCGCTCTCGGCTGCCACGCGTATCCACCGTTTTTTCGTTCGCTTGCTTTTCGTGTTTCAAGTGATTTACTAAACGCCCGGAAATCGCTGTTTAAAGGGTTTCTTTGCTATAACTCAGGCATATCCACCTATTTCAGTTTATCTATATCGCGTATTAAGCAATTATCGATCTCATGAATACCGATATATATATGTGTTTTTATTCATCGTCTTGAATACAATAACCTACATCAAACTACTGACAGGTCTTTAATTATTACTATTAAAAATTAAAATATTATTCTTACGATAAAAGTAAACGTTTAATTTTATATTATACATCAGGATGGTTAAAACTCCTAGTAGACTCTCTTCAGTAAAAAGTAATATAAGATCTATGAAATAGTATAGGTTTTGTTCAATATAAACAATTAATATAGAGTGTATGTGAACTATCATCAACTTAAGCAAAACGTTTAGAATAATAGATATCATTTAGCTTTTAACGTATTAACATATATTATAGTCTAGAATTATATACATTAATAATTAAATTGTTTTTGTTACTATTATCAATAATAAATTTGAATCATTCAAGTTTGGGAATCAGTTGTTTCAACTAAAAATTTCTTTGAGTTTCAGTTTAATTCATTAATTTTCCGTCTTCTTTTTCTTAGTGTAGACATCGAAAAGTAAATATATGTTTCTTGCTGATATTGAAAGTATCGAGTAAAGTGAACGAAAGCTATAGGAAAGAAGAAAATTGCAGGTTCAGATAACTCGAGTAAGACAAGAGAGGCGCAGAGGGTTGGTCCCGTTGGGAAATTCTTGGATCCGCGGCTGTCGTGGTTTATACATTTCAGACCGATAAATCCAAGTGATCGAACAAAGGGAGCCTCTGGATTCCGGCGGCACGGTTTGGAATTTCGTAAAGAATAATAACGGGCCAGGAGCCGCGCGCGCGAATCGGCCTCTCGCGCATTTAACGCGGGATGGCACGGCACAACATATATCCGTGCATATGTATACACACACACACACACACACACACAGATATATATACACGTGCGCGTTTTATAAGAAGGAGGAGACGAGCGAAGGCGGACGAGGATAGACCCTTTCGGGGCCCGCATATGCGCGCCCCCGTCCCCGACTCCTCGGGCCTCCGATCGCGGATCTCGCTCGCATAAATTTGTTTTAATTGCCAGCGACGTTACATTTTGCTTTAATTATGCCGCATTATCTGGGAGGTAAATTAGGTAGGTCCTCCGGTGCTCCTTTCTTTTCTTTTTCCTTCCTTCCTTCCCACTCTCTCTCTCCCCCTTTCTCGTTTACTCGCGTGGTTACTTCGGCAGCCTCCAGTCCGGCCTTCTCAATCTTACCTCTTCTCGAACCCTTTTCCCTGCCCTCCATTTTCTGGACACAAGCGCAGATACGGGCACGATCGTATTTGTGGCTGCGTTCAGAAAGAAAGACGAACGAGAGCGAGGGGAAAAAAAGACTCGCAAGACACAAAGAAAAAGGGTAAGACAGAGACACTCCCTTCAGCCTGTCTTTAACGCTGTTTGGCTCTTTGGATAGAATCTTCCTCTCATCTCTCTTTCTCCCGGTTTTTTGGATTTTGATTTTTTTTTTCCTCAACGCCCTCGTCCGCCTCCGCGCTATCCAACTGTTGCCTCACTTCGACCCTCTCCTTTATTTCGCTATACCTGCTTTTCTTTATACGCACTCGTAGTTAGCGCTTCTTTATGTTCTGCATATTTACGTAGACTACCCGACGATCCATTATATTATGTCAACACTCGAGATCTTATTTCGAAAAAATTTGCGAATTCCCGCACGAATGTTATCAACCACCGATGAACGTTAAATATGAGAGAACGAGTATCGGGTTACGCACTACTGTGTTACACCGAAATTATTGAATTTCACTCATTTTTTAACACTTTTGTATTTTTCTTTATCAAATGATTTGTACTACCCTTTATTTTTCTGCTGGCATCTTAAAATCAAGTTGCGCAATCGAATTTTTCGTGCAAGTGAAGCGAGATACGTAGATTCGGTAACTAGTGTCAAAGTGTGTTTGACGCGATCGAGTCACAGTGCCCCTATTTATCACGCGTTCGTCGGTCGTTGGCATCGTCGTAGTGCTTTCGATCTTTACCCTATAATTCTCGTGTGGATCGATCGAGGAAGGAGGGAGGAGGAATAATCGATCTGTAAAAGTTGGAGCGTGTGACAATTTACTCGGTGGATCTGGTGCTCTCGAGACAAAGAGGTAAATAGGCCCGAGCGAGGTATACAGCGAGAAAGAATGAGAGAAAGAGGGAATCCCCCTTTTTTTTTAACCGCGTTCTCCTGCTCGTCCCCTAGTTCCATCCCGATAAGCGGAGCCAGACTCTTCGGCTTCTCGCGCACGCAAAGACGTAGAGACTGCAAACGAATCCGCCGACACGTTCGCTTCTTCTTTCACCCTCTTCTTTCTCCTCGTTCCTTTCGTATACCTTATGGCCGCGTTATTTATGCGCGGGTCCGGCTAATAAACATATGAACGCCCGGTGCCTCTTCCCACACGCGGACCTCTCTCCCTGTGTCACTGTTCGCTTCTATACGCGCTCGACTATACCTGTGTGTGTGGTGTGTGTGTGTGTGTATAGATTCACGTGAATACACTCACTATGCTATATACGTAGACTAAGGTTGAGGATAGAAAGAGAGACAGAGAAATCTCGTTCGCGTCTCGGCCATTGTCTCGTCTTATTAACAGAGTCGCTTGGCTGATACATTTCGCATAGGGCGGTCTCGATATTTTTCTCTGCTTTTGGATTCTCTGCCACTGCGGGAATTCTTCCTTCACTCGAGCCTTCACCTGTTATTCATCGGAATAACCACAGATACGCTATGCCGATGCGCGAATTTCTTCTTTCTAGCGGAATTCGGTAGCGTCAATCTGTTGAACGATATATACTTAGAAACTTTATCGATTTTATTTATTCCGTCTTGTTTAACTATTTATTCAGCTATATATATTATATTTTATATTACTATATAATACCTATATTATAACTTTACTCATTAACGCAATGTCGAATACAAGTTACAAGAATCTACACCTTTCGACATGATAATTATGTTGGAAATATTGAATTAAAAATCTGAACAAAATTCGTATGGGGAGTTTAAAACAAAAGCGAGGGCATGACGCTTTGATTTTTTAAGAAAAAATCATGTTGTTAATAATAATTGAATAAACAATTTCCGGTCGGTAATTATTTATCTAAAAAGACATGAATTTTCAACGCAAAAATCAGAAATAAATTACAATTTTAAGAATCTGAAAAAAATTGTGTATACTGTTTAAAAGATGCCTGGATTTTTTCAAAATTTTATTCTTTTGTTTATAAAAAAATATTAAAAATGACCATATTCTGGCTTAGGTAGACCCAAAGGTTAAATTAGGTAGACAATCATCAATTCCATAGTTTTTGTAATTACGCAAAGATGTTTCACAATACCGATAAGTATAACACTAACTATAAGAGCATACTAATCTGCTTGTTATATACGTATATACATGTCAATACATATAATATATCACTTTAAATTTAAAATTTATGTTTACTCTTGTTCTACTAACAAGAGTTATGTACATACGTATATATAACACTCTCTCACTTTATCATTCTCTGTGCTATGTTAAAATTATTTGCCAGAAAAGTGCATAAAAACTGCACGGCAATGCCAAGGTCAGTATCGCTAGACCTAGGTAAGCACTCTCTCCCAACAGGTGACATCAAATTAATTGGAGGGAGTGGATTCCAAAGCGCGCCCTCAATGATTTTTGCGTAGCGGGGACGATATTTTTGCATTATTATCCGCACTCAGCCAGAGTAGCGAGTGCACAGTAGATAATCATTAGCGAATTATTTTTTTATCAACCACATGGTTATTCTTTTAATTTAAGGATTCTTTTTGTTAATAGTATATCAGTAGTATCAGTGTATACCATTTATTTAATAATAAACAGTTATTTTACATCAGTATTACAATTATTATTTAATTAACATTTGCCAAAATAAAAAGGAGTAATTTATTTACAAATAATGGCCACAATTATAAGAACAAAAGAAAAGGATTTACAGTAATAGAATAATAGGCCATTATATACAATATTATTTATTTTATATATTTTTTTTAAATATTTAAAAGGATGCATATAGCACAAGGTAAGATTTAAAATTCATAAATGTAACTGATGTGAATATAATACATATAAAATTAAAAAGAGGAAAATAGCGAAATAGAGTATTTCATAGCATATTTTCCAATTTCTAGTGCGGTAATTTTTCCTCATATAGAAGTCCTGTATAGGACTAGAGAAAAGAACAAATAAATAAATAATTATTTGATATAACACTGTTTATATATTATATATTATAAAAACAATATATAATAGAACGATTAACTTGTGTACGAGTTTTAAATAATTACGAGATAAACAAAAGATGCACAATTAAACTTCCATTTAACATTAAATATACATTTTAAATATAGTATATAGGCTAAGTACATCAATATATCCTTGAATCTTATATTGTTCAGCCGAGTGAAACTTGAAAGTGATGGTCAAAAAAAGGAAAAATGTATACGATTATAATCGTAAATATTATCGTTTTAATAATTTATCATCGAGAAAAAAAGAAAGATTACAAAGATACAAGCAGTCGGCTACAGGTTGGTATCAACTGGATCGCGATCTTCTCCCGCGTAGTATAGTGGTCAAAGCTTATATGCGGCAAAAATCGAAGATCGTTTGATCATGGCCGCGCTCGCAAAAATCCATATGAAACGCGTGCGCTATTCGATAACGATCTCACCGCTCGCGCACGCGAGCCTCGCCGACGATATTCTAATTCACGATATGGCCGACACCCCGCAAATTCCGCAGGAGTCCCTTTGGTCTCACCCTTCTCCTCCTCCTCCTCCTCCTCCTCCTCCTCCTCCCTCCCCGAAAACAATGAAATCGTCGCGAGGGAGAAAGAGGTAGGAATATAAGGGGGGAAACCGTTCGCGCCTCGCGCTCGCGCGCACACAGCAGCCGACCAAAGCGGCGGCGGCTTGATTTACGGCGTGAGAATCTCCTCCGTGGGAAATCGCGAATCCGGTCTCCCGGAGTCTCTCTTTCCTTCTCTCTCTCTCTCTCTTTTTCTCTCTTGGTTCCTTGGTTACCTCGCTCGCGCCTCCTCTTTACTAGAGAGTATATAGAGGCCCGCTCGGTCGATCGCTCCTCTCCTCTGCCCCCTCGAGCCGACTGAGTGCGCCGTGCGCGCGAGCATAACCCTCCGATAAAAACTGATTCCACCAACGCGCGGCAAAACATCGTGTGTTCACCAAAAAGATCCTTCAACGCAAAGGTGTGTGCTGCTTTTCAAAATGGTACACTTTTAGTTCGATTCGTCAAATGTCAATTTTTGACTGATATATAAGTAGTATAATACTTTTAAAATGAAAATTTTTTTCGATAAGTTAAATTAATTACGTAGTTTTATAATCGTATAGCACGTATTAGTAAAGAGATATGGATTCAACATGGGAGTATTCTACTTTTAAACTTTTTAAATATGGTTAACTTACTCATCGCAATCATTCTGAACTACCATTTACATGGTGGAAAGTCAGGAGATAGATCGTATAAAATTTTAGTTATGCAAAGTGTTACGCGGTTTATATTTGTACATGTAGTTTAACAATTTCACTATCAAGTGCAAGTTGAATAGTCGTTATGTCTATCGCTCCCGGTTTTTAGGTATTGGACCTTTGATCCAAGATCTTATTACTACTACAAGTTAAACATTTAATTGTATATTTAAGCAACTTATGTATGACGAAGAATCGTGATGTTAACAATTCCTGTGTCTCACTCTCCTGTTATTGACTATGGATCGATTTGTAATTACAAATCGATAGTTTTCACGTTTCAATGAGAACATAATAGTGAATTAGTTTTTATTACTATACTCGGTAATTTGCGACATATTGTTATATCATTCATATAGATATACATACATAACAATATACTTAATATGCGTATAACTAAAGTTAAAACGTGTCATAATAATTATATTACCTTTTTTTTAAATTGTCTAGAAAAAAGTTTTATTTCCAAATTAATCATTGACATTATTACAATTAAGATACAAATTACTCGACCAGTAAATTATAACTAACTCACAATCTGAAAACTGAAATATGTAACATGTATTAAAAATGGAAAATAAAAAATATTCGTAATTTCGATTTTGTTCAAAAATTAGATTGAAGTTTGTAGAGCGATTCATAAAATATATAATGAAGGAAAATAAAATAGGAAGATTCAGAATAACTGTATTATACAGATAAAATGGACTATACATATTTCCCAGAACAAGTATTTATTAGATTTATTATTTTTTTTTTTAAAATACTAGTTTTAGAGTAATGTATGGAAAATGTATGTATGTACATGTAAATGTATATATAGGTATAGGTTAAAATAAATGGCTGGAATAAACCGAAGTGCAGCAAGTGAGGGGTACAAAGGCCAAAACTGCAACGATATCGCGTAGGGAGCTCCCAGTAGTAAATTTCTCACAGACTAAAAGCATCTTTTGCCTAATTAAACCAAAAACAAAAGACTCGGCGAATCTGCCTTGCACGTTCGCGCAAAGGAAACACACGGCGTTGCACATACCTCGTGGGGTACGGTGATCCTCGATCAGTACCGTATATATCGATAAAATTCAAGTATGCTCTAAACAAAAAAGAGAGGAAGAAGAAGAAGCAACACTACGAGGCGAAATGCCAAACTCTTGTTGCGGGGGAGGTTGACGGGAAAGACCGCAGCCATATGTCGCACGAAGAGAGAAGAGGGCGGTAGGGGGGGGGGGAGGTGGCGAGGAGAGAGGAGAAGGCACCGGTTATCCTCGGGGGGATAAAGAGAAAAAAAATAGAAAGGTGAACGCGCGAGGCTATGTCCGCGAATATTTATTTAATTGGCCGGGCGCGTCCAAGTGCCGCGCTAGTTGTCCGTATGGGTATATATACTCCCTGTATATAGTAATGCGGGGGCGCGTTCGCGGAGTAACCGAGAAAAAGAACTGCTCTTGTTTTACGTTTAAAGTTTTTCCGTTCATCATTCACTATATAGCTATATATGTATTTATATATATAGATAGATACTTTCCGAACGTTGAATCATTTATCTCGATGCAGATTCAACTGAATTGATAAAAGAAGAAGCATTTCCCTGAGATAATTGGAGTTTAAATTTTATTTTAAATTTAATACTAACCTCTGAGAGATTCATTTTACTCTGATTAAATTTTATCGAAGTATACCACGTGTAAACGTATTGACGTATAAACTATACGTATGATAATATATTTAAAATTCTGAGAGAATAGGCGACGCGAAACTAAAATTATATTAACGGGAAAGAAACGAATGAAACTCGCATATTATAAGCAGGAAAGCGTGGTTATAAATTCTGGAAACAATGTGTTTAGGAAACAAGTATACGAAAATAGCTAAATGATAGTGAAAAATACCTTTGGATTCGAGCATACCTTAGCTTCCCCTTTCTTCTCCCTCAATCTGCTCACCGCGGCACGTCCCACATTGAAATCGCGCGAATGTAGCGCACACAAGTCGAGGGTGGAAGACTCCAGTAAGAAGGAGAAAGGGAAACAGAAGGGAGAGAAAGAAAGAGAGAGAGAGAGAGACTAAGATTCTCGATTTACGACCTCGCAGTAATGATTTTCGTGTTGCGTGCCTCGGCGAAGAAGCTACCGACGAGGGAGAGGAAAAAGCATCCGCGCACTGCCGGCGTCGTCGCGATTCGGGAATCTGAGAAATGCCCGAAGAGCGATTCCGCGAGTTTAAGATCTCCCTGAGATTTCGAGCGTCCGTGTGCGCCTTTTCATTTCCGAGGTGTTGGTGCGCGCACATACATTACCCCATCGGCTTTTTTATCCTCGTACCGCGAGCATTTTTTACGTGCTTCATAAACCCCCGAGCCTCGATAAACAAAAGAGTCAAAAAGGGCTTCCGAGCGCGCCGAAACGAAAAAAACGCTCCTTCTCTCTCTCTCTCGAGACATTAATAACGTACAGCATATATATACTTAGGGTTCCGCGACGTCATCGAGAAGCCTTTCAGGCTACGCAACGATATGCCGGCTATTAATCGCGGATAATTAAACAATAAAATCCCAAAATATGAAACAATAAACAATGCCGGTGCGGTGACGGGGAGGACGGAGGGGTGGGGGGGGGGGAGCGGGAGAGTGAAGAGGGAGGGACGCGAATAACCGAGGGGAATCGAAAAGGCATCCGGAGAGGCGAGACGTCGGAGGCTTCTGTGTGTAGCCTTGTGCCAAGTTTCGCCAATACGCGCATAAATATGCCATCGGGCTCTTCTTCTCCTTTCCCTCCTTCTACTTTTCTTCGGCGAGTGAGGAGCGTAGCGTATGATATAGATTTATATCGGCAGCGAGCCGCCGGCTCCCGAGAGTCTCACGTACGGGAGTGCGAGCGAGATCGAGAGAGAGAATGAGAGAGGTGGAGAGAGGCGGAGAGGGAGGGGGGGGGGGGGGACGAAAAAAATCGGCTCGGAGAACCTTGCCATGGAAGAAGGACTGAGGGCTGAGGATTGAGGAGTGATTTGTGAAGACGCTCCCGGAGCCTCGTAATCACGTGAGATCTCGAAAGACCGCGGGGTTGGAGAGGAGAGGAGAGGAGAGGAGAGAAAGACGTCGACAAGGAAGGCCGGGGCTGGTAACCGAGGCGTTCGATGACTGCGCGAGAGAGGAGCCAGTGCCAAAGCTACGACGTCAACGACGGCCAGTCTTATTGTTATTACGGGGAGTGATGGGCGTCCGCGATTCCTGGCTTGTTTATATGCGTACAGATTCGAGGCGGCCTTGACTGGGCCGCCAATTGGGGGAGACGAGTACGCCGTCCGAATCGACGACAGGCCCTTGGGATATGTGTTGCACGTGCACCTCGCTCCGCTCCGCTCCACTCTCTTAGCTCGTCTCTCTCTCTCTCTCTCTCTCTCTCTCTCTCTCTCTCTCTCTCTCTCTCTCTCTTGACGCTCGAGCTCGGTTCTCCTTACTTGCGACGTCCTCTCGTTTCCCGTGTCCTCGGCGCATCGCTCCTCCTCCACCTCCTTCGTACTCAATTTTCTTCTGTTTCTTCGCCGCTCCCGTCGCTTGCCCCCTTCTTTCGTTATTTCCGTTTTTCTTGTGCCCGCGAGTCGCTTTTTTTTCTCTCTTTCGGGCAAGTTTATGCGGTCTCTCTGGCTTTCACTAACTTGTACTTGGGATTATGAGCTATTGTATTCTCCATCTCATACAATAAACACACCAGCCTCCACTTTTTATTCCCGTACAAAACTTGTTTTATTACGTCGCAATTTAATTATTATATACATAGTTGCAAATACTTTTCTTACCCGCATATTTATCTATATTAAAGATGAGCATCTTTTTCTGACAATTATCTCATTATTTGTGTGCCGATTAGTAATTACTATTTGTTCAATGTCAATTTTACAACAGACATTAGTTCATTTCACCAAACGTATACAAATATTGTATTAGATTAAGCAAGAGGTAGGTAGAAGCTCCTATTCATAAAGTGCTATCTCAAAAATTAATTAAAAAATGTCCTAACTCAAGAATAATTCTATAAAGTCCTAACTGAAAAGAAAATTCCATAAGATCCTATCTCAAAAAAAAATTTAGTCAGTATTATAAAGTCCTATCTCGGAAGTCAATTTTATAAAGTCCTATCTCAAATGCAATTCATAGAATATTTACCCTAGTGGAAAAGTAAACATTTTTTGGTTAAGTGAAACGTTTTTTTCGGGCATTAATGTACGATTTATGGCCATTTTAATGGCAATGGCCAATTTCTTGTCTAAAAAACGTTTCATAAATGCTCGAATTTCCACCTGGATACAAAATTCAAATTTTAATATTTTTTATATACTTATAAAATCTCGATAACGAGGTTAATGAAATATAATATATTCGGTAAAAGTGTACTCTTTACATGAGCATTATTATCCGATTCTGCATATATTTATATTTTTAGATAAAGGTGTAAATATTATTTTTATAATTTATTGTTTTTATTAAAGAACATATTGTTTAATGATTTTGTAGCTTTCAAAATTTGAGATGAGATAGGACTTTATAGAACTGATTTTTTCAGATAGGACTTTATAAAATTGTACTTCTGAGATAGGACTTATAGAATTATAATTAAGATAGGATCTTATAAAATTTTCTTTAAGATAGGACTGTATAGAAATGACTTCTGGTATAGGACTTTATGAATAGGAGCCGTCGACATATGGTTGCAAATACTTTTCTTACCGGTATATTTATCTATATTAAAGACGAGCATCTTTTTCTGACAATTATCTCAGTATTTGTGTGCCGCTTAGTAATTACTATTTGTTCAATATCAATTTACAAAATATTCAATTTATAAAATACAACTATTTTATATATTATTTATATATTATTTTTATATATTACTATTTACAACTATTTTATATCAGTGCATCGTATAAGGTTAATACATTTTACAGTTATTTATAAACTATAATATATGAACCGAAAATTTAACGAAAATGTAGTTAAAGTTTTTTACATTTTTTAGGCAATAGTTATATGTATTTACCATATATATTATATATTATTACGAAAACTAGAAAATTTGTTCCGAGGAATGATTATACTTATACATATACGTATTTACTATACAAAATAATCGGAATAGAAGTGTAAAAAATATTATTATCTTATAAGCAGGAATCGGAAAGAATCTATCAATATTCCATATTTCATTGGAGCAATTACTTAGGAGGCTCGATAATCGAGTGTTAATAGGTTGCTTGTGGAATTGGGCCCCCGGCAGGCGTGTCGGCGCATACATCGAACCATAATTATCTCATAACGCGCAGCAATGTTAATCGACAGCTTATCTTGGGGTGGGCGTGTGCCATTTGTTTGCTCGTCTATTAGTCAATAATAAGCGGAGGCGCCCCCGAGCTACGTAATTTATTCGTCGGAGCGAGGCGCCCCGCGGGCTCTCGATGCTACCACGCCTCTCCTTCTCTCCATCTCTCTGCGCCTTCTTTTTCAGGACTTTATAATGTGAAGCGCGCGAGCGGCCGCGTGTCATAAACACACCCCTCGCGGCAAACAAACTCGGAGATAAATGCGCCGCATTGCCGCGCCCTTCAGTTTCAACTTTCTCGCTCTCTCTCTCTCTCTTTTCTTACCAAAGCTCCTGCTGGGATACCAGCGATTTTAGGATTCATTTGTGTACGTCTGATGTAATTCCGTGTAAGCTTTCATGAATAATTGAAGAAAATAGAGTGAATCCTCAAGTTTTTTTTTACGGATTAGCAAGGGTAGGTAGAAAAAAGGATGAAGCTAATAATCTTCCAACCGATGTGTTAGTTATTACAACTATTTTATATATCAGTGCATCGTATAAGGTTAAATACATTTTACAGTTACTTATAAACAATAATATATGAAAATAACAAGAAAAGTGTTTCAACAGCGGGAAATGAATCTTGTTGCAACTTTCAGAACTGTTTTCTGGTACCTAAATATGAAAGAATTCATATGATATTCAATTGCATGTTTTCTGAAAGTTATATGCAGTTAATGAAAAATTGTGAAAAAAGATGCTAATGTTTAATTGCTAGTAACTGGGGAACAATTAGAGGTAGGCAATCAAACTTAAATCCATCAAAACGCTGATATCAAGCCGATATTATTTGAAATATCTGGATTTGGTCAACAGTTATGGAAAAAATAAGAATTGAACCAAATTTTAACGAAAATTTAGTTAAATTTTTTTACACTTTTTAGGTTATTTATTTTATTATATTTTATTTAATATTTATTAAATAATTTCTTAAAATTTAAGTATGTATCTGTAAGTATACAAATATTAAAATTCACATAAAAATATTTTAACGAGTATTCATTATTTTTAATTTTCAATAAAATGTTAATCTCCGTTACCGACGATTTATCGAATCATAAATTTTTCTTTATCTGCTATAGGTATATTTGCATTAGTTTTGAGTTTATAAAAAGATCGCAGTTAAGATAACCAACTTTTAATAGTTAAAAGTACAATATAGTTATGTATTTACCATATATATTATATATTATTACGAAAACTAGAAAATTTGTTTCGAGGAATGATTATACTTATACATATGTATTTACTACAAAATAATCGGAATAGAAGTGTAAAAAATATTATTATCTTATAAGCAGGAATCGGAAAGAATCTATCAATATTCCATATTTCATTGGAGCAATTACTTAGGAGGCTCGATAATCGAGTGTTAATAGGTTGCTTGTGGAATTGGCCCCCGGCAGGCGTGTCGGCGCATACATCGAACCATAATTATCTCATAACGCGCAGCAATGTTAATCGACAGCTTATCTTGGGGTGGGCGTGTGCCATTTGTTTGCTCGTCTATTAGTCAATAATAAGCGGAGGCGCCCCCGAGCTACGTAATTTATTCGTCGGAGCGAGGCGCCCCGCGGGCTCTCGATGCTACCACGCCTCTCCTTCTCTCCATCTCTCTGCGCCTTCTTTTTCAGGACTTTATAATGTGAAAGCGCGCGAGCGGCCGCGTGTCATAAACACACCCCTCGCGGCAAACAAACTCGGAGATAAATGCGCCGCATTGCCGCGCCCTTCAGTTTCAACTTTTCTCTCTCTCTCTTTTCTTTACCAAAGCTCCTGCTGGGGATACCAGCGATTTTAGGATTCATTTGTGTACGTCTGATGTAATTCCGTGTAAGCTTTCATGAATAATTGAAGAAAATAGAGTGAATGCTCAAGTTTTTTTTTACAATAGGGATCGAAGATGATTATATTTAATGGAATTGATTAGTGATTACTTTTGTTATATCGATGGACTTATGCCTTTCGTTTGTTTTGTTGTATTTATGAGATACAGATTGATACAGTTATAATAATCTGTTTTAGTTAAATAGTATACGCTTCTTGGATCCATTTTAGAAATTAATTAATCATGTGTAACATAATATTATCTAGAACGTGTACAAAAATAATACAAAGTGATTTTAAGAACATAAAATAAATTATGATAGCGTTGGTAGAAATTAAAGTTTTGGTGTTGTATATTTTTGTAAAATCGAGTAATCAAATGATATTTTACTATAATAAATTATAACTTATGTTATAAAACTAAAATAAATTATTTATACCATATCTAAAATATTAATACAAGGACTAAATTAACCAAATGTAACAATTTCTAATACTATTGACACAGTTACCATTTGTAGTGATAGAAGGTACGTCTTTTAAACATTATTTGTGAATTTATTAATGTATAATAATAATAGACGCGAGTAATGAAGTAGCGGTGATAAATCTCGACCGCGGTTGAGAAGTTTAATTAGCGTTGACCGTGCAGGTATACTAATCAGATATAGGTGACAGTAGCCGTTGTGACTTTTATGATAATTTGGGTATTTTTTTCGCATTCCACAATGTAAGCGGGAGGTGTGAAACGTTTGATTTCGGCATTATGGCCTACGTAATGCAATTATTTTCACATAAAAAACAGATTATTTCAATACGCATAGATCGTCTCGGAGTTTTTAAACCAAGTAAATAAACGTTTAAAATATACGGCTCTATATATATAAATTTATTTATTATATGAATTATCAATAATATATGTAGACATTATATTTTGTATATATATGTATAGATAAAAATGAAATGTAACAACTTTGAAGAATGAAATAATTATTATAATAAACGAGTGTAAGAGAAAGGATATAATCGTTTAGGTATGTGAAATGGGATTGCAAAGGATACAAGAAGGATATAGAAAGAGTGGGCCAAGTCGACGAGGGGGTATTAGTAAGGTATCGGCTCGAGGTAGACGGAATTAATTAGAGGTATCGGTGGTATCTAGGCTCGCGTCATTAGCGAGCTCCACGGTTGGGTATATACCAACTGCACGTGCGGCTCTCTTGGACTCGCGTGCACGCGACTTTGCATGACGAGGCTCGCGCGCGCGAACAACGTCCCACGTCGAGATCCTTTGTACGCAATAATCATACTGCTTAGAATGTTTCGATCACTCCCTCGATAATGTAATGCGCTTCACCGAGCCGATTCTCTCGAGCGGGAGATGTCGATCTTTTGATTTTTCACTTGCGATCACTCGACAGTATACTTATGACATTCAAAACGATTCAGATGTAATAGATTGGCTTTATATCCGGGTATACACTGAGAGGACATTTACGAAAACGACTCACTTTTTCATTTATATTCGTGTCGTGTTCATGTTAATTAAAATTAATAAGTGTATATTTTATATTAATTTTATTAATATATTAGACGTAACGTTTATAAGTTATATATCATGTATATTATAAATGAAAAATCACCTCGTGTATTGTGTAATATAGTTGAACATTTTAATAGTCGTGTATTGAATTGTAATATGCAACGTTACCGCGGTTGAATATACTTATCGTTTACTTATAATTCATATTATTCGGAGTTTTGTTTAGCATTCCAAAGAATTTGAGTAAATAAAGTTTTCTGTTTCCTGTTACTGGAGCACACAAAGCAAAGTAATCGTGATTATAATAATAAGAGTACAAAGTCGTAAGAGCTGACGTAATAGCTGTTAGTGAAAGACTCATTATGTAATTTGAAATGGAAATTAGTGATTGTGAATTGTGTAGCTGATTCATATTGTGGAAATTTTCAAGCTATTGTTCAACAATACTTACTTGTTTCTATATAAACTCATCGAGGAAAAAATTATAAAATTCTATCGCTTATAAATGAATAAAGAAATAAGTTATATATTATGCATATACTTATAATACATCTTGACTATACAAATATGTTTATTCCTTTGTTTTTATTCGAATGGATAATGCGAGGTACGATAATAATGTTACAATGTGCATTTGAATTTTAATATTTCATTGGGAGAAAAATATAATTTAAAAAATAGTTTCTACGAGTTTACGTGTAAGTCGAAGGTACGTGTAGCTAAATAGATGCATATAATTTATATATATACATTTCGCATATTTTATAGATTTCTCAGCAATGTACTAAATATATACGTGGGTGAAAAGAGTAATATTACCGAGTTATTTTTTAGGACATTATAGTTTGTTATATATAGTGGATATTAAATATGAAATATTAACTTAGAAATGTTGGTGAGCCAGTAGTTGAAAAAATTGTGTTTTAAAATTGTGCTAATGAAATATAATCGATTGATAATTAGGAAAGTGAACGACAAGACGATTGGATGTTATATATGTATATACGCGGGCATTGTAACGTACGACATCTTCGGATTATACGGTGTAAATCTCTAATGGGAAAAGGGCAGAGATATAGTTATAAGAGCGCGGGCGGTAGGCCAAGCAACGAAATGTGGCTTGTGATAGTCCGTGAGTGTGTGTCCGTGATATACATGTATATATATATATATATGGGATGCCGGAAGGGGAGGTACGATTACCATAGACATGGCGGCGCGTTGATTATAAACATAATTAAAAACAACATCGAGCCGTCGTCGTTCCTCTCTCGCGTGTTCCTCCACCTCCTGTTTCTCCTCCTGTTATTCGAGTTGGATCCCATCCCCGCGGTTGTTATAAGTGTATGCGCCTATATCGCGAGGCCGCTCTCGTGGTGGCGCCCCCGTCGATCCCGGTGGTCCGACGCGTTTAGGTGGATTATCCTGCGAATCTACCCGTGCGGAGGAACTTCTGCTCCTCGGGGCCCACTTTCCAATCGCGTATCGCCGCGTAATTAATTCCCGATCGGTATACCCGTTTGCGCGTACCTTCCCCTCCCTCTCTCTCTCTCTTCCCCTTATGAATCTGTGGCTGCGGCTGTGCTTCGGACTCCCCGTCGGTCGCTTTTTCTTTTGTTTTACTTACTTCCTTCTCGATTCGATCAACCGACGCGTATATAAGCATTATCCTATACTGCAATGCCATGGGCTCTTTATTTTCGAGTACGTCGAGTTGTGACGGTATGTTGCTTTGAGCTCCTTTCTGCACGACTGGATTGACTTTTGAACACGAGAATAGAGAATAACGGATGCGACTTGTCTATTATCGGAGGGGTTTATACACAATTATAACATATCAGCTGCGTATTCTTTTCTTTTTATTATTTATCTCTTTCTTATTGAAACTTAATTATTCTTGCGCTGTTGTTATATCAATATTCTCAGTTCTTTTTATTTTCTTGGATAATTCGATTAAACAAATATAACTAATTTTCGAATCATCGTGATTATTGTGAAGATACTGGAATCTTTGAGAAAAATTGTCGTCACATATTCACAACACATAAGAAAAATAATAAATATTTAGATTCAATATTTCGAGACAACAGTGTTGTTTTAATTGTTGTGTTAATGCAACTAGTATCCAACGACGCATCAGCGTACAAGGTAAGCTCGAGATGAAACGCATCAATTTAATAAAAGAATGAGAAAAGAAAAAGGGAAAAAGAAAACGAAACGCGCGTTTTAAATTATAAATACCTGCGGCATACGCGCAGTCCCTTAAAACCGAAGAGAAACCCCAATTTGGATTCTAACGAGCATAATATTTTAACTTGAGGTCCGTCTCGCATAAAGATCATTATCGGCAAGTCTCCTCGAAGCTCTTCGCGTACATATACCAAACTCTTCTCTTCTCTGTCTTCCTCTGTGTCTCCTCCTATCTCTTGTCCCTTCAGTCTCTCTTTCCGAAATAAACCATGAAATCGTTAGGGCAATAATTCGAAAGCCCCTCTAAGGGAGACCTGTATATACATATATATTTCCGGAAATCGAAGATAATTTTTACAGACGTTCTTTGTATACCGTTCTCCAATGGCATTATATATACGATTCGTTTTCTCTTTGAAATTCACGTAAATTCTAATTTTCTCTTACAGTGTTATGCGGTTGACGATTTTTTTTTATAATTGTTTTAACCGAGATAATTAATTTTTTATACTGATATTTAAAATAATATTGATTGCGGTTTTAAATATTGAGGAATTTGGGTAGTAGTGATGCAAAATTGCCAAAAATGTGATAAGTAAATGAATGTGCGTATATATAGACACCGAATACGAGAACTTTCCATTTTTGATTTTATTAAATGTATATTAAAAGACTAATAAAACTTGTATTATGTAATTTAATGTTGTAGTAAGATAACGCGGATTGAAAGTTTGAAAACGTTGACGGTGTTATAAGTAAATATTAGACCATTGTTGTGAATCAAATGATGAATAGACGAAGTGAAAATAAAGGTAAAATATAGTGGTGATGAAAAGAAGAGGAAAGAAAGGAGAGAGAAAGAGAGAGAGTGAGAGTGAGAGAGAGAGAGAGAGAGAGCTAGGATACAGAAGAGGCTCGAAGAACGAATCCCAACGATCGGATCTGCACTCCGCCCAGGTTGAGAAGGGCGAAAGGCCGGGCTTCACCTATGACCCTCGATCTCTTGACTCTTCCTCTTCTGTTCGTGAATCGTGCTTTCGGGATCCTCCGCCATATTCTCCGGACTTCTCCTGCTATTGCTGGTGCTCCTCCTCCTCCTCCTCCTCCTCCTCCTTCTCGTCCGCCGCCTCCACCACGTCGTCGTGCACCGTCCGCGTTCTCCGGACCCAGCACCTATATATATATATATATAGACACGAACGGCGCACGCGAGGCGCTTCCTTTCCCCTTTTTTCGGGGGCCCTGCCATCTTTCCACGTGATCTTTCTCGGTATCGCGAATACTATTAGCACGTACGCCGCGGCCGATTAGCCATCATTATTCTACCGGCTGTGGAGTCCTCTCCCCCAACCGCTCGTTAGCTCGATAATTTTTTTGAACGATCGGAGAATCCCGATAGTGCTCGGAACCGAGTCGGGATGCCGCGAACTCGAGCGAATTTAACTATATGGGTACAGGATTACCACGGGGGCACGTCCCGGGCCTTCGAAGCTTTTGGCGATACGGGTATATATATATATAGAGGGACTGTGTGGCTGAGGCCCCGATGCATCGGGAATCGTAAAATTCTACCGAGCACTGTCGGGTGACATATTTTCGCGGGTACTCGGAACTCAAGCGTTGTTAATTGGTGCGTGCGTTCCAAGAGATACACATTTTTATACATATATGTATATAGGTATAGATATATATACATACACACCTATGCCTTGCGAACTTTACTCACCAAGAGAAACGACCCGATCGATCCTGAGTTATTCCTTAAAGTTTATTTTTACCTTCATTATGGACCGCGTATCCCTGATAACGCAAGATATTCCAATCTTTCTTTCTTTTTAATGTTACGCATGTGTGTGTGTATGTGTGCGCGCGCGCGTTGTGTCTGCACCTTTTCATTTCTGCATTCTAATTATCATTACACACAGTTGTCATTTCAGAATAAAATTGTAATTTAAAAACTACACATCAATACGATACATTTTTTAAAAGGTAAGTATTGCATTATACTCTATTCTTACTTTTATTTTTCTAAATGGGCTGTAAGATGTATATATTACTTGGAAGATTTGAAAATGGAGATTCAACATAAATATATAGTGAATTATCGCAGACAGCCCGCGATTGGTTAGGATAGAATAACATCGTTTTATTCTCGTTCCTGTGGAATAATCGACTGTAACCATAGTTTATAAGGTCTACACATACCAATGTTGCGTATTAACCGCGAAGTAGGGTTTGCACGGGAAGCAGCGGATCGCGTGATTCATCTCTTCAGCTGAAGTTCGCCCTCCAGGCTCTCCCTTACTATCTTCTTTGGTTCATATTCGCATACACGCACGTATACACTTTCCCTCCCTTTCCGTCGCTTTACCACTCTATCAATTACCGAGGTGTGTGTGTGTGTGTGTGTGCTCAAGAGGATCTCGAGGATGGGAACTTTTTGGTTGAAAGGGAAAACGAGTTAACCATACCTCGTGAGGGACAGAGAGAGAGAGAGAGATACACACCTTCGCCGGTACCCCTCCTTCGCGGACAAGAAGAAGACAGCGGGAGAGAGAGAGAGAGAGAAGGCGCACACGCACAGGATCGCGCAGTAGGATAATAATTTGTATTCGCCGATATAAAAGCTGGAGAGGCTGTAAAACCTTCGCTCGGCCCTTTCGTTTTTGTGATACAGAAACAGTCGGATTGTGTCGCGTGTAAGATCCCTCGGGTCGCCGGCTCGTCTCTAATTGAGGAGTCCTTATACGCGCGATATCTTTCCTGTTGGTGCAAACACTTTGCCTGCTCCTTTTGCTCGCAGGGGAAGAGCTCCACTTCGACCAAGGGTTTCGCGCAGTGACGGAAGGCCCTGCGCCGGGAATTAATTTCGAGCTCGAGATTTTCGGTAATGGCGTTTCCAGAGTGTGTGTCGCGATTTTTATTTTCGAGCTTTATTGCCCGAGTATACATTTTGCAAGATTTTTATTTCTCTCCGTTTCAGCTCCTGATTAAAATATTATAACGTATAACGATCTGGCATCCCCATAAAATTACTTGTACCAGATAAATTTCCCGTTTTTCTTATTCTCAATCACTCTTCACTATTTAATGTACATATCTCGCTTTATGTCTCTCTCTCTCTATATATATATATGACTATCTCTACATCATTATTTTATTTACTTTACGTTTTTTCAGTTTTTCCTGCATAGAACAATAGTATACAATTGTCGGAAAATATATTTTTCTTAATTAAATTCGAAAACTGTAAAATATAAAAACGAGTATAATTAATAGAAAAAATAATAGAATACAGTGAAATGATCATGTACAATTTGTTTTCAAGTAAGCGTTTTGAAATAGATTAGTAAGTTTAAGTCTGTACGAAAAGAATAAAACTTTATTATTAGAATTAATGGGGACTAGTTTTTTTTATAAATATAAAATATGATCGTTGATCTTATGATATCTATACGGTACCTTTAAACCGAAATAAAATTGATCAGACATCACCGAGTATGCGTACTATATTTAAATCTGCATACACATCAGCGTGTTATTGCTATTGTGCATTAAAAGTCACTTCACAGTTTCATTTTTCCTATCCCGTAAAAAAGTTCAGTTTATTCAAATAAAAATTTACAGCGCCAGTTGAACAGATTTATCACTTCCATCCATCATAAACTTCGAAGGGCAATAAAATAAATTAAGCACGCGACAACGTTACACATGTGCATTATTTTATATGAGCATAAAATAGTGTGTATGCGAAAGAACGACCGTGTGAGAAAGGTGAAGAGTGAAAGAGAGGGAGTGAAAATAGCGAGTAAACCAGGCGAGAGAGGGAGAGAGAAGTATGTAGGTACAGAGATATATATGTATATATATATATATATATGGGCCGGTCTCTGTCAAATCGAGCGACCAGAAAATATTTTTTTCTACAAATTTGAGAATACCTTCTCCTACACATTTTGGATGCTCGTTAAACGTGTAGAGGTTAACATTAAAGTTTTGGAGATATCCAATATTAAAAATGGTAATTTTGACATTTTTTTGGATGATATATTAAAAAAATAAATTTTAATCTTTTTTAACTAAAAAATTGCTTATCCAATGTTTTAAAAAAATATATTGTCCAGTATGATTGAGTATACCATTACAACACAGCATTAAAAGGTCAAAAATGGAAATAAAATCCAAAAATTGTCAAAATTACGATTATGACTTTGAATATCTTCAACACTATATTAAATTTTAACCCGTAAACGTTTTTATGTTACATTTAAAATGTGTAGAAGAAACTTTTCTCAAATTTAAGCATAGGAAAAAATTTTGTAGGTCGCACGATTTGACAGAGAACCGCTCATATATATACATTATACATACACACATACACGTACGTGTCAACTGTTTTGTAAGGGTGGTCCCTCGTAAGCTTATATAGGGTAGCAGTCTTGGCAGGGTGGCGTTTTATGACGAGATTTTTAATTTTAATAGTCGTGAGGTTTACACATCGAGACGGCCAATGCGATATAATTTTATCGAACTATCCGATCTCACCCTGGGTTTCCACGATCGAGCGCGCTCCGTGTGTTTCGACCCGACGCGCGCGTTTTTATTTTCATTTTTTATTGTTCCTTTCCAGGGCTTCATGCGTAATGGCTGAAAACGCTCTTTCCTGCTTTTGGGAATCTCGGGTATTGCTTGTATATTGTCGATGCGTTTGAAATAATTTATGCAGCTCATGAATTTTATGATAATTCTTCGCTTAAGAAGCTCGTTAATGAATGAAGTGGACATAAAATAACATGAGATAACAGATATGCTTTTTTTAAAAGACCGATATTTTTTTCATTTTATATTTTTAATGAACGATCTAAATGTATAGCATATATACGCACACGTACACACACGCACACACTAGTATCAGAGGTTTCAAAATAACGTAGCTAATAAAGATTTTTATTACGATAATATTTCTTATAATAGCATTTACTGGTATCAGCATGGCAGTAGTCATAAACTAACATTATATTAAATAAACGGTCTGGCTGTATGTATAATAACTTTATCTACATACTTCGCTAAATAAATACGCGCGTCTGTGTGTGCGCGCGAGTGTGCGTGTGCATTTTCCACGTTTGCAAATGTAACATGCGTTTATTTCTCGCTTTACAACATAAATTCGACCATAATCAATCGAACGTTTTTATGTATTTTTATATTATAAACAGAATATTGATAATTGCAATGTACATTCAATATAGAGTTATCTCCAAGAATTCATTAAAGAGAAGTGATATATTTGAGAAATAGTTTTATCTCCGTAATAAGGAAAACAATGAAAAAAATATGAGAATTAAAGTTTACCCGTATTCTATACCTATACTGACAACAATATTCTCCTATGCCTATTTTATTGATTTTATTCTGTTATACTTATATAAAGTATTATAGTAAAGTAATACTATATATTCATACAAGTTTTCAGTTAATTTTTAATCTGCTCGAAACAAACTTGTTAATATATAAGATATTGAAAATAATTTTTTGTTTAATCGATGATCTTTCAAGATTTAACGTATTGCTTACACAGTTTCACACGGCAAATCCAACGCCAAGAAAAAGCCATAGTTAAAGCGCTAAAAGAAAAAGAGAAAAAGAAGAGAGAGAGAGAGAGAGAGAGAGAGAGAGAGAGAGAGAGAGAGAGAGACACGGAGTGTCTATTCGTTGACCAAACGACGGTTGAACCGATGCAAGAGAGGAAAGTGAGTCAAAGAGTGAAAGGGAGTGAGACAGAGAGTGAGAGAGAAGGAACAAGAGTGTGTGTGTGTGTGTGAGAGAGAGAGAGATGGTTGGACGACGTCGCCTTTATAGATTCGTAGAAAGTTGTAAATCAAACGTTAATGGGGTCCCGTGTCGAGCATAAAGAGCTTGAAACAACAACGCATAACGATAAAGATAGAGGTTTGGCTTTAAAGGATGTCATCCGGGAGGACTCGGTGTCGGTGTGAGAGAGGGGATGCATGTGCTCGCGAGAGCGGGGAGAAGGTCAGAACGAGACAGCGGGTACCTGCCACTCTGCCCGTGAAGTTTTATGACCGCGGCCAGTACGTGCGTCCATGTGTGCGTCACTGTAGTGCACTCCGAGTGCAGGACGCGCGACACATTCTTGCGCACCATTTTATCCTTAGGGGAGAGACCAAAAAAAAATTGGAGGGCTGGTATGCAGCGTTTTCCCCGCTTTCAGCTGCGACGATATTGAGGGAAAACCCATTGTCAACTATCGGCCGTAGTGAAAATGCCTGACCATTAGTTGCTCTCTTATTTTTTTTTTCTTTTTTTTTTACCTTCCACACAAACCTTCTATTCGACTGACTTCCGACTTTATCTCGGCGCATCTGAATATGATTAGCTCGAGAGGCGCGCGCCAGACAGTTGTCGCGCGCACACGCGCCTTCGTTATATGCGGTTTCTTTTAGGAATGCTCGTAAATTTAACAATATTAGTCATAGACGCGGCTAAACTGTATGGTTGAAATGGATCGTATATATACCAGCTACGTCTATCCAAAGTTTTATATTTTTTCTTCTATGCTATGGGGTTTTAACAGCATATTTTTTAGGACATATATATTATTTCCTGTCTATAAAGGAAATTTGTATTTTATATTACAGTACATATTTTAGGTTACAGTAACAATACACATAATAATTGTATCATTTTAATAATTTATCTGATTCTTGATTTATTATTTTCAATACGACTATTACGTTGAAAATTGTAAAGCTACTTAATTTACTTATATTAATATTGAATAGTTCAAACAATCGTTTACTTATTGATTATATATTATTATGAAATTAAAAGAATACAAAATATCGATACTAATAAAAATGAATAATTAGTATTTTATGTTACAAGTATGTGATGATAAAGTTCATATTCGTATACATATAAGATAAAATTATTACAAATTACATAGATAAGTTAAGCCCAATTATATATTTTTTCGCAATCTTATTTCTGTTAGTAAGTAGTGCATTGATAATGTTCTTAGTATAAATTATAAATATCCGCAATGATAATAGCAGATACATTTATAATTATTCCGAACAAATATCTTATCGCTCCTCCTAGTGATAAAAACTACACTACATTGGTACAAACTTCATTTACAACAAGAGAGTCGATCTGCAGTCGAAGAAGTGTATCAGTTACATTATTACACGTTTAAGTGGGTGGAATTAAATTCATTCAATTATAAAATTTAAATTAATTTTAATTCGGTTAATTTTTACTTACGCCATTTAAGCGCGTGCATCGAAATATATCTGTAAAATCATTATTCTTTTTTTAATAAGTTTTTCGATATTATTATTAAAGAAGTAAAAAAGATGGATGTGAATAATAAAGTAGCTGTTATCACGGGTGGTTCAAGTGGAATAGGATTGTGTATTATTAGGAAACTATTGGGTTCTAATATAAAGGTATGAATTATATTCTCTTTACAACTTATATTTTAATCTGATTATAAATTGAATTATTTTAGTACGTTGCCGTTTTCGAATTGGATACTCCGAAGGCTAAAGAAGTTTTAGACAATTTGAAAAATGTACACAATGAAAGGATAGATTTATATTTCTGTGACGTAACTGATTCAGCATCAGTATCTAGTAAGTATATTGATTTTGCATTTTCATCAGTAGTGTAGTTAATAAAAATGGGCAAAAATGGTATTAGAAATATTTAATTAATTACCGTATATAGTTAACAATTTTTATTTATTGAATTGAGTCAATAAATGCGGCATGAACGTAATTTTAAGTTTATTTAACAATATACCAATTATTGTTTATAAAAAATTAATCTACACTACTCAAATTCTGTTAATGCTTGTATTATAATTGTAATACATATTATTCAACAGGTAATTTCGATAAAGTTATTGAAAAGCATGGATCAATTGATATTTTTATCAATAACGCTGGAATATTAAACGAACATATTCCAGAGCGCGTAATAGACGTTAATTTTGTAAGTATGGACATTCTTATAATACCAACATCTTTTGTATTCTGTACGAAGTATCCAGTTTAAAAATAACTATATATAAAAAAAATTCTTAAGCTAAAAAAATAACGTCACTTTTTTTTAGAAAGCTGTAGTTTTGAATAGCTTTAAATTCATCGATCACGCGGGAAAGCACAAAAATGGTAAAGGCGGTGTTATTGTCAATATAGCTTCAGTATTGGGACTTGTGAATGTGGATCTGCCAGTGTATTCCGCTACAAAACATGCAGTCGTCAGTTTCACACGAATACTCAAGGTAAATTTTTCGTATGTATATATGTCTATGAACATTTATATATAAAAATAATATATTTCAGCTATATTACGATAATACTGGCATTAGAGTTGTTGCTATTTGTCCTGGATTCACCGATACACCAATTGTTCACAAATTGGAAGACAAGAACGTAGAACTTAAATTAACGAAACCTTTTTGCCCAGAGGATTATTTTATTTTTCAATCGTAAGTACAGTAAAAATGTGGTTACAATATGTATTTACATAATATATATATATATATATAACATTTCAGACCAGAGAATGTAGCATCTGCTGTAGTTAGTATTATAGAAAGAGGTAAAAATGGAGATATTTGGGTATCTGAAGATAATGGTCCTCCTTCTCCTGTGGAAGAAAAACCTGAATATTCCCTAAAATTAATTAAAAAGATAGACGACAATTTAAATCAATAACAAAATTAAACGTTAATTTAAGATGTTTCAACTGCCTTACCTATACACTGACATCAAACATATATTTTTTGTTATAAAATATCATTATAAAATATATTCAAGTTTATACAATCTCCGAATAAATATATAAATAGTAATAGAAATGTGTGTACTGTTTATTAAAATGTAAAGTTTTAGTAGCCCGCGTAAAAAACTTTATATTTATCTCAACTTTATATAAAGTTAAATTTGGGGAAAGATCATGTAAACGTGTCCAACCATATAATCACAAACTTGGAAAAATATATATTAATTAAACATTTGCATAAAGTTTATACAAACTTAAAATAATGTCTGTAGGTAAATTAAAAATAGCATTTTTGAATTTTGTAAAATTTATATTAATAAAAAATTTTTTTTAAATTTCATTCTGAGATTCGAACCATCGATTTTCTATCTGAGCCATTTTTATTGTTCTGTCATAATATTAAATTTTGGTGACAAAGAAAAATTGAAGTAGAGCGAGAGATTTTGATGTAGAAAATCGGTGGTTCGAATCTCAAAATAAAATTTTTTTTTATTAATCCTAATTTTACAAGTTCAAAAATACTGTATGACATACTTTTAAGTTTGTATAATCGTTATACAAATGTCTAATGTTTTTCCACTTTCGGTATTGTCTGGTTGGATACGCGTTGATATGAACTTTCCTCAAACAAAACTTTGTATAAAGTTTAGATAAACATAAATTATTTTACGCAGGTAATATCCGTGCATAATTTATCTCTCCCTTGTTCATTATTTACTAAATTAATACTACAAGCGCGAATGAGTCATGGGTTCGGGTGTAAAAAATTTAAACGCATATACATAAATATGCCGACATTGTAACGCATTTGTTTTTCTTTTGTTTGGCCAGCGTATACGCGAATAGTTTATTATTTTGGGGGCGCATGATCGACTCGGTCCGCGGAGATAATGTTCGGAAATAATCCGCGAACGCGCTCGTTGGATGCGGGAAGAAGATTGATCGACGGCTGGTTGTTTAAATAGACAGACTGCGATGCGCTGTATTAACCGCACGCACCGGAAAAAGTTCCGAAGTTGAGTTCACATCCTATGGAGTATATAATTTATAATGACGTATACGCACTATACGACCCTGCTTGTTGAATATCGGAAATATACCGGACCTCTCTATAGCTTAGTCACTTCTTCTAAAGAAGATTGCCAGTATTTTTCAGGCTCTCGTAATAAATTTGATACAATATATATAGCGTATGCTTCTTATACATCAAAATATTTTTCAATGTTACGTCATCTGACTGCTAAACTGGGATGTTTAACCGATATACTATTCGAGAAGGATTTATAATCGATAATGAAATCTCGGATATTCGATATTTCGTTAAAGTATAATATACATTGTAGAACGTCATACACGTATATACTTTTTTGGTTGAAGTTGTAATATCTATTTTAATTCCGTTGGATAAACGTAGAGAGTGTGCAACAATATAAAGGGCACTGAAATTCTCTAAATTTTTGAGGGAGATAAATTGGCATGTTTGCGTCACGCAACAGTACACCATCTGTGAATTTTTTTTATCCGTAGAAATACCCTTCTACCTCCAAACTCGCTCATCATAATATTTGGAATGTCTGGTCTATACATTGCGCGCCATACGCGTTATAAGCATGCGGTTCAATGATTATTGTTTCTCTCGTCTCTCAGTAGTTCCTCGAGTTATCGTTATACTAGTATATATGCATTTAAATTTTTTTACGATGACAACCAGATGATTATATAATTCATTAATCTTATAAATAGATACTTACAAAAACGATAATTTGATATACAAGTGCAAAATACAGATGTACACAATACGAGTTTCAAAAATATTTTCTAACGAGCTAGGAGAGTATATTGTAATTATACGGATCACGGAATTTCTTCAAATTTGTACGATTTTAACAAATGTATATGCTATAGTTCATTTATTCAAAATTAAATCTATTTACCTTTACTTTATTTTCGATCCATATATCATTCGCTTGCCTGTACTTATACGCAAAAAAGATACATAATAAACGAATATAACAATATATTCATACTCTTAACAAATATGTGTAGTAATTAGAAGAACCTCATAAATATTATCGATTTGCATCCGATTCGCGGAAAAAGTAACTATCTCTATATAAGTTGAGAGCGATAAATAGATTTATGCAGATCGATTAGACTTAATACGGGATTGGTCATACGAGTGTATATATACACGCGAAGTGTCTTTAAAGAGATTAGTCAAGCGGGGCTGCTCTCGTATAGCTCTACAAGGCATAAAAATCTTAACACGATAAAATAAGGATTGGTTTTACGAGTTCGCGGTTGTCGGTCGCGCGCGCGCGCGTATAGATGAGTGACTCGCGGCCTACAGGCAAAAAACTAAGCACTTGCCATTTCGCTTATGATGCCAATCGTTCGGCCCGCGATTCGCTCCATAATAACGCACCGGCTGCAGCGAAACTTTTTCCTTTCTTTTTGCGATCACGGAGCGAACGAGCGCGCGCGTGCATACTCCGTTTAGGGAATCTTGACTTACGAACGGATGGAACTTGTATCAACGAGTAGAAAACGCGCGGGTTTTGTTGCATCTTAACCATTAACGGTTCGTCATCTGTCCACCTTCTCTTTTTACATCATCAGCCTTGAGACGTTTTATTAAAAATCTTCTAATATTACTTGTTATATTTCACGCTATTCGTCGAAAATCGTCGATATATATATACTTACTTGATAAAATTTAAGAATGCAATTTTGTTTTTTTTAACTATCACGATTCATAAAGATAAATTACGTATAAACTGTTAGATTATTAAAAATAATTAATTAGTAATTTTATTTAAAAAAACAGTCAGTACAGTACGTAAACTTTTTAGGTATCAAGTTTTTTATATACTTGAATTTTTAAATAAGATAATTATATTATTTATTTTTGGACATAAAATGATTATGTACACATTTCAGATGCTGATTTACTTATTTTTTTTTTAAATTCTTTCTCGGTTTTGTACTTTATTTTGCTATGCGTAATTGAGAAATATTTACCACATACGGTAATACGTAATTATTTGTATATTTAACAAGTTTTAAAATATAGTAAACCTATACTTTTGTTTAAAGATCACTAAGACATATAACCGAATAAAAATATTTTTAATCTATAAACACGCCGTTTACAAATATTTGCAAATACATTAATATCTAAAAATGTGTTTGACTTGCTTTAATTTGTCGTAATTATCGTCAATCGATGCGAACGGTATTCGTAAGATATTCCAAATATTTTTAATGGAGACATATTCTTAGAAGTAAAGACCGCGCGATACGTTATAACGAGCGTGGATGATAAAATGATAGAGAAAAAAAGTTTAGAAATCGTATATACTCTAGTCGTTCTCAGTCGTTCATCATCATCATTCCGCAATAAACCGTCAATAAACTCGAAAGATGAAAGTCAAGGATAATTAGTACATAAAAGTTAATGATATGCCGAAATTTGGCAGGAATATAGCAACATTAGAAATTTGCCATATTCCGATGGTATAGATCCTGATCTCCGCAGGATTATTTCCTCGACCGTTGGAAGCTGGGAGCATAAACATCCAACACTCGATTGCGTTCGTAAAGGGATAGCAGAGTTTTTGTCGCGCATCCCGAGAATCTTCTTTCTCGCGGTGGGCGATGCTCACGCGGTGGTTGGTTCAATTGCCGGTGAGGATCTCCGCGACGACCTAAAGGGAAGTCGCGTGTGTACACGTAGCCGCATGCCTCGCCACCTGGAGCATCGACGGCACGCGAGAATCGGTGACCATTACCTCGCGATCGGCAGGTATACACATAAACACTCGCAACACTCACAGCAGACAGATACACACACACACACATTCGCATTCCGCGCGTTAATGAATTTAATGACGCGCGCGCGAGCTCAAAGAAAACGTTCGCAATTAGCCCATTTTTCACCTAGCGACTTATCTCCCCGCTGGCTAGTCGGCTGGATCTGAATGAGGTAGGTGGACGGTTTTTACGGTTGGTTAGTCTCGTCGTTATCACCGTGTCGGAGTCGTGTTCGGGAGTTGACCGTATAGAGGATCGAGAGACTATACGCGAGTTAAGAATTTTTCGCCGTGCTCTTCTAACGGCGTCGTGGAAAATCATTTTCCGCAAGGTGATGATGCTCGTGTCCCCCTTTGATGTGGACTGCTTCCCGCGAAAGAATGCCAATTTATTAAGAAACGCATTAATTACGCGCTCGATAAAGTGCCGCGCGGCAAAGAAAATTACCTCCTAATTAATGGTATTCTGGAAAGAATAAATTTTTATTATACGGAAAAAATCTTCCTGCTACGATTCCTTTGATTCGAGTAATAATAAATACTAGAAAGTAGACTTCATTGTTATTTTTACATTACATTACTTACTGACGTTTCTACTATTATAACTGTGCTTTTTAACTTTAATCTTACGCACGCAATTATGGGCTCAAAGTGTTACATTGCATCGACATATCGAGGAAGTGAAATTCGTTCGCAATGAGAAAACTATTTTACAACAACGTTTCTTCTTATTTATATACAAGCTAAATTCATTTGGTGTTACAATGCGTTTGTTCTAATCGAATACTTATCGTCCATTATTTTTCGAAGATTTTGTTCACGGACATGAAATTTCTTACGCTTTATCTGTATCTGACTTATTGAGGTACTATATATATTACTGTCAAGAATGTCAGTATTCAAATTGACGCATCATGAACCCATTACTATGATTTTTTTTAATTCTGACAACGAGTAGAAAAAGGTCATTTTTCTGCAGTTTCTATGTAAAAGGAAATTAAATGAGCCGGATTATGTTTGGTATAGTTAAAAATAATGCAATCAATTTTGCACCTATAATCAATTTATAACTGGACATATATTAACCAATTTGCTAATCCACTTTTGTCATATATTATCATATATCGGATCAGTGTTTCAGCGTATAAGTGTAGGAAAGTTAAAATATTCTTCAAAAGTTGCTAGAATTTCATTTTTAAATTAATTATAAAATATATTTATAGAAATATTTAAATAAACTTTTGTATAAGGTTATAACATAATTATAAAAATATGAAAACCTATATTACTAAAATATGTTAGAAAAAAGCTACATTTAAAAATGAATGGGAATTTATTATTTTTTGTACAAAAACAAAGTAAACTGTAAAAATAATTAATATTCCGTGAAAAACATTCAGGTGATTTAAAAATTAATCATTAGTAGAATATTTTTGTTGAATAAATTTATGGCAGTAAAGACAAGTAAAATGTGAAGATTTTAACTTCTAGAAAAAAGGGAGTTTTTTAGTAATACAAGTAATTTTATAAATTAGGTAAATTGATCACACTATAAAAGTTAGTTATTTTTTGTTAACTTAACATAGTATTTCGACGGCTCCTATTCATAAAGTCCTATACCAGAAGTCATTTCTATACAGTCCTATCTTAAAGAAAATTTTATAAGATCCTATCTTAATTATAATTCTATAAAGTCCTATCTCAGAAGTACAATTTTATAAAGTCCTATCTGAAAAAATCAGTTCTATAAAGTCCTATCTCATCTCAAATTTTGAAAGCTACAAAATCATTAAACAATATGTTCTTTAATAAAAACAATAAATTATAAAAATAATATTTACACCTTTATCTAAAAATATAAATATATATGCAGAATCGGATAATAATGCTCATGTAAAGAGTACACTTTTACCGAATATATTATATTTCATTAACCTCGTTATCGAGATTTTATAAGTATATAAAAAATATTAAAATTTGAATTTTGTATCCAGGTGGAAATTCGAGCATTTATGAAACGTTTTTTAGACAAGAAATTGGCCATTGCCATTAAAATGGCCATAAATCGTACATTAATGCCCGAAAATTTAGAAAATTAATGTAGCTTCTCTTATATTACCTAAAAGACGGAAATACGGTTAATTAATAATAATGTAGATACACTGAGAACAAAATGTGTTTGTTACAAATGCGGTACATTAACTATTAAGACTTCCGACTTTTAATGCGGTTAAATGAATATTATTTAATAATTAATAAATAATTATTGAAATCATTACTCTGAAGGAAATTTGTACGTCTTAATAGTTAATGCACGAATAAATGCAGGAAAAGGTACAAACTTAACCTCGAACGGTTTCTATAAATTCACATTATCTTTAAATAATAAAGCCAAATTTTCCTCGAAAGTAAATAAATAAATAAATAAATACTTCAAGTAAGATTGTATTTAACATTGGTGGAAAAATGTATATAAAATAAGTTGAAACAACCTAAAATATTTTTATTTAAATATTGACTCTAAAATATTTTTAAATCGAAACATGATGATTTTTAACTTAAACCAAAAAGAAAAATATATCGAGTTAAACGAAATAATGTGACTTAAAGCTACTTTATTTTAAGAAACCGTAATATTCTTGCTTATGCTTTTTAAATATAACTAACAAATAAAAAATTAGAAAGCTTATATATTCTTAGTTTTACAAAATGGATGATCAAAATTATCGTTATACCTTATTTTTTTTAAATTAAACAATCATTATTTTTAATTTTTCGATAATTTGCATTTGTTTGCTATAGTAAGTAATATTTTATTATTTTATAAAGTATTAATTAAGACATACATGGGTTCCATAATTGCTTTATGAATAATAGGTAAAATAATTTAAAAATTAATTATTAAGCGTACATAAAATTATAAAAATTTTAATACGCAGATTTAAAATAAAATAATTTGATACTCGCGTAAAGAAAGGAAAAATAATTAAACGCATAAATGAAAGAACGATAAGCACAAATTTTCGTTACGATCTGACAAATAAAAACTCACATTCTCATAGTCGTAGATAGTACCAAATAAAGCGTGACGAAACTCGTCATAACGCTCTAGTGAACATGTCTCAAAGCGATCATCTCAGTATTACAATGGACAACGCGACCCGGTTTTTACGGATTATTTTTACGCGGGTATAACGATTGGCTAAATGTGCACACCTATATAGGTCCGCTCATTGATGGAGTCCGAAAGGGAGAGAGAAATGCCGAAAAAATATCGACTACCGACAAAGCGCGTATTCTCGCAGCTGCTTGGAGATGATCCGTTGTGACAACGCGGTCGAAGCTTATAGATATTTGCGCTCGTGCATTCAGAATTATGAGGTGCAGCGCGCGTATACCTCGTATACCTCGGGCTATCTCAGGCATAAATTTCCGCGCAACAAGTTGCACGACGACCTAGAAAAACCGTGTCTATTATATTGGGAAAGCCTGGGCGCGCGACGCGGTCCCCGCAAAAATGGGTCCTCGGGTCTATTTAAACCGTTTACTCACGGCTCGATGGATTTCTCAAAATATTTTGTCGCGTAGTTGTCCCCTTGTGCGTTACTTGTCGCTAAGATCCCCCTTTTATTTACACTCTTTAGATGATGTGCTCAGTTGTAATACTTACGGTTCTTTTATGACTAGAAATTCGTCTCGTTCTGTCGAGCCAAAAAATAGTAGGAAAACTAGCGTAATTAGCGTAAAATGTCCCGGATTTCAATGGGACTCTATGATTCTTTGGTATACTTTTACATTATATACTTTATTTCGATATGACTATTTTTACATTATATAGTCACGGCAAGACCTGTTCTGTAAGACGAACTGTCACGTTTGACGCGTTGACTAAGTTATATGCAACATGCAACTAATATATAAATAATATTTATAGCCTATTAAACGTAAGTATAAAAATTAAACAAAATAATTTAAGTATATCTTTTTTTGATACAATAATCTGTATATAATTTAAAAAATGTAGGATATATAAGTAATATTTGCATTTTAACTTAAATTTAAAAGTGGTGTACTCACCTTATCTTACACCGAAAGTCCTTCTGTTACGAAATAAAACGACACTGATACAATAAATTCCACTATATACGAAAAGAGTAAATTGAAAAAAAAACGTTGAATATCGCAAAGGTTTGTTAATTGTTGATTGACCAGATTTCGCATTAATAATTGAAATGAACTGAATACGATTCGATCGACGATCATCGTATAAAAAAAAGGATAAAATAAAATAAAATTATTTCTATACAAACGTTAATTGGTCAATCCACAATTGTCCTCGAAAGAACACGCATATGTTAATTTGCCAAGATTTTTGCGTCTGCGTTCTCCGGTGCGCGCACAAATTACAAGCACACGCGGGATATATAACAAAATTCTCCGAAGCAAAAAAGTCGATGAATCCCTCGAAGCTCAAAGAGTAAGAGCAGAAGACAAGAGGAAGAGCAAAAGCAAAAGCAAAAGGAAAAGAAAAAGGAAGAGGAAAAGGAAAAAGGGAAAGTAAAAGTAGGAGCAGTAGCATCAGTAGCAAGAGTACTATACAACGCCCTTATCTCGACAAATTTTTTCGAGAGCCCCACCGCACCGTCGCAGTAATGTAGGCACTTGCCGTCGAGTTAATCAAGTTTTCACGGTCTCGGATGGGGCACGCGCTTCTTTATATTCATCGGGATCTCAAATCCTTTGCGCGAACTCCTTAATTATCGACGGAGGCGGAATTTCGTTAAACTGGTCTCAGCCGCCGAAGCGCGCGTACGCACACACACATATATATATATACAATACAAAGGAGAATGATCGCGCAGGAGTGAGACTCGGCATCGAGAGATTCGCTCGGTCGAATGAATAAACATTCTAAACTCGGTACGGGCACACGTACACGACGGCGAAATGCAAATAATCCGATTGAGAATGAACGTGTGCGTGTGTACGTGTGGGGGTATACAGATGGGCAAGAGGGAACGAGGGTTGAGGGTTACGCGCGGTGGTTTATGTTGCTCGGTTTTTCCGTCTACGCGAGGAACAATAATTATTGTCACTGCTCGGGGGCGTATATCGTATGAAATAAAACTTGGGACTCGCGGGAAGCTCGAGCTGCTAGCTTGCACGGTGGCGCATTCGGGAGTCAGTTGCGACACGCACCCGACGCGAACACGTACACGCCAAGTCATGCACCGATTGTACGGACACACCGCGTCATTACAATTCGCTAATTAATTGTGATTTATTACCCCGAAAAACATACATCGCGCGGATTGTTCTGCCAGCTCATCCGGACACCATCTCTCCCTGGACGCTCTCCCACCCGACCCTCACCTTCCTCTACCCCCTTCCCCCCTCTCTCATCCTCTCTCTCGCTCTCTCTCTCTCTTTCGTTTTGTACATGGATTTTAAGAGGTGAAAAAACACGCGCTGAGATAACTACTTTTAAATTAATGAATTTGAAAACATATGATAGACCATATTTACATAGACGTTAAAGCGATGCTTTTAATCAGGTAAAATATACATTTTGTTTTTTTATATAATGTCGCTCTTTTTATACTCCCATTTTGGTGGTAATCAGCGATGGAGGTCATACGATGTCTTTGAGAAGGAAGCACTTGTTGAAAAATACATTTCCAGAGTGGCGCTTGAATCAATCGGCCAAACAATACATACAATCTTATGTATTTCGTAAATGCTTTTCCTTACACCAAGAATAATTTGCTAGATTCTAAGGACGTATTTTAATTACGTTTTAAGTTGTAATTCTTGTAGGTTTGTAATATATCTACTATCCGGAGTATAACATTTCCCATAATGCATTGATTAATCTGTTTATACTGCAGTTTGATTACTTTCGACATTGAAATGATGATGCACTATATATAGATACCTTAACGAGATTAAAATAAGGAAAGATGATATGGTAACGTTCTATCAAAATACGTGACTATATTTTCGGGTATACAGGAGGTATATGCAACGAGAAAAGAATGTCGAGCATTAATGAATGTGGAGCATTCGAGATAAACAGATAAATATGCACTAAAATCCATCGTTAAATTACAAAACAAACTCTCGGAGCAAACACATCTAACTTTACGGCGGGGTCCAACAAAACTGGTAAAACAAGCACAAGAACGTCATTGACGTTAAATCAAACGAGACAATCCGTAAATTCCAGGGAGAATTAATTCGAGGAGGCGTCGCGCGATCGATACAGTCTACGAGGATCGTTAAACGATTTAGCGAGTTTTAAGTACACGAACGCGCGAAGGGAAGTTGGACCCAATCCTCGCACAGTGAGAAAGAACGTCGAGACGAACATAATAAGAACCGAACGAGATAACCCCATAAGTATATAAACATATTATATAAATACGATCGCGTTCCAATATACATATGTGCTTTACGCAAAAAGGAACTCTCTCTCTCTCTCTCTGGGGTACGCTTATATATGTATAGGTATATATATATAGGTATCTCGTGCACCGGGAAACTTTGAAAGCGCGTACATATCGACATTTGATGCATATTGCAGTGGATGTTTACGCGGCTCGAACAATATTGAGCCCCGAATCGCGGACAAATAACCGTCTAACATTATTTGTCCACGCGTGCATGACTGGGCGATCCGGTGGTAGCTCCGCTCCATATTTACGGGAGAGTGCTCGTGCGCGGGTCCAACGTGGACGCAAATATACGGAAATCGAACTTGCCAAACGCGTTGCGAGAGATACCGAGCGCAAGAGGATAAATTGTACCCAGCACTGCAGTACCTGGATAGTCCCCCTGCAGATCCTCGCAGTTCCCCCGATCCCTCTCGTATCGCTTCGACTCGAAAGTTGGTTGTGCCGAGCGACGGATTTCGCGTTCTTATTCAAAAATTCGCGTTTTCAGCCTTCTCGCCCCTCGAGAGAGGAGATAAATAACCGACGAGCGGTACATTCTCGAGAGGGGGAGACCCGCGGAATGTAAGCTAATGTCGAACTCTCTTTTTGTATATGTATTTATACGTTCGTCGCCTCGTCTCGGACTGACCGACCGACGAGGGAGGGGGAAAGGGAGACACTTTGAGAGTCGGAACGAAATCGAAAAGGAAAAGGTGCGAGTTTAACTGTAGATGCTCGTATTTCTCCGCCACAGGGTTGTTTCTTATATATATAGTTATTAATGCATTTGCCTGGTCGGTCCTTTTCTTCTTCTTTGCATAAATCAACCAAGCAAACAAGGACAAGCCCCCCATTTCTCTATTGTTTCTCCTCGGTTTTTTGGTTTTTCAGATTTCTCGCGAATATACGAAAGACACGGATAATCCGAGACAAATCGAATGACGATTTAATACTCGGCATTATTCCTATACCCTGTAGACACATTTTAAACGAAGTATTTCTTTGAGTTTATTTTTTTCCCATATATATATAATTCGACCCGCTCGTATAATATTTATTATCATTGTTATCAATGCGCGTGCCGGTAATTCAAGAATCCTCAACAAATATACTTTTATTTGCAATTGAAGAGTCAAATGCGATCTGTTCATTCTTTTATCAATTTGTTACTGGAAACAAAAGTCTCTTCTTTTATATCACGAGATGTATACAAATACAATACATTATACAAAACTCACAATTTTAATCAAATGCATTAATGGTATAAATTTTCGCTTGATAGTTGGTGCGAGATTGAGAGTCAGGAAAAAAAAGAAAAAAGAAAAGAGAAACGCGCAGGCAGGGAGAAAAGCCGTTAGCGCGATGTTCATTAAGAATCGAGGAAAAACGATCTTGTCGCGCTAAAAAAGAGCAAATCGGCACAGCCGGTGTGTGCAACCCGGGTGTCGTTTAGTTAGTAAGTGCCCCGAGGCAGTATCCGATGAATGAGAACGAGAGGGAGCAAGAGGGAGAGAGTGTGAGAGAGAGAGGAGGGGAGGTCGTTGCAAAAGAGCAGATAGGTGTTAATACAGAGGTCGAGTATGCCGCTCGAATCGCGCGCTACCAGTTTCATGCAATATGCGCATGTTTAACTGACCGGTGCTCGCTCGCACTCTCTTTTGCCAACTTTCCCCGTCTCTATGTCCTTTCTCTCTCTTTCTCTCTCTATCGCACTCCCTTCGGATGTGCGCGTCGACAACTACTAAAGCCAGTGCCCTCTTGTGTAACGAGTTCGGTACAATACATCCGAAATCTATTCGTATGTACAAAAGCGTATCGTGCGAGTACCATAAAATAAGTATTTTTTTTATTGTTGTAATTACAAATAATTATAATAAATATACGTTACGTAAAACAATGTTTGTTCAATAGTTTCAACGATGACAATGTTTTTACTGTTACAAATAAACAATTCCGTCATATGGTATATTAATAAAATTTTAATTAATACGTGATGCGTCTGTTTTCCTTCGAATCGTCTAATAAATGTTTCGCAGAGAAGGAATATACACATTTCTCATTTTGCTTATGCTTAGTCTAAAGGATAAGTACTGAAGTTTCGAATATATCTACACTTGATATATTCCTGCACACGAAGAGAAAAGTTTCAGTAAATTTTAATTACCAAACTTTCTGTAAATTTAACTAATTTTTCACTAAGACGGTAACAGACTGTCCAAATTAAAAAAAATCACTCAACTTTTTGTCAATTTTTACTATAAATATATAAACTTTTTATGTTTCGACAGTCTGTTAGCATGTTAGTGAAATTTATGTACGTTATTTCTGTTATCTTTAATATGGTATAATACATATTTATGATTAGTATGAAAAAAGCGTGAAACGTATACATATCATATACTTAAAATTATGTATGACACAAAATGTCAATTGAAGACGTATTACCAATATATTTCCAGGGAAGAAAGTTGTATATAGAAATGGCTCCCTTACAGACTGCTGGTTTGCCTTTGCTTGCATATATATGGTATATAGGGTACTAGAGGTATAGCCCGTGTCGGTTTGTAGCACGACGTCGACAACGAAGTTCCCTATTCAACGTGCAAATAGAGAATATACATCCTCTACTGCAGGATGCATTTAGATGCACTTTACATTCGAATGTTCCGTTTTATTGTTTGCCGTATAGCGTTACACGCTATATACACATACATCCCTATAAAAATATAGATTCAGATAATGCCTCGTTGTATTCTTCAACGAGTCCCACTCATTTTCTCAGCTGTGTAACGCGTAAACAAATCGGCAGTATTAACGATATTGTTACGTATAATACACAAGTGAACATTTCGAGAAAATAATTAAAATTTTATAATTTGTTCCTACACGTACTTTCGTGCCGTTACAATTATTCAACGCAAACAGCCTGGTAATCACATTGGTAAACAAACGCGAAAATTAATTACAAAAGTTTAATAACAAAACTTATAAATTTATAGTAGTCATATAATTTCAATGAATTAAATAATGAAATATGTAAAATATAAAGATCGATAATATTAATCACACGTGAAAGATATAATGAAGCTAATGATTGATCGATTCGATAAAGCTAGTGTGTTTGGGGAACGTTCTCAAAAATTGTACGGTATACGGATGAAGGATCGATCGCCGGAATAAACTATAGAAGGGAATGCTCCGGTCCCGGTGGTTAACTCGGAAAAGGTACACGCGATTCCTACAGGATTCCATTACGCAACTGCGCAAGCCTGGTGTTCTCGCGCATCAGGGAGGGATTCGTCAGGTTAACAAACGCGGAACGCTATATAGCTGTAGCACCAAGGTGCACATATACATTTGCATAGAGACGAGGCATACATATACATGCGCGTAAGGGTACAGGTGATAGAGAGACCGGGGTGGTCAATAGGCGGGCGCATATATCCGTATATGTATACACCCGTGGTGCGTGGTACGCAGAGAGGAAGAGAGAGAGGAACGAAGCACGTCAGGATTGGGATTTGTATACTTTGGCGTGCACGTGGCTCTGTGTGTGTGCGCGCGAGGGGAGGAAGGAGGAGGAGTAGGTCGAGCTGGACCCCGCGATAGCGAGCTCCCCGACTGCATCGCGCGCATAGGTGCAGGAAAATGAAAGAGCGACTGCGAGAGAGTCAGAGAGAATCGAAGGGACAAAGATAAACCGCGAGTGCTCTCTCGTATAGGTATATATCCTATGTATGTGCTTACTACGGACGAGCGAGGTATAGCAAAACCGTTTGGTCAACCGTCGGGTCAACTTTGTTTGCAGTGGCGCACGGATGCGCGTTCCGTTCGACCTCGCTGTCTGTTGAACCCGTGACTCCCAGAGTCCGAAGAGAGAGAGAGAGAGAGAGAGAGAGAGAGAGAGAGAGAGGAGAGAGAGAGAGAGAGCGAGGGAGAGGGGGAGGGAAGCTGCGATGGAATGGTGTGCGTGGCTCGCTTCTTGATGCAAACTGCCCATTTGCAACTACAATCATCTCGACTTCGGGATCCCGCGCTCGGTCTCTCGCTCGTTCGCACGCGAAGCGTAGATTGCCGAGGTTATGTGTGGATGCTGAGTGGCTATCTACACCGTATATAAACTCTGTCGACCGCACCTCTACGGTAAGCGAGCGCTTCGTTCACCCGGACAACGGCAACATCGGCCAAACACCGAGAGAGAGAGAGAGCGAGAGAGAGGGAGGCCAAAGGCTTCGGTGCGCGATTGTCGATTCAGGGTATGTATGCAGTCTGCCAAAGAGCCCGTGCGGTGATAATGCGCTCTGAAAATACAGCCGCGGCTGGGATACGTGTATACACCGCCTCTGCGTCCTCCGCTCCACAGAGATTAGAATAGAGATGTAACTAACTTTTCTAATGATTCTCCACATATCCTTACTCCAAAACTCTCGTTGTTTTACCAATGTCAATTTGATGGATCTTATTCGCATTTTAATCTTGTGTCAAACTCTAATCTATACCCAATAAAACGTTTGAATTTCCTCACATACACACACACACACACACATATATATATATATTCAAAAGATTTACCATTTGTTTGGTTTGTTTCATACTTCGTATATATAAATTATTTCACAAATTTTGGTTCGAAGAAAAATTTGAATTATGTAAAAATAAAAAGAATAAATATGTAAAAAAAATAGCGTGAAATAATTGCAAAGTTAAAAATACTGAACCTTGCTTGAAAGAAGCAATAAACCATAAATGAGTCTAGGTGTGCACAATGTACCTGACGTCGGCGATCTTTTTCTCCTCGGGCTGTAGCAGGAATAAACCGGGAGAAAACGAGAGACGGAGAGAGAGAGAGAGACGAGGAAGAGAAGTTAAACGGGTCGGGAGAAGGAGGAGAGAGAAAGAGAGAAAGAGAGAGAGAGAAGACGGTGACTGGAGCAGCGGGTACAGAAGCAGCAGCGGTGGGTCTGCGGTGCAGTGGCGGCATAATGATATATATCTCGGGTGCTAAACGGCCCATTGTTCGCGGTAGCCTCTGACGAATTTGTATATGTTTATAATGGCGTCGGTGTGTGCCGTCGCCGCGCTGCAGCTACTCCCGCCGTTTACCGGCATTGCCGCCACCGCCGCTCGATCTCTTGTGCTCTGCGGCGCGTAAAGCGAAAATAACGAATCCAATCGGAGATATACGAATTGGTGCAATCCGCGCGGCGAGTTGCGGTGCCGCCGTCGCCGTCAGGAGGGGAACAATTTACACAGGAAGGAGCGTAGAGCCAACGATTATACTGATAACAGGCGGCGAGTACTCTTCCAAAGCAGCTCTCTACCTCTTACTCCTTCGTTCTCTCTTTAACCTTCTCCTCCTCTTCCTTTTTTATCTTTCACAGGCGGACTCGGGGCGAGCAAAGACGGTGCACGCATATCGCGAATTGACTCCTCTATCCACTCCCTCCACCTCTTTGAACATCCAGTTGTTCGAGCTTCGTTTGTGTATATAATATATGTCACCCACCATTTTCAAGTTTCCCCTCCCGCGTAAAGAAATTAAAGTTAATAGCAAGTTTATATAAAGTTACCAACATACGGAATGAAAAGTGACAAACTTGACTAAATCTTTATATGAATTTTAGCTAAATTAAAATAAATGTTCTTTATTAATTTTAAATACTTTTTTTTCTAAACGTAAAAATGTTTAATAATTAAAAAAAACAATTTATTTATCGGGGGATTTAAATCACCGATCTTTAGCTTCGGAGGCTTCCTCTATACCAACTATAACTGAACTATTTCATTGTTTCTGTCATTAACTTAAATTTTGGTTATAAAAGCAAGTTTCAATTGTTCTTTATAACCAGAATTCAAGATAATAACAGAAACAATAAAATAGTTCAGTTGGTAGAAAGGAAGCCCCCGGGGCTTAAAGTCAGTGGTTCAAATCACTCGATAAACTTTTCTTCTATTTTTTTTTTAAATTAAAAATTTTTACGTTACAAAAAATTATTTTACACTAATAAAGAACATTTATTTTAATTCAGCTAATGTTCATACAAATATGAGGTCAAGTTTGTCACACTTTGATTTCATATGTTGATTTATATAAACATCAACTTTATATATAAACTAGATATAAAGTTTAATTTTTTGAAGATCATATCAATGGTTTGTCCCAAAGATTATATTATTCAATAATGTATAGACGTAGATCGTGCGAGTCGTTGTTGGGTACAATTACGGAGTCGCGTGTACTGCACTCGAAAGCTCGGATCCTTGGGAAAATACCTCGAAAGTAACAAAGTCGTATATACTTAGGGATCTCGGTTGTTTAATGCGTCCCCCGCGCGAGTCAGGAGTCATTGGACGGTCGTCGCGTCACCGAGGATAAAAAATTAGCTCTTGCCGGTTCGACATAATTCTCGGGGACATCTTTGGTAGTGGTTCTCGGTCGCCATACCAAATCAATTAAACAATTATACGCGTGTGTGCGTTGCGGAGGACACGGGACGGCCGGTTAAACCGAAAGAGTAAAAAATCGGCCACACGTATAAATCGTCGTTGGGTTGTCGCGCGGAATTGAATATCTCACGTCAACGAAAGGTGCAGCGAGGAGGGAGGGAAGGCTCGGGGAGTCTGGAGAGCTGCAGAAAGTTCTCGCGGTGGTATAATTGACGTGAGCGACGACGATCGAATATCTCGAGGAGCAGGTCTCTCGGGCGCTCCTGACTCCGAGGCATCGTGCGCTGGGCCCCGAGTTCTGGAATCTCGCGGAATCTGGGGGCCCCGAATCTCTCGTGCGCGGTGCGTCCATTCCGCCTATTATTTTTAATCCCTTAACGTATTTCGCGGCGCGTATCGTAGAGACATCGGTGAGAATAAAAGGGAGAGCCACTTTCTGGCGAAAAGAAGGCGAAGAGAAAGGGAACGGGAACGGGAACTTTGGAAGGTGAACGGGAGGGAGAGAGATGGAAATACAGAGGAGGGTATGTCGGGTGTCGAACCCGGCGCGGATTTACGGGACGCTTTGTAAGACCGCCTTCCTCAATTCAGCAATATACGCGCACGCACACCAATAACCCATACGCACACGCATTCTCCCTCCTTCTACGCGTATTATACACTTTGAAGATATATCTTTGAGAGGAGCCGAGGGAGCAAAAGTGGGAGAGAGAGAGAGAGAGAGAGAGAGAGAGAAACCGAACCGGCCAACGTCCGCTTTCAGGCAGTTCCTATATACCCGTGCGATGCAACCTTGACGTTCATTAACCCACCAATCTTTTCTTCCTTCGCCGATATTACCTCGCAAGCGTACTCCTTCGATAATAAAAACTTTTAATTTAAGGAGTACCACTATCGAGCAACGATTGCGCGAAATCAATTTTACTCTATGTATGAATGCCCACGCACCTACTATATCTATCGTGGAAAATGAAAATTTCAAATTGATTGTTGTGTATCAAGCGACATAGGATAATACATAGATAATACGTTTACATAAGAATACATATAAATATATATATATATATATATACATATATATAAATATATATATATATATATATATATATATATATATATATATTATGTAATGTATTATGTATTTTATAACAAGTTATATTACTCTTAAGTAATAATAGTATGAACCTTTATTAATATAGATTAGAGAGTAAGAAGTAGATTACTAATTTTTTATTTAAATAATATATTTTTTTTAATTAATCATAACTTATCCCTTAACCTTGTTCTCCAAAACCAAATAATTACGCTGATAATTTAGTAAACAAGAATAATTTAATTAAACACGTGAAAACGATAAATCTTTAATGAAACCGTAAAAGTATACATCAATATGTAAATATATAATTTGTATCGGACCATTTCTATATATATATATAATATGTATAAAAATTGCTTGTAATTATCTTGTATAATTTGTGGAATAAAAATTGTCACTTCTCACCGAAAGTTCGGTTGAATTTATTAATTTCCTCCTGGACGCTCCAATTAACAAGAATCATGGAGACCATAATAACATCGGGATTTTACACAGGTATTAAGATGGAGCACACTTTCTTCACCGTGTACGCACACCTCGAGGACAGAAAAAATATCGAGGACCGTGAATGTTTCAAGGGAATTAATAAAAAAAAAGTCATGAAAGAATATTGTCGAAAGCGTGAAGGAATATTATACCGAAAGCATCGGAATATGCGAATAAGAGGCAAGGGCAAAAAGAGATCTAAAGGGACGCACGGCCTAAAGGATCGACTCTCGAATCGAAACGAGATAGAGAGAGAGAGAGAGAGAGAGAGAGAGAAAGAGAGAGAAAGAGAGAGAGAGGGAAACAAACGCATTCGGTAAATGGGGCTGTCAGTGGATTGGTCCGGGGCATTCTGGAGCATCGCATCTCGGGGATACAAATGGGCAAAAGAGCGAAGACGCTTTCTCTCTCTCTCTCTCTCTCGTTCCCTCTGTAGGACGATGCCGCGCTATAAGCCAAAACCCGGTTGCAGGTGGTGCGGCGGCCGATAAATATGTCAGCGACCCAACACCATGCCACACCATTGCAGTGGTTCGTAGCACCCTCTCTCTCTCACTCTCCTTCTTGCGCTTGCTTTTGCTCCTTGACTGCATCGTACTCTCTCTCTTTCCTTCTACACCTAAGAGAGAGAGAGAGAGAGAGAGAGAGAGAGAGAGAGAGAGAGGGAGAATTCTAGATACGCTACGAATCTTTTTCTCTCATTCTTCGCGTGTGCTCTTCGTCTCCCCGTTCGAGAGTCACTCTCGATTTCTCGGTTATCCAACTTTGCTTCTCTCTTTCTCTCGCGTTCGCGCGCATCTCCAACCACATGCCTGGGCAATATGCATCGTTTTATATCCATTCGAATATTATGGTAATGCCGATCGAGTTGTGCAGTTCGCGCTTTCGGTGTAAAAATAAATTTACCGGGTACGAGACTTACCGCTCGCGATTTCACGGAAGGATATGGGATTATTCATTGTTATAGAATAACACGGTGCTGGTGCTTCTCTTTTTGTTTATATTTATACAAATATTATACGCACTTAATATCGCCAGTGAGTTTTCACCTTCGGAATATTCGTTTTAATTGATTTAATTATGTGCGCATTCCATATACGTGTATGTTAATTATGGTGAATAAACATACTTATCTCTCATATTTAACTGTCCCTATGCGATAAGTTGTAACAAGATCAAGTTAACAATCTTTCAATGATTTTCGTCGACGAATATTCATTTACATTTTATTTACCGTAACATATTATTTTATATTTTCAGGATTACATATCCTTAAATATTATGTGGAATGTCCTTTATTGATTTTTTAATTATAATTAATTAAATGCATATAAGGGCGGTACAATTTATAAATCCGCGATCAATATGGTGTATATAAATATATATTTCTTTTTTTAACTTTCAAGTATTTGATGGTAATTTCAGTCACATTAATTTAAATGACTATACGTTACAAATGTATACTTTAAAAGAACATCCATAAATATCTAATTAAATAAAGAAACTAATGAAAATGAAATTATAATCAATAATAATTATTTAAAATATTTTACCTTTATATAAATTTATAAAAGTTAACTTTTTATAACACAAGTTTTTTTTTTAATATCGAGCCAATAAAACTGTGTTAGATAACTGTAATATTTAGTTAATTAGCATCAGCTTATTACGTTAAAAAATGAATGACTCGAGTGAAACAGTTTATATTTAATTGTTATATATACGGCGCAGGTATATGCCCGAGATAACAAAGCCAAGATTTTGAACGGAAAAAGAGAGGAGAAGGATCAAAGCCCGAAAAGAGCAAAAACAGTTGGCACATCGACATTAAAAATCATGGCCGAGGCAGTGCCTCCGACATCCTTGTTTTCTCAGGTATATCATACTAAGCGGTGGTAGCCCGGGGCAGGGCCACTTCTTGAACCGCTCGAGATGAAGAATTCACAGTGTTCTGGACGCACACGCATATACATATATTCTATACCTATGTGTACGGGGTTCTATCTTCCGACGCATCTGTCATATCCTTAATGAGGAGGTGGCGGCAAGTCTGCGTTATTATACGCTATACACGCGGTGTCGATCCCCGAAAACGATCGGCTACCGTATCGCGAGCGCGAGGATCGAGCGAGAACCACCGATTTAAAAGGAGCAGCTCGGTCTCGTATCCAACGAGGTGCCGAAAGATATATCGGCTTTTTATTTAACTCGACAGAAGAAAGAAGGACGCTCCCTCCCCCCCCCCTCTCTCTCTCTCTCTCTCTCTCTCTCTCTCTCTCTTTCTCTTTTTAACACACACACACACACGTTTCCCTTTCGTTTTGTTCAGCGTGTTTTTTTGCCTTTTTTTTTAAACGGGGGCTTATTCGACTTTCCTCGAGGTCCGCATGTCTGTATGGGCTCGAGGTATGGGTATAGGTGAGCGCCGATATAATTTATGAAATTTATACGGGGGGCGGACTCATGAACGCGCGGCAAGTACGTATATAACGAAATTATGAGATTATAAATGGACGATTAACGTCGTCCTTGTTTATAAAGCATAAATTTTCTCGACCGGTCGGCCGTTTCACCTTGCTGTGTTTGTTCAGCCTTTTCATTATTGCCGATCCTGGCTTCTACATATTTCGTCTTCTATAATTAAGTTACGTTCTCTCCGATATTCGCCATTCAGACTATTTCAACCGTGGCGATACAGAAGCTCTTTTAATTAAATAATCATTAACTATGTAATGCAACCTCTGAAATAGGTCTATTACATAAATACGAACTATTTGTCACAATTAGTTAATTAACGGTATTAGTTCGGTATAAAATTTATTTATATATATATATGTACCAGTTGTTATTTCTTACTAATCCATCAAGATTCCACTTCCACGCAAGACCTAATGAAAATCGCACGAAATAACTCGAAATCTTCCTCGATAAAAAGGTTGAGCAACTATATATAATCAAGAGGCTAAATAAGACAAAAATTCTTTCCTTTTCGGAGAGAAGCTGCGAAATGAAGAAGCACCGAAAAATTTCAGGATTCTCGCTCGAACGCTGCACATACCTGCGGTATTGAAACTTTCTTCTCGTGCAATCGAAATAATTCTCAAACGCGCCTCAACGGGGCGTCCACCACCTTTTGAACATCATCAGACTTATACTACTATACAAAAGTAAAAATTGAGACAATGCAACGAGTCCACGTTTATGTATATATTTATCTATGTTCAGTTGTATCTATATATGTCTACACATACTCACATTCGATGCTTCTACACGCACAGATACATATGTATAAGATAACCCGATGCGTTTTCTTGCAAATCGACGGGTTTTCTGCGGACGGTTGTAAAAACGACCGGACGCGCAAGGGCGTCCTACGCGATAGTTTTTACCGTAAATGGAACTGGAGCACGCGTCTGGCGCGCGCGATCGCAAGTAGAAACAGACGGACACACGCGAGTCACGCATGTATATATATACATACATACATGTATGCGTTACAAAATCGCGCCAACTCGCCTAACCCGGGAGGCTCGCGTATACCTATATTTGTACGCGTCACTCTACATAATTGCGACTTGTGCCTTTCTTTTTTTTTCTTCTTCTGCGCAGTCTCTTTCGTCTATCCGAGCGCAACAGCAATTACACGAATTACAATTGAAACATCGTACTTTGATTACAAAAGGATATCTATATTACGTTTTTTTTAAAAATAATCAAATATATGTATACGCAACTGTTTTGTACGCCAAGTATTAATAACATTTTAAAATTTTGAATGTCTCGTCTATCATTTAATAATGCTTAATGCACTATTAGGTTTCAAAACTTGAAAATTAAAAAAAAACTGTTATTTTATCAAGTTTTTTCTTAACGTATAGTTCGTGACAAAATGCGTACGGATTTCTTTTGCGAGTGAACAATTTCTTAACTAAAACGGCTGCACCAAATAAAATTATGGCGCGCTGCCAAGAAATCAGCGCAAAAACTTAAAGTATGTAGGGTTTGCGCTTTCTTGTAGAGCAACTTTTTCTGATGCAATTTTTTCCTTCTTTATACGGTATAGCGACTTTTTTTTTATTATTGCAAGAATAAAACAATCATATACAAGATAGGCGTGTTTAGCTTTATTTTTTTTATAAATTATATTGCAAAATACTATTTACGCGTCATCGGTATATAAGCAATTAATTTTAATTTTAAATCAACGAACAGTTACAGAATTGTAAATATTAAAGGTATATCTTTCAGCTTGTTCTTATATTAATTAAATAAGAGAAAGACAAACGTTGTAGTAATATACTCATTCCACCGCCATATTTCATCCAGTCGGACGAATAAATTTATATTCAATAAATTAAATCATACGTTAGATTCGACACGTTCATATAAGTCAAGTTGTGGGTATATACATAAAAGTAGGAGAATACGCTCTGGGTATCGGACATTTCCGAGAAATCGCTCATGATTTACAAGCGTTATTAGAAAAAAGCGAAGAAGACGATGCTATATTATAAGCGCGCGCGAAAAGTAACAAGATTTTCAATTTCATTACGTGACGCTCAAACGCGATAAGCCCAGACGATAATCGTGCCGCATAAATCCTCACCTATCTGCTTGGCTCATCATCGCGCAAACGCTATATTACGAGCGAGCTACATAGCGTGAAAATGAATTTCGCCAACTTGAGTCGATTCGCCGGTACGCGCGCGCGCGAGCTTCGTAAAAACGAGCGACGCGAAATATCGATTAATGTTAAAATACGGGTGTTTGTGTTCGATGAAACTTTAGATCGTGTAGTGCCATCGGATATCGGAATATACTTCAATAATTTATAATTTTGTTCATTCCAACTATTAATTTAATTTATTATTTAGGCGTAATTCTATATCTATTCTGCGAAAACTTTTTAAATACATTGATAGTAATTGATGCAGTCGAATCTGAAATTGGTTATGTAATTTTAATTTTTATAATTTCTGTATATTTTATATAAATGTATTACATTTTTACGAGGTCGAAATGTATTATTAATACAGTATAGCACTTGATTATTGAGTTATTATTTTCTAAATATTACTTTATATGCAAACAAATAATTTAATGACGTTATTGCGTCATGTAGTGCTTTTAATTTCGAAATTTCATTCAAAGTTTCATTTATCGCGTAGAACACTTATAATTTCAATTATCTTAAATAACAAATTATTTTTTTATAAAAACTGTAAGTTAAAATTCCTTACCTTAATTTACTAAAAAATAAATAAATCTAAAACCTTATTGTATATATTACAAGTTTGCATTTGCTTCTAAAAACGAAAAGTAAAAGAGGATGTATATTTTTAATTAAACTGTTTAAATAAAAATAATTCAAAATAATTTATATTAAGATAATATACATTCTATTTGTGCATCATTTTCCATTTTGATAATATGTAGAATTTTTAAACGTAAATTTTTCCCGAATTTATGTTAAAGTTACTTTTTGTTTTTATATAATCTACAAAAATCAAGTTGGAAGAGAAAATATTTACTATTATACATAATTATTAAGCTTATTAAATTTATCATGTAACAAAAGTTTTAATTTTGAAAAGGTTCGATTAGTAATTCAGTTTCACAATCAAATAATTCAGTTGATTAGTTTTTAATTACACATCTCTATAAGGAACACGTCATAAAATTAAATGTTTGTATTTTAATTTATATTATATATGTATATAGTTATACGTTCTAGTATAAAGGTATTTATTTCTATTAATAAAACGGCACTAACCTAATCAGGAGTTGATAATTGGTTACTCGAACCATAAATAGTAACTTGTTATCACATTTTTTTTAATACCAATAACATGTACTTTTTATTTATAAACTGCAATTTTACAGCATTCGTGTCAAAATCCGTGTCCTTAATTCGCACCACTTTTCTAATGTTATTTCTGATTTATTAAGGCTAATTATAAGAAAAAAAAGAGTATACAAAATACACTTGAATACGAGTCGAACGAGTTATGTCGGATGATTCATAAAAATGTAGAACTATATTCGCACGTTTGAAAGTGTATTGGAAAAGGTCGGACGAGTAAAAGTATATAGTAAAGCGAAGAAGAGTCGAATACGCAACGAAGAGAAACGTCGCAGCAGAGATCCCAGGGCAGTTGCCGTCAATTAAAGTCGCGGCAAATAAATAAATGATTCGGTTTCTCGACATCCACCCAGCGCAGTATCAGCGGTGGGTATTCAATGGCGTCGATGGAACCGAAGCATAGGCATCTTTCTCTCCCGGTTGGTCATCCCGTTCGTGGGCCAACTTGTGTCTCAAGAGGTCTCATTAACCGTCTCCTGTCTGTCAATTATATAATAATAAGCCGATAATAATTACATTTGCCGGTGCATCGGTCACAGTGCAACGAGCATCGAGAAACTTCTCTTCTCTCTTCTCGGTCCAAGTCGACGCGCACGCGGGCCCTCTGAATGAAAATAAATTAAGAAGTGACTTCCCTCTTGTGCGCGCCCGGTCTATCCTGTGGGCTGCGCGACTCCATTCACAAGTACCCAGTTCTCCGTATCGCGAGAGTACGGCTTTTTTCTATCCACACAATGACACTGACACTGAAAGCCCTACCACTCGGACCAATAACTCGGTCGATGACTGTTCGCTACGTTTACGCTGATCAAAGTCAACATTCGCAGAAAATTCGGGTCTCTCTTATAAAAATCGGTGATATATACATTTTTACGAAATACAAATTCATTTATTACAAGTAATATATGATTTTTCTAAATGTATATATTATATTTTATTTCTCAACATGTATTTACATGCATAGAAAAAATTAAGAGAGTTTGAAAATTAATAGGTTTCTACAACTAATAATCTGCGATGGTATACACAAAAATAAAATAATGTGTGTTTGGTACACTTATTCTAAATTTCATACATGCAAATTATGTTTATGAAAATTACGATCCACAAATTAGGGTTAATGTATTTTATTCTCCTGTGGACTTGTCCGAAATACTTTCGTCAAGCGTCTTCGATGCATTTGAGAATCTTAGCTTTGATCATCGGTTACTTATTCCCTCTCTACATGGAGAAACATAGTTTCTATGTAAAACAATCGCAAACCGACAAATTGAGAAAAATGACTATAGTTTGTATTACATATTTACAAATCTCATATTTAATATTGCAAATTACAATAAATTGAATTATAAACTATAGTCATATTTTTAATTGAAACTATAGTAATTTTCATCAGTTTGTTAATTTGTAATTTCTTTACTACAAAATATTTTAATTTTTAATCTAAGCTTTTGCACAGTGTATACTTAAAAAACAAAAAGAGTATTTTTTTCTACAATTACACGAATTTCTCACCTACAATAGAGTATATATTCTTTAATTCAACATTTTTCTAATGGCTTCATTAGTTAAAATAATTTACTAACACAAATATTTAACAAATGTATAGATAAATTGTGTAACTGATATGATGCCAATACATCATCCGATATACAAACAATATTCTATTTCTATTACTCTTACAAGCATGCCTGTTATGCATTTTTACAGATTATTTTCACAAATTTTCGAGTATTACACAGGCACTAGATGACGAATGTTTTGGCTTTATTTACAGTATCAACAAGTATATAGGATTTAGATGTCAATGTATGTTTAAAATTACCTCATGAAATTTTTCGTACTCGAGTATCTATATAATGAGGTCAATGTTATCAGTGCCAGAAAGTATAAGTATTTATTTTCATTTCCACTATATTATTGCTTATGCATAATTTGTGATTGGGCGCGATAAATGGGACATACATGTCGTTACGTGAAAAAGTAATAAATTTTTTTAAAAAATCATCGTTTTGTTTTTTAATTTGTATATATAATGTAGTACTTTGTAAGTACACGAAACGTTTATCTTTATGTTTGTCTCGAATCCTCATGCATAATGTGGTCTGCATTTAACAATGATTTTACATTAATTTTTAATGAAATATATTTTATATTTATTAATATTGAATATTTTGATGAATTAGTATTATCTATTTAGTTGGGTTACTTATTTTCCGGTTAAACATTTAAAATAACAAATTATAAGTAATAATTGGATATTTAATTATGTATATTAACCGAGTATTCGATGCAATCTTATGATTATAAGTATTTTGTTGAACAAATGTATGTGCCTTACGTAACATGTATTTGCATATCATTTAAATTTTACGTGAACACCCTTTCGAGTGTTCGAAATCGCGTTCGCAAAACGAGAGAGAGAGAAAGAGAGAGATTATAATCGAACGGCTTTTAATCGGGTTTATGCACAAATGGTATTTATCTTAAGCATATTCTCATTAAAAAGATAATAAGAGAAAAAAAAGAGTACGATCAGCGTATACTTGTTAGATGTCAATGCGAAAAATTATATATTAACGCTCAACCGAGTAATAGGATTTTTCGCTGCATGTATACAATTAGACCAAGGCAAGCGCCGCAACATACTCCGCGGACAGTCTCGTTTATGATTTACGATAAATGTACGATGAATTTTAAATCCGTGCTGTATATCCGAATCCCCTGCAACTATACGAGGATCGTCCGCGAGAAGAATAAGGACGATCGGAAATGTTCCGCGAGCTCTTATAATATACGTTATATGTATAGGTGTACACTCGGTACAATTCCGCAAATAATCGCCGTGGTGTTGGATATAATTATAATAATTAAGCGCGCACACGGCTGAACGAAACATGGAAAATAAAAGCGTGATAATCTAATGAGGTAAAAAGATAGCGACGAGCGCTCGTATTTCATACAGAGTACACGACGAGAGACCTGGGGAATTTATGGCTTCACGTGCGCATCGGCGCGCTTCTGTTAGACACGAGACTGCGCACGCGCTCTTTGCACTTTTCCACATAAGCGCAGATTCTCATTGCGCTAATAGCTTTGACTCTTGTTGATTTATTTGCTTATTATTGTCTGAATATTGATGACCGATTAAGAACCGCCAAGATTTTTCTTGGGTACCCTTGTCATATACCCGCGCGGTACATAACGTGATATATACCGCTTTATGCGCTTAGTCGCATGATTCATTGACAAAAGACTTATAATACTGTCCTCGCTCTCCGCGTGCCTTGTTAATGGAATATTTTTACATTCTGCATCAGTATCGTTTACTATTTCGTTTACGAAACTATAGATATATTCTCTTACTCGCGAGCACATTCAATTTTAATTCGTACGAACAATTAATTATATTATCTGCCAAAGTTCATTATTTTTTCCGTAAGTTCAGAAATCCAGGTGTCACATTTTCCGTCTTGTTTATTAATTATTACATATTCGTTTGTTTAAAATTGATTTATATCAATAAGTATATAATAATTAAAGAAACTAACAATTTTAAAATAACACAATTGTTTTATACGATTTAGGCGCTATATTTACGACATAACAAATAGCGCATTCATACCTGCAAGCAGAATAGATACAGTTTCATCAACATTCGTATACGAAGCTTATAAATACGTTTTCTCAAATTCTTCGTAAATCATGAAACGTGCAAATTCAATAGTACTTATGGTATATACCTATATATCCTACGGGTTTCTTAATTATCAATTAAAGTTTAATTTACTGCTTTTGTATTAGTTGATAAATCAATCGAAATACGCGAGATATACCTATACGCCGTACAATAACATTATTATGTAACGGAGTTTTTAAACGCAATAAATAAATATACAGATACACACAGGTACACAGGTACACACAGATACACTGCACACACACACACACATAGAGAGATATATATTCGGTATTCTTGCAACTCTCGTGACTGCATCATGCGAAATAATTGAATAAATTGTAATTACCCACGCTAAGTCGAGTAAAATTTGATTAGTCCAATTAAAGCTCGCTTAAATAACCTGCATTCCCATTAATCCAATAGAATTAATTATATAAAATTTGTGTGCATTCTTTTGATTAGCATTGCGCACCGGCTTAAAATTAAAATAGCACGTGAGCTTTCAATTTCAAAATTTGCTACGTGAAAAAAAGATAAATAAAAACAAAAAAAAGGCGAAGAAAAAACGATCGACGCTTTAAAGGTTTTCATTGCGTTATGTATATGTATGTACATGTATATATATACCGATATAAATAAATGTGTGTAAGGTGTACAGTATACCAAGACAATGTTGCATTAATAAATCACGTATAATAACCAATAAAAGTGATCGGTGTGTTACTTGACCATTCCTATAAGCGCGAGTATAAACTCTAATGGAATTCATACACATATATTCCGGGTTATACATATCCGTTTCGTTCATATGTATAATAAAGAAAAAGTAAAGGCTTCGTAAATATTGTGATTTAAACTTTCATGAAGTCGTTTGCGTTGGATCTCTAAAGATAAATATCTATTTGAATAAATCAGCGAGCGCATATATATATATAGGTGTATCTGCGCGTATAGTTACATATATTTTCTGGATCATGCGAAAATAAGCGCGACGAGTAAATTGTATAAGAATAACGTTATACATAACTTAAGTTACTCGTATTACCTTCGGAACTTTCAAATTTTTCCATTTTTCGAAATAATTATAAATTCATTATTCTCTTTATTATATTTAATATCATCTGTATATAAAACAAAGTAAATGTACAGTAATGACGTTTTATACTCTTGCAGTAGTAGCACTCGATGGTTAATACAGGTTTAACCGATTTAACCAAGATTGTTGAGATTTACGAGATTAAAGATTAAAAAGTTAATTGTGGGTAGAAAAAGGAGGATCTTAAGATATAACTCGTGCAGTACCACTACTGGAGGTAGAGGTGAAAGTATCGAGCGAGCGTAAGTCATATGCACGGCGATCATAAATATGCGTGATATTAATGTCGATAGGCTGCACCAAGGGAATTAGCATTAAACGACTTGGGGTCGGCTACCGGTCGAAACGTAGAGAGAGAGAGAGAGAACCCGAGAAACTCGAGGATAGATAGCTTATATCAATTTCTTGAATCTTGGCGACTTTCTCGATTCCGCGCACGCATGGCTTCATGACTTCATAGCGGCTTCGCAAATCAATCTATTATTTATATTTATCATTCCGAGTCGATCGCTGTTGAGCGCGCACACAGGTAGCCAATCCGATAAAATATGATCGTTTCCCATTATGAATTGTCAATCTTTATATATACATAGTTTTTTTTTATTATATATATGTATATATGCGTATATAAACGTGCATTGCAAATACATCGAATCTATAATACGCAACTCCTGGATTTGTTATCGTTAAACATATACATATATATACATTATGCGCGAGCGCTTGGAGGTATATACGATATATGTTGTGTATCCTATATATATGTACGAGCTGTGACCATATCCGTGGTGGTTGCATTAACGCGCGCAAGTGCACAGATACGTTATTCGGTCGGTAAAAGTTCGCGATTTTAAATGAAGCAATGAACCACGACGCAGCGTTTATGTAAAATAAACCGTCGTACGGTTTTGTTTATGAATAAATTAGCATTTCAAATCGGCGCGAGAGCTCTTATGAGCGCGCGCGCGCGCGCGTTTATAGGTGTAAATTGAAATTAATGCGTTATTAACTAGCGTTTATGAACGTCTTAACGATCTACCAGACTACGATATAAAGTTGTACGTATCGGCTATCTTGTCGAATATACACACACACATACGCGCGCGCGCGCGTTACATTACCAACGGAAGTGATTTTTATGTGCAGAGGTCGCGTGCACTCGGATAGAATTTTCTCATGGAACTACGCTATGCTAATATTAATTGTGGGATATTATGAGATTTCACCCGTTTCGATGCTCGTAATAAATTTTCACTTTTTCAAACGTGCGCACCTATACTAAAACTGTCCAGTTTTAACGGTGATTAATGGATATATATTTTATATATATATATACATATTTTCTTATATTAACCGCAGTTATATCTCTACGAAAACATGACAATAAATAATTTGTACGCAATTAACAGTAAAATTAAAATATACTTAATAAGTCGATATATTCATCATTTATACAATCTAACTATGTTGAATAAATCTCAAGTATGTGAGTAATCCAGTGTACATATATGCCATTTTTTTCAAAGGACACGTGCAATAAAATATTAATATTTTTTAAATGTAGGTAATAATATAATTTTTGGTCAATTTTTTAAAATTGTTAATTTTATTGAAGGTGCACTATAGAGGAATCTGAGCCGCTGATGGCAAGTAATAATTTCTTCCTTCGCGACGTACAGGGCGGCTTATCCCTCCCCTAACTACGTTCGCGAATGCAATATAAGTGTGAAAGTCAGGAGCGCGCGGCGCGGGAAGTTTAAATTAGAAAAGTTTTGGGTGCGTTTTGTACGCGATAGAGAGGAGGCGACGGGGGAAGGATGGGAGGCAAAGAGGAGTAAGGAAAGAGGCACCCCTTGCGCGTTAACGGTTCCTCGACACGGAATGTTAAAAATAAGGGGGGACCGCGAAATGTATAATTGACATGGGAGAGTGCACTTTTTATGCTTAGATGCTTCAATCTCAAATTGACAAAATTCAAAAACTTCGCAATCGATAATAGATTAGCAAATCACGGTATCACTCTTTTTTATCGTTTTATCGTTCTTTTTTCGTCGATAAAACTGTACACGTGTACAATTAAAAAGTCAACGGTTAGATTTACACGTGATAAAATGCAATTGTATTATTTAAAATTATTTTGATACAAAATTTGTATATTGATAATATATTGAATAGATAAATAATATTATAAGCAATATTATTACAAGATAAGTCGTCTATTAATCTTAAGATTTATTAATTTACAAATTTATGGTATATCACTAGAAGTATATAAAAATGAATACACAGCCGCACCTAATAAAATGCTTGAATTTTTCCTCCTCCGCGCTATCGCAGGTATGCTCAGATATGCCTCAGAAAAAGATTGGCTATACATTTGTGTGAGGAATACGAGGAATATTACACATATATACCCAGACACGCACACGCGCGCTCATATAATGGCAATTTGCTCGTTAAACCGTTAGAGGTCAGGTTATATCCCGGCGTGTCGGTGAGTTAGCGGATTAATAACGCGTGGCGCGCCGGGGCTAATCAGCCGGTGTAGAGTTTGCGCGAGAGACAATATCATATTCGCACTCGCACTACCCGGTCCCCTTCCCTCCTCTTCCGTATATCGTGTCGTCCCCGGTCCTTGCTTCCCCGCACCGAGAGAAAGAGAGAAGGTGAGGGGCGCGTACATATACGCACACGTCTTCTATATAACGTCGCACCCTCGAGTTATTAACCTCTAAGGTTACCGCACACACGTTTGCCCTCGTGCAAGTCCTAAAAGCCCAGCACGAGCGCGCGCTTAATTACCGGAAAACTGTCGCGCTTCGCGTGGTGCACAAATTAACCAATTACTTGTTGCGATAACGATCGAATAAGTTGCGACCGCGCGAACGCACTCACTTAAACTTCCTTATATATACTTGTATATGTACTTGTGTTTCCTCATTCACGTTTTTCGCGTGTAAGAATTACCAACTTTATTCTGTCGTTTGTACAGCCTGTCAAATTACTGATTTTCTTATTATGTACAGTGTTCTCTAATTATTGTATATATATATACATGAGTCAACCTTACATGATCCGATTTTTTTATATGTGCATGTATGTACCTATATGTGAAACAAATCATAATTAAGAATCTGTAAGTTTCTGTTTATTTTATTCGTATATATAAAACAAGAATTATTTGCGAGGTGAATCTTGGAAAGACATACGCAAATGTACAAAGATCCGGCTATAAAAATATAAAATACATAAAATAGAATGTAAAGTAAAACTACTTAATACTAATTAAATATTCCAATTAACATATTGATAGTTCTAACAAAAATTACGTGTATTTATAATTTTTAGTTTATTCACAATAAAGTAATGAATTTATTTTGTTTTTCAAATTTATACTTTTATTTCTAGTTTCACTCGGTAAGAATCTATTTTTGTAGTATTTATATAGCAATATGTAGAAGAATGCGATTTCACACACACTGTATCGAATAAAATATCATTTGGTATGGCATTTGATACAGCTCGATATCACAAAGAATTCACCTACAATTTTTATTGTCTTATATTCTAATCTTAACATTTCTACCATGGTGATTAGCTTATTTTTAATGTATATTTTCTATATAAATTAAATATTGTCGAAATAAAAATTTATAACAACGTCAAATCTTACACTGAATGCAATAAATATTTTATGGAATATGTTTGAAATATTATTTTGGACGCTAGCGTGAAAGCGTTGATTTTTAAATGAAGGAGAGTTTTGGCGCCCGAGCGAAGCAAGAGTGATACTCGCATAAGATAAAAATCTTTTTATCACTTTATATTTATATTTACACTGTATGTACTTTACTGTATTTTACGCGCACTGTATCAAGAAGATATTATTGAAAATAGTGTTCATCATTACTTAAAAATTATATTTGTTGTAAATTAAATAAATAATGATTATAATTTTCAAACAATTTTAAAAATATCCTCTTTGCAGTATGATCAATAATCAAGAAGAAATTATTCATTTATATACAAGTTATTGTGAATTCAATAACACTTTATCAAATTTTAGATTCAATTAAAGTATATAATATAATTAAATATAATTTTTAATCGGAAATCAGCTAAAAATTAGATAACGAAGATGATACTATTTCGTTAGCTGAATTTGGCTTTATTTTTTTATTAAATTTAATTATAAAAATTACCTAAAAATCCCTGATAATAATGTCTAGCAGGGAAGTAGAAATAATCTATAAAAGTGCAGTATTAGATGTATTAAAGTTAAAAATGTAAGGTTAAATTTGACCAATTTCAAAGGGAATAGCTAAACCGGCAATCTGCAATATTGATCCTGGGTATAGTATAGGACCGTGTGTTACTGTGTTACGTATAGTACTAAGCAATGCACGCAATGGGTGTAGCGTTCAGTCCATCGGTGAAACGCAATTTCACGTCTAAATATTCGTGGTCTCGGCTCCTTCAACGAGAACCGCGGCTGGCAAAGTGGCGCGACCTGCTTGCACGGGGTGAGGCATGCACACGTACACCTATACATATGTACACACACTCGCGCGCACACAGAGACGAGCTGGCGCAGAAGGCCGTAAATTGCACCGGGCGGGCGATTCAGTGGTTGGAAACTGACATAGATCGACGCTATCGATTTATGCGAGGAGCGCGATGAACCTTGGGTTTCTCATCTTCTTGCGCGCCGCGGACGGACGGTAATCCGCGACGGTTTTATGAAACCGCGACGCCCGATGCCGCTATGATAAATGCTTTAGTTGAGAGGTTTATGAACGCCATAAACACGGTCTCCACGTCTTTGATGATTCGTTGATCCGGATTGTTCGTGTTGGTGCAATCTGCTCTATACGTTTATATGTGTACCTGCGGATTCCTCGTGATGGATGAGAAAATCGAGTGACCATTCGCCCGGGGCTCCTTTCTTTTCCTTCTTGTGTTCCGCGTTTTCGTATTGCCGGAGCGGCTACCGATCCTCCTCGAGCGGTTGGTTGTCTTGTTCTTTCGCTTGGTGCGCCTGCATCAATGACCACGATGACGACCATTTTATCAATCTTGTTTTATCGAAGAATAACTCAAGAGTTACGACCTTTCGTTTTTGAAATCCAAGAGACGCGCGCCGTGACTCCATTTCTGCACTTTCGACAGCTTTATAACCCTGTGGATTAAAAAGTTGCCTGCACTCTCGGTCGCGATATTATAATTCCGACCGATCAATCGTTATACGGCGTATTTTATTATGAAGATAAATATGATCGACTTGTTCAATAGAAAAGTACGATTCGATCACTCTTACTTTTTTTGCTCGTGTACAATTAAAACGTTTTCATAAATACAACGTATATAGTAATTACACATTGTTGACGATTATATTCAATAACTGCATAATGGAAATATGGTAAATTATTGGTTTACACTTTGTAGTTTAACGTTATTGTTACTTCAATATCTCCAATAATTATATTAAATTACATACACAAGAATTGTATTGACTTTTAACGAAATGTTTATTACCATACATTCGACAAAAAAATTAATTGTAAATGTATTATACAAAGGTTATTTACATTGAACAAAGTGAATAAAAAAATTAAAGTAAAAATGAGAAATTGTCGTAGAAAATATTGTATACGCGGATACGTATGTTAGTTCCAATAAAAGCTAACACCCGTCGACACTCGCATCTTATCATAAATAAAGAAAGACCGAGGAAAACTCAATTACTCGTCGACCGTACGTCCAACAAAAGTAATAAATATATATATGCTCTATGCGGGTAAAATAAAGAGCAGTGCAATTTGCGTGGGCGGTGTATCAAAATGGAAACGAGATACGCGGGTGAGTGGTCGGAGAGGGTCGAGGAGCCGAAATCTTGATGTACACATGGAAATTTTGGGGGTTTTCGTCGAGAAACGCGTACGTCCAGCCAGCTCTGCTTTATGGGGTGTGTAATGACACCGTATGGAGCTACGCGCGCCCAGAGGAGACGTAAAAACGAGAGATCGCGCGTATGCTTTTACGAGCCTCGATGCGCAGGGGATATAGAGTACGGATGGACAAGTTGTTGGGACGGAGAGTGATCACGAAATTTTCGTGATGCGGGGAGAGGGGGGAGGAGGTTACAGTATCAGAATCGACTGGAAGCGATGGTTTATTATATAGGCTCGGTGGGAGTGCTCAAGGGATACTCTATTTTATGTAAATTACACGACGAACGCTTGTACTCACCGTTTTCTTCTTTTTCCAAATGTTTTTGTGGAATAGAGATAACCAAACGATTTAAATATTTCTATCAAAAAAATGTAAAGTAACGTGTGTATAAAAATTTAACTAATTTTACAAGTCTTTCTGTTAATACAATAATAAAATTAAGTAAGCTGAATAGTGTAAGTGATTATTTGATAAAACCAGAAAGTAAATAAACTTTAATAAATAACATACTAATAAATAAACAGCAATAACCCAATAACTATAAGTAAATAATAATAAATAAATAACATACTAACTTTAAACACATAATAAAAGAAATCAATAACGTGAATTCTACGAATTCTTGTATAAGTCACATATGTGAAAGACTGGTTAAATGCCAAGGAAATCTGTTAATATGTCTCTCCCAGCCACCCTTATCGATCAATGAAAAAGCCATGCGGTCGCAACAAAATAAAATAAATAAATAAATTGACACAAAACTTATCAATATATAAACACTAAAAAGAAATGGAACAAAAAATGGAACGACGAAACTAATAAAAACCATTTAAGCAAGTTAAAACCTAATTATAAACATAAACAATTCAACGACAATCCTACAAAGAAGAGAAAATAATCCTAACCAGATTTAAATTAGGCCATACAACAACAACACATCAGTACCTATCACAAAAGAAAACTAACCAAATTGCGATTACTGCAATTGCATGATAAATATCAAAAAGAATTTCAACGAATTACTCAACAATAGTAAATACTTTTCTAATGCCACAAGTTTTATTAAAAGCATCAATTTTATTGTATGAATGCACTATAATATGAAAATGTATATGTATGTTAATACTTATGTAAATATTTCTATATCGTCGCCTTAGTGCAATAAGGTTCCAGCTCAAATTTATCTTCAAAAAGGGTTCAATTTAACTTTTTATTTCAAAAAGTTTCGAATTTAAATTTTTTTCAAGAAAGTATCAATTTATATATTTTTTCAAAAAGGTTCCAATTTATTTTGTTACTCTAAAAAATTGTGAAAGCACTTTAATTTTGAAATAATTTTTATTACTTATTATACTTTTTCAATAGCATTCGTCATTTCATAGGAGGTCGTAAGTTATTAAGTGAAAAAATGTGAATGAAACCTTCTTGAAAAAATATTTGAATAGATATATTTTTTAAAAAAAGTTGTATCCGAATCTTTTTAAAATAAGAAGTTGAATTGGACCCTTTTTGCAGAAAAATTTGAATTGGAACCTTATTGCACTAAGGCGACGATATATATATATATATATAGTTTAATGTAATATCTGTAAATCGCTAATACCCGATAGGGGACGCAACGATAAATAAATAAATGAAAAAAAAACATTGAATATATAATTTCATGCATTGAAAGCAATAGCGTCGCAGATTATGGCACGTCTGATAATACATATATATATTAGAAAAAGGTGCCGCCACCTTCATAATTCAAATACGATGTAAATATTGTATAAAATCTACGTGGATATACTGATTGGAAATAACATACTATGTGTAAATCTAATATATGAAAATGCGTGTAAAATATGTGGGTTACACAACGTTATTGCGAAATATTGGATTTAAATAGCTTATAGTACAGGGAAAGAAGGAGAAAGAGTGAGAGCGAAAAGGAGATCGAACGTCCTTATACTAATATGAGAGTGCGCGAATCGTACATGAAATATCAAATGCGCTCACGGTGAGCAATAATGAACTTTATTCCCTAGCCCTTGGTTTACCTCGGTCACGAACTGTCTCGAGCACTAAACGTATGGTAAAACTCGCGCCGAAAAAAACAATTGAAACTTGAAGAGGCTTAAAATGCACTTGCGCAGATGAACACGCGCGATTGCCATTTTTCGCGTAACCGTGCAGATATTTTATTAAACCCCGTGTACCGAGAATTCGCCTCGTTACCACTTCTCAACTCAACGAAGGAAAAATCACCTTTATACATATATGTATATGTATATATATGTATATACACGACGTGTATCCGGAAACCCATGTAAATAACGTGGCTTTCTCTCGACTTTACTTTTGTGTATTCGAACGCTTCGAAGAGGTGTCGGTATACGTATTTTGTACACTCGCATCAACGATGTGAAGTACGTTGACAGCTTAATATATATCGAGTTTAGTTTTTTCTTATATAGGTATATCAGAGTCTCCTCTAAGACCATTCGGTTAATTAATTGCGTAGGTGTGCGTTAAATCTATACCCATATAGTTGAGTATTTCATACAGAGCCATCGAGTTACTCTCGTTCTCGTTCTTCAAGCGGCATACACTCTCCTCCGTGTTAAATCGTTTGAGAAAGACTTTTAAAGGTTTACCAGCCAATTAATTTATTTTACCTAATATATAAGATATCTCAAGAGTTCATTGCATAACGCATATGCGATGCTCTGTTTCTTACTCCTATTCTCGTTCGCATTACGCTTCATCCATGCGATTGTTTGCAAAATGCACCCCGAAACTCTTTTAGCGTCGATTAAAGTATTAAATCATTGGGGTTGTTCAATTTGTTTATTGATTATACACAGAAATATGCAGCTTTCTAAAATCTAACTTTTACAATTTAAACACGCGTTGGTAAACTGAATTGCTAGACATTCCAAAAGCTATATAAGAGATAATTTAAAATGGTTACGTGATAGGCTTTTTCAATAATTTAATAATTCATAACTTATCTGTAACGAGATATGTATGTAAAATGTTGTCGCTGCGTTATAACATCGCGCTACACTGAACTTCTCGACAGACATGCAAATTTTCATATCTGATTATATTCAACTATAATATATATGCGTTATCGCCACTGTTTCTTCTACAATATTTGTGAAAATTACGTAAAAACAGTTATCTTATCGCTTGTACTATAATTATTTAACATTCTCTATCCGCTGTAAATTAAAATAACAGCGAGTTTATGGTCTTATATTAACTTCCATTTTGATCTTACTTATTTTAATTATTTTATACAAGTATATTATACCTATACGATGTCCTAAACAAGTAATAATATACAAAAATATGCGTTGTGAGTTCAGTTTACTTGATAAACAAACTAGATATCGTTTTCTTTCATTACCGTTTTAACGAAGATCGAAAAAAATGCAGACTGAGAGATTTAAGCGAGAGAAAAGGGCGTTTGACAGTTGCACCGATGACTGGGTAACCCAGAATCTAAGGTAACCTCGCGAACATTCGCGTGCGGAATGCGCCAAAGGCTTATTTGTTTTCTTTGGTTCGCAAAGAGCGGAACACGAAGGCAGGTTCCGCGGATCGGAGCATCCACACCGAGAGATATCCGATGAGATCGTAAAGGCCCCTGAGTATCTACTCGACCGTTATCCGCCGCAAGTGAGAGAAACTTCCGCTCGGACGAGAACTTCGATACTTTGTCCATAAATTCACGATGCATGTAACGTTCGCTCGCGGACGTTACTGAACTTTCGCGAGAGATCGAGAGGGAGAGAGAGAGAGAGAGAGAGAGAGAGAGAGCGATAGGAAAACGTATAGAATCGATGCTGAAGGAGAGGAGGGATGCTTTTGCGGAGGGTGAAAAACTAATTCGAAGAAAGAAGTAGTACGAGCGGATCGGATTTTTATGTACTACATACACCGAGCGTCACGGACTAGGGAAAAGAAATTCTATCGGATTAGTAGTTTTTCTTTCCCTTTGTAGTCTGCTATTCTGCGTTGCGGGTAATTTTTTTTTCCAGTGCAATTATTTGCTCGTTCCGATGTCGGAACTTATTTTCTCACACAATATACACATAGAAAATCACGGAGCTAATTAAGTTTTACCTAGTATCAATTATTTTACGATCGAGCTTCCGGATATTCATACTATATGGAAATAGCGAGGGCCTATATAGACCGTTAATATAAAAATAATATTATAATAATCTTTTGATGTTTACATCCATAAAGGATAATAGTTTTTATTTTACTTTAAAACTAAACCTTTTTTAAAAAAAAGCTTGTCAAGGGCTTAAAGTTAAGATAATTTTCCTTATTTTTTCATTTATTGATGTCGCATCGACAGCTAAGGTTATATTAGCGACATATAGGTATACTATATATTTACATATAATTATACAGGTAAAATATAATTTTAGTATATACATTTTTTTAACATAAGTATAATTTTTCTTTACATGAGCAAGATTAGTTTATATTAATTAAATTTACATTCGATCGTGATATAGATACGTTGCATATTTATATGTATGTATAAGATCATAATTTAAATAAGTTAGTATATTTTTTGTCTTTGAGAGGAGATAACGTTTTTCCATATAGAGTTTGGATTCTTTAAAAGTTCTTTAGTACTACTATTCACTGATATTCGTAATCTTCAATAGTTAATTTTGAATGTATCTGTCTTAAAATCGTCAACTATTTCGTGAGTTTTATTTTTTAGTTTTCATAACTTATTTTAACTCATACAAAATTTGTAGTCCTTATATATACATCCAATAGACTTTCTTTTTCATATTTTTTGGTAATTCAGTTATAAGTTTATTCGTAAATACTATCATTTATTCAATATCAATTATATTCTTTAGAACACAAAAATGAGTTTAGAAATATTTTAACTTAATAGAGCTCCTAGGTGATTTCGTGGTTTTAAACACTGTACTCAATTCATTGTCGTTAATCAAATCAGAAAATATATAAGGCACTAGCAATTGTTTATACAGCACAAAAATGTACAAACTTATGTGAAACTATCGAATAAGCGATACAACCCTTGAATTTAGTTTATTTTTTATTATTTTATAGAATTAGAAAATATCAACATCCGAAATATACAATTCGTTAATTATTGCTTACTTTAACTGGAACGAGTCATGGTTATGTTATTATTGTTTAAAAACGAACTAAAGTATTATTATGGCATAATAATATAATTAAATGAACTAAATATTGTACGCGCAACAACGCGAGTGATAATTAAACCGGATCAGTTATATAAATAGTTGGCTAACGAGGATTCGGCGATTACGGAATAGTCATTTTTCGAGCGTAGCGGAAAGGCGAAACCTCGGTCAAATTTCGATCGATCGAACGAGAAATAGCAGATCTGCGATAATGAACGAAATCGTGAAAATGTGATCCCCACGTATAATAGAGAAAAGAAAAGTATATGATTGGGGATACGTTGCGGAATAAGGTGAAACGATCGAGAGGGTCGAAAGCGCGTAGACAATGGATCGGCTCATAATGCGCAATGCTACTGCTCCTTTTCGTTCGACTCGTAGCTGCTCCGACAACGCTCGCCCAATTTCACTCAAACAGAAGCCGATTAATTCCGGGGCGTTCAATTTAATCCAGTCGGCGCATCGACTCATATATGCCCCGATGGAAATTCGCTCGCGTCGTTGATCCATTATACATATTTTAAACTGTCAATCTTCGTCTCTCGTTGCGGGGCGGATGGATTGGCCCGAAGGGGTCAGCCTGTATTACTCGTTCAGTCTCTCTCTCTCTCTCTCTCACTCTTTCTCTCTCTCTCTTTTTCCACTCAACAACGAGGACGCACAAAAGACGATATAGAGAAAGAGGAATGGAGGCAAGGGCTTGGCTCTTTCTACTTGTCTCTCGGATCGACGAAGCAATCCCTGCGTAGGCTTTTGCTTTCTCTCTCTCTCTCTCTATCTCTTTCTTTTTTCGCTCTCCGCGCGGTTCGTCTTTTTCCGATTGCCTCTCATATATGCAGCGCACTCGGGCGATTACGCCCCGGACACAGAGAAGGAACAAGAGAGAGGGAGTGAGTGAGAGAGATATCGCAATAATTGGTGGAGCCTATTCACTCGTGATATACTGAGCAAGATTGCTCGGAGATAGTTATAGTAGCTGCCGTGCGACGCGTATCGATGAAAGGTATTGCTCCAAGCTTTCTTTTGGACTTTTGGATAAAAAATCAATTGTGGCGAAGTTAGATTTTTTTCAAGTTGAATATTGACATGTAGTTTATCTAACATTTACCTTGAAATTAGAAATTCTAACCCAGAAGGATAATTCTAGACATAATTAGCAACGAATGTTACATATAATGTTCTATAGTAAAAGTTGATAGATTTTGAGTTAAATAGCGATGAACCCAGCTGGTGTTGAAAAAAACTGGAAAAAGTTCACTTTTTGAGGTTAGAATAACTTTTGAACTAATAATTCCAGCACGGAGAGAAGAAACAAACCAGCGTTGTATGAACGTTTCTGCAACCGTTACCCGCCCGTGAAATCGTGCTATGGTTGCGCGATATCCATACTACTTTTGTGTGATTCCATACCACGTTGGTATGGTCGTCATACTATTGCTTGTTTAGCCACGCCCCCTGCGCATTTTCACCTATGATGCCTATGGAAACTTTTGGCAGGGCGGCCATACCATCGCGGTATGACATCCTGCAACTTTGCGCTGACAGCCTAACCTACAACGCTAGTCTGTTTCTTTTCTCCGTGAGTACCTAAAAATTTTTTCTGTATTCTGAAAAACATTTGCAATGTGTACCCAAAATTTCGTGCATTTTAAAATTTGATCGGACCACTTCACGTGGAATACCCCATATATATATATATATATATATATATATATATATATATGTATAAGATCATAATTTAAACAAGTTAGTATATTTTTGTCTTTGAGAGAAGGTAACGCGTTTTTCCATATAAGTAAAGTCTGAATTCTTTAAAAGTTCTTTAGTACTACTATTCACTGATATTCGCAATCTTCAATAGTTAATTTTGAATGTGTCTGTCCTAAATCGTCAACTATTTCGTGAGTTCTATTTTTTAGTTTTCATAACCTATTTTAACTCATACAGAATTTGTAGTCCTTATATATACATCCAATAGACTTTCTTTTTCATATTTTTTGGTAATTCAGTTATAAGTTTATTCGTAAATACTATAATTTATTCAATATCAATTATTATATTGTTTAGAGCACAAAGATTACTTTAGAAATATTTTAACTTAATAAAGCTCCTAGGTGATTTCGTGGTTTTAAACACTGTACTCAATTCACTGTCGTAATCAAATCAGAAAATATATAAGGCACTAGCAATTGTTATATGGTTTATACAGCACAAAAATGTACAAACTTATGTGAAACTATCGAATAAGCGATACAACCCTTGAATTTAGTTTATTTTTTATTATTTTATAGAATTAGAAAATATCAACATCCGAAATATACAATTCGTTAATTATTGCTTAGTTTAACTGGAACGAGTCATGGTTATGTTATTATTGGTTTAAAAACGAACCTAAAGTATTATTGTGGCATAATAATATAATTAAATAAACTAAATATTGTACGCGCAACAATGCGAGTGATAATTAAACCGGATCAGTTATATAAATAGTTGGCTAACGAGGATTCGGCGATTACGGAATAGTCATTTTTCGAGCGTAGCGGAAAGGCGAAACCTCGGTCAAATTTCGATCGATCGAACGAGAAATAGCGGATCTGCGATAATGAACGAAATCGTGAAAATGTGATCCCCACGTATAATAGAGAAAAGAAAAGTATATGATTGGGGATACGTTGCGGAATAAGGTGAAACGATCGAGAGGGTCGAAAGCGCGTAGACAATGGATCGGCTCATAATGCGCAATGCTACTGCTCCTTTTCGTTCGACTCGTAGCTGCTCCGACAACGCTCGCCCAATTTCACTCAAACAGAAGCCGATTAATTCCGGGGCGTTCAATTTAATCCAGTCGGCGCATCGACTCATATATGCCCCGATGGAAATTCGCTCGCGTCGTCGATCCATTATACATATTTTAAACTGTCAATCTTCGTCTCTCGTTGCGGGGCGGATGGATTGGCCCGAAGGGGTCAGCCTGTATTACTCGTTCAGTCTCTCTCTCTCTCTCTCTCTCTTTTCCACACAACAACGAGGACGCACAAAAGACGATATAGAGAAAGAGGAATGGAGGCAAGGGCTTGGCTCTTTCTACTTGTCTCTCGGATCGACGAAGCAATCCCTGCGTAGGCTTTTGCTTTCTCTCTCTCTCTCTCTATCTCTTTCTTTTTTCGCTCTCCGCGCGGTTCGTCTTTTTCCGATTGCCTCTCATATATGCAGCGCACTCGGGCGATTACGCCCCGGACACAGAGAAGGAACAAGAGAGAGGGAGTGAGTGAGAGAGATATCGCAATAATTGGTGGAGCCTATTCACTCGTGATATACTGAGCAAGATTGCTCGGAGATAGTTATAGTAGCTGCCGTGCGACGCGTATCGATGAAATTGACGTTGAATATCGTGGAGATGCAATTGCACGGCCAATGCCACTTTGATATTTTCGTTTTCACTTTTCTTTTCTTTTTTTTTTAATGGTATAGTAAAGCTCTGCACATCCCTTCTCGATGTTTTATCTCCGAGTTAAGCATGTACATTGCGTTGCTGAAGAATTAAGTAGATGAAACGAAAAATAATATTAAATAACAGAATTATGTAAATTTCAATGAGAATTAACATATTTTACCTAGAAAATTAACTAGAGAGGATTATTTGTACACGTTTCAACGAGTTTGTATAATTCTCATTTACAAAAGTGTAGGAATAGGGACAGATATATTTTATGTTGATTAATACCTCTACGTCCACAAATATCTCCTTCGATCGTGGTTATAATTTGATGATATAATTTAATGAATAACGCACATGTGACGTACAAGTATTAATTTATAATAATTTTTAACTTTTACAAATAAGTAAAATATAAACAGATAGTCGTAATATAATGAGCATTAACAATAAATATAAGGACATATACTGCTTGTAACAATAGATATTGTTATAGAAGATAGTGTACATTTAAGAAAAAGTATTTATCTGTCTCTCGTGGAAGTTGAGGCTGAATTAATTAATCGTCAATAGAGAACAATAACGATCAATTCCCTAAGGTAATCACGAAAAGTAGAAAACCATTGGTTGACCAAGGTACCGTTTAGCCGTCCACTTTGAAAAGGATATCTCCCTGTTAGTTGATGACTTAAGCATTCCCATTCTCCTTACAATCCAATACGAAGAAACACAATCTCTTGTTTTCTTGGGGGTTTCCTCCTGATTCCTTATTTTTCGTCCAATTTTTAGATCCACGAAAAAGCATCAATTACAGAGCAGTTACAGAAATCGTTTCGTCGATAACCTCTGGTAAGTATTTATTCATTCCTTGACGTTCGACCGGCAAATGAACGAGAAACTGTAATTTTGGATAATGTGCGTAGTCACGTAAAGAAGATGATCTTTTCGTTAAATGTACTTTCAAATATATACACCACGTGGTGACGTAGACAAAAGTGAAGTATTCCACATAATATTAGTTTATATGTATGTATATATATATAATTAACTATACATTGAAAAGTTATTTATAACCTTTATTTCCGACTGATGAATGCTCATAATTAGGCTCTTTCGTCGAGAATATCGACATAAGGCTATCGCCATTAGTCAACGTTTTTATCTGACTGTAGACTGTTATCTCAAATTTACGTATTTCATAGATGCATATTTGAGATTGGCGTATTTATGTCGAGCGTGTTTGTTCGCCTCTAATACCGCGATTAATATTCTCCGCTATGCGGTATGTATATATATATTTTCCAGATAATGTACATAAAAATGTATGTAAATTGCGCCGTCAACCAAAGTCAAAATATATTTTTCATCGACGCGTCGATGACCTACCCAGATATACCTATATATACAAGGGATATACGGCATATCGCGTATACTAATGCATATATACCCAAGTGACACTTTTGAGAAGCGATGCATTACCGGAAGTAAATGTATCGTTCGTTCGAATAATTATCGTGATTGGAAAGGATATAATTAAAGCACAATATCTCTAGTGTTCAATGCAGTGATGGGATAGATGTAAACGGTGGTATATCCTTCTTCGAATCGGAGAACTAAACGACGAAACAATCGATTTTCTCGATTGATGCGCGAGCTTGAATGTTAATTAATGTTCGGCGCGTACAGTGTTTCGCATTCTTTAACGGATGTGTATATGTGTATATGTGTGTGTGTGGGTATATATAGGGAAAAGGAGGCGGCAAGATCGCGGGTCACACGGAGCCTCTTTACGGAGTTCCTGAACGGAGGCGAATGAGTGACAGGCAGACGACTGCCCGGTTGCATCCCAGATCCCCCGGGAGCCCAGCCTCGAACCTCCGACTAAGGAGTTTTTCCGAGCATGGGGGCGCAGACGGGTCACGCGGTTGCTTGCGCGCCGAATGCAATTATGATGCAAGGGAGACGGCCTCGAACCTGTACAACCTCTTCTATTCTCGATTCTCTCTTTCGGTATGCGACGCTGCGCTAAACCGTTTACCCCTATACTTATTACGCGCCTATACCATTTTTCCTTTTTCTTCAGCATTTCCTTATATCCTCTTGCCTTTGCTGGTTTCTCTTTGATTTGAAAATCCTGGGCGAGATTCTCGACGAGCCGCTCGAACGAATGCGACCACTCTATCGAAAGTTAATTAACCGAGCACAATGCTTTTTAAAATATGCGTCTATCCGCATCGTGGTATTTACATCGAACGTCCAAGACAGCTTTGACTTAATTTAAACTAATGTCTTAGGTTTATAACTACGTGAGAGAGATATCGCAATAATTGGTGGAGCCTATTCACTCGTGATATACTGAGCAAGATTGCTCGGAGATAGTTATAGTAGCTGCCGTGCGACGCGTATCGATGAAATTGACGTTGAATATCGTGGAGATGCAATTGCACGGCCAATGCCACTTTGATATTTTCGTTTTCACTTTTCTTTTCTTTTTTTTTTAATGGTATAGTAATGCTCTGCACATCCCTTCTCGATGTTTTATCTCCGAGTTAAGCATGTACATTGCGTTGCTGAAGAATTAAGTAGATGAAACGAAAAATAATATTAAATAACAGAATTATGTAAATTTCAATGAGAATTAACATATTTTACCTAGAAAATTAACTAGAGAGGATTATTTGTACACGTTTCAACGAGTTTGTATAATTCTCATTTACAAAAGTGTAGGAATAGGGACAGATATATTTTATGTTGATTAATAGCTCTACGTCCACAAATATCTCCTTCGATCGTGGTTATAATTTGATGATATAATTTAATGAATAACGCACATGTGACGTTCAAGTATTAATTTATAATAATTCTTAACTTTTATAAATAAGTAAAATATAAACAGATAGTCATAATATAATGAGCATTAGCAATAAATATAAGGACATATACTGCTTGTAACAATAGATATTGTTATAGAAGATAGTGTACATTTAAGAAAAAGTATTTATCTGTCTCTCGTGGAAGTTGAGGCTGAATTAATTAATCGTCAATAGAGAACAATAACGATCAATTCCCTAAGGTAATCACGAAAAGTAGAAAACCATTGGTTGACCAAGGTACCGTTTAGCCGTCCACTTTGAAAAGGATATCTCCCTGTTAGTTGATGACTTAAGCATTCCCATTCTCCTTACAATCCAATACGAAGAAACACAATCTCTTGTTTTCTTGGGGGTTTCCTCCTGATTCCTTATTTTTCGTCCAATTTTTAGATCCACGAAAAAGCATCAATTACAGAGCAGTTACAGAAATCGTTTCGTCGATAACCTCTGGTAAGTATTTATTCATTCCTTGAGTTCGACCGGCAAATGAACGAGAAACTGTAATTTTGGATAATGTGCGTAGTCACGTAAAGAAGATGATCTTTTCTTTAAATGTACTTTCAAATATATACACCACGTGGTGACGTAGACAAAAATGAAGTATTCTACATAATATTAGTTAATATATATAGTTAACTATACATTGAAAAGTTATTTATAACCTTTATTTCCGACTGATGAATGCTCATAATTAAGCTCTTTCGTCGAGAATATCGACATAAGGCTATCGCCATTAGTCAACGTTTTTATCTGACTGTAGACTGTTATCTCAAATTTACGTATTTCATAGATGCATATTTGAGATTGGCGTATTTATGTCGAGCGTGTTTGTTCGCCTCTAATACCGCGATTAATATTCTCCGCTATGCGGTATGTATATATATTTTCCAGATAATGTACATAAAAATGTATGTAAATTGCGCCGTCAACCAAAGTCAAAATATATTTTTCATCGACGCGTCGATGACCTACCCAGATATACCTATATATACAAGGGATATACGGCATATCGCGTATACTAATGCATATATACCCAAGTGACACTTTTGAGAAGCGATGCATTACCGGAAGTAAATGTATCGTTCGTTCGAATAATTATCGTGATTGGAAAGGATATAATTAAAGCACAATATCTCTAGTGTTCAATGCAGTGATGGGATAGATGTAAACGGTGGTAATATCCTTCTTCGAATCGGAGAACTAAACGACGAAACAATCGATTTTCTCGATTGATGCGCGAGCTTGAATGTTAATTAATGTTCGGCGCGTACAGTGTTTCGCATTCTTTAACGGATGTGTATATGTGTATATGTGTGTGTGTGGGTATATATAGGGAAAAGGAGGCGGCAAGATCGCGGGTCACACGGAGCCTCTTTACGGAGTTCCTGAACGGAGGCGAATGAGTGACAGGCAGACGACTGCCCGGTTGCATCCCAGATCCCCCGGGAGCCCAGCCTCGAACCTCCGACTAAGGAGTTTTTCCGAGCATGGGCGCAGACGGGTCACGCGGTTGCTGGCGCGCCGATGCAATTATGATGCAAGGGAGACGGCCTCGAACCTGTACAACCTCTTCTATTCTCGATTCTCTCTTTCGGTATGCGACGCTGCGCTAAACCGTTTACCCCTATACTTATACGCGCCTATACCATTTTTCCTTTTTCTTTCGCATTTCCTTATATCCTCTTGCCTTTGCTGGTTTCTCTTTGATTTGAAAATCCTGGGCGAGATTCTCGACGAGCCGCTCGAACGAATGCGACCACTCTATCGAAAGTTAATTAACCGAGCACAATGCTTTTTAAAATATGCGTCTATCCGCATCGTGGTATTTACATCGAACGTCAAGACATGCTTTGACTTAATTTAAACTATGTCTTATGGTTTATAACTACGTGTAAGAGGATGTTTACACTTTTATGTATACATTACGACATCCATTGCTTTTGAAACGTTAAAGCTGCAGTTGTATTTGAAAGTTGTATGATATTGTTTACCCCTATATACATATATTAAAATTCCATTTAGTTAATATAAAATTAGTAGAAAATATATTAATTTGATACACGTGACAATCAAGATTACAATGTATATTTAAAAGCACAATTTTCAATTGACAAAATCGCAGGATTTTATAATAATTCAACGAAAATGATAATCGTGATACGTAAGTAAGTTTCGAAGAGTGGTAAGTAGCAAGATAAATAGGATGTACAGAAAAAGAGATAGAAAAATGACTTCCTGCTGACATATCCAGTAAAAGACAGGTAACCACCCTTTTCTTGTTCCAATCAATCACGTTGATCGCATATCCACAACCGTTTCTTTCTCTCTTAATACCCTTGACCATATAGCAACGTTTAATACCCCACCGACCCGAATGTTGATCCATTTTCGTAATCTGCGGTCATTCGAAGTCTCACACTCACGTGTCATCAAGATTATCCCGGAGTTATTCTTGGGCAAAACGAAGACATATTTCTCTTTAAACGAAAGGAAAAATTGGGGATCGAAGCGGATCGATATCGGGAAGGAATATGAGATGAAGAAAAAACCAAAGTGAAATAAACGGGGGAGATCGTCAGAGAGGAAGAAAAAAAATCTTTTCCTGCGGTATACGTATCGTACATGGTCAGTGGTGACATTCTCTCGCCGGAATATTAGACTAGGAGCATACGAGACAAGTTCTGTCATTGATAAATCCCGGGACTCGTGATTCTATTAATAATTCATACTAGCCTGTCATCTCCGAACGCTACCGTCTTCGTAGCCGCTATATACCTATATATATATGTCGTCCGAACCAAAACGACAATGACATTCATATCGCGAGAATCGCTTCTGTGTATAACTTGCTTGTCGAATCTTGCCTCTCTCCTTCTCTTTCTCTTTATCTTCCGCATACAATGTATATTTAATATACACAATTTATATACGTACACACATAAATAAATATGTATATATATATACATTTATAGTTGTGTATATAGGTATATGTAAGTGTGGAATAAATGTTTATACTCATACTTTTATACGCTGTCCGACACATCTTATGAGTCTTCTCATTCTCTCCCTGTTTCTATCCTTCTGTTTGGTTTTCCCTTCAACCTCTCTCTTTCTCTCACTCGCTCGGGCTCGCGAGTCGATATATTTGCATATAAAGGCATTCCTTGAGCAAGCAAGCGCTACTCTCTCTCTCTCTCTCTCTCTCTTTCTCTCTTTGGAGTCCGCATAACTGTATGTCCCTCGTTGACAGGATCTGCCAGCAATCTGCGTACATGCATGATTTGCTGGCCGAGTTGCTGCGAGCACGGCTACCACGCGCATGCACCAGGATTACAGCGTGTATAAGCGAACGAGTAGCTTGTCGCTAATACTCGTATTTAAAGGGAATTTTCTCTTTTCTCAGTCTCATATTGGTATAAGTATTTTTTTTTCTTTTTTGCAAAGTGTCTTGTTACCGAGAATATTATGGACATATGTTCGTAATCGAAAATTGTTTATAACATTAAAGTATACTTTACTAATGGTCATATTTATTGAGGTATCGGTATAGGGTACCTAATGTATTTCAAAACAACATCGTTTTTGTTTACAATTAACTAGAATTAATTATGCATGTTCTTGCGTTTTTTAACGATTTTAATCTCATTTACTTAAAATAACAATATATTTAATAATGTATTTATTCATGATTTATTATACTCCGATTTTGTCACGAAAATTCAAACGCTACGTTTTTCCCGTCCTGCTAAAACTAACCTACAATGTTTTGGACGCATGCGCAATACGTAAACCAATCACATAGCCGTTTCACTAGGCTTCACAACATCCGGCAACCACTTTTTTATAAAAGGAATTAAGTTAATATACAAAATTTCAACGTTTTTAATTTCAAAGAAATTGACTAGCCGTAGAATTGTACAAACATACAATTAAATCGCTATACCTCATAACATCACTGTTACAACCACATTGTATAGCCGATTTACGTCAATTTCGTTAAATACATATATTTATATAGATTTAAACAAAAAAAAACGATGTCACTACCTCCTCCATTCTTGGAGCAATCTTTATTGTACCTCGTACTGACTGAGGATGCGCAGGTTGCACTTTTATGGAAATTATACGCGCTATTATGCGCGATTAACGCGGTACATGAGGGATACTGACGCAACCTACGAGAGAGGGGGTCGAGATGAATGTTATTGGGGTATCGCATGTTGCAGTGAATTATTTTGGTTTCGTAATTAACTGTATATAGGAGGTACTTGTAATGTAATAATTGTTGCGGCGTGTCGTACGAAATGAATTACGCGTTTGCGCTAGGCTTAGATCGTAAAGCTGCAATGAACCCCAGTATCTCGGATAAGTGGATATCGCTGGTGCGCTATGTATGTATGTATGACCGTATTATTAAAATTGTCGTATATTATTTCACCTAGTGAAAAACAGTCACTGTATCTATTTCTCGGATAATTTTATGATCTTTATTACATTATTATGACGTTTATTAAACAAGTGGAAAATATTATTTAATTAATGAATTATTATTTTAAGGACAAAAAATATTGTAATTTAAAGCTACGCGAAATAATGTGTATAATTTCGTGAAATAAACATACGGAAATGCGTATATTTATAGGAACTTTATAAATGAAACAATTAATTTCCATGTGGTTAATGTGCGTATACATAGTATGTAAACAAGAAATGTCTGTCTATGCTTTGTCCGTATACGATTGTACACTTGTACAGTTATATTGATTTTCCATTACGGCAAGGCAACTTGGAAACGGAGATGAATGATTCGAAGTTCCGAGGCTCGGGGTGGAGAGCGCCGAGCGAAAAGAAAGAAGCCGCGTGCATCCTGCACAAATATATATATACACAGACGTTGAGGATGATCGAGGCAGCAGAACTCTGGGATTCTTTCCATCTCTCTCTCTCTCTTCTTCTTCTTCTCGGCGCCGTCGTCTCGTATATAGGTATACGAATTGCAGGGCTCGTGGAAACGTGTGTTGTGTGCGCGGTGAGCACGAATCACGCCGATAGCCTGCAAGCTGAATGCAAAGGACGTCGTCGTCGTCGTCGTCGTCGTCGCGCGAAAGAGGCATTGAGCCCGTTCGAGTAAAAGCATTTAGTATGTTTTGCGGAGGAGCGATAAGAGAGCGCAGATATCTCCGGGACGCCTAACTCAGGTTGCCCCAGGTTCTCCCACCTTCCTTCTCCTCGGTGCGTCCATCTTTCGATTCCGAGTCCTGCAGGCATCCTACCGGAGGACCGACTCGTTTTGCATGCAGACGCGCGCACGAACGCTCCCGAATATATTTATGTATATATATACGCGGTTCGTTAAACCATCATCGGGAACTCCGAGTTGGTGGGGAGAATTGATAAAAATAATTAGGCAGATACGAACGAACAATTTATCAAGTGCTTCTTATCGATCATCCTCTGAGGATTGAAGCTTTTCAAAACACAGGGCAACCTCTTATAAATTTACGAAAAAAAAATACTATTCGCTTTTCGCGATCGTTTGGTTTATATACTTGAATACTGATTTCCGAATGTAATATTTTTTATTAAAAAAAAGGTAGATTATTATATTAATTAGAAAACCAGGCATACTCAGGGCGAAATACAATAAATTTTTTTTTCTTTTCTTATATTTTTTTCCGTTTTTTTTAGTTTTTATTAATTTTATACTACAATCAATTAAATTTTATATTTTTTTTGACTTAGCTTGTCTTAGTCTTTTTTCAAACACTCATCCTGTGAGGTTTCTAAAGTGGTTGGTATTAATACAGTCCGCCTTACTTGAGTTGTGAGGAATGTTCTTTGGCTTGTGGAGATCAATAAATTCATTTATCATATAATTAGAAAACTATCTGACCGTTGTAGCACAGTGTGATTCAATGGCGCAAAATGTATTTACTAATATATAAATACTGTTATAATCACTTGTTGGTTATTTCACATAATTTTCTGCAATATTCAACTGAAGTAGTTGATACGTGCATCATATTGTATACGTACTATAGCGATAGCGCGTTGAACCGACAGCTCTGTAATAAATCGATCGACATACGGTTTCAACGTAAGGAACGTCGTCAAACCGAAGAAAGTCCATTTTAATTGTTACAAAGTCGCGAACCGGTGAAGCTGATGCGGGGCATGGAGATAAGTTTCGGAGTCTCGATCCGCAGTGCTTAGCGTAAACACACGAGCGCACCCACGAGGGAGGTAGGAAGGATCGAGGACCGAGGAGCGGAGGAGCAGAGGATCGCACATGCACGCGCACATAAGTGAAAGGAGATTCCCAGCCTCCGGGCAGAGAAGCCGCCCATGAATTTCGGCTAATGAGAACATTTGGAGATACGTCAGTTCCAGTATGCTAATGGCCATACAGATGCCGATACAATTTCAAGATGAATCTCTCGCTCGCTCCCACCCTCCTTCCACTTCCATCCTCTCTCCCCTCCCCCAGTCCTTTATACTTTGAGTCGTCCGGTCTCCTCCCGCGCGCCCGAGACTCGCGCCAATTCTGCGTTCTTATATTACGCCGAGGCGCTCCATCCGCCATATATCAGCATTAACTATCCGTTTGACCAGAGTGGAGATCCCTCCTCCCCTCTATATACCCACACCCACATCTCGTACGACTCGCGGCGATCGACGGTGCAGCAGACTTCCACCCACACAGGCGCTCTCGATCGCCGGGGTCTTCTTCGCGGAATTATTCACGTAATAAACAAACGAGCACTTCGCCTAATAGTCATTGTTTCCCCAGATAACTCCGTGGGAGCTGTCCCTTTCGAGCCGCGCGCTCTCCCTTTTGTCCGCTTGTGGACCCGCGATCTCACTGAGATGCGCGAGGTGCGCCCTTTCAATCTCCAATAATTGGGTTAGACCTCCGTCCCTTTATTATAATCCTCCGTTCATTCTTTTTCCTCTCTTTTTCTTTCCATATCCCTTTTCCTCGCTGTCCATCCACGTTCCACCTTCACTTCCCTTCCTATTCCTTCCGTCGGTTATTAAGATTTGCATTCGCTCGGTTAATTAGCTGATCGACCTTGTCCAAGTTATTTATTAGATCGAAATAAACGTACGTCCGCACACACACACACACACACACACACACACGTATGCCAACACGAGATTCGCGGATTTCAGCTCTTGATTTTACATTTACATTATTGTCATTTCTATAGGTGATCAATAAAGATCTACAATCTGATATCAGCAAAATGCTTACATTTAATTCCCCCCTCAACTTATTTCAATTTAAGGTTAATTTATTGGCAGGTGGCTCGAAATCCCTCTACAACCTTTCGAGTTTATCGAACTTATATGCGCATCAAAATTAACTTTACATTGAACAATATTGCATGAAAAATTAATCAACATATAAGTTGGATTTGTGACATCATATACTTTTTTTTAATAAAATTCCATAACGAATAGTGCGCTAATATTTGTTTGTGTGGAATTTAACGAATCAGTATATAGATACCATTTAAATTTTTAAATATATATATATATTTATATAATCTTTTTATTTTAAGATTATAATATTGTAATTATAATGTAATGGGCATACATGTAATGTCTGAAATCAGAAGCGGGTGAAGAAAATCGCGATGAAAATTAAATAAAATTTCTCGAATCGGCGTGTCTCGGTGTTCGGGAACCTATTAAATTATTGACTCTTGCTCTAAAATATTAAGGCTATACGAATTCACCTTCGTAAATTCATTGTTCTTCTCATTTATATACATATATCATTATTAGTAATTTTCAGAAAAAAATACTACATCTACTTTTCAACGGCATGTCAACAAAAAAAGTTACTAAAACTCGGCAAATGTTAAAGTCAGTGAAGCACTACTAGTTTAAAACTCCTTGATATATTGAGCATCGAGTTTGCAAAAACGCCTCCAACAATCCATATATAGATATAGATCTCCAAAGCTTAAAAAAATAAATTGTAGTTTAACTTCATTTAGAAAATATTTAATGTTATAAAATATGGTTTATATAGGTATATATGTGTCTATGTATAGCACATAGAACAAATCAACGATAGTCCTACGAAACTTTTTCTTCTACAGCATATTACCTAATGGAATCGTTTAAGAGTTATTGAATCGCCTAGTCAAAACTCGGCAATTTGCTACCAGGAAACTCAATATTAATATGACTTATGTTAAACTATAACTGTAGATTTATTTTGCGTCCTTTGAAACTGTATTTTCGTGGAATGTAATGTCTCAAGTAAGAAATAAGTTCCTAATTAGTGTATACGTAATAAAATGACACTTTGTACTGCTGCCCGTACATAACAAAAAGTTGTGGTAATTAAATAAAAAATATTTGAGCCGGACACAATATGTATACATACCATAAACATTCGCGATACTTACATGTATCACAAGTACCATACATATCATAATGTTGCAATGAATGTTTTTCATAATTTTATTGAACAGAAGATCTCAGTTCGCACTTAGGAAGTATATATATAGTTTTTGTTTCAAGACTAGATTTTCAATAAAATGGATATATAATAAATTATTATAAAGCTATCTTAGTAATTTTCTATCGGCTCTGATACTCTTTCTCTAGCTTTTCTATGGTGTTATTTCAAAATCGCAAAAATGAAGACATATCTGTTACTGAGGAAGTAAGTCCTATAAATCTTTTTGATGGATTAGACCAATAATTACATGTACACATTTACATCGTATTACAATTATTATATTACTGTGTCAATTTCATCGATGCTCTGTGAAATATTCAAAAAGTTTGAATGAAAAAGAAGAAAAAAAAGTGATTTTGTACAACAAATATCTCGCACACGCAATAGCCAAGGGTGAAGAAGCTTTACGGTCGGTTCGGCTTTGCCTTTACATTGGTCGACTCACCTGGGCGCGTTCCTCATAACACTTAAATTTACGCCTCGCGATAAAGGCGTCCGGGTCGGCGTTATGCCATTCGATGGCCCCAATCGCGCTCGGGTTACGAGGTTCAACTTTACGGCTTCTCTGCCCGGCGTAATGGAAAAACTAATAAAAAATGAAAAAAAAAGAGACGAGGCGCGGGGATTCCTCCTTCTTTCTATTTTTCTTGCTCGCTTGATTGCACCTTGCTGGAAAATAAAGAGATCCGGGGACGATCGTCGGCGCACCTTTCCTCTTCCTATACCGTGTCGTAAAAAATAAGTCGCATAAAAAAAAGCAACGAAAAAGGCTTTTTTCATTACTTTTTGGCGCAACAATATATGTGTATGGTATATGTATTAATCGGATCGATTTATGACAGGTCCAACCAAGTCGGTGACCTCCTTCGATTTTTCCGCGTAACTGTCGGTTGGCGCGCAACGGGATGGATTTACGGCACGGTCTGTTTCCCCGAGATGGTCAGCCGCGCGCGCGGTTACTTCTACCGATTTACCCTCCTTTTTTTTCTTCTTCATCTGTGTATATATATATAGGTATATATATAAGCAGAGTCTTTTCAAAAAAAACGCGCGCCGGTCTCAATAATATTTACCCGCTGCGGCGATACCTGCCGTTCTCGACTAAAAAAGGAAGCCCTAAATCTGCCGTGGCTTCTTCGACTTTTCGTCTCTCTCTCTCTCTCTCTCTCTCTCTCTCTCGTACACTGTATATTTCCGACCGAGTCGGTCTTTTTTTGCGCAACGAGCCGACCGGAAGATTCGTAACGCTTCGTTCTTAAACGTTTTTGCACGTGTATACGTGTCTTCTATTTTTTTTGGTCCTGTTTTGTCCCTATATACCTCTCACGGAGACTGCAGTAGAGTAGTCGGAAAAGCCTGGGCATGGCAAAAGATGCCTTGATAAGTCCTGCGGTGGTGAAAGTCAACGAGCCCCAGCTGTTCCTCGTATTCTCATACTGTTTACATGTTTTCTTCGGTGCGCTTCTTTTTCAATTACCGGAAGTGGCATACAAATTATTTTTGGAAAACGAGAGAAATCTTTCGGTTTCTCTCAAGGTCGTTCGAACGGTAATTTTTTCGAAAGTATACTTTTGCGATCTATGAATTAATAAACAAACATAATAGTATCGTAAATCGAAGCATTATTATTATAATGACATTATTGCAAACATAGAAATCTTTATCTTTATTCATTATTTTAATTAATGCAATTACAATTAAATTATAGATTTAATTTAAAATATTCGGTTATTTATAGACTTCCTAGTGTATATAGTCAAAACATTGTGTGTATTGTCTAATAATCATATCTTAAAATAATTTGTGTCTTTCGAAAATAATTACATATATAATGTAACAGACGATTTATTTTCAAATAACGCAGATTAAAACATCGTTAGTGAAATACTCGGTATATACTCTATATATATGTGTGTGTATAATAACATGATTGAGCGTATTAAAAGATAATTCGTTCATTATGATATTTAAACGACTGATTTGAAAATGATGGCCGGCACTTGAGCGCATACATCTCTTATCTAAACAAGAGAAGCTGGCTTGGTTATACCTACGTGTGCGCGCGTGTGTGTACCAGCGCTTACGAGCGATCTTCCGAGTGTCTGCGGCGTGTGATGGATGCGCGCGACGAAGAGAGCCGGAAATAAATGATGATCGCGAGCCACTGCTTATACATATACATACTTGCCGATGATCGTTTCAAGGGGTTATGACGTGCGGCATAGAAGAGGGGGAGGTTATCGTTTTACACGAGGAATTAGGCTTGTCAACACGCCCGCGATGCTAATTGATTATTGTGACAGCCGAGGAGAGTCGAGCGAACGCGGCACGTCTCATCGATCATATCATGCCCACCGGTTATTTCTTCGGTCGTTTGGAGTTCGGACGATTCCTTTCATCTCGTTCATCGTTTTCTGGTCTCTTATATATGTTGATACGAAACCGGCAGTTCCTCAACACTTGTACGCCCTTTCTGATTTTACGATGATACATCGTTCATTTAACTCGGATTTAAGCAAACAATCTGTATCGTCAACCGGAAACAAGGTGTAGTACATCAAAATCTATTATCGCGCATACACCTATATATGAAAATTGTAATCAATTTCAACTTATATCTATATGTGAGAAACAAAAAAAATTTTTATTATACACAAGTCGTATTGCACGTATAATAATAATTGTACATTAATGGAAGATATAACGATGAATAAGTTAAGTATCGTATAAAATTATTAATGATTTCGTAACATGATAATTATTTACTTAAGTTTTGAAATTCAGCTCGTGCAATCCATCAAATTTAATTTATTTGCCAGGAACAATAAATTATTGCAATACAAGGAAACGGAGGCGCACTATATAGGTGCGGCTGTAATATGACCGCATATTGTATACATTATTTGCGAGATAACTGTTACACGGATTTATTTGATCGATGGTGGTTGTATATACATTGTTCAATTATATAAATAAGAAAAATTGACGCATGTAAAGTTAAGACATTTGTATTAAATAATATTGAATAGTATTTTATGTAATGATTTTAACTTTTACTATATGACACTTAAATTGTTGGATATTAGGATATAATAAATGTTATTAAAAATTTCTTTACGCTTAATTAATTATTTTATTCTCCATTTATACACTCGTGATGTTATAATTTTTAAAGGATTTTTCGATTAATTTAACGAGTCAATGTATAAGTAATTAATTGCTGCAGTGTATAGCTGTGATTTTGTTATCTTGTTATGATGTGTTCTTTTTTGTATTCATCTGTTTATCTATTTACTTAATTATTTTTTTATTCATATTTTATTTAAGTTAACGAAAATATGAAGAAGAGGAAAAAATGTGGTTGGAAATAATTTTTTATTTATTGTAATTATTGTGAAATAAGACGAACTATAATTAAATATGACATATCCAAATTGATGCTACTGGATGCTATATTTAAGCAACTGAAAAAGATAATTATCTCCGAAACGTTGTGCAATTGCTTATATTGACTCGTTAAGTCAATCTAAAAATTCTTTCATGATTTCTTTATTATTTTTTGTTATTATCTATTTATTAATAATTATACATTAATTATTGCGATGGTGATCACAATATTATTAGCAAAATAAATAACATCTACACATTTTAGTGCACATCTTATCCTTCTTCGAAAGTATATATGTATAGAAAATATTTTTGTACTCGTTCATAAAAGGCACATCGCATATATGGACAGTATAGTTAGATACAATTCTTCCGTTGGAGAGAAAAGAGGAAAGTTTACCGGGAAAGAAAGAAAAAGTAGGTGTTTCATCTCCCAAGCGATGGTTTCTTGCCCCAGCAAGAGTTGCTCGTTACGAAAATCGAGAACACGAGCATACGAGCACACAAGCGTATATATACCTCCGACCATAAAGCTCATCAGCGGATCGTAAGACGAAAGCATTAATGACTAAGTACCAGAGGGAATATAACGGCGAGGGTAGAAAATAAAGCGACTTGGGGATATGTGTGCGCGTGTGGGTGTGTAGGTAACGCGATGCGCGGCGACCCAAAGTGGGGAATGTAATTGCTGACTTAGAGCCTGCCATTTCCCTCGTTTCGAGGCACCGAGTCCTGTGTATATCCGTGCGGTCGCGGGACGACGTCTTGCACGCGCGACCGATAAACCCCCAGCGGCCCACAAATTTATTTATGTCGATAGTTTCTTGATTTGTCGACTTCTGCCGTTCATTTATATCCTCCCTCGAGTACTCGCAGACATTTCGGGTAATGCGCCCGTCCGAGATATAATACTCCAAATTCTGACCTCCCTTTAAGAGGGGAGCATCGAACTTAACTATATACCATTGCACTACGTACATCAACGAAGGTAATCGATTGAAATGTGGGGGTTCGCTCGAACGATCGATCGATAATTTCTTTCACTCTTATTTCGCAAGATGTACACGGACTAAATTCTGATTTCTGCGATTAAAACACGGTAAATCTGGAATATTTCGTCATCACGGTATGGACATGATAAAGAAAGCTGTTTAGGTTTATTTTTCTATAGAACAGCGGATTCGTCCTAGGTGAATTTTTATTGGTAAATGCTCCCTATGTACTAATATTTCAAAATATATATGCATTAATTATAATAACGATACGGTCTTACAATAGAATATACGAAATTGAATAATCAGACTAACATTTACTATAGGAAGGATTAGTCAACTCTCGATAATTCAATACTGAATCAGTATATTTGAAGAAAAAAAATAATATGGTGGATCTGCGATACCAATTCGTTTGATATACATTTGTTCATACGATTTAAATTATTTTGATGAGCACAATAGTCAAATTAATAATGTTGTATATTGAGATGTTTCATGCATTAGAATATACATGGTAAAATAATGTGAATAAAATATCCTGTACAAAAATTGCTTGACTGGCCTGAATGTTTGTATCAGCAAAGGTGACAAAAAGAAGGGTTTTATGGCACTGCCTGCGAATGCATCGGCGTATTCGCCAGACGGTCTTATTGGCTCTTTTATAACTATATTATTGTTTTGGATGCTTTCTTAGTTTTAGGCATCGTTCTTTGTTTATCCTCGAAGTGTTTAACGTAAAGTGAGAACTTACCTATTCTTATGACATTTTATTAAAGTATCTAAGTTCTTTATATAAAATTGTCGTATTTTATTTATTAACCCCCCTCTGTTATAAACTAATATATCACGTATTAAAATATAGCATAAAAATATTAAAATTCGGAGAAATAATTAGTTTTTATTAATATCACTTATACAACAGCTATTAAAATAATAGATATAAGATATACGTATGTGTAAGATAAGTATCACGAAAAAGTAATTGAGTGAAGCAGAATAAAAGATGAGTGAGCGAAAGAAATCTCGCGGTTCAGTTGAATGTATATATATAACTGCCCAGTGCGATTCTTGTTCGCAGCTCGCGATCGCTAATTCACTATGGCATTTAAGTATTAACGAAGTGCAGCGGAACTAGAAGTAGGAAGAGTCACCGCGAGGGACCTGCCACAGCAGCAGGCGACACTTGACCGTGATTCGATCTAAATCTCAATTTTAGCCGCTTGGTCGAGTAGGAGACGCACACAGGAAAACCCAAGAGAAGAGAAGTAGAGAGAGAGAGAGAGAGAGAGAGAGAGAGAGAGAGAGAGAGAGAGATGTGTACACACCCACACACACATATAGATTGCACGCTGAGTTGTACGAGGTCTAGCTGTAGCCCCACCTTCTCCTACACAGAACGCACACGTACATTAGCGCTAGCAGCATCAGCTCTCCCTCCCTCTCTCTCTCTCTCTCTCTGTTGCCGCGTTCATCCAGTGAATTACTTCGTTAGTGGCTACCTTCAGAGGGCTGTTAATTCCTGCAGGGCAGATTATACAGATAGGTTTATTGCGCCCGTGTCCCAATCTAATGTCCGTAATGCCTCGGCGTATAGCAGCTTCTCCTCTCCCCCCCTCCTCCTCCCTCTCTCTCCTTCGCCAGTCTCCCGATGTATAGTTATAGAGGGATGCGAGACGCGAGAGCTTGGAACCTATATAATGCACATAAGCGGCTTTACGTCCGAGTGTGTGCGTCTCTTTCGTACAGCGAACCTGCCGGTGGATGAGAATGTGTGGGAGGATGGGTGAACTCCTCTCCTTGGGCAAGCCACCCCCGCCCCGCGAGAGCTCAAATTGGATACCTCCCTGGAAATGGGGAATGTGTACGGCGCTATACGGGGCTGCCGGTCTTGCGCGAGAAACGCCAAGGAGAAGTCCGGCTATGTGTGGCTACTGCGGGTGTATATAGCCCTGAGAAATGCTCAAGCTGACCGGTGAAATTTGTCAAGTTTTATCAGTTTCCTTTATGCCTCCTCGACTGCAGACCGCTACCCTTACAAATTTTCCGAGTAATCAAATGCTTGCGAATGGACAGACCGGTTTAAATATCTGCAAACCTCTCCAATTCTTCAAATTCACCACGCATGTCAGTTTATCTATTTTAATATTTATCAATCGTGTTTATTTTAAATGGAATTCGGGTAAAGAGATAACTAACAGTACTAAGTTATTGTTTGGTGTATCAAATGCTCATAATTCGTTAAAGATTACATTTACAATGTTGGTATACAATAACATAAATATATTGTACTTGTAATAGATGAGACGACGGTACATACAATTGATAAACGCTTAAACGTTCACTGAGGAACGAAATAATTTTTCACCAATAACGTCAAGAACAAACAGTCTCTTCCTATTGATTGATCACAAATGGAACTCGTCAGGAAGAAAACTAGCCAACGTATACAGTGGGCAACACAAAAGTTTTGTTAAATCTCCCCCTTGGCAAGGTTGACCACTCGATCGTGGTCGAATGGACGCATTAGTTTTCCACTAAAATTTTGGCAACGAGCACATGTACGGACAGGCCGAGGGGTGCACCCGAAAAATGCGTGCGCGAGAAATTAAACGAAGAAGGTATATAGAGACAGCTCGTGTATATACCCCGACTATATATATATATAGTCGGGGAGGCGAAAGAAGCTTCGGATTTTAATGACGCGGCGTCGCAAATGGTCCAATGTTCAAATTCGGGCGAAACCCATTCTACGCTCATACGGCTGACTCATTGTTGGAATAATGGAAGAGGTTCTGGACGAGGCATCAATTTAAACCGCGCGGCGATTCATCATTTACGCGCAAGTTGCGCGCGATCTTCCGGCAACGCACCGAGTCTCTTCGGATAATCCGAGACCGAAAGCGTACGCTGCTTCGAATCATTAGTCCAAATTGGAAATTGACTCTCCTCTCGAATTTGCTAATGAGGTTATTTACCCAAATCCAGCTATCTATCCAGATGAAAAATATACCGTTTTATCAGTTTATGTCTGTCGTACGTTTCATTAATCGAATATAACTCCAAACTTTATACACTACATATATATATATTTAGAATGAAAACAATTTTTTGGATCACTTTTTATGAAAGTCAAATTATTATATCTTTACTATCTGCTCTTAACTGGATAAATTCTTTCGGAATTTACCAAAATTCGTAGTTTTACACGTTGTACGTGTCGTTTATATATACTCACGCGTTTAAAATTCTGGTATGAAATATAATGTTTATGCTAATTATTCTATTATTTTTTTCTGTTAATTCATATTTTGATGAGTTCATATTTTTATTACAATTTATATGTAAAATCGCGAATCACAAATTAATTTATTTAATAAATCATAAATCTATATAGTGTATGCACATACATTGCGTTCAGCGAAAGAAAACAATATATGAAAATATTGCCACATTTCAGATTGAGTGTACTATTTAAATTTTATTTAAACATATTCCTTCTAATATATAGATCACTTTATATTCTTAATATATAGATACATTAATTGTTCAACTTTGATATGAATTGTAACCCGCGGAATAGTGTATAAATAAAAAAAAGGAATCGGGTTTGCACAACGAAATTTCAGAGTATAGCTTCTGATGGTTGAACGCACAATTCCGTTATCAAAATGTTATTTTTTCGTTGGAGCTCGTATATTCGAGGGATTAAGCTTAATTTTCATGCATAATAGAATAGCTCGCGAAATGGTTGAATATTTAAATGGATCGGGCGAGTAGAGATGTGGCGAAGGGAGAGAGCCAGCGCGGGTCGAGGGTAGGGTGTGTCTTTTTCAGCAGGCTTGGTCACCAGTGAAAATTCATTTCGAGAGAGTCACGTTCAAAAGTCAAATTAGCATGTTAATGAAATGTTGGATAAATCAGGGAGCTTATTGCTCTTCTTGTCCACGAGGCAGAGCGTGGCGGTCGAACGAGCGCGCATCGCCGAAGCTGCGCGAAAATGAACTTATCTGCATCAAACGGTGATTATACCTTAATGAAGGAAAAGTTATACGGGCACCCGGTCCATGTCGAGTATTCCCAAAGTTTTCCGGAAGCCCTAATCTCCCACCGATTGAAGAAACGAAATGCTATACCGTTCCCGTAATACCTCGTTAAGAATTCATTTTAACGGTGGGGATGTTGATATCGTGCGCCGCTTCGGCTTTCTTTTATTTCGGGATCTGTAGAGAGAGAGAGAGAGAGAGAGAGACGAAGGGAGAGAGCGAACAACCAGAGGGCATAGAGATAAACGCACAAGTAAACTTGGCTTTTCGCGCACCTCCAACTTTTGTTAATTATATGTTTGTGAATCTGCCTTACTTTTTTATTTTCATTCTTTCCTTTCCTCATTTAAATAGATAATGCGCTCAAAGATAATTCCGCTTGGTTATACAAACTATATCGTCTCGTCATTTCATCGTTTTAAATCATTTTGTCATTCAACGAAATATTTATTTATATAGACTCAAAAATTAGTCTATTCGAATTTTTCTGTACATCACGTTAGATGAGCAATATTTATAATTTACTTGAATATAGCTGCTAGTCACAAACAATATATAATGACAAAATATCATTAGTATTTGGTTACTAATGTTTACAACATCCATGGCCTTAGTCGCGTATATATACGCTCATTATATACATTTTAAATATCCTTTTCGTGTAAACAAGTAATAAATTATTGTATTATACAACAGCGTATTTATTATAAACGTGGAGCAAAATGATAAATTGTTTGAAAATCAATAATTTAATTTTATCGGATTAACAATTTATAAAACTACGAAATTATGTAATTCGTATACGTCTAAGCATTATATATTCAAACGAAAACGTTAGAAAATTCCATTCTATCGAGATTATACGAGCGTATTATATCTCGAGTAATATATAAAAATCTCTAGTTATATAGAATGTTATTAAATAATCGAGCCCTATAAATAATTAATAAATGAATCGGTAATTAAATTATGGATCTCTCGATGTTATAAATCTTACAATCGGTGTATACCGCGCAATGACTACTCGCAAACATACCCATTAATTATAGCGCGTATATAAAAGTAATCATCGAGCAAGGTATTATGCCATAATATATACCACAATTAAAATAATATCTGTGTCTCTATCTCGGTAACTTTAAGTAGAAATTTCAATTTATACTAAACTGTTGAACCGATAGATCTAATATAGTTTCATACGTGAATATATACTTCATCGAGAGAAAAAGTAATAACCTACATAATAAATAAGTATAGGAGAAAATGAATTAAAAAGATAAGAATTTTTACGTATTCGTCAATAATATAATGAATACAGCGTATTTATCTAATGCGAGATGAATTTTCATTATTATTCTGTGTAGCCTACCTACTTTTAATATATAGAAAGTTGTAAAATTGTATATATAAAAGGTATTTATACATTTAACACAATTAAATAATTCCAAGAAATTCTCGTTAAAACTATGAAGAAAATATTTGTATTATATAAATAACATGTCTGTACGGAGATAATTTGTTATGAGTTTTTCTAATTTACATAAACATCAGAATATTAAATGATTCTCTTAACACGGTATCTTGAATTTAAGGGGATGTCGGAGCTATAGCCTCCATCAAAAGCCGCTCGATCTCTCGGTTTCGAATGGCGCTGTAGTCAGGTGTCGATTTCTACGATAAACGTACTTAAAACATAAATTATAAATTTTACAGCTACATAGAGCTGTTGAAAGATACTTTCCCCCCTAGCTATAACTAAAATTAAGGTAATTGTAATATTACTCTTGGCAGTAAATGTTTATTTTTTTAAAGAAATGTGAAATACGTTGCGTGTAGCATTACCGCAGATATAGATTCATTGAATATGAGACGTATTTCACATTTCTTTAAAAAAATAAACATTTGCTGCCAAGAGTAATATTATAATTACCTTAAGTTTAGTCATAGCTAGGGGGGAAAGTATCTTTCAACAGCTCTATGTAGCTGTAAAATTTATAATTTATGTTTTAAGTACGTTTATCGTAGAAATCGACACCTGACTACAGCGCCATTCGAAACCGAGAGATCGAGCGGCTTTTGATGGAGGCTATAGCTCCGACATCCCCTTAATTGCTGGATTGGTAATGAAGAGCTGATGGTATGTCAATTAGCGAAACGAGATTTCGATAGGAAAAGAAATTCGTACAAACGCAGGAATATCAAAATGTTATATTTTTTTATGTATGTAAATTATTCATTTAGTAATTTAAAAAAAACAACTATAGAAAATAATTAACTGTACTGAACGCGTTGACACGTTCGTTAATATAGCTCTTATAAATTTATATAATGATGCAGGGTAAAATATGATCGCGACAGTGTTATAAAAATTAATATTAAATATTTATATAACGAGCATGTGAAAGTTTATTGAAAAATGTTATACATAAGAAAAGTTAATATAACACCTTGTTATATCACGAGAAGCAGTGTATATATATATATACATATATATAGGCCGTCACGGATTCGCCTTGATGGCATCACAAAAATTAATCATCGCGGGGAAGGGATATACTCTGAAATTGCCTTTCACCGGATACACCGGCATAATTCATTAACGTTATGCTCGAACGCATGTCGGGGAGTGCGCGGAGAGTAGAAAGAGAGGGGCACCCAAAGACTCTCGAGCTCGTGAGTGAACAGGATAAATAGAAAGAGAAAGAACGAGAGAAAGCTATGCGAGAGGGAAAGAGAAGCGAGTTGGTAGTTTGCACTTGGCCGAGAATTAAATATCTTGAAGTCAGGAGATAGAGGAAGGAGGATCGAACGAAGAGTGCGGGGGCGTTTGGTAGGAACTACCGTGAAATCGCGATTTGACTTTTTTACCTTAGCGCGCGGGCTTCGTCGTCGGTGTTGTTCCTCTCTCTCTCACTCTCTCTCTTGGTAGCTCCCTCTCGAATCTTTTTTTTTTCCTCTTCGACCGGAGCGTGCGCTCGAAAGAGAAGCCGTGAAAAATATTTCATGGAACATCGATTATGATTGCCCCGGCATCGAAAATTCTGTGATATTTTTACTCTCTTCTTTGTACTCGGTCTACATCCATCTCTCTCGTTTGTCGGTCCTTTGTTTTCGTTTATTATATCGCCTGCGTTGAAACTATTTATTTTTTCTCTTTTTCATTTATATCGACAGGTATCCATCGAAACTGCTGCGTAATCATTGGAAACATTATATTTTCATTGTCGGTTTTGATTCTGCTTATACATATACATATACATATATATATGTATACGATATCTATACACTGCTCTTCCTCCTCTTTTATCTTATTTTCGTTCATTATTATTTCCGTAGTCGTATGGCTTTAGATGATTTGAATCATCGCCGGTGTATTCGTACGCCACCGAACGATCTAGCGCGAATAAGTTTTTTTTGTATGCGAGATAGGGCAAAATAAATTGGCTGCTCCCAGAAACGGAGAAATAACGAGAATACGCAGCAATTAAATTTAGTTGTTGCATATATAGTGAGTTCGAACGATCTTGGACCTCTTATCGGTATCGCGAATATTCTAGTGTTTTTCCTTCATTCCACTTACATGTTTTATAAGGTGAATACAACAATAAATATTGCTGCGTGATCTCTAAATATTCATATTTTAATTAATACGCATATAGCTATATACTATAAAAAGTGTTTATTCGATTAAAATTGCGCGTTTTATTAATTCTACATAATGTAACCGAGGTGTATATTACCATCATAAAGATTAAGTATATGTAGAGCAATTATTGATATGCTCGGTGTAAGAGAGGATTATAAAAAAGGGAATTTCAATGTAACCTCTCATATTTACCTCATAAAATAACGTCAAATTGAGTTACCTCGGCACGTTTCTCTCTCTCTCTCTCTCTCAGTCTCTCAATGTCTTTATGCACGGTGGTGTCGTGAACGCGTCTGAATTATTTATGAGAAATATCATTTGCACGCGTAGGCGATAAATTAATAACAAAGCAGCTCGGTTGCCGTTTATCAGCTTACACACACACACACACATATATATATATACATATACACGCCACTCTTTTTCTTTGGCTCTTTCTCTCGCGCGGTCATTGGGACGTGTTGAGAGAGCGAGGTGCGACCTTGAAAAAAAGGCACTGCGATGGTATTATATACCTATATTATACCTCCATCGGAGCGGTGCGACCGAGCCTGCGAGAGCGCGAGACAGAGAGAGAGAGGGAGCAAGAGGTAGATAGGCCGAGAGCCGAGAGTGAGATGGCGGGAAAGGGGCAGATGAGCGCGCCGGGGGCATTATGAATATAAAGCCAGCTCCTAATTGCTTTTGCCCGGTAATTTAGTTGGTAATAACGGGTGCCGAGGCGGTCCATAATTATGCAGTTAACGTCAACATTATTATCCGGGGGAAGGAGGCTGGAGCACACGTAGATACGCGGTAGTGGCTAACACCACCGTACCGGCATATATATACCCATGAGCGAAAGAGACAAAGGGGTGGGACCTTCACCGCGCGCCCCGGAATTTCTCCATGGCATTCAACTAACGATCATATTTACGCCTCTCTACGTGTATAACGGTATAACGATCTGCACTCGTTAAGTAAGAATTAATACTTTCCTCGCGTGTCGAAAATAATTTAACGGAAATACGTTCAACTGCGATATGAGTTAATTACGCCGATGTCGATCGTATATATTAGTCTAACACGGTGTTTATACTATATACACATATTATAATATAGATATCCATATTTTGGCAATATTCGTTTTCTCTCTAGCAGTTACACTTACACGTTTCGTTTTTATCTTGGTGTACCTGTATTAAATACATTTAACACATCCTGTTAGAATTTAAATTTTGGTTCATTTTCGTGATATAGAATATAGCGCTTATTATCTTCACCGGGAACCGAAATATTATTCAGAGTCGTGTTATAAATTCGAATGGTAAATCAAATTAGAAACCGTGGTTTCAAAGATCATGTGTATAGATTACAAAGTATCTAAATGAAGACTTTCAAATTTGGTAGAACTCAAATTACGTATATCTTTTTGATATACCGTAATATTCAACTTCATAAATTTAAAAGGAATATTCTTACGTGAAATACTACTTAGAAGATTCCGTATCATTCATCTATGCCCATAAATATCAAACGTATATGAAACTTTTCGAATTTTGATGTATAAAATGTAATAAATACTCGGAACAAAACAATAAATTTGAAAATTAACACACCTGTATAATTCTAATTTTTCTATCAATTGTTTTCCTTTACTAACGATAAATCAATAATCTAATAAATTATAAAACCCACTGTCTCAAGATTCAACGTAAAACTTTCGAAACCGTATGAAAATAAATGACTCTACAGCGCGAACGACGAAAATTTTATAGCCAGCGGAAACGGTTGCATTAATTGCAACTAAGAAAATGTATATATAGTTTTAAAGTCTATATTGTCAATTTTTGGAGCAGTCTTTCACGTTAATTTCTATACAAAAGCCGAATGAGGCGCAGAGAGAAGAAAGACAATCCAAATGCGAGCCAGTAAGATAAGATTCGGTTGTTAATGGGCGAAAGGTTAAAAATACTATCGGGAGGAAAGTGAAACTTATATATATGCAGCGACATAGACTCTCCGTAGACCCGTCATAAATCTATGGACCAAAGGCTCCGGAAAATGCGCCCGCTGCGTATTTATTCAAAAAGCTCGTCGATTTTTCGAGAGAAAAACGATTATTCTTCTCGAAATAGACGAGAGTGAGGATGGAACTTCCTCATCTACAGGACCAGGCTGTTTTTAAAACCCCTCGGTTATTACGTTAATGGTGCGCGAGCTCGATATTACAACCCGGTTTTTACTTTACCTCCTTTTACGTCCTTTGCTCTATTCACTGTCCTCTCGTATATACATACTTACTTGATTTAAGACCTTTGCGCGCGTGTGGCTCATCATTTTACTTTAACCCCGATGCGCCTCATCCTTCTTTTATGTGCATTCTTCAATTTATTCTCCGAAATACTCATTTTACTATATCCACTATTGAAAATAGATTTTTCACGTTTTGTCAGAAATCTTTCGAGTTACTAATTTTAATGCGCGTGTGTGAGTCTAATTCGTGTACAGTCAAGCAAATATGCAGTAATGGATATTCTTGTGATTGTAAGGAATGTTTTTTAAGAAGATATATATACGTTAACGTCCATGTTTATGCACCTCGATATTTTCTTTTATTTTACATTTAATTAACATTAAACACAATATGATAAAAATTTAATGAAAATGTTAATTCTGCATTTTTTAAAATAATGGTATATTTGTCGTATTTTTCAATCCTATTATATAATACAATTATGAACAATATTATACATAAAAATATGAACAATATCATTAATATTAATTTTTCATACATTTAATTTTTAAAAATTGCAGAAGTGCGTAAATGTTGGTATACTTCATTGCATCAAATCATGTATTATTTCTTAAAATCCGTATAATACTACATAGTGACATTAAAAATGAATTTTAAAATAATCTACAAATTTTTATCGAAAAGACCATAAAATAAATGAGTATATATGTAGCGATAAATTTGTATAATTAACGAATCCCGAAGAGATTACATTCCAATATAAGAAAAAAATAATGGAAATATGTCTTTTGGAAAACAATTCGTGTAAGACGAAACGTCATCTCAGTCAATTTTCATAAATAAAAGGAGGGTCGCGCGAGACCATTTCTCGAAAGGTTTTAATGGTCCTAAAAGGCTATACAAGACTTAGCTGGTCGTTTTCATTCATAAAATCTTGCCCGTTCATTCAGGACGTATACCGTCGAGTCGGGTATATAGCACCATCGTAGAATGAGCAGCAGCAGTCGACTGAAGACTTTCCAGGTCTCGCGACGACAAGTTGAAATCAACGCGTTCTTTCGCGTCAGATAGAGATCTCACTTAGGTGTATAAGCGTATATAGGTATATATATACAGACGTAGCCACACAAGAGGAAGATATATACGTATTCATATAAGCCGGGGACGGGTATTTAACGCATGATGAAGCACTTTATGCGTGCATATATGCATACCTTGCGCGCATTCTACACATCGTATAGACACTGGAGACCGAGCTCCGGAATGGAAAACCCAGGCGATAATCTTACCGTATACCTCTTTTCTCATCCCTCCGAAACACTTATATGCGTGTAATGCTCTACGTGTGCGCATTATATGTCCGTGTCCCATTCACCTTAACTAAATTTCTTCCTATGTCTCTTATTCTCCCATCATCCACTTTTATCTTTATTTATAATCCTCGTATTTCTGGGAAGAATTTATCGGTATTGCTGAAAAACTTCTCGTTAACGAGCTAATATATTTCGACGCTGCGTTTCTTTGTCGCGTTATGGCTGAACCACTACTTTTTACTTTATATATTAGGTTGATAAAGACATGACGACGTTCCCTTGACCATAAAAATTAATTATCGATATAAATATCTACATTGGATCCACTAACTTTTATACGCATTATTTTATTCAAAACTTTTATATAATATACTTGTGTACAGCCCGTTTATTTTATTGAAATACCTTTTTCGATATTTAATTTCTTTTTCTTTTTTATCGTAACACTCGGGTGTATAATGATATTTGATCGCGTTCAGCTTTTCTGATTACCATCATTTAAATCCAAGTATTTCATTGTATTATTCAACGCGTGTTGCGGATATACCATTTAACTGAAATCTAAAACTTATTAAAGGAAATATTGAATGGTAATTATTATCGAGGTTAAACATCATTTCGTATTAATCATTTTAATTATTAAAAACTCTTCGAGTTTTTGCAACACTTGCTCGTAATGTCTATAATCTAGCATTCTATATATGAAAACCTCTATATATATGTGTGTGTGAGTTCCTCTATAATTAAATAGGTTATAATTGACCTAGTTCATCTTGAACTACATCACATTGGTGTGCTCACATTCAAAGTTAATACATACACATAGATATATATATTGATTTAGAAATGTTCTACTATTTGGTACCTCTGCCAGCAATGGTTATCCCAGCGACATTATTTAACCAGTGAGTGCATATATTTCTTTGGAGCCTTCTTTTCTTCCTCTCACTCCTGCGTGAAAATGATACCTCGGGATGGATGTAAAATGCGCGCCCACGCTCGACGACATATCGTTCCTCGGCTCTCGCGCTCTAACACTTCTTGAACGGCCGTATAGCGTACGAGGTCCCGCGCGGTCTTTAAACATACTGCCGAGTGAATAAAAACGAGAATTAAATCGAATAGCCCTGAGAGTTAGGAGATGCGCGACTGCGAACAGGCAAATTTCGCAAATGCTTTTTTATTTCTTATATTCTTCCTTCGAGCATATATATATGTATATATATACCTAGCTAAAAATTGTGTCGACTTGCAGCGTTTCAACTAATTTATTAATCTATTTGAATCTACTACAACATCTTTGATTATACATTTTGGGCTTTTTTACTGCTATAAAATATAAATATTTCTACTTTTGAATTTAAATCAGTTAAAGTACTACAGAAATTCAACTTTTTCCTGATATATGCATGCGCGACGTGAATTACATATTGACATAAATTAGGTTACATATCGATGTTTCGTACATTTAAATATGATTAAACGGGAAATATAAAAAGCAAAATTAAAATATTACGTCGTGATATGTTATATGATACGATTGTACTCTTCCATCTATACATTATCAAAATATATATATATATATTTAATATTTTATTTTGATTGCGCTCGTTTCTCGAATTCTTAAACAGTTTACAGTATGGGACATCTACACGTAAAACCCATAATATATGAATATCGCTAAGTTCATATAGAGGTTTATTAAATATTAATTTGTTTTATTATTTTCACATCGTTTCTTTTATGCTCCCAATTCGGTACTAATCAGGAGGTCTTTGTTAAGCAAGCACTTGTTAAAAATACATTCTCAAATGGAGTTTATGTGAATCAGCAGAGGCCGAGATATCGAACTTATAAGGTCACAAATATTAAAAATAAAATTAATTTAATAGTATATAAGTCATTCTTCAATTGTACGAAGAGAAAACTTTTATAAGAAATACCTAAACGTTCAAGATAAAATATGCAATGCGATTCTCAACTTTTATTAAAATTTTGAACAATAAATTACAAGCAATTTTATTGTGAACATTCGGGTAATTTTTTTTACAAATTCATGTGTAATGTACATAGCGATGAGAGTACTTCTTTTAGACAATCTATAAATATTACAATTAATTAAATTTACGTTTGAGTAATGAGCCAACAGTATATGTCTGACACTATTTCAAATTTTTTAATTATCATGGGATTCATAGTACAGATATAATAAATATATCTGTACAGTATAATATTCGTTTTTAATTAAAATATACATTTACAATGTATATAATATGTAGATAATAATATTTTTCATATGATCCGTAAGGTAATTAAAAAAACGTTACTGCAATTAAATTATATAGAGTTTGAATATTAAAACCTGATTTAATTACGCTTATAACGTTACGATTTTAGTTATATACAGTAATGATGAGGAATTTAAAAAATTGTTTGACACAAATGCAATTAAATCGTTATCACGAATCCATCAAGGAAGAAGTAATCAAATTTATTCAACACATTAATAAGGTAAATATTTTTTCTGAGAGAATATCGATAAAATAAGATTTTTTACGCGTAATATAAACACATTACATTAATTTCATGCCTGTTATTGAAACTCCGAGCTGTATATTTTAATTTATCCAAGATTTTTCGAATTTAAAATCATATCGAATATCTGGGATATATAAGAGGGCTGTGAGCATAATGCATATATATATGTATATGTATGTATATATGTATATATGTACACATACGTACAGACCGCTCAAACGATTCCCCGTCGTCCCGCATAACCGATTTTTATCAGCCGAGCGCGGCGATGCGCGAGCGCAACACATAAAACGTCCTTAAACGTGTTTATATCTCATAAATTTATAAGCGTATCGCATTCGGCATCGCATAAACGCGCGTATACGGTCTCTCGGTTACCCGCGCCTAATTTCATATAAATTGCGCAAGGATCGCGCAACAAATGAGGTAATAAAGCATTTGGCGTATTGCTTTTTACACAATCGTCGCCGTCCCAAGGTGTCCCTAAGATATTAATCTTCCACTTAGACTCGAAGCCGCGCGTTTCTTATCCTCTCGGATCGGTGCATAGCATGCGTATACATATTCATATACATATGTACATATCACACATACATACACATTGCATTTCATACATGTATATACGCGCGCGAGTCGGTGCGTGCGTATGCGTGTATCTCTCCCTGTTTATCTAATTTCCTTCCCCTACTCGATGGCAAATTCGCTTACGCGCATTTCTGGAGGTTATTATTATTCCGAGTGCGAGTCGATATATATACACACACACACAGACATGTGCATACTGTCGAACCGACCGCCGACCGATATTGCATTCTCGGACGAGCGCGCCACGGTTGCGATGTATGCGCTTGTAATGATTCCGCGTATGTGCAGCGCGACCGATGTATATCTATATATATATATACACGTACAAGCGTGAAATAAGTCGCGAATACATGAATTTATGCGACGGGCGTCGTCAAATCGAGTGCATTTCGATGCCAAACGCGCGCGAGCCCAAAATTCAAACGCACTCCTCGTTGTTATTTATGTACTCCGATATCTTTACCATTTCCATATACCTATCCGATAATGTCGAATTTTATGCGTATATATCTAACATTTGGAGTGAGAGAATATTGGAGTACTTCTAAGTGGAAAGGAATCGGTATAATCTTAATATATTGAACTCGCAATTCAATGGAATAATGAATTTTGTGAAGAACGTAAAATCCTATAATATTTACCTCGACATTTTCTGCTAAATTACAAATGGTTTTTCACGTTGAAATATTTTGTACGATTGAATCAGTAGTGTGATTGACTTAGTTACTTATGTACCTCTACTTATCATTAAGATCTGGGCTAAGTTTATCTCATAAACGTACATATTTAGCCATTGAAGCTATGTGTTTAACTTATCTTAAACAATCTACTTCGTACCTTTATTTCATTAGTTAAAAAAAATTGATTCACCAATGTAAATTTTTCGAATATTTAGGATTACGTTTATACTTATGTATAATAGGTGTAGGTGTTTCGTGGCATATGTATGTATTCACTTTTTTCGGAAAGTAAATGTTCTCATTTTGACGGATGTTGATGAAATAACGAAAACACGTACATCTTATGAAATGTTCTACTCAGTTGTAAAATGATAAAAAAAAAGTAAATTATGAGTCTCAAAAGTTTTTATGATACAAGGTGCGCAAGTGGTTGAGAGCGAGAAATTAAAAATATTTGTTAATTTAAATAAAATCGAACGATGAAGTTGTAATTATTAACGCGAAATGTGCAATTTACCCGATAGCCTACACACGTACACGTGAATAAGCTTTCGACCACCGATGCATATATAAGTACAGGAAATTAAAATGCAATAATTTAATATGAACTAAACTGCATATACGTCCGAATCTGGGAAGAAAAAAAAAACAAAGTGTAAAGATATATATAAAACGAGAATGGAAGAAAGAGGAGGAAAACGGATAAAAAAAGGGGAAAATAAAGAAAAAGAGATGGCGATCCCGGTGGGGGAAATAAAAAATTAAAGTCACGAAGGAACAAGCAGTTACTTGTGTCACCGAATAACAACGCACCGCTATAAAATGCATATAATTGCCGTCGAGGAGAGTGAACGAGGCGAAATCGTACATACCAAACCGACGATATCGGAGAGCCGACGACCGATCGCCCGAATAACGTACGTCCAACAACGCGAATCGCTCGTCGTCTCCCTCCCGTGCTGTTCGCGTTAACGTCCGCGCACTTATATATCCCCGCGATTCCCATCTCTTCCACCAATTTCTCTCCTCGATCTCTCTTTTCTCCCTTTCTCTCTATGTGGCGGGGTCGTACATCCTCCTGTCGAAAACTTTATTTCCTCGCGAGAGAACAGTAGGTGTGAAAAAAAAAAGAAAACGGTGCTTATATACATTTTACTCGATCTTGAATTCCGTATTATTCGAGGCCGCTACGAAAACTCGAGACCGAGACACCTATAGATATGTATACGCTGACGATGATAGGGATGACACTTTATGCAAATTACTAACTTTTCAACGGTCGATCAATTTCGCGCTCGTGCCCAGACTTTATAACGAAGCGTGGCACAGCTGACTATCGGGAATCGGGAGACCTTATGTACATTCGCTTTTTTTTTCGTGACACCGTGTCGCTTGTTAATTTTCCCCAACTATATGTGAGAGAACAAAATAATTTAGACGTTTAACGGTAGCACTATACTTGATTCGTTTCGACCGGAGTATATAAACCGATCGACTATAAATATATACATGTGTATATACGTTCGGAAATAATTCATGCGGACTAATCGGTAAAGTTTAATGATGCAATCTAGAAAAAGCTAAGTTGAAATGATTAAATCACATGATTCTGTTAAGTTCTATAAAAAATTACTTGTTTTCTTCTCAATTCATTAGCGGTAAATCCATTTATTTGACGCAACTGCAAAGACCTCTACAGAAAAAACGTAAAAGTTAATAGTACCTAATAAATGATGCATATACTCTTTAATTGTAAACATACATATATCTGTTATATACTTGCCAAATGTAGTGAACCAAAGTGCACGAAATTCAGTATGCATTATAGAAACTTTAAAAAATGCGAAATAACATTCTTTAAATTTTAGTTTCTCGCTATAATGAGCTCATAAAAATTTGTCCAAATTGGAAAAAATATAATTATTTCATTGAGAAACTAAATAACATAATACAGATATTTTTGTCTGACGTGACTTAATTTGTAATAACAAAATGAAGACATGATATCATAATATGAAACAAAAATAATATTTATAATGCATACATAAATATTTGGTAGTATAGTTTGTATCACATAGGAGAGGTATATACGCTTTTGACATGTTAATTTAATTCGTTTCGGTCGATTGTTAAGGTGATTATCCAAGAAGGATATATAATTGGTATTCACAAAATTAACGTTTTTAAAAAAAAGAATAATCTTTTGAAAAACGTTGAATGAAAAGTTAAAGGAAACGTAAAGTAAAGTAAAAAAAAAGAAATAAATGAAAAAGGTATAGAAAGAAGAATTTGAGTAATACATGATCGAGAAGCGTATAGGCATGCATACACGACGCGACGGATGATTATATTGTGTGTTGAACGCGGAGGATCTCCTAGAGGATATTTTCCCGTATATAGGAAAATTGTTATTCGAACGGTAGCACCGCGAGCTCGTGGGTTTCTATGCCTCCAACTCCCTCCCGCCCTTCCATTCTCCCGCGGTATACCTTAGCTTTATTACCTACTTTAGTGCGTTCGCGAGTTATCTGTTATACGGGCGACCACCGAGTCGTGGGACATACGTTACCGCGTCTGCTGCGAGCGCAAACGCTAAGTTACGCTACCTACATACATTATTAGCGTGGCGCTTCGTCGAGGGGTACGGATTAAAACCGGGGATGGGGGCACCCTGTATATTTTACCGTACCAGCCGCCACGAGCTATCTCCGTACCGCGTTTCCCTAATTCACGGGACTTTTCCCTACTCCTTCGTTCCGCCAAAATCCTTCCGGGTTTCCTCTTTACCTTTCCTTCCAGCTATACCAGATCTCTATATAGAATACGAGTTTACGAAAAGTTTACTTTTCTCTATACGATCGACGCCCGCGCATATTCGATATATGCGCTCCTTTCTCTATCGCGTCGTTCCGTCAATATTCTGTTATATGTATATATCTTATTAAATAATTGTCGTGTAAAATGTATCTTGTTGTTTCGTCTAAGTGAATCTATGTATATTACATGTAAGTATATACCAAATGCAGGCGATAAAGTTTAATTTTTAATCGATGTGTCTCTTAATTATTGACTGAGTGATAAAGCCGAATTACCCTCGTTATAGTAGAACTATATTTTCTTTTACGAGTAAGTATCTATACAGTCGTTTTAAACAAAATGTAATAATAGATAATTGAACAAGCATTTCGAACCTTTTTCAATTAAACATACTTGTTTCTAATAGTTTTTAAAAGAATTTCCATTTAAATAATATTGTTTTATTAACCAACACTCAGAATGGTTAGATTAATTGATCACTTTAGTCAATTACTTGATAATAAAGCAGAAAAAAAGTTACTCTTATACATAAATATATATATATAAACGTCTGCGCATACACCTTAGAATTTAACTCAATATTCGTCGGTCCTCTATATTTGACGCTCTTCTAATAATATTTTATTATTTTTCAAACTATAAAATCGTATACGCGCGTAGTACCACCCTTAAAACATGGATTCTCGAAACCGAAATATATGGGATGCGAAAAGACAATGGGTATATCTTTGGGTTTATTACTTTATTTAAAGAAATTCGATGATGCGATATATATCGGAATACAAAGAAATTCAGTAAACCCTCGCGATATATGTCTCTGTCTCGAATAGTTAGATAAGAAAGTCCAGACACCGGTCCGCACTTACTTAGTTCTTTACACCTACGCGTTCGCACGTATAGAGACGCGGTTTCCCTCATCCTTCTCACCCTCACCCAATATATACCTTTGGCACCTTGTGTATCCTCGAGAATGCTACTGTATGGAAATGCACGCGCGAGACAGCTGGATACGAAACGAGTTACGATGTCACTATTATATACAATAACTCCACCCCTTACAGATATTTTGTTTTTTTTACAGACTTGTGTGAAAACGCGAGTTAACCTATATGTAGAAAGAATAAGTTACTGAAAAGAAAATCGACGTGTCATTTCTTTTCACGGTTTTTTCTTTAATATGCATTAACGAATGCAAACGGAATTTGTTGCATAATAAAGATAAATAATTATACGAACAATTTAGGAGTAGACAGAATACGAAAACATTTATTTTTAATTTAAGAATCAGCCAACGAAAAATCCGTACCCCTTGATCTCTTATACGTAATAATTTTATTGTCCGATTGATTATATATGTAATGCGGATAAATTTTGCAATCTCTATAAATTGTTTAAAGTGACCTAAGAAAGTAACTGTACTTAAGTGAAAGGTGCCAGTTTTAAATTAAGTACTAAAGGGTGTGTCGGCAACGGTATGGATATATAACGTGAAAGCGAATTAGTACTGACTCGACGTGCACTTTGATATTGCGTGTTTGCACCGAAAGGGAAGGAGTAATAAACACTCGAATGGTCGGGAGCGTGTCTATAATGCACTGGAATATTCGGTTTAACTGCGGAGTATTTGATTTCGATTATATATACCCAGATGAATTAATACAATGCTTAAATATTTAAATTAGTTGAAGTAATAATTTGGATGTTTCCTAGGAATTTACCATTATTATGTTGTAAATATCACACTACTTGCATAATGTAAAGAGCTGCAAGGAACTTCCAAACAGAGTAGTATCGTCGCTCGAGAGGTGCGTATCTATATACTCAAATATAAATGAGTTCGTTCTGTATTGTGCTTAAGCTTATATTCTCCGTACGCGGGACATACCTCGGAAGCGATTCGTGCGCGCGTGTACAAACACAGAGAGAAAGAGAGAGAGAGCGAGATGGATAGAGGGAAAGAGAAAGAGAATGAGGGGAGGGAGGGAGAGAGAGTTATATGTGTTATACGAGAAACTGCGCACCAAAGTTAAATGAATTCGAAATGATCGATAAACTTTATCATTGATCAATTAAACTTTGGAACGTGTGAGTGACGGTTCTCGCGGGAGATCGGCGCGACGAATAGAGACGGAGAGATCGGCCGGCCGAGATGAAAAGAGAGAGAGAGGGTGAGAGAGGGCGAGAGAGGAGAGACACCGGGTTATTTAATGCGCGCTAAATGCCACGAGTGAGGGAGAGAAAAGGCGGCGTCGTTGCAGCCCCCCCCCTCCTCCCACTACCCGATCCTCTGTACCTAAGACGTCGTGGATGAGCGGGGGTGGCGAAGAGGGTACCAGAGGAGGACGGATCCTTGTCATGTTTTGCAGTAAAGTTTAAATTGCCACGAAATGGAGGTAGCGCCGTAGCGCTCGCGGAATCAACTCCAATGGTCCAATACATCAAGTCGAGCGAACGTCGGCTTAATTTAGCGCCGAGATTATTATGCAATTATCTCGCGATAGCCGTGGAGAGAAAAAGAGAGAAGTAAGAGGAGACAATCGCGTCGAATACCTGGGGTATAATATCCCGGGTTATTCATACGGATTCCACTGGAGCATCGTTTTGTTTTCGGTTTGTTCTCCACTTTTTTGTACTCCGCCCGCTCGCGGCCGCCACGCACTTTACAAAGGGGGTACACCAGGTCTTTGCATTGTTTTATGCCGACGAGGCGCGAGATGCGCAGCTGGATTCTTCCGCGAGAATACGCTCACGGAATTTTCCCTTAGGTGGAAGTATTGTGTTCCGTTTTACTCTGCCTCGAGACCGCCTCTCGAGAGGATTGCTTTTCGGTAGTTAAATTGAGGTCTAGATGCGTTGAATCCTCTACCGAGCTCCGCGACTCTTCAACAGTCTCCCTTCCGCGGAAACTTTTCGTTAACTAAGAAAACCCTCGAATTTATTCGACTGCATTTATACATCCCAATGCTTTATTTTTATTCGCATGAGCTTTATCACGCGAGACAGATCAACAATAAGTCTCTATCGTCGTACAAATTTCGATTAATGCATTCGCTATTGTATGAATGAAATAAAACCAATTTTATTAAAGTCGTTTAAAAGGTTACGGGTTGAAAATTGCCGCGTTAAAAAAAAAAGAAAGAGAAGGTAAATAAACTTTTTCGACGATTTTGCACAGGCTTGGCAGTAAAAATAAAAAGAAAAAAAACTTTATTGAAGTCTCTTAAAAGCGATAATTTTATTTAAGCTCAATTTAAATGAGAAAAAGCGCAATCAACCTTATATAAAACGTGGAAAAAGTAATAGAGGAAATATCGTTACCTTCACGTCCAAATTACTTTTACGATATATATGTATTTTTTTTACAACCGCGAGAGTTCCGGTTAATTTAAATTAATTAAAAACAAAAAACAAAATACATAGAGATGCGGAGCGCGAAGCTCTCCGGTACTTTGGTTTCGGTTACAGAAAAGAATTAAGAGCTAAGCGAAACCAAGAGGGAGCGAGAGCGAGAGAGAGACGAAGAGAAAAAGGAACTAAGAGTTGGATAGAGAAAGAAAGAGTCGTGGTACGGGCGCAGGTGAGGCGCGTTTTACGAGCGCTCGCGCCCGTCGAACCCCTGAAAGGCTAATGAAAATATAAGTTGCATGCAATGGATTTAAATAAAAATCGAATGTAATGGAATCCTTTCTCATCTATCTTTTCTGACAGAATGTCATTAAAGAGCGAAGAGAAGCGAGTTAATTCATCGTGTGTATAATATCCTTATTAAACTTCGGATCTTCCGCATATTTAATCTTAATTACATATAGGTATACAATACGCTAAAACCTATACTCAATGAAATATTATACAAGAAAATTATAACGAAACAAAAACCTCTCGTATAGTTATTAAATTTAACCAACCGAGTGGAAAGTCAACTGATTGTCAAGCAATATATCAACCTCAGTGATTCATACATAAAGTGCTAGAAAACTGTAGAAGGTTGAATTGGTGAGGTTTCGGGTATAGTACTGCATCTTGAATTAACTATAACTAATATCACGAAGCGAGCATTCAGAAATGTTTTAGTATTCATTGAAAGACGCGCTGGCGTGAAAAGGGATGTGCGCTGAAAGAACTGGTTGAATAAAGGATGATTTTGTGCACCAGCAACAGCACTAGCATCCTGCCATTTTTCTTGCAGTTCCTCCGTACACCCCCGCCTGCATTGCAACCCTTACTTCGTGAAACGCGAAATTTCCTTCCACGCCTCTTGTCTAGCTTTTTCTCTGTCTCACCGGGATTCGTCTTCTTCTTTCTCCTTCTTTTGCGCTCTATTTCTTTGCTGCTCTCTTCGCTTTCTTTCTTTTCATTTTGATTTGTAAATGCGATAGGCTTTCCTCTTGTTTCACGAAAGCGCGCGCCTTCAATGTTATGTATAAGTAGGATTTTCGGCTTTTCTCTATACTTTAATTTTTTCGAAACAAACTATTTTCGTAAACTCTTTATTTCCATCCTATTTATAGTATTCAGGAGAACTACGAAATACTATGCTGCTAATTAATTTACAATTAGTTTTGCTTTATAAGATTATAAGCCTATTTCTTCTCAAACATACTATATATTATGAAATGCAAAACCACGTATTATAATATATGTGCGCAACTGGACACGTGAAACGTATAGGCGAAAAAGAATGTAGATAAATTTAAATAACAAAGATGCTTCAGGCAATAACTTTTTTTTTTAATTAAATTTAGTTGGTAGCAGATGAGACGTTATATAATTTAGTGAAAATAGTTCCACAGTATTATACGATATGTGCAATAATGTGGAATAATGTGCAATAATATTAACACGTATCCACACCCACTCAATTTTCATTATTAACACGTATACACGGGATGGCGATTCTAATTGACAGAACACGGCAGGTGGTGGAGTACGCATGCAAGCCGCTTCCACTTTCACCCGATCGCTCGGCCATATACCTGCGCGCCCGATTCTCGCGCGGACCCAGTTGCATTCCCAATATAATCGAGCCACTTGCTGCGTCCTTGCCTCTTCTCCTTCCCTCCCCCTCCCCATCGCCCCCCTCTCTCTCTCTCTCTCTCTTCTTGGTCCGACGAAGAGTCTCGTTTGTGAGATTATTTACGAGCGATGGCCGACAACGACCAGTCGAAAAAAAGCCAAAAGTCCTAGGAGAAGAAAGAAATAGAAGAAAGAAAGAAAGAAAGAGTAGGAGAGAGAAGATTCATAAGCGCTTAATTTATACGACCCGTTCGTTTGGGGGTCTGAGAGTATGGGCTAAGGACTCCTACTATTTTGCTAACTTTTGCCGGCGATTTCCACTTCTCTTCGATTTTTTGCCGATGTGCTTCCCTGGATTCCGTGTCATTTGTCATGTTTCCCAATGTGCCATCACTGACCCATTTCGGTTGAGTTCACTAGAACTGTGGAAGGATTTGAAATTTTACGGGACTTTTACATGTTTTTCTAGACCGTTCCCAGAAGAGAGAAGGATTTTCGAGCATACGACTGCAGCTTGTTTTTAGTTTTCACGTTTAACTGCGTGGCTATACGTTAACACTTGACTTTCGAAAAATTGTCCTCGCTCTGCAGTTTTTACCTGCATTTTAGAAAATGGTTTACGAACTTTACTCCTCCTTATATATTTTATGGGCTACGCATCCCGGAGGTCCGGAAGTACGTCGGTGTGATACACGTTATACAATGTTCAAAATTCATTTCTGAAATTTCAGTTATACCTACATTTCGTTAATATAAACTTGTTTCGTTTTATTTTATTGCGATGTAACATTATATACACTTGAAATTAAATTCAGTTCAATCACTTTTGTTAGAAGATTTTCTATATAAAAATGATGTGGATGTCATATACAATGACATTAACGATCAATATATATTCTTCACAATAAGGATGATACATGTGATATGATACGAAGTAAAAAAACCTCGAAAATGGTGGGTGTTGTCATATAGAGAGACACAGAGAGGTACACGTTTATGAAACTTGTTTCGCGAAGGCACGCGAACGCACGGTCGGGAATAGGTAATATTTCAAAGTGGATAAGGGCGCGAGTTCGTCCGCGAGTCCCCGCGTGTATATGGCATATATATATACATATATATAGAGGACATCCGATACGCGGGCGCATATCCGATCGTTACACACCTCGCGCGAGCGCGCGCGCGCCCTTATGCACCAGCCACAATTTCACGTTGATTTTCACCACGAGTCATACGATACTAAAGTTACGACGCCGGCAGAGGATCTCTCTCGCAGGTAAGGCTGCGCGCACACGCACACCAGCCCGGACTTGTTTCGGGGCCGGACATTAATTATTTTGACCGTTACGATCGTGCGACCGGAAATCCTACGAGATCGCTGCGGTCACTCTTCTCGGTGTCTCCCCTTTCCTCGTCTATTCGACGCGCTTGTATATACCTATATAAATATATATATATACATATACATATATACACGCACTCCTCGACTCTTTTTTAATTCCCTTTCGTTTTTGGGATATAACCACCCGAGGTTATTAAAACACTGGACCGCGCCGCTCTCCTATAGATATTTTTCGTTTCGAGATCGTATCTTAACCTCCCTCTTTTTCTCACTCCCGAGTGCTGCACAGACGTTTTAACAGCAGCTTCTTCTGATTATAAAGTCCTGTCGTATATATAGGCGGGCGCGCGTGAACACCCGTCCGGTGGTGCCGCGATTAAACTCAAACTGCTTCTCCGGAGATATGAAACAATGAAAAAATGAGAGGCGATCGTTCGGGCTTTATCTGATTGTTCAAAAACGCGCCGTCAACCTATACCATTTCCCCTCCTTATACTATTCAACTCCTCTCTCTCTCTCTCTCTCACTCTCTTCTTTTCCTCCTCCTCATCCCCCCTTTCTCTCCAACGTCTCACCCCTAGCAAGGATAAAGTATCGGGCTTCCTCCATAATTTATATTTTATGTGAAAATTCTTGTTTGTTTTTCTTTTGAACATACACCACTGGCTTCGAATTTCACTTTGTGTCTTCAAAATGTATGAAACGTTGCGATTCCAATAAATGTCAGATGTTATAACGTAAATTACCGTAGGTACACCTTCGATAGTTTATATTTCGTTAAAAAGATAAATATTAACTTTACATGCTCTTGAGGCAAAATTAAATAAGATGACAATTTAGTAAATAAAATAATATTTAAAAAACCACTCTTTTTAATTTCTAACCATTTATTTCGATTTGTATAAGATAAGTAATGAACGATACATTTGACAATCTATATTGATTTTATATTTATGTATACAAAATAATAATATCGTGTAATTAACAACTGTAACTGCATGTGGAGTATACGTATAACACCGTGCGTAATAAAATGTAACGCAAATCCTGGTAATTATAGGATTGACTTGATTAAAAAAGGAGGATCGACAGACCGAAATAGAACCGATTACGATCATGACCTAATATTTTATTCAAATGTTTAGCGGAAGAAAGGGTCGCGTTTTCCCGGACCTCTCGATACCACGAGCCGATCGACGACTTCTTCGCACTCCAGGAATTCTCGTACATACATCGATATATATTCCCATCGGGTGCCGTGATTCGCAACCAGCTCAGCCATACTTCTCAGTATATGCCAGTCAACCTCTTCTTCCCTCACGCGAGAATCGTCGTAAATATAAATTTGATAAACCAGTGGGCAACTCAATTGATTTTCCTCTACCCCGTGGATCGAAAGATCGAACGATGTAATATATGTATGGTCGCGTTTGCATTTCGTTCGATCCCCAGAGCGTCTCGATCGAACGATTCCGGGAAAGGCGGTGTTTCTTCAGACCGATTATACCGTACGACTTGAGCTACCTCGTGCGCATTTGAACCATAACGGAGGACGACGCTCGCTCTTCTTCCCCTCGCCACCTATTATGGTGTTATGAACATTTACTTGCGTCGTCACGATTACGCGAGCACCTTCTTCTTTTTCGTCTGCATCCTCTTAGTTTGAACAAAAAGGGAGCTTTCGTGGTTCGTCCATTTTATTACCAATCGGACCTTAATTTTTCCTTTTCTCTTCTTTCTAATTGGCCTTATCTTTAACTAATACATTCTCATCGGTACAATTATTAATATAGGATTATTAGCTTCATTTTTAACTTCTTAACAGGATCAAAAACGTTAATCATGCACATACTTTATATTTCTCCATTGTTTTGGTAACAGTTACTTTTACGTAATTAACGATGATAAGTCCGATTATAAAAAAAGTAAATGAGTGTTAAAAAAAAAAGAAGAAGAGTGCTGAAGAAAAAAGTGCGCAAATGATTGTTTTAACCGAAAACGATCGTTTACTGCACTCGACTGGACGTTTGAACAATGAAACACGAATTTTAATTCCTGGTTTAGCGAGCGAAGATCGTCACCTCTTGATCCTGCTGATAATTGAGTGATAAAAACGATTTTCGATTAGGGAAATTTACCCACGAGCCACTCGAAGCCAACGTGTGTAAAAGAGGCGAAAAATGCATGGCTCGCCGAGCAGCGGCGGCTCTTGTTTTAATTAAACTATATAGCAGAGCTCGATGGACCGACTATCCGTACGTTTGCGACTATACGTATACGCGTTCGTTCACGAGAATGGAATTTCGCGAGTGGGCGCTAAATGGTTTTTATAGCACGTATGAGCAGCTTCATGAAACTTTAAACTTATCGGACTGAAAAGATATTTAGAACACTATTAACGCATTACTATCTTATTTTTTTTTTTTTTTTTTATCAAAATTCAATTGTACATATTTCATATAAAAATATCGATTTAAAATAGATAATTGTTTTACAAAATGCCGAGAGAGTCCTATTTTTTAAATAGAAAAAATACCTTCTGCTTTTAACAAAGTTTACATCGTGGCTACAGTAAATATTCAAGTATTTTATACAATTTAAAAAATATTAGTAAGCATCATCTATAAAAATAATTACTCGAAATAAAAAGCAATTACTCGTTTCCGTTAATTAGAAGTTACGACTGCGATGATTATTAAAAAGTGTATCATGGAAAAAAAAATGTAAGCTGAACGGAGACCATAACAATTAATAAATGACGCTCGTATAACAATTTGAATTTAACGAAATATTCAAAAATCAGATGCGGCATAGGTATTCACGACCGCGAATTCGCGCTTACGGGATGCGCATAATGGCCGCGATAAAGAACCGGTTTTCGTACCTTTTCGCGCGTGAGCTCGTGGGGCATTTTTTTGTCCAAGATCGGTGATTTTTATAGCTATACCCCGCAGTATACGAAGTCCCGTGTGTATGTGTCACGGGCACCATTAAAATTCACCGGCATCGATGTTCATCAGAAAGAAAAGGTCCCGCGGCAGCACCAGTAGAAGAAGAATAAGAATTATCTCCCATTTTGCCGCTGTCGTCGCACCGAACGAAGGATATATATATATACACGCGCATTTTGGGAATCCAACAACGTAAAGATGAATCTTCGCACCTGAATTTCAACATGTACCAAATCGGGAGAATTACCATTATTCGGTCAATTTTTTTAGTGACAAGTGAAAAATTTATTCTTTCCGAGTAAACAGCATCTACGCACCCAGGGTAAAGAATAATTATATGACGCAAATACCTCGTTTGACGTTTTGACGATATTTATATGTGTATATCTTGTTAAAACTTAAATTTGACAGCGGGAGTTAAATATTTAAAATGTTTATCAAATAGGATTGTTTGGTGAAAGAGACGATATTTAATTACAGCATCATAAGAAGGTATAAGAGGTTTTGTGTGATGGTAGAAACGCAGGAGTGCATCGTTGTGAGGTATAGAGGCGCGCGTCTGGAACGGAAAGGTGTTGCCCGGTAAAAGGCGGGGGGCTGGTCCGTGTGGTATTAAAGGTGGGTCTCGCGCACTCTAATTGATATTTATTATAATTGGCCCGGCACTTATCCGTGAGGATGAAGAGAAGAGTTGATGTATACGACCGAGTGCCTCTCTACTCGTCTCGGTATACGGGCCTTCTTAATGATAATTCCATAACAAGGGCGGGACCCATTAACATAGTGAACTCGTCTTTCACTATATATTGCCTTCCTTCTTTCTACCTCCTCCTATTATACTCTTTTCTTTACAACTTTTTCTACCAACGATCGAGGCTCGGTATATGAAAATAAAATTAACCACAATTTATTTATTATTTATTATTTATTTCTTATTTATTATACCGTTTCATTTTCATATATTAAAAAAACTATAATTATACTTTTCGCCAATATAAATGAATCGAATTTTTAGAATTATAAAATGTTTTTGTTTCCACTAACTCGAATACGTAAATTTGTATTAATTCGTTAATATAATAATACACCGTGAAAATAAAATATTGAACTGACTAATTTATAGAGTTAGAGTTGACTGTATTGAACAATCCGTGGTATATTAGTATTAATTCCCAAGGATAGACACGCGATTCCGCAATCACGCGATTCGACGATACGGTTGCCGAGAATACCTTAGAGAGACGACAGAGAAAGTGTATGCGTTTTCGCGTGATGCACATATGCGCCGCCATTGTCGGTTTCCTGAATGAAATGATGTAGGAAGAATAAACGAGAGGGAAAGAGAGAGAGAGAGAGGACGAGATGAAGATGTGGCTCGACCGGCTATTTTTCTCCGAGCAAATGGTAATGGCTTTTTAAGAGTGGCCGCGCCTCCACGCGCCGCTGGATTCCCGCACGATCCTGGCGGGCTCGGCTGATTTATCGCGCACTTCAGGTGCTTTTACTAATAAATTATTAAGACTCGGAGTATTAATATTAGTAATCATTCAACTCAATAACGATTTTTCGATTTTATACAGTCATAACTGAATTACGTTTGTATATACATATATAAATTTTATGGTAGTACGGCATATACGACTTCAGATATGCCTGTTTCGATATTTGATATCTGATGATATTTTTTCAGTAAATCTACATTATTGTTACACGTGAATACTATTTTGATAATTTGTGATAATTGTAGATATTTTTTATGTAGGTATACTTACTGGTTTTGTAATTAAATAAATCAATGTCGCAACTACATGCAGCTATCAGTAGTAATATGATTGCCTAAAGTCCGTGTGTAGGCATAAATGATGAATACGTCTTAGATGCATAGTAGTAAGTTAATGTTAATACGCTACTAGACCATGTATATTTTGGTGTTATCGAACGTTTAGCAGATATTTGATTATAAATGTCATAGGAAAATGTTAAAAGGAAATGCAACGTAAATTGAATGAGCGTGGAAGGAGGTAGCGCATAGTAGAGGATCGTTCTAGTGGATAGGAAGAGGGTCGTATGCGAGAATGACTCGTCAAGTCGTCACGCAGGAAGGACGAGCGCAGAACTGTCTCTCTCCGGTCTATCCCGTTTGAGGAATCGAGAAGCGTCAATAAAGAGCCGTTGGTGACAAGTGTCTCTCCTGGTTCGCATGCCCCCTCGAGGCTACTACACGACCGACCAAGGTTGAGTAACATCAAGAGCAGCCGCGAAAGGCCGGTCAAATGATCGAGCTAGAAAGAAGCTGAGTGAGTCCTCGAGTTCGAGAAATCAGGGCGCTACTTACGTTCCCTCTGCTCGGAGCTTCTCGTTCGTATATCCCTATATACAGGTGAACGAAGCTCCACTCGCGCGCACAACATAAATTGTCCCTACTGTCTTGCCGGGTGAAAGCTGGATTTGTTACATTTTACACTCCAAACCGACGTCTCCGGCATTCCCCCACCCCCCTCTCGAGTGTTTGAGTCGTCTCGGTATCGTTTTTGTTGTTTGCACGGTACGAGCTTCCACGGTTGCGCAGGTTAGAAGGAATCCGTCCGGCTGCGGGCCAATCTTATCTTGGCGTGCAAGCTGCCCCGCTATGCGAGAAAGAGCCACCCCCGAGATGGAGAGAGAAAGAGAGAGCTGGGAGAGGACCTCGCCTCATTATCTCGTTCGCCGGCCTCCTCGTTCTCGGGTTTCCCGTACCGTCGACGGGATCGGGAGCAGACATGCCTGGAAGAGGTTGCGCGAGATCCTCGCTCTTGATTTGCCTGCACCCAGCCGGGATATGCATGCACTCCTTCCTTGACCAACGCACTCGACCGGTAGCGACTTTTTCGAATTTCTCTTGCCTCTTTTTCTTCCGTTACGGACTGACGGGCAGTCCAGGTGAAATTCTTTCCTGGAACACGGGCTTCGCTTTTTTCTTTAATATCAACTTGGTCCTTTATCTCAAACTTTTTTCTCTTTATCCCCATTATCAAAAATAAATACATATATAAATACTTATCTATTTCATTAGTGACTATTACTCGAAACGATAATAAATCATTTATTAACATTACATTTACCTTTCTTGAATTCGTGCATTAACTTTACGTACAGGCTTGTCCTTAGAAAATACATTCGAAACGATGTAATTTTCTACAATTTTTAATTATTACTCTCTTACCCTTTCATGCAACAAACAAAGGTTTATGAAATAGCAATAGTTTAAACTACTCAGAGATACCAATTTATTCTGTTTTCTAATGACACCGGTATCGAAAAGTGCATACTCTATACTGTTGTCACGGTGAATGCGAGAATCCGGGAGCAATCTGCGATCGGTCGACTTGGTATAGTTGGTCCTTTTGTGTCCCCGTTGCCTGTCGTCCTCTTCGCGCGATAATCGCACACCTGCACCTGTATACACCAACATTAAGACTCGCGCGGCAAACCGCGCGCACCTCTCAAACCTGCTCCGGCCGAGTTGACGGACCAATGGACGGCAAATTGAACGATAGTGTCGACCGTACGAGTGATGTTTGTCAACTTGAGAAAAACCTTCGTCTCTTCTTTGTGTCGATTACTTGCTTATCGGAGTATTCTTCTAGTTAACCATATATATTCATTTATAATCACATAGGTATATGTATCTCCTTCATCTAAATAATCAATACTTTATCAATTTTTTTTATATTGTTCAACTCTGCTCTTTTTATGCTTCCAATTTATAGAATTAAATATTCTGTTTTCAAGAGCAAAATATTTTGAATCAATATACTTCTATAAATTAGCATTAATATTTTTACTGCATATACAATTATATATATATTTTTATATAAAAAAAGTTTTGGCATTTAATGCCAATGTGTTTTCGTTTAATGATACATCTTGTTTTAGGAACAAAAAATAAATATTTCCGAATCGTGTCTTTAAATACGTATATGTAAATAAAATTAAACGTATATATCTTTTACAATTGAATTCTCAGAATATAATGCTTTTGGTGGCAGAAAAATGAGGAAGAATAAAATAAAATATTCGTATAAGATATATATATAATCTGCAAAAACCGAGGGATCCGTACGCATATCGAGTTAATTGAAAAATCGTCGGATGTCGAGCCATAGTTTGATTATAATTAATACGATGATACTCTTCGCCCATTTTTAATGGGTATACACATCAGGTTTGAGCGATTTCATTCGGAGTTACGAGGGGCCTCGCGCGCTAACAGGTGTAACCGATATGGCATGTTGCAGGACAACCCTAAACTCGCTAGCGCGAATTCTACGTGCCGAGATACTTTTTTTTTGCCACCTACCATTTTGGGCATCGTTGATGTACCTTTTTCTACGTTTCTACCGTTCGTCGTTGTTCTGCTTAGCAATTTACTCGTCGACTCATCACGGATCGCGGTTTTTTTCATTCTTCTTTTTCGACTAAATATGGCATCTCGACATTGTATATCTACAATCTGTATTTAAATGTTTTAATATTCATAAAGCAAATGCAACCGTACCAGGTATTTCAGAACTTTACTTGTACAACTCCGATCCAGTTGAAGAGAGGCCTGTTATTTTGATATATTTATATTTACACCTGATAGAATATGTCATCGGATTAAGAATCCAGGGTGTTGCGATATATCTGCAACAAAAGAAACAAGTGCAAGAACAATTTTTATAGACAGGTGTCGTTATGCCAATTTAAACATGTATTATTTATATAATTAAATGAAATATTTTAATGTAATTTATAAATTCTTATTTATTATACATTAGTAAATAATCATTAATGCATAATACCAATTATATATGAATTATATTTAAAAATAAAGAGGTTTATCGATATCAATTATTCTACTGTTTGTAACCGATGAATATATTCACGGAGAAAAATTTCCTGATAATTTTTACCCTGTAACGGTAGTAAAAATGGGACAAACTGTCTTTTCTAGAAAAATTGACTAGTTTTCGGTTAAAAATTACAAGAACATAGGATTAATTTTATTATGCAGCAGGATAATGTTTTCTAGAAAAGACAGTTCGTCCCATGTTTACTAACCTTACAGGGTAAAAATTATCAGCAATTTAATTCCGTGTTGGAAACTTTTACATTTAAGCATATAATTATATTGTTGTAACGTAAAATATTTAGTTTTGCAGATGGTCTTGCAGCTTTGAAAGATAAAACAAATCATTTGGATATCCCAAAAGAAAGCGAGGGAGGACGTTTGGTGGCAATAATCGGGGAATAATTGACAACGCCAATCTCGCGTCGCATCCGACACTGAGGTTCGACAGCGAGGGACGGAGATTAATTTGATTCAAATGCGGATCCCTTTCGTCGGGTTCGCCTCCCCCTTCAAAAAGGATTGCGGCTCGGCAACCGGATTTAGCCTCCGTGCAGTGCACTCGACGTGTATATATGCACGCGAGCGCAAGTTCAAGGACAGTGTCGGACGAGGTGGCGCGAAAACAATTCGACGCGATCGAGTCCGCGTCTTGCCTATCGGGCAAACTCGATCGAAGACGGAACTTGCGGGCTGGTTACAAGTGCGCACCCGGTTAAGTGGGTCCTCTGCCCTCACCTCCCTCCCCATCGTCCATAACGAATCGATCCAAGATCGGGCTCGATCCGCAACGCCGGATTCCGGGGAGATTTATGCGCCCGATCGCTCGGACGAGACCGACTTTGCACCCGCGGGGATATCGACGGGATTGGCGGGGGCGCGAGGAAAAACGTACCTCGCGCGACCAGAACGAGCTACACCGACCAATTTGACGATAAGCACTGAATGAAACGTACGTGTGCTCGCGATTATCTCTTTCCCTTTATTAACCGTTCTCAAGTTTTCTTTAACTTCGATTAGATGCTTATGTGAATCTACTTGCGCGATTCAGCAGCTCGTTCGACTTGTAGTTGTAGATTTAGCATCTTTTCTTCAACATTACTAATTTATTAACATTTTTTGAAAAATGAACGTTTTCGGGTTTCCCTTGATATTTCTATTAATTTAATATTTTTACAATAACTGGTAAGATACATGTGTCCGAGTTATATTTATTTACAAATATACCCGGTATATATTTATATTTATATATAAGTATTGATACGTAAACAGGTAAGCAATTTAAACGATATAGACTGTAATCTGAAAATAAACTGGTAATAATAAAAATAGGATAAAAGGTATATACATTAAGATATAATTAAAATAAAAATAATAAAAGGTAAATACTGGAATTAACTATACGCGTGTGAAAGTGTCGTAGTGTTAAATTAGCGAAGAAATCTCGTTTTACCAACGCGAGGCAGACACCTTGACACGTTTTAACGCATCTTTTGAACCAAGTGCCCTGCAGCGGACTGGAGTCTTCAATGCTATCAGGTTCAGTCGCGCCGATCCTTCTCAACTTGATCACCAAGAGCCTAAAGGAACACACGATTTACCTCTTACTCTATCCTTCCAATTGCTTTAAATTTACTTTCTTGCCGTTTCGAACGTTGATGATCGATAATGCGTGCTCTTATCGGTCGTATAACATTTAATTAAGATAATTCATTCCTCCAATCGCGTCAATTACTTTCGGTGTAGATTAAATGCATCAAATAAAATATTACACTAACTTGATATGTATATTTATCAGATCTGCAGAGTATATATATATATATATATACATATAAATACGTGCATCGGTGTGTGCAGAATTTTCAAATTATTTTATTCGCGCGCATTTGTAATTATACGGTGCGAATTATAAATTATACTAAAACATTAGAAACGATACATTTTTAAAGAGGCTTTTAATCATTTATAACTAATCAACTATATTATACAATTCACACGAATCCCGGGGGTCAACGTTTCATTGATTTTAAGCAATTGGAATTTGTTGATTTTCTTTTCGATCAATCGACTTCCCATACGTTTACAATTTTCGAATGAAGTAGCAATAATTGTCCACAGCTCGTTTAAAGGTACGATGAATTTCTATTCACAATAATATACAACTTCTAAAAGTAGCATTGTTATCTTCGGTAAGAGAAATGTTCCTTGGTACCAGGGTTGCAAATAATTTATTACTTTTTTTATTAAATACTCCATTTAATTCATAATTCTTTTTTTATTTGATAATTAAACTTGTCTTTAATTCACAAATTATTTTTGATTTATGATTTAAATTCGTCCTTAATTCACAAATCATTTTTTATTTATGATTTAAGCTCGCGTTTAATTCACAAATCATTATTGTTTTTTAATTAAACTCATCCTAAATTCACAAATTATTTTCAATATTGTTCAAATTATTTTATTAACATTATTAATTTTATTATCTTAATATTTTAGAGTTTAAATCATAATTCAAAAAAGATTTGTGAATTAAACGTGAGGTTGATTCATAAATAAAAAATGAACTGTCATTTATAGATTGGCGTAATGAATTTTTTTGCAACCCTACTTGGTACCTATATGACAATAGTAGAAAACAGAGAAAAACAAAAACAGAGAAGAAAATTGGAGACAGGCAAATGTACGAAAGGGATGTCTTGTATTTCTATTTGACGCGAAGGGGAATAAGAATATATATGTAAGTAGAGAATAAATTCCTCGTATGCCCGTAAACCAAATAGATGCTCTGTCCGCGGTTATGCGGTTGAAGCTTGGATAGTCGGATATCCAGTGCATACGTAGCGCTTTACAGTAACGGACGGTATAAGCTTACGCACGGCAGCTCGCATTCCGTCCTAATATGCTGGCGACGGGTTTCCTCCCCCGAGACCGTTTGTCAGTTGCAAGGCCCTTGTCGTTTGAGGAAAGCCGACCGTTTTCTGCGTGCCGCCCGTATATTATATCGCAATCGTCCGAGAAAGGAGTATAGGAATGCTTGGACTCTTTTCCTTCTCCTTGTCCTCCCTGACTCGTTTCTCGCTTATCTTTCCTATACCTTCCTCACTTATACTTCTCTTTTTCCTCTTCATACTTTTACATCTTTTTCATTGATTTGTCATATTCTAATATATGGTTCATATGTATATATACATGCATTGATTTCACCTAAATACAATACGAAACAGACACGGTGATGTGTACGTGCAAGCTTAAATATATATCTCAAAATACGTGTGCGATATCGCATTCAAGTTTTTTATGAAAATAGTGTTAAGGATGACTTTTACCAGGTATTATATATTATGATTAATATGTAACGTTATTTAATGCAGAAACGATACGAATTCAATCGCGTTTCAATAGGTTATATGAAAGTACCTAAAATCGATCTACTGTGACATCGGCACATTTTTTGTATAACGGAATATATTTTTTAATTTTCTTATTAGGTTAATTGTTTATACTTAAACTTTGTAAAAATGTTATTTACCTAAAAGTTAGATATTTTTCATCTTTTTAATATGCACTTTTGACCCAACAGTATTTGCGATAAACACGTGATTTTAATTAAATGTGCCTTCGACTTATGAAGAAAAAAAATTTAGTTAATTTTATTAAACTTTCATTCACGATAAAAATAAAATTTTTAGTAAAATTTACAGAAAATTTAGTTAAATTTACTTAAACTTTTCTTTCCGTGCGCTAAGATAATCATATGTCTTTTATTTATTGAGCTAGAATATAAAATGCAATAATATAAACTTAGTTTCAGATATAAAATTATTAACAAAATTATAGTTTTTAATTATTATATATACTAATAGTAAATAAATAATAGTTGCACGATTAAGATATATACCAGAGGTATACCAAATCGATTGGAAAACAATAAAATCATTTGACCTGATCATATATATGATACAAAAACAGAATGGACCCGACTTCTTTCGATAATAAAAATACGTTTTCTACGTTACAGATGTTTATCACCCTTATCGCTGTTTTCGAAATTTCGAAATATTCAATTTCTTTTTATTTCTTAGAATAAAATGAAATTTGTACTAACTACAAAAGCATATACACCCAATTTTATATATATAATTTAATCTTTTATAAAGACGTAAAACTCTTTTTATTAAAAGGCAAATTTTCCTCTCCAAAAAAAAAAACAGTTGGTTCAATATTTAAAATAAGTAAAAACTCGCGGTAAATAGATTAATTAATCAGTTGTTTTTTCTCCGTGCATCAACAAAACTGTAAATATAGGATCTTATAAGAAACAGAACGACTTAAGATTCAATCGTTACATCGCATTCAGTGTCATTTCTATACGGAGCTACCGTTTATAAGTTACATCCCATCGAGGAATCCTGTATAGCGGAGGGTCGATACAAACGTTCTTGAAGACGTATCTCGGTAGAAAGAGGTTCAGGATTGGTTGTGTAGAGGATCGTGCGCGACATCCCCGAACATATATACATAAAATATTGCGTGGACCGTCATATCGTTATGCCCGCGGTCGCCAATCGCGAGTAGTCCGCGTTCAGACCGACAAAGGGACGAGCTCCCGGGAATCTCTTTGATCCGTAGCGCCACGGCCAAGGAAAAAACGAAATTATGATCGATCGCGATTGCTCTTCGGTTTCTTTCTTTCCTTCCTCGGTTCGGCTCTTTTTTTCGGATACAATCCCACTGGACGTTCGGATTATATTTATAGCTGGTACCTTATTCTCTTTGCATATTTTTGAGACGAAACGACGTCGCCACTCTCTCGGTATACGCTACGCGCAATAAACATGATGTTTGCTTCTTTCAGCAAACCCTCGTCCGATCGTCGTATATATAATACGTTTACTACTACGTTAGATCAAAACCACTTTTTTACGCATATGGAACACCGTCATGTTTAGTGTTGCGTAACCGACCTCCTAACGGGACAATCTAATAAAAAGATATGAAGAATCTTGTAATATATTTAGCAAATCTTCTTCGAATTTTATATCACAAATCAACGGATTTTTTATTTTATGTTTACGTAGTATACAATCTGGTGTTATTTTTTATTGAAATCATTATTGCCAAATGATTTGGATATTCTTTTTCCTCTTTAATTCTCCCATTTCTTAGAATCAAAACAGCTAATGATTACGATATGTTCATTTAAGTCCTTGTTTCAACCCATAAAGATCGGATTATTTGATAAAATGGACACCAAAACTATACCTATTTCCTAGGTATTTAAATGACACTTTAAATAGATTTGGAAAATAAATTGGAAATATTGTAAATCTGAATGATACTTTAAAATGACTGGTTTAAATGCAGAATTAAGAGGAAATTAGTATTAGTATTCGAGTAAACGATCCAATTTGATTAAAAATTTGGAGTTTTAAATACATGGCCAGAAGGTGAAGTGAAAATATTTGGAGGTTACGGCAATCTATTAAATGGACGAACGCAGTGGGAAAAAGCGTTTCATTTAACCTATTATCTACTATTTTTACTATTATCTACTATTTTATTGACTACTTTTAATTTCTAGTTTTTAGCTTCACATTTCCAGCAGGGTATAGATTGTAATACTTGCATTAGATATTCGAAATTTCAGATGGAACGTATGGACTGTCGAAGAGTTTTATAAGAAAAGCAGATATTATTACGAAATTGATCAACGTTCAACGTGAGATTGATTAATCGAGATAAATAAGTGTAAGCACCTATACAGTTAATACAAATTATTCGGTGATTAATTCGATTGAAAATTGAAAATTCATACGGTCGCACTATTTATTTACTTAATCGGCAGGCGTTACTTTCTTTCGAACAATTAACTCGCAAACGTAGTACAAACATATAAGAGCACGGTAATTATTGGCCGAGTTCATCGCGCTAATTGCGCTGATTGCCGAGCAGTCAATTATCCCGTACACCGTGCGTATTTATTGGTTGCTTTTACAAATTAAACCCTCCCAAGTACCAGTGGTACAAAGGGGATATTCAAAACAATCGCGCATAAAAAATATTTGACCGTCGAGTCTGATTATGGCGGCATTCTGCATAAATCGAATTTCGGCCGACACGATCGATATAGCTCCTCCCAATACCAAGTGCGACATTCGCACAGCTATAGATTTATGTAATAAATAAATCGTATTTTTCTTTACGTATATATACGTTTAATGCAGGTGCACCTGTTCTCTCGCTATATATATATTAGGTATATATACGTAAAAGAATGTTCGGTTCGTTAATGATTCTCGCGAGAAAAAAAAAAGTGTGTACGGAGTTTCCTAGAGGCGAGTAATCCCCATCAGGGGTATAACCATCATTCTCGATTGTCCCTGAGCGACGAAGCGACGCATTAAAATCCCGCGATATGACGTCCGTGAGCTTATACTGCACCTCGGCCGAGGAGAGTGAACGGGCGGGAAAGCGGCGTCGAGAGTTTGCAAAAAAGGCGGCGATACCTCGTTATGCTCGACAAACGACGACGATGACAAAGACGACCGGTGCTCCGCGCGGGTTAGCGCGCGCTCTCTAAATTTATAGAGAGCCGCGGCTGCTCTTCGTTTTTTTTTATTTATTTCCGAGCGCGAGGCTCCTTAACGGGAGGACTCGACTCGCTTCCCTCTCTTCCCGATTTCCTCACTCAGTCGGTCGGTCCTCTCGGGCTGTGGCGGTTGCAATGATCTTCGATTATCGTATATGGGTACATATATTGCCCGTTCCCCTCGGCTCTTTTCTCTTCTCTTTCTTGTCCTCGTCTTTCACACTCCGAGGAGCGATCGGCTCCGACGGAACGAAAAAACGCCGTCCGAGCCAGCTCTACCAGCTATAACTCGATGTAAATAATTGACTTTAATTGTATTTCGCTATGGTTTTATTAGTTTATGTAATTTCTCGAGGTGAACCGCCATGTATACCGTAAACCAAATCAGATGACCATTTTCTTCGGTATTCCTGGAATGTTTTCTTGGCATCTCGCCGAATACAGCTTAGTAGGTGTCTTTCCTCTTTTTACACACGATTTTCCGCAAACGAGGCTTTTCGTTATAACGAAAATACTTCTTACAAACTTTCGCAATAAGCCAATAACGTTTCTTTCCCCTTTTCGCATGCTACTGTCCAGATATTTTATGATGACAGTTTTCCTCCTGCGTTTAATTTATTTTTTTTTTGTACCTATAACTTTGATTATGTTATAACATTCTGCAGATTTAAAGGAATCCCTGTTTTGTGAGATCATATTTATTAGCCCTCGATTAATTTATGAAGCACGTGAAATAAGTGTAGTAAAGAATCGCAGTAAAAAGAACGTAATATTATTAAAATCCTTATAAAAAATAAGTAGTTTCGTAAATTAACGATAAAATTCGGCATTATAATAATTTACTTTCAAAACTTCTTGTGCGCCCTTCTAATCTTAACTTACCTCAACATCTTTGCTAAAAGCCCTAAAAATTAAATTCCGGAACGAAATTTTATTCGGTGCGCGGAACGCAAAAGATAAGTTCCGAAAAAAAACAATCAGTAAATTAGAATCGAAGTAGTGAATAAACGAGGCAGGTACATCGTACACATACCTTCAACGATCCCCGAAAAAAACGCATAAAAATGTAGCGAGCGGATGCGATTCCGCGCATGAAAGACGTTAATCGAAGCGAGCGCGTAACCAACAGTTTATTTTTGAGCTCGCGATCATTACAACGACTGGGATCCGCTCGTAATTATCATTCTGGCCCTACGTCGGTTCGAGAGAAGAGAGGATAACCCGCGAGTACGAGAGATGCACGATCGCGAGCACACGATAACGTAACGCTGCGAAACGAGGTGAAACGAAACGAAACGGAACGAAACGATCAGGTTCGGAGTTATACTGCAGGCATCAGGCGGTCCTCTCTCGGTCCTGCTAGAGGTAACAGTGAGGCCCTAGCAATCAATAAGTTTCAAACACACGAGGCGCTCTGCCTCGCTTTGGGAGAGGGAAACAAATTCAGTAAGTTGCTTGATTGGAAAAAACTACCCTCGGTTACGGGGTTGTTCGGCTCTCCTTTATTCCCCCCGGCCTCCACGCCTCTACGAAAAACGCGCGTCTATCCTATTCTCCTAAATTTTTCGTCGGGAGGCCGTAGCGTAAACTACGCCAACGACAGAGGGATATAGCATCGGGACGGAATGCCGAACGTAACTGCCACACCTCTATACATCCATTTATGCTTCTCGCTTAATTGCACTCGCAGTGCATTGTATGCGCATCTTCCTCATCCTCTCCTCTCGAAGGTGTTTACTTTTGATTCCACTCGTACCTTTTTTTTCTCCCTAGTATTTGTTGCTCTTCTTGCGGCCGCGCGGTGTACACATGCGAATGTACCACTCGCACCAATGTACACGAGAATTATTCATTTCTGATTGTATAGAATATACGCGTAAGCAAAGTGCCGGCGCTGCCGAACGTCGAGAGAAACAGGGAGAAATGCTCGACTGTCCCTTTCTCTTCTCTCGCGGGATGCGTGGATTTTTCCTCCGTTTCCGAGGGACGGAGTGACGGACAATAAACGACTTCCCCTTCCCTCCCAGATCCTCTTTAAACGCTCGGCCAGACAGATGGGAAAATAAAGAGCGCGAAAGAGAGAGGAAACGGGTGAAAGAGGGGATGAGTCCGAGGGTCCATCCCGCGATTCAAAAAAGGGGCTGCTGAATGCATTGTCGGAGAATTAATCGGAAGAACTGCAGCGCGATCGTCGCTTTAACATCGCGGCGAGAAGGAGGGGGCGAGTCGTTGCTGACAGGATGTTTCGCAATTTTTGTTACCCTTTCTCGCTTCGTTAGTCGACTCTTCTCGTTTCGCGAATTTTTTCTTGTTTTCCATTCTGTGTATTTTGTTGTTTTCCTACTTTTATTTTCTTTTCCTACAGACTACTGTATTTTTTCTTGTTTTTTTACTTTTTTTTTTTTTAGGAAAACAAGGGAAAACGCCGGGCGTCATGGGAGGGTCTATCAATTTTCCGATTTTTTCCACACCACTGGCACTCCCTTTTGTCTCTCCCTACCTATACGACCGTACGGTCGGTCCATTTTTTTTCTGCTGGAAATCCAATAATCAAGCGCGACTGAATTATTCGCGTCGAATACTTTCCAATTTCGAAGCGGAATACACGAGCGCTGTATCCCTGCGTCATGAATAAGTTAAAATGTGATTTAACTTCCGCGCGACGTAATGGCAGGTTACCGAAATGTGCAAACTTGCTGCTCTGAAGGAATTTTTTTTTCAAGTTTGCCTTTCTAGATGATATATTTTTTACCACTATTTTGTCTCACGTATATATATAGTAAATATTATAAGACACTAATTTAATTATAATCGCAATAGATGTACATTTTTTAAACAAACTTTCAATTTATTATTATTATAGAGACATAATTAATTACTTCACGCGTGACTGATACGACGGAATCTGTTTTTTTTAATTTCACTATGTATATACCTACCTGTATAAAAATGTAAAAATTGAATTTTAAAATACATCAACTAATATAACGTATTTAATATATTAAAAACCTAAACACTTGAAGATTTATTTTATTAAGGACCAATATGAAGGACAAATTATATGAAAAATTATTAAAATTATTAATTTTATAACTAAATAAATCTTTTAAAAGATAATACGTCTCGAGAAGAGTTTTTCTGTTTTCGTAGATCTCCTTCGAAACAATCCAAAAGTGGTTTTTAATTCGAATCAGCAGTAACGCGTGTCTATTTCATATTTACAGGAGTAATCCAGGTTTATGGTAACGAAGTCTGTATTATGAGGAACCTCGGATATGGCACGCGATGTTGAATATCAATTGCTGCGATAGTCCCCAAGGGGTAAATCGAGATCCTCGTAAAACGATTATTGTCGCCGAAAGTATATGATTATGGCTTCTTTCCCGCATTGGCGTACCTGTACTTGGTGCTGCAGGCACTCCTTGTAAATTTAAGACGTTCTTGCTCTTTTTCGCACCTTCGTTCAGAAAGCGCAATTCGTAATTTTAATGCTCAAATTATCCAGTTTTTATTTTCTACAACTAGTATTCGTATATATACCCTTGAGAAACTCTATATAAACTGTATAAATACTGGCGTGCAGTCAATTTTATCATCTATTTAAGGGAACAAGCTAGTGTTGATTTTGTATAAAAAAATATACTTTTATTACTCGTTTAGTTGATTGACATATTATATACCTTTACGCATTTTTGTTATTTCAAATTATTTTGTTTTGTTCGTTATATATTTTATTTTATCAAACATTATTTTTACTTAAGTATTTTTTACAGTCGTCGCTTCAATGTGAAAAGTAATTAAAGTTGATAGCAACTTATTGAAAGTAATATTAAAAACGTTGAATTGTAATATATTATTAACTCATATCGTTAAAAATGTCAATTTCAATTACTTTAATGCTAGGACAAAATGATGAACAATATGCTCAAAAAACACAATGGTATATATTTGTTCACTTTATTTAATAAAGATAAAAAATAAGAGCGAAAGAGCGATTAAACATTGGTATTTCTGTATTATCAATTTTTACACATGCTCAACCGAAGACGAGACAAGTGCTGGGTTATGTTATAGTCTTAACACGCATTAAAAACAACTTTACGAGCTATGACGCGCAAAATACACGTCCCAATACTAAGTTAATGGTAGCATTTGACTTGTCACTGAGTGCTCGTATATAATCCGTATATCATAAGTGTAGGTTTGATTTTACTCGAAAAAAAATAACTATATCAATTTACTGATCGGCACGCGTCCGCTCATATCTCAAAACACGCCGTGCAAATACGCCAAATAGCGAATTATCTTTGCTTTTAAATTGAAAATAATATAATATGCAATTAAAAGAGAAAACATAAATTAGATTTACCGAGAAAAGTGAAGTAAAATACTTTCATATCTAAAATATTGGCTTGTTTAAAAAACGGTTATTTTATGCGATTCATTCGGGTATCTAATGATATATAAAAATAATAATATATATCTTCGCATGTATAATTTAAACATTCAGAATAAAAAATACATTTATTCAGCATTATATATATATACATGTGTGTGCTTAATTTCAATGTATTAAAAATTGTACTGAATCTGTTGGATTTAACGTGACATAATTTTTGTATATTTTGCTACAAATATCTCGGAAAATTTTCTTGGTAATATAGAGAAATATAATATATATGAAAAATGATTTAACGTTTAAATATTATATGTATCATCAATATTTACTCTAACGATAAATGATATTAATAAAATGAAACCTGTTGTAATATGCAAGTAACACTTGAAATCGTAAGAGATAATTTTATACTATATGCAAATCCGTATACGCCAGTTGCAGTGTTCGAAGCTTACCGTAGCAATTTTAAACTTTGTACAGCTTTTCGAACGACTCGTTTTCTCCGCACTTTATACTCGATAATATAATTAACATCTGCTTCTTGGTTGCACCCGCGAAATAAAATATGAAAAAGTCGCAGTTTTCGATGTACACATAAAATTCTCATCTGAAAGTTTAGTCCAAGTGCTCTCACTTACAGATTCTTTTAATATGATTTTTAATAATTTAATGACTCCGAGATATATTTTTTTTTCTCGCGCGAACCGGTTTTTTACACCCTTTTAGTGCCGTAATAAAATCCTCGAGGGCCATATTAATAAGAAAAAGTAACATGAAACTCGAGGTTGGTGTACACTAATAAAAATACGAAATCCTTAACTTTCGAGCATTCGTAAAATTGTATGATATTATAAACTGTGTGTATGGTCGATATGTATAAACTAAGAGAGTACAGATTTCTGCGCTCGACTGTGGATCTTCGTGTTTAAGAAATATAATATCACTTTATGAAATTGCGATATACTGTAATATTCGTAAATTTTGTTTATCAAATCAAAATATTAATGAGATTTTTAAAGGAATATTTGAAATATTGGTTGTAAGGTATTTTCTTTTTGGAACAATTTTAATTCGATTAAAAATATTAAACTTAGGAATAATAATGTTTGTAATTGCGATTTAGGGCGTACAGTTGATGCCTTGGGCTCGAAATGCTTTGGGGTTAGAAACTGATTACATTATCGAGGTTGGACTAACCCTTTCGCTGCCACTGTGCAATTCGCTGACAGAACCTTTTATTCGAAATCATTAAAGGCTATTTCTCACCGAGGAGAATGAACTTGAAGGGTTGATAGAGAAGTAGTAATTATTTGTTTCAGTTAATCGATTTGTCATTTTTACAGTCCCTCGTTAAGCAATGTAACAATCTATTGTATACTATTAAAACAGAAATTTACTCACTCACACGTTTATAATTTATCATTTAAGTTAAATAATATAATTAATAAATAATTAATTAATTAATATTTCTAATATTTTTAATAATAAATAATTAATTAATTAATATTACTACAATGTATTTTTTCATTATAATTATATTCTTAAATTTTCTAATATTTTTATACAGTTTTATTTATTTATTCCAGAGTCACGTAAAAAAATTACGTGTAAACATTTGCAAACCGATACGTAGTACGTCGTAAATCCTGCAGATCGAGGAAAAGGAAATTCCCTGTTCGCAGGTCCTGATTAATAACAAAAAATACAAACAAAATTCTGGTTATAGTTACACTATGTGATCGTCTATATACTCAGATCATACTAGCCTTTACATTTTCACCATTCGCACATACATCGGTTGAGTTTCAAAGTTTGTAAAATCTCTACTTCCCAACTCTGATTATCCTCATTTTGTGTTCTGATTATCCTCATTTCGCGTTTTATATTACACATAATTAAAATTTTTGTGAACCCTCTTAGAGATCACACCAATCCTCAGCCAGAGAACCAGCCAGAACAGCTCACAAAATGTTGATTTATAATTACATTACCATGCTTTTGCAATTTTAAGAACTTGAAGGAAACAAAGTGTTTTTGGATGGATACGTATTATTTAATCCGAATGAATATAAGCTTTCAAAGTCTTTACCGTATATGTACCTCCTTATATAACTGCTGTATAATAGGAACTTATGCTACGATTCGAATAATTTAATTTTTTTGAAAAAATATGATGATATATATAGTAAAAAAATAATTAGCTTTATTTTTAATAAATTTCCCGTAGCGTCCGACATTAAAATGATTTTATTACTGGGTATCATAAGTTACATACGATACTGGACTGCACTCATGATATCATATGCGTATATTATCGCAATTATATACAGAAATAAATACACATTTTCGAGAGAGTATAAGTTGGTATTTATCGGGTGTTAAAAATATCCGTATATATAAACGTAAACGGGTATTAAATGAAACGATACAAAAGGCATGTTATCCAATGTGTATACTAATCTATAATATCCGGTATTAGCGTAGAGGTCTGGGTAGCGTTGCGACACCAACGAGCCGTAAAAATTATTCGTGCTCGCACGCGGGTCGCGCTTCGAATTCGGTTATATACACCAAAATACTCGAAGCAGCTCGTAAGCACTAGATTCGGTATATAGGTATATAGGTATAGATATATGTATATATATATGAGGCATTGCGACCGACTCGCGAGCTATACGGGAATTTTGAGCGTGGGACATTATTCGAGTTTCGTTTCACAAAGCTACGAGCAATCTTGCTAATGGCCCGCGCCGAGCGCCCGAGAGACCGAGCGATGTTCCCTTAGCGAAATTCTTCGGGTTCTCGCTCCACCTCCTCCTCATCCTCCTCCTCCTCCACCTTCTCTACCTCCACCTCCTTAAAGGTCTCCCACCCTATGAATATTTATTCGGGCGACTTGTTTCGTTTTATTAAAACTAATAAATTCAGATCGCAGCCGCGCTGGACTGAATTCCGAATGTCGGAGATCCTTTTCTTTTGTTTTCCTTCTTCTCTTGCTCGTTCTCGCTTCGCCTGATTCTCCTTTCTTTCTTTCTTTCTTCCTTTCTTTCTTTCATTTTTTTTTTCGGGTAAATCTAGGATATGGTCGGGAAAGAAGCCGCCTTGAATACGAATTCGCACGGGAGAGCGAGAATGCCACACTACTGTCGATTTCGATCGATCCTCGAGCGCGCGGATCGTTGTATTGAAGAATCTACATAGTAACGGTATTACCCGCAGCAATAGCCGCACAAGTCTTTGTTTAATTAAAATTCCCATCGCAGAGCTTGATATCTTCAAGCCGGCTGATTAAAACGACCTCTCTCTCTCTCTCTTTCTCTCTCTCTCTATAAATACTATTTTCACTTTAAACTTTACCAAATCTTTTAGACAAACATCCTTTCGATAACCAAACGATCAATATTTCGTACTACACTTGTTGACCTACCGCTCTTAATCATAATTTTAATATACTTGTATACGATATAAATTTATTTCGAATATTATCTGTTTCAGTACGTAGTTCGATATCTCGATGTTCATTTATTATTTTTTGAATTATTAACATCTCTCGATCGTTTACTAAACGTTATAAAGCAGACGAAACCTCAATGATTTTACAATCTGCTATATAACCTAAGAAAAATAAATGATCGGACCCCCAGGGTAAAAATGTTCCACAAAACTGTTTTATCGAGTGTATCATTCTCGAGGAAAGATGGCATTCCGCGGTCGTACTTACACCTTAAAATTAAAACGCACACACGCATATCCACGTACACGAATACACGAAGCGCGCAAGAGACGAACTATTAATAGGTGGGAAACGCGCGCGCGATGTTTGGAAACGAGGGTATCTATACGTGCGATAGATAGATAGAAACTGCAGGCGCGCGTCATTCCATAATTAATACAACGACCGGGGGCCGTCAGCTCGGATTAAGAGGAGGAACCCACCCACGCCCAATCGCTCTTACTCGCGTATGTATGTGTGCGCCCGGGGGAATAAACTACGCGCGCGTTTTTAAAAATATCCACGCGCAGACGATGCCGTTTCGAATAATATTTTTCTTTCCTATTGTTCGGTGTTTTCTTTATAGCGAACGTAACTTCGTTGCGCATGCGATCCGCGGAGTATATTTCTTTTTTTCTCTCTTTTTTTTTTTTTAACTCCGGGATAAGGATTCGAGCGCTTATAGTACATCGTTTTGAGGAATTTTAGACACGTACTCGGAATGAATCATTTTCAATTTTTAAACTTCTATTGTAGTGAACAACGATTGACATTACGAGGGAATTGCTTTTTAGATTTTTAGTTTATATAGTTAGTATATTGGTGGATTCGAAAATTTATAAACACAGATGTTTCGATATACCGTGGCGGTGAATTTAACATACATTCGACTAGAAAATTATCTACTTTTCCTATTAGCTTAATAAGCCCGCATGCACAACATTGAGGTTGGTATATAAGTGAATTGAACTAATTGTTCGAATTATTATCGTCTATCCTTTTAATGAAAATATAATCGGTGCCATTTAAATCTACACGTTTAATCAATATATATGGATATTTTTACGAGTATATACAGATTAATTGTGTAATTCGTGTATTACCTCTAATTATTTACACATTTTAATTATAGCTACGCAACTCCGAGATATCTGTCATTAACTCTATATTTAACAAATAATAAATAAGAGTGAGCAGAGTAAAACTGTGATGAAATTAATGGGTTAACGTAAACATGTCGAGTACAAATATATATATATGTTTTTTCTAAATAGCTGTACGATAAAGCCGAAGAATCATTGAAATAAGCGTAGGCGCTGATAAAGCAACGAATCCCTCCATCTAAAAATACCGAAGAAGAAGAGACGTAAGTTGCACAGAAGAAAAGTGACATGCTCGAGTAGGGGTGTCAAATTAGTCGTTAAAAGCCAATTGTTACCCTTTCGTGTCTCTCGTCGTTTTCGAGTTGGGCATCTATATATACGGGGTCGTGTCGAACTACGCGCGCGTCTTTCCCTATATACCGGCTGATGAATGTCTGCAGAGCGTCAATTTTATTTACGACTCGAAGACGCGACACACGACATGCTGCACACCCGCCGACTATTTCCGGTTATTAACGTACAAGTTACAGCTTTTCCCTAAAATGCCTAAATTTTGTGCGCTGACCAAGGTAATACGAGTAGATCGTACGGTTATAAGGAAAAGATTCTTTTGACGTTATTCATTCCTCTCTTTTCATCCAGTGAATGTACATATAACTTCTTAGGGTATAAGCAACAATTTAGAGTATACAAGTACTTACGTATATATTTTTTAATTATTAAAATACTTATATTTTTATTATAATTTTTATTTTATAATATTATTTTAATTATTATTTTATTTTGAGATTGTTACAAATTATATACTTACATACGTCGATCAATATTATACATACATAATCTATTTATTATAATAAAATTAATCGTCAAATTAATACTTTTTTTTAAAATGTAATACTGTTATAGGTACTTAATTACGAACTAGTTGACGTATTACACATTTTTGTTGACAAATCATGGATTTCTTTATACGATATAAATTCATTGCACATCACGCGAACTTCATTTATATTTTGTATTTTATAACTAAAAGCTTTAATTTGTGTTATTCTATTGGCAAAGTCAGAAAAGATCAATTCTGGATGTTCACCAGTCTCTTTGTCTATACGCCAAAGACCCTCACTCCTCATCGAAACAAAGTAAATCCACTTTTTATATACAAATATGGAATAAAAATACTTTGTTAATGATGTTCTAATATACTTTACATCATCAAAATTGAGTGTCGAATGTTGAATTGTACTGTGGTTACCCCAATCGAACCAATAAATTCTATCATTATTAAAATCTATTGAAAATCCGCAAACTCCTTTTAGAGTTATATTTCTAAACAACATTAAATTCGAACCATCAATTTGAGCTCTGCTAAAATACATAGTGTCTGTAGTTCGATTATTTTGTAAAAAAAATAATAATCTTTTGTAAGGATGAATTGCAATGTTTTTAGGTGTCTCCAAGCCGTATAATAAAATTAAATTACTAGATGCATTTGTGGTATTGATCACGCTAATTGAACCATTCAAAGAATCTATAAAGTACAGATTTGACGTTACGCGATCGATCGCTAAACTTTGATAACTTGCGTATCTACCAACTGAAAAAATTTCTCCGTTATTCGTATTAGGCTGCACTCGTTTAATAAAATCATAATTAATTCGTCTTTTCACGATGTAGTATATATAATTGTCACGGTGATTGTAATCAAAATCGTATATTCTATTATTTTTATCGCTGATCGGCAGGTACGGTTCGCAAAATTCAGCTTGACAATTTTCAACCTGATGAAATTTTAAAATAGTCGATTGCGAATAAATTAGGAAATCCATAATACGACTGCAATTTTTTGAATTCGAATTTAATACCCATCCAGTATAACAAGCACAACGATGTGTAACGTTGTGATTGTTGTTATTTTGTAGAAACATGCACGTTTGTTGACATCCTCCATTATTGACATTGCATGGATTAGAAACTAAGCTTCGTTGTGATGAATGTACAATTTTAATGACAGGGAGAGGATTGTTTGGATAAACAGAATTAAATCGGTCCTCTATCTTTTCCTCGAAGCATTTTGATTTATAGTTAATAAAATTAGTTGCTAAAAAAATACTTGTTTCAAATGTTGCGAATTTCGTCCATGTGTAATTAGTTAAATTAATTGGCGAAGTAATTATATTTTCTCCGGAATAATTTGATGATAAAATTTTCGAATCATTTATTCTAGTCCAATATATCCTTTCGTATACTGGATCAATTGAAATCCCATGAAGAATTTTAATATTACCTTTTATAATAATTACGGGTAAGCTTCCATCGAGATTCATACGAATGATTCTAAATCTGTCCAATATAAACATTAATCGTTTAAGAGAATCCAAAGTAATATCAGTAGGTTGAATCAAATTCGTTCCAATTACAATACTCTGATGACGGCCATCTATATCCAAAACATCGATCTTACTACCCAAACTATCAGCAATATAAATTTTATCACCTATGTAATCTATAGCTAATGCTACTGGTTTCCAATAGGTCTTCTGCTGAAAACTTATAAAAAAATCAGTTACGTTCTCATTTAAAGATTGAAAGTGAATTTCATTTCTTTGACAGTCGATCCAAACTAGTAAATTTTTTTCTAAATGATAATCTACATCGCAGATAGCTGTTGCGTTTGTAAAGTATTGAAAATTATCATGTTGGTCTATCCGCCATATTTCATTTCTATTTGTAACCAAAAATTCAATTTTATCTGAATGGTGTACGTTATCTGGAAACAATGTAAAGTTTTCATTTACTTAAATCATACCAGTTTTAAATGTACGTCTTAATAAATGTTTTAATCACCTGGTGCTTCCGAGGCTAAGCAATACACGTCAAAAAGTAGTCTCGAAGTAGCAATATATAAAAATATAAACATTATAACCATTCGAAACGAAAATTAATAATATAAAATTATATTATTATATATTATATATATTAAAAAGAATGTAATATAAAATTAGATCGAGTTCGGATAGGCCGTTCGACGCCTTATTAAAAATTAATAATGTTCGATTCGAGCTCATACTTCAGTACTAAACTGCAGTCATGCAGAGGAAAACCAGATTAACATAACATATATATTACACGAGATAAGTTATTATCTTTATGACGGGCAGACTTTCGTAAAATAAAGTTCAAGAGCAAAACTTTTATTATTTATTTCTAAATTTAATAAGCATAATGAATATTAGTTACAATCTTAATAAATTTTCTATAAAACATGCATACGCATAAAAATTAATCTATTTCAGAAGATTTCTTGATCTGGCAACCTTACTCGTACCTAGTATCTCTTGCAATACTTAAAAATTTTAATATAATTATAAAATACATAATAATTCGTCAGACTGTTCCCGAAAAGTCAATCCCTTTGACGATTGACGCATCAAGTATCGAACCCTTGGATTGAGAAGCAATTTTTACTAATAAAATTAAAACCTCAATGGTAATTTAATTTAATGGAAGTTAAATCCTGGGCGTAAATTAAAAGAATGGCACGTCTAATCCGGCATCAGAATTATACTGTATGTCCGAACATAACGAATGGCCTGCCGTTGTGGATCTCCGCGCGGAGTACACGTTTGTGTGTATATATATATGTAAATTGTTAAAAAATCCTTGATCGCGATACATCGCACACCAATTTGAATTTCAACTCGAAACTGTGGAAAAAAATATGAATTTACATTTGTAAGTATATATAAATACTGGTGAATAGTGTTAAAAATAAAACGTAATACCTGATTCAGAGATAATTTACCGTCCGATTGATATCGAATAATTCTGGTGGTGCAATTGGGCCGAAACAAATTAAAAGTTTATACACGGGAGGATGGCGGTGGGTTGAAGATCGTTTGAAATTCGGATGACTAAATGCGAGAGAGAGAGAGAGAGAGGGTGAGCTCAGTGTATTGAAATTCAATGGCATCGTCAAAATCGCCGGGTATATAGCAGGTCTCGCATCGCTCGGAGATACACGGAAGGATAAGGGACGGTGCGCGGGGGGCGGCGCCGGAGAGCAGTTCAAGACAGCCGGATATAATGCCGGGCGAGATCCCGGCCGTTAAACCGGCATACAATAATCTGCGCAGCGCCAATCCCGCGCCGGGGCGCCGCTTCGCTGTATTCCATTAATTCGCCTGAAAATTTGTCGCTCGTATTAAATCTCGGTGGATTAAAGGCAATCTCGCTTCTCTCCCTCTCTCTCTCTCTCTCTCTCTCTCTCTCTTTCGCTCTTTCCACCCCCCCCCTCCCAACCCTCAAAGATCTCACCCGCTTTTCTCCCTCTCTGTTTTTCCCGCCCCAACTCGCAGCCTTATCCTTTTTGAGCAATTTACCCTCTCTCTCTTTCTCCTACGTTCTCGTTCTCTCGATTTCGTCTTCGCGAATTATCTGCTTTCTCTCTCTCTCTCACTCTATTCCTCTCTCTTCGTCCCATGCTGTTTCCGCAGCCATCATCTACTCTTCCCGTGTATACATATATACATACATCTATGTTTGTGTGTGTGTGTGTGTATGTAAGCTGTATGTATATAGATATACATATATATATCACCTTCTTCGGGTTTACGATCTTCCGTTGTATCCTAGACCATCGCAATTCCGTGAGCTGGGAAGGGAGCGCGGAAGTTCGAGAGTGGGAAGTGTTTAATTAATTCGCCGAGGCGATGATGAAGATGACGAGAACCAATATAGCGAGCGAGCGCGGATCGATTGTCTGTCGAGGCGAGAGGGACGGGGAAATTTAGACAAGCTGATCACCGGCTCTTTCGCCCTTTTTCCGCTTTTTTTCCTTCTTATTTTCGTTTCACTTTATTTTCGTATTACAGCTCGCAGTTGCTTTTATAACCGCTTTTGTAACTTACGTTCCCTCGTTGTTTAACACTGAAATATTTATCGTTTCAACGAATTTCATTATGAAATTGTTCGGAGCTCCATTTCGCGAGCCCGGCGTTAACTTTTGAATGTCTTTAAATATTTACCGAAAGTTAATTAATACCGATCGTAAAGCGAGGATAACATCTATGTGCGATATAATTGAGATCGAGGAATAATTAATCGAGCATAGAATATTTTATCGCACTACGCTAGAGCACCGAAATTTCTTTTTAAATTTAGAAGTCACCGATGAATTGATATTTTACGATCGAACTGTTCGAGATACAAAGTACACCTCTAAGGAATGTATATACGTATACCAAAGTTTAAATAGCTTGTAATTGATTTTCCATTTATCCATAATTGTAATAAATTACAGAAATCGGATTATTCTTCTGTAAATCGAATGAACGACCGTCCAACCGTCGAGTCGTTTGGAAATTAAAATTTATCGTTGCCGTTTCAATAGTCTTGATTCGCTCGGGATCAACTCCTTAATCTTTATAAGGTAAAGTTACGAAGCTTTATGGTAATAATTGAACTCGATCTCCCGTGAAATGAGAAGTAGTTGATAATTTTAAAATATAATGAAAGTCGGAATCAATAAGAGGCGAACGAGCCTGCACCCCGAGTGCGAATAATGGGTGTGCGAGCAAAAAAGGGCGACACGAAGCAGGAAGACCGAGGGCCACCGGTGTCGTCCGAGCACTTCAAAGGTTCGGCGTCACAGACACTGACAGAGAGGGAGAGAGAGAGAGAGAGAGAGAGAGGAGAACCCGCGACGACGAGCGTTCGTACATAATCTCGTGCACTAATTCGCGCAAGTATATTTCAATTTCGCGCGGCATAAAGGGGACGCAGATTACATTTTTGGTCGAGTGCGCCCCGGAGGCCGGCCGACGCCCATCGCGACAAATTGTACCCGAGGCAGGGAATAATCGTTTTATTAACCAAATAAAATCGATGATTGGACGAGAGGATGATCGTGTTTAAACGAGCCTTGTCACCCTGTCCCGCGAGGATTCGCCTTATTGACACAGATGTCACTCTCCGATCACATTTTGCGGCTATTTTACTCGATCGGCTCGCAATAGAATTACCGGGGCATAAAAGACTCTGAAAAACCTCTTGCTTCTTTTATTCAGGGATTATATTTTTTGTAGTTTAATTAATTAAAATCTTCAAAATATGTCTCGTGTACATACAGTTACGTACTGTTTATCATCATTACTTTTACTAAAAAAATTGTTTTATCATCCTTTGTTTCATAAGATCCACATTCTATATGCGTACGAAAAAAAGTACCTCTTTTTTGATCAACATAATGATTTACAACTTTTGTGACCTGTTTCTAGTAAAAATGTAAACATCTTTAGAAAATCTAAACAAAATAGAATCGTGTTATCCGTAATAATCAATATTCCGTAAAACAAATACTCGCTGCGGCTCATCAATTTTTCGATTTATTTTAAATTTTTTATGAATATTCTTGAAAGTAATTACTACAACTGTACATTAGCTCTTTTGATTTGAACAATTATTAGTTTATTATTAACAAAATTAATTTTTTATACAAAAATATCAATATTTTTTAACAACTTTAATTTTTTAATACATTTTTTTCGAATAAATAGAAATCTGTTTAAGTAAAAAAAATCTTGTAGAATGTTTAAATAATTGGTTGAAAGAATACTTACAAAAAATTTCGAATAAATACAAAAAATGATGTAACGTAAGGAGCATATAAACACTGTAATTATGACATATTTTTATGCATAACTTTACTTAAGAGATTCTATCTCTTTGAAATTTCAGAAACTTTATATTGTTACTACAAATATACCACAAAAGTTTTATATTAATAAGATGAAAAAAACAAAGAAATTTTAAGAAGGTTAGTCAAGTACCAGTTTTTAGCCATACCAGAATCCATAATATAAATTAAAGATAGCAATGCGAGCTATTAAAAGAGTTTCAGTTTATTTTGTTTCCTCGCATGTAACGAAAAGAATGATTAAACATTCCGAAGGGGCAACAGTTTTAATAAGTTACCACACAAAGCATATCTTTATACAGATGCAGGAAATTGAATAAATTAAAATAAAAATTGAAATTCGTAATTTTAATAAAAAATACAATATATAGATTAAAATTTATAGTAATTTTCAAGCGCTTCGAGGTCAGATTTTGTTCCATAATTTTGACCACTGTGGCACTACAATTTTAATCTAAGAAGATTTAGATATTTGTTTATGAAACTTCTCTCTGCGTGTACGTTGATGCATTGGGACGCGTGGGAAGATTAACTGCAGAACGAAGAACACGTTTTGTACATTCTTATTGAAATTGTCTTAATTTCTGAACCCCCAGCAGCGGAGCACGAATGATTTATCGGTCGATCCCCGACTGGAAGCGCGATCGATCGGTGTTTCTGCGCTTCGTTGCCGTTGATGTTAATGTTTCCTGAATGGTGACGGAGCCTCGGCCCTGCCTGTAGAAGACGACTACCGACTGGAGCCGATTGCACGAATAAAGTTGTATATACGAGAACAATGAGTCGGGGTACTTTGTAGAGGGTATGGCTACCCTGTCTGCACTCGAATGCTGACGAACGAGCGGACCAGCAGCTTCGAGATGGACCGGCGGCTCAAATTCACGAACCGGCATATTGGGGAAGTTGACCACTTAACTCGGACCATATCGGACAAATTCGCTGTATCACCATAATGTTCTAATAATCACTTAATTTCAATCATTTTCGCTCTTCTCTGAGCAATCTGCAATTCTTATCGGTATGCGGCACTGTTTAATAAAAATGAATGATATCTATACATGATCCGAAGAAACGATGGAAATAAAAAGCAATATTTCATATCGTGGATGTATAGGTTGATATTTGCATCGTACAAATATAAATCGTATACAGAAAAAATGTAACCACTGTTCTTCCCGCGTTAAAACAAGCAAAATGTCAGTATATATATATTAACAGTGAATGAAGAATAGAAAATAAATCGTTTCGAGAGCTCCGGATCAAAGAATAATCTTCATACCCGTTGACATTGATCGTACAGTCGAGGAAAGCCGAACGGCGATACATATTTTTAGAGAAAACGTTGGACGTAGTCGTTCAATATTAAACGCGGGAGTACACGCGCACCGTATAAACGGAACCCCTGTCGCTCGATGTTTTCGCAGAAGTTATTAGTTGTTTGGTGGCACGCGCCCGCGGCTCTTGAGCATACTGCTGTTTCGAATGACAATGAAGCTGTCTCTCGTACGTAGGGTCGAAAAGCACCGATCAACCAGCGGAAACGGGCGAGAAAACGATGCAGTTATGAATGAATGAGGAGGAGGGGCTGCTTTGGCGCGTGGCACCCTTGTTATGACAATCTGACGATGCGATGCTTCCGCCTTTCACGAACCCACAGTTCCTCCATTTATATATCTATATATACATCCACATATAGTATGTCCGTGCGTGTGCGAGTATTGTGTAGGTACTACCCCACCAGATTTATCGTCTTGGCACGTGATTCCCGTAATTGCCCGAAAATAACTTTTCATATCTCTGATTCATCTAAATACGATCATCGTCCTTCGTTCATGACTCCTATTCAAAAAAATTAGCCTCTAACACGCATAATTATCATACAGTTACACGATATGCGTATACTGACTATTTTTCTCGTATTGACGCGGTGATATTTTAATAAATACAAATTATTATATTCTTATTCAAAAGTGAAACATGTACATTTTTGGCGTATATAGAAACAAATTTATAGCGAACGATTAGCATAACAAACTTGTCTTTTTAATTATATGGTAATTAAATTTTGTAAAGAATAATATGCATATGGGTTATTGTATACAAACCAAGTGAATTTAACATATTATCATGTTACATATTATCAATTAAATATTTTAATTTTATTGTTATTAAATTCTTTAGAGAGCTCATTTAATGGTAAAAATGACGTAAAGATATTGACGTTTCACAAACAATCGACTATATCGACTATCTATTGGACTAAAAGTATGTAACAATTAATATTATTTACTTTGATAAATCTTATGGTTGAAATTAATCGAGAACAATTTTATACGTAAAATTAATTGTACGAACAGTATTGTATAATATCATAATTAAAAATATTTAAAATTCGCATTTTAAAACAGTTTAATTCCTGTAAATTAATTAAATAATATAAAACGTATGCATATTACTCAATGTATAAAACATCAACATACCTATATAAGTAAATATTATAATGCAACCAACGTAACTTTAGTAAAATTGGCTAAACCACTACAATAAATGTAACTTAAATTCACCACGAGAAAATACACTGAAGAGGCTTAAGTAAATTTTACTTGATTTACTTTTCGTGTATAGAAATGGGAAATTACATTTTCTTCATTCCAGCGGAATTATTCACTGATGAAGCGAGGACCTGCTGTCGCAACTTTTACATATCAGGGCTTTGTTTTGTATTTTCACAGCTGTGCCAGCACATCTATACCGACAACGTATTTTCTGGCGATAGTCAACCGTCCTGGCTATCAATTACTATTAGCATTACATTTCTGAAAGGTCACATATGGTATATAGGGGTGACATCGACTTTCTCTTCTTCTCAGCTATTTAACTTACTTTTAATTTACTCCCTTGATTCTAATTGTAAGCGCATGCACACGCAATTTACAAGATATATATCGATTAAGTATTTTTAAATATGTGACGTTAAAATTATATCAGCTGCAGCATGCGTTTAACAAATTTATTTTAATGCACTATTTAATTTTTTATTGATACGATCGTAATATATTATTTCACTGTACTATTTTTATAATTTTAAACTTTTCGGTAGAATATGTGATATATAAATGAGGATATTAATGGAAATATACGAGAATTAAATTACAATATCTGCGTCAATTAAATTATTACTATTACATTGTTAAGATTATTTTTGTATAAGACAAAGACAGTTTTAATGTATTTTAACGTATTTATTTTTTTAAATACGTAACAGAATATTTAAATATTTTAAATATTAACCACGAAATCTTAAGAGCGTAATGAAGCTATAAAACCGTGTAATGAGAGGAATTTATTGTTTAATTAGCATAGTATTTCCGACGAGCGCGAATCTGCTTAGTGTCTCATAAATACGTAAAATATAACTTGTAATTACCGATGGAATATTCTAAATTACCGAATCCGAGTGTCATCGAATATTCATAAGTTGATTTAAACGGTAAAATTGGCGAGAATAAAATCTTCTTAGAGTGCCGAGCCACGTTAAAACATAATTCATAAGTAGAAAATTAGAGAAACAAAAAAAATATGAAAACCCCTATATAGCGTATTTTAAAGAGCGAGAGAACGAGAGAGAGAGGACACACATATATATATATAGTAGTATGCTTGGACTTCTGTATGTGCGTCAAGTGTGAGTATATATTATACAACCCCTGAGAGAAGATGCGGGCGAGTGACACCATATGCGCCGCGTTGAATCGCTAATATCTGTATAATATGTGTGAATGTAAATAAAATGGACTGGTTGACCTATGAAAGAGGGAGAGAGGGGGAAATGCGCGCATGCCGGTTATGTCAACGACCCATACGATGGCAAAAACGAGCTCCATATAACTTTCTTTCAACGTCACTGTCATCGGTGCGATTAACTTTTATGCATTTTAATGCGATATAAAAGGTTGTTCAATACCAACACAGACGCAATTACCGGATCACTCCTCTATTACCCATAATCGTCGTTGGCATACTTCGTCTTTCTTTTAAAAGAAAATAACGCTCGTAGAGATGCCAAACGTATAATACTTATCCCAGAGTACTACAAACATTCTGCTAATTCTTAGACATTATTTATTTCTATATCCAATATTACGCGCAGCAGTTATAGTCCTCGGGCACACAGTTAACATTGAAAATTGAGAAGCGATGTGCATTAAATATATTAACACGACTTGTATTTTATACGGGTCATAAATATTTTGAACAACACTTTTACTATGCACTACATCACACTTAAGCGTATACCTAATGAAGGATAAAAATAATTAAATTATCTAATGAAATTAATTAATGGTTGATCGTTTTAATTAATTAAATTAATTGTGGTTCGCTAAATTTTATGTTAAGTCGGGCAGTAAACTTTGATATTTTCTCCATCAGCGAGTATTAAACGAAAAGTATAATTATAAGTGCTCGCGCGCAGTTACTTGAATTATATATATAGTAATGTAGATCGTTGCCGATAAAACCATTGTAAAAAATATTAACCAATTTCATATTTGAATCGTTACTTGGGAAAACAATAACGATTCGTTAGACCAGCAAATTTGAGCGATCTGGACAGTTAGGTTAATAAAAAATGTTTATTAAACCTTATATCCCCGCGTGTACGCCTACACGAAAATTCTGACATTTACTCCTGTTTATTCAAAAATTACGTTGAAGGTTCGGTAGATACATCTCGCCTTGACCTAAAATTAGCATAAGCAACGTGCAATAGTTAGAGGTAATGTTCTAAAAAAAAAAAAGAAGAAGAAAAAGGCCAAAAGATAAACAAGCGTATAAGTATACGGGACCTTGAAATTCGCTCGAGATTCTCGGTCTAGCGTGTATTTCGCATAAACTCGCGCGAGTAATATTGATTCGCAAAGCAGCGGCGTGGCGTATGGCGAACTTGGTACCGATATCGATCTTATAAATATAGATGCAAGGAATATTATATAGTCGCTCCGGCAGTGGTGAGGATTTTGAGCTGCGCATAAATTAGACCGGCTTACCATAAAGACAATATTAAGGAACGATCGTGGCATATACGTGTATGTGTGTACATTGGTGTATGACCCCGACTACCGTGAACGAGCGAACTCAGCCCGATGCGAACCACCTCGGGAATTTGTATTTATTTTTATTTCCTATACCGATTTATCTGGAGAATTGTCGTTCGATGTATATATATACGCCTTGTCCATAAATCGAATGATTACGCGTATTTATAATGCCCAGGTTTTTCGCTATTACGTATGCAACGAATTATCAGTTTGATTTTCGACGCCGCGGTTGTGTGGGGCTCGTCTATATATACGGCATATATATATGTATATACTCATTGTAATCGTTTTTCGTTCTTTGTGCCCCGGTTGAATATTCAACTCCCTTATTTATACGAAACTAATGTCGCGTATTTTGAATAACGTAGTTTTGAATTTTTTTTTTGTTTTTTTTTTTACGAACGTAGATTCGAATAATTGATACACAGTCAAAAATATATAATTATATACATATGCCTGTTACATTATCTCGATGTGATACATAAATATTTACACTTGGGAAATAACGTGTATTACATATACTGATACGGAATTTAAAAAACAAAATAGGTATTACGATTTTTATTAAATCGTAAATAATTATATTTATTCGCTTCGAAAAAGAGTCGGAACCAATTTTAAAAAATCATATTACTATGTTCTTAGTTGCGCATTAATCGAGATTACGGTAACAATGGCACTATTATATCATCGGAGAATTCACGAAAATCTGAAATCGAGAGGAAAAAAAAGAATTTTTAAATATATAGTTTAATAAATTTTACTTATTTTAATTTGTACGAAATTTTGAACCAATTATTATCTTCATTCTGTACTGCAAATGTTAAATAAAATATAAAATGTAAGTATTAATTTAAATGTACACATTTGTTTTTTTTTCTATGTAATAATGAACAATAGAACGTGTTCGACGATACAAACATTTAATGCTCAAATAAATCATTGTTCGTTCTATATAAAATTTTGAAATAACTTATAAACTTTAAAAAAATAATAATATATATTATCAATTATTTATAATTAAAAATAATAAATAACCGTAGATTATTATAGCACTATCATTAAATACGCGATACTTGATAAAATAGTGTATATATACTCGGGATAACAATTTTGAAAATTGTAAACGTAACTAACTATCATGAGCGAATCATAAATTCAACGTCTTGCGCGTAAAAAAGTCATAGCGAATCTCACTGAAATGTTTCAAGTTAAAATACAGCCCTCGTACAGTAACTTTAAGAAAAAGCTTGAGCTCTCGAAGGCGAAAAGCACAGTCTTAAAAAGAACTATTCGAAACATTTTAATTTCTCTAATTAAATTTTCGTGTAAGCAGTCGCTGCCTGCACCGGCCAGTATAAAAGCCCGTAAACGACGTAAGTATATGAAGAGAGGGAGATATAGAGAAAGAGAGGGAGAGAGAGGGAGGGTCACGCGTAGAAGACAAAAGACATTAAGCCTTCTTGACTTCCGAGTGCCAAGAAAGTGGTATATAACCTAGGTGCTCACGAACCCTTAATTTCGCATAAGGTACGCGACGATAAATTACATCACATCGTCGAGAAGAGTGCAAGACTGTCCTTTGGGAGGTCTCATCGAGCAAACCATAAGTAACTAGTGATGCAGCAAAGAAACCGAAGCGTTACGTATTATCTATACATAGGTAACATACACATACGCGTATAAGATACACATTGGAGGGTTCGAGCCGCGGAACAATTAGCTTTGCTAATCCCGTGTAAATAACATAATTCCGCACGGCTGTCGTTCTTATCGCCTCGGTTCTCGCGTATACGTGGAACCCTACTCTCTGTCTCTGTGTACGTGTGTGCGTGCGTTTCGCGCGGGCGCGCGCCGCGCCTTGTGTAAAAATCCATTTATCCGCGTTAAATCTCGCAGGCATTGTTCTCCGGCGCGCATCGCACGAGAAAAAATCGAAGTGCCCCACGATGTGCACGCCGCACGCGCGTATAATACACCTGGGACTTCTCATTTGTATTTGTATATCTATCGCGCAGGTATATATATGTATTACCCACTCGCACGCCCGGGTGCAGTATAACTTCTTTTCGGTACACTTACGGCACTTATACTTCCATTATTAGGTACTCGGGAAATCCACGGGTAACACGTTTCTTGTGATGTAGTCTACCGTTCTCGCGAGAGAGGGGATGATGCGCCTTCGCCGTCGAGTTTTATCTTGCTGGAAGATACGTAAATATCCTACAATTTAGGGGATCTTAAACATTTAAATTTATCGACCGAGACCTACACTGTTTTTATAAAAATTAACATTTTGTATGATAATCTTATCGAAATCACGAAAACATTGTTATCCCTTACGACGCGTCCTATGATTTTCCATAAATCTAAGGTATACTTGGAATACATTAATTAACGAGATTATTTTTATAAATTTTCGTCTACCTTATAATTTTTAAATCAATTAATCTTATTTATTAATATATCGATCTGCTTAAACTTTGCACATATATAGATTGCATAATCATGTGAAAAAATCACGTTCCAGTATTTTCCTTACATTTTAATATAATATTATGTATAATATAATTGTAATATTCTAATTCATTCTTTACTTTTCTGATGTACTTGGAACCAAACACTAGTATCACCCGCATAAGATATTATATGTCACTCTTTTTTATTTAATTTGAATACATATAGCTTATGTATGTATAAAGAATAATGGTTTCAGATTTTGTAGTTGTTTTGTCTTACTTCAAAAACTATAGTCATCATATTTTTTCATGTATCTCTGAAACATGTAGCTATATTTTCTTATTTTTGTACTAAAACCTTAAACACAACATATTAAATCATATACCAAATCTCCGCATTTAATTTTACCAAATTTTACGTTGTTAATATTAGCTTCTATACTTTTAATGCCTTATTATTTTCAATGCCAATTATTTAAAACCGCGGGCTATGCATTTATGGCATTTTAACTGATTTTTCCCATTTATAACTATACTACATGTTCTGTTATTTTTATGGTGCTTTAGTAATTTTAAGATTAATTTTATATCACTATGTTCAATAAATTCACTCATTTAAATACTTTAAAATAATTTATAAATAATAAATTTGTTTTTATTAAAATATAGTGAAATAGTTGTACAATACTAATTACAATTCTGCTAATACTTTGTAAAATTAAGACTAAAAAGTTTGATGCTAGTGGGGTTTAATTATAAAAATCGGAATATATTTCCCTAGTAGCCCTTTGAGGTTAAAAATTGCTATTCGATGTTTGTAAATAGTCATTTTTCGCTCATTTTTTAAAAAGATGTCTAATTTATACCTAAAAAATAGATTGTATTTGTACTAAAGTATGTCAGGTATAATATAAGATCGTAAATTAAGAGTGCAACATTCATTTGCAATGTATTTTTTAATAAAAATCTATGCAATAAAATACAGTAATTTATAAAAATCGAAAAAGAAAAGTTAATGGGGTTGAGGGTTTGCGCTAGCCGATATAAGAAAAACCAGATGAACTCGTTTGTTTCTAAATTTTGTCAACTCGTCCGATAGAGTTTCCTTCGGAATCCATACCACAAAATAAGAAAAATCGCGAAAACAGAGGGAACACAAATACAAGTGTCTACGAGAGGAATATACAAAGGCTTTCCGCGGTCGAGGGGCGGGGGGGCGGGGGGCGGGGGCGAGCAGGTTGCACGGGGCGCAGTATTTACCTATGCGCATGGCAAGGGGGTGTATAAAGCGTCTCTCTCTCTCTCTCTCTCTCTCTCTCTCTCTCGGCTGTGCCCCTCAATTCAAAGTTGCGCGAGGATAGCGAACCTGTGTATACGAACTCGTACTCGAGATAGATAAGGGAGGGCGAGAGAAGGCCGGCGCGTCACCTCTCGGGCGCAGTATTCCCGGGTATACACACCCATCCGAGTCCAAGTGAGCACGTAGGTGTGTGTGCGCGCGCGCTCGCATATCTGTTAGAAAATACGAGTGTTGGTCCGCGTGCACGAGGAGGGCTTTGGTTTGTGGTCGGGCCAACGGGCTGGTTTACAAGTATAATGAGTCTTGCGCGCCGCATAACATTACATCGCTGCTTGCTCTGGATTTAGATTAACTGTTTACATGAACAGCGCCGAGAGAGAGAGAGAGAGGGAGGGAGAGGAGAGAGATAGCAACCTCGAGATAGAGAGCTACGGAACCCGAGAGAGCGAGCGAGACGGAGGAAGCGAAACCGACCGATTGCCGCGCGGAGCTCACTCTCTCTCTCTCTCTCACTACTAGCAACGCACCGACGCCACCCGCCGCCGAATGGCTACACGAACACTGCACCCACCTCCTACGATATTACCTGTGTGCCGGAGCTCTATACTTACTGTCCAACCACATACTACTAAATTACCCGTCATACACACTACTATACTCGCTCGACGCACCTTCCAATCGACGTTTATCAAATTTTATCATCCCTTTACACTTACACCCTCACAACCGTACTCTACTATTATAATCACGCGCTTTTTACGCTGTCTTATAGTTTATTCGAAATAATTCGATCTTATTGACGCCGATTTTTCGAAGCAAAAACGCTAACAATGCGATCGTTTTTGATACTAAATTTTATACTTTGTCCACCGATAGCCATACTACTTTATGCGCCGCATCTAAAGCTCCACTTAATTTTTCATGTAGAAACGTTTTATCTTCTACCAAATAGGTACGAAATGGAAAATCGATTGAAATTTTTACGCTGACGAGTGTTCTTATACCTATACTTACATTTTATATTTTAAATAACTTTATTAATATTCGAGTCAAATTTTCTTGTTTTTATATTATTATCATCGGTCAAATGCATTTTTGACAATTATTTGAGAAGTTATATATTATTGCCAAAGAATATATTTATTATTAAAAGCAATTGGTATTTCGTATTTTTTAAAAAATACTTCTTTCGTTCTCTGCATAAAATAATATAAAGAAATTTGTGTAGTTTAAAAAGTAAAATTTATGTTAATACTATGTTAATCAAAAATTTGTTAATCAATTGTAATATTTTAATTTTTTTTGACCTTACGAATACGATTTCGATTGGCCGCTTCGATTGTGGTGTTACGATGGTACATTTTTGAACCAAGTATACGGCACGTCGTATTCAAAATGATCGTCGAGTATTATTCAAAAATATTTGATATATGCAAATTGAAATATAACAAATATAAGCCAATGGCACGTAAAATGATACGGACAGTAAATTTCTATTAAACCTATAATCTTGCAACTGATAATGTAAATTTATATAAATCCAATTTTATTAAAATTTTCGTTGTATAGGTTCACAGTTATATATACGTGGGGGAACGTCGAGAACTCGATTAAGCTCGCGTCAAGTTAAAAATTTGGGTTTTCATGTAGTTAAACGCACGAACGTCTAAGTGTACGATCGAACGATAGTCTCAAAGGAGAAAGATTCGCGAGCAACAAAAATTGGTGTGGAACGTGAATTCGCGTCCGTTCACGGTGAATATATGCACACCAACCTCGGAAATTTTTGTAACCACGGAATACACGAAAGAGGATATTCATCGTGGGGCCGTATCTTTTACATCGGCCACGGAAAACCCGATAACCCCCAAGTTAAATCAGCGAAGGAGTTATCGGTCGCACCGCGAAAGAGAATGTATCGGTCTCACGTCTCTCTGAGCGTTCCCACCTCCTTTCTTCCCTGCATCCTCGGTGCTTTCTCGACCTTTTATTTTTCTTCTTTACGTGCATTTTTCCTTTTTTTATTTTCCTTCCTTCCTTTTTTTCGTAAACTCGCAGAGGCGCGATTTACTTCTCTGGACCGTGCGCAAGTGGGAGAAGTGCCGTAAACGGATAATAGCCAAACTTTTCTGCGCCAGTCTATTCCGCGTGCTCGCACACAAATCTACGCGTGTCGAGACTACCACGTTCGAAGCCGTTGCGCGGAAAAAGTTTATATTCACCGAAATCCCACTTCTGGTGCTTCAAGGCTTCATTGTGCTTTAGAAAAATGACTGGCTATGCTTCCTTTTAAATGTACATTTTATTTAATGTACTCGAGGCTACGCCAAAGTATTTTACTTTATCTGTGTATATGTGCGCTTGATAATTCAACCCCGTAATTTCAATTCGTTCCATCATTGTAGAAACACGGGCGTATCGTATTTATTCGTTAATTATACTTTTTATATTTACAATAATTATTACAATATTCAATAATTGATTTTTTTAATTTGGTTAGGCAAACAAACTATTAAATTCATTGAATAAGTTAAATCGGATTTTTTTAAAGACGACATCTACAACATACAAGGAGAGAATAAATAGCAATGATTACTATATAGACGACTACTAAGTCAGATACGATAAAACAATTTTTGACTTACTACTTGTAATTCATAGCACTGAATACTAAAATATCAAGTAACGAATACTTTTTTTCTTTTTTTTTGCATCATATGGTTCCCAATTACTTGGCATGTATATTAATCAGTGCTAAGCAGAATAGTAATCATTGATATTTTTTTTCTTTCCGTGTAGATTATCATTTGTAGTAATCTGCAAAATTTTATTTGACTGGACGACAAAGGAAGATTAGATTACATCAGTTTATTGAATATACATTGGTTCAGGTTAGCTTTTTGATCGCGTAACAGAAAATGTAAAGCTTCAATAATCGATTTGAAGCGTGGCCCTTCACCATTTCAACTGACATTTGGTATTTGCCATTTCAAACGATGGAATATAGTATAAAGGCAGACCTTCAACCTCGTCGGTTGAATTCATAGTGGCGTGAAAATAAAAAAAAAAACGAAAAAAATAACGCGAAAATACACTATCTGCAAATGCACTTTGCCGAAAAATAATAAAAAGGAAAAAAGCAAGCTATCCAATCGACCGACAACTTGGCCGCGCTGCCGCTTGCAACGTACCGTGAAGTGAAAGCGGTTTATGAAAAATCGTGCAATACGAAACGCTATCGTTGAGTCGGAGCTTTTTGCGCGCATAAAAGCAGAGCTTTAAAAAAGAAAAAAAAACAGGTCGATGAGTAAAAAGAACCGAGCTCGCTCGACCATTCATCGTGGCGATAAACTTCACGTCTACGAGTAAAAAACCTAAAGTGCGGAAGAGGGGAAAATACATCAGCGATATAGTTCCGTTGATAAAAATCACTCGCTTGGCTAAAAGTCTGGCGTATATTGATAACTCGTCGAACCGTATATGTATATAAACGAAGGGAAATGGCCTACTCTATTCGGTCGTGTTATATATACGTATAGCCCGCCGCCGATCGGTCAACTTTCGCACAGGGGCGGCAGTTATGAAAAGCGCTGCTTCCTTTACATACATCAAACCCAGTCAATGAATCGCATTCATCGTTATTTCAATCATCATAAGTGCGCGAGAATTACATTTAAATTCAATCGCGAACATTAAATCGTAATTTACAATTAAAGGCTCTTTTTATCAACGTATCGACGAGTTATTACTATATATATATATATATATATATAAACATATTACATTTAATTATTTACACTGCTACGTTAATCTTTTAAATTGAACAACCTACGACGAAACAAAATTCTTCTTTGCGGTGTATTGTATAAAAATGTGTAAGCAGAGTATATAATTTTCGTATACGAATACGTCGTAAAGATGTGTATACGATAATATTGGCTATAAAATTATGTTGTTTTTCAGAAAATCGGTGAATTTATCTCCATTACCCGTATTACTTCATAAAAAAAAATAAACCTATAAAATCCATTAGGTCCATTTTTACTTCGTCGCGTAATGCTTTTCTTTTTATTCGCACGTCACATTTACGTTTGAGGTGAAAAAGAAAAAAAAATCAGATATAGTTAGATATACGTGATCTGTCTTACGTTCGATGTGGCACGTACGCGTATGAGCAGATAAAAAAAGTCCTAAAAGACTCGCCTATGTCGTTATCGATGGTCAATGATGTCCATTATGTATGCGTCACATGACAGAATTTAGGACTGATCGATCGTTCCCTCGACGCGGTCCGCTTTTGCGAAAACGCTAAGAAGTCGATATCGCAACTTCGCACAGTCATGTTCTCTTACTAAAACAAACAAACAAGCTGTGTATCTTGAAACATTACCGCACCGAAAGATTTTGTTAATAAATTTACAGTGATAACGTGGTATATAACCTAAAAGATATCGGATATGCGAGAAAAATTAATTGTAATATTTGTAATGAAATTATTAGAATTGTAGTAGCGATAACAAGCTAATTTTTATGTTACTGATTATATACCTATATTTCATTTCGTTATCGATAAATTTTGTAGTCTAAATAAGTATAAACTCATATTCGATAAATGTTTATTTCCCTTTCCACGCGCTAAATTGTGAATTTTATACATATTTATATAGCTACTTGGCACTCTTATTAGACAGAGCGGATCATTAGTAAAGTAATTGTACGAGTGGTTATCGTTTATATTAAAAATAACAGAAATCGCAACAAAATATTAACAATCGTTAATTAACTAACTTAAAGTCGTAAAAATAAAAGTGGAGAACAACGAAATAACAAAATTTAACGTTTAATGTCTAATCGAGGATGTATAGGGAATCGAACGAACAAAAAGTTAAAAGAAAAGAGAAATAGAGTGTGGGGGGGTATACGGTATAGTGTACGCATTTATATTCGTTAATGACAAATTAGTACAATTGGAAATTCGTCCTAATTTGAGCGAACAGAATGACGCGTACGGACACGATTGTAATTGATTGACCCGGTGCAATTGATTGCCAGGCACACAAAATCCGTTTAAATTAATCGCGTCTAACTACTACTCGCGACTTATCCCCCATTTTAAAAACCGTTCGTCTTGAGTAAGATAAAAAGGAGCGATGAAAAAAGAAAAAAAAAAACTAAAATGAGCGTGACTACAGCCGTACTAGCAACGTGAACGCGAAAACTGCGAGGGGGTATTGAATTAGCGACACCCTTTTTTTTTCACAAACGATCCATTATTCAATTAAATTTCTGTTTGTCTTGTTCACTTTTATTACTATTCATTCATATGTAAAAAAGCAAAGACTGCTGATTTAATAATTTAGGGGAATCAAGCGAAACAAATTAAAATTTATTACAATTTCGAACGTAAATAATTCAATTATATGTACATATATATATATATATATATAGGATGAACAATAAAATTGACGTCCTGCAACGCTAGATATTTTAATTTGACGAATATCATTTAACAATATGATAATGATAAATATTTTAAGAATTTTTTATTAATTAATCAAACATTTGTAATTTAACTTTGAAAATATTGTGCAAAAAATTGGTTAAGTATATTATATCCGAAATAATAAATGATGATAATAATGTGTAACTTTTGAAAAGATTACCCAATGATATATTTGAATATTATTTCTCACGAAGATATTCCCACCATAATGTATAAAAGCTATTTTTTTTCAAAGCACAATATTCCATGTATGTTAGATGATTTGTTGATAGGAAAGAATAATATATATACGGTGTGTGATTCATCGATTTGCGTCCGCGGGCCAATAATCGTACAACATTCACCAATGTAAAAAGTTACATATAGGACGGGGGTTAAAATCTGAATAAAATACTGTCGAGGCGTTAGACGATTAATGAATTATGACACATGTAAGTCCGTGTCTTAATCGCGGGCACGCGTGCACCTTGCTTAACATAAACCTTTGATACGAGAGGCGCGAGAATAAAGGGGTGCAAAAAAACTTCCCCCTTTTCTCCCTAAAAGGGCGCGTGACGCTCGTAACGAGGATAAGTTGAAACCGAATGAAAGATATATAAAGAGAGAGTGAGAGGGAGAGAGAGAGAGAGAGAGATCAAGGACGGGGGAGTTGGAGCGAGCGCGCGTGTATATATGCGCCCAAGGCTGCCTGAGCGTCGCACGTGGACCTTCTCAGCTTACTGCGCGACAAATCCGCGATCCTGCATGCATAAGCGATTTAACCTGCTTTAAATTTATTAAAATGCTGTCATTTTGTTCTACAACTCGATGAAACGCTGTTTCTACATGGGCGCAACCTTTTTCTCGATGGATTTTGAATGTCAAAACCCGCCTTGAACGCAAATTTCTGCGCCCGTTGCTGCTCTATTTATCATACGTCGTGTCTTTATTTTTTCAGGCTAACCCGGATTTATTTCAATTGTTCACTTCTTAGAAGTTAAGTTCGAAACTATCATATTATTTATTTAGTGTGTGTTTTATGTGTACGATAAGAAAATATTATATTGCATTTTTGTTCTTGATATAATCTAATAATATATATTTGGTATGTGAGATTGAAGATTATAAATTTTGAACCTTCTGGTCTCTATAACCGAGCTATTTTTCCGATTCTGTATTTATGTGCGTTAAACTCGAGTTATTATTTGTTCAACTTAATTTAATATAAAATCTAACATAATCTCTAATTCCAGATTTCTCCAAGAATTCATACTGACTTACCAGAAGAGTGTCTCAGATGTGGAAAACGGATTTTATACCATGAAAATATGAAGAAAACCAGATTTATTTATCTCTCAGCAAATTTTGCTAAAAAAAGACTTTCTCTTCTAACCGGAGAACAAATGTAAATAGATAAGTATTTAAACCAAAAACCGCTGAAACGCTGAGATCAAGTTAATTCTATATATATAAAAAAGAAGCTGTATCGATTAATTTGGCTCAAAGTTAAAAAAAATAAAAAATTGAAGTACTTTTATCCAAAACTTTGTAGTAAAAATTTATTGATTTTTGGTTCAAATTTTCTTTTGTATATTATTTTTTTCATAACTTTAACACAAATTAACTAAGCCTTTTTTTAAATTATACACGGAGAGAAAAATGTTAGTAATGTTAACACGGTAACAGACTGCCAAAATTCAAAAAATTACTGAACTTTTAGTAACAATTTCTATATTTTTAGTAAAAATTAGCAGACTTTCAGTAAATATTGTTAGAAAGTTCAGTAAAAGTTAACAAAAAGTTGAGTAATTTTTTAGGTTTTGGCAGTCTGTTACCGCGTTAGTAAAAATTTCATAAAATTTACAGGATTGTTCATAAATTTACTGAAACTTTGCTCTCCAAATATCTACTTGATCTCAGCTTTCTTGCGGTTTTTGGTTTAAATGTCTATCTTCATTTATTTTCCAGTTATAAGCTATTAAAGTGGAATCTTTCTTTTTCTCAAAATTTGCTTTAATTTCCTATAGTTTGCGTAAAATGAAGCATAGGACAAAAATAACTCCGGTTTCCTTTATATTTTCATAGTATAAAACAAATCCTAAAGATAAGATCCATTTCCCACATCTGCAATATTCTCCTTGTTAATTTCGTAATCTCTTTTAGTTATTTTTCCTCGGTTGTGCTAATATACGTGTATAAGAGAATAAATAAATAAACGTATATACGTAAGGTTTAACTCGTAAAATCGTTTTATAAAAATTTCGTATGGAATGTGTAAAAGTATATCATGACACCCTTCACAAAACGTAAAGCTTCTCACGTACTCGAAAGACAAAATCCGATATCTCTTATTCACGTGTGCTTGCGACAATAAATCCGCATTTTAAAACCCGTGCGTCAGTCAACCAGGCTATTGCGTATATGCAAGCCCACGTCAAAATCCCCTTGGCGTACACAACTGCGCTCTCGGCCCCAATATTGATACTGGGGTATAACAGAAGTACGATCTTAGACCGGGTCTCCCTTTACCCCCTCGGGGTACCGCCAACGCGTTTATATTCGCACTTTCGTTCCCCCGGTCTTTTCTATTCTCCTGCTTACCTTACCCAACCTCCACCGCCCTCGCCTCGCCGCTCCGTTCCCCACCACTACCACGTACATCCCTCACACGCGCACGCACACAAACACCACCGAGAGTATCCCCCGGGCGAAAAGGCAAAATCGAGGAGCAGTGGCACGCTTATCAAAATAACGGTTACATCTTCATAAATATTTGGCCACGTATTTCGGTATTGCAGTGCTCGCGACGACCGTGAAATCAACATGGAAATTAGGGCGTCCGAGGGTTCGCCGCCCGATCCTTACAAAAGAGTCTAACTTGCCCTACTACCGAAAACTTAGGGCACCTCGTCTTGCTTTATTAATGTCACCATTACCGTGCCCGATAAATATTTTTTTCCATCATTTATTAATCACCTATGTTTATCAATTATTTTCTCTCGCTGTATGTATGTATATATATACATATAGACATATGTACCGTGGAAACCCACGATTTTAATGGAATATTTTCAATTTGCAACCCCCTGTCGTATTTATTGTCTTCTCGTGTTGTTACATTTTTTTATCTGCAGCTGATGGAATTACATTATTAATTAATAATATTTCTTTTCTTATGTAAATGGCATTTATGCCACTACGTATACAACATTTATTATTTTATTTATTAATATGAAGTTGCTCTGTGAATTTTGTATACCAATTTTGTTTAGACTATTTGTTTAGACATAATTATTTCCACTTTATAACTTTCTTGCGTAAGCTTTGCGAAAATAATACGAGTGTTTTAGATTTTCCTACCTCTTGTTTAAATAGAAATTTCGTATATATAACAGTAAGTGTTTAGCTACAGTTATTTTTTTTTAATAAACATTACCGAATAATCGTTGTTTATTTAATTTTGTTTAAAAAGGTTTCGCTTAGTTTCGCCTATATCTTTGAAACATTCTTTATAAATTTTCAGATATTTAATTAAAATAGTCGAAACGCAACCTTTGGGTTACAAGGGGAAGATCGTAGATTTCCGTAATTCGGATGTTACAATCCCCTTAAGCACATCGGAGATTCAGCATTTAAAATAATTATTCTATTGAGATAAATCTTATCCGAATAATTATATTTCTATAGTTAACCGAGTATATAAGAAATAAAAAAGGTATATGGACCAGCATTAATAATGATTTGCATATAAAATGCAAGACTATAATATGGAAAGTAATAAGATCGTGCGCAATGGTTAAACAAGAACGTCGGTGTTGTGACTCGTAAAAGTGTGCGAGGGCGTGAAACTGTATAAACATTTCGAATTAGTATTCAGATGCGCAGCTGTTGACTGGTGGATGGCCGAGCTCGGCGCTCCTCGGCTCGCGTTTCGAGGGCTTCCCGAGGCTTCGTTTAATTGTCGGGCAGATGCCTCCCCCTTCACCCCGCGCCCCGTATATTCTTCGAAACTCTTCTCTTCGACCCTTGCTCACCTTGTCAACCCTCCGTTCGACGAGCCTCCCCCGCTCTTCTCCGCTTTCACTTCGTTACGTTTCATTTATTTTCCCTCGGCAATTGGACGAAGGAGATCCGATCGTTCCGACCGACAATTTGCGCGGTTTTCTTGGCTTATGTCATTCTTATATTCTGCGATATCGAACACCTCTCGTTATACATTTATCCAACATATACCTATATATATATTAACAATTCACAACAATATACAAATTATTACGACAACAATATCGTTTGACTAAATTCACAGATGCTATATACACGCATATTTTGCAATAGACAAAACAAAGAAAATAAATAAATAAATATAAATATGAGCTTGAAAATATACACATCGTGTAAAGTGAAGCAGCTGGTATTTTTTCTCGGCGAGCCGCACTCGATAGAAAATCAGACACGTCCATCTAGACTCAAAGAGCATTTCCCGCGGTTCTTCGTTCCGTATACGAGTTAACAAAGTTGCACGCGATATCAAGGTATACTTGAATATGGTTTCTCCTATGTATATATTTTGCATAAACCAATGTGTCGTAAACCATGTGTATGCGTGCAGGTTGCATTGTTTTCTAGTTGCGCGTTCGCTTACCCGTCGCGTGCCGAGTTTCATCTCCGCCCTTAGCCAAATTAATGTCCTTACTCGACAACTACGATAGATACATTTACTTACATATATTCTTATATTTATTGTTTCAATTAATTTTCCGATACAACTATTTTCTTATTCCCTATTACTCGTTACTATTTTTGTTACGTATACGTAAATTGTAAAGATAATGTTACGTGCAGTAAATTTCATTTCATTGCATTTATGTAAATAAGTGAGAGATATATATATATATATATATACTTGAGCATTTATCCTATGTAAATTTTTGTAACAAATTATAAGTTATTTTTTTAGTAAGTAAGATAATTTACAAGGATAATAGTTATAGATGAAATCGTTAATGAAATATTTATAAAATGTATTAGTAAAATGTAATATAATATATAAATTAATTCAAATTCAAATTTTTCTTATATATAATTCGTATGAAACGTATATTAAATACGCTTCTCAATAGATAAAATTGACATTTTGTTGGATAAATGTTAAATATATATTCTTGTCGTGGAATCGATTAGCATTACAGAATAATAATATTCGAAAGAACGTCTTCTCCTGGACCCATCGTGATTTTCTGAACGCATTTTCTCACTTCGGGTTTCGTCGGTTGAATGGAATCAGAATTTTTCGATTCCTCGTGCGAGCCGTCCGGGTGATCAATACAACAGGCATTCGAAAGAGAAGGAAAAAGGCGGTTTGAAAGCGATAGGCCTGTCGGAACGCGCTAGCCTTCGGCGCTCGGGAGAATCTTTATTGATACTGTAACTGAGATTTTTCGGTGGGATTTATCTGCCTTCTTCGGCTAACACGCGCCTTATCGACCTTCGCCTCCTACTCCGTTGTTAAAAATCCATTTGGTCAGTCCGCCGACGAAGCCGCGAAGCCTTTAATCCATTCACAATTCTCGCGCGGGCACGCGCATTAGTCTGATCTTCTTTTTAACAGTATAAATACGTGTTCGTAACTCGTGAGAATCTATGTACAAGGATTTCAATAATGTATGCTAGAGACAAATTTATTGTATTGCCATTTTCGATTAAATGTTATTTTAATGTAACTTTAAACCTCTCTCCCCTATACGGGATATATTAGTTCTTTTTTTTATCCCGATAACGATACCAACGTGTGTATTAAATTCATTTAATTTCGATCCCAGTGTTCGCAACAATTATTTCTTAATCTTTAAGCGTCGTGATAGATAGATTAATGAATAGCTTTTTTATATATATCTATATTCATTAAAACGTTCGGACAATATATTAATACAAACTGAATTTACAGTAGAAGATAAAATCTGGGATAATAAATACTTATATATGTATGTAATTCTTAATCGATATTTTTAAAGCTCGTATGTATACGCATATACATATATTATAGAAATACGCTACGATGGTTTTACAACTTAGAAGAAAACTTGAATTTTTATACAAAATACATTTTGAGACCGTGAATTTTGAATATTATCAAGAAGAAGAAAAAACGTTATAATTACAACGATCGATCAATTTTAGAAGCCAGACTTAAATTATACTTACCGGTTTTCTAAAAGTTATCGTTACATCAATCTGGAACAAGGGTAAATACGGGCTTTTATCATTGATGTACATTGTGTTTATAGAGATCTGAAAACGGTAGACGTCAAAACTACATAGATTATTTCAAAATGAGAAAAAAAAAATGATATAGCTGGAGTTTAAAAGCTATATAAAAACGGTTATTAAAAGATATCCGAAAGCGATTGCTGTAGCTGAGACTCGGCTGTATATAATTACAGGTCCGAGCGACGATCGCGCGACGCTCGCGTGTCCCCGCAAAGCGCGCGAGACGTTTTGATACGAAGATGATGGATTTTTGCGCGAGAAGTGCACTCGCGCGAAAACCCATCGACAGGTTTAATTCAGGACGAGGGAAATCACGGTTTAACCACGGGTTTAACCGAGTTTGATCGAGCCTCAAAAATCGCGAATCGTCTCACGCTTCTCGCAGTCAATTTAATATTCTAATAGCGACCTGTCACTCGCGCACGCGCTACAATCCCGATCCAAATGCTACGCTGTCACGGGGGTCGGAGGCGGGTGGTTCGAACTCTCGTGAGACGCTCGCAAACGTCTCTCTCTCTCTCTCTCCCTCTGCTTTTTTTTCCTCTCAATTAAAGACACGAGAATAGCGCGCGCGCTCGCGTTCGCGGCATTATCTCGAGTATTCCTCTTGACTGGCCGTTTCACTTGGCTTTTGGCTTGTTTCTTCCTTCGGCCAACCTCGGCGAGTCTCGCGCTCTTCAACTCTGACGTTATAAGTGCCCTTCGCATAAAGTATTACTTAGTTTGTCAAGGGAGTCGTTCGCGAGCAATACGACGTACAAGTAAATAGCCACTCAATATAAAAATGTTAAAAACATGTTCGGTTCGGTAACCTTTGTTCGATAAAACTAAGATTGCAAGGAAGGCTCTGGAGAACCAAGGCATTAGAGAAGGATGGGCACATCGGCAAGACTCAAAATGTTTTTTAGGAAAAATAGCTGCAAAATAAAAAATGCAAATGTTTAAATAACAAATTTCTATTTTTTTTTATAAAAAAAACAATTATAAATGGATTACTTAAATATAAACCAATAAATTTAAAACTAAGTAATCGTTGAAAATGCTATATATATATACGTATATATGATTATTCACGAAAAAATTTTCTTGTAACAAAAATATTTCTCTGATGATAATATTTGTACTTCACCCTCCATTGTTAATTAACAAAATTAAAAGGATTATTTATCAATTTCTTGAGAGCCAGGTAGGTTTCTTAGTTTTTAAATAAATAATATGCAACGTTTCGTTATCAAAATTTGCCAACCTCTGCAGATTTAATGATCCGAGAATAATCTCATCGTACGCCATAATAATTCTTTAGAAGAAGACGAAACATATTTATACTAAATTGATACATGTTATATAGATGGGTAATTTACTTATACTGCTTTAGGCACACGTCAAAACATTTAAAGACGATGTAATCGTAGAAAACAATATAGCTAAAAGTATTATTATATTATTTTGATAAAGTTTAAATTCGCGTGTATATACAGATCGTAGCGAATGTTTGACTGATCGATTCAAACCGAACCCGAGGGCAGATAAAATATTCACCAAAGTGAACCCAATCAACGTCAGAGGCAATAATTGATATCTTTCACATATCTAATCGAGTTGGATATCTCGTGATTGTCTTTTACTCTTCTCCGATCTAGACTTTATTCAGTATGTAAATTTACTCGATCGATTTGGTATATAGAGCCAACGAGAGAGGCCTATACCGCCAATGGACGGTTCATTAATTCCCGTATAGTCTTCTCCGTGCGAGCACGATACCACACGTAAAGAGCGCGAGAGAGGGAGAGAGAGAGAGAGAGAGAGAGGCAAGGGAAAAAAAGAGGCATTATATAGTAAAGTCGGGCTTCCGACATTCGGCGTAGTTTGATACGAGCGTGGGTAACAGGATGCGACTCCTATTGTTTGGGAAAGCGAGAACGCGTATACAGGTGTGTAGGAGCGTGCGCATACGCGCCTCTCCGATGTGTAACTAGTTCGTGCGCTCGCGCATACATTATTTTATTTCCTACACAAAACTGTAAATTTATCATGTTCGTTACACCGAAATCTATTTCATTGCCTATCCTATATCCTTCCTTTTTTTTTAGTATTTATTAACGTATACATATACGTGACAAAACCGTAAACTCCCTCTTAAGTATTGTATTTTGTATAATACGTATTTTTCATAAATGTATATCGACGAATTTTTCAATTTGAAAGTATAAGTAAAATCTATCCCCTACGACGTTTCAATTGAAGATAATTTTTTATTACTTCCGACCGTGCGCTTATACGTCGATTTCCGCGTGTAAATAATATTACTTCCGAGGCGGAATTGATATATACGCAATATCTTTCTCGCGAATTTCTAAAAAAAAAAAAAAAAGAAAATCGAAGAATATATTTAGCTCGTACTGTTAGACGAACGGGGGACCGAACTTTCGTAAATCTTATTGAAATGTTGTATACGGAATTGATGTATACCTATATAGATATATATATATATCCAAGATATAACGTGGTGTAGAAATGGATGACATTGAGCAGGCATGGAATTTGTTATAGTTTGTAGCACGGTAGGCTGGCACTTGTCTGCACAACGAGTGTGTAAAATATACGGGCGTTAATCTACCAAGAATGTCGTGTTATGACATCTTCCAAACATCTAACTGAAGATTTATGGAACACACTAGTATTAAATAAACCAATCCCGCTGGTTGCATCAAAACAAGACGTGTTCGAATTATTTTGGAAAATTATGAAATATCCGTTAGTTGCACAGATGATGCTTAATTTATCGTGAAAACATTATTATCCAACTGCCTATAATCGTTTATTAGGCTCTACCAGATTAACTATTTTATTGAATGCGATGACATTTTCCAATCTCGTGATATTTTACGAACAAAGTACAAATACGATTATGCGATGCAACCTTTATTATGTTTATATATATATATATATATACATTAAAATATTTAATTAGGAAATGTAATACTTGGATATATATATTCGCGCAATGTGCAGATAGAAGGAAAGATTAAGTATATATAGAGAGCGCAAAGGAAAGTGTGTTATATATATATACATAGTAGTACCGGGTGGAGGACGATAAAAATAAATTATAGTCGGTAGCGTTAAAAAATAAGGCTTAAACGTTAAGGGGTTGGGTTTATTAAGTCCCTAAAGGAGCGTAGGCTAATTCAGCACAACTGATTTACAATCGTAGCGCGAGGCGTCAAGGGAAATAAAGTAAAGCTAAAGCCCGAGTAGTCGCGGCTCGCAAAAGACTCGCCAGACAAAAGAATACTCTCTCGCGTGAAGGAGGTGATATACCTACCAGCACCGGGGGGAGGGGAGAGGGAGGTGAGAGAGAGAGCAGGCAAGGGGCAAGGGGCGTGGGGGGGCAAGAGGAATCTAAGACTCTCGCTCATTAAAGAGTCCCCGTGCGCAATTAAAGCTTGGGCGCGAGAGCGCGAATATAAAACTCCCCACCCCTCGGGGCTCCGGTTGTAGAAATATGTAAATAACGGCGGCCGCCATCGCGAGGATCGCGATTGGCTGGATTCGCGAGCGCGACTCCCGCGCCGCGGGGCGAGGGCCGATAGCATCGCTCGGTGGAAGATCATAGATCAAACACGGGCGTAGGTGGAGCCGCGAGGAGGGCCAGGGTTCATATTATACATTCACCGCGAGGAGAGATAAGCCTTGACGCTCACTCCACTGAGCTTGCCGCGTAACACCGAGCTTGAAGGGTAGATATGTCCGCGTTATAAATGTCAGTATTATGCGGACGAGCATCGTGAAACTGCCGCCGCCGCCGCCACCGCTAATTCCGCAATATCTCCCATCCGCGAGCGTATGCCAGACCCTTTTAATTTATTATTTTCGCTCTTCTTACATTTATTTTCAATATGTATATACACTCAACAAAATTTTTTAGTATAAATTACTATTTTAATGGTAAACAAAGGGCGGACTTGCACAATTATAAAAATTGCTGTTAATAATGGTAATAATTGCCATTATTAATAGTAATTTTTCCTCAATCGTTGGCAATTTTTAGTATTATTAATAGCAATTTTTTTAATTGTGTAAGTCTGTCCTTCTTTTACCATTAAAATAGATAATTTACACTAGCAAATTTTTTTGAGTGTATAGGTATATATATGAATATTGTAAAATTGATCGTTGCGCTAAATAAAATATTAATATTTTCGACGCATTCGAGAGAGCTGCTAATAACACTTATTACGTATATTGATCAAGTAGAAAAAACTGTTATCAAAAGTTGAGTAAATAAATAAATAACCGTAATTCAATAATACAATTATAAAATATTTGCCTGCTCCTATTCTCAGTTGAATCGGCATTAAATAAAATAGTGGTTGGCAGAAGAATATAAATTAATTTAAGTAATATGGTATTTAAACGGTCGAGATTTATTTTATTTTGAGGTAGAAAATGAAAAGTATCATCGATTCGTTGGAGAGTTTAATCAAGTCAAACTACAGTAAAACAAACAACATTTTACAACAAACGGGGTTTATCACTTTCAAATCTTCGCAAAAGTTTAATTAGACATTTTGAAAGCCGACTATATGCAAATCAAACGGTGTTGCGATTTACCGCGTAATACATCCCTGATGAATTATCTATTCTGCGCGAGAAAATCGGCGCTTAGTAATTAGCGATTGCAATTAGTAATACGTAAAAGACCGGGCTCGTTTTACTGAAACTTCCGCGATGCGCTGCGCCGGTGCTTTCACCCAGACCGTGCGATGCGTCTGGCGCGCTCGCGATCTGCATAAGTTACATCTGATTGCAACGGTGCAGCAACTCCTCCTTATTCAAATTTCATTTTTTTTTTAAAAATCAATTGCACAATTATTTCGACTCGCACGGGAAGCAACGCGTTTCATTGCATTAACATAGATTCAACTCGGCTCGCGGACTCGCTTTGTTATCAAATCGCAATGTACGATCATTTTTTAAATTCTAGCTCAAACCGTTGTACAAATAATACGCATTCGCAACTAGATATTCTTACTAAGATATTTTTCATTTTTACCATTTGGTATACGTATATACATATAACACGTTTACCATTTACGTAAGGTTTGCATTCTTTGTATTTTTTTATATTCATCAACAGTAAGGATATAATTCGAATATCGCAAGTTTCTCTACATTTTGAAATAAATATTCATGTACACGGAGAAAAACATTTGATTAAAAATTAGTATACTCTTTTGCAGAGGAGGGACAAACTGTGAAAATAAAGAAAATTGCTAAATCTACTGATAAATTTAATACATATATTAATTTTCCTACACCTTCTATTAGATTTTGTTTTATTCTTTTTATTCTGACAGTTTGTCTCGTCTTTGCTAAAGGGTATGATAATTTTTAATCAATAATTTTTCTCTGGTGTATACATACAGTAATTTAGAACCCAATTTTTAACTAAAATTTCATATGCACACACATATATATATATGTTAATATTTATTAGAAAAAGTAGTAAAAATCACGATAATCTAAATACTGACTACAGTAAATTTACTGCATATAGTGAATTTTAATATACCATTTTTGACAGTGTACGACATAATTAATAAATTAATGAGTTACCAACGATCTATATTACTTAAAACTTTACGAATAAATACGTAATTCTTAATTAAATATACAAAATGTTTTACTGATAGTATTAAATTAGTATACAGTAAAATATAGTAACCTAATAAAATAAAATCACAATGATACTTAATATACTTTAATTCAATTAAATCGAGCTATTTAATTTTTCTTTATCACTAATAAAGATGAACCGTAATATTATCCATATGCTTTTTATGACAAATATTAAAGCATTTCTAATCTATTTTCTAACTAATTAGATCGAATATTTATAACCATTAGTAGCATGTATTATAAAAATGTGAACGTCAGTTTTCAGTTGTGGAATTCAGTGTATAGATATGCGATCGTTAAAAGAGAGCTATTACCAGGTCATATAATTAACTCAATTTCAATTTTGTAAATTGTAAAGTTCACCCACGTTTTAAGCTGCGGTGGGAGATATCATCTAGCGAAACCGATGTTATCTATCTCTTCGATCAAACAAACGGAAGCGCAAAACCAGTGGTTTCGTATACGCGGAAGGAAGGCAGTGATTATTAATGGCGAGACTTATGAGGGATGAGGGTTGGAACATAAAAGAGTAAGGGGTTAGAGTAACGTCGTATACGAGTGGGCCCCAAGAAACGGAAGGAAAACCACGGGTGGTCGAGGGCCTGGGTACGATAACGATCGTATCTCAGATAATTTTGAACGCACCCTCGCGTGCGCGCGCGTGGTAAGCCTCCGAGGCATCGCATCATTGTTGCAGGTGCCATTACGGCACCGCCTATTTCTGCACAGGTCTCATCCTTTGACGTCTTCCGTGTATATGGTAAACCGCCTACGTTTCTCATATTTATCTTCATCATCGTGACCTTCGCTTAGCGCTATATTTTCATTTTCATATTTCAAATCGTTCTCTTTCTTACGCCGTTTCGATTATACAATATATACCTATATACATTTACATACATTTTAATTTTCATACGCTTATAACCTATTAATAATAATTTTAATAAAAATCACGTATTTTTGAAATAATATTCGGATATAAGTGCACGGGTCTATATATATAAGCGCAAGAGCAGCAGCGAGATGTGAACAAACGCGTTGACAATATATTATTTCTCTGAAGTCACGTTCAGGTTACCTGAGCCACGCGTGGTTCATACGACAAGGTATAAAATCAAATAAGTCCGTGAGATAATAACGAGAGAGAGGGACCGAGCAACTGTGAGAGAGAAAGGGCCTATAGTATCTGCCTGGATGGATGGACACACGATATTTCGCTTCCTCTCGCGTACTCATAATAAAACCTACAGTTTCTGGTGGGAACCGTGTGTGAGCGCGCGCGGGCGCGACTCGCTACGTGACAGGAAAGAGGTCCCACCGCACAACTATCATAATACACGCCAGAACATATCCGGGACGCATATACGCGGTGGGCGCGAATCTTTTGCCCGCATCGACGTGGTAAGCGATATTACGACGACCGGCGTGCTCGATCAACTCGAAAATATGTCAAGCAGGTGCGTCCTCGTTCATTTTTTCAAACTATAGACGCATTGATGTATTCCTAAGTAATCTAATGTTAATAATTATAATGTAATACTAACTACTATATTTCGATTAATTCGATCAACCATTCAACATTAATTACATATCGTATAGGTATTTAATTAATTTAGAAAAATTGACTTTGCTTCATATACATTAAGAATCATATCAGGAACATGAACTAATAACGAACGTATAATTATTGATTTTAATGAAAAAATTGTTTAATCGACAAAGCAGTTCAAAATATATAAAATATAATACGAAACGTGACGAAGAAAAATTTCCGATTATTTTTACCACGCTGCATAGTAAAATTAATTCAAAGTTCTTGTAATTTTCAATCGAAAACCAGGTTAATTTTTCCAGAAAAGACAGTTTGTCCCACTTTTACCATTCTTACAGGTTAAAAAAAAATTATCAGTAATATTTCTCCGTGTGTATGTGTGCGTATCACGTGGAGGAGTGTAAGTTTATTAACATTTTGAATAGAGGTGTCCGTATGGGTAAGGTGCGCTTCTCGAGGGCACTACTCGTGCGGAACAGGAAGCCACTTATCTCGAGTTCGGGCCCAATGCCCTCGCGCGCCACTGCTCCGAGTGATATATTATTTAGGAACGTTATATGCTAATAAAGCGCCAGCTCGGATCGCTATACCAAACAAAATGCCGTAAATAATCGAGCAGCCCGGGTAAGCCAAACATCGAGAGTCGAGTAGAGTCCAGTCTGTTACAAATGAATTATTCTTCGGGTTTCATATATAAATAGATCCGCGCAGTCTACGGGATGATGCATATGTTCAAACTTGCCCGTTACCCAGATAGACATTATTTACGAATTTCTTACGCGACATCGCGACGACTTTTCTCTCGACCGTGCGAGAGAGAGCGACGGTTCTTCCTTTATACTAATTATCCGGGCACTCTTTGCGCGAGTGTGTAGAAAAATCGATAATTGACCGATTAGTCCGTGGATATATATACTTTTGCAATTGTGTATCTTACGATTATTATGTAGTTATTACTGTAGAATCTAAAATAGAAAGGATTCTTATTATTCGTTTGATCTGAATGTGCAGTTTATATTACGTATCGTATAATTATGAAGCGCAGTATAAAACTCGATCAATTAGACAGTTAACCACACCTTTAATCGTACAATACATCGTTTCTACAATTAACGGGAATAAGTACTAAAATAAAAAATGTTTATATATTTAAAAATTTAAAATAAAAGTTAATTTGAATTTAAAATGTAAAATTAATTTAAGTTATAAAACTTGTTCATTCGTTTGTCTAGTCCCGTCGAAATTCCTTAGAATAATGTCCAGAATGATCGATATCGATAAAGATGACGAATCACACGGATCGTGTTGTGCGAGTCTACGCGAGCTCGGCTCACTCCGATCGCAACACAAGAATCAAAATGTAATCCCGCATCATATACACGGCACCTTCGACCATTTGACTCACGTAACTTTAGAGGGCCGTAGAAATATTTATAGCCCCAACCCGACTAGCCATTCGTCGCACGTCCTCCTCAACCGCATATACACAAACCAAGATACTCCTATACACCACCGTAACGCACCATCAGAAAACACCAGAAAATTATATGAAGGTACGACCGATAGAAGGATGCGAATAAAAAAAAAGGCGCGGTTGTCATATCGTTTGGTTCTTCATAATAAAGATACGGGATAATTTCCAAGAAGGGTAGCGGGGATAAAATGTATTTTTGCAGTGGACGAGGGGCATCGATCGGTGTAGGAACGTGTTGCGATTCTTTTATAGGGGAACACGATGTCTTCATATCCATCGCTATGGTAAACTTCGCGCCAAGTGTCTTTTATGCGTTTCTCATCGGCGCAGGGGTATGTAAATCAATTCTCGGAACTCTGAGGCTTAATGCGCAAATAATTCCTCTTTGCTTGCTTTATCGCGGCCCGTTATATATATACGTACACATTCGCACACACGCGCGCTCGCGTACTACGACGACCGAACGTACACGCGTTCCACCGAGCTTCTCGTTAATTACATTGTTTCTTTTGAACCGCATGATCGCGATTAATTAAATCAAGTGCAAGCGCGTGTAAAGAATTTTATTAAAATGCAAGATTTTGTAACTATTCTGTATATTGTCTTAACTGGTGAACTGCTCGTGTATAATATATGGGAGTGAGACGTGTAAATACCAGAGAAGTGCGTGAACTATAATCTCGCGATACACGTGTACATTAATGCACATCTAACTATTATTATAGGGATTTTACTAAATTGGATATTACTAAAGTTTTATTTTATTTATCAAGTCAAAAAACAGATTTTCAGACACGAAATAGGAAAGATTCATGTCAAGTAATCCGGATAAAATATAAATATTGTTTCGAATAGTTGCAACCTACAGGAAATTACTTGAAGAAAGCAAATGATTTTTTTTTTGGATTTGTATTTCATTTAGGTACAATGTTACAGACAGTATAAACATTGAAATTATTAAAAAAATTAGCATTTTTAGGATTTTTTTAAACTATTTTTTAACTCAAAAACTATCTACTTTTTGTTATATATGTTACATGGAGAAAATCTTACAAAGTTAAAGAAGAAACTGTTAAAATTTTGTATATACATTAATTATCACTTTTATTGTACTTTACCATTATAATAAACCATAAAAAAAACAAAAAAAACGAATGTAGGATCAAATATTTTTTAACGATAAACCAAAATTTCTCTTGTAGCCAACAATATTGTCTATCGATAAATTTTGTTCTCTTTATCATCCACGCAGTATTTATTTAGAAGGAATTGAATTCAGTCCTGTAATGGCTTTTGCTTAATCTTTGTGTTATTTATTATTTTTGTGATGTCCTAATTTATTTATTTATTAAATCATTAATAATGTTAATTTGGATATATGGAGCTTTATATAAGATGAAGTGCGACGACTCAGTGATGCTACGATGTAATGTCGATGTTAAACATCTGATATAATGACGAGTAGTATAGCCTGAAGAGGATGACGAAAAGTCATCGAAACGTCGCCAGTTAATTAAACTTGTGGTTTATTCACCAAAATCGAAAATTATTCCTTCTAAATATTGTCTATCTTTTGACCCCCGACAGGTTTATCGCCGAGCTTTTTGCAAAACGTACATTCCTTTTTTTGCTTTTTAAGGTTTGCTGTAATGCTAAAGTATAATATAATTGGTATATCACATGTCTACAAAATTTTAACAAATTCTTCTTTAAATATATATGGTATTTTCCATTTAATACATATAATAACAAAAAATTGATAATTTTTGAGTTAAAAATAGTTAAAAATACTGAAAAAGCTAATTTTTCGAATAATTTTTATTATTTGACTGTCTGAAACATTTCACCAACTAAAAATCGATAAAAATTTCTATTACTTTTTTCAAGTTCCTGTAGGTCCCAACTATTGAAAACAATGTTTATTTTTTGTCCGGATCACTTGTCATGGAATATTCCATAAATAATGTTTAATTCATGAAACTCTTGTATCTGTGGAAGTATATTCACAGGGAATATACCAGCTAACAGTCGGTATAGATGCTAAAATTATTAATTATTCAGGTTTCTTAAGGAATTTAATCAAGTAAAATTAGGTTATTTTATTAACACTTAAGTAAAAACAAGGCAATATTTTTTAAATATTTTAAAATTATATTAAGTTAATTACACTGACGCATAACAAATTAAAACATTCACTTTCGTGTCCAAAGAATATTCTAATGAATAAATAATATAATAATAATAATAATAATAATAATAATAATATTTTAATCCATTGTTAGAGCAATAGTGCTAATGAACAATGATGAATCGTTACATTGTAATAATTTTTACGAAGGGAAATAAAAAAGCACTTGGCATTTACCTGAATGTAATAGCCATTTCAGGTCGAAAAACTTGTAAATAGAATATATTATCGCCAGAAATAAACCATTCAGCGTCGCAAAAAAGTACCCATAAATCTTTTCTGGTCGCGGTGTGGCGAAAAAAAAAGAGGTAAAAATAAATAAAAAAAAAGAAAGAATCGAGCCCTCCGAAGTCCGAGTTTCCTTTGTCCGCGCAAGCAATTAATATTGCAGAGAGCGTGCTTCCGGACAAACGCGTAAATATGCTTCTTTTATGTTTTTCCGTTTTCCTTTTTCCCTCCCTCCCCTCTCCCTGTAACAGTAGTTTCTTTTTTTTTCGTCAAATCGGTCGCGATATCGACTAAAAACAGGTCGACAGATATACGCGCGCATGATATACATTCGTTAAAGGCGTAACAGGTTCATAAACGTTGGCAACGCGCAACGTATATATATACACGGCCCCACCTCATCCGCTGCAATGTCATCCGTGTCCAAAGACTCGTGAGGCCGGAAGCCGGCTATTTGCTCTCGTTTTCTTTTTTTTTCCCCCCTCTGCGTGGTTTTTTGTAACGTCGGCACGAAAACAAAACGCCGGAGCGAGCCCAAGTACATCGCGATTATGCGCGCGTCGCATCGAGTTGCTCTCATAAATGGCTCGATTTACCAGCGCATTAAAATCTCTAACCATGGGAAGGACCGAGAGATACGGTTATACAAGCGGAATCACGCGAGTCGCGTGCTTTCGAGGTGGTGGTACGCGAGGCCTACTTAGATCAAATTCAAAAGAAATTATTTTTGGTACGATTGTATACTCCCAGCAGAGCGCATAATATCCTATCATTTCGACAAACGGTTAAAAATAGCCCTCGTCGATTAATCGATTATTTCGTTAGCTTCGTATAATTAACAATAAATTATCTCCTCGCGTCGTATTGTCACGTAGGATATAACCAATGATTAAAAGATTATATCATTCGGTGAAACGGTATATAGATTTCTTTTTTCAAATATATTATTATTTAAACAAAAAATAAGAAATTTATTTACGTACGTAAATGTAAGTTAATAATGGAGTATAAACACAACGTAAAATATAAGTATTCAATTTATAATTAAATTCGGAACTTTCTATTTTAATTATAAGTATTTTCAGAAATGAAACAATATTCATAAGTTATTATTACTTTAAGTAGTGAAAATTGAAAAACTATAAATTTATTTTACTTAAATATATAAAAGTAAATTTTTTTAAATATTCCACAAAAGTAAAATGATTTCACTTGAAAAATATATAATTTGATATTTTGATCTTAAAACAAAAACTATTCACTCGTTATCGAAATTTAAATCTCTGAAGACTGATAGACAAAAAGGTAATAGGAATAAGCATTAACGTAAAAAAACTTGTAACAATATGTCAATCGTCCATGTCTATATATTACGTCGATCATTGCGAGAAACAGTTCGAAACATTCAGTCGACGTTGGCATTGTCTCAAAATTTGTTTTCTAGTCAGGGATACCCGAGCACGACAACTCAATAAAAGAAAGGAAAAAAAAAAAGAAGGAAAATTAAAATCGAGAACGACAGAGCAACGAGGTTGCGCAACGCGGAGCTCGCGCACGGGTAACAAATTACGCGATATAGGGCCGGGCTATATTAAAGCAGCGAGTACGTAATGCCGTTCCATTAATTTAGTTGAGTGGCTCGGTCGAGCCAAATTAGGATTAGATCACCATAGTGCGCGCAAAACCAACTTCGAAGAGTCGCGATACGTTATATGCGCCGCGAATTATGCTTACGCCGCACACGTCGTCGCCCGACTTTACGGACGCGATTTACATCGGCGCGACTCGACTTTTCGTGCATGAGTAATGGCCCACCCTAGAAGAGCGCACTGGTTATCTAAAGCGGTTGAGACATTCGGTTTTACAGTTGACAACAAATAATAACATTTTCATTATATTGTATACATCACTGTACGCGTTGTTAAAAATCGCAGTAGCCGACGCAATTTAATTTAAATAATAGATGTTAGGACAATTATGAATGTACAATTATGACGTTTATATTTACACTGGTTATTTGTTGAAACTAACGGTATTAACTGAATTGTACTTCTGAAAAATTACGTTTTTTAGAAAAGTTCCTGCTTATACTAATGCTAGAACGTTAAAAATTGTTAGTAAATTAGAAATTTATAGTTATACCAAGTAAGCAAAATAGAAAAATGGGTTAATTTTTAAAAAGATTGTGGAAAAGTAAGTATTACACGAAATAAAATTAAGCAGTGTGAAACTTTAGTTTGGCTATCGCAATTGTGAGATACTTCTACTACTATTTACAGATTGTCTTTTTCGTTGTGACATATCTCAATTTATAACATAATTTTACATTTTGTACAGATTGCGAATATTTAAGGTAAAATATACGTAAATTTATAATCTTGAAGATGTATAAGTTGCCTATAAATAAGCATTAAAATCGGTAAGAGATAGATTAGCTTTTTCGAACCTGAAAATATCTCGTAAAAATTGCTTATTCGACGAAGAAAATCAATGTAGCCGATTGATTAGTTAATTGAAAATAAGTTTTGATACACAGAGAAAAAGTTTAGATTAAAAATGATATTAGTGTCTATATGTAAACAGACTTAAATAGTTTCCAGTAAAAATATGACTATATCTTATAATAAAATTTACTGTAATTCCTGTAATATTTACTATAACTTTTAATATTATAACTATAGTAAATTTCCCTAAGTTCGTCAGTTTGTGATTCTTTCACTATAAACTATTGTAATTTATATAAAAGATTTAATACAAAATTTCTCTCTCTGCGTACGTTTGCTCTCATGATAGTTAACCCACAAAGTATTGTGCTAACAATACATTCGAATGTATATCTTGGGTTCACAAAGTATAACAAGTAAGTATATAATTAATCCTACCAACCTATATTCGGGGGTTCTGTATTCGCGTATGTATATATAAGACATAAAGTAAAATAAAAAATGAAATGTAATTTATACAACCACGAGAGGTTATTTCTTTTGGTTGCGCATTAATATTGAGCGCGCATAAAAATATGCTCTCGGTCGGTTATATATAGGTATATATTATGTGGTGAAAAGTAGGAGTCCTTCGTTTCCGAGAGTATTCGCAGCTGGCCCCCGCGGGTGATTTGGGCATCGCGCTCGTTTTCGCCACCTACGCCAACCTAGAGGTTCGGAGAGCCACAACTAAATAAGGAAAAATAAGTTGGGCGCACGTGCCGGCTCGCGCCACTAATTCATATTCGTGCACCTGACTTATACCTCATCCTCGTCCCCTCTTAACAGTGAGCGGTGCGAGCTCATTTAACACCCCCGCAGGCACTCAACAAAGACACCCGTCTCCGCTCTCTTTCTCCTTTTCACCTTATCTCCGGAGGGCTTGGCACCTGGCTCCCTCTCTTCTCTATTTCTCTCTTCTTCTTCTTCTTCTTCTTCTTCTTCTTCCTGATCGCCAGCTTGCCAAAATACCGAGTTGTATGCGCGAGCTACCACGTCCACGTGTACACACGGGGGCCTTTTACGGGCGGTCCTGCTAATTTTCGAGCTGAATATTATTAATACCTCTTGGGAGTAAGAGAGAAGAGGGATAGAGGCGTGAAACAGGTGCTTGTCCGCATATGCATGTATATATAAAGATAAAGGGAATTCAAAGTGTGATCCAACGTGTATATACATACGTATTAAAATTTATTTCAGTTTCCCTTTTTTTTTTTACCTTACCTTCATTTTATGTGTTCTTGTTTACAGACGTATCAGTAAAGACAACATAATGATCTATTTAATTGGTACTGGTTGCGAAAAATAATATTCGTGGAATAAAATTGATAATTATCTCTGGAACTCAAGTTTCTCCGTAAGGGATTTCGCAACAACGTTAAAGGCTAAATTAATATCTTATTTTACTGTATACACATGAAAGAAGCGTATCGTCGAACATTTATATCGAAACCATTAATAGAAAATGTAAACGAAAAGAATTAAACTACTTGTACTCTCTTTCTCGGATATTGTATTCGTATAGTGCTTTATAATTCTAATATTATTTTTGTTGAAGCAACTGCAACGCACGAAGAAAAAAGAAAAGGGATCCGAGGAAAGGTAAGTTAAAAGAGGATCACGAGTTCCTCGAGCGAAAATCTCGCAATGGCGCAAAGTAAGTCTATAAGTATATATACGGGGATTTATCGTTGCGTGGGTTACTTTAAAAGTTTTCATTCGAGAGTCGGTGCGTTTCACGGGCTGTCGCGCGGTTTACGAAATATACACCCAGCGGATCCGCGAAGCCTCGCGGTAATTAATAATCACCACCGCGTGTCGAAAGCGCGAAAACTCGACAATGCAGTGAAGTTAATTCGCGGAGCCGGTATATACGAGAGGTGTCCCAACCTCGTTTTCCTTTCCACCGTCGTTGGTGCAGCCGCGCGACGCGCCAACAAATAGGAAGAAGTCGCAAAAAACACCGTAGGAGGGAAAAAACCGTCACAAGACAAAACTCGCTCGGTCATGTCCTGTGAGTCTCGCGCACCCAACTCGTCGTGTATATATATATACCTATATACACGGAGAATGCAACTCGCAAAGATTTTTAGAGAGAGAGAGAGACGCCTCGCGCTTCATCGATCTCCATGCGAATCGGTAATTGTTTCCAGATGACCCGTGCGCTACTGAGTTCAAGGTCTTTCTCTCCCTTTTCGTTTCCTTCAAACTTCGGATACATCGATTATTTTTCTTTCACTTGCGGATTCTTCTACTTGGATGCAATAACAACAATAATTAATACTTTTCCGATCCAACGGAAGGTTTACTTCTTTTAATACCGAGTTTAAAGTGTGCTTCGAAATTTCACGTTTTACATAATAAAAAATATGTACATACATTTTTTTAGCTCTGTCGATTGTAAGATTACACTGCTACCTATAAATATTGTAACTATAATTAACGTATACTCACTGGCTGCGCCTGTCACGTCTTTCGAGAATAAAATACAAAAAGGTAAAGTTGTATTGCATATACGGTATAATAAACTAGTGATATATTTGTACGCGATAACACCGAAATGTATAACCACCGTATTTTATACAATGTGTAGACGAACAGACCTGCAACGATATTTATATATAAACGAGGACTTGTTTAAATAAGTACTTGTAATCAATTATTGTACACAGCGTATCCGCATAAGTAATATAATTTATTTAATTAATATACGTCGCATATATAATTAATTTTTAGTATACAGGTACACGTACTATACTTACTCGAAAACAATCCATTCGCATTATAATAATGAGTTGCAAGATTATAAATAAAAATGATTTTGTCAACGGGTTTCTTTACATACTTCCTTTCTTTTTATTTTATCGTAGACATTTAAATGTTATTGTACACTCGTTATGCCGATATCACCGGTGTGACCGAGTGTAAAAGTAAAAAGTTCCTTTATACATACGTAGTCGCGCTTATAAGTGCTTTTAAAAGAAACTGCGCATATATTATGATTGTAAGAAAAAGGAAATGACATCATTAACGTGTCAAGAGCAAACATTACGAGTATGATCGATTTACTGCGTATTTTCCATTCTACAAGAGACAATTTCCGTTTTTTAAAGATAAAAATCGAAGAAACGCGGGATTTATTGCTATACGTCTAGTGGTCGCTCGTATTACATCGTATATAACGACGAGGAGAAAAATTTCCTTTCTTTAAAATAGAAATCTTGTAAGCGTCGTTCGCAGGTGCGAGCGCACGGACGCGTTAAGGAAAAATAAAATGAAAAAAAAAAGAAAAAAAAAAAGGCACACGAACGATTAACAAAAGATGGCCTTCATCCGGGAGTTAAACTCGCTTGCGACGGCAATTTCGCGCAAGTCGAGAGTCGAATATATAGGCAGGAAACCCGGTGTGTGTATGTGTGTGTGTTTGTATTAACAGGGTCAAGAGGTATACGCGTGAACCGTGAGGTATAGAGCTCCACCCCCGCCTTGCGCGAGACTCGAGACATGGTTCCTGCATTACATCGACACGCTTCTTCATTAACGGACCGTATAGAAGAAATCCATAGGAAGCCCGTCGCTCGGTTCTCCTTGTCTTTCTAATTCCACGCGGGCCGCGTTACTTTCTACTACTAATTATTGAAATCCGGTTTGTTTTGCGCTAGCTTGCTCCTGAGTGCACCTGACGTCCTTATCAAAGATTCTCCCACTTCGAATAAAGTCTAATCGTCAGAGCTGGGAATCAAGAGTAACGTTATATATCGCTCCGAGTACATGAAAAATCCATGTATGTAAAACACTAAAACAGATCGTTACGAAAATTCTTTCAAGTAAAAGATGTGTATATCGAGATTACTTTTATTTCATATCTAATGCGTTAAAATTGTGTATAATATGTAAAATGAATTATTGGTCGATACCAGCCATACGATATAATAACTTCAAAATTAAAAATGATAAAATGAATATCAAGATGTTATTAGAAATTCCAAAATTTTAATATTATATATGTAATTACTGGTTTGTAATTCTTTAAAACTTACTGCAGCGTTTTTCGACCTGCATTGTGTGTCGGAAACATTAAAATTATAGTTACTAAATATTTTTAAATTGATAAAGTTATACGCCAAACGCTTCTTGACAAAAAAAAAGATTGTTTATATAGAAAATTCTTCACTCTTGCGGGTGTTATATTTTACTTTCTATATATATACGTTAAGCGATTCGCTATATAGTATCGAGGTTATTAAAAGTATATTTCGGTGTATCACCCCGAAGTCGGAGGATATGATAGCATATGAGCGACCTTTTCGAGAACGGAAAGATGGGTAAGAGACAAGGGAAAACTCGAGTGGTGGAAGGTACGTCAGCAATCTTGATACAAGTAATGCATTTCTTTTATATCTCAGTGCGAAGATAAAGAATAATGGACACACGGGGGTGGCAGAGGACGTCGCCTCGCTCGCTCGAAAGATATGACGCTTTCCACTTTACCACCGGTGACTCGGAACCTTACGTTATATATACACTGCATATAACCTCGCTGACCGTACACTCTCTCTCTCTCTCTCTCTCTCTCTTTATTTATGGCGGAGACCTCTTTCTTGCATTCTACGACAAAGACCATCGGACCAAACCATATTTTTATGTCTAAATAGAAACGTATATATAATTATATACTGAGATAAATGTTCTAGTGAAAATGACAATACTGCCTAGTAATGAAATTAGAGATTATTTTTGACAAAATTAGGTACTATATTGAATAGTAAAATTTTTTAAAAGTCTATTAATCTTGACTAAAATAATTGTTATATTTAATATAAACTACATAAATTTTACTATACAGTATAGTTATTTATTGGATTTTGACAGCCTGTAATTTCATTACTAAAGACACTATTGTCATTTTAACTGCACCTTTTATTTCTGAGTGTACGTTTAACTTGGAGCACTGGTAAAAATGTTACCAAACAAACGTGAAACCTGTTAAATAATTATATCATATATATTTCACCAGAAAAACGGGAATCGACAGCTGGATTTTCTTTGAATTTGATTTTGATATATATATATATATGCGTATATATATTATATTGAAAAACTTTCTTTTTTCGTTTCATCACTCATAGAAAGTTTGCAAGAGAATAACGAAAGCGTTTGACGAGTAAACCAACAATCGGTAAGTTCAAAAACTTTCACAAAATGATTGTGAGAATCAATTGAGTATATCCATATAAGAATAAATTGATGGTATTTTGTTCGAACACGAATTCCGCATACAAAACCTTCTTTCCATAATAATATACGCAGGTGAACGTGTCTGATAGAATGGAGTTCATTTAGGTAACGAGCCACATAGTATAGGTATATGTATATGTATATCTGTACTACATTTATATATGTATATATACATATATCGAGCAAGGAACACGCGCTTTTCCATACGCGGAAAAATGACCGTTTAACATGGATTTATAGTAATGCCGGAAGATACATTCAATTGGCAAGTTGAGTTTATATAGATGGCAGGTGACTTCGACGAGCGTTGTACCATATAAACACGTATAAACACTTACTCAAATACAGACGCGCGTCTTATCTCGACGCGAAATTTACGCGATAATGAGTATACCAAGGGCCTGGCTTTGTTCGCTAATCGAATTAGCGTGAAATTTCTCTATAGAACGAGACATCGTACGAGACCGATACATGGATGTATATAACCTTTGGGTGAGCTCACCAGATGTTTACTCGCGCGATATAGTACCCCTGACTAGCCTCGTTATTCAAAATTTTATGCACATCTGTATATATATATGCCGCGCGTGAGAATTGAAAGTCACGACGAGACTTTTGCGTCTATCTATATATATATACACCTGGGCGCACGACACACGAATATCGAGTAACCCAGAATGAGTGTTTTTCCTTTTTCAAATTTTTCGAGCCTACACACGATTTGATTATGTTTGACGTGTGACGTACATTCGTTTTATTCTACTTTCCATTTTACGTTATTATCTACAATATTGGTATATACATTGCGGTTATTTTCGAATTATACTTATATACTTTTGTTTCCTTAACAGTTATCTTTTATACTACTATCTGTTATACTTATTTATAATGCCATCACTAATCGACTATAGTTTCAGCTTTTTTTATATATGTCGATACTATATGTTTAATTCCTTCTTGACTGCCTCATCTGTTTAATTGATATTAAAAATTATTTAAAGAAACAATACTGTATTAATATCTCTTTTACACCCCTTGCCCACCCAATTGTTCTACTCCCGCATTTTGTAAGAGTAAATCTATTTTATACATGTAAATTTAATTAATTCTATTATTAAAATTTTTTTTTATATTTATGTAATACAATATTAAAATAAAACTTCAAGTAAATTATATATATTTTATACGTTATATATACGTCTTTTTATAACATATTATATGCAATATTTCCGAGATATAGGAGCTCAACGTCTTTTCATATGTAGCAATAATATTTACTGACTCAACTAATTATTACATTTATTATTGAAATTAAGTATTACTTATATATCAATTACAATTAAATTATATTGTACATTGCCCAGCATATCCAATTAAATATTTCATAAACTTAATTAAATCATTGTACGTACATTATTAAACTTATTTAACGTACCAAATTATTAACCAAAATTATATTATATATCAGAAATTTATAATTCGTAAATAGTTGATAGTTTGATAAAATAATATGTAACATATATTTCATCACAATTGTGAGTGTTTGTGTGTGGTCGAGTACTATTCTGTACATACAAGTAAAAGTCAAAATGATCGCGACGCGCCGTACGTTACTTAGGCCGAGGGTCCGGTCAAAATGTGACACTCGGAAGGTTCCACGGCTCGGAGTTGATGAAGTACCCCAAGATTCCGGCACGCGCGCGCGCTCAAACACACATACGTTTTACACAGATACTCATACATTTACACACGCTCGTAATCCACAAAGAAGATACGTATATATATATATGAGCGAATCGGCGCGCCCACTGACCCGTAAATAAGGAGGCTTACCTCGCGAAGAGACGGCTCTTATCGTGGAAATATCATTTTATTTCATTTATGGTCATATCGCGCCCCGGAGAGATCACGTATACTTTTGCCCCGAGGGGGGATTTCCCCGAGTTATTGATGTACTTCATAGAAGCCTCTCGATGCCAATACGGGAGGAAGCTTATATACAGGAGGAAGGAGAAAATAAAATTCTACACCTTCCTCTTTAAGGCTATTTTCAAGACTCACCCAAGACTTGGCTTTTACCTATATACTCTTTCTCTCTTCTACGATAGTTTGTGTATGGAACACACGGTCAAACAAATATTTATCGGCAGGCAACTTCTTCTTCTTCTTCTTCTTCTTCTTCGCGAAGCTACAAAAAATATTGTGAAACTTTGTTGCGCGCAAGTTTTTATTGAAAAATTTATGAGAACCTCGTTGCGAATCTTTCTTCATTCTTAGAAAAATATAATGCTAGATTTTGTCATCCGTTCCGTTTTATTCCTCGAGTTGTTATTATATACTCTGTACCTATTTTATTATTAAATTTCGAAAATAATTAAGTTTATTATTTTTTTCTTAAACCACATGCAATAAATTTATTATAGAATAATGCAAATGCTTCATAGCAATGAATTTTTTTTTTATTTCACGTACTACATATTGTACAATAAATGTAAATAAAAGTGAAATATATTATTTGTTATTGCAGTTGTACGTATGTATACAGGGTGTCCGCGAGCTCCCTTCGCAGTGAGGACGGTGTGCACCAAAAATATTTGTATGTTACTACTTTAATTATAACTATAGTTGTTGCTTTAGCAGTAACAGAGAAACTCTTTTAGTATGTTACTGATATAGTAACTACTATAGTTATAACTATTTTTTAAACTTAAATTTTAGAAAATATTTTAGTAATAACTATAGTAATTACTATTTCTATTATTTTAGTAACATTGATATTAGTATTAACTTTAGTAATTACTATAGTTAAAACTAAAAAAAAAACTATTTTTCTTTGCCCTGAAGCAGGCCGATTTTACGAGCATAGGGTAACCAACGCTAGATGCTAAATGTTAAGTAATTCTTGTAAGATATTCTAAATTTAAGTATTAGATTAATTTTAATTAATTCACCTATCCTAGTTATAACCTATAAAATAGATGTTCTTAACCTCAAACCATTAAACTATTAAAATAACGTCAATAATCTCAACATTTCAAAATTAATAAAACACCTTATTTTTAATATTTAACACACATACTTTTAACCCCAAATTATTAAAATGATAAAACTACCCTCAACATTTGAAAATTAATAGAAACATGTTATAACGTTTAAAATATAAATACAAAACTGGTTAAAACCTATAAAATAAAAACTCTTAACCTCAAATCTTTAAAAACATTAATATACCGTAAAAAATATTAAAGAAATAACGGAAACATTTTAGGTGCAACCAATAAAATAGATGTTTCTAACCTCAAATCGTTAAAAATATTCAAACATCCTAAAAAATATCGAAATTGGAAAATTAATAGAAATACTCTTATTATAACCTGTAAAATTACTTAATCGAACTGATTGTAACCTATAAAATAAAAATTTATAACCTCAAATCTATAAAATAATTGAACTAACGTAGAAAATATCGACATTAAAGAATTAACAGAATCATTATAGTTTCAACCAAAAATAAAAGAAATTTCTAACCTCAAATCGTTAAAATTACTAAAGCAACCACAAAAAATATCGAATTTGGTAAATTCGTAGAAACACTCTTATTATAACCTATAAAATTACTAAAACGATCTGATTATGACCTATAAATTAAATATTCATAACCTGAAATCTATGAAATAATTGAAATAACGTAGACATTATAAATATTAGAGAATTAACCGAATCATTTTCGTTCCTACAAAAAGAAAAGAAATTTCTAACCTCAAATCGTTAAAATTACTAAAGCAACCACAAAAATATCGAATTTGGTAAATTCGTAGAAACACTCTTATTATAATCTATAAAATTACTAAAAAAGTTCTGATTATAACCTATAAAGTAAATATTCATAACCTGAAATCTATTAAATAATTGAAATAACGTAGAATATATCAACATTAGAGAATTAACAGAATCGTTTTAGTTTTAACCAATAAATAGATATTTCTAACTTCAAATCGTAAAAATTACAAAAACAACCACAAAAAATATTGAAATTGGAAAATATTTATTTTATAGGTTATAATCAAGTCGTTTTTAGTAATTTTACAGATTATATTAAGAGTGTTTCTACTCATATACACATTTAGATATTTTTGGGGTGTAATTTTAGTAATTTTAACAATTTGACGTTAGAAATATGTTTTTTTTTGATAGAAACTAAAATGATTCGGCTAATTCTCTAATATTTATATTTTTTAGGATATTTTAATTATTTTATAGATTTGAGTTTATGAATATTTTTTTTAGGTTATAACCAGAACGTTTACAATAATTCAACAGGTTATAATAAGAGTGTTTCAACTACTTTTCTAATTGTGATATTTTTTAAGTTGTTTTAATAATTTTAACAATTTGAGTTTTGAAATATCTATTTTATTGATTGTACCTAAGATGTTTCTGTAATTCTCTAATATCATTTACAGTATATCAATTATTTTATAGATTTGAGTTTCTGAATATTTATTTTATAGGTAATAATCGGAACTATTGTAATTTTATAGGTTATAATAAGAGTGATTCAACAGAATTTCAATTTTTGATATATTTAAGGTTATTTTAGTAATTTAAAAAAATCGAGGTTAGAAATATATATTTTATTGGTTGAAACTAAAAAGGTTCTGTTAAATCTCTCATGTTGATATTTTTTACCTTATTTCAAATATTTATAGATTTGAGGTTATGAATGTTTATTTTATAGGATATAAACAGTCCGTTTTTAGTAATTTATAGGTTATAATAAGAGTGTCTCTACTAATTTTCAAATATCGGTTTTTTTTTATCTTCTTGTAGTAATTTTAGCGATTTGAGGTTTCAACCGTTGGTTGAAAATAAAATGAAACAGTTAACTCTTTTATGTTGATATTTTGTACGTTATTTCAATTATTTTATAGGTTTAAGGTTATAAATATTTATTTTATAGATTAATCAGACCGTTTTAGTAATTTTATAGGTTATAATAAGAGAGTTTATAATAATTTTCAAATTTCGATATTTTTAGCTTGTTTTAGTAATTTTAACGGTTTGAAGTTAGAACCATTCGTTGAAACTAAAATGATTCTGTTAATCCTCTAATACTGATATTATCTACGTTATTTCAATTGTTTTATAGATTTGAGGTTATAAATATTTATTTTATAGGTCATAATAAGAGCGTTTCTAATAATTTTCAAATTTTGATACTTTTTGTGGTTACTTAAGTAATTTTAACAATCTGAGGTTAAAAATTTATTTTTTTTTGGTTGAAGCAAAAGTGATTCTGTTAATTCTCTAATATTGATAATATCTACGTTATTTCAATTATTTCATAGATTTGAGGTTATGAATATTTCATTTATAGGTTATAACCAGGCCGTATTTAGTAATTTTGCAGGTTATAGTAAGAGTGTTTCTACGAATTTACCAAATTCGTTATTTTTTGTGGTTGCTTTAGTAATTTTAACGATTTGAGGTTAGAAATTTCTTTTTTTTTTGTAGGAACGAAAATGATTCTGTTAATTCTCTAATATTGATAATGTCTACGTTATTTCAATTATTTCATAGATTTCAGGTTATGAATATTTAATTTATAGGTCATAATCAGAACGTTTTTAGTAATTTTATAGGTTATAATAAGAGTGTTTCTACGATTCACCAAATTCAATATTTTTGTGGTTGCTTTAGTAATTTTAACAATTTATGGTTAGTAATTTCTTTTTTTTTGGTTGTAACTAAAATGATTCTGTTAATTCTCTAATGTTGATATTTTCTACGTTATTAAAATTATTTTATAGATTTGAGGTTATAAATATTTATTTTATAGGTTATAATCAGACCGTTTTTAGTAATTTTATAGGTTATAATAAGAGTGTTTTACGAATTTACCAAATTCGATATTTTTTGTGGTCGCTTTAGTAATTTTAACGATTTGAGGTTAGAAATTTATTTTTTTTTTTGGTTGTAACTAAAATGATTCTGTTAATTCTCTAATGTTGATATATTCTACGTTATTTCAATTATTTCATAGATTTCAGGTTATTAATATTTAATTTATAGGTCATAATCAGACCGTTTTTAGTAATTTTATAGGTTATAATAAGAGTGTTTCTACGAATTTACCAAATTCGTTATTTTTGTGGTTGCTTTAGTAATTTTAACGATTTGAGGTTAGAAATTTATTTTTTTTTCGGTTGTAACTAAAAATGATTCTGTTAATTCTCTAATGTTGATATATTCTACGTTATTTCAATTATTTCATAGATTTCAGGTTATTAATATTTAATTTATAGGTCATAATCAGACCGTTTTTAGTAATTTTATAGGTTATTATAAGAGTGTTTCTACGAATTTACCAAATTCGTTATTTTTTGTGGTTGCTTTAGTAATTTTAACGATTTGAGGTTAGAAATTTCTTTTTTTTGTAGGAACGAAAATGATTCTGTTAATTCTCTAATATTGATAATGTCTATGTTATTTCAATTATTTCATAGATTTCAGGTTATGAATATTTAATTTATAGGTCATAATCAGACCGTTTTAGTATTTTTATAGATTATAATAAGAGTGTTTCTACGATTCACCAAATTCAATATTTTTGTGGTTGCTTTAGTAATTTTAACAATTTATGGTTAGTAATTTCTTTTTTTTTGGTTGTAACTAAAATGATTCTGTTAATTCTCTAATGTTGATATTTTCTACGTTATTAAAATTATTTTATAGATTTGAGGTTATAAATATTTATTTTTAGGTTATAATCAGACCATTTTTAGTAATTTTATAGGTTATAATAAGAGTGTTTTACGAATTTACCAAATTCGATATTTTTTGTGGTCGCTTTAGTAATTTTAACGATTTGAGGTTAGAAATTTATTTTTTTTTTTTGTTGTAACTAAAATGATTCTGTTAATTCTCTAATGTTGATATATTCTACGTTATTTCAATTATTTCATAGATTTCAGGTTATTAATATTTAATTTATAGGTCATAATCAGACCGTTTTTAGTAATTTTATAGGTTATAATAAGAGTGTTTCTACGAATTTACCAAATTCGTTATTTTTTGTGGTTGCTTTAGTAATTTTAACGATTTGAGGTTAGAAATTTATTTTTTTTTTTTGGTTGTAACTAAAATGATTCTGTTAATTCTCTAATGTTGATATATTCTACGTTATTTCAATTATTTCATAGATTTCAGGATATTAATATTTAATTTATAGGTCATAATCAGACCGTTTTTAGTAATTTTATAGGTTATTATAAGAGTGTTTCTACGAATTTACCAAATTCGTTATTTTTTGTGGTTGCTTTAGTAATTTTAACGATTTGAGGTTAGAAATTTCTTTTTTTTTTGTAGGAACGAAAATGATTCTGTTAATTCTCTAATATTGATAATGTCTACGTTATTTCAATTATTTCATAGATTTCAGGTTATGAATATTTAATTTATAGGTCATAATCAGACCGTTTTTAGTAATTTTATAGGTTATAATAAGAGTGTTTCTACGATTCACCAAATTCAATATTTTTGTGGTTGCTTTAGTAATTTTAACAATTTATGGTTAGTAATTTCTTTTTTTTTTGGTTGTAACTAAAATGATTCTGTTAATTCTCTAATGTTGATATTTTCTACGTTATTAAAATTATTTTATAGATTTGAGGTTATAAATATTTATTTTATAGGTTATAATCAGACCGTTTTTAGTAATTTTATAGGTTATAATAAGAGTGTTTCTACGAATTTACCAAATTCGATATTTTTGTGGTTGCTTTAGTAATTTTAACGATTTGAGGTTAGAAATTTATTTTTTTTTTTTGGTTGTAACTAAAATGATTCTGTTAATTCTCTAATGTTGATATATTCTACGTTATTTCAATTATTTCATAGAATTGAGGTTATTAATATTTAATTTATAGGTCATAATCAGACCGTTTTTAGTAATTTTATAGGTTATAATAAGAGTGTTTCTACGAATTTACCAAATTCGTTATTTTTTGTGGTTGCTTTAGTAATTTTAACGATTTGAGGTTAGAAATTTCTTTTTTTTTTGTAGGAACGAAAATGATTCTGTTAATTCTCTAATATTGATAATGTCTACGTTATTTCAATTATTTCATAGATTTCAGGTTATGAATATTTAATTTATAGGTCATAATCAGACCGTTTTTAGTATTTTTATAGGTTATAATAAGAGTGTTTCTACGATTCACCAAATTCAATATTTTTGTGGTTGCTTTAGTAATTTTAACAATTTATGGTTAGTAATTTCTTTTTTTTTGGTTGTAACTAAAATGATTCTGTTAATTCTCTAATGTTGATATTTTCTACGTTATTAAAATTATTTTATAGATTTGAGGTTATAAATATTTATTTTATAGGTTATAATCAGACCATTTTTAGTAATTTTATAGGTTATAATAAGAGTGTTTTACGAATTTACCAAATTCGATATTTTTTGTGGTCGCTTTAGTAATTTTAACGATTTGAGGTTAGAAATTTATTTTTTTTTTTGTTGTAACTAAAATGATTCTGTTAATTCTCTAATGTTGATATATTCTACGTTATTTCAATTATTTCATAGATTTCAGGTTATTAATATTTAATTTATAGGTCATAATCAGACCGTTTTTAGTAATTTTATAGGTTATAATAAGAGTGTTTCTACGAATTTACCAAATTCGTTATTTTTTGTGGTTGCTTTAGTAATTTTAACGATTTGAGGTTAGAAATTTATTTTTTTTTTTGGTTGTAACTAAAATGATTCTGTTAATTCTCTAATGTTGATATATTCTACGTTATTTCAATTATTTCATAGATTTCAGGATATTAATATTTAATTTATAGGTCATAATCAGACCGTTTTTAGTAATTTTATAGGTTATTATAAGAGTGTTTCTACGAATTTACCAAATTCGTTATTTTTTGTGGTTGCTTTAGTAATTTTAACGATTTGAGGTTAGAAATTTCTTTTTTTTTTGTAGGAACGAAAATGATTCTGTTAATTCTCTAATATTGATAATGTCTACGTTATTTCAATTATTTCATAGATTTCAGGTTATGAATATTTAATTTATAGGTCATAATCAGACCGTTTTTAGTAATTTTATAGGTTATAATAAGAGTGTTTCTACGATTCACCAAATTCAATATTTTTGTGGTTGCTTTAGTAATTTTAAACAATTTATGGTTAGTAATTTCTTTTTTTTTGGTTGTAACTAAAATGATTCTGTTAATTCTCTAATGTTGATATTTCTACGTTATTAAAATTATTTTATAGATTTGAGGTTATAAATATTTATTTATAGGTTATAATCAGACCGTTTTTAGTAATTTTATAGGTTATAATAAGAGTGTTTCTACGAATTTACCAAATTCGATATTTTTTGTGGTTGCTTTAGTAATTTAACGATTTGAGGTTAGAAATTTATTTTTTTTTTTTTGGTTGTAACTAAAATGATTCTGTTAATTCTCTAATGTTGATATATTCTACGTTATTTCAATTATTTCATAGAATTGAGGTTATTAATATTTAATTTATAGGTCATAATCAGACCGTTTTTAGTAATTTTATAGGTTATAATAAGAGTGTTTCTACGAATTTACCAAATTCGTTATTTTTTGTGGTTGCTTTAGTAATTGTAACGATTTGAGGTTAGAAATTTCTTTTTTTTTATAGGAACGAAAATGATTCTGTTAATTCTCTAATATTGATAATGTCTACGTTATTTCAATTATTTCATAGATTTCAGGTTATGAATATTTAATTTATAGGTCATAATCAGACCGTTTTTAGTAATTTTATAGGTTATAATAAGAGTGTTTCTACGATTCACCAAATTCAATATTTTTGTGGTTGCTTTAGTAATTTTAACAATTTATGGTTAGTAATTTCTTTTTTTTTGGTTGTAACTAACATGATTCTGTTAATTCTCTGATGTTGATATTTTCTACGTTATTAAAATTATTTTATAGATTTGAGGTTATAAATATTTATTTTATAGGTTATAATCAGACCGTTTTTAGTAATTTTATAGGTTATAATAAGAGTGTTTCTACGAATTTACCAAATTCGATATTTTTTGTGGTTGCTTTAGTAATTTTAACGATTTGAGGTTAGAAATTTATTTTTTTTTTTGGTTGTAACTAAAATGATTCTGTTAATTCTCTAATGTTGATATATTCTACGTTATTTCAATTATTTCATAGATTTCAGGTTATGAATATTTAATTTATAGGTCATAATCAGACCGTTTTTAGTAATTTTATAGGTTATAATAAGAGTGTTTCTACGATTCACCAAATTCAATATTTTTGTGGTTGCTTTAGTAATTTTAACAATTTATGGTTAGTAATTTCTTTTTTTTTGGTTGTAACTAAAATGATTCTGTTAATTCTCTAATGTTGATATTTTCTACGTTATTAAAATTATTTTATAGATTTGAGGTTATAAATATTTATTTTATAGGTTATAATCAGACCGTTTTTAGTAATTTTATAGGTTATAATAAGAGTGTTTCTACGAATTTACCAAATTCGATATTTTTTGTGGTTGCTTTAGTAATTTTAACGATTTGAGGTTAGAAATTTATTTTTTTTTTTTTGGTTGTAACTAAAATGATTCTGTTAATTCTCTAATGTTGATATATTCTACGTTATTTCAATTATTTCATAGAATTGAGGTTATTAATATTTAATTTATAGGTCATAATCAGACCGTTTTTAGTAATTTTATAGGTTATAATAAGAGTGTTTCTACGAATTTACCAAATTCGTTATTTTTTGTGGTTGCTTTAGTAATTGTAACGATTTGAGGTTAGAAATTTCTTTTTTTTTTTGTAGGAACGAAAATGATTCTGTTAATTCTCTAATATTGATAATGTCTACGTTATTTCAATTATTTCATAGATTTCAGGTTATGAATATTTAATTTATAGGTCATAATCAGACCGTTTTTAGTAATTTTATAGGTTATAATAAGAGTGTTTCTACGATTCACCAAATTCAATATTTTTGTGGTTGCTTTAGTAATTTTAACAATTTATGGTTAGTAATTTCTTTTTTTTTGGTTGTAACTAAAATGATTCTGTTAATTCTCTAATGTTGATATTTTCTACGTTATTAAAATTATTTTATAGATTTGAGGTTATAAATATTTATTTTATAGGTTATAATCAGACCGTTTTTAGTAATTTTATAGGTTATAATAAGAGTGTTTCTACGAATTTACCAAATTCGATATTTTTTGTGGTTGCTTTAGTAATTTTAACGATTTGAGGTTAGAAATTTATTTTTTTTTTGGTTGTAACTAAAATGATTCTGTTAATTCTCTAATGTTGATATATTCTACGTTATTTCAATTATTTCATAGATTTCAGGTTATGAATATTTAATTTATAGGTCATAATCAGACCGTTTTTAGTAATTTTATAGGTTATAATAAGAGTGTTTCTACGATTCACCAAATTCAATATTTTTGTGGTTGCTTTAGTAATTTAACAATTTATGGTTAGTAATTTCTTTTTTTTTGGTTGTAACTAAAATGATTCTGTTAATTCTCTAATGTTGATATTTTCTACGTTATTAAAATTATTTTATAGATTTGAGGTTATAAATATTTATTTTATAGGTTATAATCAGACCGTTTTTAGTAATTTTATAGGTTATAATAAGAGTGTTTCTACGCATTTACCAAATTCGATATTTTTTGTGGTTGCTTTAGTAATGTTAACGATTTGAGGTTAGAAATTTATTTTTTTTTTTTTGGTTGTAACTAAAATGATTCTGTTAATTCTCTAATGTTGATATATTCTACGTTATTTCAATTATTTCATAGAATTGAGGTTATTAATATTTAATTTATAGGTCATAATCAGACCGTTTTAGTAATTTTATAGGTTATAATAAGAGTGTTTCTACGAATTTACCAAATTCGTTATTTTTTGTGGTTGCTTTAGTAATTGTAACGATTTGAGGTTAGAAATTTCTTTTTTTTTTTGTAGGAACGAAAATGATTCTGTTAATTCTCTAATATTGATAATGTCTACGTTATTTCAATTATTTCATAGATTTCAGGTTATGAATATTTAATTTATAGGTCATAATCAGACCGTTTTTAGTAATTTTATAGGTTATAATAAGAGTGTTTCTACGATTCACCAAATTCAATATTTTTGTGGTTGCTTTAGTAATTTTAACAATTTATGGTTAGTAATTTCTTTTTTTTTGGTTGTAACTAAAATGATTCTGTTAATTCTCTAATGTTGATATTTTCTACGTTATTAAAATTATTTTATAGATTTGAGGTTATAAATATTTATTTTATAGGTTATAATCAGACCGTTTTTAGTAATTTTATAGGTTATAATAAGAGTGTTTCTACGAATTTACCAAATTCGATATTTTTTGTGGTTGCTTTAGTAATTTTAATGATTTGAGGTTAGAAATTTATTTTTTTTTTTTGGTTGTAACTAAAATGATTCTGTTAATTCTCTAATGTTGATATATTCTACGTTATTTCAATTATTTCATAGAATTGAGGTTATTAATATTTAATTTATAGGTCATAATCAGACCGTTTTTAGTAATTTTATAGGTTATAATAAGAGTGTTTCTACGAATTTACCAAATTCGTTATTTTTTGTGGTTGCTTTCGTAATTGTAACGATTTGAGGTTAGAAATTTCTTTTTTTTTTGTAGGAACGAAAATGATTCTGTTAATTCTCTAATATTGATAATGTCTACGTTATTTCAATTATTTCATAGATTTCAGGTTATGAATATTTAATTTATAGGTCATAATCAGACCGTTTTTAGTAATTTTATAGGTTATAATAAGAGTGTTTCTACGATTCACCAAATTCAATATTTTTGTGGTTTGCATTAGTAATTTTAACAATTTATGGTTAGTAATTTCTTTTTTTTTGGTTGTAACTAACATGATTCTGTTAATTCTCTGATGTTGATATTTTCTACGTTATTAAAATTATTTTATAGATTTGAGGTTATAAATATTTATTTTATAGGTTATAATCAGACCGTTTTTAGTAATTTTATAGGTTATAATAAGAGTGTTTCTACGAATTTACCAAATTCGATATATTTTGTGGTTGCTTTAGTAATTTTAACGATTTGAGGTTAGAAATTTATTTTTTTTTTTGGTTGTAACTAAAATGATTCTGTTAATTCTCTAATGTTGATATATTCTACGTTATTTCAATTATTTCATAGATTTCAGGTTATGAATATTTAATTTATAGGTCATAATCAGACCGTTTTTAGTAATTTTATAGGTTATAATAAGAGTGTTTCTACGATTCACCAAATTCAATATTTTTGTGGTTGCTTTAGTAATTTTAACAATTTATGGTTAGTAATTTCTTTTTTTTTGGTTGTAACTAACATGATTCTGTTAATTCTCTGATGTTGATATTTTCTACGTTATTAAAATTATTTTATAGATTTGAGGTTATAAATATTTATTTTATAGGTTATAATCAGACCGTTTTAGTAATTTTATAGGTTATAATAAGAGTGTTTCTACGAATTTACCAAATTCGATATTTTTTGTGGTTGCTTTAGTAATTTTAACGATTTGAGGTTAGAAATTTATTTTTTTTTTTTTGGTTGTAACTAAAATGATTCTGTTAATTCTCTAATGTTGATATATTCTACGTTATTTCAATTATTTCATAGAATTGAGGTTATTAATATTTAATTTATAGGTCATAATCAGACCGTTTTTAGTAATTTTATAGGTTATAATAAGAGTGTTTCTACGAATTTACCAAATTCGTTATTTTTTGTGGTTGCTTTAGTAATTGTAACGATTTGAGGTTAGAAATTTCTTTTTTTTTTGTAGGAACGAAAATGATTCTGTTAATTCTCTAATATTGATAATGTCTACGTTATTTCAATTATTTCATAGATTTCAGGTTATGAATATTTAATTTATAGGTCATAATCAGACCGTTTTTAGTAATTTTATAGGTTATAATAAGAGTGTTTCTACGATTCACCAAATTCAATATTTTGTGGTTGCTTTAGTAATTTAACAATTTATGGTTAGTAATTTCTTTTTTTTTGGTTGTAACTAAAATGATTCTGTTAATTCTCTAATGTTGATATTTTCTACGTTATTAAAATTATTTTATAGATTTGAGGTTATAAATATTTATTTTATAGGTTATAATCAGACCGTTTTTAGTAATTTTATAGGTTATAATAAGAGTGTTTCTACGAATTTACCAAATTCGATATTTTTTGTGGTTGCTTTAGTAATTTTAACGATTTGAGGTTAGAAATTTATTTTTTTTTTGGTTGTAACTAAAATGATTCTGTTAATTCTCTAATGTTGATATATTCTACGTTATTTCAATTATTTCATAGATTTCAGGTTATGAATATTTAATTTATAGGTCATAATCAGACCGTTTTTAGTAATTTTATAGGTTATAATAAGAGTGTTTCTACGATTCACCAAATTCAATATTTTGTGGTTGCTTTAGTAATTTTAACAATTTATGGTTAGTAATTTCTTTTTTTTTGGTTGTAACTAAAATGATTCTGTTAATTCTCTAATGTTGATATTTTCTACGTTATTAAAATTATTTTATAGATTTGAGGTTATAAATATTTATTTTATAGGTTATAATCAGACCGTTTTTAGTAATTTTATAGGTTATAATAAGAGTGTTTCTACGCATTTACCAAATTCGATATTTTTTGTGGTTGCTTTAGTAATGTTAACGATTTGAGGTTAGAAATTTATTTTTTTTTTTTTTTGGTTGTAACTAAAATGATTCTGTTAATTCTCTAATGTTGATATATTCTACGTTATTTCAATTATTTCATAGAATTGAGGTTATTAATATTTAATTTATAGGTCATAATCAGACCGTTTTTAGTAATTTTATAGGTTATAATAAGAGTGTTTCTACGAATTTACCAAATTCGTTATTTTTTGTGGTTGCTTTAGTAATTGTAACGATTTGAGGTTAGAAATTTCTTTTTTTTTTGTAGGAACGAAAATGATTCTGTTAATTCTCTAATATTGATAATGTCTACGTTATTTCAATTATTTCATAGATTTCAGGTTATGAATATTTAATTTATAGGTCATAATCAGACCGTTTTAGTAATTTTATAGGTTATAATAAGAGTGTTTCTACGATTCACCAAATTCAATATTTTTGTGGTTGCTTTAGTAATTTTAACAATTTATGGTTAGTAATTTCTTTTTTTTTGGTTGTAACTAAAATGATTCTGTAATTCTCTAATGTTGATATTTTCTACGTTATTAAAATTATTTTATAGATTTGAGGTTATAAATATTTATTTTATAGGTTATAATCAGACCGTTTTTAGTAATTTTATAGGTTATAATAAGAGTGTTTCTACGAATTTACCAAATTCGATATTTTTTGTGGTTGCTTTAGTAATTTTAATGATTTGAGGTTAGAAATTTATTTTTTTTTTTGGTTGTAACTAAAATGATTCTGTTAATTCTCTAATGTTGATATATTCTACGTTATTTCAATTATTTCATAGAATTGAGGTTATTAATATTTAATTTATAGGTCATAATCAGACCGTTTTTAGTAATTTATAGGTTATAATAAGAGTGTTTCTACGAATTTACCAAATTCGTTATTTTTTGTGGTTGCTTTCGTAATTGTAACGATTTGAGGTTAGAAATTTCTTTTTTTTTTGTAGGAACGAAAATGATTCTGTTAATTCTCTAATATTGATAATGTCTACGTTATTTCAATTATTTCATAGATTTCAGGTTATGAATATTTAATTTATAGGTCATAATCAGACCGTTTTTAGTAATTTTATAGGTTATAATAAGAGTGTTTCTACGATTCACCAAATTCAATATTTTTGTGGTTTGCATTAGTAATTTTAACAATTTATGGTTAGTAATTTCTTTTTTTTTGGTTGTAACTAACATGATTCTGTTAATTCTCTGATGTTGATATTTTCTACGTTATTAAAATTATTTTATAGATTTGAGGTTATAAATATTTATTTTATAGGTTATAATCAGACCGTTTTTAGTAATTTTATAGGTTATAATAAGAGTGTTTCTACGAATTTACCAAATTCGATATATTTTGTGGTTGCTTTAGTAATTTTAACGATTTGAGGTTAGAAATTTATTTTTTTTTTTGGTTGTAACTAAAATGATTCTGTTAATTCTCTAATGTTGATATATTCTACGTTATTTCAATTATTTCATAGATTTCAGGTTATGAATATTTAATTTATAGGTCATAATCAGACCGTTTTTAGTAATTTTATAGGTTATAATAAGAGTGTTTCTACGATTCACCAAATTCAATATTTTTGTGGTTGCTTTAGTAATTTTAACAATTTATGGTTAGTAATTTCTTTTTTTTTGGTTGTAACTAACATGATTCTGTTAATTCTCTGATGTTGATATTTTCTACGTTATTAAAATTATTTTATAGATTTGAGGTTATAAATATTTATTTTATAGGTTATAATCAGACCGTTTTTAGTAATTTTATAGGTTATAATAAGAGTGTTTCTACGAATTTACCAAATTCGATATTTTTTGTGGTTGCTTTAGTAATTTTAACGATTTGAGGTTAGAAATTTATTTTTTTTTTTTTTGGTTGTGACTAAAATGATTCTGTTAATTCTCTAATGTTGATATATTCTACGTTATTTCAATTATTTCATAGAATTCAGGTTATTAATATTTAATTTATAGGTCATAATCAGACCGTTTTTAGTAATGTTATAGGTTATAATAAGAGTGTTTCTATGAATTTACCAAATTCGATATTTTTTGTGGTTGCTTTAGTAATTTTATCGATTTGAGGTTAGAAAATTCTTTTATTTTTGGTTGAAACTATAATGATTCTGTTAATTCTTTAATGTCGATATTTTCTACGTTAGTTCAATTATTTTATAGATTTGAGGTTATAAATTTTTATTTTATAGGTTACAATCAGGTCGTTTAAGTAATTTTACAGGTTATAATAAGAGTATTTCTATTAATTTTCCAATTTCGATATTTATTAGGATGTTTGAATATTTTTAACGATTTGAGGTTAGAAACATCTATTTTATTGGTTGCACCTAAAATGTTTCCGTTATTTCTTTAATATTTTTTACGGTATATTAATGTTTTTAAAGATTTGAGGTTAAGAGTTTTTATTTTATAGGTTTTAACCAGTTTTGTATTTATATTTTAAACGTTATAACATGTTTCTATTAATTTTCAAATGTTGAGGGTAGTTTTATCATTTTAATAATTTGGGGTTAAAAGTATGTGTGTTAAATATTAAAAATAAGGTGTTTTATTAATTTTGAAATGTTGAGATTATTGACGTTATTTTAATAGTTTAATGGTTTGAGGTTAAGAACATCTATTTTATAGGTTATAACTAGGATAGGTGAATTAATTAAAATTAATCTAATACTTAAATTTAGAATATCTTACAAGAATTACTTAACATTTAGCATCTAGCGTTGGTTACCCTATGCTCGTAAAATCGGCCTGCTTCAGGGCAAAGAAAAATAGTTTTTTTTTTAGTTTTAACTATAGTAATTACTAAAGTTAATACTAATATCAATGTTACTAAAATAATAGAAATAGTAATTACTATAGTTATTACTAAAATATTTTCTAAAATTTAAGTTTAAAAAATAGTTATAACTATAGTAGTTACTATATCAGTAACATACTAAAAGAGTTTCTCTGTTACTGCTAAAGCAACAACTATAGTTATAATTAAAGTAGTAACATACAAATATTTTTGGTGCACACCGTCCTCACTGCGAAGGGAGCTCGCGGACACCCTGTATATAGACCTAGCCTATATTTATTGTCTCCAATATATATGTATGGTTTATTTATACGAATGACTTATTAATAAAATTAGGAAAATAATCTTTAGCAATGTTATACAAGTAGGCATATTCAATCTACACGACTCCACTGATAAACTCGTTGCATATTTAGAAAATTAGCTAACGTGGACTTTGAAAAAAAAAAAAAATTAATCGATAAATGTAGAAGTTAATAGTATATATCTTCAAACCGAATCAAGTGTGATAAGACACGATGTATCGTAATTTATTTTCCACGCACGTGCAATGGTATAAGATCGGTTAAACGGTAAATTGAAAATTGCTTCTTACTTGTACAGCTATATATATATATAATGCTTTGTACAAAAAATACGCTGGATTTAACGAGGTATAATGTATATATACGCGATAAAAGTATATGGATGATCTAAAAAACGTAAAGGGTGGGCAACAACTTACTAAATCGCCATAGTTTGTATAAATAACATTGTGATTCCATGGTCTTATCTCGTCGCTCTCGCAATCACATTTTATTATTATTCTTTCGGTATTGATATATATATAATTTCTTAAAACCAAATAGGCTATACGAACCTCGTATACTCATTGAATCAATTAACTGAACGCGCAAATATATATAGCAAGTTTTTAAACATATTTTAAGTAGTGTCTATTATGCATAAGAAAAACAATATTAATCAACCTTTTTTTGTGTTTTTTTATAAATCAGATGAAAGTTAAAGCTCTGTAGGAGTATACACGTGGAATTGTTGGTGAAATATATCTAAAACTTTACAAATAGAATGGTTGTTGACAGTGTAACAAAAACAGCTGACTGTATGAACAAACTCGTATCTTTGTTTCGTTTCCACCGTGCTCTCCCCTTAAGGATAAGCCAACTTCGCATCGACAGTGCATAGTGTGTGTGTGTGTGTGTATAGGTATATATCGAGTAAATCAATATACACACAAACACACGGGCAAACGAACGGGAAAACTATCCTGGAGTAACACCACAATGTCGCGTACATTCGCAACCGAGCACGCGCGCGCTTTAGTTCGCGAGATATCGATCGGTATTCTATAGATTTCACCGGATTCAACCTCGTTTTGACTAAATAGGAGTATATCGGCTTTTATGGGGAGCGAGAGAGACGGAAATACCGATGAGGGACAAACATTCGAAGTCGAGTATATACCGAGAGAGAGAGAGAGAGAGAGAGAGAGAGACGAGCCAGTTGAGTTGCGAGCGATGAGGAAATGTCAAAATTGATATTCCGAGCGCCTGCCTCCCGTATAAATCCGCAATCCGATATTTCGACTATACTCGTGAATGCCGCGCACTCGGTTCTCTGTATTCTTGCGAATATTTCACTCTCAGGGGCGGACCACCTCCAGATGACTTTCTTCTTGCTTTGTATTCGAATACACTCTCTTATAAACTCCTATACGATATTGCACATTTCGGAATTGTCGTTAATTTTCATATAGATAGTGCAACTTTCGAATTTTATCCCGTGCGTTATTTATTTATTGATAAAGTTATGCACACGTAAATAATTAAAACAACAATGTGTAATGGTACGCTAAAATTTTAATCTATTAATGAAATATTCTTATTCAGAATATTAGAACAGCTGATATGTCACAGGTTTGTCGTGTTATCATCGTATCTATACATGCCAAAATTTTAAAATGACTTAAATTTTAGATAATGACTAAAAATATCTTCCAGGGTGTGCAAAAATGTTTTAAGTCAACACTAATTTGCACCATAATTATACATGTTGAATTAACAGTTTTTTTTTCTTTTTTCAATTTTTCACCGTTTTGGATCTTAAAATGGAAAAAAGTTTTGAAATACTCAATAGGATTTTTTACCGTTTTTATAAATACCTAATTTGCAGCAATGTTATTAGCTAAGATCCAAAATGGTGAAAAATTGGAAAAAGGAAAAAAAACTGTTATTTGGAACACGCATAACTCTGGTGCAAATTAATATTTTGACTTAAATTGAATTCTTTTGCACACCCTGCAAGATATTTTTAGTCTGTATCTAAAATTTGAGCCATTTTAAAATTGGGATATGTACGCTTAACGTGAAATCACCCATACATACATACATACTGTATGTATAAGTATAATCAAGTGTACCGTTTTGAAATTCCAAATCTTAATTTTCGGAAAAGAGACCGTAATTTTATATATATATATATAAATATACTTGCATAAAAAATGCGAAAGTAACAAAAATGAATGCAAAGTCATTGTGCCCTCGGTAATATTTCAACTAAAATTAGAATGCATTCAACATAGTCTTGTATCCGAGAAATTCATATTACTGGTAGCCGCGACGAGAAAGAAAAAAAAACGAAGTATATACGTATAAAGAGAAAGGCAGAAGAGAATGAGAAAAAAATAAACGGGCAGATATATGCGCATTTCTAGGTACGCTTTTTGTTGCGCCCGGAGGCACAGCAACAGTAGTATAGCGGCAGGTATAACACTTGTACAATATTATCGTGTATATGTGCTTTGCATATATGTATATATATATATATATATATATATATACGTGAACGGTCGCGCGCACACGTACTCGCAAAAATACGCGCGCGTGGCTATATGGCGTAGGCGCGTAAAGCGCGCAAATTCGATGGCGGTTTGTCAACATCTCGACGCGAGGTGACGCTGCAGGCCAATCGTTTTTGTCAAGCCTTCACCGCCGACAAGTTTAAATTTTACGCGGTCCCTCGTAAAAACTGGCTTAATTAAAAGGGCGAGGCTGTTTATTGACTTTTACTTCAAAGCTTCCAGCTCGTACTGTGATTTTTAAAAAAATTTGCCATTTCGTAACGGATAAACAGATGTTCCGACCGCGCGCGTTTACTTCTTTTTATTATTACACAGCCGCGTTAAATTCTCTTTTATAAGTGTGAAATTAACACTTTTTTCACGGAAACGATAACGGCCCTTTTATCCTCAGATAATTAATATTTCGTCAAGTTTTCGTTTAATATTTTTCAAATATATACACGTTATTTAAACTTAGTTCGTTTAAATTTAATATACATATTTTTAATTTACATTTCACCATTTAATCTTTTATCAATCGTTATAAATCGTTGATTATCGTGATCAGCATGCATTTAATTCTCATTTTATTAACTTGAAAACACAACATTCCAAAAGTGCAAAATATATTAAACAATTAAAATTTTACCAATTATAATATATGTGCTTCCGAAAACATGGGATTTGCATGCCTACGCATACATATATATTACTACATATTGCATGTACTTATACGCGTTAAATTCAATTCATTAATGAAGCAGAAACTCATTATTAAATAAAAAATTAAATTCCACGAAAATTTTTATTTAAATTTTAACATAGTATGCAAACAATTCGTAAAGCAATATTACTAGATAATGCATCATTCAATTATTTAGGAATTTGATGCCTTCTGAATACACCGTAATAACACATATTTTATTTTATTTATTATTTCGCATTTGTATAAAATTTCAAATTGTACGTTGGTCAAACTTTATTATACTTTATATTACGATATTTCAATTGATCGCTCTAAACACGTTTTACCCTCTTCTACAATAATTTATATTATATTACTTCATTTTCATAGTATTTTTTTATTGCTCGTTTTATACTTTGCACGAGTGAAATACTTAAATTTCAAGCTATTTAAAAAATGAGGTTTATTTCGACCAAGTTTCGCATCCGGCACCCGAATAATAAATACACATGCATACCACGTAATGATAAAAACATTTTGATCTTTATATACATAACTGAAAATGTACAGTTTATATCTATAAATATTTTATTTTTAGTTATACTTCAGCATAAGTAAGAATGATTGACAATCAGGTGACTTATAAAAGTTTACTAACAAGGAGACCATCATATGTTGGGGAAACGAATTAAACACAGCTTGTGAGATATGTTTTCTAATATAAAAATATGAAGAAATCTAGAGCCGCAAACTTTAAGAATCGATTTTTTCGCACAAGTTATACGCTATAATTAAGTATAAATTCCAAAAAATAAGCTTTGCTTTAAACGCTTATTACTTCTAAATAATCAAATATTAACATTCAAGCTAAAGTTTAGTCAAAAACTCAAATTAATAAATATAATTTTAATAAAAATACGCTCAAATCCATTAGAATAGAGCAAAATTATAGCCGTATTAAAAATTAAAAAAATTTTTACGAAAATTGGTCACTACAAATTTTATTAATTTTTTAAGCTACATTTCCTCAAATTCTAAATTTTCTCCATTTTAACGGATTTGAGCGTTTTATTGTAAATTATATCTATTTTATTTCAGCTTTTTATTAAACTTTAATTTTTGATTGTTAATATTTGATTATTTGGAAGTAATAAGCGTTTAAAGTAAAGCTTATTTTTTGGAATTTATACTTAATTATAGCGTACAATTGTTCGTAAACAGGATTGTTAGGGTCTGCGGCTCCGGCTTTCTTCATTTTATATTAAAAAACATATCCTACGAGCTGTGTACAATTCGTTTCCGAAAAACACGATGGTCTCCTTGTAATAATAATTTGTTTGGTCAACTGTTAAAGGATATCATAGAGAACCAAGGTGGCAAAAGATCCTTACCTCTGGATTGCAAGAGAGAGAGAATACGCACATATTGGCGCTCGCGCGATTTGATCGGTCAGCCGCGACTCGAGGGCTCGGCCGATCCATCAGCTGCAGCCAGCAAGTATCAACCGAGCAATACGTCTCCGTACACATATACTGCATATACCATGCATACATATACATGTGTGTGTGTGTGTGTAAGTACATACAGATGTATAATATAGGTGCGCGGGCCGTTCGACCGCTACATATATTTGCGCGCTCGACGGGAGAAAAATATGGAGCGAACGGAATTCCAGCGGCGCGTTCCACTTGGCTCGATTAGGCAGCTCCGCTACATGTATAATGCGATTGCGGCTGCCACTGCTCATTCCATATTCCAGAAAGCTCGTTCTTTCGATATTTCTCCAAACCGTGGCGTATATACATATGTGTGTGTGTGTGTGTGTATATATATGTATTCGAGTTTACCCATAGCCAAGTAGTCCTTCCTTGCGTGATGCGTACGTGTACATATACCTATATATGTACAAGTGCTGCGCGGGGGTGTGTACGATAGGTTGCGTAGGCCTCGTGCACCCCACCCCCTCCGTATATCGTATCCTTTGACGAAACTGACACCTCGATTATCGTGTTACGCGAAGGGAGATGTTATTACAGGCAACTAAGAGTTTATGTACGTACGTTGCCTCGGTGAAATTGAAAATTTATATCATTTTCCTTTGCTAGGGCTACGGCTCGGCTCTTGTAACTCGCTGCTTCGCTAACGAGAATTTGGAAATATTTTACTTTACGCATAGACGCGCACCGGATAAAATTTTACAAGTTGCCCTTGCATTTTCTGTGACAGACTGGTGTTCTCTACAAATTTTCGTTTTAACTTTATTTTCACAAAGTTAATATCTTGAGTTATTTCTATGATAAAAATAAATAAATAAATAAATAATAAATAAATAAATAAATAGATTTATTAATTACATAAATTATGATTATACTATAATGTAATCATAATTTATTCAATTATTTTTATCATTATTTCGGTAAGAAAAAAGTTTTAGTAAAGATTAGAATACTGTTTAGTGATGAAACTTATACAGACTGTCAAAATTCAAAAAATTACTATTCTGCCTAGTAACGTTTACTAAAAGTTTATTAATTTTTACTACAATTATTGCAATATTTACCATAAATTACCTAAATTTTACTATACAGTATAGTAATTTATTGAACTTTTTCAAAGACACTATTGTCATTTTTACTACAACTTTTTTTCGCAGTGATACGTTCTCTTTCCTTCTGTGGACTTATAGGAACGTTTTATATCATCTAGATTTCTCGTAATTTTGTTGAAATTACATGTGCCTCTTATTACTAGGTAAACCGGTAAAATATATCAATAACATTAATTAGTATAAAAATATCTCAGGTGGTGGACATTAATGCTTTATATAGAAACAAGACTTAACACAGTTAACGTAAAGTACACAAATCTAAAGGATAATGTTGTAATGCACAAATCGTAGAAATACTCGTGACGAGTTTGGTGACACACAAGCGCGTGTTTTCTGTAATAGATAAAATAAAATAAACACATAATATATAACTACGAATAAAATATGAAATGATATTAATAAATAGATAGTGTATGGTTATACGCATGTATATATATATATAGGGAGTGAAATTGATATCTCAAGTGTAATGAGGTATAAGACTTGGTGTTACAGTCGGTGGTCGAGTGGACCGCAAGCAAGTGCTTAAAGTGCCGTACTGGGATCTATTACACCAGACCGCCAGTATAAGAATACGATCCGACATACGGCAAGGAGAAAATGAAGCGCTTGCTTCGTCGTTTAAGCGATCGCTTAGGATTGCGACACATGCGCGAAGACGACGAATAAAAGTAGAAACACAAACCGCGAACCAGCATCGACGAATGCGCGACGAGTTTTACAAGGCCGCGACGATGTCTCGCGAACTCGAAAAAGGTAGAAGTACCATTGCAGGTAAGATGTTTACGACGCGAATATACCCGGCATTTAGAACAAATTTTATTTGGTACTAGTGCGTGTTATACTGCTGCCCTTTTTTTTATTGTAACGAAAATATGGTATATATATATTAATTAAGAAACGCAGTCGTTCTGCTTTATATACATATACAATTATATGTTTTTTTTCAAAACTACAATTGTTAATTAATTATCTGTTCTACGTACCGGTTGGGTTCAGAGCTATGCGTTGAAAGATTATTGATTAATACGTGTGAATTAAGTTTACGAAAAAAAAAAAAAGAAAAAATATTTCGAAATTGAGGATCGAGGAGGGTGGTGGAGATATAGAAGCGCGAGCGTGGACGAGGTGCGGCTGTAGGATTCGAGACACTTGTTAGTAGGTGTAGACCTCTCGAGATGGACGGGCATACGAAACGAAACGAAACGAAACGAGAACGCAGAAACGTACGGACGAGACAAACCACCAGCGCTCGCTCTGGCGACGTATCGCGTTGTGGCGGCACCTCGTAAACATCGCACCGCAAGACTTGTAAATCCTCCCCTGGCATTTTAATGGTGGCCAAGCCGTGCGCGTGTATTAGTTTCAAGGAACATTAATAACTCGCCGAAGAGAAAGAACGAGAAAGAGAGAGATACAGAAAAGGAGCGACTGAGAGAAAGAGAAAGAGAGAGAGAGAGGGAAGGGGGGGGGGGGGGAGACAAAAAGAGAGAAAAAGAGAGACGGAGAGACAAGCGACCAAGAGGTGCGCGAATACACGTAAAACTATCGCCGATTAATTAGCTCTCTTTCGAGCGCCCCTTCTTTCGCTCACCTAGTGTTACATCCCGCAATAGGATGTTCGTGAATGCACCAATTTTCTTTAATTTTCCATAACACCAATTTATACTATTTCATTTATATACCACCTCGAATTTACAATTTTTTTTAATATAAAATATATATGTAGAAAAAGGTTGTTATAGGTATACCGCTCGTTAGAGAAATGATTAGCTTAAACAAAGAGCGATATAGTTATACGGAAATTAGTAGAAAAAGCTGCATCATCATTAAGTACGTTCTTACAGCTGCTATAGTATTATATGAAACTCGCAACCGAATTCTTGACCTCCGGAGCTAGGATCTTCTCCAAACTTTGGTATATAGAATATACCAAAAATTTTAAGAAAAATTTCAAAAAAATCACAAATGCTGTTCGAAACGAATACAATACCGTGCACAAAATAATTAATTGTTCATTAATTACACATAAACATCTATTTTTGGTCGATAATACATGTAGCTATAAAACAATGATTCACGGATGCCCAAAAATCTCGGTGATATATCAATAAAAAATTTTTTTAAATTCACAGAATATCTTCAAAGGATGCACAACATCGTTTCAGAACGTTTTTTCGATAAATTGAATTCCTCGTTAAATAAATGATATACCATTTTTCTAGTTTTTGGGGTTCACATCCCGTTAAGGGGTGTCATACTTGGCGGGTTACCGACTGAGCAAAAAAAGATAATTATTACATTTATTTAAAAAAAACGCAATTTTACGCAAATCCCGAATACAGAACTCCACTAGATAATTAAATAATAAATAATTCTACAAATTTCCAGGCCAATTCGGCAAAGACACCCTAAAAAATTTCTGCATCGAAAATGTATATATTTCGTGATTTTTTAAGTACAGAAACTTTTTAAGGTGCCTTTGTATTGACCTAGACTTTGTAGAATTATTTATAATTGAATGATCTAGTGCTTGTGTATTCAGATTTCGCATAATTGCGTATTTTTTAAAATAAATATAATAATTATGTTTTAAGGCTCAGTCGGTAACCTACCTGGTATGCCACTCCTTCAACGAGGGGTTCCACCTTCCGGCAAACGGATATCGTTGCAACTTTGAGAGCTGTTTTTGCTACCCAAAAGTGAAAGAATTCATATGAATTTCAATCTCATAGGCTGTTTGAGAAAAGTTATACGCAGTTGATGAAAAATTATGAAAAAATATGTTTAAGCTTACTCGACAATAACTCGGAAAGAAATAGACGTAGATACTCAAACTTAAATCTATTAAACAGTTGAGATCAAGTAGTTAAAAGAAAGCTCAAATATCCTAATTTGAACAAAAATTATGAAAAAATAAGAATTAGATAAAATTTTAACGAAAATTTAGTATTAAAATTTGATAGACTTTTTAGGCAAATATTTCGTCTAATTCTTATTTTTTCCATAACTTTTGTCCAAACAGACATTTAAGCTTTTCTTTTTTTAAACTCTGTCTACTTGATCTCAGCGTTTTCATGAATTTAAGTTTGATTGCCTACCTCTAATTGTTCCCGAGTTATTAGCAATTAAACATAAGAATATTTTTTTCACAATTTTTCGTTAACTGCGTATAACTTTCGTAAAACACTCTATGAGATTGAATTTCATATGAATTCTTTCATATTTAGGTACCAGAAAACAGTTCTCAAAGTTGTAACTAAAATCGTTTCCCAGAAGGTGGAACCCCTCCTTGTAAGTAATCTCTATTTGTTTCCGAGTTATAATCAATGAATCCATCGGTGCATGTAGTATCTATAGCATTTTTCATATTTTTATGTTACAAAACGTATCCTAAAGTTTGGATAAACTAAAGATAAATCTAAAAATTGAAGTTCAGATATGTAGTTCAAACTTCGAACTTATAAAAGATGTATTAACCTTATAATTTAATACTTTAAAAAATGTAAAGACCATAGTAAATATACGACCATTATTAAATAAATTAACGTTGACGCGTAAAAACAAGCGTATAGCATTCAGATCGTAACCCCATGAATATTCAACAGTGTTGGACGATAACAGCGTACGTAATATTTTTCCCGATGTAAATATACCGTGTTATTTTTAATGCCGTATAGATTAAAATAAGTTTGTTGTAGGTATACTGGAAAATAACGAATATACGATCGATCGATCGTTCTCACGCGTAACTGACGGATCGAACCACACACGTATAGGTACATTACGAGTGCGTGAAAGACAACTCGACGTTTTACATAAAATTGGATGAGAAGCACCACGTGGGCGGGAGATACACAGTCACTTATTTTCCTTATACCCCTTGGTTGGACTTTGCGAAAAACGAAGAGCGTATAGATCCGAGAGGTGAGCAGGAGCGAGCAACAGCCTAATTCACGTCTTCCTTCGCAACTTATAATTCAAACGCGCAGACTGGAACCAAATAGGTGGTAGAGCGAGCACTCGTTGGCGCTAACTCGCGCAGCAACGATAATTATACGGTTTCTACCGTTCTGCTTTTCTCCTTCCCTTGGAAACGCGAACGGCCCTTAAATTTGCCCTTATTTATATGCCACCGCCTTGCGTTTTCTACGCCATATACTCATTCTAGATACTATGCGTGTAGTTATATATATGGCCCTTTACGATGTGTCCGCGTCTTTTCGAATATCTATTGCTTTCACCTTACTATAATTCTAATGCTTATATCCTCCCTAGTTTTCGAATCATCCAGAGGTTCGATTAACTTGTCACTATATATATATAGTTTCAATTCTCTGTTGATCGATGGCTTAAATAATTAATTGCTGCTCATTCGATATAATACTATATTTTTAATACGTATATAATCTTCAATGAAGGTATATCTCGAATCAGTATATAGGCACAATATACTGCCAAATAGTTTTATTATAAAATAGACATTCCTTTATATAGCAGTATAGAACGGTTTACAAGTATTTTTTATCATTATTTTGAATTTTGTATTGACTTGCATACAAGTCATACATTGAAAAAAACTATATTTTTTATCTAAGCGGAATTCTTCTTAAATATGCCTCAAGAAGAAAATCGGTTATGCTGCAATGTGATTTTTCTGTATAATTAAACGGATCGAGCGGAATTATTTTTTGTAAAAAATAAGAAAGAACAACTCAAAAAGATCAATATTCTAAAATCAATCAGATTCTTTTTGAGACATATTCAAGAACAATTCCGCTCAATAAATAATATAGTTTTTTCAGTGTACATAGAAGTTAAATGGCTATCTTAACCAAAGGTTGATAATTTAAATTCTACTGAACTACATACGTTAGTTTACGACAATTATTTCGTATAGTTACATCACAGTTATCTATTTGAACATTTGAAATGGATATTGATACCATAAACGAATATAATAATATATATAAATTCATTTCTTAAGTATATACAATACCTATTTTTGGTAAAAATAGGTGAAGAATTTCAACAGTTTTTTACTTATGAGAAACTTTTTTATCATTGTTTTCATCCATTTATCAGCCATTCCGCTGATTGTCAATTTATAACGTATTTTTAACCTTCCAAACGTGGCTTTCGTCGAGCAAATCGAAATCAAGAAAACAAGATTTTATAATGAGATTAAAAATTATTTTATTAGTTAATTATTTATTATTAAGAATTATTTAATGTAATAATTTAGTAATTGAGAGGTTATGCTCTTTCCAATGGGAGGTTACAGTAAAAAGGCGTTTCACCATTTTATCAGGTTTCTCAAAAAATTGTAATGTTATACACATAGATTGTTTTACTGTAGACTAGGTACATTCGAAAATAATATAACTATTTTTATTGGTCATTACAACCAAATGCAATAAGATACGTAGGTTTAAGTATAAAAATTGTATATACTATGATTGTTATTTTCGTTTAAACAGTTAATTATTATTTAAGAAGATTATAGATTGATGAACAAACTATATTAAAATCGACGCTGTAGATCTGTATTTAACGTTTGTTTTTAATTCCAGAGTAGATCAGAGGTGCTATCAAAAATCAAAATGCTTATATTAAATATATATATGACGAAAATAGTAAGTACCAATTTTTAATGAACAGCTGACATGTGTAAATTAAATATGTTAAATAAAACACTGTGAATTATGAGAAATGGACTCATGAAAAAGGAGGATATAATTAATATGATTTACCCATCAGTATCGAACAAAAACCTATATTAAAATAATAAAAATTGAAATTAAGAACGATTGCAATAACAGATTGGCACATTGTTATAATTACTGAAACTATCAAAAAATTTTCAATGTAGAAATTGTAGAAGAAGAAGGTTTACTAAGTATCTAAAAGTTAAATTAATTATTTTTCAATTTATTGAGAGCCAGGTAGCTTTTTAATTAAAATAAAGAATATAAACAGATTTATTACGTTATATGCAACATTGGGTTGACAAATTTGACCATCTCTTAAAGCTTATCAATCTGAGAATAATCTTATATTCTTACTTGTACGATGAGGTTATTCTCGAATTTTGCCAACAAAAAGTAAAAAACAGTTTTCCTTTTTCATTTCAATTAAACAAACTTATACCTGGCACTCAAAAAATTAATAAATAATCCTTTTAATTTGAAATATTAACAATGGAGGGCGTATCAAGTAGGTTTATTATTTGCTTTAGATGCAAAGTATATTCATTTAATTACTATTTAAATTAATATTCTAGTCTAAATGAATATGCGGCACATAATTTGTTTAAATAAATAATTCGAAATAAATATAACGTCGGGTTGATTGGATGTAAATGTAAACAGGGAACGAAAGATAAAGTTGGGATACCGCAGAGAAATCTGAAAATCGATGGTACGCCGCGGGTGGGGTCTTCGTCGTTAAGGCCGCATCGTGGGTGGAAAAACGCTTTTAATCCTCGAGCGCGCGGAGGACCTTAATTCGAATTTAGAGGAAGTTTACGTTAGGCTGAAGTTACCGGTTAATATATACCATTTGCGGGGGGAGGGAGAGAGAAAGAGAGAGAGAGAGAGAGAGAGTGAGAAGGGGAGAGGTGGTGTAATATAAATAAAGCCCGGGAGTGAGGTACCCGCGAGGGTAGGGAGTATACGGGGAACCGGAGGGGAGAGAAGGAAAGAGACAAAGGAGGACCGAGGAATGAAATGAAATCTACAGTGCGGTAAATTAAAGTGCCCTGTTTTAATGCTGTTATAAGAATTACTGCAACTCCGAGCTCTTTCTCGCGCGCGCAGCGCGGCCAATCCTTAGTTTTCGCGAGAGAGGGAGACTCTCTTTATTCCGCTCCTCGGCTCTCCACCGGCCAACTAATTTCCCTCCACGTTATCCGCATCGCCTTCGCCTCTCCTCGAGATTGCCGTCTCTCGCGAAAATATATATGTGTATATATATGTATACGTGTATACGTGTAAACGTGTATACGTGTGAGTGGGTGGATGAGCGCTCGCGTGTGCGTCCCTGAGAGAATCGCTGCTGCTGCTGTTGGTGGTGCTGCTGGTGGTGCTACTGCTGGTCTACGGGCTCTGGGAAATATATACGAGCCAACGAGCACAAGCTTACGGTTTCTTTTTTCCTCCTCCGCTGCGCTGTTTCTTCTTCGGCGAATAATTTATACTTTGAAGATGAGAATGCCTCGGGAAAGTTAAGCAAAGGGCCAAGGAAAACGGGTGCATGTATAACTACTTTTCCTTTTAATCTGCGGTTTACAATTTCCTTTCAGAGAATTTAGAATTCTCGAAATTACCATTCGGTCTATCGTACCCTTTAAATTTTTATTAACAATGCATTCTAACTTTCAACTATTCAGGAATAATAATAGAACTATTATTCACCATTGCATTTTTCGGTACGTTATAAATATTTTTTCGATTGATGGAACGATGGAGATCGACGTTCCAGAGTTTATAATTATCTTGATGCAACTGACAAGTATGTTATTCTCATCTGGATGAAAATCACAATATTATGTTTATTTATCTTCGTTCACTAAAAAATAATGTAATTGTAACCAGTTTTGATTAAAGTATTATCGTGTAAATAAATGTGAAGCGTTACGCGAATCTGTAATATACAGGGTGTCCGCGAGCTCCCTTCGCAGTGAGGACGGTGTGCACCAAAAATATTTGTATGTTACTACTTTAATTATAACTATAGTTGTTGCTTTAGCAGTAACAGAGAAACTCTTTTAGTATGTTACTGATATAGTAACTACTATAGTTATAACTATTTTTTAAACTTAAATTTTAGAAAATATTTTAGTAATAACTATAGTAATTACTATTTCTATTATTTTAGTAACATTGATATTAGTATTAACTTTAGTAATTACTATAGTTAAAACTAAAAAAAAAACTATTTTTCTTTGCCCTGAAGCAGGCCGATTTTACGAGCATAGGGTAACCAACGCTAGATGCTAAATGTTAAGTAATTCTTGTAAGATATTCTAAATTTAAGTATTAGATTAATTTTAATTAATTCACCTATCCTAGTTATAACCTATAAAATAGATGTTCTTAACCTCAAACCATTAAACTATTAAAATAACGTCAATAATCTCAACATTTCAAAATTAATAAAACACCTTATTTTTAATATTTAACACACATACTTTTAACCCCAAATTATTAAAATGATAAAACTACCCTCAACATTTGAAAATTAATAGAAACATGTTATAACGTTTAAAATATAAATACAAAACTGGTTAAAACCTATAAAATAAAAACTCTTAACCTCAAATCTTTAAAAACATTAATATACCGTAAAAAATATTAAAGAAATAACGGAAACATTTTAGGTGCAACCAATAAAATAGATGTTTCTAACCTCAAATCGTTAAAAATATTCAAACATCCTAATAAATATCGAAATTGGAAAATTAATAGAAATACTCTTATTATAACCTGTAAAATTACTTAAACGACCTGATTGTAACCTATAAAATAAAAATTTATAACCTCAAATCTATAAAATAATTGAACTAACGTAGAAAATATCGACATTAAAGAATTAACAGAATCATTATAGTTTCAACCAAAAATAAAAGAATTTTCTAACCTCAAATCGATAAAATTACTAAAGCAACCACAAAAAATATCGAATTTGGTAAATTCATAGAAACACTCTTATTATAACCTATAACATTACTAAAAACGGTCTGATTATGACCTATAAATTAAATATTAATAACCTGAATTCTATGAAATAATTGAAATAACGTAGAATATATCAACATTAGAGAATTAACAGAATCATTTTAGTCACAACCAAAAAAAAAAAAATAAATTTCTAACCTCAAATCGTTAAAATTACTAAAGCAACCACAAAAAATATCGAATTTGGTAAATTCGTAGAAACACTCTTATTATAACCTATAAAATTACTAAAAACGGTCTGATTATAACCTATAAAATAAATATTTATAACCTCAAATCTATAAAATAATTTTAATAACGTAGAAAATATCAACATCAGAGAATTAACAGAATCATGTTAGTTACAACCAAAAAAAAAGAAATTACTAACCATAAATTGTTAAAATTACTAAAGCAACCACAAAAATATTGAATTTGGTGAATCGTAGAAACACTCTTATTATAACCTATAAAATTACTAAAACGGTCTGATTATGACCTATAAATTAAATATTCATAACCTGAAATCTATGAAATAATTGAAATAACGTAGAATATATCAACATTAGAGAATTAACAGAATCATTTTAGTTACAACCAAAAAAAAAAATAAATTTCTAACCTCAAATCGTTAAAATTACTAAAGCAACCACAAAATATATCGAATTTGGTAAATTCGTAGAAACACTCTTATTATAACCTATAAAATTACTAAAAACGGTCTGATTATAACCTATAAAATAAATATTTATAACCTCAAATCTATAAAATAATTTTAATAACGTAGAAAATATCAACATCAGAGAATTAACAGAATCATGTTAGTTACAACCAAAAAAAAAGAAATTACTAACCATAAATTGTTAAAATTACTAATGCAAACCACAAAAATATTGAATTTGGTGAATCGTAGAAACACTCTTATTATAACCTATAAAATTACTAAAAACGGTCTGATTATGACCTATAAATTAAATATTCATAACCTGAAATCTATGAAATAATTGAAATAACGTAGACATTATCAATATTAGAGAATTAACAGAATCATTTTCGTTCCTACAAAAAAAAAAGAAATTTCTAACCTCAAATCGTTACAATTACGAAAGCAACCACAAAAAATAACGAATTTGGTAAATTCGTAGAAACACTCTTATTATAACCTATAAAATTACTAAAAACGGTCTGATTATGACCTATAAATTAAATATTAATAACCTCAATTCTATGAAATAATTGAAATAACGTAGAATATATCAACATTAGAGAATTAACAGAATCATTTTAGTTACAACCAAAAAAAAAAATAAATTTCTAACCTCAAATCATTAAAATTACTAAAGCAACCACAAAAAATATCGAATTTGGTAAATTCGTAGAAACACTCTTATTATAACCTATAAAATTACTAAAAACGGTCTGATTATAACCTATAAAATAAATATTTATAACCTCAAATCTATAAAATAATTTTAATAACGTAGAAAATATCAACATTAGAGAATTAACAGAATCATTTTAGTTACAACCAAAAAAAAAGAATTACTAACCATAAATTGTTAAAATTACTAAAGCAACCACAAAAATATTGAATTTGGTGAATCGTAGAAACACTCTTATTATAACCTATAAAATTACTAAAAACGGTCTGATTATGACCTATAAATTAAATATTCATAACCTGAAATCTATGAAATAATTGAAATAACGTAGACATTATCAATATTAGAGAATTAACAGAATCATTTTCGTTCCTACAAAAAAAAAGAAATTTCTAACCTCAAATCGTTACAATTACTAAAGCAACCACAAAAAATAACGAATTTGGTAAATTCGTAGAAACACTCTTATTATAACCTATAAAATTACTAAAAACGGTCTGATTATGACCTATAAATTAAATATTAATAACCTCAATTCTATGAAATAATTGAAATAACGTAGAATATATCAACATTAGAGAATTAACAGAATCATTTTAGTTACAACCAAAAAAAAAAAAAATAAATTTCTAACCTCAAATCGTTAACATTACTAAAGCAACCACAAAAAATATCGAATTTGGTAAATGCGTAGAAACACTCTTATTATAACCTATAAAATTACTAAAAACGGTCTGATTATAACCTATAAAATAAATATTTATAACCTCAAATCTATAAAATAATTTTAATAACGTAGAAAATATCAACATTAGAGAATTAACAGAATCATTTTAGTTACAACCAAAAAAAAAGAAATTACTAACCATAAATTGTTAAAATTACTAAAGCAACCACAAAAATATTGAATTTGGTGAATCGTAGAAACACTCTTATTATAACCTATAAAATTACTAAAAACGGTCTGATTATGACCTATAAATTAAATATTCATAACCTGAAATCTATGAAATAATTGAAATAACGTAGAATATATCAACATTAGAGAATTAACAGAATCATTTTAGTTACAACCAAAAAAAAAAATAAATTTCTAACCTCAAATCGTTAAAATTACTAAAGCAACCACAAAAAATATCGAATTTGGTAAATTCGTAGAAACACTCTTATTATAACCTATAAAATTACTAAAACGGTCTGATTATAACCTATAAAATAAATATTTATAACCTCAAATCTATAAAATAATTTTAATAACGTAGAAAATATCAACATTAGAGAATTAACAGAATCATTTTAGTTACAACCAAAAAAAAAGAAATTACTAACCATAAATTGTTAAAATTACTAAAGCAACCACAAAAATATTGAATTTGGTGAATCGTAGAAACACTCTTATTATAACCTATAAAATTACTAAAAACGGTCTGATTATGACCTATAAATTAAATATTCATAACCTGAAATCTATGAAATAATTGAAATAACGTAGACATTATCAATATTAGAGAATTAACAGAATCATTTTCGTTCCTACAAAAAAAAAAGAAATTTCTAACCTCAAATCGTTACAATTACTAAAGCAACCACAAAAAATAACGAATTTGGTAAATTCGTAGAAACACTCTTATTATAACCTATAAAATTACTAAAAACGGTCTGATTATGACCTATAAATTAAATATTAATAACCTCAATTCTATGAAATAATTGAAATAACGTAGAATATATCAACATTAGAGAATTAACAGAATCATTTTAGTTACAACCAAAAAAAAAAAAATAAATTTCTAACCTCAAATCGTTAAAATTACTAAAGCAACCACAAAAAATATCGAATTTGGTAAATTCGTAGAAACACTCTTATTATAACCTATAAAATTACTAAAAACGGTCTGATTATAACCTATAAAATAAATATTTATAACCTCAAATCTATAAAATAATTTTAATAACGTAGAAAATATCAACATCAGAGAATTAACAGAATCATGTTAGTTACAACCAAAAAAAAAGAAATTACTAACCATAAATTGTTAAAATTACTAAAGCAACCACAAAAATATTGAATTTGGTGAATCGTAGAAACACTCTTATTATAACCTATAAAATTACTAAAAACGGTCTGATTATGACCTATAAATTAAATATTCATAACCTGAAATCTATGAAATAATTGAAATAACGTAGAATATATCAACATTAGAGAATTAACAGAATCATTTTAGTTACAACCAAAAAAAAAATAATTTCTAACCTCAAATCGTTAAAATTACTAAAGCAACCACAAAATATATCGAATTTGGTAAATTCGTAGAAACACTCTTATTATAACCTATAAAATTACTAAAAACGGTCTGATTATAACCTATAAAATAAATATTTATAACCTCAAATCTATAAAATAATTTTAATAACGTAGAAAATATCAACATCAGAGAATTAACAGAATCATGTTAGTTACAACCAAAAAAAAAGAAATTACTAACCATAAATTGTTAAAATTACTAATGCAAACCACAAAAATATTGAATTTGGTGAATCGTAGAAACACTCTTATTATAACCTATAAAATTACTAAAAACGGTCTGATTATGACCTATAAATTAAATATTCATAACCTGAAATCTATGAAATAATTGAAATAACGTAGACATTATCAATATTAGAGAATTAACAGAATCATTTTCGTTCCTACAAAAAAAAAAGAAATTTCTAACCTCAAATCGTTACAATTACGAAAGCAACCACAAAAAATAACGAATTTGGTAAATTCGTAGAAACACTCTTATTATAACCTATAAAATTACTAAAAACGGTCTGATTATGACCTATAAATTAAATATTAATAACCTCAATTCTATGAAATAATTGAAATAACGTAGAATATATCAACATTAGAGAATTAACAGAATCATTTTAGTTACAACCAAAAAAAAAAATAAATTTCTAACCTCAAATCATTAAAATTACTAAAGCAACCACAAAAAATATCGAATTTGGTAAATTCGTAGAAACACTCTTATTATAACCTATAAAATTACTAAAAACGGTCTGATTATAACCTATAAAATAAATATTTATAACCTCAAATCTATAAAATAATTTTAATAACGTAGAAAATATCAACATTAGAGAATTAACAGAATCATTTTAGTTACAACCAAAAAAAAAGAAATTACTAACCATAAATTGTTAAAATTACTAAAGCAACCACAAAAATATTGAATTTGGTGAATCGTAGAAACACTCTTATTATAACCTATAAAATTACTAAAAACGGTCTGATTATGACCTATAAATTAAATATTCATAACCTGAAATCTATGAAATAATTGAAATAACGTAGACATTATCAATATTAGAGAATTAACAGAATCATTTTCGTTCCTACAAAAAAAAAAGAAATTTCTAACCTCAAATCGTTACAATTACTAAAGCAACCACAAAAAATAACGAATTTGGTAAATTCGTAGAAACACTCTTATTATAACCTATAAAATTACTAAAAACGGTCTGATTATGACCTATAAATTAAATATTAATAACCTCAATTCTATGAAATAATTGAAATAACGTAGAATATATCAACATTAGAGAATTAACAGAATCATTTTAGTTACAACCAAAAAAAAAAAAAATAAATTTCTAACCTCAAATCGTTAACATTACTAAAGCAACCACAAAAAATATCGAATTTGGTAAATGCGTAGAAACACTCTTATTATAACCTATAAAATTACTAAAAACGGTCTGATTATAACCTATAAAATAAATATTTATAACCTCAAATCTATAAAATAATTTTAATAACGTAGAAAATATCAACATTAGAGAATTAACAGAATCATTTTAGTTACAACCAAAAAAAAAGAAATTACTAACCATAAATTGTTAAAATTACTAAAGCAACCACAAAAATATTGAATTTGGTGAATCGTAGAAACACTCTTATTATAACCTATAAAATTACTAAAAACGGTCTGATTATGACCTATAAATTAAATATTCATAACCTGAAATCTATGAAATAATTGAAATAACGTAGAATATATCAACATTAGAGAATTAACAGAATCATTTTAGTTACAACCAAAAAAAAAAATAAATTTCTAACCTCAAATCGTTAAAATTACTAAAGCAACCACAAAAAATATCGAATTTGGTAAATTCGTAGAAACACTCTTATTATAACCTATAAAATTACTAAAAACGGTCTGATTATAACCTATAAAATAAATATTTATAACCTCAAATCTATAAAATAATTTTAATAACGTAGAAAATATCAACATTAGAGAATTAACAGAATCATTTTAGTTACAACCAAAAAAAAGAAATTACTAACCATAAATTGTTAAAATTACTAAAGCAACCACAAAAATATTGAATTTGGTGAATCGTAGAAACACTCTTATTATAACCTATAAAATTACTAAAAACGGTCTGATTATGACCTATAAATTAAATATTCATAACCTGAAATCTATGAAATAATTGAAATAACGTAGACATTATCAATATTAGAGAATTAACAGAATCATTTTCGTTCCTACAAAAAAAAAGAAATTTCTAACCTCAAATCGTTACAATTACTAAAGCAACCACAAAAAATAACGAATTTGGTAAATTCGTAGAAACACTCTTATTATAACCTATAAAATTACTAAAAACGGTCTGATTATGACCTATAAATTAAATATTAATAACCTCAATTCTATGAAATAATTGAAATAACGTAGAATATATCAACATTAGAGAATTAACAGAATCATTTTAGTTACAACCAAAAAAAAAAAAATAAATTTCTAACCTCAAATCGTTAAAATTACTAAAGCAACCACAAAAAATATCGAATTTGGTAAATTCGTAGAAACACTCTTATTATAACCTATAAAATTACTAAAAACGGTCTGATTATAACCTATAAAATAAATATTTATAACCTCAAATCTATAAAATAATTTTAATAACGTAGAAAATATCAACATTAGAGAATTAACAGAATCATTTTAGTTACAACCAAAAAAAAAGAAATTACTAACCATAAATTGTTAAAATTACTAAAGCAACCACAAAAATATTGAATTTGGTGAATCGTAGAAACACTCTTATTATAACCTATAAAATTACTAAAAACGGTCTGATTATGACCTATAAATTAAATATTCATAACCTGAAATCTATGAAATAATTGAAATAACGTAGAATATATCAACATTAGAGAATTAACAGAATCATTTTAGTTACAACCAAAAAAAAAAATAAATTTCTAACCTCAAATCGTTAAAATTACTAAAGCAACCACAAAAAATATCGAATTTGGTAAATTCGTAGAAACACTCTTATTATAACCTATAAAATTACTAAAAACGGTCTGATTATAACCTATAAAATAAATATTTATAACCTCAAATCTATAAAATAATTTTAATAACGTAGAAAATATCAACATCAGAGAATTAACAGAATCATGTTAGTTACAACCAAAAAAAAAGAAATTACTAACCATAAATTGTTAAAATTACTAAAGCAACCACAAAAATATTGAATTTGGTGAATCGTAGAAACACTCTTATTATAACCTATAAAATTACTAAAAACGGTCTGATTATGACCTATAAATTAAATATTCATAACCTGAAATCTATGAAATAATTGAAATAACGTAGACATTATCAATATTAGAGAATTAACAGAATCATTTTCGTTCCTATAAAAAAAAAGAAATTTCTAACCTCAAATCGTTACAATTACTAAAGCAACCACAAAAAATAACGAATTTGGTAAATTCGTAGAAACACTCTTATTATAACCTATAAAATTACTAAAAACGGTCTGATTATGACCTATAAATTAAATATTAATAACCTCAATTCTATGAAATAATTGAAATAACGTAGAATATATCAACATTAGAGAATTAACAGAATCATTTTAGTTACAACCAAAAAAAAAAAAATAAATTTCTAACCTCAAATCGTTAAAATTACTAAAGCAACCACAAAAAATATCGAATTTGGTAAATTCGTAGAAACACTCTTATTATAACCTATAAAATTACTAAAAACGGTCTGATTATAACCTATAAAATAAATATTTATAACCTCAAATCTATAAAATAATTTTAATAACGTAGAAAATATCAACATTAGAGAATTAACAGAATCATTTTAGTTACAACCAAAAAAAAAGAAATTACTAACCATAAATTGTTAAAATTACTAAAGCAACCACAAAAATATTGAATTTGGTGAATCGTAGAAACACTCTTATTATAACCTATAAAATTACTAAAAACGGTCTGATTATGACCTATAAATTAAATATTCATAACCTGAAATCTATGAAATAATTGAAATAACGTAGACATTATCAATATTAGAGAATTAACAGAATCATTTTCGTTCCTACAAAAAAAAAGAAATTTCTAACCTCAAATCGTTAAAATTACTAAAGCAACCACAAAAAATAACGAATTTGGTAAATTCGTAGAAACACTCTTATAATAACCTATAAAATTACTAAAAACGGTCTGATTATGACCTATAAATTAAATATTAATATCCTGAAATCTATGAAATAATTGAAATAACGTAGAATATATCAACATTAGAGAATTAACAGAATCATTTTAGTTACAACCAAAAAAAAAAATAAATTTCTAACCTCAAATCGTTAAAATTACTAAAGCAACCACAAAAAATAACGAATTTGGTAAATTCGTAGAAACACTCTTATTATAACCTATAAAATTACTAAAAACGGTCTGATTATGACCTATAAATTAAATATTAATAACCTGAAATCTATGAAATAATTGAAATAACGTAGAATATATCAACATTAGAGAATTAACAGAATCATTTTAGTTACAACAAAAAAAAAAATAAATTTCTAACCTCAAATCGTTAAAATTACTAAAGCGACCACAAAAAATATCGAATTTGGTAAATTCGTAAAACACTCTTATTATAACCTATAAAATTACTAAAAATGGTCTGATTATAACCTATAAAATAAATATTTATAACCTCAAATCTATAAAATAATTTTAATAACGTAGAAAATATCAACATTAGAGAATTAACAGAATCATTTTAGTTACAACCAAAAAAAAAGAAATTACTAACCATAAATTGTTAAAATTACTAAAGCAACCACAAAAATATTGAATTTGGTGAATCGTAGAAACACTCTTATTATAACCTATAAAAATACTAAAAACGGTCTGATTATGACCTATAAATTAAATATTCATAACCTGAAATCTATGAAATAATTGAAATAACGTAGACATTATCAATATTAGAGAATTAACAGAATCATTTTCGTTCCTACAAAAAAAAAGAAATTTCTAACCTCAAATCGTTAAAATTACTAAAGCAACCACAAAAAATAACGAATTTGGTAAATTCGTAGAAACACTCTTATTATAACCTATAAAATTACTAAAAACGGTCTGATTATGACCTATAAATTAAATATTAATAACCTCAATTCTATGAAATAATTGAAATAACGTAGAATATATCAACATTAGAGAATTAACAGAATCATTTTAGTTACAACCAAAAAAAAAAAATAAATTTCTAACCTCAAATCGTTAAAATTACTAAAGCAACCACAAAAAATATCGAATTTGGTAAATTCGTAGAAACACTCTTATTATAACCTATAAAATTACTAAAACGGTCTGATTATAACCTATAAAATAAATATTTATAACCTCAAATCTATAAAATAATTTTAATAACGTAGAAAATATCAACATTAGAGAATTAACAGAATCATTTTAGTTACAACCAAAAAAAAGAAATTACTAACCATAAATTGTTAAAATTACTAAAGCAACCACAAAAATATTGAATTTGGTGAATCGTAGAAACACTCTTATTATAACCTATAAAATTACTAAAAACGGTCTGATTATGACCTATAAATTAAATATTCATAACCTGAAATCTATGAAATAATTGAAATAACGTAGACATTATCAATATTAGAGAATTAACAGAATCATTTTCGTTCCTACAAAAAAAAAAGAAATTTCTAACCTCAAATCGTTAAAATTACTAAAGCAACCACAAAAAATAACGAATTTGGTAAATTCGTAGAAACACTCTTATAATAACCTATAAAATTACTAAAAACGGTCTGATTATGACCTATAAATTAAATATTAATATCCTGAAATCTATGAAATAATTGAAATAACGTAGAATATATCAACATTAGAGAATTAACAGAATCATTTTAGTTACAACCAAAAAAAAAAATAAATTTCTAACCTCAAATCGTTAAAATTACTAAAGCAACCACAAAAAATAACGAATTTGGTAAATTCGTAGAAACACTCTTATTATAACCTATAAAATTACTAAAAACGGTCTGATTATGACCTATAAATTAAATATTAATAACCTGAAATCTATGAAATAATTGAAATAACGTAGAATATATCAACATTAGAGAATTAACAGAATCATTTTAGTTACAACAAAAAAAAAAAATAAATTTCTAACCTCAAATCGTTAAAATTACTAAAGCGACCACAAAAAATATCGAATTTGGTAAATTCGTAAAACACTCTTATTATAACCTATAAAATTACTAAAAATGGTCTGATTATAACCTAAAAAATAAATATTTATAACCTCAAATCTATAAAATAATTTTAATAACGTAGAAAATATCAACATTAGAGAATTAACAGAATCATTTTAGTTACAACCAAAAAAAAAGAAATTACTAACCATAAATTGTTAAAATTACTAAAGCAACCACAAAAATATTGAATTTGGTGAATCGTAGAAACACTCTTATTATAATCTATAAAAATACTAAAAACGGTCTGATTATGACCTATAAATTAAATATTCATAACCTGAAATCTATGAAATAATTGAAATAACATAGACATTATCAATATTAGAGAATTAACAGAATCATTTTCGTTCCTACAAAAAAAAAGAAATTTCTAACCTCAAATCGTTAAAATTACTAAAGCAACCACAAAAAATAACGAATTTGGTAAATTCGTAGAAACACTCTTATAATAACCTATAAAATTACTAAAAACGGTCTGATTATGACCTATAAATTAAATATTAATAACCTGAAATCTATGAAATAATTGAAATAACGTAGAATATATCAACATTAGAGAATTAACAGAATCATTTTAGTTACAACCGAAAAAAAAAATAAATTTCTAACCTCAAATCGTTAAAATTACTAAAGCAACCACAAAAAATAACGAATTTGGTAAATTCGTAGAAACACTCTTATTATAACCTATAAAATTACTAAAAACGGTCTGATTATGACCTATAAATTAAATATTAATAACCTGAAATCTATGAAATAATTGAAATAACGTAGAATATATCAACATTAGAGAATTAACAGAATCATTTTAGTTACAACCAAAAAAAAAAATAAATTTCTAACCTCAAATCGTTAAAATTACTAAAGCGACCACAAAAAATATCGAATTTGGTAAATTCGTAAAACACTCTTATTATAACCTATAAAATTACTAAAAACGGTCTGATTATAACCTATAAAATAAATATTTATAACCTCAAATCTATAAAATAATTTTAATAACGTAGAAAATATCAACATTAGAGAATTAACAGAATCATTTTAGTTACAACCAAAAAAAAAGAAATTACTAACCATAAATTGTTAAAATTACTAAAGCAACCACAAAAATATTGAATTTGGTGAATCGTAGAAACACTCTTATTATAACCTATAAAATTACTAAAAACGTTCTGATTATGACCTATAAATTAAATATTCATAACCTGAAATCTATGAAATAATTGAAATAACGTAGACATTATCAATATTAGAGAATTAACAGAATCATTTTCGTTCCTACAAAAAAAAAAGAAATTTCTAACCTCAAATCGTTAAAATTACTAAAGCAACCACAAAAAATAACGAATTTGGTAAATTCGTAGAAACACTCTTACTATAACCTGCAAAATTACTAAATACGGCCTGGTTATAACCTATAAATGAAATATTCATAACCTCAAATCTATGAAATAATTGAAATAACGTAGATATTATCAATATTAGAGAATTAACAGAATCACTTTTGCTTCAACCAAAAAAAATAAATTTTTAACCTCAGATTGTTAAAATTACTTAAGTAACCACAAAAAGTATCAAAATTTGAAAATTATTAGAAACGCTCTTATTATGACCTATAAAATAAATATTTATAACCTCAAATCTATAAAACAATTGAAATAACGTAGATAATATCAGTATTAGAGGATTAACAGAATCATTTTAGTTTCAACGAATGGTTCTAACTTCAAACCGTTAAAATTACTAAAACAAGCTAAAAATATCGAAATTTGAAAATTATTATAAACTCTCTTATTATAACCTATAAAATTACTAAAAACGGTCTGATTAATCTATAAAATAAATATTTATAACCTTAAACCTATAAAATAATTGAAATAACGTACAAAATATCAACATAAAAGAGTTAACTGTTTCATTTTATTTTCAACCAACGGTTGAAACCTCAAATCGCTAAAATTACTACAAGAAGATAAAAAAAAACCGATATTTGAAAATTAGTAGAGACACTCTTATTATAACCTATAAATTACTAAAAACGGACTGTTTATATCCTATAAAATAAACATTCATAACCTCAAATCTATAAATATTTGAAATAAGGTAAAAATATCAACATGAGAGATTTAACAGAACCTTTTTAGTTTCAACCAATAAAATATATATTTCTAACCTCGATTTTTTTAAATTACTAAAATAACCTTAAATATATCAAAAATTGAAATTCTGTTGAATCACTCTTATTATAACCTATAAAATTACAATAGTTCCGATTATTACCTATAAAATAAATATTCAGAAACTCAAATCTATAAAATAATTGATATACTGTAAATGATATTAGAGAATTACAGAAACATCTTAGGTACAATCAATAAAATAGATATTTCAAAACTCAAATTGTTAAAATTATTAAAACAACTTAAAAAATATCACAATTAGAAAAGTAGTTGAAACACTCTTATTATAACCTGTTGAATTATTGTAAACGTTCTGGTTATAACCTAAAAAAAATATTCATAAACTCAAATCTATAAAATAATTAAAATATCCTAAAAAATATAAATATTAGAGAATTAGCCGAATCATTTTAGTTTCTATCAAAAAAAAACATATTTCTAACGTCAAATTGTTAAAATTACTAAAATTACACCCCAAAAATATCTAAATGTGTATATGAGTAGAAACACTCTTAATATAATCTGTAAAATTACTAAAAACGACTTGATTATAACCTATAAAATAAATATTTTCCAATTTCAATATTTTTTGTGGTTGTTTTTGTAATTTTTACGATTTGAAGTTAGAAATATCTATTTATTGGTTAAAACTAAAACGATTCTGTTAATTCTCTAATGTTGATATATTCTACGTTATTTCAATTATTTAATAGATTTCAGGTTATGAATATTTACTTTATAGGTTATAATCAGAACTTTTTTAGTAATTTTATAGATTATAATAAGAGTGTTTCTACGAATTTACCAAATTCGATATTTTTGTGGTTGCTTTAGTAATTTTAACGATTTGAGGTTAGAAATTTCTTTTCTTTTTGTAGGAACGAAAATGATTCGGTTAATTCTCTAATATTTATAATGTCTACGTTATTTCAATTATTTCATAGATTTCAGGTTATGAATATTTAATTTATAGGTCATAATCAGATCGTTTTAGTAATTTTATAGGTTATAATAAGAGTGTTTCTACGAATTTACCAAATTCGATATTTTTTGTGGTTGCTTTAGTAATTTTAACGATTTGAGGTTAGAAATTTCTTTTATTTTTGGTTGAAACTATAATGATTCTGTTAATTCTTTAATGTCGATATTTTCTACGTTAGTTCAATTATTTTATAGATTTGAGGTTATAAATTTTTATTTTATAGGTTACAATCAGTTCGATTAAGTAATTTTACAGGTTATAATAAGAGTATTTCTATTAATTTTCCAATTTCGATATTTTTTAGGATGTTTGAATATTTTTAACGATTTGAGGTTAGAAACATCTATTTTATTGGTTGCACCTAAAATGTTTCCGTTATTTCTTTAATATTTTTTACGGTATATTAATGTTTTTAAAGATTTGAGGTTAAGAGTTTTTATTTTATAGGTTTTAACCAGTTTTGTATTTATATTTTAAACGTTATAACATGTTTCTATTAATTTTCAAATGTTGAGGGTAGTTTTATCATTTTAATAATTTGGGGTTAAAAGTATGTGTGTTAAATATTAAAAATAAGGTGTTTTATTAATTTTGAAATGTTGAGATTATTGACGTTATTTTAATAGTTTAATGGTTTGAGGTTAAGAACATCTATTTTATAGGTTATAACTAGGATAGGTGAATTAATTAAAATTAATCTAATACTTAAATTTAGAATATCTTACAAGAATTACTTAACATTTAGCATCTAGCGTTGGTTACCCTATGCTCGTAAAATCGGCCTGCTTCAGGGCAAAGAAAAATAGTTTTTTTTTTAGTTTTAACTATAGTAATTACTAAAGTTAATACTAATATCAATGTTACTAAAATAATAGAAATAGTAATTACTATAGTTATTACTAAAATATTTTCTAAAATTTAAGTTTAAAAAATAGTTATAACTATAGTAGTTACTATATCAGTAACATACTAAAAGAGTTTCTCTGTTACTGCTAAAGCAACAACTATAGTTATAATTAAAGTAGTAACATACAAATATTTTTGGTGCACACCGTCCTCACTGCGAAGGGAGCTCGCGGACACCCTGTATAACAAATTTCATGGGAAAATCATTGAAAAATATTTTCTTGCAAAATTTTGGCAAAATCGTGGCTAATGGCCCAAAGCTACAATTTTATTAAAATTATTGAAATTATTTTACATAAACTATTCATTTTCATTGCAATATAGTAAAAGATTGGTGGATCGAATCTCTGCAAAATAATTCTTTTTTTTAATTTCAAATAAATATAATTTTTGCAATGATTTGCTATGAAAATAACCAATTTTTTGTATACAATTTTTGTTCATAGCAGAAACTTAGCAAAATCGTCGTTTTGTTGCAGAACTCACGATTTTGCCAAAATTTTACGAGGAAACAAATATTTTCCAATGATTCTCCCATGAAATTTCTTCCACGCGGGTATATGGATAGAATATTTAAATAATACACATTATGCGCATTAATAAATAAATATATATACATATTTACTTAAGAGATCGAGAATCGAATAATAAGAAAATAAAGATCCATTCGAGTCGGATATATAAATTAATGACAAAAAAAAGTAAAACATGTTTTTCCGTTTAATCGAACCGATCAAAGATTTATCAATCGGACTGTCATAAGCGAAGAAGAAGAAGAAGAAGAAGGTATATATAACGGTCGTCTAAGCGGCCGATCAAGATGAACTACCTTGGGCCCGAAAAAAGTGCTTCCGTATTGGAATGTCAACGATGGCGAAAGAAACAACGTCGGCGATCGAGTCTCTCGTTAACGGACACACGCATCTCCCGTACATATACTCTCCTAAACGGCTCTCGGGCGCGGACAACGAGATGACTCGAGTCACTGACATTGACATGCGGTACGCGGGAAGAGTGTATAACGGTTACGATTGAGCCGGCACACACGATACATACGCGCGCGAGAGTACTGTCGATCGGAGACAACAGGGAACTTCACCGGGAAGAGATAGACTGTGATCGCACTCCTCTACCCGCGACAATGCGAGGTTATTCATCTTCGAGTCTTGTACACAATAAGTCCTTGCTACTACGATTATCCTTCTCTAAACTTGACTCGCTCGGTAACAATATCGATAAAACGTACACTTGTCCAATGTAATTCGCAAAAGTATATGGGTAACGTAACTTTTCCAGTTGACTTTACTTATGTATCTTATCTAGAGATACTTTGAATACACTATTATTTTCGACGTTTCATTATATTATATTTACTAAATAAAACTAGCTGAATATGTTTTATCAAATTTTTACTTTCACGTAGCAGTACAATGTTTAATTTAATTTTTAAATACAAAAATTTAATGGAGTAATAGTCTGCTTGTTGTTAACGAATATATTATTTATTTGATATAATTATAGCGTTATTTGTATATCGTTATTATAAACGTTATTATATGTATGTGTGTGATACTGATTACATCATTACTATTCAATAATAAACTAATAAATGTAAAACGACTGTTGAATCATTAGAATTGTGTGTATCTTTTTAAAAACATCCTCTACAATGTATATGAATATCCGAAGGGTATAAATAATTAATAATATGAATAAAGAAGAAATAATCGAGTTGAATACGTAAATTAATTAATATAAGAATCGTATACGAAAAGCCATAAAGGGAATGAAAATGAATATGCCATGACGGTATCGGTGTCATAAATTTGAGTAAGGCCATATAAATAGGAAAGAGGGTATAATAAGCAACCCATTTTTCCTTATACAATTAAGAGATCGGTGAGTAATTTACAGAAGCCGTGTACGTACGGAAGAATGGTGTGTATATAAGAGGAGAGTGCGCGCGAGAAGGGAAAGAGAAGAGAGGAGAGGAAAAGCAAAAGAGGCAAACTATATAGGTATTTATATATAGATGGGAGCGTGAATGCTCGGAAAACTGGAGAGACCAAGGATCTAATATACCTTGGCTCATAATCATTAATCACCAAGGGTGGACCGAGTGGAAGCGCGTCCGCAGTATATACACCGACGGGGAAGAGCCATTGTTTCTGCGACTGGGCTGCATTTTTCAAAAGAGACCGCTCCACGCGCACGCACACACGCACCTATATAGTCGTCGACATTCTGTCCACCAAGTAATTTCTCGATCCAGAGATCCTATACCGCGTATATACATACATCTCTTCTTATTCTACAACAAACATGGGTTTTCCTTTTTTTTTTTCGCGTATTTCCTACCGAGAGATTGCTATTGCTTTAATATTGATGGCGTACGCGTCTCGAAACATCTATTCTGACGAGCACGCAAAATATTTTTAACGATAAATTAGTGTTGAATATACTCTCTCTGAATTATATATAGAAGTGCGACTTCTTCTAGATTTATTAGATGAGTAATTTAATTTTAATCAAACTTAGTAGCGGTAGAAAATTAATAACCATAGATTTTTTATCGAGAGCATATATATATATATACAAAAGAAAGGAACAAGTACATTGAAATTAAGAGAGGACGGTCGAAGAAACTCGAGTAACGTGAAAATAAAGCACATCGACGTAAATATCGAATAAGAGGAAGAGCCGTGCGCGTACTCGGTCAAAGTTACAGGTCGACCGGTAGCGCGATCAGCTGACCAGCCATTAATAAACCCCACCGTATTATATACCCGAGGAAGCGAGGGTGTAGGTGAGCTGAGTATCCAAAACCGCGGCCGCGCGTCCTCGAGAGTTCCCGTAGCTCACCCCTTTCTTTCCACCCGTACGCTCTCCTTTCCCCGTTCGTGCAGTCATTCATCCTGGTCCGCGAGTCCACCCGTCCGCCATCAACCGAGCGGTTATAGCGCCGCACCGCTCTATGTCATTTATAAATGTCCCCGTGAAATGACCCGTTCGTCCATCTCATCCCTTAAGCATGGCCATTAAAGTCAACTGCCACGCGGATGCCGCAGTGTATATAAACTACGAGGTTCCCGACGCCTCTCTCTCTCTCTCTCTCTCTTTCTCCCTTTCTCTTGGAGGTGAAGCCGCGGAAGGACGAAGGGGACACTTAGTTAATGAATTATCTGGCTCGCGGAATTAGCTGCACACCGAGCTCGAGCTGACATACTTGGTTATTCTGCACCTGTGATCTCTCTCCTGCTCCGCTGCATCTATATACGCGGACGAACCGCGGTGCGACTGGTGTAAGATGCTGCTGCGGGGGTGCATTTAATCGCGGCTCGCGAACCATAAGCTTTGTCAGCTCTAACGTTGTCCCTTGACAACAATTTCTATCTCTTTCGTTAATCACGATTCGATTATGTTTATTTGCTAAATTATTATATACTCCAAGATGTATATCATTACTCGACATAATTTTTCATTTATATATTTGCACGTATTTTTAATACAACAAAATACTCGAGCTAATGTAATCATATGTATCAATGAAATGAGCGGTCTTTCTAAAATTACTATGGACGTGTTAATATTTATGATAATCGAATATAATAATACAACCCTGTACGTTATTATAAAATTACTAATATATTTACTCAGTGTAAATCAACAGTAATTCCTATACCAAATTCAATATAATATTTAATTGAGAGCACGTAGTTTAAAAATAAACAAAAAGCACGTATATATATGTATATATGTATTATAACCGATCGTGCAGAAACATTCGAAGAATTAATCTCTATTAATCGTTGAAAATAGTTCGTCAGGGTGGTATGAATTTAAAGTTCTCTATATACGGGAATGTATTTTAGAGAGATTGAATAGCATGAATTCCAGCAGTAACGTAACGAAAATACTGATCCGATTCGTATGACGAGATAACGTGACTGATGCGCGCGTGTAGGGACGAACGGAAAGAATGCGAGCCTCGCAGAAATCAAATTCTGGCAATGAAAAGGCGATGCTCCCCCTTCACTCGTTCTATTCTATTATTACGAGTTTGACGTTACCTTAACATTATTACGTCACGATATGTCACTTTACTGACACGTGCACAACTAATAATTTAAACTAAATGGAGTTACGAGTATACCCTATTTTCAAGAATATAAGAATATATATACAAATAGAAGGAAAAAAAAAAAAGAAATTGTATAAAAAAATGTATAAAGTGAGTAGAAATACTTGTACGCGTCAAGATAGTTCAGGTGACATCTATTCGCGGTGAATTTGATCGATATCCTCTCTCTCTCCTCGATTTATAAGAAGAGGGGAACAAGTATACGGGACAAAAAATTCCTGACAAACAGTTGCGGTATTTCTTTCGCTGTACACCGAAACGCGCAGATGGATAATACCGAAGCATACGTGTACGACTGGCCCGCGGTGTACCAGAAAATACATGATTTTACTTTCAAATCATTTCACTATCGATCAAACGAAAATATGTTAAATTCTCAAACAATATATTTATTTCCCAGGGTATCGAAATATTAAATGTGTTCTACAAGTAAGGTTTTCGATTAATAATTTATCGATTTATTTTATTGATATATATCTTTCAACGATCTTAAATTACTCCCAATATCGATTCCAACGATTTTTGTGAATAATTATATATACATTATTGTGTATACATATAAGAATATATAAGTAACTTATTTATTATTTCGTAAGTATATTTTTAGGAATAAAAGAAAAATAAAGACTGTCAATCGGTTTAAAGTACAAGAAAAGCAGTTGCCCCTTGTTTGGATTTATCCCCCTTTTTCGCATATGCTCTCTCCTTTCTCCATATATCTGACACGTCTCATCGTAGGCTCTCAATAGATCTGAACATAAAAATCAGTTTTATTCCAACGCGAGGGGAGACTATAGATATATAAAAAGCCTTCTCGTAAATTTCTGACAAATAATCTTCTGGTCTGCATTGGTTTACTATTCTTCGTTTGAATAAATAATAATCAAAAAATAAACGAAATACTAACAAGATTTCTTAGAAAAAAATATAATATCAGTTCGTTTAAAAAAATAAATGGTAATGCAAATCGCAATAGATTAAATCAATATTATACGGTTACAATATTTCATAGTGCATTTATATTATACATTAACCGATTACAATTTAATACACGAATAATTTCCACATTTAAACTATATATCTATATGTATTTACAAAAGCGCGAGACGTATAGAGTTATAAGGTCATAAGTTTAACAAAAAATATTACGTGTATATATATGTATCGTGTAATTTAATTTTAGAAAGCGTAAAAAGTTGATTGCAAGACCGAAAAAAGGGGGTCGATTCACGGGCGATGGATAAATCGGTTCGGACCGACGAAACGGACAAACGTTAACCGAGTAGATATATATATATGTATCGAAAGCGAATTAAATCGAGCCCCTCCTGGTCGGTCATACAGAAATGATTCGCGGGCCGCGGGGCCGAGCTTTAAAGCCCGCGCCATAAATATGGCGGTGCGCGCATCAATAATGCAGCCGCGAGCCGCTCTATCAATATACGCCGCGGCCCCTGCAAGCGCGGTTATGTATCAAGGGTAATGGCGCCGGGTGGCCCGGGCGAGTTCCACCTCGCGTACGCGCCCAGGCATATTGCGCTCCCGATGTTTCGTTAAATATTGAGGGAACATCGTGCCGCTATCAGATAAACTGTAAAATTCACGAGAGACCGCGAGCTCCATCCTGCAGCTTCTATCTCCCTCCGTCCTTCCCTCCTCGTATATAGCCCTGTCGATATGTGCCGATTGAACAACCTGCTATCCTTCTCTATACGACCCATCCTTCATTCGCTTTTTTTACTTTCCTTTTATACTTATGGATCTTATCGTTCGAGGAAGTATTTTATACACCTTGTATCATATCTCTTGAAAATATCTTTATCAACTCCATTAAATGGTGTAACGTTTAATTATAATTAAATATTTAATCAACAGACGTGTTATTTAACTGTCACCGTGAATACGTGTTGCTTTTAATATTAATCACGCGATCTCGTAATAAGCATATTTGTAATGTAAATATCTATAATAATTTTCTATTTGTACAGCTTGTTAGTTTATGATTATTTTTACTGAATACACCTTTAGTAAAAGGATCACTATCACTTCAAAAGGGCTTTTAATATTAAATTATCATTTGTTTATACAATATCCATATCTTAAATACTTTTTGAGAAACCGATGTTTTATCTTCTAAGAGATATAATTTAATTTACACGAATCTTGTACACGTAAAATCTTTCTCCAGTTGTTAAATGCGTGACGATAAATAAACGTAATTAGTTTATTATAAACTACAAAAATATACTGAGTATGTAACTGGTAAAAACTGTGGAAACTTTTTTGAAAAGTATATAAATAAAGTAATATAATAATATAAGCCATCGGTCAAAACGCATAACAATAACTCAGAGAGGAGCGATATTTCAAAGGCGAAAGGAAAAGATCTATTTCAATAAAGCCAATTGCGGGGCAAAGAAAAAGAGAAAACATATTCGCAGGGGTCGCGTTGGGATAAGGCGCGACAGTGGCTGAAGGACAGATAGTGGTTTTTCCTTGAAATATTAAAGGGACACCCTCGGGTTCTCAAGACAGTCGTTCCCTTGACTCCTGTTTGCTCTTTACCGCTGACTCTCGCACTTCCCTTCTACTTATTTACGCCAACCGCGCTATATATGCCGTGCGCCGCTCTTCTACGGGGAATTTCCCTCGGTAAACAAAAATGCGATTTGAATTTTTCATTTCTCGTGCGCACGCGCCCCGTCGTATCGCCCGCAATCGCATGCTTGTTTCACACACCCGCAACATCTGAACTGTACTTTTTTCTTTTTTGACCGATGTAAATCACACCGGAATTGTCAACGAACGTAACACTCACATACTTGTATATCGAGTCAACCTATATTATTCTCGATTTAAGATTCTTCGTTATCTCGGAAGAAAACCGTTTATGGTTTAATTTTTTAATCAATTTGCAATTTAGCGTATTTTACGTGATATTTTTTAATAAGTGAATTTATTTGACCGAATACGAGAAACTACATGATGCACAGTGGATATTAAAATACATAAGTTAATTGTTAATTTAAGATACAAATTTAAATTTTAATATAAAATCGTGGTTAAATAATTATAGAATTTTCAATAAGTATATAGGATGAATATATGGGTTGCGCACGAAACCACTACATCGTATATCGTGGATTCACGGCACGATCTCTCGCCGGTGAAGAAGAAATATCACGCGTGAATCTGCTTACATCTACCTGTCGAGAGAAGGTGAAAAAGAAAGTCCAAGAAAAGAATTGCAGAACAATCTCATCGAAGGCGTGAGAGATATCTCGTGCCCGCAACGCCGGCGATATCGCTCGATGACGGATACCGAATTCGTAATCGAGACTCAATTTCCCCGCGGGTGCATCAGTGCGTACGTAATCACAAGAATCGTATAGACCGATCTTCGAAAGAACCTCGGTGTCCACGATGGCCGATGCGTCGCATATGTAATTCCTACTCGGAGTCGTCATTACACGGTAAAATATAGCGCGATTAAAGACGCGCTTATTAGCGTTCCCTCGAGACACTCTCGGTTGTCTCGCATTTCCTCGCACTCGTGTACTCGACTTGTGTAGACTATCTACCGTTCCTTTTCTCATACATTACTCCGTTAGTAGTTATACCTATACCCTAACCGTGTGCTTTGGCTCTTTGCTCTCTTCCTTTTTCGAGGTATGAGCAATGCTACCGAACGCGCTTCCTTCCTTCCTATTTTTTTAACGAATCCAGGTGCATAAAGTCGCTTTTCTTACAGTTTTACTTTTTATCTTTTTTTAGCAGTTAATTTTTACCTTATTATTAATGTTCTACACGGATAATAAATATGATCGATGGAAATATGGTAAAACATAATTTTTTGTGAGGTGTTTAGTTATAATACTGATAAAGTACGTATTCGATTACACGTTCTTAAGTAATGGATGTTTTCATTGTAAAATAACGCTGATAATTGATATTAGCACGCAGTTTCCTCGTATAGTGCTTGTATTCTTATTTTGCGTAACTTTTTACTTCACGCTACTAGTATGCAAAATGTATTGTAATTAACATACCCATACCGAAAATTGAATTACTTATTACTTTTTTATTTGTCAGTGTCTTTATTATTCATAAACAATGATTAAAAAATAAAAAAACACACCATTTTTATAGCCAAAAGATTGTTCTGTTTGCAATAACTCAAAGGTAGAATAACTAAAACAAAAACTATTATCCATAACTAACAGTGTTCACAAAATAAATTCCATCAGGAGGTTAAAATTGCGTAAATATAAAAAAACATTCTTCACAACATTGAATATATTAAATTAAAAAAATTAAATACTAGTAAAGCATTCACTTATACTCCAAATATCTCATTTATTAATAAATTAAACTCATACAATCAATCTTAATATGTTAGTATAAAATACCAAAAAAAATTAGATGTTAAATATTCAAATTGGTCATTCCGAACCTGAGATAAGTTGAAAGCAAAAATGCAACATATTTCAAACTTATATATCTATGAAATTATTTGATCAATGAAGCCAGCCAAAGAACTCATCCAAGATAATGTTAAAATCTAACATTTCCACATATTTAGAATAAAAAAATTTAAAATTATGATTTATTACTTGCACGAAAAGAAAATCTATATTATATTTATTTACTGCACAACAAAGAATAACCAAGGCATGAACTTTTTACAGCAAAAAGTACTTTATATTACTTTATATATTTTTTTTCAATTAAAAATATTAATAAACTTTTTACTATGAATTTACTTTTTTAATCAGATTTATTTCTCGTACCAGAAAATGTACCTAATAAATTTGTGTGAATTGAGTCACCATTTCACAAAAATGATGACTAAAAAAATACAAATAACCGACTTTTGAAAACCAGAAATTGACTTTAACTTGAAAGTGTTAAAAAGACTTATATTTATATAAGTACATTTTTTGATGACTAAAAACGCGTTGATTGAGTCCAATCAGTTAAATAGAACCAAAAGTTCGAGATTACCACACATACACACACACACACACACACACACGCACGCATATACATCTATATAGGACAAGATTTTTGAAAAAGTCATCAATATTTGCCAAAAACGACCTATAAGAATCTGACATAAGTTTTGGAGAATTTAAAATTAATTTTAATTTAATAATTTAAATTAATTTTCGTACAATTTGTTATATATCGATTTTTGGTATAAGTTTTTAATCGTGGTGCACGCGTTGTCTGTTTTTGGACATGCCATCTTGAATTTTAAAACGGTTATTATTACTAATCAGGAACTTCGAGATACCTTCTATACTCATTGGGTACAAATCAGTTGAATTTATGAGTGCAAAAATCAATTTTTATTGAAAATTAAAAATTAACATTTGCTTTACCCATGCCCATGATCGACCCTTTACATGTGTTAGTTTTGAGATTGAGACATCACAAAAACTCGATTTTTATAGAAAAGTGAGAAAAAACAGTAAACCCAATCCCCGTCCTCTAAAGATTAAAAATTCCATATTTCGAATACCCGCGAATATCAAATCATCCATAAAACACAAATGTATAAAAAATATTTGACTATAACATTGCTTCCTCTACAAGGAAAGAAAAGAGAAAATAGTTACTTATCGAGCTAATTTAAATGTGCATTATATCGTTATAAAAATGTTTAAGTTATTTCCTTTATCAGAAAAAAGTACATACTGGCGATTTTGTATTTTACAGAAAACGTACTCTTGTAAAGTGCAGTGTCAATATTAAAAAATATAATTGAATATAATACATCATGAAAAGATGAAAAAGCCCGTTAAGAGTATTCCAGTGATTACAGTTTATTCATTTGGTTGGTAATACGCGTGTGGAAGAGTACATATATATGAGACAAGAGAGGGAAGTAGTCGTGTGCACATGTTCGCATGTCCTACCAGTCACGTGTGTGCCGGGAGTTGTTCGTCTCGCGCCGGATGCTCTCGCCTTCGCGGTCTCGTCGTACGTATACCTATATATATATATACCGGTCGCGGAAGCTCCGTTAAACGAAAAAAGGCTAGTCTTGTACGACAAGAGACGAGCCACCGCGTGTTTATATACCCGTAAATATATAATGCGCCCGTGAGCTCGAGTTATCCCCTTTATACAGGTTGCAAAGCGATTCTTTATTATGGGAGGAATAGTGTATAGTCACCGTTTTCCCACAGGTTGTCCGAAAAATTTTCGAATTTCGATGCTACGAATGTAGACGAACATGCTCGGGAGTGCCTTTCGATGTATATTACAAAATAACGCACAATATACCGTTACCTCGCTCCTTCAACCTGTGTATGTATATATATATATATATTTATATAAGTACATTTTTTGATGACTAAAAACGCGTTGATTGAGTCCAATCAGTTAAATAGAACCAAAAGTTCGAGATTACCACACATACACACACACACACACACACACGCACGCATATACATCTATATCTACAGACATTTTTAACCTTTAGAGGACGGGATGGCCCGTATACGGGCCAGGGACAAGATTTTTGAAAAAGTCATCAATATTTGCCAAAAACGACCTATAAGAATCTGACATAAGTTTTGGAGAATTTAAAATTAATTTTAATTTAATAATTTAAATTAATTTTCGTACAATTTGTTATATATCGATTTTTGGTATAAGTTTTTAATCGTGGTGCACGCGTTGTCTGTTTTTGGACATGCCATCTTGAATTTTAAAACGGTTATTATTACTAATCAGGAACTTCGAGATACCTTCTATACTCATTGGGTACAAATCAGTTGAATTTATGAGTGCAAAAATCAATTTTTATTGAAAATTAAAAATTAACATTTGCTTTACCCATGCCCATGATCGACCCTTTACATGTGTTAGTTTTGAGATGTGAGACATCACAAAAACTCGATTTTTATAGAAAAGTGAGAAAAAACAGTAAACCCAATCCCCGTCCTCTAAAGATTAAAAATTCCATATTTCGAATACCCGCGAATATCAAAACATCCATAAAACACAAATGTATAAAAAATATTTGACTATAACATTGCTTCTTCTACAAGGAAAGAAAAGAGAAAATAGTTACTTATCGAGCTAATTTAAATGTGCATTATATCGTTATAAAAATGTTTAAGTTATTTCCTTTATCAGAAAAAAGTACATACTGGCGATTTTGTATTTTACAGAAAACGTACTCTTGTAAAGTGCAGTGTCAATATTAAAAAATATAATTGAATATAATACATCATGAAAAGATGAAAAAGCCCGTTAAGAGTATTCCAGTGATTACAGTTTATTCATTTGGTTGGTAATACGCGTGTGGAAGAGTACATATATATGAGACAAGAGAGGGAAGTAGTCGTGTGCACATGTTCGCATGTCCTACCAGTCACGTGTGTGCCGGGAGTTGTTCGTCTCGCGCCGGATGCTCTCGCCTTCGCGGTCTCGTCGTACGTATACCTATATATATATATACCGGTCGCGGAAGCTCCGTTAAACGAAAAAAGGCTAGTCTTGTACGACAAGAGACGAGCCACCGCGTGTTTATATACCCGTAAATATATAATGCGCCCGTGAGCTCGAGTTATCCCCTTTATACAGGTTGCAAAGCGATTCTTTATTATGGGAGGAAATAGTGTATATAGTCACCGTTTTCCCACAGGTTGTCCGAAAAATTTTCGAATTTCGATGCTACGAATGTAGACGAACATGCTCGGGAGTGCCTTTCGATGTATATTACAAAATAACGCACAATATACCGTTACCTCGCTCCTTCAACCTGTGTATGTATATATATATATATATATATATATATATATATGTATATGTCATGTTCCAAAGATACCTAAGTGATATCCCCTTTTCATTTTACTTATTCACACACACTTTGTGCAACTACGTATTCATAGGAGAAAAATCTAGCGGTGATATTTACTAGCGTTTACTCGGTACGTTTTAATACCTTGTTTATATGCTATAGCCTCACCACACGTCCCTGCAATTACACACGCTACTGTTCTACATTTGTTCAAACTTTCGTTATACCTCACGTTCAAGATATCGTCAAGGTAATAAAAAGTAAACCTATGATTGAATATATTAAATTAAACACGTACCATCATTCAAATTATGTATTGTTCTGTCAGGTATTCAACTGTGACATCCTTTGTAAATTAAATAATTATATTATTCCTATTATACTTTCATCAATATTGCTAATAGATATTTATGACAAACTTTCTTACATCTCGCGTGAACAGCGTACAGTCAAATTTATTGGAAATCCATTAGAATAACATAAGGCTATACCGAGATTCAACGTATTGTGGATATACCGCAAAGAAACTCCCAAGCGAAACAAGAAAAAACTAAAGAGATATCCCTTGGAGAGAAAAAAAAAAGGAGAACGAAATGCTCTCCAATTTTGACCCGCGGGAACATGGTTTCGCCTAGTCCTCGAGTCAATTGCATAAATAAGTCAAGTTTGGTGAGAATGAGAAAGAAAAAGAAACTGAGAGAGAGAGAGAGAGAGAGAGGGAGACCCCCGCAATCTACAGGGGAAAATACATGCGAATTTCCAGTAGTAGTCGCAGTTCCCGTCAAACGGTCGCATCCCTTCACCACCACCAAGTGTTTATAGCGTTTCGAGGAGCTATCTTACCCCGAGTTTTCGAATTCTCGAGAAGGGCACACTCTTTCAATCTTTTTCACCTAAAATATTTACGATTGTTTACGAAACGTCGCTTAATAAAAAGCACAATTTTACAAAAGTTTTCATCATTTTTACTACCATTGGCCTCCTAAAGATCGACACAGTAGTTAACATTTAATAAATTTACGTTTATATAAACATAACGCAAAGTTTATGTCTAGATAAAGTTGATAACGATGTGTCCTAATTGAAAAAATATTATTTATTTATTATTTAAATTATTTATATTATTTAAATCGGAAAAAGCTTATTTGAGTGTGTAAAATTTTGATAAAAACATAATAATGTCTTTTGTAAATTTAAAACCCGCATCTTTGAGTTTGGTACTTTCACTGTACTTATGAATTAACAAATGTTCAAGATATTTATTAAAAACTAAAATTGAAACTCATAATAGTACATTTGTCAATATATGTATAGTAAAGTGTATTTTACATAAGAAACGTATACCTATATATTTTACATAAGAAACGTATACCTATATGTATTTGTAATGTAAATCCTAATAGGTCATCGTTTTAAAAATAAGTTATTGTGATAATTATATTAAATGTTTTCAATTACAATGAAAATGTTTTATTTGTTAATTTTTATCAAATTCAAAATTGCAAAGAATTACTAGATAGTAGATCATTTTAAGATAGTTCTCTAACAACCCGAAAATCAATATTGCAATTATGAAATTAAATTTTTATTAGTCAGTTTAGTAAGTTGAAATAATTAAGATAAATTTATTTGAAGTTACAATGGCACTATTACAAATTACATCGGCGCTTGCATAAATATACCGTACAGGGGTCTAAATTGACTTATCAGGTTACCTCATTATATCCGGATCTTTGCCTAATTTTAAATTCCATTGAATCCCAATTGAAAAATACAAGGCTGAAGTGTGTCAAAAAATTTTATTTTTATTTATATGAATCCAAATTTTATACATTTAAAGAAATATCGAAAACAATAATTTAAGATGACCTTTTCCTAGTTTCGTTGGGGGCACGTCGATATAACCTGTATCTAAACATAAATTTAGCACGAAGAAAACTCAATCTTTTTACGAGTGGTCACATTAAACGCAAAGCTGCTAATGGTATATAAAGAGGAGTATCGCGCGAAACACTCAACAAAAAGTTAGAAATTATTTACACATATACATATATTTGTTTTTATATAGATATATAGGTATGTACATATATATATATATATATATATTTAAGGGAAGAAATTTTCAGGAGGCATCTGAATTATCGTAGCTCGTTACATATTCTTATTTATGTCTCCCACGCCATAAAGAAGAGGCGAGCAAGTCGAAATAGGTTCGAACTGTCCACGTTTTTGCATGAATAGGTCCAGTATCCCGAGGAGGAGCTTCGTCTCCTGGGACTCATCGCTCGTACGTCTTTCGGATATAAGAGAATGGACCGTCCGAACATGAGTCTGTGGATACTCTATATACCGCGATACATATACACCTATAGATGTTCCAACAAAACTTGCGAGAGAATTATTCAGAAGCTAAATTTTATTTTCGTAAGGTGATCGATATATCGCCTGCAGCACTAAAAAAAGTAATAAAATTCGTTGTTTACAATCATTATTATAGTTTTAATTATTCTTAGTATTACTATATCGATCAAACACGTACGATTGTAAAAAATTATTATTTTTAGAAAAGTTGTACATTGAACGGTCTATCCCGAAACGAATCGAATTTTCCGCTATGTATAGAGAAGGCACTTTTCACTTTTCACTTATTATTTTTACCGTTTAGTTTAAACAAATTCGTTGCGATAATATTGTTACACGCATGTTCAGAGCAATGGTTTTAACGCGAACGTCGTTTACCGTATCTAATTCCGATACTAATTGACGTATCTAATCAAAAAGTAATTAATTCACGTTAGTTTTACATATCGAATAACGCGTAGATAAAAAAAAGAAGGAAAGCACGTACACGTGGAAGTATATAGAGAGGTAGTAAAGTGCGGGCGTGAAAGAGACGAAGGAAGTGTAAGAGAAAAGTTGTATCGCACAACACACATGCGTTAGTATACCCCAACAGTGGCGAGTGGTCCAGGGAGGCGATCCGTTCTGCCCGAGCTCTGACAACTGATATTGCGTGATCTATAGCCTCTGACCATTGCACACTTGGGATACTGTGCGGACTTGTCTCGCCTCCCGCTCTACACTATATATATATATATATACATATATCTCACTCTTAGTGTGCGTGTGCGTGTGTGTGTACCACGGCCCTTTTTATATCGCTCGGTCACGGCGGACATGAACGTATATACGCAACGCCAGACCCGGAAAATAATCGAGAAAGGCGGCAAACAGCAAAGTAATAGATGTCCCAGCCCGCAGAGTCCACTTCGTCAATAAACAATCGCGGGGTAATAGAAACAAAAAAAAAAGGAATCCGAGAGCTCTTTGCTCATTCCCCCTCGGACGCGTACATATAAAAAAATACGGGAATGAGGTAAAGGGCGAGGGCGCGAATATATGATGGAGATCGAAAGAAAAAAAGGAAAACATACGTATGTGTGTGTGCGTGTGGAAGAGCGCGCGTTAGCGTTGCAGGTCCGTAAAATATTTATGGCGGCATATGCGCATCTCCACGCCTGGTCGCGTGCGCGAGGAGTCGAGGATTACCATGAATCAAAAAAAAGATAGACTCGCGGATTTGCACGACGACGTATTGGATGCGACGCGTTGGATTATGCGTCTACTGTGTGATATGAGGAACCGATATATACCACGAGACTCTTTGTAACGAGGGTACGCATCCTCTTATGTCTTCTTTTTCCCCCCTTTCTTTTTTCCTTTTCCACTCTCTTATTCTCGGTTTTATGGATTTTATCGGTATTGGGGAAACGACCCGGTCGCGTTATGCTTGCTCGTTCCAACCTGTTACTATAGTCTTTTTTTTTTTTTTGAGGGAAGGGGGAGGGGTGCAGTCTAACTTTTTTTCCCCCTTTCCAAACCACTCGGGTGCGCTACGGATTTGATTAAATCTTACACGTATACTCGACACATCTCTCGGATACTGGGCTTGTTTTATTAATTAGGTGTATTTATATTTATTGCGGACGCGATTTCGAGTGCAGAGATGTTGCAACTATTTTTCTTTTGTATAAAGATCGTGATTTGTAAGGAATAAAATTGGATACAATTCGCGGTGAAAGAAAAAAATCCTTTCTGCACTGATTTATTTTCTTTGGATTTATATTTTAGTAGACGTTCGCTGTTATGATATTCATCTAACGTTTTCGTGACGATATATGTGTTCAAAGTATGTATATCATAGAAATAATTAAAACGCAAATTGTACAAATTTAGTAAATAACGATTTTAACATACTTCTGATAACAATCGCATTACAAATTCCACTGAATATAAATTAAAATGGTAAGAGAACGAAAATAAAGAGAACGATCAAAAAATAGTACAATGCGTATATGATATCGAGATACATATATATAGGAATGAAGTTGTAATGCGGCACGCACTCAGAATTCGAGCATCGGGTTTTAAGATCTCGACCGTAAAACTCGGGCGAAAAGCAAGAATACCGAGCCGAGAAGTGTAAAGAACAGGGTGAAAAAAGAGGAGGAGAGTAAAAAAGAAAGTAAAAAAGAAACTAAAAAGAAAAAAAAAAAGAAAAATGGGTAGAATAAGCGAGAAACCGAATGCGCGCAATATTCACGTCCGACACCTGGGCTGCGCGCCCCCGTTATTGCAACGCGATAGAATCTCTCGGGGTTTGCCGCGAGATATACACCCGCGATTGCGGTTCGCGCCATATTGCACACGGCCAAGATATCCGTCCGTGGCAATGCATGCAAATTCCCTCGCTTAAGCCCGCTAATTCGAAGATTTACGAAGCGTAGGGCTCGCACCGATAATTGCCCCACCCCGGATGCGCATCGGCACGAAATTGCACGCCTCGAAATAATCGGCCGATTCGACGATCCGGGCGTAGGTTATGCCATCTCGGCGAACTCGTTTCGTAAAGACGATTTCCGCTTGTCAAACTGAGTTGTTATCCGCAATTTCGATCGACTTTTCTCTTTTTACTTTTCTTCGTCTTCTCGAATAATCATGCGAAAACAAAGTTGTTATCTTTAATGCGTTTCCCTCTTCTGTTGAATTAAGCGCTCGACACGCAAATATTGTTTCTGTACTACAATACTATATATATACAACAACTATATAATCGCGATGGATAAAACTACGCTATATCGCTTATACGCGTTACTACCTGCGGTAAAATCTTATTCCCAGGTATTCTATACCTATATATACATACATACGTATATGAAGTAGTTTGGATTAAGCCCCAGGTAAAATATATATATAATCTGTCGATTAAAAAAATAATTGCGTAAATTATTATGAAAATTAAATGTGCAACGTAATACTTATAATCGGCGTGATGTTTACATTATAAGCGTGAAAAATTTATTGGTATACTCTCGGATAAAAATACCTTCCTGACCTTAGGTCACAACCTTATACATATATATACACGTTTACTTATACTTCACTTGTAAGCGAACTTCTGTGTAAATCCGTTAATTTTATTATACGAATTTGTAGAAGCTCAATTACAGCAATTATACAAATATACGTAAAGTCTATCTGCATATTAAATTACATTATAAAGTTATTTTTGGACAATGCAGCTGCATATCGCAAATTTAATAATTTCGTTATAAATACGCGTCGTTTACAAGGGCAAGATATTATAGATTGAATCAATCAAACGAAACCGGAGATTGGTATCAAACACTCGAATAAAAAAGCGCCAGAATGGAAAATCGAAAAGTTGTGAATTGTTGTGTGGGTGGGTGCACACGTATGTATGTATATATATATATTGGGTAAAAGGGGGAAGGGGAGGACTCGTTGCAGCCGGACAAGCCAGAAGGAATGTACCATGGGGAGCCGCACAGGCCCAACGAAATATATTATATTACAGAAGCGACAGCACTGCTCGGCAATGGAAACTAAGTGCATATGAGAATCCATGGGGTTATAAGGGTGCGCGAGAGTCCGTCGCGCTGGACGCATAAACCACGGTCAAGCGGGAAAATCGAAAGGCTCCGGCGCCCCGTCACACCGACCTCTGAGTTATGGAGCTTCGGGGCTAGAGTTTCCGAGGAAACTAATTTCCAACATCTCCTCTCTCTCTCTCTCTCTCTCTCGCACTGTTTCCCCAACCCCGGTCTCCGATGCTCCTTTCTCTCGCATCTCTCTCTCGGTCTCTTATGCTCTCGTGCGCTACTGCTTTCATGTTTAATGCAACCGCCAGAAATTTATGCTCGTTTTCTTCTTTATTTATTAAACTAATTAATAATTATTCTTGTAAATTTTCATTAAAGCACGAAATATAACGTGAACCAACGTACACGTCCGAACCGTTGTGAAACGAGAAAAAGAAAAATCCTTAATTTACGGTAGAACTGCTTTTTACATTAAATATCAAGCTTCGCGATTATTTATTTTTCCCATACCTCCCGTATTCGTGTAAATAATATTATCTGTATATTTTGTTGCGCTACATTATCAGATTTATTGCAATTTTTATTTATCGGTGGGCATTATTTTTCCATGAAATAAATAATTAGAAATTCTTTATACTTGTAGTGTATTGCACAAAATTAGCGGTACACGCTACCAGATAATTTACTCACATAATTTTAAATGAGCGAATTGTAGTACTCGTGTCTCTTACTTTACGTTTACAGGAATCACAATAATAGTATTGCTCAAATATTTGAAGTTTATGTAAATAAATTATCAAAGGACCATTAACCACGGATATACGGCAATTTTAAAAAAAATGAAGTTGATAACGAAGCAAGGTAAATAATAACAGGATTAAAATCGTGTGGAAAACCGGAGAAAACCGAGTAAAAGTTGCGAGCGCGGGCTGAGAGAGAGGGAAAGAGAGGAAGATGCATCGTTCGAAGCGGAAGATCAAGTCCAGCGAAGCGCAAAACGAATCTCCCCGCAAGTACTTCGCACTCTAACGTGTCCGTCCGCAAGAGCCGCGACCATATATATTATCCAGTCGAATAACTTTCCAAGTTCAAGGATTATTCTGTGCGATCCGTGCAGCGTTGCGAGCGCACTTGTCGTTTTCCAGATCAGACCCTTTCGGAGCGTCTCGAAGCCGGTTGCGCGAGTGCGCGCTCGAGTTCCTTAAACCCGGCGACCCGAGCCTCTCTAACCCCCTCAGCTTAGGCAAGCAGCGGCAGCGGCGGCGGTGGGGGCGCGAGCCCGCGCGAGGACAAATCCGCCGCAGGACTCCGAAATGCGTGTATAACGTTCGATTCGAGAGGATGGGGGTGGAGGAAGAACGGGGAGTTGGAGATACAAACTTGAATTTCCAGCTGCGCATCGAGAAAGTCCGAGGCTCCTGCATGCACCGAGCGATCGCACTCTCGGCTCCGTAGAACGATATATAGCTATATATATGTACGGGTGTACGGACGAGCGATCCACGCGAGCCGGTAACTCGGTGATCTCCAACTATCCTTGAGGATTACCAACTATTCTCGAAGACGAGGCCATTCGGGATTAGACAGACCGGGGCCTTCATCCGAGCTACCCTCTCGCTTTTTAGTACGTCCGCCTCTATCTCCTGGACTTTCCAGCACCGGCTACACCTCCCTTCTCTCGCTCTCCCTCACCCCATCCCTCCGTTCCTCCTTCTCGCGAGCGCACCCCGAGCACCGAGCACCGACGGCAGCCAATATCAATTATATGAGAAGACAAGGGAGCCTTGGCGCAATCACGCCCGGCCAGACCTTAACGGATCAAAGCCGCGCTTCTTCGACGGCCTTTCTGCGCTCTTTCTGTGGGATCGCCACTTTTTAGATAAGGAATACTTCAATTAACCGACTCTCTTCTCCTCTCTTTCTCTCAGTGGACACACCGTCCTCTTTCTTTTTTCCCTTACCTATCCCCGGACTAGCCTCCGGTGATCTCGCCGTGGTTGCGCTCCTCTTTGGATTAGCCGAATATAAATCCTCGCTCGAGATATCTCGGGGAGTCCGGCTTTTGTCTTTGGATGCTTCGATGCGCTCCCTCGTAAACGCTATTGCCTCGATCTATACATATATACCCCTCGGACCCTCCACCTCTCCTTTCCTCTCTCTTCTTTCTTCTGCTCGGCTGGAAAAGATTCTCTTTTGACAAAATTGACTTCCTTCTCGAATTAACTACCTATACATACCTGTATCAAACTCTAACTGGACAATCTTCAACTAATTGCTCCTTCTTCCACTTATTCTTCTTCTTCTGCTTCTGCTTCTGCTTCTTCTACTGTTGATCGTCTTTACAGATACCTGATCGACAAATATTTTAACGAATATTATTTATCTATGTATCTACTAATTAGCAATTGTCTGATTAACTTCGAGAGTACAATTAATTAATAAAAAATAAAGTTAAATATTATAAATACGATATAAATATGTTTATAGGACTCATGGTTATCAACAACAATAATTTATGAACTTGACTAAAGCAATTTGTGATAGTAGTCGTTCGACAAGAAAACTCGCACCGGTTTACAGTGTACACGATGAACACCACCTCTACTCGGTCGTTATGTATTTATATACCTAACTGCGCGATAAGCGCCACGGTAACTATAATCATAATTGCCAAGAGGGTCTAGCGGACTCGTCATCGTTTAACCTTTTCAGCACCTCGTAAAATCTCACGCGTATACTCACCTTTCACGTCAATTACGAGCATCCTCGAGCTAATAATAATTTTCCAACTTTAAAGAAAAGTAATAATTTTTACAAATATATTCATACATTTTTAAGCTTTAGCGCGATAATGCTAATTATTTTTTATCTTATACAATATATACAAGTCTAATGGTTAAACAGGAAACAAGTATAACAATGATTTTTTAAATAAAAAAAATAGAGTGGTATACACGTAATTTCAGACAAGTTGTAATTAAATGTTTATTGAATTTTAAAACAAATACAATATATTGTATTCATTAAAATTACGTTAAATATCTTTAGTCCTTAATAAAGAGATTAAGATTAATAGTTTCGAATTCACATGCGTATAAAAAATGGATTATCGCATAGGAAACTCGAAACGCGGGGCGTATTGCTTAACATAAGTTCTTATTACTGTCGCAGCGTCTTACAATCCTTATCTAAATGGTCCTTGTTAGGATATGCTGTCGGGGCTTTCGCCTTTGAAATTATGCGAGTTTCTTGATTTTTTTATACCTCGGAAAGGAGACTGGCAATCGCTTTTCGATGTCGCTGCAGTAGTTTTAACCGGCAATCTAATCTCAACGGGTACATATTTTATACGCTATTTCTCATATAGACTTCATTTTTTCTATTGTACATTATGAAAAGTTTAACAAATCTTTTACAACGCATTTATTAGTTTTTTTAATCTAATGTCAATCAAGTATTTTTTTCCTGTGTAATTTTTGAAAATAGATCGAATTTTTATTACGAAAATTCAAATGATTATTTATCTATTTCTTGAGGTACGGGCGGATTTTTTGAATTTAAATAAAGAAAAATGTCATTTTTTACGTTATGTGCAATATTTTGTTGGCAAAATTCGCCAACCTTTTCAAGCTAGACAAACAATTTTTACTATTATATTACACGAACAATACAAATCGTATACGATAAAATCAAATTAAACGACGGTTTACCGTGTCAATCTGAGAATAATCTCACTGTACTATGTATACATTTTCTTACTTATTTATAAACAAATTGGTGTGAAACAGGTATTAATGTTAATACAGCTGACTACTTAAAATTAAACCTCTTATTTTTAATTATTTAAAAAGAGGGAAATAAGCTTTGTTTAGTGCATATATATTAACTTTCAGTTTTATAATATTCTTATTGGTTTTAATATGAGTAATTTCAGTAGTATGTCTTACAAATAAATTCTGTATTTAAAATTTTAATATGATCCCAATTAAATTGATGATAATTCAATTGATGTGCTCTAACCGCGTACTGAATCATCATTTTTATTATTTTTATGTTCAATATAAGTCGGATTCTTTATACTGTTCTTTCGTTTCACGAATAATACGAGATTGGACAATGTTTACAATAAATTGGTACAACACGTTCTTTGTCTAATGCTTTTGTTCTATATATTTCCCTAATTTTATAACCGAATTTAAACTGTTTGGAATTAAGGTGATTGCATTTTTAAAACATTTAAGCCGTTTTATCAAAGTTTTCTGTATCTAATACCGTTTGAATGATTATATCATCTTTGGTATATTAAATATTTCGTTATTTTTATTTTCTTATATTTTATTTTGTTTATTTATCGAATTTCTATGATTATATTTTTTAAGCGTAAAATTGTTTCATCTAGATATCTATAGTAATAAAAGAAGTATATAATTAAATTCCTGTTAAAGGTTATGTAAACAATATTTTTCCAAACCATCCATTACGATGTCCGAAAATAAGGACGAAATTGGTAGACCCATCATGGTTTTTGCTTTATTTAAATTAAAAACGCTTAACTGGGTCTCAAGAAATTAATAAATAATCATTTTAATGTCCACAATTAACAAGGTAGAGTGAAAAACGAGTATTTATTTATTTATTTATTCAGTAAAAATACATAAATTACGTTTAATTGATGCCAATTTACATAGTATAATCATCATTGAATTTTCATTGTTATAATTTATATTGTTCATACTTTAATATCATCGTTTATTTAAATTCTTTAAAAATATGCATCGACAAAACTGCGATTTCTTTAAGTGATAAAAAAATATCTTATTTTCACATCGAAAGCCAAGTATAAGCAAGGCTTAAGCAGGTAAAATACAAAAATGCAGAAGACGAATTCGAGTATCGTCGCGTCAGTATCAGAAAATTTACCGATCACAAGTTGTGAATCTGAATTACGTTCTCTGTCGCACCTTCGGAGACCCAAAATAAATGAATGTCCGAAAATTAGTTGTTCAGGACAGAAAAGCACAGACATGGACGAAAAAAAAAGAAAATTCACACAAGACTGTATAGAGGTATTCCGACATACTGGAACGCATCGACGGCGATAATTCGAGAAAGAAAAAGAATAAAAAAAGGTGAAAAAGTGAGCGAAAAGAGCAATCGAGATTGATAGGGAATGCAAGCGAATGAACAAGAGAGTAAAAAGAGAAAAGAGAGAACATAGAGAGAAAGAGAGAGAGAGGGAAAAGAGAAAAGAGAATAAAGGAAAGAGGTAGACAGAGAAAGAGAAAAGAGCTGCACGCAGATGAGTCGAAAGGGTAGACAAAAGCGCGACGAGGCTCGCTAAAATTAGCAGTGAGAAACAATGCGCGTGCAGCCGGATTCAACCGAGTTAAAGTGCAGCCTCTGCGGCTCTCGTCATTCCCGGGAGGCGACTGTTGGTCGTCGTAGTCGTCAACTATTCGCCCATTCCGTTGGAGCCGCCCTGATGTTCCAATTCCACGGGCACTCGGTTCGCGTTTTATTTTTTTATAATCTTCGTAGGACGTTCGGGGTTTTGTTTGCGCCCGGAATTTCGAGAGGTGCGCTCGCGAAAAGAACTCGGTGAGCGCGCGCGCGCGCGACGAAATCCGCAACGACGTTGTCTTCGTTGTCGTCGTCGATGCCGTCGTCGTCCTCCTCTTCGTTGTTGCTGTTGTTGTCGTCTTAGTCGTCGAGCGACGATCAACCAAAGTAAGAGCTACGAGACGAAGAAAAACGTGCGTATTAGTGAGCATGTTTTCTCCGATGTCTTTCGCATACCGACGCTATGAGTCTATCTATAGAAAGACGGCAGTCGTGAGACAGTTTCTGCAACTAAGTGTACCGAATTTCTGATTGCCGCGCTGCGACAGCTCTATGCCCAAAATATTTTTCGTTCGACAAGATCAAACGAGTAAAGATACATCGTCAGCTATTCAAATATTATTCTACATTGCACGATTAATTGTTTAATTAGTACTAGCTGGGAGAGAATTCCCAATTTCGACTAATTATACAAATATATGAGCGTCTTAATTTTTTTCCTTCATTTTTTCATATTTTTCAAAATTGATGACGGATTTAGAATTTTATTGCTCTTTTAGGTACTACTAGTCCCTAGACCTATTGAGTCATGGATGATTGTTTATAATTATTATAAATATACAATAGTCAAAAAACATTTGTTTTTGAGAATTTAATACGTTAGCGGTGAAATTTGATGTGTAACATATGCTTTCTATGATTGGAATTCTTTGACTAATGAACAAAAATTATGGAATCGTTAAAAAATACGTCGTAAACCTATATTCAGACTTTTGAGCCAATTTACCTAAATTGCGTGACTGAAAGGGTTAAAAGAAAAACTTTTGTATGATTATACCAAGGATTCAGTCACATTCAATTTTGAGACTTAGCGTGAAAAGTATGAGCTACCTTAAGAGTTGTTATTATTACTTGTTTTAAAGTACAAATATTCAATAATATTTTACTACTAAAACTAAATGCCTGGAAAATTCAATTGAAACAAATATTTTAGACTACGTCTATTTTGACTTTCGATCTGTTTTTCATAATTAATTGACATCGTAGAAAATATTTTAATTTGCACTAAAATATTTTCATTACGATAACATTACGTGGATAACAACTAATTAACTAAATACGAACCAGAGAATTTATAATATATTGCACTCTCAGACGACATATACTGCATACGCATGAGCTGCAATTTTAGTAATTGTAATAGAATAAGATAAAAATATAGGCTAGCTTTTTAGTCTTATATTTTAATTATTCGTGTAATTAATTAATAATACGAACGTGTTATGATAATATTTGTATTTTCGTGATATTTAATTAAATTTATGATATTTTGAAAATACTAAATATAAATAAGAGGATAATAATATAGAAGAAATAATATAGAAGTAAGAGTAATTGAAAAAGAGGTAATCAGCTTATTAGGCATGACGCGAAGTTGTTAAATAGTCGGGGTTTTAAAAAAGGAGAACGATTTGCACACGCCGCAAGTGTCGACACTGATGTTTGCACCAGTGCTGCTAGTTGCTCTCTCTTTTTACCCAGTCGGTCGATTCGTCACGTGCACATCCTATACAGTCTGCTTCTACCGACTGTGAAAGTTATCCACTTGCGTAACCAAGTATAATCATCATGAAATTTGGATCACCGTCACTTATGTAGCCATATAATTTATTTATAATCGTTACCTCCGATTTATTGTAGAATATGTGATTTCGATCAATGGTGAGAGTCAATCATGGTTTTTCACGTTGCGTCAATTCCTTTTTATACTATATATACTTTTTATACTATATTACTTTTTATAATATATATAACAGACTGCTAAAATTCAATAAATGACTAAATGAAATGAATAAGTAAATTTTAATAAAATGAAATGAATAAATTTTGATAAAAAATAATAGACTTTTATTAAAAAGAGTTAGAAAGTTCAATAAAAATTAATAAAAAGTTGAGTAATTCTTTAGGTTTTGGAAGTTTGTTACCGCGTAGTGACAATTTAGTAAAGTATTTACAAGAATTTTTGTAATATTTATTGAAACTTTGCTCTCGGTGTACGTACTCGTATTTACAGTAATAATAAAAACGTTTGGCGAAACAAAGCTTGATATGTACACGGAGAAAAAATGTTGTATTAAAAATGACAATGTTGTTTAGAGTTTATAAATGATAAAAATTACTATTTTGTTATGGAAAAATTGACTATAAACATGTAGCAAATATTAATAGATATGTAATAAATTTTGCCACAACAAAATATTAATTTGTATCATTGGTCAAGTCTGTCTCTCCATTACTAAACAATATCGTTATTTCCAAATAATTTTGTGTCCGTGTACAGGAGCGTATCGCGTAAAGGAAGTAAAACTTGAAAGAAAAAAGTGTGTAAGCTGAGAGGCGGTACAGGATTAAGAGATAGATCGCGCAACCTCTTGCGCTGTCGAATATAAAAAAGATAAAATAACTAGTGAAATTCGGCGTGAAATTATTGACGGAAGTCCGATCGAGCGCGCATCATAACGCTTCGTGATTCCGGTCGTCGCGCGCCAAAACGGCAACCCGAAGAGAAATACGTAGTCGCGCGAGGCGCGTGCATTAGCATGGGCTTGCAAGCGCGAGGAGCCGTGGATTATCCGCCGTGAAATTGTCTGATTTGCCTCGCATTTTCAACGGCTCGGATGTATACCGAGAGTGACTCTCCTCCGCTGACATTGCTCTCAAACTGCCGGGCTCTTTTTAATGACGATGCTTATATACGCGTCGTTATTCACCTTTTTAACTCTTGCTTCTTCTCTCCCTCGCTCTGCCTCTCTCTCTCTCTTTAGCTATCTATTCTCTCTCCCTCTTTCACCTTCTTTCTCCAACTGTCGCTCTCTCGCTCTTGCTTAGATTCAACTTCATTCGTCTCTCGCGCTCTTGCTCTCACTCGTCTCAGCTCGCAGAAACTTTATTGTCGAATCTCGGGGTCTTGGGTGAACGTGTTGCCTCTGAGGCTTTATGTACGGAGCGTTAGATAGGATGAAATTTACGATGTAATTTACGCAACAAATTCATTTTCCTACGAGAGAGAGTGAGATGTTTCGAAAATAATTGTACTGGAGGGTAATGCAACCTTTCACAGTAGAACGTACTCTATACCATTTTAATTATCTTTACGATTTATATACTTTTCTTCCATCTTTTAAATAAATACACTATTTTTTTATGTCACGATGATTCAAGGTAACGTGTGTATATTTATAATTAAACGACAAAAAATTACCTTGATACAGAAAATTGTCTAGACGACTGTATAGAGGTCGAGGTTCCCGATTCCCTATTATTTTACTACTAATAATTTATATAATATCTTCAATAATCTTTTTTATTTGCGGCAATACTGATTACTGATTATTTTTGTCACACTAGAATAGATGACGGTTAATTTAAAAAGGTCAAGATTATTTTGCAAATTAGAAAAGAAGACGGCAAGTCACGTAAATTACTTGGATCGCTCACCCTTGCCTTATTCATTCGAGTAATTATATTTTTATTATTTAAGTGCCTCAACAAAAATATGTATATAATTTTTCTGTTCAATATTAACTAGCATATATTAATAATGTTTCGGAATGACAACGAATTCCTCTAAAAATAATATTTCTTTATTTAAATCTAATGTTTCTAATGTTAGTTACATTATTATACGAAACAGTAAATACACAGTGTATTTATTGGTATTTTTCAGTAACAATACGTTTTCAAACATGTATATATAGAGATTCTGATCGCGAATAATTCATCGCGAGGGAGTATACGAACGATGTAAATGTTTTAAACTGTTTAATAGGAGTTGCAACGATTCGTTACGAGAATGTACTCAATTGCTATCGGGATTATTCCACTTCTTTTTTTTTTTGTTCCTCCACGTATTTTTTCTGTCAAGTGACCTTCGCCCTTACCGAGGGTTGCACGTAGGAGATGAGGGCATCGAAATGTGCTGACTCATCTCGAAACTTCGCATGACTGCTCCGGTACAGCTTTAACATGAAAATTACTCGTTTTCATTCTATCCGGAAAGAAGGAGAGGGACGGGAGATAACCAACAATAATGCTGGGTTTCAAGTAGGAAGGAGTAAAAACAATTAGAGCTCGATAAAAATACTCTTCTCTTTGAAGCACGCGCTGTAGAGTTTAAACGTTTTGCGGTCGACTCGAATTACTCTCGAGAAAATTTAACATACGGCTGGCTATTCAAAACTTTTATTTATTCGTTAACTTTATCCCAATTAAAACTATAGATCCCTGAACCGTACGTTCTCTTCTTCGATATATACCATTTCTATTTCGCGAAATCTATACATTTCCCTTTTATTATCTAAAACACTGTTATCTATGTAATTAGTTGAAATCTATTTTACTATACATTCCCTTACGATATTGATTGCCATTGATTCAATATTGTGGAGAATATTGCACACGGTGTTACGAAAGTAAAAATGGTCAAATTAAGATTTTTGTATAGTGGTGCATTAATCATGAAACGTACTATTCTTTTTATAAAATTGAAAAATATTGTAAATATGTACTTAAGTAAGTAAATTTATACATTTTAAGATTTTTTCTTCTGAAATAGTGTATTTAACTGTAGATAAAATTATAAACATAACATATAAGCTATTAGGAAAAAGCTTCGAAATATTCTGTGACTTAATTCATATGTACATTGTAAAGTAAAAAAATAACAAATAGACACTAAGTCATTTTTTAATTGTTTACGATGTATACATTCAAAGTAATTTTATAACATGCGAAACATTAATAGTTAAATTATTTGTATAAAAAATAATATTATAATTGTATTAATTAAAAATAATATTAACAGTTAACGAAAATTAAAGTAAAAATTTAAAAGTGCACGACGGGGTAAAAAAAGTCATTGTTGTAGATGCAATTCATGAATTCGTTTTTACACGCATACACTGCACGCAGTCAATTCGAGCTAAGGATTACGATGCGAAGCGCACTCCACCGCTACAAGAGTCTCAAGTTTCCCTCTAATTCACTCCAAGACGTTTACAGCGTGCGCGACACTCGTCTCGGCGCACTTGTTAGCTCGAACGTCCCGTTTCTGCTCACTGGTATGTCGCTGTGCAATTTCTTTCTCTTCCTCTCTTCCCCCTATCTCTCTCTCTCTCTCTCTCTCTCTCTTGTACTCTACTTTCTCTCTCGCGTATTAATAAACCCAAAAAGCACTATGTCATAGTTTCAAAAGCATATTCCCATCCACGTCTTACTAATGACCGGCTTCTCGGCTCACCAACCTATCAAGCTCACGTGCATTCGCTCAACATTTCGATTGGTCACCGGCCAACCTTCGAATTTATACGTTCACGCAGATCAAAGGCTACACGCTTTCGGTATTATTAATTTCTCTCTATTTCTTTTTTTTTTCGATGTTTATTAAATTCGAAGTATATAGTGTTTTATTCGAGAACAAACGAGTTTCGCGGTTGACGTTCATCGTGTATTTTTGTTTTTGCACATTTGTCGCGGAGAACTTGGTTGCACTTGAGCCCAATATATCCGCAGAATTATTTTAAATCTATGACGTATTAAATAAAGCTTACTAGCAATTTATAACTGGAAATGTTATAAAATTTTGTATAAAAGATTTATTACAACAATTTATTTCAGTCTCCATGTGTTTTTAGTTATAAACTTTTATTTATAAACTTTTATATTATTCATAGTACATAGTAGTTAAGATAAAATATAAGTAAAATTATTAATATATAGTATGTTAAAAATAAAAACATAGTCATTTATCATTAGCATTTAGATAACCAATGTGAGATAGTTATTTGAATCATATAATTTCTTTAATTTTAATGAATCTAATTTTAATTAATTATTAATAAGCCAAATTAGATTATATTGAACTTAAAAAATTAATATAGACGTTTGTTATAATTTGTAAAATATTCTGAGTAATATTATAAGGAGAATTATTATATAGCTGTAAGAATAGAAGCAGTACGAAATATAATATATGTACGCATAAAATATAAAGATTACGAGGGAACGATTTGACAATGGTGCGAGTGTACATAGTTAAAAAAAGCCAATGAGGTTTCGAAAGCACGATCAGTATATCTGGTATATAGGAAAAGCTTAAGCTCAGGTGCGAGAGGAGTAACGGTCGACAAGGTTTTCGGCGAGGTGCGGGCGGCTACGCGAGGCCAAAGCGACACCGGTGACTAATTGTCGGTCGTGTTAAAGGATAGGCCGGCTCAATGGTCGACATAACGCCGCAGAAAAGGATGTTTCCCCACCAATGTCCCGCGCACTCTATACCTAGTCCTCGTCGTCGTCATCCTCGTCGTCTCTCTCTCTCCCTCACTTCGACGGTACATCGACACAAGTTGCACGTACACACGAGCACTTGCTCTTTCACCGTCCAGCCAGTGAAGCCGAAGCATTTTGCATTAATGCAGATGTCCCGCGCCACTTCAAAGCTCGCGTTCCCTGCACCATAAACACGCCAATTACCATCGCAAAGGCTCGAGCGCGGCAAGAAACGCCCGGGAAAAATAAGGAAAAAGCCCGGCGAAATGAACGAACGAACGAGCCGGCGCCTCTCGACATCCGACTGCGCATAACGAGCCCGTGGCTCTGGGTTTATTAGATCCCGTCAAACCAAAACGTTATTCTCGGAGGCTTTAATCCTAAACGCGGGACTCGATGACTTTGCTCGGCAATCATGTCTTGCAAGTACTCCAACAATTGTATATTAGAGAGTTTCCGAACCGCTTCTTCGGGACTTTTAAACCTCTTCCCTCACTCGACTAATCAATAATAACAACATTATATCAATTTGTATTTAAATACTTATACCGGGTCTTTCAGAGCTCTCTTCGCAGTGAGGACGGTGCGCACTTAAAAATACTTGTGCTATAGTTTTAGGAATAACTAAAGTAGTAGTTTTAGCAGTAACAAAACTTTTTATGAAAAATGTTACTGCTATAGTAATTGCTATAGTTGTAACTATTACTTTTTCAATAAATATTTTAGCAACAACTATAGTAATTACTATAGTTGTTACTATTACTTTTTTGATAAATATTTTAGTAACAACTATAGTAATTACTGCAGCTGTTACTATTACTTTTTAACTAAATAATTTACTTATAAATATTATAATAACTATATAGTAACAATAGTATTAACTTTAGGCGTTCGTTCTTTGAGTATTTATTTTAGCATTCTAACCTAAAAGTCGCTACTTTGTTGATTCTTTTCAGTAGATAAAAATATACATTCAGTAGATAAAACACTGTTCGTAACTTATGCGCAAAGGCGTTTTTACGAAACTTATGACATTAATAGGAATAAAATTAAAGAATTAACAATTAAATGTTAATAAAGATGTTGTTACTTCGGACACGGATGGTATGTAGACTTATAATTTTGTACTAAAGTGTTAAAAGGAATACAGGTAACGACTGCATGATGGTGATTATTTACATGTATTTGACTTATAGTACAAATACGTGCAAATCATGAAGTCATTTTATAAAATAAAATATGAGGCCTACGGTGTCTCGATCGGTAGAGCGTTGAACTCGACACTCGGCGGTCCGAGGTACGATTCTTAGTCTCCACCGATTAATACAAGTACCTCTACAGAATGTATTTTAAACAAATGGTTTCTTTAGGAAAGACATTGTAAGATTCTGGCTATCATAAATATAGGAACACAAAAAGAGAATCGTTAGACAATAAAAAGAATGCTCTAATTTGTTTTTGTTAAAATAAAATACTGTATTTTGAAAGTGCAAGCGCCATAGTCGAGCTGCTATAACACTTTTTCGAAACACGATTTTAGAAGATTAAGTACTTACTGACTATTGCAGATTCAATTACAAAACCAATAATCACTTTTTCGACATTATATGAGTTATCTGTTTTAAGTTTCGGTAAAGGATAACGGGTACACCTCGCAAGATTTAAATAAATTGAATATTCTTTTTTTTGTATTTTGAATTTGTAATTATAGTTTTTAAATATCGTGTATAAATGTGATTTTTAAAAACTCGACAGTACGTGAACTTTACACATACTGCATCAAAATATTTCCATTTGTAACCCTCACTTTGAAATTATTTTTGCATTATGTATAAAATTTGAATATTTCTTTTCAGGTAATTTTATTAATAAAAAAATACAAATTTCTTTGAAAGCATGAGTTTTTCTCGAAAATATCTACAAATAAATCACGTTAAATAATACTAAAAATAAGAAATCATCGAATATTTTTTTATAATAATCTTTATTTGAAAAAATATTCGTCAAATTTTGTTTTTAAATTCTCATTATTTAATAATTCCTATTATTAGTAAAAATATTCCACTATAATTAAAAGCAAACATTTCTTTGACCATCCAACAATACATTCTTAAATTAAAATTGAAAAAACACCCGAATCGAGAATCTCTAATCTCGAAATTCGAATTTGATCATCAACTGTATTAGAAATTTTCAAGAGGTTATTAACCAAAAAGGTTAAATAATCGAAAAATAATTGCAATACGCTCGGCTTAAATCTATTGATAACTTCATTTTGCTTTATAACATTGTATAAGCCATAAACTAATTATAATTAGTACATAATATTAAAATAATTCAATAATTTACAATCTGTAAAAACGATAAAAATGTCTCTACCTCTGAAAGACGATTTAATATGTAAATACGTAAGTAGCTGCTTGATCGAAACTACTAATTAATCATTATTAACCTGTTACTTATTGAATTTATTTCTATACGAGATGATGAAAAATTGAATCTGATTGAACAGAATAGTCTTATTGTGAAGAAAAATTTGTTGTATATTTGGAAGAGAAAAGTGTGAGTAATATTAATTGAAAATTGACGAAATTATATATTTATTTTTCTATTTTAATAAATTTTTTATTACATTTTTTCTAAAGATATGTTTTAAGTTGTAAGCAAATAAAATACGGGTTACATGATAATTTCAAAACTTTTTTAAACTTTTGAGGGTGCTGTAAGTATTACTAAAAAGAAGAAAGAAGTTTTACAGTTTTCAAAAATCTTAGATGAAAACTAGTGTGGGATTTTAAAGTGGTTTATTTAAAAAAAAATCATAATTTATATACATATATAATAAAGTGAAAAACCCAATCGTAGGGCAAACGCCGTTTTTAATATAATAAAACAAATGTCGAGCTGGAAGAGAATAACATTTTTTAATAATACTATGACATTCAGTTATAATTAAGACAAAAAATACAATATTTGAATAATATATTGCATATAGGATCGATCTGTTCATTTGAGGAAGCTACGTGCCAATTAATTGGCAGCGGTTTTTTAACATAACTTAGTTTTAAAAATTCAGCAAGGTTTATTTTTAAATATAGTTATTTAACGTCGCTCTTTTCATGCTTATATACCACTGTTAATCAGAAAGGATTAATTGAAAAAATATATATGCCAGTGATGCTTTTCAATTATTTATTTATTTGTAAATGATCTCTTGTAAATAACATATTTTTATTTCTCAGACAATTAATTTTTATCGTAATATAATTTTTCTAATTTAAACTCCCAATATAAAGCTTCTGCTTTTGCGGCTCCTTATTTAAATATTAAAGTGTTGTGTTTTAATTCCGACAGCTCGCTTTGTCTTCTTCTACAGAAACGTTTGTTTTTTGATTAGATAGACATATTCACTAAAAATATAATAATAGTTTATAAATAAGATACTAATAGTTAAAAGCTGATTTGATAATGTTACCTTGTTGACAAAAGTCTTCTGATCTTTTAATATATTTTGATACAGAATTCGCTTCAGAACAGTCTTGAGAAATAGTTTGTTCACCTACAGTATAAAAATATAGAACAGTTCGATAATATTTTATACATGTTGAAAAAAAATATTAAAGTAAAGCTTTCTACAAAAAACAATAGGAAAAAATACTATTTCTTTTAGAGTAAGTGCAGAATGCAAACGCTATATAAAATATTGTTATACATTTATTCAAATAGCATATTACAATGCAAATGCTATTTTGAGTATGAAATAAACTGAAAAAAACAATCATTTTATAAATATCAAAATATAATCACATTGATTAAAATCACTTTTATCACTCAAATCAGTTGCGTCGTCCAGTACGTTTTCAAAATTGTATTTTTCTACAAGAGGCGGGAGCTTCGGATATTTCATAACAAATTTATTTGGCCTATTTAATTTTGAATTCTTATGTGGATCTTTCTTCTCTTCAACATAAATAGGTGAGCTAATTTTGGGAATTCCTAATAAATAAGATAGAATATATAACAAAATTGAAATTATTGTTTTTAAGTAAATAATATATCGAAAATTATTAAATTGATATCGACAATTCGATTTCTATAGAAAATATTAAAAATAACTTTCTTCTAAATTTTTAAATGTCTTTTATTCAGAAATAAAAATTATACTAATCGCACGTAGCATATTATAAATATAAAGTATAACTATTATACATACAATTCTTGTAAATTGTATTGTAAATTTATTTATACTATTATTAAGACATAGTAAGCAAAACACGATTAGTTTTAAGGTTATTAACCAGATTGTGCGCACAGATTGTTAAAAACTATTCTTATATGTTAATGGAAATTATTATAAAGTTAAAAAAAGTAAAAGTGCATGATTATCATCGCAAAGTAAAAATTCCATTACTGCAGGGATTCAAATATATGCCCTTAAATCCTGCCCTTAAAAAATGTATACCCTTTGTTAATTAAAACATATAGATATAAACTGTTATTATAATAATAATGTTACGACTGAGATAATATTTACCTGTTTCTTGGATATTACATGATTTGAATAGATTTTTGTTGTTGCGATAAAATTTACTAACAAGGAGACCCTCATATGTTTGGGAAACGGATCGTGCCCAGCTTGTAGTATATGTTTTCTAATATAAAAATATGAAAAAAGCCAGAGCCGCAGACTCTAACAATCGTTTTTTCAAAAGTTATACACTGTTAAAGCAAAATTTCCAAAGAAAAGAGACTTCACTTTAAACGCTTATAACTTCTGACCTATCTAATATTGATATTCAAACCAAAGTTTACTGAAAAGCTGAGATAAAATAGATACATTTTAAAAAAAAGTACGTTCAAATCCATTAAAATGGAGCAGAGTTATAACCAAATTAAGAATTAGAAGCAATTTTAAACAAAAATTGAGCAGTACAAATTTTATTGATTTTTTTAAGCTAAATTTCTTTAAATTCTTAATTCGGCTATAACTCTGCTCCATTTTAACGGATTTGAACGTACTTTTTTTTAAAATGTATCTATTTTATCTCAGCTTTTCAGTAAACTTTAGTTTGAATGTCAATATTAGATAGGTCAGAAGTTATAAGCGTTTAAAGGAAAGTCTCTTTTTTTTGGAAATTTTGCTTTAACAGCGTATAACTTTTGAAAAAACGATTGTTAGATTCTGCGGCTCTGGCTTTTTTCATATTTTTATATTAGAAAACATATACTACAAGCTGGGCACGATCCGTTTCCCAAACATATGAGGGTCTCCTTGTAAGTTGGTCAATAGTTCTCTGAAACAACATAGGTTATAAAGTAAAATCTAAATATATTGACGATAGTTAATAAGATATTGATAAAAGTAAATGGATTAAAATTATTTTTACGTGGTACTCTGGAAATACATTATCGTTAAATTCTTGACAGATTTTCTCCCATGCTTTTTTCTTTCTTAAAGTATTCTCTGCCGTTCTACTTTTAAAATGTACTGCAGGATACTTAGATATAATTGCAACCAATTTATCTTTGTCGGCGCTTGATAAGTTTTTTTGCCCACCTTCTGACATTTTGACTATTCACTTTTAGGTTAAAAAATCAAATGATCTTGTGAGCCTGAAATTGGCAAGTAGTCTTAGCGGGTAACCAGGAACAAAACACTCATCCGGTCCTCCGCGCTTTTAGTGATTTTATTCTTTTTTTCTTAATCGTTCTTAGACTATCAAGCATAGCCAAGTACTACTAGGGCTACTGAAAATAAACTATTTTAAGTCTATTGAATTAATGATAAGTTAATTAAATTAATGACTTGAGATCGAAAATCATCATTTTTCAGAAAATAAATGATATAACTTTTATATGCATGATGTTAAAGACCAAATATTTTAGTAAACAGCGAAAGGGTTAAAAGAACAAGAGCCGTCCGTCAGTAAGGTAACTTTACTAAACATATTATTAATTATGAGCAAAACAAAATATTCTACTAATACTTTTTATCTTTAGTAAACTTTTTATGGGTCTGAAGTTTCCACCGCTGGACTTCAATGAAAAATCAAATTTTCTAGAAATCAGTCTTTTACACTAAAAAATGATAGAATATGCCAGTAAATGATTGTCAATGATAATCAATTAAAAATTTTCTGAAAATAAAAATTAGTGTAAGAAAAATAGTGTACCTATTAACGGTAAAAGTAGACCAAAAATTGGAAAAAAATAAATTTTCATTAATCTTTCTTAAATATCTTGAAAAGTCGATATTTCGATACTTCTTAAACTGTAAAGTTAAGTTCCTATATGAGTAATAATGGTGTTTGTATAAAATTTTTATGCGAAAAACATTAGGTGGGTGGCTATTAAGGGTAGAAGTCGTTCAAAAACAGGAAAAAAACGAATTTTCATTGATCTTTTACAAATACCTCAAAAATAATATTTTTATTTTCTTTAAAATGTAAAATTAAACTTATATATATGTAAGAAGGATGCCTGTTTAATAGTCTTGTATGGAAAAAATTTAGGAAGGTGGAAAATAAGGGTAGAAGTCGTTTAAAAATTGGGAAATGTCGAATTTTCATCGATCTTTCTTAAATATTTCGAAAAATCATACTGTTATTTTCTTTAAATTATCAAAAAAAACTTCTATATGTGTAAGTGGAATGCCTGTTTAATATTCTTATACGGAAAAAATTAGGAGTGTGGCTATCAAAGGTAGAAGTCCAAAAATTGGGAAAAAATTGAATTTTCATCGATCTTTCTTAAATATTTAAAAAAATCATATTATTTTCTTTAAATTTTGATGAAATTTTGATCTGAAAATAAATTAATTTATATTTTCTTCATATTTTTATATTACACAACTTTCTCCTTGTTAATGTAATTTTTAAATTAAAAATTCATCAGTAAATGTCTGTCAATATGAATTTGAATGTTGATGAATATTTTTTCTGAGGCGTGCAGGTAATGCAGTACTTCGAAATTGTTGTAAAGATAATTATGTCATGTAAAATTAAAAGCCTTACCTGCGCCCAATAGCGCATATTTTGAGTACAAGTTATTCCATTACTGTGAAACGTACATTTGTCAGTAAAAAGAATTTTTTCCACGAATTGTGGATCATCTCGGACTATTCCAATAATCCATTCACAATAATTCGAACGACGCTCAAAATCATTTTCTCCTAATTTTTGTACTAATATCATCTTGTAAGGGTAGAATTTATGCAATTTCAATATTCTATGTACAGATGAGTGGCTAATGTTGTGGTGTGTCGCTAATTTGCTAATACTGGTATTTGGATCTTCCCTGACACTATTCAGTACTGCCGTTTGCATCTCCTCCGTGCAAACAGTTGGCAATGGTCCTAGAATAAGGAAAAAAGCATCTTAAAGTAAAATCGATCTCTGGGTGTGTAACCTTGCTCGTAGTATGATTACTATAATATAACTTATTAATAAAACCACCATAATTTAAAGATTTTTATCTAATAATTATTAGATTAGGTATATTAATATTTAATATACCTTGACGCTTAGCAGGGTAAAAGAACCAGTGGTTTGTAATCGTCTATTCAAACTTCTAAACTCATCTTCGTGAGGAAAAATTTCGGTTTCGGGATATCGTTCGCGGAACAACCTCTCTGCAGCACGGCTATTACATCTACATTCTGCGTAAATATGTATCATATTACGCATTTCCACATTAGACCACTTCATATTTATTATTTTATTATTTAACTTTAAGGATGAATGCGTTAATAAAAGTAAACAAATTACCTTTTTTTCATTATCTACTACGACGCTTCACATTTTTTTATGCTGCCATCTTAAGATTGTAAAACAATGAGTTCTAACAATATTGTAAGCAACAGTAATCGCGAGTATATTGAGTCTACTGAAAAGAATCAACAAAGTAGCGATTTTTACGTTAGATCGAGTGCTATGAATAAATACCCAAAGAATGAACGTCTAAAGTTGATATTATTGTTACTCATTAAAATTATAAAAATACAGTATTTTCTATAGCTATAAGTAAATTATTAAATTGAAAAGTAATAGTAAAAACTGCAGTAATTACTATAGTTGTTACTAAAATATTTATCAAAAAAGTAATAGTAACAGCTGCAGTAATTACTATAGTTGTTACTAAAATATTTATCAAAAAAGTAATAGTAACAACTATAGTAATTACTATAGTTGTTGCTAAAATATTTATTGAAAAAGTAATAGTTACAACTATAGCAATTACTATAGCAGTAACATTTTTCATAAAAAGTTTTGTTACTGCTAAAACTACTACTTTAGTTATTCATAAAACTATAGCACAAGTATTTTTAAAGTGCGCACCGTCCTCACTGCGAAGAGAGCTCTGAAAGACCCGGTATATTTATTTATATTATAAATTAATTGGTAAATAAATTTGAAGTTTAGCATTTCCTTATAGTTAAAAAACGTTTTGATACATCAAATCAAAAAATTACAAAGACGTAAATATACTCAGATCATTAAACGTTTAACTTTAATAATTTATCTTTGTACACTATAATCCGCATGCAGGAACGACTCGACGACAGTAGCTAAAGTTAAGATAAATTCGAAAAAGAAACTGGTATACGAACCGTAAGTATAAGAACGTAAAGGGTGCAAAAAAAAAAAAAAAAAGAAGTTGGCCGTTCATTTTCGAGTTTATACGGTAGATTTATCGTGGAGGCAAATGGAAGCATAACGTAGACGTGTTTATGGCGAAACGTGTTTCGACGAAATCTGCAGTTTATCTCTTGAATTTGGATGAGTGGCGCGAGGTGTGTAACGAAGAAAAGGAGACCGATGGATATAGGTATATATACAAGAAGAGTGAGCCACGCGATATACAGGGTGTCCGCGAGCTCCCTTCGCAGTGAGGACGGTGTGCACCAAAAATATTTGTATGTTACTACTTTAATTATAACTATAGTTGTTGCTTTAGCAGTAACAGAGAAACTCTTTTAGTATGTTACTAATATAGTAACTACTATAGTTATAACTATTTTTAAAACTTAAATTTTAGAAAATATTTTAGTAATAACTATAGTAATTACTATTTCTTTTATTTTAGTAACATTGATATTAGTATTAACTTTAGTAATTACTATAGTTAAAACTAAAAAAAAAACTATTTTTCTTTGCCCTGAAGCAGGCCGATTCTACGAGCATAGGGTAACCAACGCTAGATGCTAAATGTTAAGTAATTCATGTTATATATTCTAAATATTAGTATTAGATTAATTTTAATTAATTCACCTATCCCAGTTATAACCTATAAAATAGATGTTCTTAACCTCAAACCATTAAACTATTAAAATAACATCAATAATCTCAACATTTCAAAATTAATAAAACACCTTATTTTTAATATTTAACACACATACTTTTAACCCCAAATCATTAAAATGATAAAAATACCCTCAACATTTGAAAATTAATAGAAACATGTTATAACGTTTAAAATATAAATACAAAACTGGTTAAAACCTATAAAATAAAAACTCTTAACCTCAAATCTTTAAAAACATTGATATACCGTAAAAAATATTAGAGAATTAACAGAAACATTTTAGGTGCAACCAATAAAAATAGATGTTTCTAACCTCAAATCGTTAAAATTATTAAAACATCCTACAAAATAGCGAAATTGGAAAATTAATAGAAATACTCTTATTATAACCTGTAAAATTACTTAAACGGAATGATTATAACCTATAAAATAAATATTTATAACCTCAAATCTATAAAATAATTGAAATAACGTAGAAAACATCGCATTAAAGAATTAAACAGAATCATTTTAGTTTTAAACCAAAAAAAAAGAAATTACTAACCTCAAATCGTTAAAATTACTAAAGCAACCACAAAAAATATCAAATTTGGTAAATTCGTAGAAACACTCTTACTATAACCTGTAAAGTTACTAAAAACGGTCTGGTTATAACCTATAAAATAAATCTTTATAACCAAATCTATAAAATAAATGAAATACAACCACAAAAAATATCAATTTGGTAAATTCGTAGAAACACTCTTACTATAACCTGTAAAGTTACTAAAAACGGTCTGATTATAACCTATAAAATAAATCTTTATAACCTCAAATCTATAAAAAATGAATAACGTAGAAAATATAACATTACAGAATTAACAGAATCATTTTAGTTTTAACCAAAAAAAAGAAATTTCTAACCTCAAATCTTTAAAATTACTAAAGCAACCACAAAAAATATCGAATTTGGTAAATTCGTAGAAACACTCTTACTATAACCTGTAAAATTACTAAAAACGGTCTGATTATAACCTATAAAAAATCTTTATAACCTCAAATCTATAAAATAATTGATATAACGTAGAAAATATTAACATTGGAGAATTAACAGAATCATTTTAGTTAACCAAAAAAAATAGAAATTTCTAACCTCAAATCTTTAAAATTACTAAAGCAACCACAAAAAATATCGAATTTGGTAAATTCGTAGAAACACTCTTACTATAACCTGTAAAATTACTAAAAACGGTCTGATTATAACCTATAAAATAAATCTTTATAACCTCAAATCTATAAAATAATTGATAACGTAGAAAATATTAACATTGGAGAATTAACAGAATCATTTTAGTTACAACCAAAAAAAATAGAAATTACTAACCTCAAATCGTTAAAATTACTAAAGCAACCACAAAAAATATCAAATTTGGTAAATTCGTAGAAACACTCTTACTATAACCTGTAAAGTTACTAAAAACGGTCTGGTTATAACCTATAAAATAAATCTTTAATACCTCAAATCTATAAAATAAATGAAATAACGTAGAAAATATCAACATTACAGAATTAACAGAATCATTTTAGTTTTAACCAAAAAAATAGAAATTTCTAACCTCAAATCTTTAAAATTACTAAAGCAACCACAAAAAATATCGAATTTGGTAAATTCGTAGAACACTCTTACTATAACCTGTAAAATTACTAAAAACGGTCTGATTATAACCTATAAAATAAATCTTTATAACCTCAAATCTATAAAAAATTGAATAACGTAGAAAATATCAACATTGGAGAATTAACAGAATCATTTTAGTTACAACCAAAAAAAATAAGAAATTTCTAACCTCAAATCGTTAAAATTACTAAAGCAACCACAAAAAATATCGAATTTGGTAAATTCGTAGAAACACTATAACCTGTAAAATTACTAAAAACGGTCTGATTATAACCTATAAAATAAATCTTTATAACATCATATCTATAAAATAATTGAAATAACGTAGATAATATCAATTTAGAGAATTAACAGAATCATTTTAGTTTCTACCAAAAAAAAAAGAATTACTAACTTAAATTGTTAAAATTATTACTAATGCAACCACAAAAAATATCGATTTTGGTAAATTCGCAGAAACACCTTACTATAACCTGTAAAATTACTAAAAACGGTCTGATTATAACCTATAAAATAAATCTTTATAACATCATATCTATAAAATAATTGAAATAACGTAGAAAATATCAACATTACAGAATTAACAGAATCGTTTTAGTTTTACCAATCAATAGATATTTCTAACTTCAAATCGTAAAAATTACAAAAACAACCACAAAAAATATCGAAATTGGAAAATATTTATTTTATAGGTTGTAGTCAAGCCGTTTTTAGTAATTTTACAGATTATATTAAGAGTATTTCTACTCATATACACATTTTGATATTTTTGGGGGTTGTTTCAGTAATTTTAACAATTTGACGTTAGAAATATCTTTTTTTTTGGTAGAAACTAAAATGATTCGGTTAATTCTCTAATATTTATATTTTTTACGATATTTCAATTACTTTATAGATTTGAGATTATGAATATTTTTTTTAGGTTATAACCAGAATGTTTACAATAATTCAACAGGTTATAATAATAGTGTTTCAAGTACTTTTCTCATTGTGATATTTTTTGAGGTTGTTTTAATAATTTTAACAATATGAGTTTTGAAATATTTATTTTATTGATTGTACCTAAGATGTTTCTGTAATTCTCTAATATTATTAACAGTAAATCGATTATTTATAGATTTGAGGTTCTGAATATTTATTTTATAGGTTATAATCAGATATATTGTAATTTTATAGGTTATAATAATTTTGATATATTTAAGGTTATTTTAGTAATTTAAAAGAATTGAGGTTAGAAATATATATTTTATTGGTTGAAACTAAAAAGGTTCTGTTAAATCTCTAATGTTGATATTTTTTACCTTATTTCAAATATTTATAGATTTTAGGTTATGAATATTTATTTTATAGGATATAAACAGTCCGTTTTTAGTAATTTATTGGTTATAATAAGAGTGTTTCTACTAATTTTCAAATTTCGGTATATTTTAAGCTTGTTGTAGTAATTTTAGCGATTTGAGGTTTCAACCATTGGTTGAAAATAAAATGATTCTGTTAACTCTTTTATGTTGATATTTTGTACGTTATTTGAATTATTTTATAGATTTGAGGTTATAAATATGTATTTTATAGATTAATCAGACCGTTTTTAGTAATTTTATAGGTTACAATAAGAGAGTTTCCAATAATTTTCAAATTTCGGTATTTTCAGCTTGTTTTAGTAATTATAACGATTTGAGGTTAGAACCATCGGGTGAAACTAAAATGATTCTGTTAATTCTCTAATATTCATATTATCTACGTTATTTCAATTGTTTTATAGATTTGAGGTTATAAATATTTAATTTATAGGTTATAATCAGACCATTTTTAATAATTTTATAGGTTATAATAAGAGTGTTTCTACTAATTTTCCAAATTCGATTTTTTTTGTGGTTGCTTTAGTAATTTTACCGATTTGAGGGTAGAAATTTCTATTTTTTTGGTTAAAACTAAAAAGCTTCTGTTAATTCTCTAATATTGATATTATCTACGTTAATTCAATTATTTCATAGATTTGAGGTTATGAATTTTTATTTTATAGGTTATAATCAGGCCTTTTTTAGTAATTTTATAGGTAATAGTAAGAGTGTTCCTACGAATTTACCAAAATCGATATTTTTTGTGGTTGTTTTAGTAATTTTAATAATTTAAGGTTAGTAATTTCTTTTTTTTTTGGGTGAAACTAAAATGATTCTGTTAATTCTGTAATGTTGATATTTTCGACGTTATTTCATTTATATTATAGATTTGAGGTTATAAAGATTTATTTTTAAGGTTAGAACCAGACCGTTTTTAGTAACTTTACAGGTTATAGTAAGAGTGTTTCTACGAATTTACCAAGTCCGATATTTTTTGTGGTTGCTTTAGTAATTTTAACGATTTGATGTTAGAAATTTCTTTTTTTTTTTGGTTGTAACTAAAATGATTCTGTTAATTCTGTAATGTTATATCAATGTTTTTAAAGATTTGAGGTTAAGAGTTTTTTTTTATAGGTTTTAACCAGTTTTGTATTTATATTTTAAACGTTATAACATGTTTCTTTTAATTTTCAAATGTTGAGGGTATTTTTATCAATTTAATGATTTGGGGTTAAAAGTATGTGTGTTAAATATTAAAAATAAGGTGTATTATTAATTTTGAAATGTTGAGATTATTAACGTTATTTTAATAGTTTAATGGTTTGAGGTTAAGTACATCTATTTTATAGGTTATAACTAGGATAGGTGAATTAATTAAAATTAATCTAATACTAATATTTAGAATATCTAACACGAATTACTTAACATTTAGCATCTAGCGTTGGTTACCCTATGCTCGTAAAATCGGCCTGCTGCAGGGCAAAGAAAAATAGTTTTTTTTTAGTTTTTACTATAGTAATTACTAAAGTTAATACTAATATCAATGTTACTAAAATAAAAGAAATAGTAATTACTATAGTTATTACTAAAATATTTTCTAAAATTTAAGTTTTAAAAATAGTTATAACTATAGTAGTTACTATATTAGTAACATACTAAAAGAGTTTCTCTGTTACTGCTAAAGCAACAACTATAGTTATAATTAAAGTAGTAACATACAAATATTTTTGGTGCACACCGTCCTCACTGCGAAGGGAGCTCGCGGACACCCTGTATGCAGCGTATATATACCATCCACCTCGTCATTATTTGCTCGAATGATGATAGCGGTTTTACTTTGGTCGGGAGGTTTCGCGGGGTAAGCAGAGCTTTCTAGTGTATGTACACCGCAGGGCGTGACGCGTGACCCCCGCTACTTCGGTTGTTAAAGTGTCCCAAGACTAAGAGGCTTTTTCGCGGATATATACGTGAACTACAACATTTTTTGAGACTTTTACGTTTTACGTTCTTTCACTTTTTTTTCTTTTCGTCCACTGTTACGTCGTTTATGGTCTCGACGTGCTCTTCTTTCGCTACGTAGTACGCTATGTATACTTGATTTCGGTGCACAGGAAATCTCGATAAGAGTAATAACAATAGTATTGTAAATAATAGTTAATACGATGCGGTCGGTCAGTAATTAATGAGATAGATGTATGTGCAGCGTCTCATAATCCGAAGAGGGAATCTTTCGGTCTAATTTATTCGTTTGTATAATTAACGTGCTTTGGGAAAGCATCTATATACGTTGTATAATATATATCAGCTACGTAATACGAGGAAGCAGTTACGTATCACGTTTAAATGCATCAATATATGTATGTACATATATATTTGTATTAGAATGTGCACACGGTCTTCGTGTTGGATACGATCTAAAAGGTTGACGTTAGACAAATGATCGAGTGTAAACTGTATAGTAATGAGATAATGGACGGAGAAAATTAGTTCGAACGAATGTATATGTACATCAGTGGTGTGAGATCGATCGGTTAGTGAAAAGAGTGAAATTGAGTCTATCAGGAGGATGTTGTAGTTCGTATGGTATTTTATAAGAATACAAGAAATCCGAAGGTGGCGCGACGAAGGCAGGAAGCGAGGGAGTGCGAGAGTGCGAGATTGAAAACGGGAGGAGGCGGATAGAAGTCCGCGCGCCAAGCAAAGCAAATCCTTTCCCCTTTAGCGCCTCGTGATAACGTATTCACCGCTGGTTCGCGGAGGGCTTTCTGCATCGTAGGTAGAGGTGATTCGCTCATTGGACGGTCGAGGGATGCCCGAGAAACCAAAGGGGGAGGAGACAGAGGGAACGCCGGCGTTATTTAGTTAATGACTATTCTCTCTCGCTGGCCAGGCGCTGCCGGATCGCGCGCCCTGGAATACAAGATCGTGTTTGAGATGCTCGGAGCGCGAGCTGACCCGCGTCGATACATACCGGATCCGGGTGCGAGAGAGAGAAGGAGACGCGCTTCGCGTGTACCGCGGCACGCATATATATACGACAGGCAGGCTGTACGTACGGTACGGGACGCGTCCCGCAGATGCCAGCCGGGGGAGAACTCGAGCCGAACGAGTGGCGTCTCTACCAACACCCAGAGAAAGAGGGATTATTTTATTTCGCAGTGCGATCGTTACCGAGGGACCGAGGCTGCCCGTGCGCCATTAATATGCCCATGTCGATTTTCCTTCTTCTTCTTCCTTTTATTCGACCGATCTTTCGTTTCTATCGTTCTTTTCTCGCTCTCCCCCTCTCTCAACGGACTACACGTACTCTATAACCCTACAGCAGCGCACTCGGTGCCTCTTCCTTTTTCCGTCGTGTCTCCCGTCTATCCCTCTCTCTCTCTCTCTCTTTTCCTCCGTTCTTCTTCGCAGCTCGTGTTGCTCTTTTCACTCGTCGGATTTCTTGGGGTCGCAGCATCGCTAATTAGCCGTGTTACATGTGGCCGCATTTGCGGGAAGGAATATCTAACCTCCTCCACGAGCCACCGAACTCGACGAGAGAGTGCACGCTCGACTCCGACTTCTTCAGCTCCTCTTTTATTACTCCGGCCTTCGCATTGAGAATCAAACGTGTACTGATCGATTATGACCGTATACCTTCTAACCCTATTCTCACGTAAAACGTGTTTATTCTCCACCCAGTTGGCTTCTCCCTTCATCCGCCCGTCAATTCGAAAATGCATCGTACGTCCCGAGTGCGACGTCGATTACGAGCAATCTATATATACTACGTGCGTATATATCTATAAACGAAGCTCTCTCTCTCTATACACTTCGAACCCTAAAATTTGCCTCGAATACACCGATGAGTTAGGAATTGCGAGTAAGGATGATTAAAAATTGAAGGTGAACAAAAGAATCGCTGTTCGCTTAATGCATTTATAGAGGCAATCGATAAGACCCGAGCTATCGGGCAACCCTTGGCAGATAAATTAGTCGAGAAGTACGATTTCGCCGCTGTATAACCAGGCAGCGCAGACAATCGGGGGCGGGAAAGGAAAAAAAAAAAAGAAGGGGGACAAAAGAAATTTGCCTCGACTCTGCGATCCAAAAGAGAAAACGAAATGAGAGGGAACAGAGACGAGAGTATATATAAGAAAAGAGCGCACGAAGGCTCGAGCGAAAAAGGAGATGAAAATCGGAGCGAGAATATGGACGAAGACGGGAGCGAGGCGAGGCGAGGCGAGGCACGTAAAAAGAGAGAAGCAGCAAGGGCACGGAAGTTCAACTAAAGAGAGAGAGAGAGAGAGAAGAGTGAGAGAAGAGAGAAAGAGAGAAACTAATATCGGGACATCGACGGGCCTCGCGAGTCTTCGAGGACTCAAGAACGAGCTGGATGTTTAATTAGGAGGTAGCTAAGTTAAACCGAGACACTGCAACCCGACTCCCTTCGACCCTCGCACGGCCCGAGGCGCGAGGGTTTCTATATACGTGTGCATGTGCCCGAGATGTACCGTGAGAGGTGGCAACCTGGAATATATATACATATATATACCTTGGAAAAACGTGCTCGTATTATCAATGTTCAATGAATTAGTGACTCCTCGTTAAACGAGATAATCAATTTTATATTTCTTACCTGTTTATACCGTTGTTCAAAACGTTCTAATCGTTCAACAATCAATTTATTTATTATAATCATTGATTATTTTGTTCAGATGTTCACACTGGTAAAAGCTCATTTTTCTTTAAATTTTTTATTTTCACATTACGTAATTTTATTTTTTATGAAACTCTCATATTTCAAGTAGTTCAAATGTTCTATAACACGCGATGATTCGTATTTAAAAAAAAATAATGAAAAAGTCAATAGCATTATGTATTTTAGTCGGCTCCTGTAACAACCGGTGAAATTTGTTGCTCTAACCTGAAATACGCGTCAATGAATTTTCGCCGCAGAAGAAAGCCATAAAGTAAATGTACACGTATCTTCGGTAACGAAAGCTGACCATGTCCGGTATAGAATTATAGTCTCCAGGCGCCCCTCTTCACCTTAAGAAAGAGTGACTCCCACACGAGGCTTATCCACTTCATCACTCGGTCCGCATTTCTCTCCCTCTTTCATACACGCACACACACACGCACACAGAGCACGCGCTTGTACAGCAAACACGAAACATACTACGCGCGAGAGAGAAATCACGCGCGATTTTGTTTTAACCGAGCTAAGAGAAGAGAGAAAGAGAGAAGAGTCGCGAAGTGTTGCCGATCGCACTCGTCGATTTCTCACACTCTCGTCGTAGCATTTCTCTCTCTCTCTCTCTCTCTCTCTTGGTTCTCTCCCCCTTTACTTTTGGATTTAGAGGTCTTTTTTCCTCTTTTGCGTCTCGTGAGAAAGAGAGAGAGAACGAGGTAAGAAGTGGGAAGGAAACTACGCGAAAAAGAGAAGGAAAGAAAAAAAGGAGGTAATCGACCGTAGAGATAACGGAGGTACTGGAGAGCGAGTTTATTATACCGGAGGATCTCGCTCTTGAGTAAAACCACGATTATAATATCGCTCTACAATGGGTGTGCGCGAAAGCATCGATGCCTCCTTATATATCTCTAACGCGGGTTACTCGAACCTCTCTACCGCGAGGCAACTCACCTGTTAAGTTATGTTTATCACTTGGATCCGCGCGTACACTCGTGTGCAGTAATCGCCTAGTCGATTGCCTTTATACTCACCCGGTACGTATATAGGTTATTTCCTCCCTCTACTTCTATATCTGGATTCTTCCGAAAGCAAGTCAACAGATCCTTTCTCCACGAAATAAACAATCGAAAAGATAATTGTATTTATTTTATACGACGTATATACTTTGATAATACGTTTAATAATGTTCCGTTATGTGTAGAATAATTGTTTCCAGGTGAAATTTTCTTTTTACAATTCTTTCCACCGAGCTTATCATATTGAGAGCGCAAGAGGAAACCGAACTTCTCGGACAGCTCAATTCCTTACTCCGAGAATCGCAAAGAGGATTTGACTAGAATGCGAAAAATCCAAAGTCCCTTCGTTAGGTGCGCATTTGCGGAACACTGCGTTGGCGTACTCGTTTTCTTTTCTTTCTCTTTTTCCTCTTCGTTTTCTAATTTTTTTATTAACTTACAAGGAATTCGTCTATTCAAACTAAAATAGGTATTTTATTTCGTGCATCAGAAAATCTCACAACTAAATTTTTTTTTACTTTTACGCAGATCTTTCAAAATAAATGATGACATATGTCATTTAAATTAGATAATTTATCCAAATAAAAAATGATAAAATTGAGAGAGTGAGTGTTGAAAATGCATTTTTTTCATCGAGAACATATTATAATCAACTGGTATCTCTGCATACGAACACCAATATAAGAAATTTGAGGTTCACTGAAGAACAGTATACACTAGTATATTCAAGTTATTATACATTTTTACTAATTATTTATTACTTTTCCTTGTATGGTTAATGAAAAATAGTTTAGTTTTAAATAGTTTAATCATTTGAAGTGATAAGAGGAAAAGTTTCACTTTAATGACAAAATCTTAAAGCAAACTTTGAGGTTACAAAGTTTAAGGACATAGTTCATATTCTGGTGAAACGATGGCGAATGTCTGGTTTAATCTCCTGGCTACTTGAAACGGTCAATAGAAAAAATTGGATGTTTTATTTTTACCAGGAAACACTGAAGATATATACATTGAACGAAATAATATTTATAAATTTATGAGAATTTGACGTCGAATGCATGATACAATTAGAGTAGCATACAACATATGTCCGGTATGAGTGCTTGAACGGCACGAGAAAAATATAGTTAGTAAGAAATAAAAGTATAGTTAATAGTCGGTTAGTTTTTCTCGTCTTGGCAAGAGTAAGGGTAGTTTTCGGAGAGAATAAAATTCCTCAAGAGTAGAGCCCGGGCATCGGATTCCGCGTAGTATCCGCGCAAAAGACACAGCTGAAAAGAGAGTTTCCATATTTTTGGTGGGTCTTAACGCTCGATAAGTACCGTGCACTCACACAGACTCGCGGAGTTAGCACCGGACCTTGGGGCGGTAGCGGTATAGGGGTATAGCGTAGTAGCAAGCGTAACTGTAGCAGGAGCAGTAGAACCACGGGAAGAAAAGAGAGATAAAGAGAGGATGGGGAAGGATGTGCAGCTTTCGGAGGCTGGGACGCCGAGGAGCTGTTTTTTCATCCACCAGGAAAATGTATGAATCGTGTTGTAGACAGCTTTGCGAGTGTGCGGCTCTAATGGCCACGAAGAGTAAGCGAGAGGGTGAGAGGTTCGGTCTTTCTCTCCCCTAAATCTACCCCCTTGCTTAAGTCTGCTCGTGGCCCGAGCTCGTTTTCCACATATGTATAAAAGGAGCCGCGGTGTGCGGTGTTCGGTGTGCTCCTCTCCTCTCCTCTCTACTTAAGTACAGCAAAGTGCTTTAATGGCGTCGTGAAAAGCCTTCGGAGAGCCTCGATAGGGTTTACCGAGCTCCGAGTCCTCTTCGCCTCTCCTCTCTTCTCCTCTATCTCTCTTTTTCTCTCACACACTTTCTCTTTTTCTCTCTTCCTACCCACCAATGATACGAATCTAGCAGAAAATGGAATTTCGTCCTTCTATCCCATTAGTTTTTTTTTCCCCTACACTTTATGAATTTCTCGCTTCTCCCTTTTTTTTCTACGTAATTAACAGTTTCGTTAGATTTCCCACTATCGTACTACCTAATGATGATGATTATGATCACAATGAAGATAATGATAATAGTACAAAAAATTACCAAATAATTTTTTTCCGTAATTAAATGCTATATCCTACGCATTGTTGAATCTTTTAATTTTAACAATTTATTCGACCCCCCGTCGATCCTTAAGCGTCATTAAATTACTTTGTCATTTTAACTAAATGATTTTACTGCGAAATGTAAAAATGTTATTATACCACTGACTATCGTAATGTATTATTCAACAATTAATTGTTCAAAAGTACGTTGCCCAAGTAGTTAGAAAATTGAAAGCCGCATTTGGAAGTGATTCGAAACAAAGTAAAAATGTTTTTTCCTATGAAGTAACAAAACACAATTAAACAAGAGAGGAGGAAGAATCTCATTAATGGAACAGACATTACGTTCGCGGCGCAGTTAGACGGCGTAGCTGTCGGTAACTTTTTCACGAAATTAGGGATTAAAGCCAGCGCTTTGCGAAGGAGGCGCACGAGGGCAAACCGTCTGTCAAACTTATTTCTCGTGCTTTAAGTATAGTCGGGGGGCATCCGCATCCGCATCCGCGTCCGTATCACCTCGACTGTGTTTTCCAGGCAAATCAGAAATCTCGTTTCATGTCGCGCGCGAGCCCCGGGAAAAGGAGATTAAGTCCGGTTTCTCTCCCGGCATTTCACGTCACATACATCCGATTTTAACTTTCGTGCGCGCGCGCGCTCGCTCGCTCGCCTACGGTCGCGTGCGTATGGCTCGTCTATTAAAGCGATTATCCGAGCCTGGCCAGTGGGCAGTAAGCACCAACGGCTTTCCTCTTCGTTAAAAAGGGTTTAGGGATACGGTGGCACCGAACACCCAGAGCGTCGAGAGAGCCGAGCGCGGAACGACCCTTCAAATTCGGGAATTTCGATCTCGAGCTTCTGGACCTCAGCGGAAAAGGTCACCACCTCTTTACAGATCTTATTGCGGTTACGCCCCTTTTTTCTCAATCTACATTCAACTTTCTACTTCGTCTTTTATTGCACTACCCCATTTATTTTATACACCAAATGGTCATTCGCGTTCAATTTTTACAATTAAAATTACATCCGCATGTTTAATGCACGTTGTTTACTTACGTTTTTCATAAAACTCCTGCTCGCTTCGCTCGCCAAATACTCCACTGTGAATGTTAGTAAATTTTAATTTTGATGATGTTGGTGTACCAATATCTATAGATAAAGTTTTAATTACAGAAGTTTTTTTAATTTAATAATTATTAATAGTATTTAAACATTTTATTGTTACAATTACTAAATCCTGCTTTGAAGGGTTCAAAAACGTATCGTAAAGAAATTTTATAACTTCATAGTTACCTATTACCTACCCGTACGCACTCACATCCACTTCTATTCTATAATATACCCTGTATATATAAGTTCCATCACGTACATGATTAAAAAAGACTACACTAAATATGCGTGTTTAATCTATATAGGCCGCCGCCGACGCTATTTCAGAAATTCCAAAATTCTGGCAAAACTGCATAAGTCGAAAAGTCTAAAACGGCTACCCTGTGTATTCAAAAAATACATCCTATACACTTATAAGACCCAAAAAGTATATATAAGTTTTTACGCACGAGTTAAAAAAAACCCCACCTTGTCTCAACATACAGAAATTTCTGAAACAGCGGCGTGGGTGATGAGATTTTTTTAATAATATAACATAGATAAATATAGATAGACAAGATAGAATACGCAAAATAGATAGATACTGGTAAATCATGTCATGTTAACTCCATATTATTTCTAGTTGTGTATATTAAACTCAATAACAATTCCATCTTCATCAAAATTACTAATTATTATTTATTATATAAAAATTAAGTACTCTTTACCTTGCGTATTCAAAAAGATGTATTAAATACATAGAGATATAATTTAAAATCCCATTTTGATTTTCTTATAAAAAATGATTTTATACGCAAAACTACATGAATATAATACATCGACTGTCCAATGTCAAACAATTGTAAAGAAACAAATATTATATCGCATACTGGTTAATACAATGAAAAAAAGATGACATATTTATATGAACGCAGCGATTAATAAGTTATAATATAGCCAAAATTTAATGTACAAGAAAGAAAGCGTATATAGCAATAATAAAAAAAAAGGCGTACGCGTGAAAAAGCATCACAAACGAATGAGATGATTAACCGGGCAGAGATTTAAAAAAAGCAGAAAGTGGATCGTAACAATGTTTCGCGGAAAAAAAGTGTGGTCATACCGGTGGTAAGGCGAATTCAAAGAATGAAGCGATTATACGGTTTGCAAGGACCGATTTGTACTCGGATTCATTTGCGCGGAGTTTCTCATACGAAACTGACTCCGCAAACTGTTTTATCAATTATTAAAAGCATCTGCCCGCTCCACATCGCGCACAATTTTTCCCTCACATCTCGCCGTTGGGCTTCCGCGAACCTCCGCGGTCTCGTCATCGGTTCTCGGTCTTACAATCACCGGTCTTATGCGTACCCGTTTCACGCGGAGATTCTTCGAAAAAAAAGAGCATCGAGATCCCCATCTACAAGTTATTAACCCATATATATATATCCTCTTTGAATCTGGGTCGCATTTCACTCATAACATCAAAGATCCAATAGACATTTCCGAGGATTTTATGCACGTATGAAAATCGCTTTTTAAACTGCACGTTAAGCATATACGTTGTAATCAAACTCACCGTTTGTACATATACGCATGCGTATATATGTACAGCTTGAATTCACTGAGTTTATTCAATATATATACTTGTAAAAATGACTGATATTAAAATAATATATCGTTTTCCCCAAAATATTACATACTGTTTTCATAGATATCAAACAGTTGCAGAAGTTATCAATAATTGCTCCCAAAACTTCCCTAAAACTTTTGATTTTCATTTTGTCATTTCGAAAAAGACTTATCAATGGTTTATATCTTCTGCGTATCAGGGTAACGGAAGGGCAATCAAATTAAGAAATCGAAATTGGTAATGAAAAGATCGTTAAAATAAATAATTTATACCGTCAAAGGGAAGTGGAAAATGTCAGAAGCAATAGGGTGGAGTGGGTGAATAAAAATGGTCACCGTTAAATCAGTTTCGAGAAGTTATCCGACAAAAGTCCAGACCGGCAATAACGATAGATCAAGCGAGACGGCAATGCGTCACCCTAAATTTTCGAGTGTCCAGTTGCCTGCAGCGTCACTGCGTTACTCTAAACTCCACGCGACCGGCAATAACGTTAATTCCGTTATTAAGGGTGAGCCAAAGAGAGAAGAACGCATTATGCGCGAGTTCTTACGAGGGTCGTAGGTACTCGCGCTAAACGACCGATTGACCCCCGGACTCTATGCGCGTTACGTACGTCATTAGTATCGTTGGGGTCCGCGACGCCAATCGTGGGAGGTTCCACCAAAAAGGCCAGATGCTATAACTTCTCTTGCGTCCCAATAGTAAAAGGCTGTTTCTTTGGTAACGTCGATACGGGCTCGTTTCAAATTCGAGTGATTTTTAAAATCGTAAAACCCGGGTTATTTTTGTCTCGAAATTATTGCGCCTCAATCGGTTTTTAATTATTTATTTAATTAATTACAATAGAATAATATATTTTTCCTTCGCGTTATTTTTATTTTTAGTTAGTCCGAATGTAACACGTAATTGTAAAACCACTGTAACGTGAAGCTAAAAATCAACGTGCGTAATTAAAGCAGTTACTGTATATAGTAGAAATCTTATCATAAATAAATAAACGTTTTTTTAAACCAAAAAATGGCCAAGTGCCATAAAATACCCAATTAATGTCCAATTAATGACAAAATTATAGTTTTATTTAACCTTCAAATGTTTAATCTCTGTATACTAGGGAAATTTTAGAATTTTTCGATGGGTTACAAATACATAAATAAATATTTGACCTGCAAATGTATTTAAACATCTTAATATCGTCATTGAATTGAGCAGCTGAGCAATTGTTAATAAATTGATAGCTTTATCGTACAAGTGTGGTGAGTGTATTATTTTTTCAGAAAGGGGCTGTTTTCAGAGGGTAGAATTCAGAACAAAGAAGAGATTTTCTCGGCTCTAACAGATTACGGAGAAGTGCAATTGACCTCAGGATTATAGACAGCAATTGGACAGCACTAAAACCTCTATACATATATACAATATATATACATGAAAACGTTATTTATTGTAACCGAAAACTCAATTATAACGACGCGAAACGTTTATCTATTATGAGATAATTTAAAAAAATATCACGCTATAGTTTGTAATAGTAAATTAATCTAATGGATTTAACTGTAAATCAAGTAGTACTTCAAAATGAAACGAAACATGGACATCCGTTTATTAAAGTTTTAGCTGTAGATTGACTGAGAAATCAGTCGAAAATCAACAGCACGAAAAATAAAAAAAAAACTTTGAAACAAAAAGAGTTTAAACGAAAAGGGTAGCTAAAAAGGGCAGCGACGAGGCCATCGACTGATGACGATGAGGCCCCGAAAAAAAGGAACGAAAAAAAAAGAGAGAGAATCGTCATGGGAATGCGTTTTGTATACTCGTACGCACGCACATTCGTGTGGAAGAGGAGGTGATTAGGCATGCAAACTTTCAACTCGGAGCAGAAAAATCAAGCCCGTAACAAAAAAAGGGAGCAACGGTATTGCCGGCGTACAGGTACTGGCACCTATATACATGTATATGTATGATGGAGTAGTGAACCCGGTGATCATGAAGGATGACGATGATTGCGCGCCCACATGTTCGAGTTCACGAAATCCTTTTCGCGTGTATCCCAAATGAAAGAAAAGAGAGAGAGAGAGAGAGAGAGAGAGCGGGTGCTCGATTTTCAAGTCCACTCTCGAGAGCGAACGATGGACCATCTTGTTGGCGCTCGACCCCGACACTTTAACCATCCCCCTCCCCGTTACCCTACAGTCCTTCACCACCCTTGACAAATCAATTCGGATATAACGGTGTAAACACGAAGAGAAAGAGAGACAGAGTACGAGAAAAATAAAGGCGCCCGCGCACGCGTAGGGGTTTGATAATAGAACTGGATGACGCTGGCTGCCTCTGTACCGTATTGTGCACAATGTGGATGAAAAGAAAAAAAAAAGCTAGAGAAGAGAAAGGATGTTTACGATGAGTGGAGGGCCCATGCGAGCGGTTGTCGGCCCTTTAATCACGTGGATTTGCATGTTTTCCCGGAGATAAACTGCTAACCGAGCAGTCGAAAGCTTGTTATTGTTCCGTACTTCTTACTCATTCTAATTTGTTTACTTACCCTCATTACACTCAACTCTATTCCTACGATTGTTCTAGATTTATTAAAACCCATTACAGCTTAATCATCGTGAAAATTTGTATTTAAACGTACGATTAATCTATTTACCTTACTGAGAAAGAATCAATTTTTTTATGTATATGCACCTATATACACTGATAATACAGTATTGATAAAAATGACAGTTCCTGTCTAGTATAATGAAATTACAAACTTTCAAAATTAAAAAGTACTCTACTGCATAGTCAAATTCACGCAACTTTATGGTAAATATTACAGAAATCGTAGTAAGTAATTAATATAAACACTTAGTAAATATTACTGTACATTATAGTAACTTTTTGAATTTTTACAGTCTGCAATTTCATTATACTAGACATTATTGTCATTTTTACTATAACTTTCTTCTTAGTAATTATATCACGGAATTACATAGCTACACTAATGCTTGGTAATAAATGCAAAAACATCAGTGGTAAAATTATAAGTAGTTTTATAATATTTTTACTATAACTATTTTTAATATAGCACTTTCATGGGTTGTAACTAGATTGAAATACTATGTTTACGTATTTACAAATACCTAAAAGCAGGAAAAGAAAAATTGTATTTAACACGAATTAATATAGTAATCTAAAAAATAAGCACATTTTTCGACTGTTTTTTTGGACAATTCTATTAATACAGTGAAATCTATGATTCACCAAATCGAATACGATTTCTAGTATAACGATGCAATATATAAAATATAAGTGAAGTATATTTAAAATTTGTATTTCAAGGAGATACATAAATATAAATACAATAGTGTAATTAACATAGGAGATGACAATATATCGTGAAATGTAAAAGTTACATTTTAAATATCACGACGTATTTCGAGAGAGGTTGAGTTATCTCGCGTCGTGTAGATATAGTCGTCTTTGAAGCTGTCTTGCTCGTTAAGTACACACGCACACATCACACACACAACACACAGATACGAATACGAAGAGACACATATGTGTATATATATATAGGTGTACTAGGAGAAGCGTCGGACGGAGGGCATTCCATCCGAGGGAACGAAGGATCTTGGTCTTTCTCTCTCTCGGTAGCTCACTCGGTCTTTGGAAATGCGTTCATAAAATATGCAGAGGAACGATGTCCGGTAACAGGATTTACTCGGAGACGGCAGAGAGGCTGCGCATTCGGGAAGTACGAGGGACCGGGGGAGAAAGAGGCGAAAAGAAGAGCAGTGATTACCTAGACCGCGCGGGCCGTATGTACATGTGTGCGGCGGGAGCCGACTATATACCGAGAAGAGGAGAGCAAGAGCGAGAGAGAGAGAGAGGAGTTTGGGAGCCGCGCATCTCGGCGCGCCTCAAGTGCGCGAATCAATTATTCACAGGGATGAGACGGACGACGAGCGAGGAAGCGCGCGATGTTATACACGGTGTATATATATATATATATATGTATATGTATGCGCGTGTGTGTGTGTGTGTATGTATATACACGGGACCTAGGGGACGACGAGGACGGGAACGGGAATAAGAACGGCGATAGAGTCGACCAGGACGGGGGGGATGGGTACTTTGACGGAAATTCGCGCGAAAGAGGGAACCTCCGTGATTGAAAATGACCAAAGCAAGTGCGGACTCCCTGCCGGGATGGAGGGGGGTGGCACGGGGTGGCACGGGGGTGGCACATGTTATACATACTCGGACGATGTCGCTCGGAATTTAAGCTTTCCCTGCAGTTTCTTTGATGGCTTTCCCTCCGTGATGGCGCCTTCAATTTCGACAAACTTCCACAATCTCCATCCCGTCAATTTGTTCGCACTTCCAAACATTTAACTATCAATATTTTAAATCTAATTTTATATCTTTGTACGTCCACTCTCTTTCGCTAGCAAGAGTTACTCTTTATCAAATAATATCAAATTACACGCTTATCTTATAATTTAAACATTTATAAAACATTATATTTATATATAGATTTATTATTGAATTATTCTCAATACACATTTTATAGTTAAATTCCCTTTATCCGAAAGTACTTTGGCACTAGCGGTTTATATTTAATTTTTATTTAAGAACTAATGTGTAAACCCAAGTAATATCGATCGCACGAAAAGTTCCTTCCATATGCCGAAATAGACGAGAAATGTTTTGTTACAGTGCCCTCGGTCATAAAATTCGACTATATCTTCACGTATATATATATATATATATATCGATCTGAATCGGTGATCAAACGCTCGTCACGCTCGTACGCCTCGTGAAGAACGCACGAATACAAGACGAAAAAAAAATCTCTCTCCTTCTCCCTCAAGTCTAATATACGAAGCACTTGAGTCGCTAGAGAGTCGTTTTAATTATTATAATGCTCTATCGAGATTCATCGCGTTCCACGTTCTTTCATCTCCGCGCATCATTTGACGAAATCGCCACTTCTCGACGCACTAGCTGTGAAGCGTGACAGACCAGTCGATCTCTTCCCTCTCTCTCTCTCTCTCTCTCTATCTCTCTGTATCTCTTGACCCCACGTATCGATAATTTTTTCTACACAAATATCCACTACACGTACGTGTAAATCTGATAACAGTGTTATTTGAGTGACTGATTGAAATAATTCGGATGGTTAATGTGTAAAAGTTCGAAGAAGCATTTGTATTAATTGATTTTTTTTTAGCTTGAACAACGATTGTTTCGAATATACTGACTCGTATACCATTATATATATATGAAGAATTTAAATGTTAATTTAAAAGTACTATCGGTCAAATAATGATGAGGTATTGATATTTGATTGTTTTACCGAATATCCAAATTTTCTAAACAATAACGAAATTTAATATATTTTAGTGGTAAGAATGATTAATAAACTCAAACTGTATACGTAACACATATAAACTTCATATAAATTGTAATAAAAATCATATGTTGAATTTATAAAATGATTGTATCTGTAAAGAATGAAAATATAAAAAATAGTGGAAAATTTTATTTCCGTGTGAAGAAACTTAATCAAGTAAAATAGTTATTTATTATACTCTTCAAAAATAATTTATTTTTCTTAAAAAGTTTATTGTTATTAATCTACTAAATGCTACTTTGTAAAATTACAAATATGAGATTTATTATAGAGATTAACAAACTTACTTAAGTATTATAAAACTAACAATAAAATGTGTAGATATTTGAAAAGGAAAGATGACTACGTGAGTAGTGATTAATATAGTTAAAGTTGCAAGTAAATGTGTAAAAGTTCGAAAATTCACTTCGTTAAGATTACGAATAAATTTGTTATACGTGAGGTATACTAAACTAATGTTTTAAACATCTGCAAGAGTTATAACAAAATGTATCTTAACGGCGTTTGAATGAAATAATTCAAATAAAAATAGTAAGTTAAGAAAATAAAATTTGTTATATATCAGATATGGGTATTCCGCTAAACCGATTTCGTTAAATCGCGATCGACGTTCGTGAAAACCTCGAATCATGTGAAATTGAAATAGCGCGGATCTCATTATTCACGGGCAAAAAGGCCCATTCAGTGGAAGCGATTGCCGCGCGTCGGTCAAAAAAAAAGCGCCCCAAAAAGGCCTCGAGTAAAGTACCTCTCTCGATGAAAAAAAGGAAAAAGATACTGAAAAAGTTGGAAGAGGAGGAGGTGAAAAAAAAAGTCCGTCAATCGTCGGTCAATCGGCATTGATAGCGCAGCTCGCGGAGTTTTCGGGTGTTTTGTTAATGAAAACGCGGCTCTGGCCCCGCAGTGAAACATTGACGTTTGCGCGCGAACGGTACCGGAAGATCTACCGACTCTGCCCGGATCCGTGTGTAAAAGGGTATAGATATAGAGAGGATGAGAGCGTACCGGCGTAGGGAGAGAGGGATGTATAGAAACAGTGAGGTAGATAGAGAACACGAGCATTTGGTACGGTTGTGCCTGATAACATCTCTAATCACGCCGACGCCGGACCAATCAGTGGTAATCCTACAAGCTGTCTCTCTCTCTCTCTCTCTCTCTCTCTCTATGAGTCTCCTCTCCCTCGGCCCGGTATTCGCATATACAGAGAGACCAACCACGTACCGGGAAACCAAACTGCGCGCCCTCCCCCTCGTTGGCTCGTTGACGCACACGCGAGACCGTAAGCAGGTACGTATATATATGTACCACGACCGTATTGCAATCGAGATAGCGACCACGCACCCTATGATACCGTGCTGCGTATTCACTTGTCCTGTGTATGCGTGCGACGTATATACCCTATATACACCGATTCGAAGCGCGGAATTACGCGCTATTGATGTATATGCCTCGCGCAGCTCCCTCCCTGCATCTACGGGGTGCTCTAACGTTTCTCACTGACTACCAGGCCAAGTAACACGTATATTTCCAACTTTGGTTTCACTCGTTTCACACGTACAATCTAGACTCGTAAGGATGTGTATCCTTTGATCGATGCTGCAGAAGCAATAAAAGTGACCAGTTTTTTTTTAAGTATTAGTGTCACTGTTATAATTTAATAGCTTCAAATATAAAATTCCATTATTAACCCTTTTAGAGAATACGCGTGTGGTACAATTTGGAATATAAATCGAGTATGCGTGAATCACAATTTACATACAGTAGTCAAATGAATACTGTCTTGTCGAAGGAATTCGTAGTAAAGACGATTAGTCCAGTAGGTCATAAAAAATATCAAGTCGAGAGGGTACACGAGATCGTTGGAGTTGCTCGAGAATTAAGTTATACACCAGTTTATAGTAGATGGTTGTACAGTTGTAGCGTCCAGGTTAGTGCGATTCCCGCGATTCTCTGTGGTTTATGTCTAGGCGCGGCCAGAGACCTGGTCAATACCCGAGGTTGTGGATGGAAACCTCCTATCTAATCCCTGGCGCTGGCATATATACCATATAACGCGAAACCAAGTATATATAGCTTTCGCGATTCCCCGCACGGGAGGCGGGCTCCGCACTTATGAAATTGCATTTTCTTGCATTTCCCCCCTACCTCCTGCCGCACGGCGTGTTTACGAGTGTGCCTTCCACCGGTCTCGAGGTATTTTTCTATTTACGAAAATTGCATCGAGGGCCGCCCGCGCGCGCGCACCGCGTTTTACGAGGCTGCGAGCCTCTGAAAAAGAATTCTTGCCTCTTTTTTGCCTTTTGCCCTTGCTCTTTCTTCCTCCTTCCTTTCTTCCCTTCTCCCTCCGTTTTAAGAGAATTCGAATTTCATCTAAGATTCTTATCCGCCTTCCGCGGTTCTTTATGACGGTTTCACTTTAATTTCTAACGAAACCCACGCGATAACTTTCTTGTCTATTACACATTTTATCGTTATGGACATTCAAAAATATATTGGATAACCTCATAATCAATATACGCATAACCATTACGATTGTTTGTACATTATTATAATTACGTTTCGTAAAGTTTTATATTAGTTTTATTTAAAATATTTTAAACGAAAATAGTATATAAATTCTAATATTATAGATATATTAGATTAACTATTGGTATCAGAAACGTCCTTGCTATATTAAGATATATTGGATTTAAACCATGTCATAATCGCGAATGAACAAACAGACGAAGTGACGACGATCAATTTGTAAATAATAGCGCAAAATAGTGGAATGACGTAGACCATACCGAGAAAGATTAATCGCGAGTCAAGAAAAGATGATTCAAAAGCACAGTGATAACTAGTCGTCGGGGAATCGTCGAGTCGCGCAATGACCCTATTCGCGTTCATGCGAGCGAGCGTCCGAAAACGGCACCGAGACGGCTCGTTCGGCTGGGCTGGTAGCTCCATCAAAACGAGAAATCACCGAGATAACGTTAGAGCTATCCGTCATAAGCGTCGCCAGTGTAGAATCTTCCCCTCGGCGACGACGCTCATTAGTGGAATGACGCGAACCACGCGGTGAGACGACGACGCGCCAGAAAATCCAGCCGCTCGAGCCTATTCTTATATAAATATAAACCCCGAGTTGCTCGGAAACGAAGGAGACACGCGCGCGCGTATGAAAAATTTGTCGGGGTTTATTGCCGCGCGCGGCCTTTTTCGCGATATATGGAGCGCCGGGGACTTTTATTTCGGGACGCCGGATGAAGACGCCTCGTCGAGAACTTTACGTGGGAGGATCGCGTCTAAATAAATTATGAGGAATTGTATCATCATTTCTTTTCTCTTCTCGTTTCGTATATGCTGCGTTGATTTGTTGCGGCTCGTTAAAATATGTATTTTTTACTTTGGATTGCACCACTATTATATGTTATACGGTGCAGCTTTCGTTAATTATTTATTTTAGGATGAAATTGAGCGATGTTCTAAATAATTCGATGTATCAACGCAGCTTCAAGCTCCAAGCACAAGTCTTTATTTTACATTACAAAATAATATTATTTTTTTTATCATTTTTTTTCACTCTAAAATTAAATTTAAGATTGATGCATGCCATAAATTTGAGTAAAAAAATCGTTGACATTTTTTGCATCGTTATATTTTCTGTTCGAAATGAAAATAGTTGGATTTTTTATCATAATGATTCATTTTTCTTAGACAAACGACTTCTCAAATTTTTTTAAATACGTTAGTTTTACACAGGTTTCTCAATGAGAACATTTTAAAAATTTTACATGAGTATAATGTACTATACTCACCGTATAAATAAATTATATAATATTATAAAATTTTAATTTTCATAATTTCACACAATACATATTACTATAATTAAATAATAAATAAATCATCAATATAAACAAGACGTAATTGATTTCGTGTCGACACAATAGTCATACAACTGTAATTAAAATATAAAAAAAAAGTGTGTGAGAACGTCGGTGAATAAATAGTGGAAGTGTCAGTGAGTACCGAACGTACATCTCCTCTTTTTTTTTCTCAGTAGTCAAACTGCACAGAAAGAATGCAAACGTATTTCTTTACACGTTAAATAGTTGAACAAGCCGCAAACGAAGATAGGTTGTTGCAGTCCATATTTAACCTGACCGGGTTAGAAGCCCCTTCTTTGTAGAGTAGATGAGTTATCTCGTCTTATGTATATGTATTTACGGAGGCTCGGACAATAAAATTAACCGGTACAGAGTGTAATGCCGAAGAGCCAGTGGCGCCGTCTCGACTTTCAATTAACAGCTTATCGCTTATAGGTTTCCGATCTTTTCCATGTTTTCCTTCTTCTTATTGTAGTCGCCTTCTCGTTTTATAAGCGTGTAACGCCCAGTCGCACGCTAGCATTCCATGAATTTTCAAGGAAAAAACGCACTTTCATTATTGAACATAAAACTGTCGAGTATATATATATATATATATGTTTTTCCTTCTTTCTTTTTTTCTTTTCTTTCCTTTCGTTTTCGTGATTATAGTCGGATCGTCTATATGTGTATATTTATATTGATTTGAGTTATTATATACCGCGTAATTTACAAATGCTTCGTTGTGGCCAAAATATATAAATTTATAAGGTATTGTACAGTAACGAATATAAGTATGCGATATATAATAATTTCGTTTATCGACTAAGCGTAATTCAGTTTATTAATTTGTGCGGGAGGAAAGTTGTGAAATATAATAATCGGTTCGTTAAAAGACATAAGCGAATTTATTGTATTTTAGCGGTGATTAAACGAAAAAGGGTATAAGTACCGCAACGCTCACGAGTAATTCGTAATCCCAGGAAAGAGGGCTCGAAGGAAGACAAAGTTATGCTTAAACAGATCACAAATTGTCGAGGCGTTTGGATGCGCAGCTCAAATCGTTCCCACGCGATTTTTCAGGAGGAAAACCGAGAAGTGGAGCGAGCGAGCTGTTCCGTGGAAGAGGTACCGAGAGCTAAAACCCGCGAGGAGAGAGAAGTACGACCATTCGAAATGTCCTTTTTCGCGAGCGACAATCTGTTGTATCGGTGCTCGAGCTACCTATGGTATGTATGTATATATGTAAAGGTGCTACAACGCACACACAGAGCCAGGGGCTCACGTAAGGGAGGCTAGGAAAACGTTGGGAATGGTTAGGGGAAAGGTGTAAAACGAGCACCGAGGTAGACAGATCTCGGCACTTATCGCTCTGCGAGATAACCATTAACGAAACTAAAAGCCTCCCCATATATATATCTGGGTGTTCCCGGTGCTCTCGGTCTTCCTAGGTCTTTTCCAGCATTTCCCGGTCTTTCCCGGTCTCTTCGCCACCGATCCACAGGCGCATCTCTAACCACCGACGCCTGCCCACCATCCTGAGATAGACACATCGCCCGCTCGTTGTTTGTCCATGCCTTTTGTTTTACTCCCTGGAGCAATATATATCGGTGGTGCAGAACGGGGAAAAACGCCCGGCTGCGGGGAGAGAGAAACGAGGGAACGTCTGCTCTTCTGCCGAGCTACGCCCGATTATTGCTTACTCTCATTAGTCTTTCCACGTTCCTCCTTTTTTTTTTTGCTTTCTCCTCCACTTTTTACTTTTCCTTGTGCTACCTTCCATCAACGAGAATAATCGAATTTTATATATAGTTTTATGACTTTTCACATATTCTCTCTCCCTACGTCGATTGTAAGTATATATTTTGCTTCTCTACCATTTCTATATTGCAATTGATATTTTATTTCATTTCGAATATGAAATACTGCTTTATTTTTCACGAGGAACGTACTATTGAAGCGGTATGAGCCTTAAAGGAAAGAATAAATACAGAAGTTAACAGCGATGTAAATTACATATGAAATTATTATTCTACATACTATGGCTTATACGTAAGTAAAATAAGCACTTACTTAATACATTTACTTATCAAATATATTCTAGCTCGTACGCTATTTTTGGAAAATTATTTAGTCAATGTATTGGATGCTGAGCGTATAAAATCTGTACACTCGAAAAAATTAAGCATTATTACCATTATATATATGTTTGCACATTTTGACAAAATATTCATTTGAAATAAATAAATAATTTGTAGTTTTATGTAAATGTTACTTACTTTAAATGAATATTCATTCCGTTAAATATTGCTTTTTACACGTATTGCTTCGAATTGAATAAATTTTTTCTCCTTAATAAATCACGACAACCCGTTAATCAATATTTGTCTGTCTCTCTCTCTCTCTCTCTCTCTTGTGGCTGGGTGTGTGCGTGTGGGCGCGCGGGTGTGGATGTATATACGTGTGTGCGTGGATGCGCGCAGCCAGCCGTCAGAACAATTCGAAATCGATCAGTTAAACGGGAGGCAGCGGTGATCTAACCTAGACCGATCGCTAATCGCTCCCGTCAATCATCTTGGCCGGCTCGCGCTATACATCGAAGTACTATTAGCCGCCCCAACGAGCGTGCACAAGAGGAGATCGAGCGCGTGCAGCCTCCCCTCTCTTCTTCCTATACCTCCGTTGCGACGTCAGGAGAGAGATAGAAAGAGAAATCGCTCCGCTGATTGACAGTTCGCGCGTTACGCGATAACGCTTCTAATAGGATGACCGGCCGCCTGCCATCGGGAATCAATTCTAGCCTTTGAGATGCCTATATAGCCGTGGCTCGGTTCTTTCGAAGAAAAGTTTATATTGTTCGACGCGTTTCCTTGATGGAGTAATTACGATAATCACTTCTATCTAGATGGATTATCCACGGATATAGCTTTATCGCTCTTTTTCTCTGTATATATTCATGTCGTACTCGTAACCAATTCAAATATTTATATGTATACATGATTATCTGGAAAATATTGTTGTACCATTGTGCCTACAAGTACTTTAGTGTAAGGTTTGTTTGCTACAATGGGAAGTAATAACATATACTTTATTAATTATTTATCGTTACGGATTAAAAAATGTAGTATCTTAGTATAGTTGTAATTATATATATATAGAGAGAGAGAGTAGCGTAGATGAATGTTTGTTGATCATCCAATTATCGGAGGGAGCTTACGGTATATACAGCATCTTTAAGTAAAGTCTCGGTGAAAATGTGGAGGCGAAAAAAGAGGGATGGCAAAAAAATGTAAATTAATCAAAGCTCCTTTGTGAAAAGTGTTTCCTCGCGCCAAAGTTGAAACAAGCTTTCTTCCTCGTTTTTTTTTCTTTTTTTTTTTCGTTGCTCATAGTCGAAGCGTGCGACATCGGCGTCTGCATATATAGCGGCGTCGACAAGACGGGAGTCGAGGGCGGAGGGGCAACACCCGGAGTGTGGATCTTCATTCTCGCGAGCGCTTTTCAATTGGTCGACGATAGCGATAGCGATGTCGATGTAGCATAAAGGTAAAGATGAAGTTTTGCCGTGCGCGAGGGTGGGAACAAGAAGAGACGAGGAGAAGAGAGCAGAGACGACTCAGCGTGCGCGCGCGTATAGTAAAGAGCTGTGCCGGCGCTTCTGCAATAAAGGCGAGTGTGTTTGTTTAGGCTCTTCTGCTTCTATTCCGTTCTCCCCGCTACCCACCCACCCCTCCCCCGCAGCCCCGCGTCTCGCTATGGGCTTCCGCCTCTCTCTTCCTCCTTTCGACCTCCCTGCGCTCTTTCCACCTAACCCTCCACCGCCTCCACCTTCCCTTTTTCTCACTGGCCGCCTTCCGAACACTCCTTGCGCACCCACGTATTTTTCGCGCGCGTGCATGTACGAACCTTCGGTGCCTCTTTTATCGATTTTACTCCTTCCACCTTCCATCACCCAGAGGATAACCCCTGTTACCTTTTTAATTCTTCTATTTGTTTCTTCTTTGCTCGAAAGCGAGATACTGGCTATTTCCTGATGTATTCCGCCTTAATATTGGAACTTATTCATTTGTTCCCGCACTGATCTTTCGCTTATAACTCTTGATTATTCCATCTCCTGTAATATGACTCACACCATTTTTTATTCAAATAGAGGATCCTCTATTTTACACGTCGACGAAAACAATGTGTACATCCGAAACAGACTAGTAGTATAAAATGCTCTCAATCAATTTAATCTATTTTTTAAATATAAATTAAGACATATTCTAAAAAAAATTTTAAATTAAAATAAAATTCTATTTTTATCAATTTAATAATTTGTATATATTATAAATATAAATTACACGTCATTATGTATACACACACAATTATATTAAATTAATTGCCACCAATAAAAGTATAAAAAACTGGATATTCATACAATAAAAACCGATTTGAAAGTTATTTCTCGAAAAAGCTACAATATCACTGACGTCACTTTGAAAGAACTTCCCATGTTACCAAGAGATCAACGTATCTTAAGTTTACTTTTTGTAACTGTGATTTTTCGAATTTTTCCCACCAATCCTTCTACGGAGTTATTTCTTTTAAGATGAGTTAAAATATCTCGAATAAAAAACGAAAAGTAAAATTATAAACTTTAATTTTAAGCTTGCATTTGGTCAATAATAAATAAATATAACTTATGAATTTAAATAATCCTATAAAAGAAGTGACAAAGTGAATTACTATAATTTAAACCATCAATTACGACAATTTCAATTAAAATGTTTAAATGGACTTTTTAGTAATAACGTAAAAGTAACATTTAATTTAAGATAAAGTATGTGTAAGAAGTATGTAACGGCAGTGAGAATATACACGTAAAAAAAAGTCATTTAATAAATTTTCGTTATGGGTCGTTCTTATGCTCCTTATTCCAATAACAATAAGTTACACCTTATTTGGCATTCGAAGCTGTTAATTTTTATATATTTTAACGTTCGTCCTAAAGGACCGCTTTGAACTTTCTCTTTCTCTTTTACTTTAGGTCTGCATCATTTACGATATAGCCCGGTTCCGATTAATTTCTCGTCCAGATGGCGTTCTATGCGTGCAAGATCCTCTCTCCCTCTCACTCTCTATTTTCTTTCGTTCCCTCTCGCACTATATTAGTTGACTTGAGCTTAATTTGGGTTATTGGCATTAACACCTATAAAACCTGAACCCTCTAGTGATTCTCATTTTGTTTCTACCTATATTAGATTTAAATCGAATTTTCTTAACTCAATACCATACGATGGTATTAAAATGATTTACGACATACACGGTGTCTAAACAATTCTCATACTCATCATCATCATCATATAGTTTCTTAATGTAATATATGTAGGCGTAAAAATTAAAATGTACGATAGTGTGCTTTAATGCATAATAATTGACATCAACTTCCGCATTTAAAAATACATTATACACATATCTGACTAGTCTCGATATTCTTCCAACAAAATCCAGCAATTAAATTATAAATCTGTGATTAAATTTATATTGAATTGAAATTAAACCTAAAAATAATTACTGTATAACAAAGATATAACAAGTGATTATCTCTGAAACGATCAACATTTGGTCAACAATATCGCGGATCGTTCGACTGTTGTCGCATCCTCACCGAAGAAACCGTATAGTAGAGGCCCCAAAAATTTCAAGACCGAGCGGTCCATCTTTAAAGAATTTGATGTGCGTATAGGGCTCCGAAAACAAACGGAACGTCACCCGTGTCATCAAAATGAATCAGAGAAAAGGATACACGTTGGCTTGTTAACGACGCTGGTCTCGCTAAATCGTCAGCCATTTGTTTATACATATAAGTAGTGTCGGGGATCGGGGGGAAAGGAACAAGCGCTCTGGCGCATCTCTCATAAATCCCTCACGCAAACTTTACCCGCTCCACGCAATGCATTTAATTTGACGTGACAAATGGCACATGCACCGCGACACAGGAGACTCGAGTTCGCGAGTTCGGAGTGTAAAATATGAGTCGAGGCAGTGTGTTCATCCTTCATTAAAATAGACGGAAGAAGGACTTTTTGAGAGGGTACCCTGGGCACGCGATACCACCGGCGAAGGAGACTCTGGAATGAGTGGCACGTTTAAACCGCATTGTCGCTCTGTATTCCAACCGCTGGTCGCATCGGTCTTGTTATTGTTGTTATAACGTTCACGAAAAAGAAAAAGGTAAAATGACGCGCGTCCACATATGCGGTTGATTGGTGTACGCGAACCTTCTGTGCATAGGCAAGGAATCGATAGCTAAATAATTGCACTTAAATTCTATAATTATTTATATATAAACAGCTTAAGCAAATATTTCTGAGGGTAATTGTAATTAACAAAGTAACGTTGTTCTTTGTAAAAGATATTATAAATATTACGTGTACTATGAGAAAAGAGATACTTTGAGTCAAAGAATATTTCTTAATTTTAAAAAAATGTGGATTAGATTATGGCGAAAGGCACATGTCTTAACTATTAAGAATCCAGTGACTTGAATTTTTGGTCAAAAAACGATTATATAAATAGACGTTCTTTATTAATACGCAACAAAAGAAATATTATAATCAATATAATGCATCGTAAGGATAATCTTCTCACCGCTAGAAAGAGTCGACGACTTTTTGAACTTCATAGTAAATATTATATGTCTACTCTCATATATTAGCGTAATTATATATATATATATTTACTAATTTGACTAAACGAATGTATATATTCCGAGTAATCGCAGGCCTCATAATCTTAACTTTATGAAATAATTCAAAATTTATACCTATTAGTAAAAAATGTCAGATTCTATTTGATTACTTTCTCATTAAGGAATATTTCTTTATAGTTAAAAAATTGACAATTGTTGTAAATTAAAGATTTTCAAACAATGTCAAATACACCATTTCTTTGAAGCAAAGAATTACTTATCTCAGTATATTGATAATAATAATGATAAAAAATAAGTTTTTTTTAATATTTTTTTAAATACATTTATATAAGAGGGATATTTTTTCGTATTTATCTTGTCGATTGTTTCTTGTATTTCAATGAGAAGATCTATCTCGTTGATTGGATAGCGAATAAAATGAGAAAACACGGAGTCGCGAGAGATCATTGGCGTAAATGTGACATAAGAAAAAGATACGGCCGTACAGTATGTACACAAAAGCAAAGCGTGAAAGGAAAAAATAAGGAAGAAAGCAAGATAGTGAGAAAGCCCCGTGGTAGTGCAGGAGGCCGTAATCCAGTGTTTTCTCTGTCGATATTTGTCGAGTAGACGAAACATCCTGGAACAAAACTCCGAAGCACACTGGTTGGATAAATAGGCAGGCATTAACGACGGTTTGGCCACTCGAGCGAACGCCCCGAAATTGTCGCGCGTCCATCCTCTTTCGCATCGAATAGCGAAAGTCAACAGGGTTGAAAAGCCGCGCCGAGCTCGCGAGAATTGCCTGGGACCACTCGAACGTTAACGCCTCGACATCCTCGCGAATGGGACGAGCAGATATATATACTCCCGCTTCTAAATAAATATCGGCGCAACGTATCCACGCGTCTCGGACCGGACACTGTCCATCCTTACAGCACAAATAACACAACCCATCTTCTTCCGTGTATCGAGAACCTTATAGATATATATACGGCCTCCGACTCTCTTGGTTTATTCCCCTCGCACTTTAGGGAGGCTTCGCAAATATATGAATTTTATTTCGTCTCTTGGAGAAATCGAAAGATTACACCAAGAATTAGCCGAGTGTCGCGGTGTTTGCTTTGAATCGACTGGTCTCCTATTCATTCGGTAAAATAAACTCGGAGAAACCACCGTTACTACCACACTTACCGATCATCTCTAAATGGAATGTTATTTACTTAGAGAATTAACTTTTATTTCCAGTACTGCAATACAAAGATATATATCTATAGCTCTATAATACTTATATAAACATTTTGCATTTACTCTATTGTAAATTAACGTTTTTAACACAAACACGAAACAGTATACGTACAAAAAAATTAAAATAAATAATTGAATCTTGATTCGAAAATTTTAATTATAATTATTCTTTTATATAATATTACACCTAAATTTTAATACGTATGACGCGGTGAAATAAAAATAAATATATATAAGGAGCTGCTAAAAAGTACGTAAGTGTGTGTAGAAATGAGAAGCATGACGAGGGAGGAATAAAGCGCGAGATTAAAAAAGAAACAGGCCGAGTAAGTAGAATGGACAGGTATAAGAAAGAGGGGCAGCGCCGGTAGCCGCGTTTTGACACGAATATGGCTTCCTCGCGATTTCGATCCGCTCGTTACGTCGATCGGGTGGTTCGGATCAACCGTGACCGACACCTGGAGAGGAATACCTTCTTTTACCAAGGACGTATAGGTATACATACCGACCGATATGCGCATCGTCATCATCTACGTGCCGCAACTCGGCAGGCTATGCGCCAAACTGTATACGGAGGCCGTTCCTTTCATTTTACACTCGACGAAAATCGAATTTGTCATCTTTTATACAAGCCGCCTTTCTTCCCTACATCTATCAATATCGTTCTCACCAGGGGAATATTACGCCTCTAATGAAAATAATCCTTTTGATTTCATATCTGTGCAATGCAAAAAAAAAAAATTTCTTACATTTGTAGTAAATAAATTTTCTTGAACAAGAATGAATTTAACGTTCGGTGATATGTATACAATACTTTGGTTAGGAAAGACCGATATAAATATACATACTATACTTAAAGCAAGTGTGGATGTATACTAAATTTAAAAATAAGTTACTTAAATTACAATAATATTTCTTTAAATCTAGTACATTAACTTGCGACAAAACTAAATTTATTAAACTTGTAAATCATGTATAATCTTCATAAAAGTAAACGCAGAAAAACATTTTTTAACACCTACTAAATTAGTTTATACTTTAATTCAAAAGCCACGTTTAAGCAAATAATTTACTAATATTAATAAAATATTTTATTTAAATATCAATAAGAGCTGATTCGCTATTAAACAATTTACTTAAATTTAATTAACAATATTTATAATACTATAAATATTTTTTTTTAAATTAAATACTTATATTTTTACGAGAAATAAGTTAATTTATGTGTAGTTTCAGGTAGCAATTTACAGCAAATATATTCTTCAACGAAAAAATAGTATATTTGATTATCGTTAAAAAATACTTCAATTTCTTCAAGTTATAAGGTCATAAAGTATAATAATATGTGTTACCACGTTGTATAATTTAATTTACTTTATTTGTTATACTAGTATTAAATCTGTGTAATCCATTAAATAATAAATAACGAACATAATTTGCTTTATGTATGGATAGAAAAAATATTCATTCTTATGATACTTCTTTTATATTGTATAACATCGCTCTTATTATCCTCCCAATTTGTTGCTAATCATCCAAGAAATTACGAAGAAATCATTCTACCAATCAAAAATCGTCTTATATATCAGATCTTATAAATGCAGATGAATAAAATATTAAAATTGAAATGAATAAAAAATAAAATACGAGAATAATTAATGACTTATGAATTACCTCAATATAAAACATATTGTATGTCATTATAAACTATAAAGGTTGAGAATAATTTCAATTGCAAAGACTATTGTAATAAATATTTTACTGCAAGCTGCGTATCCAAGAGTTAAAGGTATATTAAATATTCTTTCGAAGTCTATGGTGAGAACATAATTGGATGAATCTGTAATATCTTTAAAAAAATGTCACACACTAAATTAGAAAAAATTTAGTGTTATAAAGGTTTTTTAAATGAATTATTAACGACGAAAGTGATATCATATATTTATTTATTATTTTCCTCGTACCGATGTAAATTTAACATATTATACAGCACACGAAAACGAGTTTTATACTATACGATCAATTAATTTGCGATTCAAAATATTTTGAAACGTTATATTATATATCCTACTGATCGTTCTCGAATCTCCCAAGACTTTTCAAAAGATTTCTCAATGTTCGTTTATTCTTTTTGGTCCAACAGCTTATTTTTATGATCTACCTCTCGGCGTGCTCTTTGGCTTATAAACCTCCAAAAGTACCACGGAAACTGATTGGATGCGCTACCGAACGTTAAGATGTTGTTGGCGTTTACAAAATGCCGCAACTCTCTTTGATTCTCCAACAAAATATTAGAGGCGGAACCCAATATCATGACTTATCGTTTTTAGTCGGAAATAACCTTTTTTTTTTAACAAAAATTGGTGTGAGCCTATTAAACCACAAATGAAAGCTATGT